>OZ005650.1:307657451-310057451 GCA_963930645.1 Salticus scenicus | reverse complement strand
GGATTAACTCTTATGGGTGGTCCGGAGACATGGCCTAATATTTTTTATCTTCCGTGGACATCTTAAAAATATTTAATATAGTGAGTTTGAATATATATATATATGTATCGGCAGAGCAATTTATCAAAGAGCTTCTCACAATATACTGATAAAAAGAAAGTTTAAAGGTTAAACTTAAAAGTTAACTTGAAAACTTGGAAGACATTAAGGCTACTACTGCCAAATTATCTGACTCAAAAAACGAAGAATTCAGTTTTTGTTTTGCTAACCTAGTGAAAAGGTGGGAACAGCGTCTTGATAGTGATTATTCTGAAGAGAAATCTTAGAGCTTTAGGACGTATGTAAATATGTTGATAAATATTATTTATTTATTTATTTATTTGTTTTATTTTATTATTATTATTTATTTACTTTTTGAGTTATTGATTCATTGCCATAACTTATAAGTATATTATGAAAATTTGTGCATGCATTTTACTATAAGTTAAAAGACATAAGCGTATTTTCTTAAAGGGCTCTAATTTCCACCTAAATCATATAGTATATATATTTTTATTACAGTTCCTTTCTCTAAATGAATTGATTTTTGTGCAGATTCATGGCATATTATAGGCAAATTTAAAATATATACTATACATAGTTATTAAATATCGTTTTGTATAATATTGGTCGTGTAATGTGAAGTCATTTTAGTGTTGCGATGATAGACGCTTAGATAAAAAAAAATATCAAAGAGCTTTTTTTTTCTTCTATTTATGACATAGGTGTCAACATTTTAATTTATTCTAGAGTATTTTTAGCCCCGCCTTTATTTCCTACCACCTAAAAAACTCTATTTCTTAATATTGTGAATTTTTATAGACATCTGACGTAAAACTATTTTATAAAATTAAATTAGAAAAGGAAAAGAAATCAAATTTAAAAAATCATGGAAGAAAGCAAAATGATGAATGAAAACAATAGCTGATAACTGATTAAATAATATCCAAATCCATTTTCGTTTTTCATAAAACATTTAATTTTAATCAATCGTAAATATTTTCTCATCGTAAATAATCTAAAAAATTCAATTTTCGACATAATTTTTTTTTTTTTTTCAAATCAATTAATCATGCTGCTAGTTTTACATTATTAAACACAGAAAATATATTTTTTTTCTTTTTAAGAAAACATCTTTAAAAAAAAAAAAAAAATGCAAAGGAGAAAAAGCAAAGGAAGTCCTTACATAAGTTCGTAGTTGAAATAGCTTGGTTTCATACTAAAAAATGCTCATTTGTGCAGAAGGTTTAACAATATTTCTGCTATTTTGTTCCAGAAAGGAACATCCATCAAGAAAACTTTGGCAAATCTGATTTCCTGTTATTTTTCTTAGCGCGTAAAAATGTGTGGTCGGAAAAAAAAAAAAAAAAAAAATGTAACGCCATTTTTCAAGCTTTCTTTTCATTTCTCATGAAACACAAAAGACAATCATGGAATTTTTTTTTTACTTTTTTTTTATTTTTTTTTTTTTTAACTAGGAGTTTTTTTCTTTGGCATCCACATACAGAAAGAACTTCTCCATGAGTGCTTTTCTGTGAAAATAAAATTTGAAGATAAAAGGCACAAATCGCCGGAGGTTAGGTCTAAACAACACTTTTCACAAAAGAAAACTTGGTGGAAAATTATTTGCTCTGTCATCCGTTAGTCCATAAAAAATATAAACTTGATAGGAAAGTGGGAAAAAAAATTAAATGGCAAATAAAGCAGAGATGAATTTAAACAAAAACAAACCTTTAAAAAAATAATAATAAAATCTTAAAATGAGCAAAAGATAGCCTGCAGCATTGTAAGTACTACATAATTCTTTTTCTGTTTTTATTTAATTGGTTAGTGTTAAAATTGGAATGGAAAACTCTCAGGTAAAAGGAATCAGCACTCGTTAAAATGTATTAATATTGTGTTTCAATAAAAAAAAATTATTTAAAAAAATCGCCAAAAATTCGAGCCATTAAATGTATGTTCGAATTCTGTTTTTTTTTTTAGTTCTAATCAAAACATGAAAGGTATTTAAGAGGAAAATGGGTAAAGTTTTACAAAAATTAAAAAAAAATAAAATATCGAAATTAATTACCTTTCAAATATACATTATTATTGTTTCGTTTAAAATTCATCATTAGTCTATGCAAATCTTAGGAACAATAAAAATATTAATCAAAACTTAAACCAAATAGAAAAAGCAACTTTGACAATTGTAATTTAAATTTACATTAAAAAAAAAATAATAATAATGTCTTAAAGCTCTTTATTTATTAACATTCATATAGATGTATTGTTGTGAACAAAAAATGTATGGCTCAAAGACAAACTTTTTAAAAATTTTATGTACGTAAGCAACGCTAAATTACATAAATAGTTTACAAAAGAAAAATTTGTAAGGTTTACTTTTGAACAAAGCTCTTTAATTATGAACGTTCATTACATTCTTAAACTTTCTCTTTTATGAGTGAATTAAATGGAATAAATCAATGACAAAAACAAAGCACAAAATATAAGATAACACCATTTTAATTTCTTGTAAATCTTTCAAAATTTATATGTTTAAAAAAAAATACACTGTTAAAAATCAAATACTTTCTAAGATTTCTTCTTATTTAAGCTTAAATATGACGCTTATTATGCATTATTCTGTGAAAGAAGGTAAAAGATTAAATATTTTTAAATATTTATGTTTATAATAAAAATTATTTATTTATTGAATACTTTCGTTGCGTACAGTAATTACTTAAACAAAAATAAAATTAGTATTTTAACGTTTTTGTTTATTTGTTTGTTTTTGAACTCGTGGAATTAAATTTTCTGCGAAATTTATTTAAGTTTATTTTAAGTACGACAGATGATTAGAGATTTTTTTTTTGCTGCACATAAATTTCAGAATAATTATTTCATTTTCAACTTTTTTTTCTTTTTTCTTTTTTCTTTGTCAATTTCATATTTATTTGAGAAGTGGAAAAGTTCCACATTGAAAGAATGAATGAAAAAATAAATATTTCATCATTTTCATTATATTAATATAATTTTAATACATCCAGTGCTGTCGATGCCCAGTGCCACTATTTTTAGTCAAAGAGATATGCTCCTAATAATAAAAATATTATTAATTGTAGTATCTACTGTCTTAGAAATTAATAATTGATTTATCAATAAGGTAAAGCTAGAAGAGATGGCGCGGTCGGAGTGAATGCGCACATAGGGGATCAGACTAAAATAGTAGAGTACCTGTGCAACGACTTCGGGTAGTTATACAAAAGCAATAGTGGAGTGCTCACTTAAAAGTGCAAGTTCACTGTTTCGCGCGTCTAGGAAAAAACATGGTTATTTTGTCTTGTTTTTCAAAAGAAATGTTTTAATTTTCATAACTCTTCCTAGGAATTTCTACAAAATAGCAGTAGTATGAAATATTTTTTTATTTAAACGATTTCTCAGAAGTTTCTAAATAAGACTAATGGCAAATACAGTCGAACTTCATTAACGTAACGTGAACACTGTTATCATGAATTACTTTTAACATGAACTGTTTCCACAATTCCTGTCAAAATAAAGATTAGTTTATTTATATGAAGATTAGTTACTGATAGCACGAACTACTGATAACATGAAATTTTTTTTATCCTCCTTGAGATTCACGTTAATGAGGTTCGACTGTACCAACAGTTCTCTGTAAAAAGGAATAATTAGTGAATTAAAAGGCTGCGCAAGCTCTTCTACAGAAATGACTGAGTTTGTGCAGCTGCTAAATAGGGGATATTGTGCATTGTATTGTTCCCACTTATTTCCTTGGTAGAAGATTACGCAGCTTATTGGTAATAACAAGACAATGTGGATGCCTGCATTGAATGTCTGGAGTTGTACCAGAAGACAACTCCAACAAGTTACTGGATTGGATTCAGTAAATGGTACTCGTGGCAGGTGGCGGCACGTAAGCTGCAATTTTTACAATAATAAATGTAACGATTGTTGACAACGACAGCTTAGGTTAGCAAACAAGAAACCATTGTAATTAAAAAGAAAAAGGACTAATTTTAATCTAAAGTAGTAGCGTAATATGTTATGTAGTAAATGAATGTTATTTTATAATTCAGTCTGGGCTTGTTTCTGTGATCTTTTTTTTTTTTTTTTTCCTTCTTCTTCTTTTCTTCTTCTTAATTGTTTTTAATTATTTTTTTCAATCCTTTTTAAAATTCTTTTATTTTTCATATTCTTTAATTTATGGTTGAAATATTTACGTCTAAATCAAAAATATTTCTTTACAAGTAACTTACATGAATGTCAATTTGATCAATTATTATTGTTAAAAATTTAATTGTAATTATTGCTAATAACAATACCTCCTACTCATGTGCGCAATCACCCCAACCCTGCAAGGACGGGTTGCACAAAATAGTCCCCTTGGTTTAATTGTAGTTTTTGCATTAAATTAAAACATAACAACAAAATAGCAATAGAAATACATAAAAAACAAATGAGTTCAAAATTATTCAGAAATAGTTTAGCAAAGACTTAACATTCCTATTTTTTGTATTAGTCTGTTGAATTGTATACATTCTCTCCTAGCTTTACTTTAAATTTAAAATCTGTAAAAAATATCAAATATAAACCTTTATAGCTTTCTCGTATCCTACCAATAATATGCAAAAAAATTTATTTTCGAGGAATTTTGTGAAAGTAAAAAAAAAAAAAAAATAATAATAATAATAACAGCAGATCTGCATATTAGAAGCCTCGACGTCCCATTTGCGTTACTCCTTACTGTGCAGAATCTATTTATTTATTCCACATTATTTAAATTGATTATTAATAAACAAACCATTTTCTAAAGAAACCATGATTTTAAGCATCTTCATTGCAAATACAAGGGTCATAAGTAAGACATAAAAACAATTTAAGACACGTAAATGTCTTAATATAGAACTTAGACGTTGCAGACATCTTAGTTTAAGACAGTAATGGGTCTGAAATAATAACACTGTTCGGCATGAAAATTTTCCCCTCAACACCATTTTGGCAATTTCTTATGTAAAATGACCTGCTGAATCCGGATATGATGTCCATTTTGCCCTATCAACCACCGTGTTTTAGGGGCGGCTCCCTATTTTTATCACTTTTCGGTAATTTTATGACTATAAATTTGGCTTTTAGGCGGGAGGAAGAGGATTTTTTTTTAAACTGTTAAATATCTTCTGAGGGACTACAGACTTGGAAAATTCTAAAACATCAACATTTGCGGCAAGGGGACAATTTAGGTTGGGGGGGGGGGATTTGCCACTGAAATTACGTATTACATTTCTTATATTTTATTAATCTATTATTAATGTTATTTATTAAACATTATATTCTTTTGTTTCTAAGTATTCAATTAATTCTTTATCATTTTCCAAATCAAATTCATGGCCATAAAATTACGAACAGTGATAAAAATTGGGGGAGGGGGTGACTGAAAAAACGGTGGGTGACTGGGCAAAATGGTAGTCATATTCGGATTCAGGAGGACATTTTACATAAGAATCAGTAAGAATGGCATCAGGGGTCGATTTTTTTTTCTTGCAGCGCAGTGTAATTTAGGCAGAAAAATGTTTAAAATACGTCAATATGCGAAATTTCAGACCGCAAACGCGTCTGAATTTTCAGACACTTTAGACATTCAAACACTTGCATTACGTAGCAAATTTTTCATATGGAATATATTTTAAGTAACATAATTATCCTGTTTAAATTTTTTCTGCATTCAATAAATATAATATTGTTTTATATAATAAACAGTTAAGCTACTTAAACTATGGTAGGTTTATGAAATTAAATTTTCATGGAATTTTAAAGGATGTGAATGATAGTTGCATGCAATTATGTTTAACATAATTCATGAAAAACATATTTAGACACGAAGCTTATTTCGTTAATATATATATAGTTAAAGCTTTCTCATATTGAAAGAAAAAAATATGAAAATAAACGTACCAAATAATTTGTAGAGTAAAAAGCGAATTTGTAAGTTTACAATCAATTTGTACATAACTGTTTATTTATTTATTATTATTATTATTAATATTATTGATTTAAAAACTATTTTCTTCCACATATTTACTTGCAACTAAATATAAAATTCGGAATAAAACATAACACTGGGATTTGTTTCGCGACTACTGGAGTATATTTTACCATGCAAACAATTCTTGCTGTGTTCCGTGGTTGAATGGTTGGTAAGATGCTTGACTCCTGTACCAGGTTTCAGATTCCATAAATGGTACGAGCTCGATTCCAGTGCCGGGTAATAGATTATTTTATTTTATTATTATTATTACTGATATTTCATTTATGCTCCAAAAAATTTTAAAATCTATTTTTAACAGCAAAGCAAAATCGCACGCCATCTTTATTTATTTATTTATTAAAAAGCCTTAAAAATTGCAGTGTTTTTAAGTCGAACATGGCGGTGTTTTTAATCCCAAAAAATGGCAGCGTTTTAAGACATTTGAAATGTCTTAATTTCAGATCTAAAAATGTGTCTTAAAAAGTAATACTTTTTTTTTCGCTCAAAATGTTATTATCCATATAAGGCACTTTTTAAACTGAATTTTAGATATTTACGTTTACAGTGTTAAAATTTTATGTTAAATTCATTTCGTCGATTATATTGTACCAACGATCAAATACACATAAAATAAAGGCTTTCTGAAGACGGAGATATACTTCAATTCTTTTGTCGTATTCATTTAACTCCATGTACTCATAAATATTTTTGTCATAAATCCAGTCAACTGGACGATTACATATGGTATCAGAATTCTTTCGCGGGATCCTGTTAACTAATAATTAATAATTCTGTGCATAACAATTTTCAATAAAACCATGCTTTTAAACATTCCAATAAAGTATGCTTTTTTATGCTTATTGGAGTGTAACAATGTTAAATTTAACAATTACTTGTACCAAACTCATAAATAAAGCTGTAGTTCATAAGTACTCATAAATCTAACTCAAAACTTCTCATAAATAGTTATATGAGTAGCTCATAAATACGTACCAAATCTGATGCCAAATGAATGAATACATATCGTATTGGAATTATTTTGTATAACCATGTAAATTAATTACGAATTTTATGCCTACCATTTCTACAGAAATCATGCTTTTAAACATTGTAACAACTTACGTTAATTTATTACGTTGAATGGAGAGTAATTTTATTTAAATTCATTTAAAAGAAATACCATCTATAGATTTTAATGGAGTGAAATATTTTGTGTGTATTTGTACCCATGCAACAAACATTATATACACAAATAAAAACTATAATGAATGCAGAACAATCACGTTAAAATGTGTTTAACGGAAAATCTGTCCATAGGTTGTAATGATGTGAAATTCTGTTGTGTGCCCCTGTAAACGAGCCACAAACATTATGTAAATAAAACTAATTGTATGCGGTTCATAAATATTTGTATGTACCAAATTTGACAACGTTTAGATGGTTATATAACATTATAGAAACTTTTTTGTATGGTCCGATTACCAAAAAATATGTATACACCAAAAAATATACAGCTAATTCTGTTTGATAAGTAAACACATGTATACCAATTTTTAAGTCAATTGGGTGAGTTTTGTGATTGCTATCGCGAAACACACAAATTCTGTACATAGGTCATAATGATTTCGGTAGGTCCCTTAGATGAACCATAAACAACAGACACACCAAAAATATATATAGTTGATTCTGTTTGGCTGATGAACATGCGTATCAATTTGCAAATCAATCGGGTGATTTTTGAACCCACCAGTGACACATACGTTTTATTCTCTAACTAAATAGACGGGAGGTGCCGGAGTCATGTTCGTCAGCTTAGAAATTTGGAGTTTATATGAAAAAAAACATTTATTAAATACAAATTACAGAGCTGAGAGAGCGTATAAAAATTTATTTTTATTTTATTTATCTATTTATATTTTATTTATATTTTATTTATCTATTTATATTTTATTTATATTTTATTTATATTTTATTTATATTTTATTTATCTATTTATATTTTATTTATATTTTATTTATATTTTATTTATCTATTTATATTTTATTTTTATTTTTATTTTTCAGTAATGCATTTAATAACTTAAAATATATCACTGATAAAATATTTTAATGTATAAAATATTTTTTGCAACTAGTGTATATTTCAGTAACTTACATTGGAGAAAAAAGCTATTGAACACTGACAGCACTCGACACTCTGTATATCAACCATTCCATGGTGCCTTGTGCGATATTTTGACTTAATTTTAGATATTGTGGCTTCTTTTAAAAGCAGAATTTATCAACTCCTCTCTTTAAAGACAATTTGTGCATGTAATATCTTAGCTTACTACCTCATATTCTAAAGCAATAGCAAAATTTTATTATTATTATTATTTATTTATTTATTTATTTTTGGTATGACGAGTATGACCTTTTTGGGGACAGGAATTGTCTCTAGAATGTGAAATTTCAAAATTTCTGTACAATATGCAATGTTAAACACTCGATTATTTCTTCTCATAGTTAAAGTAGATTCCGTTTAGTAAACCAATCAAAAGTTTAAAATATATAACATCCTATTATTTACGAGCGATGAGCATGAAACTTTTTCGATGACTATGCAGATTGATTTTCACATGATATGCCATATTTTTTTTTGGCCAAAATTAATAAAGGTATTTATGTATTTAAAACCAATTTCCTTTTAGAGAGAGTGGAGGCATGGGGCAGTTTTTAAATGTTTTTCAGTGTTGGAGGTTAACTGCTTCATTTTTTTTTTTTTTTTTTTTTTTTTTTTTTTTAACAAAGAGTTTTTTTTATCCACATTTTACATAAAATTAGCTTTAGTATGTTGTATAACAAGTTATTATGTATACAGTACGAAGCAAAAGTTTAGACAATGAAGAAATTCATGCAGATTTCGAAAAATAGTTAATCAATTTTCCAAACATAGCTTGAATGTAATGTGCTGTGCATATAAACAATATTTATAACAATGAAAAGTAGTACTGTACGTATTACAAATAATTAAATGGTAGCAAAAATATAATACTGTCTCAAAAGTTTAGACAAAAAATAAATAAAATCTAAATAAACAATTTTTAAAACCTAATTGTGCATCCGTGCTTCTGTATTACTTCATAAATACGAGATTCCATCGAAGAAATTAAATTTTGCATAGTTTGGGGTCCGATGTCGTACTATGCATCCTCAATAGATGTCTTGAGTTCTTGTACAGAAAAGTATTGTCTGCCATTGCTATAAACTTTGCGAGACGTGATAACCCATAGATTCTCTGTAAGGTTAAGGTCTGTGTTACATACTGGCCAGTCGAGAACTCTTATATCTATATATTAATACGTGAAGCAAAAACTTTGTACCCCTTTTTACGAAAATTGCGCGGACGGAGGATTATGAAATTTCGCACACTTATAGTTTATATAGAGAAGAAGTGCAGAATGCTAATATTTTTTAAAAATACAACGACAAAGACGAGAAATTGGAACATTTGTGAAACGACAAAGGTGCAATTCAAAGCCTATATTATCGGGTTTTATTTCCAGATTAAAATTAGCATTTTCATTTTTTTATACTGTTGCCAAAATTTTGAAATTTCAATTAATAATAAAAAGTTAATATGTTAATAACAATAATAAAAACTTTGTACCCCTTTTTACGAAAATTGCGCGGACGGAGGATTATGAAATTTCGCACACTTATAGTTTATATAGAGAAGAAGTGCAGAATGCTAATATTTTTTAAAAATACAACGACAAAGACGAGAAATTGGAACATTTGTGAAACGACAAAGGTGCAATTCAAAGCCTATATTATCGAGTTTTATTTCCAGATTAAAATTAGCATTTTCATTTTTTTATACTGTTGCCAAAATTTTGAAATTTCAATTAATAATAAAAAGTTAATATGTTAATAACAATAATAAAAGTTAATAACAATGAGTTATTTTTTAAATAGCCAGTTTCATCTGAAAGAGTTATCGCAGAATGCTAATATTTTTTAAAAACACACAAGTTTTGCATTATATATATACTAATTAATCAACTCAACTCAACTCAACTCATTCAATTTGTATAGATCAGTTTCTAAAGAAATCAACCTAAAATAAAAAAAAAAATAACGATTTTTTCTACTGACGATGAAAGTTTTTTTCTACTTTTATTATGCCTCGACATAGAACATTAACGGGTCGGAGTGAGAGACAAAGAAGAAGGAATCTATATTTGCGGACACATAATAATAATAGTAATGAAAATACAAATAGTGTTAATATTATACAGAATGAAGAAGTGAATTTGACAGATAAATTTAAATGTGCACGAAATGTCATTCCAAAAGTTTTTTATAGTTATGATTGTGGATTAATGGATTTGGAATGCAGGTTTTGCAATGCGAAACATTTTGAATCTGAAGTCACTTTAGGTGACAGAACTGCATTCACTTCATGTTGTCATAAGGGTAAAGCAATATTACCGCCCTTAAGTCAAAATGAATATTTTAAATCATTGTATGATGGACTTATTTCAAATGAACCTTCAATAAAAAGTAAGTCAAAAAATTATAGTCAGTATAGTCTTTGACAATAGAACCTTAATAATGTTTAAACTTATAATTTTAATTAATTATGGTCGAATTTCGACCACTGGGCGACCACTAGTTATGAGAAATAAACCAAGATTTTGTATTGTTTGCAGTGTGAATCGAAACATTGTCTTGTTGAAATTGCCACTGAGGGCCACCTAGAAGCTCAGCAAATGGCATTAAGTTCTTTTCTAAAGTCTTTGCATAATGCTCTAATATTTGACGACCACTGGTAAAGGTCAGAGATACTTGTCCATTATAGCAAATGGCTGCCTAAATCATCACCGAGCCCCCGTCCTTATTTGCGACTGAAAAAACTTAGAGATTCCTTCCGCAATCATGCCAATACGATGACCAGACATCTGGACCATCTAGATTCTACTTTTTTTCATCGCTAAATATGACTGATTGCCATTCCTGTCCATATGACATATGCTTTCGATCCCACAACGTTCTTTGTAACTTATGATGTGGCTTCAGAGCTGCTTTCTTTTACATTTTGCTATAAACTGCTGTTCCTTTTTCCACAATTCGTCTACGAATCGTATCCTTTGACACAGAGAGTCCCGATGACCTTTGAACTCCACGTGCACTCATTTGTTGGGTACTCGCTAGTCTTTGTATTAGGCGATCCTCTTGTATATTTCTTAAGGCCAGTTTCGACTTGGGCTCAAGATCAATGCTCAAAACGTCATTAATCACGCTTCCGACACAAAGAGCCAAATGTCTTGTCATCAGTTGTAGCCCTTTCTTATCAGATCGCGCAGTTAACTCAAAGGAAAGCATGCAAAATTGACAAAGATATCTGCCTCCCGGCCCCTCAATTATCTCAGCAGGGGGTTAGAAACAGCCCGTCCGAAGGCAGTGAGCTAGAGTGAGCTAGCCTAACCACATCAAAGGATTCTGAATAGAAAGCGCCCAGTGAGCGCAAATGGAAACCGGACTTTACACGTGGCCTCCCAGATATACATTTTGCTTTACATTCACAACCACGCGATAAGACTCGATGAATAGATTCCTTAGATCTATTAATAATAGCAAATATTTCTGAACCGCGCTTCCCTTCATCTTTCAACTGCCAAATCATTGAAACCTCATTCCCTTGAATTTTTTTAGCTCGCGGCATGTCAACTACGACGCGTTATCGTTTGCAGAACATAAGTACTCAAAATATGTGACATCATCGATTTTAAATTTGCATATGCCAGCAAATATTCACAGAAGCTCATAATCGTGTCTAAACTTTTGCGACAATCATATTTTTATTTTTATCAAAAAAATTAAAATTGTAGCAAGTCAAACGACTGTCTTTTGATTATAGCATTTTAAAATATATTTTAAATATATATACACTTTTTTGTAATTCTGACGTCATAATTCTAAATTTTAAAGATGAATAGCGTCATTGTCTAAACTTTTGCGTCGTACTTTATACATATATATATATATATATATATATTAAAAAAAAAAAAAAAAAAAAAAAAAAAAAAAAAGATAATCTTCAATTCCTCATGTCCAATTTTCATGGAATGGCCGATCTATATAGAGTACATATGCGTGTACGTTTGCAGGCATACAGTTGTCTTCCAGTAAGCTGAGAAAAATACTTTTCTAAATAAATAGAATTTTTCATGCTTTCACTAAACTCTCTTTTGTATAAAATACACAGTAATATTTATTTTTATAATTTAAGTATAAATAGTTTGCCAGTGAACCATTCAACATCAGACACTAATTATTTTCTCGAATATAAACACAATATGTATCACATAATATATCACAAATCTATTTTTAAATTTGAATAAAGTCATTTACGGTAAAAAAAAAAAAAAAAAAAAAAAAAAGAAAAAAGAAAATAATAATAATAATAATAATAATAATAATAATAAATAATATCAACATCTATGTCATTGTCTTAGATGCAAGTAAATAATTAGATTCATAAATATATAGATATATAAATAAGTAAATAAATAAATAGGTATACAGTCATATATAGAGTTACAGAACATATCTTGTAATCTTTAAAAATTTTCACTAAATTTTTCAAAAAAAAATAAAAAAAAGCAATATATTCTAGATATGCACTAGTATAATGAACCTGTACAGAATATAGACAGTAATATGATAATCATATGATTGTATTGTTAAATAGGTTCCAAAATATAAAATATTTGTATAATATGGATTGTAATACGATAACAATATGAAATAGAAATACAGTTAAATGATTATTTTTTTTCCCTGTAAATCCAATTCATAATCTGGCTATTTTCTATCATTTATATGAACAGCTTGTTGCAACTAAATTTATTAAATAAGCTACCCTATGCAAAATAAGAATGTTTTCTAGGTTCTGTAGATTTTCTTTTTTTTTTTTTTTTTTTTTAAGACTTATACAATCAAACTGATCTTATTAGACTCATTTAATACTTTCTATATAATATTTAATCTTTATATAAATGGAATTATTGAATTTAGTAGAAAATGTTGAAATATATTTGAAATGTTTTAAAAACATAAATAAATAAATAATAATTGGAAAAATAATAATTTCTCCGACTTTCATATAAGTTTATATGTACTCATCATACAGTCCGTAGGAAATTTATTGAAGCTCTAGCAAAATATTTCTTATTTAAGAGATGGACACCTAATACTGTTTTGTTAAGTAACTATTTATCGAGTCATGATCTTAGTCTTATGCTGTTTATAAAAAAGTGAGCTAATGATAAAAATTAGCGATCACACTAAAAAAAAAAAAAAAAAAAAAAGTATGAAAAGCGGGGATGTGAGCTTCAATAATTTTGCTGCCGACTGTATCTCTTTTAATGTACTAGATACTTTCATCTTTACAGCTTTAATAATTAAGATGTGATTGATATATTGTTAAAAACATTCCTTTTAATAAAATCTCTATTAAGTCTACAAATAAAATAAGTTGACAGATAAAATATAGGATGACCATAAAATAATGTGCGGTGCTCAGAGGTCTATATTTCTTAGTACAACGGGCTGAATGTTATAAAAACTTGCATATATTCACATCAGATTAAGATGCATAGAACTTTAAAGAAACAAAATAGTTTCTAAAGTCACCGATAGGGTAATATGTGGCGCTATGGTTATGAGAAATATAAGAAGCTTGAATAAACACGTTTCGTTTAGAGTGATGTCGAAGATAAATGGGAAGATTGGAGAATACTCATCATAGCTTTTTAATAAGCAGAGTTAATGTGCCAGTACTGCCGTTATGCTTAAAAACTTTTCAATACCACAATTGTAGCAAACGGATATCTATTTTCTACCGTGTTTGTGGTGCTAGATAATGCACCACTGCACATTTTATGTCGGGTGAAGTAAGTCTTGTGACATTATTTCTTGGACAGCGGATTATATAGTCGAGCGTTTCCCCTGACATGATCACCAGTGCATCTGGCAATCCTTGTGATGTTTGTTTATGAAAATATTTGAAAAGCAACTATGTATCAAGAACAGTGCTTTGATATTTCCACTTTAACGGATAAGACAACTTTAAAAATCAGGCGAATAAAGGCCTATACTCTGTGAGCTTCCGTTGAAAAGATCGGATACTGTGTTATTGAAACATACGATTGGTGTCATATTAAGCTCAATTCATAAGAAACAATGAACGTTGCTTATTATAAACTAAAAATCTGTTAATAACTGGTCTAATTGATAACTACGTAACCATTTTTTACATATTTTAGGCTTGTAGCGCCTACGTTTACCCCAGCTTCTACTTTTGATACTAATTTTGTTTCTTTAGAAATCGAAACTGCATACTTTGATGCGCATGCAAAAATTTTTGTTGTGTTTGGCTTATAACACCAACAGATGGAAGACTCTTAACACCTCACATTATTTTATGTTCACATTATATTATAATTTTTAACGATTTTTTTATTAATATGTTATTAGCTTGAATAATAAATAATCCATCATTATAATCATTGCCTTGCAAATAATTTATTTGTTAAGCAATTAAATCATAAATGTTTTTAAAATTACAAAAAAAAAAAAAAAAAATGTATATTATAAAATGCAACTAGAAAACTATGCTCTTTAAAATTCCAGAGAAATTTCTTCGAATTTAAAAGCACGTACTTTCCTTTTGAATAACCACTGTTAGAATTTTTTCTTTAAAGTAAACAAAGAACACCACCCGCTGTGCAAACGCACGAGATTTATGATTGGTAGAAGCTAAGTCATCCGCATCTGTACAACATTTATTCAGAAATAACCTTTTGCATGGGTTTAGAGCGGAGGAATGCGATTTATTTCACAAATAAATTCTATTTCAGAATTTCTGTATGCGAAAAGCAGCGAATCCGAGAGATGCAAATCATTGTTTAGTATGAAAGTCGGACCCATTTAAGTTAGAAATAAAACATTAGATTTCTTTGAGACCCATTTTTTATTTTAAATTTAAGAAGGATAAAAGAAATGACGATAAACACAGTCTCAATGTTAAAATCTGAGTTTTTATATATTTGGAATTCTGTAAATGGTTGGATGCGAAAACCGTATTTTGTTTTTTGCTTCTGATCTATGTTTTTGCAATCGAATTCGGTTAATATTTAATCTGAATGTATTTTGCATTGTAATTTTTTTTTTCTTTTTTTCTATGCATAACTAGTAATTAATTGGTTATTCAGGATCAATCAATATAATAATTGATTTTTTAAAATGTCACCCAAAAAATATATAAGATTGGGTAAAACGATCTCACCTGCACAATATTTAATCAGCTAAAAGATAAATCAATATAACCAGTAAAATAATCACTGATATAATATTAATAGTAGTAAAAATATAATAACGAAATTAATAACAGTCTATTTAACGATCAGTATAATACTATCCATAAACAATATTTATAATTAGTATAATAAAACTTATAATCAATATAACAATTAACGTAAAAATAATCAACCTATCAGTAAAAGACTAAAAAAAAAAAAAAAAAAAAAAAAAAAAACTTGGAAAAGTAGTAAGATAGCGTAAAATGGTGGCATTTGGTCAACATATCTCAAAAATTCAATTTTTTTCTAGAACTGAAACAAATAAATTCAAATATGATAACACTTTTTAAAACATGAATACAGAAATTTTATAGATTTTTACGAAGAATCTCTACGTTTCTTAATATAAATTACATTTTACAAGCTACCTATTTCTTATTTATTTTTTAAGTAGACTGATAATTTATTCCTGATTGAAACTGGTACACTATATCAACAAAAAATACTAAACTTGAAATATATATATATATTCATACAGAATACACATACTGGAAATGTTTTGAACTAAAGTAAAATATCCTAATCATCGTATCCTCGTAAGAACACATGTTTCATTTCCTGAATTTCTAAATAATTAAGTTTGCTTCTAATGTCTCAAATCTAGCATACTGAAAGAAGTAAATAAATAGTTTGTAAAAAACTAAAGTTAAAGTGCATTGTTATTTTCCTTTTTTGAAAATTTACGATGTTTTAATATGAATATTATCTTTATCAAGCTGTGGGCCTGTCAAAAGGCCGAATTGTTACATTTGGAAAGGATTTATTAAGATCTCCGTAAATTATAAAAATTTAAGCGGTAATTGTTTATAATAATTGTATATTATAACTTATTTTTAAGTGTTCATTACGTTTGGAAGTAAAAAATAACGTTGATTTCTTATTCAGTCATTCAATATAAATTTGAAATAGGTTATTAAGATTTTTTTCTATTTTTATTTAAACACATTTCTGAGATACCATCAAAAAGAAAAATCAAACAACACTAAATGTTCATTGAATCAGTTATTTTGAAATATAAATTGAAAGTTGTTTTTAAATTTCAGAGAATTGTTTGTAATTTAAATTAATGTAATTATGAAGGCAAAAGGGAAGAAACGATATTAATATATGAGTAAAAAACAATGATTTCAAACCTTTAAATCAGACGTCTGTATGACAAATTCAAATATACTAATGCTTCATATAACTATAATTAATATTGATTACACAGAAAATATTCATTCAAAAATACATTTTTGATATGGAGCTACTTTAAGCTACATTTATTATTTGGGAATAACACAAAAATAAATTCATTCCAACAACAGCAGATAGGAAAGCTGGTCTAAAATTGTCTGATTAAGACCGTAGCACACAAATACCATTAATTTTTAATAATAAATTTTGACTTGTTTATGATAAAAATTCCGTGCTTTCATTAGGAAATAAATTTACATTTTTTAAAGGAACAAGAGATGTCTAAAAATCTAATTTATGCATCATCAACTAGACACCACTATCTTATAAAAGTAACAGTCTTTGTATTTCAACAACGAAGAATTTTTGTTTATTATAGTCAAAAATAATTATTAAAAAATGATAGTGTGCTCCGTTATTAATCAGACCTTGATTCTAAGAATTGAATTAAAGTAACGTAAGCTGTCCACCGTCCTTAATAAAAGGTTTTTACTCTATTCTTGTAATGAATATGAAGCAGAGTGATATTTTTTCACCTTCAAAACTTAAGATCTTAAAATAACAAGAATAATGCAGTAAAATAATAAATAAATAAAAATAAAAAATATTTATTGATTCTAATATTTGTTTTTTTTTTTCCATAATCACTAAACATTTTCATTTTCTTTGCAGTTTTGCGAGAGGACTTTCGACTTAGTCCGAAACCTGTCCAAGCAGCTATGGGCGAATCTGCTATCTTGGAATGCATACCACCCAAAGGTCATCCTGACCCTACAGTCCGGTGGCGCAAAGACGGCGAATATTTAAACACCAACAAAGGCCGATTTCACTTGGCTGGACTAGGCAACTTGGTCATCAACGATGTCAGGCAATCAGATGAGGGTCATTACAGATGTGTGGCTGAGAATTCAGCAGGAATAAGGGAATCATTACCAGCAGCGATGACCGTTCATGGTGAGTTGAACTACAAATTTTGTAGGCGTTTATCAAATAACGCACAAATGTGCGTTACTTTCGTGCGTTAATCGTTTTGGCGGTAACTTCAGTATCAGAAATTGTAGCTAAGTTCCTGTAATAAAATCACATTACTTCATATATCTATTTATGTATGTTTATGTATACATGTTATGCCCAGATAAATTAACTTCCTTTACTCCATATATATATATATATATATATATATATATATATATATTTAATCAAGTACTTATTACTTGCTTTGCTGTATTTAAAGAAGAAATAGATATTCAAAATAAATATAAAATATAAAATAATATATATTAACATACATTAACAGAGGTAATCATAAACGGTAATATTCAAAAATGTATATTACACAGCAAACAAGTTCGCCATTTTGGTAGCTTGTTGCACATAAATTCAGTCCAATTTTATGAAACAGAGAAACGAACAACTGTAATTTTAGTTTAAAAATGCGCAAGTACAGAGCTACGAATCGAATGTAGAAAACCAAATATGAATCAATATTGTTTATCATAAGCCTCTTATGTGTTAAACTCGGTTGAATCGTATCCTATAAATCACAAAATTTATCATTTATGTGCATCGTCAAAAGACCGGTCTATCAGCAACACTTGTAAAAAAATATGTTCTAATTAAATTGGCGTATATTTTTTCTTAATAAAGCCATTAGAAATCAAACTTGATACGATTCCATGTCATACAGACTCTGCAATAAATACGAGCAAATACTCAATAAAATGCAGAACCACCAGCTCTTCATGGATGCCATTACATTAGTAGTTGAACTTCAGTGGTCTAAAAATTTGAGCTATGAAAAGATATATGATTAGATCTAAAATATTCAAATCGTATTATGGATATTCCAAAACAATAACTTTATCAAAGACTGAAACTAAATAATCTGGTGTGTCACTCACACGACTTTCCCTTGCCTGAAATTTGATACTATAAATATAGATCGGAGATTAAGGGGTAAGATAATGAGTATTATTACGCAAACATATGTTAAAAGAATTCAAATTAGGCTTCGGAACAATTTTATTTGATAAATAATTTTATTTGAGGGGGCGGTATCCCCCCAACTCCCCGTTTTTTTTAATGTTCCTGCATTTATATAAAATTCAAATCTGTTATTAAATTCAAAAGTTCATTTGTAATTATTCAGACAACTTTCACACGCAACATTCTTTGAAACTTATCAAACTTGATCAAATTTTTCTAGTAAGAAAAGTATTTACTTCAAAATACAACATTTGGATCGTCTAAAATTATTTGTTTTTAATTTACCTAACAGACACAGATAAAGATCAAACATTAAAAACTTTATTTCAATAATCAGGGAGACTCATAATGTGTAATATACAAAAAACCAAGCAATGAATATTTAGCTTTAAAAAAATACATTATTTACCATATGGCTATAAAATTAATTCGCAATTAATTCGCAATTTTCAATTAATTGCGCAGCTTTCCTGGACATGGTAAAATATTATAGTTAAGCACTTCCCCTAACATTGAAAGAGAATGTTATGGCTTAAATATTGTCAGCCTTGTATATCATCTGAAAGTTATGCACACATCACATGGTGCATATATATATAATCCTATATAAATAACACACGGAATACTCTTCCATCAATTTTAGAGTATTGTCGCTCTATAATCTAGTTCATTTGTGTAGCCCTGTAAACGAACAGTGAATGATTTCTATACCATATTCTACATGAAACATGTGTTTTACGCATATAAAAAAAAAATGTTCATTTCATTTCGTTAAGTGCAGCCTATAGGTGTTAAACTCTACTTACCTGCAATTTCCCGCATATAGACGTAATGTATTTGAATTTTCATCGGTGCCCCTGTACACGAACCATTTGCTTGATCTTAACGAAAAGATTAGTGTAGCATCCAGTGGCGAAGCGTCCATGGAAGCGATGGAAGCAGCGCTTCCCCTATTTAACACGTTCGCGGCCGATCTCACGTGACTAATATCTGAAACGGCGTTTTTTTCCTTTAACCTGACGATTATGTTTGGCGTATTTCGCAAGAGCGTTATGTCACCACATGTTATGGACTTTGAGTTTACCGTTGCTTGTTTGTGTCATGTGTTACGTGAATACGCTGTATGATACGTCAAACGTATGAAAATTCGTCTGCTCGGTACAAGCAAACTCTGGAGTTAACGAGTAATAAGTTAATTTCCACAGCAAATAGTTTCGTTTGTACTGAGCATATACAGTCGATAACAAAAGTATCCGAACACTATCGAAAATTCCTATATAAAAAAAAAAAAGTAGAGTTAATACTATTTTGTTAAATAAATCCTTGTCGAATCATGTTGTTAGTTAGTCTAAGAACATGATTCAACAAGGATTTATTAACAGTATTAAATCTACTTTTTTTTATATAGGAATTTTTGCTAGTGTTTGGATACTTTTGTTACCGACTGTACAATACAGTCGGCTGCAAAATTATTCGAGCACTAGCCAATAATTCCTATATTTAAAAAGTACACTTAAGACTGTTTTGCTAAGTAAATCCTTGTCGAATCATGTTCTTAGACTGATTAAGAACATGATTCGACAAGGATTTATTTAACAAAGCTGTATTAAGTGTACTTTTTTTTGGCAAGGATTATTGCTAGTGCTCGAATAATTTTGCAGCCGACTGTATTAAATCACTGACGTCATCACTTCGGTCGCGTATTGAGCATAAGTGTTTTATTAGAGAGAAAGCATTCTATTTTGAAATATTCTTCCGGGAGGATCAAAATTTCGATGGCATGCTTCCGGACCACCTCTAGGGTAAATTTCAGACCGTCACCAATTGCCCATTGCGCAGCACTAGTGTGATGTAAAATCCAACCAACTATCTATTTTGAAATATGGATATTTCTGATGTTTGCGTTAGTGCTGTTGCCTGGTTGAATAGTGTTGGAATTTAAGGTTGGTTGAGTTTTACGTCGCACTAATGCTGCAAAATGGGCAATTGGTGACGGTCTGGGACTCACTCCTCGAGGGGTTCTGGAAACATACCATCACAATTTTGATCCTTCACGGAAGGGAAGTTGGAATTTAAGATGTACTTTTGAATGTTAGAGGCATATTTTTGAATTTCATGCCAATACTGCTTGCTACAGTACAAAACTTTACATACTTTTTAATATCGTGCATTTTGAGATAAGGGTATAGATCAGAGGGTAAACGGATCAGAGTACCATTATTATAGAGAATTGTTAAAATTTGGAATAATTATTCAGCTGCGGATGTATATTTTCATTTCTAACAAATGAGGACTATAAATAAAATATTATTCAAAAATCATTTACTTTATACAATTTTTGAAAACGTAGAAAAATGCCTTTAAAATAAAGGTTGTCCCCAGAACTGTAGTGTCACTTCGATCACATCGATTAAACGCATTCTGGTGTACAACTTCGTGGTACCTTGATGGTACTTTGGTGGTACTTCAACATTTGGTGTAATTGTATGATCTAAGTTTTATTCTTTTATTTGAGATTAGTTATGATTTCGTAATTCTTTTTTATTCTATTTTATGAAAATTTTCCTTTTGTTCTGCTTTTTTTTTTTTTTTTTTTTTATGATATTTTTTCCCCCGATGTATTTTTTTTTTGTTAGGTTAGATCGCCGGCGTTCGATCATACGCTGCCGGTGGACGGTTGCTGTTCAAAACACGATGCAAAATGGCGCCGTCTTGGCGATTTTCGAAATTTCGCCAAGCGGCGCTTAAAGTAAACCTTCACCTGTAAAATAATACATCACATCTCGCGCTAGCGCGGGATCGGCAGCGGATGTGTTAAGGTTTTTAAAAAGTAATCAAGTAACGTCGCCTCGTCGAAAAACTGAATTGATTCTTCCTATGCTTTTGGAAGCACTTCACTTCGGCACTTCCATGGTTTTCTGAACCACGCCTCGCCCCTGGTAGCATCCCTATGTGATACACATTTAGAATACCAAGCTTCTGCTATAATTTGTTGATGAGACATGCTGATAACAGACAGACAAACACACGGACCAACCACTAAAGGTATGATTTTTGGATTCAAGGAACCTCAAAACGTGAAAATATAACAAAAACTCAATTTCGAAATTTTGACCCAAAAGCAATACTTTCTTTACCTTATGGGTAAGAGAAAGTAAAAAAAAATAATGTGTTAATGCTACACATCAGACAGATTCAATCTGTCATCCTCTTCATGTAATCCTACCCTATGCGGTTTTTGTTACTAGATATATTGAAAAGGATATTTCTTACAAAAATAAAGTTTTTCAAACTTTTTTTTTCTTCAATCTTCGAATATGTCACCTTTCAACATACTGAGCATTTTTTTTTTTTTTTTTTTAATAAATTTACATATTTTATTTCATCAAGTAATTATAGAATTCTAATTTTGAAACTAGATAAGAAATATTTAAATTTATTTTGAAAAAAATAATTGCTCACTAAGATAAAAGGAGACATGTTCAAAGAATAGGATGTAAAACATTTTGAAAATTTTCATTCTTGAATGTAACATAATAAGAAGCAACAAAAATCCAATAGTATTACATGGAATTGTAGAAAGAGTGAATCTGATCTGCCTCATATGCAGCTTTAAGTATGAATACCTATTAACAGAAAAACACGAAAATAGTAAATGCTTATTACAGTCGAACCTCGTTAACGTGAACAATGTTAACGTGAATTACTTTTAACATAAATTGCTTCCACAATCCCCGTCAAAATGAAGATTAGTTATATCAAGATTAGTTACTGATAGCCTGAACTACTGATAACATGAACAATTTTTTTTCTCCCCCTTGAGATTCACGTTAACAAGGTTCGACTGTATTTTAATTTTCGTCATCGTTCGACATAAAATATCTGAAATTTACAAAAGGCAATCACTTTCCTTTGCATGAAACAAGAAAAGGCTTCTTTTGATTATTGCTGGAATGTATATCTATATATTGAATTACATACCTATAACAACTGTATTAAATTAAAAGAATTGATCGTAACAAAGGTCTGTTTAACGGATGAAAGTTCCTAACTTTACGGGGAAAAAATGCTTAGAATTGTTTTAAAAAATCGTTTTGGTGGTTTATTTTGTCTTTTTTATTTTTACAAACTTATATAAAAATATGTTACATTGCATACACATCAAACTCTTGTTTAGTCAGATTTTAATTTTTATGCTTAAAATAATACTACTTTGAAAAAGTTGTTATTATTTAATAGTAGTTATAATTGTAGTTAATAATATACTTAAAAAACTACAACTTTTCATATATTCAGCAGATTTTTCAAGTTTTGTTAAGAAAAATTCATGTCCGTGCTCTTTATTTTAATTTTGAATTAAAATTTATGCAAGACTAAACGTATTTGAAGTTGAACATTTATGCACTAAAAATTTCATGTAAATAGATAATCTTAAGATATAGAACAAAAAATAATATTCCAGTTATTCTTTCAATGTTGGTAGAATGTAATCTGCTATTTTACTTTCAAAAAAATTTTAGTTATCACCAACGATAAAATCAACTTCTTAGAAAAGAATGCATAGCCTTTTATTCTCAGTTAATTAAAAAAAATGGCTATTTATTACCAGTATTTGAATAACGATAAAGTACATCTTTCTTTATATGCATATGATTCCTTACACGCTTGTTGAACATTATTTAAGTTTGACGATCGCAAATATTCAAAGAATAAGCCTCGAAGAAAATTTCTTCTTTTGACTTTTATTGAATGTGCTTCTAAAGTTTTCAAACATTTAAACTTATCTTTTATCAATTCTTAAACTTCAGAAAAATTCTTTCCTATTATTAACAGTCTCTGGAGTCAGAAAACTCTCATATCCAGCTGAAGAGTTTTCAAAATGGTACTTGGTTTAGAAATTGAAAAGCATTGTATTTGAAATCCTTTTTGGGTTAATCCCAGATGAATTTAGAAGACATAGTGGGCGGTATAAAGCGTTATTAACTTTACTATTAGATGAATGTGCCTCAGTATCGTATTTTCTGAATCTTATTAACTTTTATTATAAGCACCATATAGTAAATGGCAAAGACCGACGCTGTTATTTTTTTAAAAACTCCAGTTTGTATGAGCTCTGAATTTTATGAAATTTTTACTATTAACAATATAATTCAACTCGCACTAACAGTTTGGCTACCAAATGGTCGTTTCAAGATATGAAAACAATGGACAAAAATAGTGTAACCGAAGAGTAATTTCTCACATTTTTAAAACTACACATGTAACTATGAATTACTAGCACTAAATATTTTCTCAAGATACTAAAAGATGTTATTTAAAGGGAATTAAATTTATACATATTTATTTATTTATTTATTTATTTATCGTTCCCATTTTTAATTATAGGTAAAAATTTAAATCTATTAACTTTCTTGCAATCAATCCTATGAAAAATGCCAGTAGAAATTTATTTTTTATAACATTAATTGATAATCTATTTTGCTATTATAATATCAATCAAAATCTTAAAATTTCGGCCAATAATACCACAAGCCAATAAACTAAAAACAATAGTATTTAATTACTTAAAATAAACAATTCAAAATACTCCCATGATATTTTAAAAATAGCTTATTATTTAGAAGATTTAATTATTTGAAAGTGGTCTCATTTCAAAGATTATATTCAAATTAATATCCCGTTAATAGGGTTTAAGTTTCTATTTAATGATCATAAATATATCTAAAGGAATTGAAATAATCATCACTAAATTAAAAAATAATTATTATGAAAATTAATCTTGGTGTATGAAGTAAACATTATTTATTTATTTATATGTATTTATTTATTTGCGGTAGAATTAAAAAATATACATTGTTAAAAATAATTTACTTATTTCTCCTAAAAGAAACTTTAATTAATATTTAATTTACAGTTATAAAATTTTAATATTATATTATATAATTATATATTTTAAATACTATAAAAAATTAAATTGCCTAATCATCTGTTATATGTAACGGTCATTTATTGTTATTTTGATCCTTGTGGGGGGGGGGGGGAATCCTTTTTCGGCAAGCTTAACGGAAAAGGTAGATTCCTTAACGTTGTATGGAATTACAATTTCAACTTGCAATTATAACATTAATATTAACATTAGTTAACATTTGACCATTTAGGCATTACTAAGTTTCAATGTTAATTGTTACGAATTTTGTATATTGTATGATTTGGCGGGATTTTGGTGACAAAATTAGCGACATAGCAATGAAATTTGTGATTTGGCGGCAAAATCTCATAGCTGATGATGAAATTTTTGACTTGGCGACGAAATTCGTTATTTGACGACAAAATTTGGCGAACTTGGCGATGGAGAATGACAGCTTTGGCGTCATTATATTTTCTTTCCATGCAAAAACCTCTCACCTCTTCACAGACCAATATCTTGTTTCCAGAAGATAAAAAGTCAAAGGAAGCTGTAACGTATTACTCTCAATTTCAATAGTAAATTTTAAGTTCTTGCCTAAACTGGCGTTCTGAATTATTCACCACAAACGATAATTAAGACTAACATATTGTTTTAATTTTATATTTTTAAATGATTATATTAACGCAGTTACCATGTTTTTTATCTTTTCAGTGATCTTTTTTATTATCGTTTGCACGTGACATAAGCTTCAGATTATAAATTTAAGCAATTAAAGCTAGGCCGGCTTCATTACAATTGAGGAAAAATCACTTTTTAACTTGTAACTCTTAAGCAAGTGAAGCTATTGAAAAGGTTTAAATACAAAAATTGTTCTTTAGGTTAAGACGGTAATTCGCCTGATTTAAAGTTTTTCCCTATTTCCAATATTAAAGAAATTATGGGCAAATGAAAATTTCCACCCTCCCCCCCCCCACACACACACACCATTTCCACCCCCTTTGAGCTGGATACCCCATCTACGAACTCAACCGAGATTTTTGCTGTCCTGACAACATATCCCGAGCTGATTAAATTTAAATAAAAATTACTCCAGTTATCGTGTTCACAACTTAACATAGGAAAAAGCGTTATACATATATATACAGCGGTGGACATAATTATAAGACACCTATCTAATTTGACAAATAGTGAAAGAAAAGATTTAGAGCTTAAAAATGTTTTATCAAATACGTCAAAAACATAAATTTATTCTGTTATCACGCGTAATTGTTTTACAGAAATGATATTTTTATAGAGTTTAATAAGAAAAATTAAAAATACCACGGACAAAATTATAAGACACTCTAACATTTTAATTAAAACACAACACCTGCTTTTTTTTCGAAAATAATTTGCAATATGCAAATTTTCTAAAGTCAGCAGTTAACTAAAGCAGGCGATAACCGACTTCATGCATTTACGAACATGCCACGAGATACAGAATTAAAAGAACGTGAAATTCGCGAAATTTGGAGATTAAATGGAACTGGTTCTTCAATTAATAATATTTCAAAAGTTATCAAACGCTCTAGATTGCAATTAGAAATGTCTTGAAAAGAGGAATTAATGGATCGGTGATTAAAAGATCTGTACGTACTCCTTGCTTGTTCTCGAGAGACAGATGCCATGTGCTTTTGCTCGATACACAGAATAAGATGACTACTACAGGCATTAAAAATGTTTTGAAACTGAATTGTTCAAGGAGAACTATTTGCAGGGTGTTGCATAATGCTTCCTATGTGAAATATAAAAAATTGAAGAAAAAACCACCTCTTCTAAACCGGCACAAAATGGAGCGTCTAAACTTCGCTAAACAAACTATGGCCTGGACCTCCAAATGGTTCTCTGTGTTATTTTCTGATAAAAAAAAAGTTTAACTAGGATGGTCCTGACGGGTTTCAATATTATTGGCATGATTTACGGAAGTCTCTTCATGTACTAATGAGCCGCCAAATGGGTGGAGGCTCAGTAATGGTTTGGGCTGGTTTTTCAGCTCAAGGGAAAACGGATATTGTTTTTGTGCATTCAAGAATGAATTCCGAAAAGTATAAGAATCTTCTTAAAGATCAACTAGCCATATACGGTGAACTTCTTTGTGGCGAAAACTACACTTTCCAGCACGATAACTCGCCGATTCATGCATCACGCGAAACAAAAAGGTGGCTTTCAGAGCAAAGTATCAATGTTCTCCCGTGGCCTTCTCGCTCCCCAGACTTAAATCCCATCGAAAACTTGCGGGGGATCTTAGCTCGTGCGGTTTACCGAAATGGGAGGCAGTTTATATGTGTCGAAGACCTAAAGAATGCTATAAAATGTGCTTGGGAAGAACTGTGTTGCTATATTTTATTTGAATTGATAGATTCGATGCCGAATCGCATCTTTCATGTTATAAAAAAGAATGGCGGCTCCACCAAATATTGAATAACCATGTTAGAGGATTTTCTTTTAGACCATTAGTGTCTGCTAGTTATGTTGACCACTTTATTTGGAAAAAACGGTTGATGTCTTATAATTTTGTTCCTTATGTTTTTAAGTTTTTTCATTAAATTGTATGAAAATATCATTATTATAAAATAATTATATATGATAACAGAATAAATTTGTTTCTGGCGTATTTGATAAAACATTTTTAAGCTCTGAATCTTTTCTTTCACTATTTGTCGAATTAGATAGATGTCTTATAATTATGTCCACCACTGTGTATAAACTTTTGAACGGAGTGTGGTTTTGGGTTCTAGGGGTCATGATCGGTGAAGATATGAAAAAATTTTCCAGAAGACGTGTCATGAGGACCATTGCAATAGATAGATTTCCTATAAGGAATCTGCCAAAATAAGGCAGAAAAATGTTATGTGTAACAGCTACACGACTTTCATTACTCACAATTACATGTATTATATGCACATTTTAGAAGTGATCATAAGACATAAAATTGACCTAATAATTTTCCTGTAAGAGAAAACTGATACATGTGTAAAGACTTATAAAACAGAGTTTACATAGCGAGTTTAAAAATATCGATAAAGTCGTTTTTTGAAACTCGTTTTCGAGATCTGTAACTGACTTATCTAATCAAAATGACAGTCAGTTTTTTAGTAATAACCACGTAACAGATATGCCTAAAAAGATACCTAAAAAGGGGTTTATGAAGCAATTTTCAAGAAAACCATTCGATCCGATTTTGAGATACCGTCATTCACCAAATCTTGGCAAATTTAATTGTTGACCGGAAAACAACAATTGCATACAAAAGGATATGTAAAAGGGAGTAAATATGGCGAGTTTGAAAAAAATCTGCACAGCCGTTTTTAAAGGAACGCACTTGCGTTAACTCAAACTGACCTACTTATACAGGACGCTTATCAGTTTTCCTGAACAATCCAACTAATACGTACGAAAGAATATCTAATAAGTTGTTTAAACAGCAACTTTGAAGAAAATAGTTAGAGCTGCTTTTGAGATATCGACTTCGGTCCAACTTCCAGTTTTGCAATTTTCACTAAAAATCTAAATATTCCTCTGCATACCAGACCAGTCTCAATTCACAAGTTTGGCCATTCTATATTTATTAGTTTCGGAGATATGATAATCAAAAGCTTCCTCACACACATTCATACATAAACGTATACACACATACATACTGACCAAGTGCTCAAAAGCACTTTTTTCAGACTCAGGAGACATTAAAACATGTTATCAAGTGAAACTCGATATCGAATTTTTGGAACGAATACAATACTCCCATTACCTACGATAGTCGAGTAATGGAAGTAAAAATATATCGATTTAAAATCAATGAAAATATTCGTAAACAATAACAAGAGACGTTTGGAAATTAAAATATTCCTTTTAAAGTCAATATAATTATTATTATTAGTATTAGTATTTTAGAAAAGTAATAAATTACCAATTTATACAATATTCCAAAAATTACGACCAACAGTATATACTCTATTGAATAGAATATTTTAAAATCACTATTCTATATCAATTTTAAAAGATAAATGAACATTAATTAAATAGTAAAAAATCAATGAATTTTAGCTATGCCTATGTGTAGAATTTTGCGTTAGTAAAACCTTTAAAATGTTGAACGTTATCTTTGCTTACTATATCAAGAACTTTTTTTCTGAAAATATCGACATCTACTTTTATGCTTATATTTAACATGATTACGAATATATTTCACACTCTCAATCCAAATGTTGCATATATGCAATGGGTCTCAGAATAAACGGAAACTTTCATACAAGAGCATTGAGTGGTCTTTGGTAAAATTATCAATGAAGGAAAGAATTTTTATTCCACTTCATTTTGGTCATTGGAAATGATGTGCTTAAAAAGGCTCATTGTTTTGGAAAAGTAAAAGCTTTAGCTAGAGGCAAAAATAAACGCTATCAGATAGAAACAAATCAAAAAAGAAAAAAATATATATTGTTTCAATGTATAAGAATTAATATTCAAAATATTCTCCAAAAGTAGCAAATAATGTGCTCTAACTTATCTAAAAGCCGTCAAATTATTCACACTTCTTCACCATTTGGCAAAACGTTTCCAGTACATGCGATCATTTATGCCTTTGACATTTACTTTTTTTCTTTTTCAACTATAAATGACGCATCTAAATTTTAAATTAGTTTAAAATATCTGAAAATAGGAATTTTATAAATACCTTTAAAAAAAGAATCGAACACGTTTAAATATCCGCTGAACTCAGAGTTTAGCTCTTACTTCAAACGTTGATTCAGAAAAAGCATTTTGAAGTAAAATAGAAAAGATTATTACAATTTATAATTAAAAACGAAAAAATCATATGGTCCTCATAGATTATTAACACTCCCTAAATATACGTACTCGTTGTATCATTTAACCTTTAATGTTTGCCTACAAGATCACACAACACAGATTACACAACGGACAGACACGCAAACGGAAGTACAGACAGACAAACTGAATTCATAATCGCTCTTAAACGCGTTGGAAAAAGTTAAAAACCCTTAATACAAACGGGAATGCAATTCCAGCAATTTCTATTTGTAGCCCTTAAAATATCTAAATAATTTTGTGTGATCTTGTAAATCTTAACGTTAAGTATTTCATATTGTATAGAAAACATTTTTTTTTCTATATGCAAAATAAAAATGTATTTTATTATAATTTATTCAGTACTAAGTTTATAAAATATGATCTATAAAAATTATTCTCATAAAACGCAGTGCATTAGCATACTTTTGAGTGTCCCTGTATACAAACTAGCCGTGTTATTTGCACCATTTTAAATAGGAAACATCCATAGTATACTTAAGTAACATATAACAATTTATGAAATCTGAAGGTATTTATGGACACTAAAGCTGACACTATGAATGGACACTATGAATGGACAGAGGAACAGACGGACAACAGATATACAGAAAGACAAACAGACTAAGTAATTTAATTTATAATCACTCTTAAACATTACTATAAAGTGTTTTAAAAACTTAATAAAAAGGAAAATTTAATTCCAGCAGTTACCTGTTGAAGCTTTTAATGTATCTGAATATTTTTGTATAGCCCTGTAAATCTTAATGCTAATCATACTATGTTGTATCTAAATAATGTTTTCTGTACATAGTAATAATAAATGTCAATTTCACTATGATTTGCACAAAATAAAGGTATTAAAATATGGTTTATAGAAATACCTCTAAAAGAACGCATTGCTTTGGAACGCATTGCTTTGGTAGTATTTACCGCATTTTCAATAGATAATATTCCATATTTGAACTTGAATTACAAATTTCCTTTTTCAAAGAATTTACTTTCTTTAAAAAAAGGAGGTAAAGTGCATTATGTCGGAAATAAAATGCGTAAATTTGGAAATAAGGACCATTTTTAATATGAAAAAATAATTAAACTACTTTTCTAGTATATTTAAATATTGCTTTATAAAAAAGACTGAATTTACAAAAATAAAAACGTGGAAGAGAGAGTTCATAGAAAAATCAAAGTCATATATATTTTTCTGGTGTTTTGTAAAGTTGAAATAATACATTTCATGAAAACATTTTGTTGAATATTAGTCATGCCAAAGTTATATTTTTCAAAATGAAACTTTTGCTTTCTTACAACAAAATCTTTGATGGTTATAAAATAATTTTTGAAAACTACTGTCACTGTAAAAATTTCTTGAATTGTAATATTGAATTAATCGCAAAAAAGAATGACAGAGAATGTTTCGTTTTTATGATTTGACCTTTAGAATGTTTCATCATTACAGATTCTAAAAACTTTCTTAGTCTAATTTCGTTCTGAAGTTTATATATATATATATATTTGTCATGCCTCCCTTTTTAATTTTAAGGTGCCTGCCTACATTTAAAACGCAATTTTCGGTCAAAACTCCGATTTTCTATTTTTGGGTTATTATTAAAGCCTGACATTTTAGCTTTCTAAATCAGTTTGAATTTTGTTTCTATCTTGCTTAGAACTTGAGTTACAGGCATTTTAATATTAGTCACTCGCCAGTTTTTGAAACCGGAAGTGACCGGAAATGACCCGTAAATGTTTGTTTACATAAATGTTTTATTTTACTCAATATAAGGATCAAAATTTATTACTGAATATAAAATGAATTTTAAAAAGAAAATCTCTTTCTTCCCCCCCCCCCTTCCCTCGCTAATACAATCAATAAGATAATAATTAGATAATACAATTTGCTAACAAAGTTTAAATTGTACTGTTTATAATTTTTTTTCAGTATAGTCAGACTTTATTTTTGTATAAAATAATAATGATTTCATATAAAATAAATAAATTGGTTCTCCTTAAAACATTTATAAATATAAAATTGCAGTTAAATATATTAAGGGTGGTAATTTTTTAAATAATTTACATAAATAAAATTGCAACTGTTGATTATGTTTAAAATAAAATCCTCTTGTCTGGAAATATAATTTAAACAAAAATTCTTACTACAAAGTATCCTTAAATATTCCAACCTTGCATAAATATTTAAATTTGACTCGAAAAAGAATATTTTTTTTTATGAAAAAATAACTAACGGCTAAAACTGGAAAAAAAAGAAAGAAACTAATTTATTTAAACTTCGATTCAAGAAGATAAAATTTGGAAAAATAAGAACATGGAAGAAAGAGCTCCTAGATAAATCAAAATCTGAAATATTTTTCTCTTATTTCGCATTGTTCAAAGCATTTTTCTTTATATTTCAGGCATTCAAAAGTTTAGTTAAGTTTGGAAAGTAAAGTTTTTATAAAATAAAAACTTTACTCTCTTACAACAAAATATCTTATGGTTATAAAATACTTTATGGCAACCACTGTCACTAGTAAGTTCGATTTCTCTGAATTGTTCTGCTACAACATTGAATCAATCGGGAAAATAACATGGTTTTCGATGAAGTAAAAAAAAAAATCTGGAGCGACGCCAGTCTATTTTCCAATTAACAGTTTTTTTAAATAAATAAAAGTAAGAAAAATCTAAAATCAATCAGTTCAATCGAATAAAGCATTTAACTTTATAACACTTCCAATAATTTGAGCCCATTAGTCATAATGATAAAGAATATTTAGTTGTGTCCCTGTAAAAATCAATAAATACTATATTCACCAAAATCTATACAGTTCGTGCGACGGTTATCTATAACATGTATTTAAATTTCCAGTTCAATCGGGTAAAACATTTAGACGCTGTCACACTTTAAATAATTTTTGCCCATAGGCCATAATAATAAAAAAAAATTCTTTATGTCCCTGTTAAAAAATTATAAGTACTAGATTTACCAAAATTTATACAGTTCGTGCTACGGTGACCTATAACATACGTACCAACTTTCAGATCATCCCAAGAAATTCTTACACGTTATCGCATTCACTGACACACATACATACATCACAATAAAAATAGAAAAAATAAACTCTGGATCAAAATGTCTAACAAGGAGAGGTCACGACATGGAAAATTCAAATCGGAACGAAATTGCGCAGAATTGTAGCACACTATGTAGGTAACAACATATTAAAGCAATAACGCGCACTAGCCACACAATTTCGAGAAAAAAGAAAGTTTCAGAAATCTTTAAATACTAGTTTTTTCGCAAGCGAGCCAGCATTCCAGTGGCGTGCGTGGTAGAGCACATGGTTGTCACCCAGACGACACCGGTTGGATGCCACCTACGGGACTTTTTATTATTATTGTTATCAATCTAAACCTTTTATTTATTTTTATTTTACCTTATAATCCAATTCAAAATTTGAAAATTTTAATAAATAATAATTATTTAATTTTCTCGAATTAATATATAAATATATATGTATGTACGTTTAGAATTTTTCTATTTGCAATATTTATAATTTTCAATAACTCAAAAAATAAATTTTAGCTTTGTTTTAACTATAAAATAAGGTAAAAATAAAAGGATTTTTTTTAATTAATTATTTAAACATTTAATTTAATTTTTACTTTATTTTATAATTAAAACAAAACTATTATACATATATATATGTAAGTTATACAAAATTATAAATATTACAAATAGAAAAATATGTCTGTATAGCATACATATTTCTTTAAATCACAAAAATTCAATAATTATTGTTTATTAAAATTTTTAAATTGTGGATATTGATTTATATGTTCAAAAGATTAAATTTTACGATCATCCATCCTTACAAATGTTCAACTTCAGCTTTAATAGCAAAATAAGTAAAAAAATAAAATAAATAAATATACAAACAAAACCCTAAATAACAAATACAAAAATAAAGAAAAACAGACAAATTTAAATAATTAAAGAATAAACAAACTGTAAAACAAAGTGTAAAATAGTTAGCAGGTGTACTCAAATCTCGGTTTGAGCTTCCTGATTAGGTTTTTAATGTGTATAAATTACGTAACCGCTTTTAGCTTGTTAATATTAGAGAGCAGCTGGAATTTTATTTCGTGCACAGAAGGATAAAGGAAAATCAAATCGTTGTCGAAGAAGAACGTATGTTGATTAGCACTTAAAATCTACATTGAAAGATGTCATGTATTTGGAACATTTCTTTGTCTGTAATAATTTAATAGCATCGGAATCCTGTACTATAATTTTTCAAGAACTTGTATTGATTGGAGAAGTAGTTATTTAATTTGGTTAGTAATTATAATGCAATTAAAATAGTCATTTCTCTGTAACATCTTTTTATTTTTTGTAATTTAAAAAACAAAATTTAGTATTGTTTTAAATATACCTAAAATAAAGCAAAATATTTGGATAAATAATTAAAAATAGTTTCTTTAGTTTTACTTTATTTTATAGTTAAAACAAAAATTAGTTTAATTTTTAAGTTATAAAAATTTATTGTATTTTTATGTTATAAATATTACAAATAGAAAAATTTATTTATTTTATATCGAAGAAAATTTTTATTAAAATTTTCAAATTCTAAATTGAATTATAAAGTAAAAATAAATAAAAAGTTTAGATTACATAAAAAATTAAAGAAGAAGAAAAAAAAATTAAGTCCCGTAGGTAGCATTGAACCGAGGTCGTCTGGATGACAACCTTGTACTTTACCAAGCACTCCATTGGAGCACTAACTCCCTTTCGAAATAACTTGTATTTAAGGATTACTGAAACTTTAAACTTTTTTTCTCGAAATTGTGTGGCTAGTGCGCGCTACTGCTTTAATTTGTTGTTACCTTCATAGTGTGCTACAGTTCTGCGAAATTTCGTCCCAATCTGAATTTTCCATGTCGTAACCTCTCCTTGTAAGTCAAATTTTTGTTATGATTACAATACTTTCTTTACATATGTATTTTCGGAAAGCAAAAAGAGAGAGGGAGAGAAAAAAGAATTTTTCTTAAATGTTGCATAACATTATTATTATTTTTTTTTTCTAATTTTTTATTTAAAAAAAAACTAATATGTAGAGGCCATCACTAGATTTTCTTCTATACATGCCTATACAAAAGTAGTTATTTAATTTGGTTAGTAATTATAATGCAATTAAAATCATCATTTCTCTGTAATATCTTTTTATTTTTTGTAATTTAAAAAACAAAATTTAGTATTGTTTTAAATATACCTAAAATAAAATAAAATATTTGGATAAATAATTAAAAATAGTTTCTTCAGTTTTACTTTATTTTATAGTTAAAACTAAAATTTATTTTTTAAGTTATAAAAATTTATTGCATTTTTATGTTATAAACTAGCAGACCCGGCCACGCGTTGCTGCGGCTAAGTAATACGTTGATAATTTGATAAGGTATATAGTATTTCCCCACAACTGGATTTGGCGATTTTTTTTTTTTTTTTTTTTTTTTTTTTTTGCGCCTTTTTGAACGATAACGAAGTCGTTCTGGATTCTTTGCAATAAAATACGGTAACCTGCATGCTTTTATTTTAGATTTATGATTTAGCTTATGATTTTATCATTTATGATTTTTAGATTTATGATTTAGCCATAATCGCCAAATCCAGTTGTGGGGAAATACTATAGTTGTTACCCACAACTATAACTTATAATATAACTTCAGTAATTATATTCGGATAATTATAACTTCAGTATCAGTATATCCCCACAGCTGAATTTGGCGATTTTTCTTTGGCGCCGTTTTGAACGATAACGATGTCGCTCTGGACTGTTTGTGATATAATATGGCAGCCTATATGTTGTTTATTTTGGATTTATTATTTTATGTTTTTGATTTATGATTTAGATTATCATTTATCATTTATAGATTTATGATTTAGCCATAATCGCCAACAAAAAATTGCCAAATATCGTTGTGGGGATATACTGATTAATATATTACTGAAAAGATTAATATATTTTAACGAAGTGGTGAGAAGATTCTGAGTATGTTAAAATTTTAATAGTAAATTCAAGTTAATCAAGAAGGAAAGCATTGAGGATTAAGATAAGACAATTGCAAGATTTTAAGATAGCATTTTCAGCAATAAATATGAGTCAAAATTTAATGCAAAATACATATATAAATCACAAATTTAATCAGGAACGTTAAATTGGTAAGTTATTAAAGAAAAAGTAAAGAAAAATAAGAGAAATAATTAATTAAAGTTTCGAACATCGATCATATAGATTAGCGTTACAAAACAAATAAACAGACTTAAACTCTTCCAGACTTTTAAATAAGTTTTAAATTAAGTTTTAAAATTTAATGTTAAATAAAACAGACTTTTAAATAAGTTTTAAAATATTGAAATGGTTACTTTTTATTTAGAACGTTATGTATAGATCACAAATTTCTTAAAGAAAACGAAATGATACAGATTAGAATAATGCAACAAAAATTTAAAAAGCAAGGTTATGTCGTAAATAAATTTTTAGCACACGTGTCACGTGAAATAAATTGTAGCATATACATAATGTATCTGATATAAGATATTAACATGTTGCAGCGGAATAAATTTCATATCTATCATCTTTGGCGGAAAAAAAAATAATATCGCCAAATTATCTGGCGCACACATTTAATTCCTTTCAAAAAACATGGTTATTTTAACAACTCATATTAAGAGAGTAATGAATAATATGAAACAATATTTCACACAATACATATTACGAAAATATACATCTAGCTTGTATATTTTCGTGTTACGTTTTTGATCGCCAAATACGAAAAACTCCAAGGACGACAGAGCTTTGAAATTTAAAATTAAAATTTTGTCAATTTAACAGCAAAATAACTCAATCTAACGTATGCACAAGATAAATAATACATATCTATACAAAAATATGGGGATTAAAATCCGGAAATAATTTTCCTCGTTTTTAATAATTTTTTACAAAAAATACAATGGGCCATTAACATAAGAAATCTTTTTCTTGATTTCACAGACTGTCAGTGACGTCACACTTCGCTTGTGTATAACTACATACTTTATCAATGCGAATAAAATCTTTAAATTGATTATGACGTCAATTTTCGTGAGATGTATAATTTAACTTTTTATAATTTTTTAACGTTCACGTTTGATTAAATGTATTTACTTTTATGTCGAAAGAAAATGAACTCGTATTTTTTCTTTTTGGCAACAATTAAACTTATGGAACTCACAGATATTTTGGAGCAACTTTAATAAAGGTCTATAATTAACAAATAATTGCAATAAAACAATATTGTGACAATAAATTGAGATAAAAACTATCCTATCTCTCAAGTTGGACCAAACTGCACACAGTGTGCAAAATTTCATTAAAATCGGTTCCTTAGTTTAGGAGTTTACCCCGGACAAACATCGTGACACGTAATTTATATATATATACAGATATAACAAATAGAAAAATTTATTTGTTTTATATTGAAGAGCATTTTTATTAAATTTTAAATTTTAAATTAAATAATAAAATAAAGTAAAAATAAATAAAAAATTTAGATTACATAAAAAATTAAAGAAGAAAAAAAAAAATGAAGTCTCGTAGGTAGCACTGAACCGAAGTCGTGTGGATGACAGCCTTGTACTTTACCAAGCACTCCACTGGAGCACTAACTCGCTTTTGAAATAACTTGTATTTAAGGATTACTGAAACTTTAAAATTTTTTCTCGAAATTGTGTGGCTAGTGCGCGCTACTGTTTTAATTTGTTGTTCATAGTTCAGAAAACCTTCATAGTTTTCTACAATTCTGCGCAATTTCGGCCCAATCTGAATTTTCCATGTCGTAACCTCTCCTTGTAAGTAAAATTTTTGTCATGATTACAATACTTTCCTGACATATGTATTTTCGGAAAGCAAAAAGAGAGAGGGAGAGAAAAAAAAATTTCTTAAATGTTACATAACATTATTATTATTTTTTTTTTTTTTTAATTTTTTATTTAAAAAAAACTAATATGTAGAGGCCATCACAAGATTTTCTTCTATACATGCCTATACAAAATAAAGCTATACAAATTATTATTATTTTTTTTTTCCATGTTGAATGCAGGCGATTTTCATTTCAGAGAAGTACAACGGAAAAAGCCGGAACAAAATCCATTTTGTGCCGATATCTGATGATTTTTTTTTCCTTTAGTTAAGATTTTTTTTTTTTTTTTTACTTTTTTTACCCATGGTAGAGAAAGTATAATTTTTGGGTCAAATCTTCGAAATTGAGATTTTGTTATATTTACCCGTTTTGAGGTCTCCGGAACACAAAAATCATGTTTTAGCAGTTGGTTTGTATGTATGTCTGTGTGTGTATCTGTCTTTTATCAGCATATCTCAAGAACAAATAATAGCAGAAAGTCCAAACTTGGTATTCTAAAAGTGTATCATATAGTGATGTTACACTAAACTTTTTGTTGAGAAAAAGCAAATGGTTCGTGTACAGGACAACCAAGAGTATTCAAATACATTATGCCGATGGGGAAGTTGCGGGTAAGTAGAGATTAACATCTATAGACTGCACTAAACAAAATAAAACGAATATATATTTTTTATATACGTAAAGAAATGTTTCATGTGGCATATGGTAGGGAATCATTTACTGTTCGTTTACAGAGCTACACAAAAGAACTAGATTATATTGCAACAGTACTTGAAAATTGATGAAAGTGTATTTAAGGTTGCGCTGTGTGTTATTCACATATAATTATATTTATGTGCATTATGTGGTGTACATAACCTTCAGAAGATATACAGGGCTGCCAAAATTTAAGCCATAATATTCTTTTCTATTGTTAGTGGTAGTGTTTAACTATAATATTTTACCATGTGCAGGAAAGCTGCTCACGAATTGAAATTAATTCCTCATAGCCATATGGTAAATAACGTACTTTTTTTAAGCTAAATATTCATTGCTTGGTTTGTTTGTATATTTACACGTTTTGAGGATTCCTGAATACCAAAGGCAAGTTTTTAACGTTTGATCTGTGTGTGTGTCTCTTAGAGTAAATTAAAAACAAATAATTTTAGGCGATGCAAATGTTATATTTGAAGTTAATATGTTTGTTACTAGGAAAATTTCATTAAGATCGATAAATTTAAAGGAATGTTGCGTTTGAAATATGTCTGAATAGATTTAAATGAACTTTTGAATTTAATAACAAATTTGAATTCTATATAAATTTAGGTACAATAATGAAACGGGGGATTGAGGGGGGCGGCAGCCCCCTCACATAGAATTATTTGTCAAATAAAGTTGTTCCGAAGCCTAATTTGAATTGTTTTAACACAGGTTTACATAACAGTACTCGTTATCCCTTAATCTCCAATCTGTATTTATAGTATTAAATTTCAGGATAAAAGAAAGTCGTGTGAGTGACACATCAAATAATTTTCCTTAAAAATGAAAAAAAAAAAAAAAAAAAAAAAAAAAAAATCGATAGATTCCATTTTAAATTATCACATATCCAACAGAATACGAAGATTGAAATTTTTTTACAAATCCAGTACTTTTTTCTTATATATATATATAAAGTTAAAAACAGAGAGAGACTGAAAGAAAGAATGAAAAGAAAAAAGAAAAGGAGAAAAGGAGAAAAAATGTCATATGATATTTGTACAAATCCACTCATTCTTCCTCTTTAGCTCTTGTACTGAATAATAGTTATGGTGTGATAAAAAAAATTCAGAAATGAAAAGAATATCATCACCACTAAAGTGAAAAGCAACCAAATGCGTTTACCTCCGAAATCTGGAGGCAATTTTGTACCTTTAAAACGAGTTTTTCATCCAGTGTAGACTAATTGCAAAGAAAATTAATCACTGACTTTCGTGCTCTAAAAGTTTAAGGCTGTGATTTATTTGTGGTTAAATTTTAATATGAAGTCTATTCTATAAATATTATTTCTTTTTCTAATATTCTGAATTACTGAATATATATATATGTTGTGTCAATCACATGACTTACTTTTACTCTGCATTTCAATATTATAAAGACTGGTTGCAGATTAAGGCATTAGATCAATAAGGTAAGATAATAATGTTCAGTCTATTTAAAAAATAATCTAAAGTAGGCTTAAAACAGTTTTATTTGACAATTAATTCTGTGCGAGGGGTGCTACCACACCTCTCAACTATCCGTTCGATTTGAGTGCCTAAATTTATTAATAAAAGAAGAAATAAAATTCAAGACTGTTATAAATTTGCCTTGAAATATGCCAATCTTGATCAAATTTTTCAATCAGCAACTTCATACGAACTACAAAATACCAAATTTGAATTTTCTAAACAGATATACATACAGATCAACCACTAATTCGTTCAGTGGACATTAAAACGTGATATTATACAAAAAAATACAGTGGAAAATTGAATTTCAAAAAGCAATTTGTTTACAGTGCAGGTGTGAGAAATTAATTTTTCTTCCTGAGAAAAGTTCATCAACATGGTAAAATGCAGCAAAGCATGGTAAAATGCATCAATTACATTCAATAGAAAAGAACGTTTTGCTTAATTTGGGGTATCCCTGTCTATTAGCTATATGCACATTGCATTGTGAACTTAAATTAAATCTCATATGAAACACACATACCATAAAATGAAATATATTTCCAAAAAATTTGGGTAGCCCTTTAAACGTATGATGAATGATTTCCTTACCATAACTTACAGAAAACATGTTTTTAAGCACACAAAAAAAAATTTCATTTTATTTTGTTTAGTGCAGCCTATAGACGTTCCACTGCACTTACCAGAAATTTTCCGCATAGACATAATGTATTTGAATTCTTTTGGTTGGTTGGAGGATTTTAAAGCCGATTGACTACCATAGGGTCCTATGCCTATAGGTGGAATGTCGTCCGTGGGGGGTCTTTTCAAGGGGTCCTAGCCCGTAATTTATGCGAGTTTCGGAGGAAAAAAAACGGAAATCTCAGAACGGCTAGGTAGATGAGCGCGACCTGCGATCGAACGAGACACTTCCCATGTACTAGCTTTGAGTGCAGAACCGCTCGGCCGCTGGTGGGATTGAATTATCTTGGATGTCCCTGGGCCCACCAGCGGCCGAGCGGTTCTGCGCTCAAAGCTGGTAGATGGGAGGTGCCGGGTTCGATCCCTGGTTGCGCTCATCGACCTAGCCGTTCGGAGTTTTCCGTGGGTTCCTCCGAAACTCGCGTAAATACGGGCTAGGAACCCTTAGAAAGATCCCCACGGAGGGCATTCCCCCTATAGGCCTAGGACACATAAGGAGTCAATCGGCCTTAATCCTCCAACCAACCAACCAACCTTGGATGTCCCTGTACACGAACCATTTGCTTGATCTCATCGAAAAGTATAGTGTAGCATCACCATATGATATAGATTTAGAATATCGAGTTTGGATTTCCTGCTACTATTTATTCTTGAGATATATGCTGGTAACAGGCAAACACCCAGATACACAGACAGACACATAAAAACACACAGACCAACCGATAAAAACATGTTTTTTGGAATCAGACGCAGTGGCGGACCCAGAACTTAACTTTTGCGGGGGGGGGAGGGGGGGGCTAATATTTTTCAAGATGTAATTCCAGATCAATGAAAAGTTTGCAATTGTACTATTCAATTGGGAACTAGCCCCCCCCCCCCTTAAATCCACCACTGAATCAGAGAAGCTCAAAACGTGTAAATGTAACAAAGACTCAATTTCGAAAATTTTACCCAAAAACAATAGAAAGTAAAAAATATTCACTCCATTTTGTTTAGGTCAGCTTATATATGTTACACAGTATTTACCTATAATTTCGCGCATAGACGTAATGTATTCGAATTCTATTGGATGTCTCTGTAGAAGAATCGCTTGCCAAATCCTCAATGAAAAAAATAAGCGTGGCATCATTATGTGATACAGATTTAGATTACCGAGTTTGGACTTACTGTTACTATTTCTTCTTGGGATATGTTGATAACAGACACATAGCCGCTAAAAACATGATTTTTGAGGGACATCGAAATGTGTAACTATAACAAAAGTTCAATTTCGAAATTTTGCAGAAAAACAATACTTTCTCTTTCATATATGAGTGAGAGATAATAGTAATAAATATTAAATAAATAATATAAATATAAATATAAAATAAAATAAAATAAAAAGGAGCATTTTAAAAATGCTAGTCTCTAAAAGTCGTTCCTATTTTTTTTCTTTCAAATGGCATTATTTACATTTAGATTTAGATTTAACTTACTCAAATAAAAATATTTTTTAAGCAAACAACAATTTAACTTGTTTATTAATGTATTCAAATTTTGCTTCATATTTCAGACATTTCAAAGTTTTGTTAAGTTTCGAATGCAGTATTTATAAAACAAAAACTTTACTTTCTCATAAAAAAAATTCCCTGATAGTCATAAAATATCTTTTGGCAACCACTGTCGCAAGCAAGTTTGAGTCTCCAGAATTGTTCTGCTGCAATATTGGAACAATCGGGAAAAAGAAACGATACAGTTCTATCTTTAGAACATTTCGTCTTTACATGTTTGAGAAACTTTCTTCGTCGAACTTCTTTCTGCAGGATTTAAAAGTATATATATATATATATATATATATATATAAGAAAATATTTATGAATTACATAAAATTAATGTCAGGAATACTAATTGAAATAATACACATTTGTTTAAGCGCATTAGCAGCTATAGTCAAAGTGTATATAATGATTATGCTTACTTTATTTATTACCTTAATTTCATATTTATTGCTTATTGTATATATTATTACATATATACAAATAAATGCCTATTTTGGCATTAACACTATATATATATGTATATATATATATATATATATATCTTGTGTTGCTGAATTTACTCGATAAATGGATTAAAAAAACTATCTCATTGTTTTAGGCATTAGTGATATCTACGTCATTTCTCTTCTGTGTAAGTATTTTAACATGATTTTACTAATCGGTGAATTTTACTTAAATGGTATTTGTGACAATAACTTTATAAGTAATCCTTCTAAATATTAATATCATTGTTGGTATTTTCATCTTTCTCTTATTTGCTGAGTATTGTAAAGGAATTAAATTATTTATTATATATATATATATATATATTGTGTTTTTTTTTTTTTTTTTTTTTTTTTTTTTTTTTTTTTCATGGCCTCATTTTTGACGAACTAAGAATAAAATATTCCTTAAATAATATTTAACATTTTTTTTTATATTTATGCTTGATAATGTAAATAATATTTCAGGCATAATTCCAGAAAAATAATCGTGATTTGTAGATAACTTGTGAGAAAACCGAAATTGAAGAATATTTTCCAATCTTGCAGATACACTAGACTAAGACTGCATTTAACTGAAAGCATTAAAACTGCATTATACAAATTATTCGTTGCTATATATATATACATATATATATATGATAAAATTTAAATAAAGGATGGAGTAAAACTTGAATTATTAAATGTATAGAACTAGAACAGAGTTTTTATAAACCAATGCTCAAATGCAGCAAAAGGAAATATAAAACTATATTAAATAAGCAAAATAATTAAAGCCAGAGGAAAAATTAATCCCAAAACACATGAGGGCCTTCATCAGGGGAGCTCCCCTATGTAGGGAAAGGAATATGAGAAATTTCTGACGAAACGCTGGTAATTTAACCAAAAAACACGTTTCTAGCCCCCAACTTCTCACAGATGGAAGCAAGACCATACAGCAAACGAATTTTAATTACTATAAAGCATAAAAAGCAATTAAATTCAGAAATCAAGCACAAATTATAATATATCAATATAAAATACAAGAATATAAATAATACAAGAATATATAAATACATACCTGGACAAACTCGAATAGTCATTGGAATATGGAAAATTTAAAACCACCCCCCATTATAAACATAGAACCCGCTTCAGCTGGTAGGATACTTACCAGCACTTAAATGTCGCCAAAAATGGAACAACAAACCTTAAGTAGGATTGTGATCAATAATACTGAAATTTTTATTGATTTAAAAAAACAGGATAGCGGTTAACAGTTAGTATGTTTTCGAGATTTTTCATAGCCATATTCAGGTCTAAATTGTTATTGCAAATCATCTTAATTCTGTTTATTTGGGTGAACATAATATTTTTTAAAACTTTAATACAGGAGAACCAATTCGTTAAATTACAAACTTTAAAGTTAAAATTTTGCCTTTTATCATAAATCTCAATAAACCAGTTATTATCTATTTTTTTAATTTTTAAATCCAGGAAAGGAGTAAAAGTCAGTTCAAAGTCAGTAAGGTTTAAGACAAGATCGGAGGGATAGATTTCAGCTGCATATTTCGCAAATTCTACAAAGTTTATTGCTATTACGTCATCAAAATACCTATAAAACTTAATATCTTTGAATTTTCTTTCAAACATAAACAAAAAAGTGTTGGCGAAGGCACTCGAGTAACTAGTTCCCATAGGTACTTCCATCTGTGAGAAGTTGGGGGCTATAAACGTGTTTTTTGGTTAAATTACCAGCGTTTCGTCAGAAACTTCTCATATTCCTTTCCTACATGGGGGAGCTCCCCTGATGAAGGCCCTCATGTGTTTTGGGATTAATTTTTCATCTGGCTTTAATTATTTTGCATATATATATATATATATATATATATATAGTAATACAATATTATCAGTGCAAAAATTTTAAATTTAAAGATGATTTAATTTCAGTATTAAAACAATTATTCGGATCATAAGCGAAGACTACCCAAATCAAACCAAAAAAGAAATAAAGTAAAATCGAAATGAATTATTGGAAACTGGAATGAGAAAAAAGCATTATTTGCATTCTAACGTTTTCAAGGGCCTGGTAGAATGCAAATATGCTAAAAAATGGAAATTTTACTGTCACAAAGAAAGCAAAAGCTAAGAATTTCTTTGTTCACAGGCCCGAAACACCCATAGTAAAACCAGAAAAAACGAAGATCAAAATAAAACAATTCACTAAAAAAGTGATAATCCAAAACTATATATATTGTTACAAGATTGTAAAATGGTAGGGCTTCATAATGGTAATTTACTCGGTATGCATGTAATCTTGGGACTTTTACAAAACAGTTAAGACTAGTACTTAATAAGAAGATATTAGAAGGATTAGGTCATAGAAATTCTTATGACAAATGCAACTTAATAATCAATTTCTGTCTGGTATAGAAACATTATAAGGGGCTCATAGATTTTCAAATCTTCAAGAAAAAGCATAAAACAACTTAAGAAGAAGCAACTAAAATTATACTAATAACGATAATATAGTAAAAACCTTTAAACATGCAAATAAAAAATAAAAATTTCATTTCCAATGCCTCTGTAACACAACGATCAAAACATTTTCTTGTGGGTATCTGGGATTTAATTCCCAGTTTGGGAATATATGTAAGATCATAATGTAATCAAATAGAGTTGAAACATGTTTGGTTAGAACCAAATCACTACATGAAAGTTATTCCACTGAAAATAAAACTTTATAACAATAAAAATCATAAAGAAATGCATTTTACATACCTTTCAGTTTTACTATCTGAAATATTTGTAAAACACTGACATTGCTTCTGAACAATACTAAAACTATACAATGCTTAAATATTCTCATATTCGCGTATTTATATTCACATAAAGCATTATGAAAGTTCTATCTAAATTGCTTCATAGATCGTTAAATGTAAAATTAGCAATTTTAAGTTTCAATTCTCCCTTTTTTTTTCTATTCTGCTTTCATTTTCCTGCTTTGAAATTAATTCAAATTTGGACGCATACTTCTTGAACTCCAAAACAAAAAGAAAAAAAATTATATGTACTTTATTTTATTCTAGGAGAATATCCGAAAGAAACGCATTAAAGTACTTAGAAAATGCACATTCGTCAAAATTCAAATAAAATCTTTGAAAGAAATTCACTTTATCCTCCTTTTTTTTTATTTAACTCCAAATCCCAGCTAACTTTTCAGTATTTTAAATTTGCTCGTAAACTTCTGCGAAACTTTTCTTCAGGGGAATATGTTTTTGCGTTATTAATAATCTCCTTAGTTTGAGTGGAAGCTTTCTAGCCGGTATTTCTTTTAGCAACTGTATATTTCCCAAAATCTATTCTCGGACATAATATATGGGGTTCTCCTGTTTTTTTTTTTTTTTATACGCAACTGTTTGGATTTTCTAAATTTTAAATTTACTAGGATTTCATGTTAGAGAGATTTTTAGAATTGAAATTCTTGTATTAAAATCAATTTTTTCTTCGCATTTTACCTACAAGCCAATTTTATGCCATTGTAAGTTTTAGTACTCGAAAAGAACTTATATTATCACAGGGATGTTTTCCTGTTGTAGCAATTTTACATTTGTGAAATGTGAATTATGATACTCCTGCACAAATATTTATTATCCAGCATTTTTTTTTTTATATAATATCTAAAAATGCACTTTAAGTCGTTCAAAACTTTAAATTTAATTTGCTTTATATTTATCTATATACCAAAAGTAAATTCAAAACTGGTGTACAATCAATATATAGATTCCGGCTAAACAAAAAATTGCCACCTTTTACACTTACGTTTATCGTGCCCTTAAAATTTGTTCTGATACTTCTTCTCTTAAAGAAGAACTCAATTATTTAAAGTCTGTTGCTATTAAAAGAGGTTTTAGAACCTCTATAATTGATAAAGCTCTCAAAAAGTTCAGTAGGCTAACTTATAATTCTACTCTTTCCATTGATGATAAAATTAAACCTTAATCTTGTTGCCTTGCCTTTTTATCCCCCCTTATGTTTTAAATTAGCCAAAGTTTTGAAGCATTTCAATTTTCACGTTATTTTTAAACCTGTCAATAAATTCCAATTCTCTTCGACTAAATCCCCTGTTCCCGAGCTTCATAAGTAGGGTATCTATAATGTCCCTTGTAATAATTGTGATTTATCTTATATTGGTCAAACAAAAAGAAATCTTGAATGCCGTTTACGTGAACATTCTCGTTATGTTGTTAATCAAGAAATTTCTAAATCTTCTATTGCGAAGCACAGTTGGTAATTTGATCATAGTTTTAATTTTAAGAGTGCCAATATTATCTTTCATGCCAAACGCGTTTCCGAACTGGATTTTTTGGAAAATTTAGCTATTTACCTTAATCGTGATAAAATTGTCAATGTAAAATCTCATCCCACTTTGCTGTCTACAGCCTGGAAAAATTTGTTTAATTCAATTAAATAATTTTCTTCATTATGTTTATAACATAATTATAGTTATAATAAAATAATTAAAATTAAAATTAAAATAAAATAAAATAAATAAATTTTATTGATTATTCCTTCCCTCCCTCTTTTTTTTGTGTGTGTGCGTGTGTGTGCGTGTTCCTCTCTGATTGGTCCTGCATGATGCTTCCTATTGGTTGTTTGTGTTGCTCCTCCCCCTCTGGATTTTGCTCTGCTTTCAGTCTTGCTTTTGCCTCCAAGGTAGTAGTACGTGTTTTTTTGCACCTGATGAAGAAAGGCTACGTCCTTTCGAAACCAGTTGTGCTGGCTTAAATATTCCTTCCTTTCGTTTTCTTTCTTTCCTTTTTTTTTTTTTCTTTTTTTTTTTTTTATGCAAACGAAAATTTTTCGTTATTTTCAAACTTTAAAAAAATATAGTAAACACTCTAATAATGTGTTGTCTGTATGATTAACATTCGCGCAGAATATTTGATTTTGTATCATATCACTAGCATCAGCATACGCAAAAAGATCGAAGAAAAATAAATACATTGAAAACATTTCATTCATTAAAATGTCTTTTATAGAAAGAAATCACTCTTTAAATATTTCATCACGCATTATTACCTTTCGACATGCATAATCATCTGATATGCATAATCAGCCTATCAATTATTTTCTTAAGATAAAAATTAAGTTCAGATCATTAAGATGATTGATGTAGCTCTTAAAGAAATGACACCGAATTTAAGAAAAATTATCAAAACATATTTCTTTTTTTTTTTTTTTTTTTTTTTTTTTCAAATTTACTAGCTGTTTTGACATGTAAAAAGGAAATGAAATCGAGCTACAAAGGTACAAAACATATGGTAACGATTCCTGTTAGAAAAAAACAACTAATGTTATAAAAATAAGAACAACTTTATTTAATTTAATCTTTGTAAATACGCAGAATGGAATATTTTTGAAAAGTGATCGAAGAGCAGAAGGATACAGAGGTTGGCAAGGACTAAAATTTTAAAGAATGGAAGGGGAGAGCATGGACATTCCAAATTAAGAAAAATGTTCTCTAAAGCAGATAAAAGAATTTTGTTAAAAAAAAGTCAAACGCTTTGCAGAAATAAGCTGATAAAACGTTTCATGTTATGTAGATTCTAAATAAATTATAATTTTTTTAAATTATTTTCTTGTTTTTTATAAAAGTAAACTTTTATAAACTAAGAAGCCGTTTGACAATATCTAAAGTGTATAAAATTTATAATTTAAAACTAATATGCTATGACTATCACAAAACTTTCTTCTATATTTTCTCATACATATTCACGCATTCAAATTTTCTTTTATTGAAATTATTATTTATTAAAATTATTTCCATGATAAGTGCAGATGATTTGGATTTCAGAGAAATATTACTCTAAATGTCAAAGGAAAGACAATTATTGGGTGCAGTAAGAAATTGTAAGGGGAGTTTTGTGTGTCGTCTACTGCAACATAGTATGCTAATCGGTACACCACGTTGTCTATAGATAGAAACTGTCTCGTAGTTATGAAACCGGCTCAGAAAATGAAAAAAAAAAAAAATGAATGTAAAGTTCACGATTCGAGGATGAAATAAGGCATACCATAAGCCAGTTTTTCGCCATTTCTTTCGTTAAGAAATATTTCTCCAAATGTAAAAGTGCTGAAGAAGCATATAAATTAGTCTGTTCTGTTCTCAGGGAAGATATCGTATCGAAAAACACATGTGAATTTCAGTTATGACTTTCTATAGTTAAAAAATTGGATGTTACCGATCGAGAACTTAGCGGAGTTAAACTGACATCTAAGCATGGCAATTTGTAAAAACTGCTCTAAGAAGGATTTGTAAGAAGGATTTTTAATGGTTTACATTCAGTAAGAAAGGTTCGGAAAGCAGGAAGAGGGATGCCACATACACTGAGCCAATGAAACATGGAGAAGCATAATTTGAGCACATTGATCTGCTGAACAGGAAGCATAAAAAAATCTTTCTTGTAGAAAATCTTTACGGGAGATGAAAAATGGATGTGTTATGACAATCCGAAACACAAGAAACAGATGAATTCCAGCGAATCAACAATGTGAAAGTCAAAACAACTCATTCACTGCAAAAAAGTTCTCCACTGAATCCGATGGGATATGATGGGTGGGCTCCATTACAAATTATTGGAGCCTGAAATAAGTCTAACTGGTGAACACTACAAACAACAATTCCGGCGATTGAACCAGGATATCGGACGAAACAACCATTTACTGGTAAAAGGTTGCGCCCTTTGAAATTGCCTCAAAACTCTTAAGGATGCGTTACCACCGCTTGACTCAGCAGTTTTGGAACACCCTGCGTCCGACGCAGCCCTTACGCAGTTAGTAAGCAGTACTTCGTCTTCTGTACACTTCTGGACAGTGGCCGAAGTACGAAAATGGATAGACGAATTCATAGTGCTAAAATACAAATCATTCTACACTCCTGGCATCCGTCAATTGTTCGATCGATGGCGGAATGTGTTAGATTAAAGCAAATAATATTTTAATAAATAAAGGTATTAGTCTAAGTTGTCAATTATGTATTCATTTCTTTGAAACACACTTAAAAACTTATTACTATACCTAATATATGGCCTAGTTAGCATACCTTAAAAAATGCCTTTTCTAAATTTTTTAATGAAAAATTCGATAACTTTGTTTTATATTGTCACAGATACATCGTTCAGCCATTCGTTTTAAGATGTTGAGTAATTCTTTGAAAAATATACTGATACTGAAAATTACATACTGGGAAGAGGCAATGCTCCCCCGAGGCTCCACGATGTATACAAAAAAAATTCTCTAGTTGACTATTACTATTGTAAATATATATATATATATATATATATATATATCTTAGTGGTTCTTAATCTAAATCGCAAAAATTTTGTGTCAGTCTTAACTCTTAGTTAAATTCAGTTCTATATTTTTGTGTGTTGGTATTGTTTTAGATCTATTAATTGCTAAATTTTAAGATTAAATTTTATTATGTTATCTATCATTTATATATATATATATATATATATTTTATTGTACACTGATCGGTTTAAAATAATTCTCATTACATGAACGTACATACGAAATTTTATTCTATACTGCCATGAAGAAAAATATGAAAAAGAGGATGATAACGACACCTATTGAGGGATTTGTACCAAAAGTTTACAGACATTAATTTATATCATCATTAATTTATACAAATTTGTATAAAATTCTGTCCATTAATTCTTAAGCTAGTGCTACCAAAAAAATTTTCTCACGTACAGACAGACATTTTCTAAAAATAATGAAGTTGTGTTCTAAAAGTCTCAAAGCATGTAAATCCGTCAAAAAGCAGATATCTTTTTTTTTTTTTTTTTTTTTTTTTTACGAATCCAATACATTTTTCTGTTTAGTGCAGAAGAAAATAAAAATATATAGATATCGTTAAAAAGAATTACCGAAAAAAAATTAACTAAACAACTTCACGATAAATCATTTTCACTTCCTAATATCTGTAACATTTTAATATAGTATTATTTTGCAAGAATATATTAAAAAATAATAATAATAAAAAGCTTTATTGGAAAACCTGTAAATAACGTTTGAAATTCACTACGTTCTTTTTTGCATTCTTTTATTTTCATTTAAAAATATTTCGCTCACGCGAAAGGTTTTTATTGCAGTTAGTTTCCTCTCTAAACTTTACCATTTCTTTGACATGCACCATCAACTTATCAGACAGTTTAGAGATCAAAAATAAATGGCTATTCTCTAAGATTATTGATCTAATCTCTTCAAACAATACCAAAATTAAGGAAAAAGAGTCAATCGTATTGGCGATTTTTTGACTGCCTGGACATTTGCCATCTGTTCGGAACATACTTAGTGACGAAACAGAAACAAAATCGAAGTACAAAGACAAAAACAAATGGCACAATCGATTAGAAAAAGAACAAAATGGAACTAGATGGGCAGACGGAAGAGCTTTGAAAAAAGATTTAAAAAAAAAGTGATGTCATGACAGTTCCGAAAATAAGAAAATGTTCCTCATGTTAGATAAAAGAACTGTAACAATAAAAATTTGTTTAAAAATATCACTAAAACTAAGCTGAGACTAGCAATGTAATTTGAATAAAAGAAATGTTTTTATTCATTACTTTTGGGAAATGGATGAATTCATTTTTTACTTAGTCACAAAAAAGAGTGTTATGATAAAGATATAATGCTTATTTGCTTGAATGCTTATTTATTGCTGTGAACAAAAAATGACAATTTAGTTGAAAGAAATTAGTTTAAAAATATTACATTTAAAGATACGAAAAAAAATGTTACCACAAAAGTTTTTTATTTGACTTCATAATAGTATTTTATAGCAATAAAAATACACAGTAAACCATTGTATTGAATTTTTTTATTAAAAGATAAAATTATTTGAAGTTTTAGAAACAATTTTGCTCTTTAAAAAAAAAGAAATTCTGCTATGTTTTTGATGCATATTCAAATTTTTAAGCACTCTTGGATTATAATACATTCATCATCTTTTTCATTTATCTTAGATCGAAGGCTACCAACATTTTTCTTTTGTGAAATTTAGTTTAGAATATTCAAACCTCATAATGAATCAGTTTTTAAGAATTTTAGACGAACATTAGTCCACGAATTAAAAAGTAAGTTATAATTTTACAAAGCTTTAAAAATTAAAGCTTTGTAAAATTATAACAAAGTTAGTTTGTTATAATTTTACTAGACAATAACTAGATTATAACTGTTTGTTATAATTTTACTAGATTTAGTAAACTAGTAATACTGAAACTAAATATTTGAAGTCTATTTTCAATTACTGGTAGTACACATTATATCATCAAATGTAGTGTGTTTCAAACTGAACGGGACAAACAAAAGTAAATAAAACATACCTGTGAATGTTGTAATTACTTTACTTTTTAATCAAATTTACTGTAAACTTATAGTTATCCAAGTTTCTACAGATGCTTTATCTGTACCCCCCCCCCCCCCGTTAACTACGTGTGCAATATTCCAGCTCTTGTCGCATTCATGATAGAATATGATTTGTTAATGATACGAATACTTCAATTATCAACTTCATCAGTTGCTGTAAGTACTGTGGAAATTCAGAGGCGAACCCTTACAACATAACCCATAGACCTTATATACTAGACCACGCCACCAATACGGCTGACCATTACAGCGAATGTCTTCAACATGAGGGTGTAATCTGATACCTCCATCCTTTGTTCTGAGTCTCGGAAGTCACGTGATCTTGGCCTAGGGGTGATTCCTCTCTCTCTCTCTCTTTTTTCCTGTATGCAAGCATAATCTCATACTTCTCTGACTGAAGTAAGAATTCAAACGCAATTTTTTCGCTTGCAAAATGATTTATCATAATTTTTTTTTCTATGTAATTAATCTATGAAAGTTTTACTTTCCATCCATGTGTAAATCTAAATGCTAAAATAAAAAGTGCGTGCACAATAAAAATATTAAAAAACACAAAATTCGTTCCTACAGAAAAATAACATAATGATCATTCTCTTCTCTTCCTCTAGACCAACATCACGTGACAATTTTGCTGGGGAAGCTCGTTCATGATGCAGTCAAATAACGAGGGGGAATGCGTGGTCTGCTAGTATATAAGGTCTATGACATAACCACATAACCCCATAGGGAAAAAATAAGAAGGAAGGTCGGGCGATCTCGGCAGTCAGCAAGATCTGTTCAGTCAATCCATCCATTTCTAAGTAGTTGGTGGCGTCTCTTTTATTAACCATGCCTCTAACGTCGACTTCAAAACCGGAAAATTCTTTCGCTGTTATCAGATAAAACTTGTATAGTTGTAGTTTCAGAATTAATTTGTTTCGTCTAAATTAATCAACTATAGAATTTGTACAATGCCATTCCGCTTATATATTTATTTATTTTTATTTTTATTTTTTCGTTGAAACAGTTTGTTTGTTGAAACAGATACGAAATTTCAGAAATCTTTTTATTCATGTTCTATCTAGTCATTCATGTGATACTTGGTTTCATCTACTGCAATGTTCGAAAAGGTTTTCAATATATATACTGTAATGTTTTAATTATGTAATAAAACTAATTAACAATTTTATCACTAAATATATTATGAATAGATCAATTATGATAAAACCTCTGATTAGAAAATTGATAAATACGTATCAATAAATACATTAATAGGCATACTTCAATAAATAAATTAATATAAATACATAAAATTATTTTTATATATTAGCATTTTACGTGTTATACTGAAATTAGCATTTAAGATGAAAATTTGTTTTTAACTTCAACCTCTGAATTAACTTCACCTCTGTTACCTCTGCTTTCTTTCTAAGAGTTTCTTAATACTCGTAGTGAAAGTTGTATGCAGACAAATTTTCACATTTTTCACGTGCGTTAAGGAGTGTTTATTAAAAAGGCATAATATAAACAAAAGGTTACAAAATAAAACTTTACTAGCATTCATGTAATCAGATAATCTTTATAAAATTCCTACAATATTGCCTATAAAATGGAAAGAGTAATTTGGAAAGGAGAAAAGCTAATTTTTCACTTATTTCATTTTCTCCAACACAGCATTCTTTATCGCACATTAATTTAAGCTTATTAGGAAAATTTAGGTTTAAAAATGTCTCTAAACGATCCATCTTCCTTAATATCGTTTATCAAAAAGTCAAAATTTAACATTTGATGTTTAGATTAGTGTTTAATTTAAAAATAAATAAAATGGATACTTTTAAAGCAAATGTTTAATTTAAAATCTCAGTGTTTTGAAACTAACTTTATTTAAAATTTTATGCATAAGTTAACCAAATTTACTTTCAGTTTTTAATGAAGAGCGAAACTGAAATTTTATAACTTTTATAAATATTTTCTTTGTATTAAGTTATATCATATAATTTGATAAAGTTCTCTACTACATTTATTAAAATACTGACTTCATAATTTATATTTTTTCTCTAAAATTCTTTGCATAAATGTTTCTTAACATTTACACTGTACAAAAATTTATGTAAAGCATTACAGTTATGTATAAAATATATAGATAACAATTTAAAAAATGCTACAAAGTGAGGAAAACTTATATCATAAGACTAAATATAAATTTTTCATTCAAAATTAAATGTAGTTGCTTAAAAATTATATTGCAAATTTAAGTATTAATATAGATTTGTTTAATGTATAGGGTTTGCCCAAATGAAAAGTGGGCAAAGGAAAAAAAATAATACCTTTATTGTAAATTTAAAAGAAGTCTCCATTAGCTTTGTAACACTGGTCCCATCGTTTCTCCAGCAAACGAATCCTTTTTTGTAGAGTGATTAAAGTTGTTTTTTCTGCACTTCTTCCTTCATTCAATTCAAATATTTCCCTAGGAAAGATTTTTTAAGTAGTCAAAAAATGTGATAGCTGCAGGGTGACAAATCCGAGTTATACAGTGGATGTTCCAGCATTTATCAGCAAAATTTGCGTTTTACGGGAAACTTTATGAAAATAGAAGTTGCTATAAGAGAAATGAAAGGAGTTTGATTTTTATTTACTTGCATAGATTCAAAAGTTAATAGTGCACTATTGTGGCAAGAAATCAGTCAAAAAGGTTCCCCGATAATTGAAGAAATAAAACGATAACATCACTTATCGTGCAGCGGGCGTCGTTTTTCATTTTCTCGATGAAGAAGATGATCAGTGGTTCTGCAGCATACTTATCTCTTCGATTCATGTGTGTAATAGTTACATCAGAACTAGTTCATGCAACAATGCGTTTCAGAAATGCAAGATTTTAACCAATTGAGGCCTAATCTTTGCTTCTTGAGATCTGGGATAAGATGCGTTGGTACCATTTTGCAGAAGCTTTGCTGTATTGCAGATGTTGCTAGACAAGTGACTGCACTGCTCAGACGGAATTCTGCATAGATATCACGAATCGTAACTCTTCTCCAAATCATTTCGTCAACAGCAGCAACGGATTGCTTGGAGATCATGATGTTTGTTTGTCCTGGTCGTGACAAACCTGATATTAATGTCCGCCATTCATAAAACGCTTACAACCACAGCCGTTATTCCTAGACAGTGCTCCACCATATGCAACTACAATTCGACGATAAATGTCCACTTCACTGCGCGTCGTTCTGGACGCATCTGTCTTTAGTACGACTTTGCTTTAACTTTACATCACAAAACTCAAATGCATAATAATGTTTTTACCATTTTTGATTGTCTGATACTTACCTTACAACATTATTTGATGCTCAGGCTCATTTATTAAAATGCAGTCATCATCAATGCATTGCCATCAGATCATACTTTTTTTTTTTTTTTTTTTTTTTGGGGGGGGGGGATTTTTATGAAACTTCATTATGAAACCCATATGGAAGTATCGGAAAGAAGGGCAAAAATAAGAATAATACTGTACCAACAAACATGCAGTAATAAACAAAAAATCTTAAAATTTGTAAGGGAAGGTTCTCAAAAGGTATATATTTAAAATAAATACATTATATTTATCTTAATTGATATAAACATGTGCATGTGCATTATATATTAATCAGAATATATAATAATGTTTCATTGTACAAAATTGGTTGAAATAAACTCAGGTATAGAACTCGGGTTCAGAACTCATACCGGTATTTGTTTAAGAAATTTCTCTACCTATAATATCGTTGATTTAAGAAGAAGAAAATTTTGTTAGATTGATAGTGGTATGAGATTTGTGCCCGTGTTCCTTCCCTGGAAACTATAAATCAAGAAATGTACCTATATAAAACCACACTGTAAAAAAACTATGTGAAAATAAAGCACTTTCTCAACATAAATGCAGCACAGGTTACTGTAAATTTTTACAGATAGTTCTGTAAAAATAATTGAAGACTGTTTAATTTACATTTTGCTGCAATCGGTACCAAAAATATTCCAGAAGCATTTTGGTCCGTATTACATGATTTATTAACCAATCAGCAATGATCTTGACCTTATCTGTTTTTTAAATGCAAAGAACGAACATGCATTGGGAACCCACTGGCACAGTTGGTAGGACGGGTGTTTCAAGAATACAAGATTGTGAGTTCGAATCCCGGGCAAAGGGATTCCCGGACTGTTTTCTACTCATATATGTAAAAAATAATTAAAAATATAAATTGTGTGTTGAACGCTGCACACATGTGTAATAATAGTAAGAAATGCTTTTTAAAGCATTCAATGAAAATTACAGCATACGTGAATGAAAATTACAGCAAGTTTATTTTCATAATCACTTAAAAGTACAGCACAGTGAGTAGGCAATATTTTTACCTGCACAATCTGCTGTAATCTTCCACAGAAAATTTTTACAGTGGAAGATAAAAAAAATTTGGTATTATTTTTAATTAGTTGCTAGTTTTTTTTTTTTTTTTTTTTTTTTTTTTTTGCTTTTAAACATATAATTAAAAAAAAGACAAAATGTTTTACATATTATAAATAAAACAACTAAGTGTTTTTCTCAATATCTTATGAAAGTGTTTAAATATACGTCATTCCCGAGCATCATTAAACTTGAATCTGTAGAAGAAAAAAAAATTATTTTTATATTTTTTAAATAATGTAGTCAAAACACTTACTCTGCAAAAACGTTGCCTACCAATAAATGTCGAGTGGAGTTAAAATGTTGCAATTCCAAAGCAATATGTAAGCTTATTATCGAATAAAATATGATATAAAGACTAAACAAGGTCTTATAAAATAAATTTTTGCTGACAGTAATGAGCACATTATCTGCGAAATTTCCACGACATTACCTTTAAAAAGTATACAGAAATAAGATAGACTTGCATCAATGCACTTTTTTTTCCATCTTAAAACTTTTATCGCATTAATTTTAGTGAATTAAGAACATTTAAGTTTGGAAATGTCTTTAAACGATTCATTTTATTTAGAAAGCTTTTCTGGAAAATAAAATCCTATTTGATGTTTCAGTTTATGCTTAAATTTGAACATAATCAAATTGCTTTTCAAGTCATGTTTTATTTAAAAGTTTCAGTATTTTAATTATTTGAATATGCATAATTTTCAGTTTTTATTGTGGTGAGTTTGCTTCATAAAACTATGCAAACTGAAATTTGTAAATTTCAACGGTATCATGTTTTTTCCACAAAATATATCACATTTTATGTTTATATTATTAAAAGAGAGAGAGTCAATGTTTTAGATAAAGTTGACTTTCAAAAGTACTGAAATTATATAAAAGTGTTTAAAAAAAAAAAAAATCGCAAATGAATAGTATCATTCTTTATACAGAAGTATTTTTCTGTTTTTTTTACCAAGAAAAAAAGTCTCTACGCGTATCCAAAAAGATTTTTCTAGTTGTACGTTACTGTATTATAAATAATTCTTTTTTAATTTTATAATGATTCTTTAAAAATAATTCTTACTGGGGATATTTATAGAAAAATTTGCCCTATATCATCATGTTAAAAATTTAGAAAAAACTGGATGGCAACGCCATCTTTTGACTGATTTGCACCAAACGTTGGTAGGCACTAATTCATGTCAGTGCACAAATACATATGACTTTATGTGAAATTCTATGTAGTAATTTCTGACAGACAGTTTCCAAAAATTTTTTGACACGTATACAGGCACACCTTTCTAAAAATTGCCAAATCGTGTTCTAGACCTCTCAGAAAGTGTAAATCCATCAAAAACTCAAAATCGAAATTTTTTACGAAACCAGTATTTTCTTCTATTGAATATAGAAAAAATAAAGATAATTAAAGTAGCTAGAAAATTTATACAATAAAATTGGTCATTATATAGTATGTTATAAAAAAGATTAATACAAGAAAAATTTAATTAATAAAACATAAAAAAAAAATATTATATTTTTATAACACGAAATAAAAATGCATTTATGTAACGCAAAAGATTCATATTTTTGTGCACCTCTGGGTATAAATGCGTATATAAGTATATGTTACATACATATGTCTATGAATGTGTTTATGTATATTCTTATCAATAAATACAAGAAGAATATAAGTATACTTATATGTATTAATTTATTTTTCAATGCAAGAATACTTGTTTACTGAATAAAAACAAATAATATAAATGATAAATGTACTATAAATATTTATCATGCGCATGCCTGTATATGTGTGCGTTAAAATACACTGATGGAAAAAAAAAATCCCAACACCAAGAAAAAATTATTGTACAGTAATGAAATTTCAGCAATACATTTGTCTAGGTAACATATTTAATTGATTAAAGTTTCAAGATCACAGGTAGAGCCATTGGCGAGAAGAGCCATTTCAAATGTGAAATGTTGGTACATTAGTAACCGGTGTAACCGCCAGAATTTTAAATGCAAGCATGCAAACGTGCATGCATTGTGTCGTACAGGTGTCGGATATCAGTTTGTGGGATCGAGTTCCATGCCTGTTGCACTTGGGCGGTCAATGCAGGGACGGTTAATGCTGGTTGTGGATGACGCTGGAGTAGTCGTCCAATGATGTCCCATACGTGCTCGATTGGAGAAAGATCTGGTGATCTAGCAGGCCAAGGCAACATGTCGACACTCTGTAGAGCATGTTGGGTTACAACAGCGGTATGAGGGCGAGCGTTATCCTGTTGGAAAACACCCCCTTGAATGCTGTTCATGAATGGCAGCACAACAGGTGGTATCACTAGACTGACGTACAAATTTGCAGTCAGGGTGAGTGGGATAACCACGAGAGTGCTCCTGCTGTCATACGAAATTGCTCCCCAAACCATAAGTCCAGGAGTAGGCCATGTGTGTCTAGGCCGCAGACAGGTCACTAGCAGGCGTTCACCTGGCCTTCTTCTAACCAACACACGGCTATCACTGCGACCAAGGCAGAACCGGCTTTCATCAGAAAACACAACAGATCTCCACTCCGTCCTCCAATGAGTACTAGCTAGACACCACTCACGTCGCAAACGGCAGTGGTTTGGAGTCAGTGGAATGCACGCTACAGGGCGTCTGGCTCGGAGCTGTCCTTGAAGTAACCGATTTGTAACAGTTCGTTGTGTCAATGTGGTGCCAACTGCAGCTCGAATTTCAGCTGCAGACGCAGTACGATTAGCCACAGCCATACGCCGAACACGGTGGTCTTCCCTCTCAGTAGTGCCACGTGGCCGCCCGGAACCCGGTCTTCTTGAGGCAGTACCTTCCCTTGACCACTGCTGCAAACACTCATGCACAGTGCATATATTCCTGCCAAGTCTTTCTGCAATATCGCGGAAAGAAAACCCACCTTCTCGTAGCCCTACTACACGACCTCGTTCAAACTCAGTGAGCTGTTGATAATGGCTTCTTCGTCTTCTTAGAGACATCCTTGACTAACATTAACCCACTATGTCAAATCTCAACTGTAAATAACGATCACGAACCTTACAGCGCTTATTTAAAGCAAACCTCATTTGCATGTTCATAGTGTCACTACTAGCGCCGCACTTATGCGCGTAGTTCGAAATTTGAATCGACGTCATCTTTCAGATGTATAAACACGCCTACCAAATTTCGTTTATCTAGCACAGCTCCTTCCTGGTGTTGGGAATTTTTTTCCATCAGTGTACATGATTATATATATATATATATATATATGCATGCATGGATAGGTATACATATATAAATACATTTGTGTGTGTACGCATAAGTACCCATACATATACATGTATAGTTTTATACGTGTATACGCATATTCTTGTTAAAAGTACTATTTATATAATGTTACAAATATGTATAAATATACTTATTAATACAAAACACTTGTTTTCTTAACAAAAAGAGATAACAAAAATCCATTTTGGATGCTACATTAAATAACTGAAATATGAAACACTGATAATCTATTGATCGTAACTAAGCCTTTCCATATATGTAAGGGAAACCTACTCAACTAAACTTAGCAAGTTAATGATTAGAACCGTTCATTAACGAACACATCAAGTGGTTCGATCCACTTTTCCCGGGAATTATAAATTTATCTTTACCTCGAAATGTCTACTCAACGTTAGGAAATCATCGATCGTTTCTTAGATCTAGGGATTGCGTGTCCAAATTGCAATATTTCTATAAGCTTTTAAAGTTCCTTTGATTACATGTTAAAAAAAAAAAAAAAAAAAAAAAAAAAAAGATTAGGGTGTTTTCTTGTTCAGGTATCGAAGATGTTAAAATAAAAATTTAAGAAGAAATATTTGATGGTGATATTGATCACTATGAATTGATTGTCTGAGTATCATCATTTGGGGTGGGGAGCACCAGAAAAGTAAGTACTTAAAGCGAGAATCATTTAAAAACTAAGAAAAAATTGCTAACAAGAATGGTGGGTCAATATTTTTAAATGAACATCATTTATATGAGTAATTACAGGTTTTATCTTTGTAGTCAGTTACATGGGCTTAAAAGATGTATAATTGAGGTATTTTTAGTTTTTATTTTTTATGGTTTTTAAGTTTGTGATTTAACTTTTTGGCAAAACGCGAAATTTATCTAACTTATTCTGGTATTTATTTTTATTTATCATCACAATAAAACAACACAGAATTAAATTTATTTTTCCAAAATGGATGGTCTTAAAAATTTCGTTGCTGAAAAATTATTCCATTCTCTTTTTGTGTGGGAAATAAAAAGACTTTTAAAAACGTTCATTAAAACGACCGAGTTTCTTCCGTTCTTTGTTGGAACGTAATTCCTTTTTTTTTTTTTTTTTTTTTACTTTTTTATTCATTTTTCGGAAATTAATAAGTTTAATACAAAAATCCATATGCTATTTACTTTTTTTATTATTATTTATTTTATTTATTTATTTATTTATTTATTTTTAATAAAAATTCTCAACCCTTAAAATTTGTATTTCTCAAATTTTGTATATTATTTGAAATTTTGAAAATAATATAATGTTTTTTTTTTTTTTTTTTTTTTTTTTTTTAAGTTTGAATTATATAAACAAGTTTAGGTTAACAAATAACACATATTTTCGGTATACAAATACTAAAATTTCAATAAATACATTAAGTTATACACTATTTCTATTATATATATATGAATACATTTAAATGCTTAACAAAGCGGAATCTGTTAAGCACCTATTTGTTGAATTATGAAGAATCTGTCATAATATCTTCTAATGCAAATGAATAGATAGCGGTTTCAATGTTTCAAGTCCAAAGGTGTCAAAATCTAAAGTACTTGGGTGATCGAGTAAATTATTTCTTCTTTATAAATTTTTTTTTATCTACATAAATTAAAGAAAATCACTGTTTAAGGTCTAAGTTTGATTGTCGCTTTATGATCGTATATTACACATTAAGGCAAATTAGACCACGACCTGTAGCTTTAAGTTGATTCCTAACCACTACAAAAATTATGCCTAAATCGGGATTTGAATCCAATAATAAGTTTAATATCTAAATTTCATGAAGTCCACGATATTATACAGCTCTAACTCCGCTAAATTATTTGGATGACTTTGAAATAAAAGCTACTTGCACATGTAATGGACTGAGCAATATGTATAGTTCTACGTTTTTTATCCTTACGATTTAACATTCTTATTATGCAATTTTTTTACAGAGTTTCTTGTAATATTATTGTATTTCCTTTATGTTTTAATACACCTTATTGTAGAAAACCCTATTTTATAGTTTTTATGCATAATTAGTATTTAATAATACAGTGAGTTACATCGTCTATCACTAAAAATTGCTTAATTACCAAAGCCTTCATGAATCTAGTGAATCTCTGAAATATCACAAAATGTACATAAACAAACGCTTCCATACTATGGAAAATAAATCGAAACACATGATTAAATAAAAATAATTTTTATTCAAAGCAATTTCAATAACAAACTATTTGAGCACTAATTAAGACAATATTTTCAATTGTATAAAAAGGAATTCATTAAAAAAAATATGAATTAATTTAATTATATTAACATGATTGCAAATTCTATATTATTCTCTATTAATTAATAATACAGCTACTCATTTTTTTTAATTATCATTATTTAAAGAAAAACAATTCGAAACGGATCATTAATCTAAAAAGTTATTTTACGTAATTAAATTTCGATAAGTCATTATTTAGGGTATTTTTTTTTTTTTTTACAATAAGAATAACAAAAATGAATTAGTTTAGGATTATTTTCTGAAAGTTAAACAGAATATCGCTCATTATTTTTAGAAATGCTTTGTTACAATCAAAAATACACAATTCCTAACTCAAACAAGAACTAAGCTTGTTATGAGGTTTATTAGATATTAATTAAAATTGAATCTTGCTGAAGTAAAACAAGTTTTATGTTTGAAAAGAGCTTTTCAGTACTGATTTTGTTTTGTCTAATAAGTTGTATTTTGTTTCATATTTGATGTTTATTAGACTGGTCAAAAATATTGAATAATTGGGATGACTGTTTCAAAATGATTTATTATATACAACAGTGAGTTTGGAGTATTACATGCAAATAATACAAATTATTTTTAAGCAAAAATTTTTAATACATTATTCAATAGTAACTAATCTGAGATAAATAAATTTGAATGCGCCAGATATTTCACCATATTTGCACAAATTATCTGACATCTTGATTTGATTTTGCTATTATTTATTTATTTTATTATTATTATTATTATTTTTTACAGTTGATTTTACTAGATTAATTAGATTGTTATTATTATTATCTATAATGTGAGCCCATTAGTAAAAATATCTGTTAATTATTTTTGGAGGTTTTTTTTTTTTTTTTTTTTTCTTTTGTCAAGAAAAGCACAATCTGTTTCTCTTGTTACTTCTAACCAGCCAATAGTTTACAAGCTAATGAGCACTCAAATATTAGTAATCTCATAACACTACTACATTTTACCAAAACAATAAACCTTAATGTATGAGGGAAATAATGTCTGTAATATAGAAATATAAAAACCTGCTGTTGTATGCAAGATAATGAGTGAAGGATATATTAATATAATTCAAAGAAAGGATATATTAATATAATTCCTTTATATATATATATATATATATATATATATATATATATGATTCAGTTATAGTTATGAACTTTTCCTTATTCTTGTAATCAGCAACGGAAGATATTTTAATTAATAATTCATAATTTTGTTTTAAGAAAATTCATGTTAAGGCTATAGTTTCTATTCTGTTATTTTCTTAATCTAACTATGCTCAACACAATCGATGATTTGGCAAATGGGTGGGTTAAACAATCAAATACTTAACGTTTAATGATACAATTTATATCTAAGCACTTATGTACTACTCCCTACTTGTTTCAACGTAAACTTTTGATATGACACTAATTATTACATCCAAGCAAATTTAACTCTTTCTCCAGAATATTTCTCAACATTTTGATTTCTCTCATTTATTTCTTTGATCATTCAACCAATAGATATTTCTATAACACAAATCGAGTCATTAAGACATTTAGTTGCGAGTTTCTTGATTGCACCAGTTAATGTGACACTGTGACATCGTAGTTATTCAGTATATCGAAAATGGTATCCAGACAAGGTCGTTAACATCTTTCAAGTATCTGGAATTTATCGAAATTCCTGGCATTCGATTTCGATTTCGAGAAATAAAATACCTAATTATTTTTATATGAAACCATTTTAATTGCAAAATAGTGTGCACTTTATAAAATATCTTTTTGGTGTTAAACATTTAATTTTGTCTTTTGTTAATAAAATTTATTTATTTATTTTAATTAATATAATAATTTGCATATTATTTACACTTTTTAAATAAAATGTGATCCTATTATCAATATATATATATATATATATATATATATATATATATATATATATATTAAGAGAAAAATAAACTTTCTTATTAGTTAATTTTACAAAAAAGTAATTTTTATATCAGTTGAATTTAATTGGGGAAAATAAATGCCTGTTCCAAATATGTCTTATAAATTGTAAATGCATTTAACTGGCAAAAAAATACAGTTTATTTATAGAGTTGCAGGCATATTACAGATTATAGGAAAGTAGTATGAATTATGTAATTAAGTAGACTGCAATCAAAAAATATGTTATCAAGATCTCGTACACAGAAAAACGTTTTCATCAATATTTTAGCCTAAATTTTGCCTGTTAAAGTCTCCCCAAAACTTCGTATTTGGATTCAATGAATCAGCCAGGAATGTTACTGCTATTATTTATTTATTTATTTATTTTCATTTATTTATTTATTTTATTTTTTTACCTTTGACTAGTTGGTGACACTTATGTCTTACAGATAAATCGTTCATCTTTTAAATACTCATAAAGATTAAGTGTTCAGCGGTTAATAAATACTTATTTTCGTATTATATGATATTTTTGGTTAAAAAATTTCTCCTGGTGATTAGGATTTGTATTATTCTGCAAAATTAACTAATTAAGTTTCTGTAGTATATTACATGCAAATATATGAAAATCGCTTGAGACATTTTAATTTAATTAGCCATTGTACTAAATATCTATGAATAGAATATTTTGTTTTACAACCCTTTTGTACTTTTAAATTAATAAAAATTTCTAGTAAATAGATAATAACCATTATTTTATCTCCCTCAAGTGACTGTTTTTGTTGTGAAAAGTCACTTCAACATTTACAATTATTATTATTATTATTATTATTATTATTTCAACTAAAATTTATAGCTTTTCATGTAAAGAGTCACCATTGATGCAAAAAGAATTAAAACTTTATATGCAACAAATTCACCGAAAATTAACTTTTGACGAAAAATAATTTTAAATGCATCATTTTTAAAACATTCAGAAATATTTATTATAAATTCTTACCAGTATATTTAATTTTTGTATATATATATATATATATATATATATATAATAATAATAATAATCTCTATATCTTTTACATTACTTACTATAAGTTGTACCCCATAATTAATTTACCCTCTTCAGGAAGAAAAAAGAAGTCATTGTTTCGAAATTTCTTTTATATGGATTCATAATGTTATTAATAGATTATAGAAAAATTGCATAAAAAATTTAATCAAGCAATGACCTCTGACACAAGGAAAAAAACGCAATCTGCAAAATCTTTAGCCTAAAGTGTTATGGATAAAAATCTCTTACATCCAGAAGCATCTTCTATACGTAAAAAATTTCTCCTAATATACATATCGATTCCTAAAATGTGATAATAATTAAGCACTGTTCTTTTATCTATGTCCTTTTCAACCCCATCCTCTCCTTATTACCAATGATTTCTTCTATTTTCATATAACCTTCGAGCCTTTATACGATTCTCCCATCAGAATCAGCCCGTTTTCATTTCCTAGAGAGGGTTCTAATCTGTTCTATCATTTCTGATCAGCACATTTGTTCTCTTTCCAGTGAAACCATTTTTTGTTCGAGAACCAGAGCACGTGACTGTTCTTGCTGACAAAGATGTGCAGTTTGAGTGTAAGGTGGGTGGAGATCCCCTGCCTACCATTACATGGAGGAGGCAAGACGGAAAGATGCCCGTTGGAAGGTAAATTTTGCACAGCTTGCGATTTAATAACTTTTTTTCAAAAAGATAAGATTCTAATTTAAGAAATACTTGCTAGTTCTAACACTGTTGTCGTTGATGCAATATGTCTTTTATGGGTTTGGTTAAACTGTGGTTAAAAGATAAGATTCTTGGCCTAAGCATTTAACTTATCATTTTTCCATAAAACTATAAAATTTCCCGAGTAACAAAAGTTTTCGAAGGAATTATCCTTTCAACAACAGTCTTCTTCTTTTTTTTTTTTTTAATGCATGATATGAAGTATTTCACTCGTTTTGATTATGCTGAATGCGATAAAAGCTTTGTTCTAATACAGAAAGGAAAAATTTGAATTGGAAATTGCTGCATTCAAATGAACGGTAGTTATTCGATAATTCATGTGAATAAAATATTTTTTAATAAAATATAATACGGTATTGTTTTCATTTTCTGCTGTTTTATTTTATTTTATTTTTTAAGTTGAAAAGGATATATTCCTATTGAATAATGATTTCTTTTTTTTTTTTAACATTTTGTGATAAATAATCATTAATGAAAAATATCGCATCTTATACCAAAAAACTGAGAATAATATTTGAAAAAAAAAATAAGAAAAAATCTGATGAAGTCCTAAATTTGTTGACTGTAAAAAAAAAAAAAAAAAAAAAAATTCAATTACTCATTGAAACATTTTACATTTCACATATTTAACAAATAACGATAGTTTATTTTTCTATTATTATTATTATTATTTTATTATTATTATTATTATTATTAATTAAATTACGTATTTGAATTTATTTATTTTTTTCATAAAAAACATAATAAAATTTTTCTCTTGCATTTGTCTTTATGAAAAAACATGTATATATATTTGTGAAGGCCAATAAATTTCATGCATTAGGTAAAAATGTTTTATTGTCAAACTCACTGCCATTAATATATTTAAATTGTTTAACTACAAGGAAATTTCTCTCTTATAATGTTTTTACAATGTTTTATCTTCTGTTCAGCTTCATAAATAGTTAACTATATAAAAAGATAAAGCTAATGATCTTGGAAAATTTTATATTTACTTTAAATATCTAGTACTATTAAAATATAAAGTACGAAGGACGTTCCGAAAATAAGTTTCGTCTTTTTTTTTTTTTTTTTTTTTCTTTCTTTCTTTCTTTAACACGGAAACATTTTTGGAATAGAATAATACAAACACCATGACATCATGAACTACACACCTTGTACTACATTTCGACGTAGTTGCCAACGATATTGTGACATTTGTCGTAACGTGCAATCAGTTTAAAGAAACCACTCTGGTAAAATTCGGTACCTTGCAATGCTAGGAATTGTCGTGAAGCCTGCACCACATCAGCATTGTTTTCAAACTGACATCTTATGCGCCTGTCTTCTAACACCATGTTCTGTACTCTAGCAATGTTTTTTTTTTTTTTTTTTTTTTTCATTCGTGGATGTGGAGACGCCCACTTCAACCTTCATCCACCACGCACTGCCTTCCTTCACTGAACATGCAGCACCAGCGACCAACCATTTGACGAGATATGACCTCATCACTATGCATAATCTATAGGCGTTCATAGAGGATAGAGACACTAGTCCAAAGTGGCAATTCATACCGATAACAACACTCACTTCCACTGGCGACTACTTTTTCAGTGTACAGCATACATATGTCGTCTGCCATCGTAATTTGTACATGAATAACCTCGTACACGCCAGTCTGCTGCTACTCTCTCTTCTTTTGCTCTGTGCGCATGCGTCATTTGTACTCTGCTGAAGCTCCTTCCGTTGTTGAACCAGCAACGAGTGCGGTTTTTTATGATGATTGTTTGATTCACTAGGCGTACCATCTTCTCTTTGAAAAAAATTGACGAAACTTACTTTCGGAACGTCCCTCGTTTTTATAATAAGATTTTATTAACTTTTTGAAAAAAATTCACCAATTTTTGTTTTCACTAACTTTTTTGTTGTTTATAAAATTCCCAACAGATGATATTTTATTACTTTTTCAAAACAAAATTTAATTTAGGAAATAAAAGAGATAATTCACAGCTAAATATCAAAAACATAAAGAGTTTACCGAGACGCAATTTACGAGGAATGTAATGTCGGGTTTCGTTATAACAAAGTTTTCAATTGTTTCAAAATTTCCATAAAATATAAAAACTTGATTTTATTTATTTATTTATTCTTTATGTTTTTTGTGTGAATTTGCAAAAACGTGTTTATATATATATATATATATATATATGTATATATATATATATATATATATATATATATATATATATATATATATATATATATATATATATGTATGTATAATAATTTTTTATGTTTTTCAAATAGTGTATTCTAACTATGGTGTAGCTAAAAAGGACCTATGGCAACTCGAGCCACCACCAGACATTTCAAAATTAATTACATTTTCGTTTTTACTATCCCCCCCACCCCCACCCACCCACCCAAAAAAAAAAAAAAAAAAAAAATTGTAAATCGGTTTTAGCTTCTCGTACTTTCCACATGCTACCTTAGCCTCCTCCTGCAGATAATGTCTCTGGTTACGAGTTACGACCATGTTCCTAAAATGCATAAATATGTTTGAAATCGGGGATTTTGAGTGATAAAGAGTTAAAATTATTTAGTCTGATTTTTAAATTTCCTTCTTCTACTTTAGCACTAAAAGGGTAATTTTAATAATCGAATCACTTTAGTAATTTAGAAATTAACTAGAATGTTATGGCTTTCTACAAATTCACACACCACACATTATTTATTAATACTATTATTTATCAAAGTTATTTTCTGTGTGATGAATGTAGACGAGTTTCCTCCCAAAAAAGTAAACACTAAATCTCAAAAAAAAAAAAAAAAAAAAAAAAACTTTATGTTGTACGAAAGATATCTTAGGAAAATCTCTGATACCCATATTAAAAATTTTCCTATTTACACACATCCAGAGGCGAGGCGATTACCATATATATACTTTTTTTTTTTTCTTTTTTTTTTTTTAGTTGACTATTAATATTATAAATATATAGATATTTATTTATTTATTTTTACATTGAAAAGTTATAAATAATTCTTATTATATACATTTCTACCAAATTTTGTCTTACACTGCTATGTTAAAAATTATGAAAAAGTGGGATGACAGAACTGTTGAGAGAATGTTTTCCAAATGAAATCAACACCAATTTAGTCCAACTAAATGCTAAGTTTAAATAAATTTCGTCCATTGCTTCGTGAGATAGTACCTGCCAATATTTTTTATACACATAAACAGACACACATACAGACAGAATTTTATTTTTAAATGGTCAAACCATGTTCAGGACATTTCAAAATATGTAAATCCATCGAAAAAAGCGAGTCGAAAATTTTCACGAGCCCAGTACTTTCTTCTGTGTATATAGAAGAAAGTAATAGTGTCTTTTGAATTTAATTAAAGGAGATAATCTTCTCCTTAAGGGCCCTCTTCACTCACCGCCGCCGGAAGCCGAAACTAATGCTATTCTATGGGAAATTTTTCTTTACAAATAACTTATTAACTAATACATATTTTTAAATTCTCATTTCACATTCTGAAAGTTCCCGGCTGTAAAATTGACGCACCTTTTCTAAAAAATTATTTTTTTATTTTTTTATATTTTATTTTGAAGCTGCAAAATACGAATTTTCAATATGTGAATTTTTTTCATTTTGCAATTTCGAAATAAAATATTAAAAATTAAAAAAATCTATTTTTAAAAAAGGTCCGTCAATTTAACAGTTGGGAATTTTCCGAATGTGTAAACAGAATTTAAAAATATGTATTAGTTAATAAGTTATTTGTAAAGAAAAATTTCCCATAGAATAGCATTAGTTTCGGCTTCCGGCGGCGGTGAGTGAAGAGGGCCCTTAAGACAGCAATATATAATTAATCTTATCTCCCTGCAATAGTCTCGTAATCTAAAGAATCATCATATTCGGAATACCTTGAAATAATGTTTTTAAGTGAGAGGGGGAAAAAATCAGATTTTATATATATATATATATATATATATATATATATATATATATATATATATATTTGCTATAAAGTAATCACAAATTTATAAAACAAAAATTGAAAGTTAACATTCTTTTAAAAAGTTTCATTAATGGACTGACCATGTGATCTTTCAATGAACTTCACAAATAAAACTCTAAATAAAAAATATCTTCAAAACCTATTTAATAAACAAAATATATCTGACAAAAAAGCAATGTTAGCAAGGAAAATATTTCGCTCAAGTTTAATTTTAACTAATACCTATACTGAATATTTTTCAAGTTTTCTCAGTGCCTGCGTTGAAATTTCTATAAAAGAAAAAAACAGCAACAATATATTTTTCTCTGCTGATTAATTTATATGTATATTTACTTCTGTATAACAGTTTAATAATTCACGTATCAATCATTTTTTCATAACTTTATCTGTACAGGAAATTTTACGACATTAATTTACCAAACATTCTTCCTAAATCCTTCATTAAATAAGTTTTTGTTTTTAAAATTGTGTCAATTATTTATAAATGCTTATATTTATTATCTTCGTTATTATTATCATTTATTTCCCCCCTGATTCATAAAAATGATTGAATGTTTGTAATAACAGCATGAATACTTTAAAATGGGGTATTCACGCTATTACTCTTACCCTAATCAAATTTAAGCCAACCAATCTATTTCCTATCCATTCATAATTTTCGTAAACGTGTATTTTGTTTTTCTTACTTAATCACAGAGCACAAATCCAGGAGGATAAGAGTCTCTTGATTAAAGGAGTGTTACCATCAGATGAAGGAATGTACATCTGTGAAGCTGAAAATACAGTGGGCATCATATCCGCCTCCGTTACACTAACAGTGCACTGTAAGTATACAAAAATTGATACTTTCATAGTTCTGCAAAAACTCATATTTAATTGGATAATAAAGATATACAAGTTATTTATTTGCTAAATAAAAATAATGGATATCTTTCTATGTGAATCTCACAATTAAATAATGTATATTTATTAGCTTTTCTATTTAAATGATTATTTCCAAGTTTAGATTTGTATTGGAAAGAATATTTTCTTAATATGCATGTATTATGTTCCATGTGGATGAAATAGAAAAGAGTAATTAGTTATTGATATCGAAAAGTATACTTCAGTATTGTTTAGCGTTACTGATTCAGTATTAAAACTATACTAAACAGAAAAAAAAATTAGTTAGTATTAAGGCTGAAAGAATATTTTAGTATTAAAACACATTATTATTGAAAATATACTTACTAATCAGATATACATCATTACTACTAATGTACGACAATAGAATTTTTTTTTCATTTAAATTAAATTGTTCATATTTATTTATTTATTTTATTTATTTTTTATGTTATGGTATGTTATTTGTTTATTTTGTATTAGGGTCAACTGACGTAAGTATGGCAAGGGTCTATAAATTTTTAACACGGTGTTCTAGTGTAATACTGAATGTAACAATTTCAAAACAAATCCTAAAGTTTTTAATGTTACATTAATGAAAAGTTTACACAACTGAAAATAGTTTATTTTTCACATCAAAAAATGCACTGCCAAAAAATTTAGAAATTAAGTTTGAAGTTCATTCAAATTTGTATATCTTCTATTATAAATAACTAATTACTTTGAAACTTGACATATAAAATATTAAAATAATTAAAATATAATTAATAAAATAGTTTTTATATATTTAAGGAAGACAGATTATATTTTTAACCTGTGTAATAAAATTAACTCGGATGATACACGTCCCAGGTATAATGGGGTAAAGGGTAAATGTAGAACCTTAACAGGCATTGGTTATATCTTATACGTATAATTTATTTTACAAGCTATGTATTAGCTGTAAAGAAACTGTAAAAGAAAATATAACGAATATCGATATTCTTGCGTTTTATTGGAAGAAGCGGGTATTGAGCGAAAGAACTAAAAATAATGGGATTAAGAGAGTGCATGAATCAAGATAAAACTGAATTCCTACTCAATGAAGAAGATATATTTTTTTATTCCGTTTAAAGTCATTCTCCCTGTTTTGCCAAATCCAACCAAAAAGTTTGCTGGTATACGCATTAGGCACCGATTTAAAGGGACCATAAATGTTTAAGAGGTCCCAAAACTCAGTTTTTTTTTTTTTTTTTTTTCCTAAAACGTAATTTTTCACTTATCTTACCATATTCACACATTATACTTATTGTATAGTGTATCGTATAGTATATCGTCTGTATATCTTTTCGTAGAACTACCTACCTATTTGTTATTTATTTATTTATTTTTATTTATTGTCGTTTGAAAAAAGTTTCAACACTAGGCTTTTCAAACAACACTTGCCCCAGTCAAGGGGTAAATATGTCACCCAACCAATTTTCGTAAAAACGTCAATCTTTTTTAAATCTGTGCCAGCTTTATTCCAGATTGATTCAAAAATTATTTGTCAGTTATACTATGCATCAAATAATGAAAAATATAGTATTGTAACAAGATTAACTTACCTTCCATTCTAAGAGATGTCGATATTCCTCATTTTGTTGAAATAGAATAAGTTGTAATGAGTAAGAGTTATTTGACTCGTCGACAGTCAGTTTGTAAGGGTTTTTTTTTTTTTTTTCCCCTACAGTGTATCTTATACACGTAAACTTATAACTTTTAAATTGTATACTCGTATATCTCTGCAAATTGTGCTTTAGAAATAAATATATTCGAAAACCAAGATATGTGTGCTTATAAATGACGCCCAATGTGGGGCCATTTATAAGCACACAGTTCAATTTATCTACCTACATACTTGCCAACCACCTCATTAATAACCGTACAATTGTTAAGGCCCCCTGAAAAAAACGCCCCTTTTCTCACACCATAATATTTTTAGGGTAATTCTCTCCAAATGTTGTTACGATTAAATAAGACTAAAATTACTCTACAAAATTATTGTTGTGAAAAAAAAGGCAGTAATTAAAATTGTACGGTTCATAATGAGATGGTTGGCAAGTAAATATGTACCCACAATGTTCATTCAAAGTTCAATCTCTCTATTCTAATTCAAAGCTCAATCTTTCATGACATACTTACCCCAACTGATTCTAAGAGTAAATTTAAGTCTATGAAATTACTTCAGAAAAATTAAGTAATTAATTTATATATATATATATATAGTTTATCGTGTATTCCCTTTTTATTCATCCTTGCGTGATTATTTTCTCATTGAAAAGCTGAATGCATCCAGACATACAGAAGAGCATAGATTAAAACAAATGATAGTGGTATATGTTTATGTAACCTTATATTAGATTTACAATACGCACGATACTCTTTGTCATTATGGTAATTGTACTCTTCATCTGTATATTTATATTTAATTTATTAAATATATGATGTTAAATGGTTTTAATTTATTAAATTAATTATTAAGTATTAGACATTTTTTAGAAAGGACTTTTTGTATTAATTTTATATATTTTATGTTTTCAGTTTCATTTATTTGTTTAATATAACTTTTTTTTTTTTCGAAAACTTTTATTTACAGCGCGTCCTGTATTCCTAAAAACTCCTAGAGATCAAAGAGTTGGACTAAATGGAATCGCCAAATTTGAATGTTCTGCCACTGGAAATCCTCCACCATCAGTTTTCTGGACAAAAGAAGGAGACCAGGTTCGAAATTCTTTCTTTCTTTCTTTCTTTTTTTTTTTTTTTTTTTTTTTTTTTTTTTTATGAATTAAACATCTGTACTAGTTCTACCCGATCTTCCGAACATTTAGTAGTTATTAGGCATTTAAACAAATTTGAGTAAATAAATAATACAGAAAAAAATGAAAAGTGAAAAGTATAGCAGTGTTTTTAAATATTTCTACAGTGGACGGTGATGTATCCGAATTCTTTTGTACGTTCCCGTAAAAGAGTTAGAATTTTGAACAAGCAGTTTCCAGCAGCACCCATTCTGCAGCAAAAATCCAAAACATATATCAAAACATATACGCTTTTTGAAAGCGTAATCAACGTCATTTAATTAACTAGCTCCAATAGGCTGTGATATTATTAAACTATTTTATACTATCCTGTAAAAGAACAATAAGTCAAAACGCACATCGGTTTTCATAATGATTGCACATATTATCAAAGCAATGTAATGCATATTACGTTTTTTTTTTTTTTTAATAATTTAACATTAGTAAAATGAACTTCCATTGTTTTGAGTCTAAGAATTATATTTTGTATTCCTGTAAACAGGGTATTGATTCTACATTCATAAAAATTTATATAGTTCTTGTGGCGATGACTTTAAACGCAATCGTGTTCACGCACACACGCATACGTACATCACTAAGAAAATTGTAAAAATAAATTCAAAAGACCTTAAAACAGGGTGACCAAATTAGAACATCTTTACAAATTAAAAAGGTTAATATTTATTACAATTCTCTAATTAGAAATACAGTTTTTATTATTATTATTATTATTAATTATTATTTTTTATTATTTTTTATTTATTTATTTATTTATTTTATTTTATTTTATTTATTTATTTTATTTTATTTTATTTTATTTTATTTATTTATTTTATTTTATTTTATTTTATTTTATTTTATTATTATTTTTATTTCTTTATTTCTTTATTTTTTTAAATGGAGGCACAAAGCTAATAATTCTTAGATAAACATCATACAAAAAGGGAGTGTTCTCTAAAAAAGAGGACATCTGATCACCATACTTTAAAATGTAAAACCTAATAGTTTTTTTTTTTTTTTATGATTACAGTACTTTGCTTGCATGGCATACGTTCGGAAAGCAAGGGGGGGGGGAGCAACAGCAATAAATTGTTATCCAGATTCTTAGTGTTAAACTCTAAACTTTACAGAAAAAAGTAGAATGAAAATGCAAATTAAAATCAATCCTCACTGACGTTACAGTCTTTTTTTTTTTTTTTTTTTTTTTTTTTAATCATTTTTAAAAATAATAAATATGGTAAATTATACTTTCGTTTACTTGAACCGATTAGGAACGACTGACTTGAAATTTAATCATATGAATGCAAAGATGTAAACGGTGACTTTTATCACTGCAAGTTTCTGCGTTTAAACTTTAAATAGATAATTCTTTAGAAATTTCCCAAATTACTGTCAGAAATGCTATCTAACATATTTGTTACTTTCGTGAATCAAACATGAAATCCAGATGCATTAAATATTAATTCCTGAACCATATTAGTTTACAAATTAACTTTAGTAAATATATGCATGCTACATTCATTTACTATAATTCACTTACTTTATAAATTCACTACTTATATTTTTTTCAAGAAATTTTAACTCACTCAACATATGTCATAATAATATTAATAATCACTAATAAACTGTTGATAATTAAATAACAGTTTAAATGAATTATATGAGGTTGAAGCGAAGTAAACCATTATAATTCCTTAGCGTAATAGTTAGTGTTGGAGAGTAGGAATGTATTCACTTGAAAAAAAAGCAGAAAGCTCACTCTTGATTTATTTTTCTTTAATTTAATTTAACGTAACTATAACCAAAAATAACACATGACATAGTTCATGACACTTTACATGGATTACAAACCTTTTCTTTAAAAGTATATCATGAAGCATAGAATCATTAAAAAACAAATTCATCTAACACAAAAAAACGCCAACTGTTGTAATGAGTAAATAAACTCTTAAAATATATTCATAAAATATCTAAAATGATTTCATAAAAGCCGCTGACTAAAGGGGCGAAACTAAAGATAAACCTTTTCCTTTTTAGAGAAGCAAACGCATTCCAAACATCTAAAGATTTTACTAAAAACAACCAGGTATTGTCACTTTTTCAAACTTAAGTAGAAAACTCAAATATTAGTAGGAATTATACCTATTACTTAATAAAACATCAAAAAAATTACACTGAACAGTTAGAGAATACACATGCGAAATATTACTAGAAATTCAATTTTATGAAAATTTATCTTAAAAAAGCATTACCATCCCAAATGAGATATGCAATAAAAGGTCGATTGCAATAAAACATAAAGATACCTATTACGATATACAAGTATACACAAAGTTAAAAGTCAGAGTTTATTTAAAAAAGGATTATAGCCAATTATATTTAAAGTAGATTCATGTCATTTTGGCGCATATTATACGTTTTGAGGTTTTCTGAATTATTTTTTTCTATTTTTATGATTATGGATGTAGATCCTGGTTAATAAATTGGCTCGTAACGCCTGGGCCTATAGTGAAAAAATCTGGCGCCTCAAAACCGCAATTTTGTTATTTTAAAATATACATTATTTTAAAGTAAAAATTCATGTTAAAAAAAAAAAAAAAAAAAAAAAAGTAACAACACTTATCTTACATTTTAATTTTTAAATACTTTTCAGTACCAACATTCTTTTTTCGCGATATGTGGAGCAACCCTTGGGGTGAATCCCAGACCATCACCAATTATCCGTTGTGTAAATACTTTATTCTTTTAACATAAGTAAACACCTCACTTGAAGAGCATAAAAGTTTGTTTCGATGAAAATGTATGATACGTATGAAAGTTTTCATTTCAAAAAGCCATCTGACATTGTTATCAGGCAAAAATTAAATTGATCCCGGGAAAGAAAAAGCACTCTCTTTCACAAGCACAAGCTCGTTTGAGGATTTATATATATATATATATATATATATATATATATATATATATATATATAGATATAGATATATTATTTTTTTCTTTTTCATGATAATGTTTGAAAATCATGCTTCCATCTCTACTCATTACGTTTCTAATTATGCAACTTTTAATTATCACATCTACTTTTTTAAGAATTTTTTGTAGAATGAATTGAGGAGAGGGAGAACTTCCAAATAACTGAGGACCTATAGCATTCGAGAGTACGAATCGAGCTCTGTATGCATGTGTGTATGTGCGTGAGGGAACACGATAAAGTTTAAATATTTTATTCGATTGTGCTGTAATTTGCTAAGATTGCCATAGGTCATTATCGCGTCGCATGAACGCACGTCCTATTGGGGTTAATTATCTAAAGTTCAATAAATCAATTAAAAAGGACTGAAATTGTCTGTGTTAAAGAATTTTTCGTTCTGGAAATGGTGTGCTGATCGTTTACATTCTATATGGGGGCGCACAAAAGAATTCGGATACATTACGATCCATTGTATAAACATATGAACTTGTGACGGAATACTCAGACATTTTATTGTAATTTTCACTTTATTTATTTATTTATTTTTTAACCGTTTTAAATTTGTTTAAACACTTAATTGTTAAAAATGTTCGGAAAGTCCTGTGGATCCACTGCAAAGTTTTTTTTTTTTTTTTCCTTTATCTATAATACTGCAAAAAAATAATCTCCAATCTAGAATTATATATAAACGATCGTGACCATTACAAATTTTCGTTCAACATTACACCAATTACTTTCTTTCTAACAAAATGAACTTATGTGTTGCTCTCCGTGCTAGCAACAATTTCTCGGCCATTCTAAGTTCCGAGGCATAATTCTTTTTAACAAGGGTAACTAACGACAACATGCTTCTAATTACAACTTACCCGAAAAATACTCTTCTCGCTTATTTCCAGTGGAATGATGATTTATCTCTGTCATAAAATGTCTCTGCTTTTATTTTCCTGCGCTAAGCGTCAGCAAAATGAGAGAATTTTTCATTCTTGGCCTTTAATTAAGTAAACCAGTTGTTACCATTTTCTTCATGCTAGCATATTAATGTTGCCAGTATAAATTCATGGTGAGGTTTTTTTTTTTTTTTTTTCCATGCGTAAGTTTCACTTTTTTACTTAAGAAATTCAAGCGTAAGTTTAACACGTAATAAAAAAAAAAAAGCTTTAAAAAGGTGTTAGTAGAAAAAAAAAATATGTTTGTTTAATTTAATAAAGTGAGTGCAGTTAAATTATACTATTATGATAAAAACAAAATAAAACTGCTTTTCTAGCAATGTAAACACAATTATTAATGTTAAGGTATTATTGTTAAAGTACACATATAAAAATTCCTGCATTTTCTTTTATGCATATAGTATTCATTTTTTTTTTTTTTTTCACCCCAAGAGTTTTATTATTCTGTAGAATATATTTTTTAAATATAATATTGTGATGTGCAGCACTAGGATACACTTTAGAGCGACTCTTTTAAATGAGTTAAAATTCAATAAATGTTACAAAATAAAAAATAAAATAAAAAGTTTGCCAACAGTTGAACAATAATTTAGCAAAATTAATAAGATATATCGTTTTCTATCTATACTTTTAAAACTTACACGTAAACTATCTTTGTTCTACATACCATGCTATTAAATTATCTGAAAATTAATATTCCTATTCTGAAATTCTAAAACTTTGATGAAATTTTATAATAATTAAATTATTATTAATAATTGTTATATTTTACTGATTTGATTATGAATATATATATATATATATATATATATATATACATATATATATATATATAGACGAATACAATAAATCAAATGTTAAATACAGAACTATACTTCCTACAAATAAGTATTTGGACACTTTCGAATTTAGATATTTTGTTAAATATCTAGAAAGATTTTTTTGGAATCATCTTGAAACTTTGGTAGTACAAAGAACACATTATACCTCATATATTTCAGCAAAAAGTTGTGTCCTGAAAAGGAAATGGGAACAGTGAAAAATTAAAGAAAAATCAAAATGTTTTGGATCACCCTGTAAAAAGATATGCTTGAAAACTATTTTAGCTGTAGCATGTGATTGAGAGGATTTTTCTCATTATCTGTATAAATTTCTAAAAGTCTGCCACAAATATTCCTGAAGATACAATATTTGTTTTAAAACATTGAAAAAAAAATCCACTTTTTTATTTACAACACATGAGATATTAGAACCAGTGCAAAGCCATTTTCAGAAAATCTGGCATACTTCATTAGACACAGGATACAGCAATCAGAATTCAAAAATGTTAAATATCTTACAAAATATGAGCATTTTTACTAAATAATTTTTATCTACGCATGTGCACGCTTTTAAAAAACTTCATTTGCATAATTTAATAGCCAAATGCATTGAGCAACTTATATGAAACCTCGAACAAATATCGTGTAAATTTAAAGAGTTATGAGAGATAGAATGAACAGAATTTCTGTTCTTCTCTAAAAAAAAGAATGATGATTTAGGGGGTTTTATCAATATTTATTTACAGTCAGCGAACACTCTATTGCCATTGTGCATTGACTGAATCAAAATAAAAATGTGAGTAAAATCTTTTATACTTTAGCTTTTATTTCGAGAAGAACTGAAATTCTGTTCATTCTATCTCTCATAACTCTTTAAATTTACACGATATTTATTTGGGGTTTTCATATAAGTTGCTCAATACATTTGGCTGTGAAATTATGCAAATTAATTTTTTTTTTTTAATGCTAGAGCATGCGTAGATAAAAATTGTTTAGTAAAAATGCTCATATTTCTTAAGATATTTAACATTTTTGCATTCTGATTGTAGTATGATGTGTGTAATGAAGTATACCAAATTCTCTGAAAATGTCTTTGCTATGGGCTTAATACCCTAAATAATAAAAAAGTGGATTTTTTTTTCAATGTTTTAAAAAAACCGTTATATCTCCATGAATACATGTGGTAGCCTCTTAAAATTTTATACAAATAATGAGATAATTCCTCTTAATCACATGCTACAGCTAAAATGTATTTCAAGAATTACTTTTTACAGGGTGATCTAAAACATTTTGATTTTCTTTAATTTTTTACTAGTTTCTTTTACTTTTCAGGCACATATTTTGCTGAAACATATGAGGTATAATGTGTTGTTTACGCTACCAAAGTTTCAAGATGATTCCAAAAGAACTTTCCTAGATATTTAACAAAATGTCTAAATTCGAAAGTGCCCAAATACCTACCAACCTAAATACACTACTTACCAATAGGTAGGTAGTGTATTTTTACATAAAGAAGAAACATCGGATAAATGCTAGAAAAAGTGTGAAATGTCTGGGATTTCAGTAGTACAGTTTATCAAATAGAATTTAATTGTCATGATTTCTCTTAGAGGGAGATATAAAAGAAAAACAAAATTCTAAAATAATGTAAAAGTAATTTATTATAAAAGAAAAGTAAATGTTTTGAATAATATTAACAGCAGATTTTTTTTCTCTCTAATTTCCAAATTAAAAAACTATTCTTTGACAAAGTCATCAGTATTATTTAAAATGCTCTACGGCATTCTTTAAAAATATTGAGACAGACACAGTTTATATGTAATATACGGGGTTTTGGGAATAACATTCAAGTGAGTATTGTGTGTTATACATTCGAAAATCATTATTACAATACATTTGTTGTCTTCATTTTACTTGTTTAATTGTTTAACTTACAAGGTCGGTCAGCCATCTAGTGAATTCGCTTTAATAGTTGTTAGATTATGAAATCTTGCATTTTTGCTCGCTGTGGAGATGGCTGAACCCTGAAGATTATTCTTCATAGTCTGAGAGCGTAATTCCGACGTTTAAGTCTTCCAAAAGTTTTTAGATATCTTTCTTGATTACTATGATATGGATGAACGCTGTTGAAAGTTCCATGTGATATTATATATGTGAAAATTATATCTGAAAGTTATATACAGAGAGTAAAACTCTCTGATTAATGGTCCGAATTTTCTTGTTTAAACTCGTTATTATCGCATAACTTTTTTTCAAATTATCGTATACGACATTTTTCTAGGGATACTGTTTTCGGAAGTATAATGGATATTTTTATATCTTTAATAAAACTATTACTTGTTGATTTTTTCATATGTTTTTTAAAGATGCCATCGGCTCTTTATTCTAGTTATTTATTAATTCCTTTTGGTTCTTGAGGATTTTTCGTAGCATTTTACAATTTGTTTTTGCTAAATTCTACTACTTTATTACAATATATATGCCTAATATATTCTGAATTTAAAGAAAACTTTTTCATTTCTATGCAAAAAATTACATCGTTAAATATATATTATTTGCTTTTTTTTTTTTTTTTTTTGGAGAATCCCTATTTATAAATTAGATGTAAGTTTCAAAAGTAGGAACTGATTCAGTATACTCTTCTGACATTCTTTCTTTTCAGCAAAGATGAAATGTATCATTCAAACTACTATCTTATTTTAAGTATTAAACGACCAAAAAAAAAAAAAAAAATCACAGAGTTAAATAAAAAGTAGAATGCGTTATAATATCTATAAAAAATTAGATATCAATGATTTTTTTTTTTTTTTTTTTTTTTTTGTAAAGTTTTCTAATGTAATTTTTTAATTTGATTCATAATTTTTTCAAAGTTATGTTCATTACCGAATTTCTCCTAATTATACTATTCCGTAAAATCGCACTTATTTGTAAAATAATTTTGTGAAAAATTTGTATTCGAAGTATTAATTCTATAAAAGATATTTCTATTTTCTGTTAAGAGTAACAAACTATACTTTTTCTAATTACTTAATCGAAAGTAACAAACAAAACTTATATGATAGAGTTTTAATGTGACGATATTTAAAAGCTAAATTATATTTCTCTTATGTAATATGCAAAGATATCTTTTTAAAGAAACACGAAATATTTTCGTTCATTCAAGTAAAATAACTTATTGTATATGAGATGCAGAATGTAATCAAAATTATAGATAGGTTAATTACAAAAATATGCCTTAGAAAATCTGCCTCTGGGCGTATGCATATAGGCCCAGATGCATTCCTACTTTACAAATTATTTCATGATGTAGTACGTAAATTTTAAATCACGCTAACTAATGCCCAAAATAATTACCATTTCCTATTTAAATTTTATTATAAAACATTTTCATTGTGATATTTTCTAGTCAATTACTTCGAAAACTTTGAAATTCTAACACAAACTATACTTCAAACTTCTGTCTTTCCACGCATTTATTGCAGATGCTACAGAAAACAAGAGCTTTTCCTTTATGAAATTACCACCAGAAAAGATTGGAAACACTCTCTCGAACTTTTTAATTAGGAACACCTAAGGGTATGAGGCGTCTTTGCAGCTTCCTAATTAAAATTTAGGCGGGGAGAACCGGTAGCTAGTCGGGCGTACTTGGAAGGTAACCGGCGTCTAAGTTCGAAATGTTTGGTTAGGGAAACTAACTCAAAAGATTACGAGCGACTTAATGCCTTATTGATTTCTTAAATACATTTGTGGTACAGGAGATCCCGACATTTATTAACGATATACAAGGACTTTTTTTTTCACAGTCTCTCATTTAATTAAGGTACTTGTGTATTTCTTTGATCGTTGTGTCACGGATGTGTAAAATATATGTATCTAGAATTTCCGGATCGCAGGAAAGAGAAATATAATTTCTTACGGCAGTTGAATATTGTAAATTAAGTAACGTGCTCAAAGCTTTGGTTTTATGCGAAAACTTGGGAATATTGCTGATATTTTCTGTTTAACTAGGGAATTAATTCATTCAGCCTAATAATAGAATAAGATATTTATAGCATGCACGACTAAAGTGTGATATCTCATTGTGATAGTTTGCATGCTGCGATAATTACATAAATTCAGAAATAAATTATTCCTGGTTATTCAGTAACATACTTGAAATTGAAAAATATTTTATTCTAATTGTATTTCTATTAAATGTACAAGAAAATCGCATAGAATATTTTGAAATTTAAACTTTCAAGTCGTTAATAAACTTATAATAATTAAAAATTAATGTTTTACAAACAATATTTAATTACTAAAATGCATTTTAAACAAAGGCATACGTTATACCTTGAAACGAAGAATAATTTAATTTATTTTTAAAGGGAAAATGATCATGGTTTATACTCATTCAAAAATAAAAAAATAAAAATGTATGAATTAAGGAGAAAAACTGCTAATACATTGCTTTTCAAAGAAAATTTTAACAATACTTATACTAAAGAAAATTTTAAGTAAATGAAATATTTCTGTTTAAAAAATTAAAAAGTAATTTTATTCTCCTAAAGTTAAATAAAAAATAATCTGGTGTGTCCCTCACATGCCTTTCTCTTAACCTGTACTTCAATACTAGAAAGATAGATTGCATAAATCTTGAGATGAGTAATATAAGATAATAAAGTTCAATGTACTTTAAAAATAATTTGAAACTGATTTAGTAATAGTTTTATTTGACATATAATTCTATATTGAGAGGGAGCTACCACACCCCTCAACGCCCGTTTAACAATAGTGCCTATAATTATATTAAAAAAAAAAAAAAAAAAAAAAAAAAAAAGTTGTTATTAAATTGTTTTCAAATTTACCAGTCTTGATCAAATTTTTAAGTGGCAACCTAATACGAAATTCAAAATGTCAAATTTGAATTTCTTGCATTTATTTGTTTTTAAGTGACAATGATAACCAACATACACACAGATTAAACGCTAAAAATTAGACTTTCTTAATCAGGGGACCTCAAAACAAGATATTATGCAAAAAAAGATTAAAAATGGAGCTTCAAAAACTGCTTTCTTTACAGAACGGGTGTGAAAAATTAATTTTCTTTTCTGAGAGCACTGTTAGTAAAATGCAGCAAATTTCCATCAATTACTTTCAATAGAAAAGAACGTTTAGTTCAATTTTGGGGAGCCTTGTATATTGTCTATAAACAATACGCATTATAAACAATATAGTGTACTTAAATTTAGTCTTACTTGAAAAACATCTAACACAAAATTAATTACAATTCCAGTAATCTCCAAGTATAGCCCTAATATATCTAAATACTTTAGGTAGCCCTGTAAACGAATGATGAATGATTCCCATACCACAATCAACACAAAACATGCTTTTACGCGCATATATATATATATATTCTGTTTTGTTTAAGTCAGCCTATAGATGTTACACTGCACTCACCCGAAATTTCCCCATACACATTATGTATTTGAATTCTCTTGGATGTCCCTGTACACGAACCATTTGCTTGATCTCAAAGAAAATTTTACTGTAGCGTCTGTATATGATACACATTTAGAATACCGAGTTTGGACTAACTACTGTTATTTGTCCTCGAGATATGCTAATAAGAGTCAAAGAGTCAGACACACATTCAGACACACGCACACAGACAAATCGCTAAAAACATGATATTCTGATTCAGGGGACCTCAAAACGTGTAAATATAACAAAACCTCAAATTCGGAAATTTGACCCAAAAAGAGTACTTTCTCTACCATATATATGGGTAAGAGAAAGTAATAAAAATAAAATTATTAACATTTAAACATACTATTTTTTTCCCCCAATATTCTACAATGAAATAAATTTTCATTACATAATTATGTTAATTTTTTTAATGTAAGAAATTATAAATAAAAGATTAAATGTATTTGTGTTCTTGGAAAAGTTGTAATCTATTTTTGCAAATTATGTTCTAATATTATTTCTAGAAGTTTCAAATATTTCTTTTCCGTTACAGCTTAATTTTTTTTTAAGATCGCAATCAAAAAGTTGACAAACATTTTTAAATAATTACAAATTAAGTGAATTATATTTAAATAAAAAGCCATAAATTTACTGTGGTACAACCACAACATTCCGAGAAATAATATTCATAAATATCTTATTAACCTAGGTTAATACTCAATTACAAAATAAATGAATCTGCGAAAGAACCTTCTCCATTCTATCTGCAGATTTTCAAGAGAGTGCCTAATAAAAGTTCCATATATTGCTTTGTAGTCAAGAATTCTATTGCAGTTTTCATTTTGTTTAATACGTACTCGACTTTTTTATTAGAAAGAATGCTTAAAGTTTTGTATCGCGTCCTGGAGATTCATTAAAATTCACGTACAAACTCTCCTGCAGTGTCCGGAGGAAACTAGGATTGCATCTAAAATTCAAATGTTTGATAATGTCGGCGAAAGAGGGAACTGACTAGTAAACCGGAAGCCTTTGTGAATTGCTAAATACTTTATTAATTTTAGAAAATGCGACTTGGGACCGGGTTTTATTGATAAGAAGGTTATTTATGATGCCAGAGGTATTAATGGGATTTTGTTATTTTACTGGTTGATTTTGAGTGCGATCATTTAAATTACAAAAGTACACGTATATTCTGATACGCGGGACCTCTAAGATAGATAGCGTGTAAATTGAGATAAGTAATAAAGCGAGGATTTTTGATAAAGATGAATAGAGAATTTGCACGTTTTCTGTTTTTATTCTTATATAATAGAAAATGAAAAGGTAAGAAAATAAATGCATACTTTTTCTTTATTTGAAATATAATTACTGATTAAAAACAATTTTAACATCGCACTATTTACTATATCGAGAAAACGCAGTATACTATATACGTTACTCTTTATGGCAACAAGCGGAGTAATCGTTGTTTGCATTCGATTTCGTGCTTTGCTTTGCTTCTTGAATCAGTGAAATAGGTTTTGTATTTTATAATAATGGCGGATATTAAAAAATCGCAGTTTAAGTATTGTATTTTACCACTCTGCACTAATAAAACGAATAATTTTTCTCAAAAGCTATTCTTTAGCATTCCACAGAATCCTATTAAACGAAAACATTGGACAACCATCATGAAAAGAAAACAATTAAAAATAATAGTAATGGAAAATGGTGATAATGATATTAAATGATTATAAGATGAAAAAGAAATGCCCAGAAATCACATAAACGATTGATAATTGAGTATGTTAAAACGAATTGCTGCTTGCTAACTAGGCTAACAAATGTAAACATTGAAGCATCATAAAGTGTGACGTCAGGCAGCGTTTTGAAGTCACATGATTTTGGGTTAATTTTAAAGTTATTTTTTAAATTAATGAGGATTTTCTTTTGCATTTTTAATAAACTTTTTGAAATTTATGGGCCTAAAACTACCAGAAAAATAAGATTTTGTTCAAATCCCCTATGTGTGCAAATTCCTCATTATGGGATAAAGTACATTTTAATTCATCGCTTTTTGTTTGAACTTTTTCTTTTTCCTGTATACATAAGAATAAAACATTGGATTTGTAATAATAATAATGATAATAATAATTTGTTTGATTGATTTACACATGTTGAACCTTACTTGACTTTGATTTTTGAAAATGTCTGTTTATGCCTTAACGAAACATTATGGACGCCTTAGCTCAAAAACTAATTCATAGAATAATACGAATCTTTAGGTTTAGTTAATTCTTGATACGAATTATAAATTTCGCCTCATATTTAGAACTGATATATTTACTACATTTTAAACTTAAAAACCTCACACGCCATAAAATAAATCCAACTACCAGTAGTGCATGGATGTGTTTCAAGGTGTGCGAAGACGTTTTTAAGTTTAAATATTTATTGTACACCAGTTCTTTAATTTATATTTAGGTTTCATGTTGATTACGTCTTGGAATGTGGTGATTGACCACGCCAAATTCAATATAATATATGTTTATTGTGAGAAACTAAGCTGAGATAGAAGTGGTGCATGTCGTCTATCAATGTCCTTTTTGTTTTTTGTAACAGTTCTAATTTGTGTAGAAGTTTATATAAGGTACCATAGTAAATAATCGTAACAGATTTTATATATAACTGATTATTTTGTAGACTACACCGATTTTTTTTTTTTTTTTTTTTTTTTAGACCAAACAACAGGAGGGTACTATGATGCAACACTTTTTTACTGTAAGAAGGCAAAGAATGTTGATTTTTTTTTCTTTTATTCTGTCACTTCTTAAACAATATACTGGCATGAAATCTATCTTTTTATGCAAATGCGTCATGAAAACATGCGTCAAAGTATAAATGGTAATTTTAGAGAGTAAAAAAGTATCTTTTTATGATGATAAAATGTAGGTTCCAAACTGCTTTATGCGCAACGGTTTTTAATATCCATTTGTTTTTATGTGAGTCTTGTGTGTATAACTAACGGTATCTGTGTATTTTAAATTTGTGTATTTCAATTACAGTGGACTTTTAAAAATATTTAAAAAAAAAAAGGGGAAAATATAGAAATTTTTATGATTTTTATGTTATTCTATATACAATAAGAAAATATTGAATTCTTGAAAATTTTCCAATTTCGTTTTTTGGTGGATTTACGCGTTTTGAGATTTTCTGAACAAGATTTTATTATTTTGAGAAACTGTATGTCTGTGTGTTTGTCTGTCTACCTGTCTCAACAAATGTGTGTGTCTAAGTGCTACCGAAATTTTGTGAGCACTGTATCTCCCAAAAAAATGGAGGAATTCCACAAACTTTTATATTTGGTTGGACCTTCATATATATTGGTGCTCATTAGATTTTGGCATATAATCTCATAACGTAGATAGTGCTGTTATGCTTAAATTTTTCCCATTTATGGAAGGCAGTATCTCTGCTTCTACAGTGTATAAGTGCAAAAATTTAATATGCGAAATGGCCATTAAAAAGACCTATGCTTTTTCTATTTGGGTGCATATTGGAAGCGGATGGCGCTGCTATTTTGAAGTATTTGATGTTTATTAGAAGACTATATCTCAGCTTCTATAGCGTAAAATGCACCAAACTTAATATGTGAGATGTCCATAATAAAAAAACTATATTAATTCAATTTGGGTGAATATTGGCTGAAAATAGTGCTTTTGCTCGCTTTCTGTGATTTTCAGATATGAATATATCTGAAAATCACAGAAAGCGAGCAAAAGCTCAGATCTTATTGAATAAAATTAACCCAAATTGAATATGCAAATATCTACTGTGAACAGCTATATTGATTAAATTTTTGCGCATATTAACCAATAAAGGGCGCTGTCACAGAGAATCATCTAGAGGAAATATTTGTGAGGGCCACATTATAAAAGTTTTTTGTACGATTGAATTTCAGAGTTTATAATAAAAGTAATAAAGTATTCATTAAAACAGGAATGCATCTGTTTGTGAATAATAATACGTGACATTCATATATAAAATTTTTGAAAGACTGGATTTAAAGGAATGCACAAGGAACATTTTGAGTGATTGGCTATTGAAGAAATTTTGAATTTAAAACGAATAAATTTTAAACTTTTAAACTTTGTAAAAACTTGCAAATAATATTTAAGAAACTTTGAAATGATATAATTTTAAGCTTTATATGATTTTTCACTTTATTGTAACTACAGACATTGTTACTTACGTCGATTTTCATCATTTTCATAATCTCTTGTCTTTTTAAACAATGGTACATTTTCTCGATTTTAAATGGATTGAAATGTACCAAATTTAAATGATACAAAACCCACAACATTCAGAATTACTCGAATTCAATTTCGAAATGTATTAGTATGATACAAGAAAAAGTTTTATATCAGACACAGCGTATTAGTTACTTCCATTACCTGGCTACTGTAGGTAATGAAAGTGTTGTATTCGGAGAAAATTTTCGATATCGAGTTTTTACCTGATTTATACGTTTTACAGTCTCCTGAATCCAAAAAAGCGGTTTTTGGAAATTTGCCAGTGTATGTATGTGTGTAGGAAATTTTCTGACTATCATACCTCCAAAACAAACTTAAAAAAAAAAGTTCTTCATGCTTAGTACATCTCCAGCGTACACATGATTTTGCTAACTTTTGCTGAAAATGGGAAACTGGAAGTGAGACTATATGTTCGTATCTTAAATATGGCTACAATAATTTTCTTTAAAGTTTCTATATAAACTCCCATTTAGATGACCTTTCGTATGATATTGTTGATTTCTGGTGAACAAATGAGTTTGAGTAAATCGGAAGTGGAAACGGGAGTCAGTATCTTAAAAACAGCACTAACTTTTTTTTTTTTTTCAAATTTTTAAATTTGCCACTTAAACCCCTCTTTTAGATGTCCTTTTGAAAGTTTTACTTGCTTACTACAGGGAAATTGAAAAATTTCCTTAATAGGTACGTCAGTTTTAGATCTCGGAAATTGATGTTTGGAAAAACGGCTGGGCCGATTATCTTTAAACTCGGTATATAAAATCTCTTTTATAAGTCTTTACAACGTATCTATTAGTTTTTTACTGTAGGAAAATTATAGGTCACTATATTATTTAGGTTATTTTTAATATCTTCTGAACATGCTATCTCCAAAAAAGGGATTATAATATGTGTAGTAATGGGTAGTTAAAATCATGTGATTGTTGCAGATGAGGTGTTTTTTTTTTTTTTTTTTTTTTTTTTTTTTTTTTTTTTTCAGTCTGCAATTTTGTATAGCCATTAATTTTATTGACTATTAGATTTTATTTTTATTTTTTCTTCAAGTTAAAAGGAAAAGTTTTCGACCAATTTCAAAGTAAAAACTTATACAATTCATCATTTTTTTTAAATATTTATTTTTGCAACTAGAGAATCATTACAAAAAATTAATGAGAATTAAAACCACATGATTTTGATATCGTTATATAGAAACTTAATCATTTGGTGATTTTTACTTTTTTTTTTTTTTTTTGCGTTAAAGAGAAGCAAATATTGGAATTATAAAAAAAATTTCGACTCCCGCTTTTTGATGGTTCTATACAGTTTAAAAGATCCTTAACACTTTTTGATCATTTTTGGAATTATCTCAGTCCCAGTTTCTATGTCTTTGTATCTGACAAAAATTTCGTTTCAGCTTTAGATCAAGAACTTCTGCGCAGAATTTCATGAACATTTATTGGGTTGTCCAAAAAGTTTGTGTCGATTTTGAAGGAAAATTGAAACGCAACACAATTAAATGCCCGTTAACAGAGGATGTCGATATTTTTAACATTTCTGTAGATTCACGTGTCGTATAGTATGAGTTATTTTCAATCTGTGTTTTAAACTAATTGTCTGAGGGGAAGGTCTACCTGGACGTTCTTGATCTCGAAGGTTGAAATCACCAGCTTTAAACCATTTCCACACAGTTCTATTAGCTACAGCACCTTCGCCATAAATAGTACATATTTTGTTTGCCGCTTGCATGGGATGGGATTTTTGCCTTTCCGGTAAAAGAAAAGCATTTAATGTCTAAAATGCACTTTGTTTATTTCCACATTCAAAGGTGTATAAAAGTGACAACAATTAACGTACCGTAACCAAATTTTTTTCTAAATATGCCTGAAGTACCGACTTTTAGAATATGTTTTATGTCATTTGTTTTCAACCATTCTGATATAGTATTCAGATGCCACCTAACAAAAATCGGCACTAACTTTCCAAACAACCCTATATGTTTAATTGCACATCGACATAAATTGGTACATATTATCTTTTGCTACATATCGCCAAATAGTTGGCGCTACTTATAGCTGCAATATTCCTCATTTACGGGAAGGATATAGCTAGTCATTTTTTCTTTTCTTTTCTTTTCTTTCTTTTTTCTTTCTTTTTTTTTTTTTTTTTTTTATACAACGGCACAAAACTTAATTTTTGAGAGAACCATTTTGAAAATCTATGATGATTTAATTTAGGTGCGTATCGGCCGACAGAAATTTTCACGTCTCCGGGAAGATGATATCTCAGCTTTTATAATATATAATATGTAGCGTATAATGGACTTAATATATGCGATTGTCATCATAAAAAAAAAAGAAAGAAAGAAAGAAAGAAATGCTGATTTAATTTAGATGAATATCAGGCTGCATTTCAACTTGTATCGTACTTCATTCGGAAGATGTATACTATGAAAAATTATATGAATTCATTTTAGGTTTATATCGACCGATACGTGGCGCTTCTATATAGTATATTGTTTCCGTATGGCTATATCTCAGAACATATTTTTTAATTGCAGAAACTGCATATATTAAACCTTTATTGGGAAAAGCTATGATCATTAAATTTTGGGCATGTTAACAAGTAAGAGGTGCTTTTATGTAAAATGTATACAGAAGAATGTGGTGGCCATAGGATACTAATATCTTTATATTTTAGTGCTGAAAAACTATTGCTTTCCATTTCAGTGAAGCCATGGTACTTGAAAAACGATCCAATTATGGACGTTTGTACCTTTGAGTTTCGAGGATTTCAAAGAAACTCAAAGTGGTCACTAATTTTATAGACCACGTTCAGTCATGTGAAAAAAAAAATTATATCGGCGAGCAGGCGTTTTTAAGGTTTCTTCCTGACTTTAGTAAATTTTTTTAATAATTTTTATGGATATAGGCTTTCGGTACTAAACTAAAATCTTTACTCTAAACATTACATTTTTAAATTTTTATAACTACAGTCGACACCGGTTATAACGTACCTGGGATATAGCGTACTTTCGCTTATAACGTACTCAGATGCTTGGTCCCGAATGAAACCCTATATAATGTAATGGTTTACATCTTCGGACAATGCATCTATAACGGACAATGCAAAAGCCTTAATCTGGTTATAACGTACTTTTAGACTGGAACGAAAAGCCAAAATTGGATGTCAACCTTGTATTTCTGGTTTGGAAATCGGTATATTTTCTTGGATACCGTCTTTCGATGTCTCCTTTATCGCCTTATATCTCCTTTATACCTTTAAAACTTTATAGCGGTTCGTTGAATTCCATACTGACTATTCAGAGACTCTGAAAAGTTCCATTATAAATATTGATAATGTAATTTTTTCTGTGTCATCTAATCAAAGAAAACAACGAACAATAACAGATTATTTTTCCAAATAAACATGTAAGTAGTAAAATGTTTTTTTTTTTTTTCTTTTTTCTTATTTTATTTTGAGAAACTCATAAACTTTCTATTTAAAATCTCTATTATTGAGAGTGCTATTATGCACCTTTTTCTTTCGTTAGGCACTAAATTATATTGGAAATATTGCTTATAACGTACTTCGGTTATAACGTACCATATTTTCTGGTCCCCTCAGAGTACGTTATAACCGGTGTCGACTGTATTTAATTCATATAATTAACATTATATATATATATATTTTAATCGAAATTGAACTTAAAGAAAAACAGCCATGATCTCATCCTTTTTAGTCAAAAATATTCTTCTCAAAACAATTTATTTTATGATGTTTTCCGCTCCTGTGGGAAGATTACCCAATAAAAAATGTAAGTCTATTAGAATTACTTCTTTTTTTTATATATATATATATATATATGTTTTTCAATGTATTTTTTCAATAATGTTTCCTCTTTTGTGTTTTATTCTCCAAAATTTGAACATATTTTTAGACAAATAATGACTATGTCATGTTCTATTGAAAATATAATAAATAAACATGACACATATTATACGAGTATAACAAAGTACAATTTTTCTCAAAACAAAAATAATTAATTTTTTCACCGATTAACAACATCAACATTAAGTAAAAAATGGTAATAATGATAAATAAATAGTTGAATGAATAAGAATATTTTTTTTAAAACAGATTGATACTAAAAAATCTGGTGTGAAACAGCCACACGACTTCCATTACCCGCTATTACATGTATTATATGCATTTTTGAGAGATAATGTGATCAGAAAGCATAAAAGTGACCTAAAGAGAAAATCGTTAGAGCCGTTTTTGAGATACCAACTTTTACAAAAAATCAATTATTGACCGGAAAAAAATAATTACATACAAAAGCATATTTAAAAGTGAGTTAAAATGGCGAGTTTGAAAAAAATCCGTACAACCGTTTTTAAAGTAACGCCTTTGCGAGGCCTGAACTTGAGCTATTTATACAGGACGCCTATCAATTTTCCTGAACTAACCAACTATATCATTCGAAAGGACATTTAATATAGTGTTTATTTAGCAAGTTTGAAGAAAATCGTTAGAGCCGTTTTTGAGATACGGACTTACGGTCCCACTTCCGGTTTCCGATGTCCTACTTCCGGTTTTTAAATTTTCACCAAAATTTGGAAATTTCATCTGTACACCAGACGTATTTCAATTTTAAAGTTTCGTAGATCTATCTTTATTAGTTTCTGAGCTATAATAGCCAGAAGATTCTCCACATACATACATACATACATACACACACACACATACATACACACTGACCAATTGCCAAAAACCACTTTTTTGGACTCAGGGGACCTTAATACGTGTAAATCAGGTGAAAACCCGATATCGAATTTTCAGACCGAATACAATACTTCCATTACCTACGGTAGTAGGGTAATGGAAGTAAAAATATCACGAGTAACGAAACTTACATGTATTTAAAAAAAAAAAAAAAAAAAAAAAAAAAAGAGCAGAAAATGCTTGTTATTGTGGCTTGAATCCAGATTCTATTTTTCTCTCTTAAATATTTCTTTCTTTACATTTCACTCATCCATTTCACATTTTCTTCATTTTTTGTTTATTATCAAGCTTTTTTATTTTGTTTTAATAATATAAAAATAAATTCTTGAAATGAGAAACAAATGATATGCGAAAATTACAATTTTCCATTAGATAACTTTAACAGAAAAACCCTTTTTTATTTATTTTTTTCTTATTAAAAAAAGCAACTTTTAAAAACAAAAAAATATTTAAGTAACACCTTAAGAGGTGCTAGTATTTATGGATTAAAAAATATATATAAAGAATTATTCGCGTGATTTGCGTTGAAGAAAAAAAGAATAAAATATTTTTAAAAAATACCACAAAAACAGTTTCAATTTACCTGACTAACATGACTAATACACGGTAAACATCTCAAAGCCAAGAAAATAATGATAAATACTTAAATGCTACTTTTACTAGCAGTACTCTCATGAAATAGAAAGAAAAAAAAAAAAAAAAAAAAACAGAAAAATCGGGATTTAATAAAAAGAAAAAAAATTTCTATCTTGAAATAAAAGAAATGGAATCTGGGAAAAAGAAATGCTAAAAAGAGACAGAGAAAGGTAGGGAGGGAGAAAACAAAGAATTTAGAGAACAACTAAGTTGTGGAGCATCCAATTTAAGTATTAGAAAAACTAATTAGATTTTTTTCACTCGTATTTTTTTTTTTTTAGAGTGGAGTAAAAAATGGTTGTGATTTAAAGTTATTGAAGAGCTTTTTTTTTATGAATGTTTGGAATTTTAAGTGAAAAGGTAAAACTAAAAAAAAAAAAAAGTGAAAGTAACAAAAAAATAATTAATAGGAAAAGAAAAAATCCTAATGCTTAAATAGATTGGAGAGCACAAGTTTGTAGGAAAAGTGAAATTTAATTTTAATGTGAAATATATTTATTGCCGAACGAGTAATGGTTTTAATTCCTTTATTCAAATTTTAAATGGATGTGTGCTTTTAAATTCAGAAATTTTTGCTTCTATACTATTTGATATATTAACAAATCTTAACTTTTGAATCTATAAACTGCTCGCTTATATAATGTGCTACGATGCTTTCTTATAAAAGCTTTTTTATGAACAAATAAGAGTTTGCGAATATTTTTTTTTATTTTTCTTTGTTATCTTTATTTCATTTTTTCAATTAATACTTATTTAAAATAATTGTTTTCTGAACGAGACATTTCGTGATGGAAACTTATTTGCCGTTAATTAGTTTACTCTTCTGCTTTCTCTTGCCCACATATGACAGAGAAATTAATGTTCTGGGTTAAATTTCTGAAAATGAGATTTTTTTCTATATTTGAACGTTTGAAAGCTCCCTGAATCCAAAAGTCAAATATTTAATGGTTTGTCTGTGTGCCATTATTAGCATAACTCAAGTGCATATATCTATAAAATGTCCAAATTAGGTATTCTAAATCTATATCATTTGGGGATGCAACTTAAAATTGTTAAAACTAGATAAATAATTCATTGGCAGTATCATATAAAATTATTTAAATCCATTACATCTATAGATTTTCTATAAGCGAAATTTATGAATGTAGGGCGACCAAATTTTTAAATGCATAAATGAAGACAAATGTCAAAATGTACCCACTTTATGCATCAAAAGTGGGTTGATTGGTTGGGTTTTACGTCGCACTAGTGCTGCGCAGATGGGCAATTGACGACGGTCTGGAAACATGCCATCACAATTTTGATCCTCCACGGAGGGGATCCTCCTCTCCCGCTTCGGTGACCCCCAGAGGTATAATTTTTGATGGGAACATGGAGGACATTGCGACCACGACAGATTTTACGTGCACCAGCCACCATTAGTGTACACGACGGTCTTTGGCCGGCTCGAGTACCGAACCCGCAATCTTCCAATTACGAGGCCGGCGCTCTACCGACTGGGCTACCGCGGCCCGCATCAAAAGTGGAAATATCGTGCATTTGAAGAATAATTCAAATTCCAGATTAAAATAACGTAAGTATATACCTGAAGTAGATATGCAATACATATGAATATGTTTCTCAATGGTAATAGATTGGTTCTGCAGGTTTATAGCACGTTTATAGGTTTATAGCAGGTTCTGCAAAACATATTGGAGTCCTATCTTTTTCCAAAAGTTGGGACAAATGAGGACAAAAATCTAAAAAATAGGGTCCCCGAGGAATTTTTTTTTTAATTAAAAAAAAAAAGAGGACTGTTCCCAGAAATCTAGGACGTTTGGTCTACCTACTGATAGGTATACTTTTACATATTTAGACAGCCCTAACCAAAATTTAATTGATTTACATATTTTACATGCGCAAAGCATAATTCAAATATATAAAATCATTTTATGTGAAAAAATATTTTTCTTTCGTTTACAAAACCCCGCGGAAAATTTTCAATATATTAGTGTTATGCTTGAAAACTGCTCGAAGTTAATTTTAAGTTGTTTCATTTATTCACTTATTTATTTATTAATATTATTATTATTATCTGTATGCTTTGCTGGGCTAAGCTTAAGCATATTGTTTAATATGTATATAATTTACAAATAATATACAGAGTTACTCAAAATAAATCTAGGTAACTACAGAGAGTAGCGAGAGCAGCAACTCTCTGAATAATTTGAAATTTTTTTTTTTTAATTTAATGGCAGTATTTAATGTTTTTTTAATGCAGTTAAAAAATTCAAATGGGAATTTAAAGGAGGTGGTAATATTCTCTCTTATATAGAAATGTTTGTTAAATAAAATTATTTCTAAAACTATTTTTTTTAATTCGTTAGAAATGTTCAAATATAGTACCTTCCTCATATGAATATCCTAATTATGGAAAAAGCCCGGGAAGCAAAAGCTTCCACTCTGAAATTTAAGAGGAGCCCCAAAATGACTGAAAAGTAATACTTCAAATTCCTAATAACAGTTTTTCATATTGTCACTTAAAGAAAAAATATTTGGGGGCGGGGGGGGATGTTTGCCTAAAGCAAGAGAAATTACACACTATTTTGGTAAAGGTAATACAGCTAACAATTAGGAATGTCAATGTACGCAATAAAAAGTATTACACTCTAATGGGGAATGAAGATGATGAACAGGAACTTTGAAATTAATACCATGAAAAGCACTAAATCTCCACAATTGTTTTGGACTAAAACTATTTAGCTGAACTCTTCATCTGGTTAAAAAAGATAAGCATGAATGTAATGTCAGGACAAAAAATATTGCTGCACTGTTAAATAAAATTATTTCTAAAACTATTTTTAAAAACTCATTAGAAATGCTCATATATAGTACCTTCCTCATATAAAAAACCTAATTATGGGCTTATATGAAGAACCCTTTTTTATCGGATGAAAACTTTTGCCTAAAAATTTCAACCCGAAACGATTGCTGACGAATCGTTTGTGCCTTTCATGATTTCAATTTACAGATATATAGCCTGCAATATTTTTATACAATAATATATAAGAGGGGGAAAAAACTTAAATCTGAATTCTACTAAGTAGCTTCTGGAAATAAAATTCATAACATAAATAAGTTTCTTAACCTACTGTTCATTCTTCAATTCAAGTTCTAAACAAACAAAGGCGATTCTACTCGAGAAAAGATGGACGCTGTCACTGAGATGTGCATTTCTCGAAATTTAATCTCTGGTGGTTTCCTTCCACCCCTATTTTGAAAAAATCGCAGCAGAATCGACTCATTCGTAATGGCGCTCACTAACTCTAATCGGAAAATAAACAGTATGTACATAGAAGTCGGAAAATTTCTCGTAAATAAAAGAGGGCCTCAAAATGAAACCGAACTTCCTGTAACTTTAAAAGTCAATCGAGTCCTGCAATTCTAATAACGCACCTCTTGCAATTTTTATTTTTATAGTAATGTAGTATAAGAGAAAGTAGTGTAAATAACACAGCAGATTATTCAATTTTAAATCAATGCAGATTTTTTTTTTCCTTTCTCTACAAACGATTTTTTATTTGTAATAATAACGAACCTTGCAATTTTTATTTTTATAGTAATGCAGTATAAGAGAAAGCAGTGTAAATAACACAGCAAATTATTCAATTTTAAATCAATGCAGATTTTTTTTTTTCCCGTGCTCTACAAACGATATTTGTAATAATAACGAACCTTGCAATTTTTATTTTTATAGTAATGCAGTATAAGAGAAAGTAGTGTAAATAACACAGCAGATTATTCAATTTTAAATCAATGCAGATTTTTTTTTTTTTTTTCCTTTCTCTACAAACGATATTTGTAATAACAACGAACCTTGCAATTTTTATTTTTATAGTAATGTAGTATAAGAGAAAGTAGTGTAAATAACACTGCAGATTATTCAATTTTAAATCAATGCAGATTTTTTTTTTCCTTTCTCTACAAACGATTTTTTATTTGTAATAATAACGAACCTTGCAATTTTTATTTTTATAGTAATGCAGTATAAGAGAAAGTAGTGTAAATAACACAGCAGATTATTCAATTTTAAATCAATGCAGATTTTTTTTTTTTTTCCCGTGCTCTACAAACGATATTTGTAATAATAACGAACCTTGCAATTTTTATTTTTATAGTAATGCAGTATAAGAGAAAGTAGTGTAAATAACACAGCAGATTATTCAATTTTAAATCAATGCAGATTTTTTTTTTTTTTTTTTTCCTTTCTCTACAAACGATATTTGTAATAATAACAAACTTTGCAATTTTTAATTTTATAGTAATGCAGTATAAGAGAAAGTAGTGTAAATAACACAGCAGATTATTCAATTTTAAATCAATGCAGATTTTTTTTTTTTTTTTTTTTTTTTCCTTTCTCTACAAACGATATTTGTAATAATAACGAACCTTGCAATTTTTATTTTTATAGTAATGCAGTATAAGAAGAAATAGTGTAAATAACACAGCAGATTATTCAATTTTAAATCAATGCAGATTTTTTTTTTTTTTTTCCCTTACTCTACAAACAGTTTTTTTATTTGCATTAACTAATAATGCTTATGACTTTATCATCATATTCTTGATCAAATTACAATGTAGTTTTAATCTCTCTTTCAAATATTTTAATCGACAAAAATGTTTCTTGTGATTTTTTTCCCCCTTAACATCAATTTACTCATTTGTAAATTTCATCTTACATTCAGTTGTTACATTATGAGACATTATGCAGTAAAAAAAAAAAAAAAAATCATGCGTGGATTTATGTGTTACAAAATATTTGTTCCAAAATTCTTTCAACTGATTTAGTTATATGTTTATCAATTCTGTCTCCTGTTAAGCATTTGTTTTTTAAAAAATATTAGGCCATTAAAATAGATCCACCATTCCTTAATGATGAATATATTCGTACCACAGTTTCAGCAGGAGTTGAAAAGATCCCTATCATCCAATTATTTTGAAATACGCATTTATTTAATGAGGTTGAAAAGAGGATGTAACAAAATGCTAATACAATCTCCCGTGGTAAAAAAAAAAAGGGGGCTTATTAGAAGCATATCAGTTTTTCAGCATCTTTTGAAGCGTTTGTCACATGAGATGGACTTAATGCCAATTAAGTCAGAAGTTTTAAGACCAACCTAGAAAATTGTAAAACAAAATTTTCAGAGCAGTAAAACAATTCAAGGTATTAATGATATAATAATTTATGAGTTGACGGAATATTTTGTGGCGAAAATCTTGGTGTCAATCAAATGTAACAAATTTCTTGTTAATTATCTTTAGATTGTGTAAAAACCTATTGTAATTTGTTAAAGAAATTTCACTAACAAAAAGTAGTTTTTCGCTCAATTTTTTTTTTTTTTTAAGAAAAGAAATTTTATTATTAAAAAACGTATCATATATTTTTCAATATTTATTTATTATTATGGTTAAATTTCAATAATGTATCAAAAGCTTAATACCTTAAATTAACAATTGTTCAAAATTCAATGCTTTTTCATAATGAGTTTTAAAATATATCATATTATTTAATTCATTAATTTATTTATTATTTTTTTTCCTGAGATTTTAAGTTAACCTATTATGGTTTATTTATTTATTTTCCCTTTTCCCTTTTTATTTATTTATTTATTTGACAATTTGACAATATTTAACTCATTAACATTTTTATGCAACAACTTTATTTATTTTTTTTTTAATCGATTTTTAAGCTCTTATTTTTTCTGCGCGTTAGGTGGTAGCACTACTCCGAAATTTAGCAAATGAAGTTTCAGAGGTATCTGCGTGCAGTCAGTTTAAATTTCTTAGTAGACGAGGGGGTGAACTTTGCTGCTCTTTTCATGCACTCGTTGCCTATTTTTTTTTTTTTTTTTTACCTAATGAAGGCATCTTTCTATTATTTAGAAGTGAAACAACTATTAGGAATTTTTGCAATTCAAATTGTTTTCTTACCTAGCTATTTATTAATTTAATTAATTATTATTTGAAATTAATTATTTTAACAAATAAATGTTTCAAACTAAATTTTTTTTTCATATTTAAGATCAGCGTTGTGTCTAACAGCAATTTTAGAAATTAGTTTAGCAATTAAAAAAAAAAAAAAAAAAATGTAGTGAACGTTAAAAAATCAAATTTGATATGTTTTTGGTGTTATATGAAATAAATATCTAGCCAGAATGTAAAGTTATTTTTTTTAATTAAGCTAGTCCGTGGAGGATCAAAATTGTGATAGCATGTCTCCAGACCATCCCTAGGAATGAGTCCCAGACCGTCGTCAATAGCCCATTGGGCAGCACTAGGGCGACGTAAAACCCAACCTAATTGAGATAGTTTTCATCGAATTAAAATACAAAATTCAGTAACTGAACCTGTTTAAGTATTCGTATTTTAAGAAGTATCTAAAAAAAAAAAAACTGTATATTATGAAAATGCATCTTGTATTACAAAACTTTATACTAGAAAGGAACAATTTAAAGCATCTGAGCTTCGAATCTGTATACATCAAGAAGCTATTGCAGGTTTTCTTAAGATGTGTAATATTATTTTAAGAGATATCAAACTAAATTTCTTTTATGTCAATTTCATTTATTCATAAAACACAATTTTTATATGGGGGAAAAAAAAAAAAAAGGGTTTTATTTCAAGTGTATACACTTCAAATATATATATATATATATATATATATATATATATATATATATTTTTTTTTTTTTTTTTTTAATTTTTTTTTTTACATTTTTATATACTATTGTGTATTAAACAATAACATAAATGCACGTTTAATTCGAGAACATCTTATTTATTCGTAACTATAAACGTTCTCGGGTAATTCTCAAAATGCAATTTTATCGATATAAATAGTGATCCAGCTGATTAATTTGATTTGATCATAACTCGTCTCAAGATGCACCAATTATTGAATCTGGGGCTAATTAACAGTGCGATGAGTTCGTCAGAACACTACATAAAGACGAACCTAGGATTTTTCCTACATGAGGTATCCATTGACTAAATTAATTAATTTACATTTACCGAACAAACTTATACCCTCGAACTTTACGACACGATGTTACCGTTTTGCCTGCCTTAAAAAATAATCTTCAAACTCTGTCAGTTAATAAATGCATTCATTAAGTGCCTTATTATTATTATTTGTTAATTATTTTCATCACTCTTCATACTGTTCTATCATTATTTCTGATGATGACATTTTTGCCTTTGTTAAAGCACATTCATTACATTCATTGCATTAACTTCATTCGACTGGTGCTAATTGATTCAAAGAGGTTTTTTTTTTTTTTTTTTGTGCATAATAATTAATAAAAATCTAGTAGAAAAATTAATTTCTTCAAATATTTAATTGCGATCTTTCAAATAAAATTAAATATTTCGAAGGTTGTGATTTGATAAACTTAGGTTTGATGAAATAGGAATTACTCTTAATTTTTCTTAGAATTATTTAACTTTAAGACTAATTATAATCGACCCTTAAATATGGTTTAATATATTAACTGATTAATTATTTTCAAATTTAGATTGAATGTTTCCTCTTTCTAATAATTCAGGTAAATACTTATATTTTAGATTGGTATAATACGACTATATATTGATGGTAATAATCTATTGTATACGTTCGAGTGAAAGGTGTAATAGAGGTAGTAATGCGTGTAGAGTAGTATTCACTATGAACCAATTTATTAGACATCTTGAAATACCTAATAAACAGTGTAGTTTGCTTCCTCATTTACTTACTAGAAGATTTTATGCAAATATGCGGTAATAATCTCACCTATAAGATAAGTTTAAAGTTACAGAAATTATTATATATAATAAATGTTTTTTAAATGGATATCAGGAAGGAAATATTCTAAGATGTAGATTGTTAAATATATTTCTTGTAGATTTAAACTAAAACGATAATCATATTTTTATATTGATGTGAAAAAAAAATTTTCAAAAAAGTTATTTGTAGCTAAATACAACAACAGTCTTGGTGATTAAATCCTAATTCAATAATATTTTTCTATTAAAATATAAATTACGAAATTATATTCCCAAAAAATGTGATATTTTATTAAAAATATAAATATGTCATCTTGAAAAAATAAGTTGTGCTCTTTAAGAAAAAATATTATGAGCATTTCGCTGTGTCATAGTCGAATAACATTAAATGGTTACAAGGTAATTTCACTCATAAAAAGAAATAAGAAAAGGGAATAATTATTCACTCTAATAATTTTTAACTTTTTTTTTTCCTTTGTCACAATTAGATTATCGGAACATACCTTTTTTTTTTTTTTTTTTTTTTTTTTTTTGTTAGGCGGCGTACTTTATGTTACGTCTAATGTGACTGCTGTCGAAATTTTCAATTAACTGTAATTTGCCTTCATTTATGATATTTTATATTTAGGTTAAAAGCTTAGCGCCTTAATTTTTTTTTTCAAATACCTTATGTCATTGTGTGTTAGTATTCAAGCTGATGGATATCTCCCGTACAGATCTTTTTAAGGATTCCTAGCCCGTATTTACGTGAATTTTGGAGAAAACCGCGGAAAGTTCCTAATGTCTAGACTGACGAACGCGACGAAGGTTGATACCCTGCACAAATGATTTTCTACGTGGATACAAATACTGTAATCACATAATTAGAATTAGTATCCTTCGTTTTCGACGCTTTTTGTGTGCGTGTGTGTGTTTGTTTAGTAATATTAACTTCAAATATCAAACTAAACACATAAGAATAATAATAAAATAATTTATTATTATTAATAAATTACTCCAACAGCATTCGGATATTTTCTTTGAACTGTACATTTCTAATTACAATAAACACACCTGAATCAATTTGATAGCTCATCTCTTTAAATGTATGACAATCATGCATCATGTGATTTTATTTGAGTCTTATGTAAGCTATACAGCAAGACTGTGTATGATAGTTTGTTAGAATTTTAAAGTTTTCATTGAAGGTATAAATGCACTGAAAGAAAATTAGAATAACCTAACATTATTTAAATGAAAACTTTTACTTAAAAAGCTGTTACTTTTCTAATAATGAAAATATTTTCATTATTAATTTTATAAATTAATAATGAAAAGTATAATTCATAAGTAATTTTATAAATTTTAATCTTAAACAGAATTTATAAAGATTTTCTAAATTTCAAAATCAGATAAGTAAGAAATTTAATGAATAGCTAAAACTTTCAGTAGATTTTAAATGCATAAAATATTATAATATTTTTATAATCAATTTTTCATCAGGCTTATTTATATATATACTTTTTTTTAATATTATAAACTTTTAAAATATATTTAATATCTATTCAGTTTTTAAATAAAGCAGATTTCACCAACCTTTTCTCACAGCGGACCAAATCTTAAAAACAAAGGGATTTCTCGGGTCGCAGATACACACACACACATGAGAAACTTTCAAGTTGAGTGTGTATCAATTATTTGACTTTGAATACCATGAAAGTTCGATTTAATATTGTTCGACTTATAATTATTATTCTCTTTCAAATGACCACCAACCACTGCAGTAATAAGAGTAGTGCACATAGTGCACCCGACACTAAGAGCCTATGAAATCGAGAAAAAATAGCACCAAGCTCCTAAATGAATTGCTATAAATTATATATATACATATTTTTTTTAATATCAGCATGTTTCGATATTTTTCTTTCAAAAAATTTAATGATAAAGATTTTTGATGTTTTTAAAAATGAGAAACGGACTGTACATAAAGGCTTGGCAGACTACGAGTTGTTCATCCATTAAATAATGATTTAAGAAATCTATAATACTCAATAACAAAATTACACTTTAATCAAAATATATAATTTTTATATCAAAATAAATATTTTTGTTATCTATTTTTACTTCCATTACCCGACTACAGTAGGTAAAGGGAGTATTGTATTAAGTCAAAAAATCGATATCGAGTTTTCGCCTGATTTACATATTTTAAGGTGTCCTGTATTAAAAATAGTGGATTTCGGCAGTTGGTCGGTATATGTGTACGTGTGTGTGGAGAAGGGGGGGAGGAACTTTCTGATTATCATAACTCCGAAACTAATAAAAAATAAAACTGCGAAACTTCAGAATTGAGACAGGTCTGGTGTACAGATTAATTTTCATACTTCTGGTGAAAATCTGAAAACTGGAAGTAAAAAACACTGGAAACCAGAAGTGGGACCATAAGTACGTGTCTGAAAAACGGCTCTAGTGATTGTCTTCAAAACTGCTGTATAAACTCCCTATTAGATGTTCTTTATATGTATATTATGCAATATATTTTATTTCTTACTTTCCAACGGTAATCAAAGGTTTAAAACATGTAATACTCTATTATATACAAGCGATGGGTAGAGGAGATTTTTCGATGACTACAGATTGATTTTCACACAATTAGACCCTCTTTTCCTGGTCGATACTAATAAGGGTACTTGCACACTGTTTACTTACATGACTGCATATATTTTAATGAATTTTAAAGTAATTTCTTTAATGAATTTCAAAGTAATTTTTTGAGGAGGGGGGGGGGGTTAATTCCTACATTTCTTCAATGTAGGAGTTCAAATTTTTACAATTGTGTTATTGAAACAAACAACAGTTTTTGAATTTATATTCCACATAGATCTACCCTTAATTTTACATATAACAAATGCTTATAAAAAATAAATAAATAAATAAAAATTTAATCTCTACTTCCAGTTTTACGTAAAATGACTGATGTATATATTAAAAATCAACAAAGAGTTTTAGTTTAATTAAAAAAATTATTATTATTAGTTATTAGGTAAAATCTTGTTCCTTTAAATTCTTTAACGAAAACTATATGCTTTTTCTAAGCAGCAAACAACTGCATTGCATGTATGTTTAACAATCTGGTAGGAGACTCACACTACTTTCTCTTACATTAAATTAGTATAGCTATATTATTACAATTGAAAATGTTAGATAAGAAGTGCTGTATTTGAACATTTTTCGTGTTTTTTAAGAACATTTCAAAATTGCTGTAGAAACAGTTTTATTTAAAATACTGAGGGAGTCTTCAACTCTCTTCAACCCCCTCCCCGGTCGCACTATTTGTCTACTGAAGCTGCATTCATGAAAACCTTAACGCTGTAATTAAATTAAAAAAAAAAAAAAAAAAAAAAAAAAAAATCAAACTATTAAGAAAGTTTTCGCTATCTACACTCTTAAACTGATTCAAATAATTTTGAATATCCCTGTTTCTTGTCCATAAACTGTATCGCACCAAATAATGCACTTTAATTTAGTACACCAAAAAAAACTCATAAAACATCTTGTATTACACCTCAAACTACTTTCAATTATAGCACTAATATATCCGAATGCTTTTGTGTGGCTTTATAAACAAAAAATGAATGCTTACGTAACATATTCTACATAAAATATACTTTTGTGGATATAAAAAAAAAAAATAATTATTGTGTAAATTTCTTTTTTTTTAATGTAGTTTGAATATGTTAAACTGTGCCTTCGAGAAATTTTGCCTGCAGCCGTAAAATATTTGGATATTTCTGTATACTTCAATACACGAACCATTATTTGAAACTAGTTTCCACATTACTTGAAACAAAAAATTTTAAGCAACAGCCCCGTATGATTCCGAATTTGGCTTTCCTTCCAATAATTACTACTTTCTTTAAGAGTTATGCTGATAACAGACTCACAGACGGACCAACTATCAAAAACTCGTTTTTCGAATTTTCGCATTCAGTGAGTCTTAAAACTTCCAACTGTAGAAAAACTTTGTTTCCAAAATTTGACCGAAAAACAATACTTTCTCAACTGTATCTGAGTTGGTAGGCTGGATAACTTTTAATGGCGCAAGGTCTAAAATAGTTGTGCGCCAAACTAGTCTACTGCATATAGGTAAGATAAAGTAAAAATACGATTCTCTTAAATTTAAAAAGTGCTGTAACTTCTCTTATAAATTGTGTAACATTGTAATAAAACACGTTGAATAATCCAATACTTATAAAATATCTCTATAGGTACTGATGTTTCCCGAACGATCTTACGGACGTTTCTCTGTCACGAGAGAGGGCATGCTCGTAATATCTGGAGTCATGAAAGATGACAAAGGGTACTACATCTGTTCTGTGCTATCTGGTATAGGATCTACAATGGCAAAAGCGTACTTAGAAGTAACAGGTATGAAATACCTACCATTATTTGTTAATCTAAATTTTACAAATATTTTAGTGTGAATTATATTTTTATCTTCTTTCTTTTTAAACATTTACATTCGCAGGCGACACATTTAAAGGATCGCGAATTTTCAATTATTATTGAAAACAAATCTTTAGTTTTAAATTTAATTTTACTATGTAATCCAAGAATAATAAGTTTATTTGATAAAATAAAATAATGGTAAAGTATTTTATTAAAAAAAAAAAAAAAAATGCATTTGCATAAAATTTAAAGGTTGTTAAACTGGCTATTTTTAAGTAACGTTACTTTGTTTCAAAAAGTCATCGAAGTGTTATTTACTCGGTTATATGTTTCAGTTATAGTTCAGTCATATTTATTAAAATGTCATCGAAGGTTTTTTTTTTTTTTTTTTTCCTGAATAATTTGGGTAATTAGAGTTTTATCACTAAGGTTATAGACCTAAATTGTTCTACTTTACTTGAACATTTTTTTTTCCTGGATGCTAAAATAGGCAGATGTTATAATTGTATCGTCAAGTTTATTATTGTCAATCTAGAATTTATTTCTTATTCTTCTGGTATTTTTACTTAGAATCTTCCACAAGGTGAAATTTTACAAACAATAATAACAATAATTTTAAAATTTTGATCATGCTACTTGTTCAAACATACAATTTGCTTTGCTAGAATTAAAAAAATAAATAAATAAATAAAATTATTGATGGGAACTATAGTAAAACTCTAGTAAAAAAGTGAACTTTAGTAAAACTATTAATAAACCCTTAGACGTTAACGTACTTCAAAATGAAGTTGTTGCCCTACTAGTTAAACAGGGTGTTCCTCAAAGACTTTTCTGGTTGTGATACACTTAATTTTACCGGGTATGCCTCCCAGGTCAAAATAAAAGGCAACGCAACATGGAAAACTGTTCCAGTTCCCAATTGGTATAGGTAGGTATTGGTTTGAATTTAACTGAGTTAAATGGGAAAACAGTTCAAACTGTTTTGGTAATGTTTCTTAGTGATCATCGTAAAGTGATGAGATTTTATGCCGATCAGAAAAGCGTATTATTCGTATGCCAAAAATAATTTGACAGAGCAATTCCGTCGCATAGTCTCAGTTACATTACCTGCACGAGGTACAACTATTCACTATTCACTATCCTCTATCAAAATTTTTAAAGTAGTTACAGGCTAACTGGTATTATGGACCTTATCCGATGCTGTGGTTAACCAAGAAAGATAAAGTGCAACCACGTTTCCCGCGCTTAACATTGAGAACGGTTCTAAAAGCTTGGAGGGGTGCCAAATGGACCGATATGTTGGGACTTGGTAACATCCAGTCATTCGGCGTTCCCTTATCGCTTATTTTCTCACAACCACAAGGTTTATAAAAAACTAATTTAACATCGAACTCATTGAGTCAGCACATGCGCAGAGACTCTCAAGGCTGCATGAAACGTGGCTGAAGAATAAACAACAACAGCACGAAGCAAAAGATAAAAACAAACGTTCAGTCTTTGGAATGCAGCCTTGAATTGTTAATTCACAGTGATAGTCTATTAATCAGACTTAACCACTTCACATGGCTCTTCTTTTAAACCATGGAACATATTTTTCCGTTGAATATCCTAAACAATTTATCGCATAATATTCTTTTTTAAATAATGCTGCAGTTAAGCAATATATTTGTTTTAAAAATGACATTTTCTTGTAACTTCACTTTCTAATTTTTAGAATTCCGGTATAATAATAATGTACCATTTATGCTGCTAGCCATAAGCCCTAAGAAAATGCATACACAATGAATATAAGATTTGTAAACTTATAGTGATCAAAGAACTATATACTTTTTATTGAAGTATACATTGTATCACATATATAGTTTCATTAATTTGAACACTTTGTAATTCAGAAAGTTTTAAATTACAAGATTCAAATAATGGTGTGAAAAAGAAACATAATATATTTTGTCGTTTTGCCCAGCTTTAAGAATTGAAACAAAAAGAGGAACTACTTAATAACGACGCAATTTAAAATAAATTTATTCAGGGTTATTCTTGATGATAAGACATATTATTATTATTTATTTATTTTACTAAACCTCACCTTTTAATCTACGCTAATCAACATGAACTGCTGACTTCAAACTATTATCAGAAAAATCCCTATTGACCTTCATGACAGCAACTTGATTCCAATTTAATTTAAACAATTCTACTTCATTTTGTTAAGATAAGAATAGATTTATCATCATACCTGCAATTAAACATTAAACAGTTTCATTATTTCTACTTCCATTTCATATTAAAAATCTTTAAATAAATCTTAAATGATTTGCAAAAAGCTGCACTGGAACACACTAATGCAATATTTGGTATCATTTATCGTATCATTTTGTTTCCAACAGAATAATACACAAGTTTATGTTAATCTTTTTCTGAAAGTTTAACACTATTTTTTAATAACTGGAAATTTAACGGGTTATTATTATCTGTGGAGATGATTTAAAGAAGAAAATACTTTTTACTTATAGTATAATGTTTTGATATGTTTATATATTATTGTAATTTCTCTATTATAATTGCAGCTGTCGGTGATCTTCCACCTCCCATCATACTCTTGGGTCCTGCAAATCAAACCTTGCCACTAAATACTGAAGTAGTGCTCCCTTGTGAAGCTTCCGGTAATCCCACGCCATCCATACGGTGGCTTTTCAATTCTGGAGCCATCCCCAACAATCCCAGGTTTACCATGATGGATTCTGGATCACTGAAAATTGATGGTAAATATTCACTATTTTTCAGTTACAAAACGCTTAATAAATCATTTCTATGATAATATCAATTAAAAAGGGAAAACAAATACTGCAAGAATTATGTGTATATAATCAATTTAGCACCAATTAATTAATATATTAACATTTAAAAAGATGCGAAATGCTTCACCATGTTTATCAGATCAGACTTTGTTTAAGAACATGAAAAGCGTCGTTTCGCAGCATATGCATTAATAATGCAAATACAATTATTTTGTCTGTATAATTTAGTTGTTTGGAAGATATAGATGATATTAAACATTTTTTTATATTTATTTCTAATCATTAAAGTTACTAAATAACTTTGTATTAATACTTATACATAAAATTTTTATTATTATTATTATTATTATTATGATACTCCATTGTAATATTCCTTCCTACATCTTATAATTTAATATAATTTTTCTCGAAGTTAATATTATAATACTCCACTGTAATATTCCTTCATACATCTGATAATTTAATATAATATTTCTCAAAGTTAATGTTTCAGAACTGTCAAAATCGCTTCCGAAACTGAAATATTTGTTTTCTGACACTTTTATGAAATTATTTTCTTCTATACATAAATTGAAAAAGAATAACACATTTTTTCGTTTCTGTATAATAATAATAATAATAATAATAATAATAGCATCTTTTGGAACAATTCTATCAAATTTTTTTAACCGACTTCAAAAAAGAAGGAAGGTTCTCAATTCAAACCGTATGTTTTTTTTATGTTTGTTAGCTCATAACTTCTGAACGGATGCTCCGATTTTGATACTTTTTGTTTTGTTGAAAAGGTCTTGGTCTGAAATAGGTCCCATTATAATATCTTTACGATCTAAAGAAAATACAGGGTGCCCAAAAAAATCAGTCCCAACTCTTTTAACTGCTAAACGGCTGCAGCTGTAGTAATAAAAATGGTATGTAATTATAGCAAAGTGGCCATGCAGTACAAGGTTAAACCGCTTGCAGCGCCACCTGGTGGAAAATAGGGGAGATAGTGTTCCTATCTCGAAAACGATTCTAGAGGAAAAAGTGAATTACAAAGTTGAAAAGTATCACCGATTTAGTACAGAAAGATAGTTTAGACATTCATGCTAGCATTCCTATCTCGGAATCAGTTCAAGACAGGGGGGAAAAGTGAATTATTAAATTGTAGAGCATCATCGATTTAGTGCGAAGAAATAGTTTAGACATTGATGCTAAAAATACAATGCTAAAAACGTGCATTTGTTTGTTTGCAATTTCTTACACTATGCACACTTGAGCTACATTGCACACGTTGTAGTGTAGCTGGTAAGACATACGCTATATAGTTCAAAATACGGTTACTTGATACTTTTTGTTTTGTTGTAAAGATTTTTGTCTAAGTAGGTCCCATTGTAATATATTTACAAGCTAAAGAAAATAAAGCGCCATCTGGTTAAAAACAGCAGAATTAGCGCTTCTATCTCAAAAACGGTTCAAGATGGGAGAAAAGTTAATTACGAAGTTGTAGAGCAACATCGATTTACTATGAAAAGACAGTTTTTAGACATTATTGCTAAAAATAGAACGCTCAAAACGTGCAGTTCTTTGTTCGCAATTTTCTACGTGAACACTAGAACTACATTGCACACTTTGCAGCTCAGCGGATGACACGTATACTCTGTAGTTCAAAGTACTGTTACTGTAAGTGGTCACATCGATTAGCGCAAAGTCGTTTTCAACCAACTTCAGAAAGGAGACCGTTGAGGGTGTTCTTAATTCGAGCTATGTGTTGTTGGTGTTTGTAAGCTTATAATTTCGTAAGAGATGCTCTAATTAACCGACTTCAAAAAGTTCAAAGCGTATGTTTTTTTGTTTTTGTTTTTGTTTGTTAGCTCATAACTTCTGAACGTATGATCCGATTTTGATAGTTTTTGTTTTATTGGAAAGCTCTTGGTCTGAAATAGGTCCCATTGTAATATCTTTACGACCAAAAGAAAATACAGGGTGCCCAAAAAAGTCAGTCCTGACTCTTTTAACTGCTGAATAGCTGCAGCTATAGTCATAAAAGTGGTATGCAGGCATTGTAAAGTGGACATGTACTACGCGATTCTACCGCCTACAGCGTCACCTGTTGAAAAACAGTGGATTCAGCGTTCCTATCTGGGAAACGGTTCAAGACAGGTGAAAAAAGTGAATTATAAAATTGCAGACCATCATCGATTTAGTACGAAAAGGTAGTTTAGTCATTAATGCTAAAAACAGAACGCTTAAAACGTGCATTTCTTTGTTCACAATTTCCAATTTTGTGCACACTTGAACGACATTGCATATGTTGTAGCGTAGCGGGTGACATTTATGCTATGTAAAATTCAAAGTATGGTTATTGTAAACGGTCACATCGATTAACGCATAGACGTTTTAAACCGACTTCATAAAGGAAGAGGTTCTCAATACAAACCATGTTTCTCGTTGTTGTTGTTTAAATTTGTTAGCTTATAACTTCGTAAGAGATGATTTAATTTTAATACTTTTTTTGTTGTCGTAATGATCTTGGCCTGAAATAGGTGTCATTGTGATTTCATTAAGATATAAACAAATTACAGGATACTCACAAAAGTCTGTTTTCACTCTAACTGCTGAACGCATTCAGCTACACTGGTAAAAGCAGTATGTAAGTATCGATGTTGAAACTTCTGTACGTCAGCTGCAATGCATATTTTGCTCTTTGTTTGAACTTTACGCTGCGCAATTTCCAGCGCAGCGGGTAACACATATTCACTGTAAAGTTCAATATATATGCCTAACAGAATTTTTGGTTACGAATACAGCGTATTCGTTCTTTACATTTCTAAAGACTTTTTAATTTAACGTATGTTCATTCAATAGATAGTTTTTCGCTCATATCCGATAAAGGCAAGAAAAGTGACACAACTTAAAAATGCAGCATTTGAGAAAAATAATCTTAAAAATAATTTGACTAGAATAAAACTGGCACAACTGTGTCTCGAGTGGATAACTTTCTAGATGGAGATGTAACTTTTTTGTTCATGTTGGGTGCATTTCATATATTTTTCAGTGACATAAACCATTTTTTGAGTTATGTTACTTTTCTTGGAAGTTGTGATTTGTGAAACTGCCGTCGAACGTCTTCTGATGTTCTGCTATATAAATAAGTTTTCACTGAAAGAGAAAAATAAAATATTTTTGTAAAAAAATAGAACCGACTCCAAAAAGCAATTACTATAAAAAAAAAAAAAAAAAAAAAAAAAAAAAAGGCATGAAATGAAACTGCAAATTGCGCTTAAAAGTATAAAATAATTTCCTTCGCCAAACAACCTATAACACTACAATTAATCATAACTTTTGAAGTAGGCGCAAAATTAAATAAAAATTGATACCTTTATTCAATTCAAAAATCAAATCGTATTCAAAATACACATCTCACATTGTCACCTGTAAAACGCAGCCGAAAACTACTTTGATTCAAGAAAACAAATAAGATTTCGTAAGCAGCAAAAGTTGGCGAAGATGCTGGGAAGAAAAATTGCAAAATTATCTGGCAAACATATTTAATCTCTTGGGGATATAATGATAATTTTGATACGGTATATTAAGAGAGTAATCAAGAATATGAAACAATACTTCGTACAATATACATAATGAAAATATACATCTTGCGTGTATATTTTTGCATTACGTTTTCATCGCCAAATCCGAAAGCCACCAAGAATGATAGTTATCAAAGTTATACCAAATTTGCAAAGGAAACTCTAATTTCGTAGAAACATAAATACCGCATTGGGAAGAATGTTCACTGTTCTGTGTAGATGCTACTAATGGACCAATTGTATACAGTGATAAAATAATAAAGGAAACATGAAAATGGATCATTCGAGACAGCAGCATTTGTTGCTGCCGATCAAAAAACAAACCTTTAAAAACTAATTAACTTTTACTTAATTTTGCGCCGACTTCAAAAGTTATGATTAATTGTAGTGTTATAGGTTGTTTGGCGAAAGAAATTATTTTATACTTTTAAGCGCAATTTGCTGTTTCATTTCATGCCTTTTTTTTTTTTTTTTTTTTATAGTAATTGCTTTTTGGAGTCGGTTCTATTTTTTTACAAAAAGATTTTATGTATTATAAACTTTACTTTACTATGATAATCTCGAAACGGCATGAGGTAACAACCAACTGTGAATACTTAAATGAGATTGTTTAAATGATCACACATGTTTGAATAAAAATGGTTTATTGTTTGTGTCAAATAAATATGTCTTGCTGTTCGAGAAAAGCAAAAAAAAAAATTGCTTTTACTTAATATATATATCTATCTATATCTTTTTATCTAATTCTCTCTCTCTCTCTCTCTCTCTCTCTATATATATATATATATATATATATATATACTGTAAAATAAAATCGTTCTATATTACAGGAAACTAATTGCCAGAAAATATTCGCATGTTATGGGAAAAATACTTTGACAAATAATTTCTGTAACAGAACAATACAGAGAATATTCTTACACAATAGATTTTTATGTAGGAGACGCGGTTAAAAAAAAAAAAAAACTGCCATTAAATAAAATTTGCCTGTTCTACCAACCAAGATCGAACTTGAGCCTACTGCATCATAGGCGACGATGTTAACTTTCAGTCACTGTCATGGTTGTTCTATAACCATAAGATGAAATTTGTAGGAATGTGTGTGATTAAAGTTTTTATTTGGATACAAAAAAAAAAAAAAAATCTTTTATCAGATTAAGATGTAATTTTATACTAAATTTCTTAAATTTTAGAAAACAAAAAATTTCTGTAGAAAATTTCTAATTTTTAACGGATTAGTTTATACATTTTGTATTTAATGTAATTTTTGTCATTGATATTTTCAGCTCTACAGCAAACCGATTCTGGTATCTATTCTTGCACAGCTTCCAGTGAAAGTGGAGAAACATCATGGAGTGCCTCTTTATCTGTTGAATGTAAGTTTTAATATAAAATTCTCTACTCAATTTAAAAATATTATAAACATTCAGAATAAAATCAAAAATTAATAAAATAAATCACAATGCATTTATTAATCAAAATTTTGCCTAAGTGTATTTTTCAGGACGGAAAGTATTGTAGTTCATTTTTAGCACGTCTTTTTAAGGAATTGTATTTATTTATTATATTTATTTATATTTCACCCTGTTTCTTTTTCATTTTAACGATGGAAAGTAAAACTGTTCTTAATTTCATAGCTCCACGAAATCCAAATGTGATATTCCATCGTGCTCCAGATCCTTCCACATTTCCTAAGCCTCCTGGTCAACCAATGGCAAGCAATATCACCGAGACATCTGTCACGCTGCAGTGGCAGAGAAGCAACAATATGGGGGCCTCTCCTCTCATCGGATACAGAGGTAATAATTTTATTTTCCAAGAAAAACTCTATGATAGTCAATACAAATTTTTTCATCTTTAAATATATATGTATTACATTCAACCAAACTTAAGTATCGATCTAGCTGAAATTACAAGAGCGGGAAATATTTCACTATGTTTTGACGCTTTTTGTGATCTACAGAATTAAACAAATAAAATTGATTTATGAGAAGAGTTTCTGAGCAGAAAATTTTGACTTGGTATTACAAGAAACACTAACAGTGTTTCAGAAAATATTCATAACAAATAACGCTTACGAAATTTCTCCAAACTATTAATGAAGTTGCTTAGACAAGCATTTATACGCCTCAGACTATCCAATAAATTTTCAATCTGTTTCCATATGATAGTTGTAATAGTTGTAAAATTTGCATCAGTCTAATGCACAGTATCAGATATCAGAGTCCCTTGCAACTATTTTGAATTTCCAAAAGCGTTGCTATATGTCTCTACGGGAAGAAGCTTAGCGAGTCAAGTCGGGAGACTAGAAAGTGACGCACGATACGCAGTCTAGCATTTAAACAGTTATCCACAGAATCACTGGCATAGTAAAACAAAAATATTATCTACATAAACCTTGCTCTCTAACATAATTTACAGAATGTTTTATGAAAAAATTATCGATAGATTTTGTTACAGACACTCGGTAAAAAGTATTCTGCAAAGTTATTTTTTATGCCAGTATGAAAGCTTAACTATTTTTTAAAAATAAGACATAAAAAAAAAAGCTTTAAAATCATGATCTTCGTTAAAGATTTTCTCTTCCTGCTCCGACCTTACTCAAATACATTATTATAATTTGTATTCAGGAAAAGTTCATTTTTGTATGAAATTTTCTCGTTTGATAGTTAATTTCGTCCAATCTCATTCTTCATTATTGAACACTTGCTTCTCGGTGCATTTTGCTACAATACTACTAATAGTCTCTATAGTATCCCGTTAGTAGTCGCTAGTTGGTCGGTTTGCCGCTCAGCCTTTAGTGTTGCCAGATTTTTTTTATTCAATAGCCACCAAAAATTTATAGAAGTGGCATTTGATATACATAAAACGCGAATAAAATGGAAGAAACATGATTATATCACTTCTTAAAATTACTGGTGACAGTTGTATAAAATGTGCGCAATCTGTACCAGGTGGTGCTGTCTATACCGACTACTAACGGGGTATTAATCATCTGGCAGCCGTTTTCAGATATATCCGTTCACTGAGCTGTTTTTTTTTTTTTTTTTTTTTTTTTTTTTTTTCTCTACACTGTTATAAATAAAAACCTTTATTTCACAGGTAAAGCAGTTCCAGTTTAGCCTCAACCAATATTTTAAGAAATTTGGTACACCATACTTCACATTTAGTAGTAAGCATCACTAAAATAGGAAAACTTAGTAGCAAAACATTGGTTGCAGCTAAATTTTCCTGTAAAACACTGAGTTGTTTTTAGCAGTGCACACTTATTATAGAAAATTAACTTGTTATGGAATTTTAGCGTGTTTCTGAAACAGGAAGGTCATATATTATATGATTATTTTATTATACACTATCTACCAATAAGTATTTGGACACTTTCGAATTTAGACATTTTGTCAAATATCCAGAAAAGTTCTTTAAGAATAATCTTGAAACTTTGGTAGTGTAAAGGACGTGTTATACCTCATATATTTCAACAAAAGTTGTGTCCTAAAAAGGAAATGGGGACCAGTAAAAAATTAAACAAAAATCGAAATGTTTTGGTTCACCCTGTAGAAAGTAATGCTTTAAATGCGTTTTGGCTGCAGGATGGGATTAAGAGGATTTTCCTCATTATCTGTAAAAAGTTTTATGAGGCTGCCACATATATTCATGGTGATATAACGGTTTCTTTAAAATATTGCAAAAAGAATTTCCACTTTTTAATTATAACACGCAGTGCATTAGACATAGTATAGTGCAAAGCCCATTTTACGAAATATGGCATACTAAATTAGACACAGCATACAACAATCAGAATGGAAAAATGTTAAACACTTTACGAAATACGAACACTTTTACTAAATAGTTTTTAACTACGCATGTGCAAGCTTTATAAAAGTTTCATTTGCGTAATCTAATAACCAAAGGTATTGAGCAACTTATATGAAAACCACAAACAAATATCGTGTAAATTTAAAGAGTTATGAGAGACAGAATGAACAGAATTTCAGTTCTTCTCGAAAAAAAGAAAGATGTTAGGGGTTTTTATCAATATTTATTTACAATCAGCGAAATCACTGTAATACCATTGGGCATTGATTGAATCAAAATAAAAATGTGAATAAAACTCCTTATAGTTTAGCTTTTATTTTGAGAGAACTGAAATTTTGTTCATTCTATCTCTTGTAAGGTTTTAAATTTACATGATTTCGGGTCTTCATATAAGTTGCTTAATAACTTTGGCTATTTAATTATGCAAAGGAAATCTTTATAAAGCTTGCGCATCCGTAGTTAAAAATTATTTAGTGAAAGTGCTCGTATTTCGTAAAATATTCAAAATTTTTGCATTCTGATTTCTGTATGCTGTATGCTGTGTCTGATTTAGTATGCTATATTTCCTAAACATAGCTTTGCACTGGGTCTAAATACCGTACGTGTTATATTTTAAAAAAAGAAAATTATTTTTGCAATTTCTTAAAGAAACCGTTATATCTCCATGAATACATTATGAGGTAGCCTCATAAAAATTTTTATACAGATGATGAGAAAAATCCTCTTAATCACATGCTACAACCAAAACGCATTAAAAGCATTACTTTTTACAAGGTGATCCAGAACATTTTGATTTTTGTTTAATTTTCTACTGGTCCTCTTTTCCTTTTCATGACACAACTTTTGCTGAAAAATAAGAGGAATGACATGTTCTTTACACTACCAAAGTTTCAACATGATTCTCAAAGATTTTTTCTAGATTTGACAAAATGTCTAAATTCGAAAGTGTCCAAATACTTATTGGTAGATAATGTAGTCATAAGTCTTATTTTCAAATGCATAGTTTATTTTTAATCTCAATGTGAAATTGTGAAATAATCATCATGTTAATACATTGTATGTAAAAACTGCACACACTGACCAATGAATTAGAAGCCTTAACTTAATATTTTAATGAACTTCTTTTTACACATTGGACCTTTTGCATGGATAGCATCCAGTATTCCTGAGAGCATCGATTTTACAGGGTTCTGGAGTGCATTTATGTCCAGAGAATACCATGCACTGGCTTCATAGACTTTAAGATCCCGTAAATTGGATGGAAGGAGGGATTGCTGTCGGATGCGCCTTTCCAATATGTCCTAAACATTTTCTGTTGGATTACGATTCGGGCTTTGCGGTAGCTAGGGAAGCTATTGGAAGTCAAATTGATGTTTATTGAACCATTCTCGAACGATTCTGGCACGATATATACAGAGGTGGAACTTTTCAGGGGCTACCCCTGAATTCAGGGTTTTTGAAATTTTTACCGTTTCTGATTTTCATGTAAATTATTTTGTTTTTACAGAAGTTTCTTATTTTGAATGTTTAATTTGCCTTATAATGTATTAAGAACTCACCAAATATCATTTAATACAGGTAGCCATATGATATTTCATTATTAAATCTTCCCTATTTGCATGCAAATATCAGTTTTCAGGGGTTTTGCATACTAGGTAGTTTCACCACTGTATATAGTTACATTATCATCCATGATGTATCCCTCACCTTCGGAAAATAGATGTAACACTCAAAATGCACTTGATCTGCCAATGCAATATGTCCATGCAGTATGTCCAGTATTGTATGACTTTTTGTTTAACCTCAAGTGACTTTAAGAAACCCCTTCCATACCAGCAGAACATTTCCCACTCCATAATAATAGGTTTTACGTACTTACGCCGCTACCGTGCATAAAGAAACTCTCGAAGGTTTCTGATTCGTTCGCCAGTGTGTGAATATACAGAAAACAATGTCACAATTTTACTTTTTCTCAAAAGATTAATGAACCAATTGTATGATATCAAATATTTTTAAAATTTAATTTCGTAATATTAAAAACTTGCATAAATGTATTATGGGTCTTTATTTTTAAATTATTTTTGTCTAGGGAAAATTGTATTTTAAAAAGTAGTGCTATATAAATTAAAAATTGTTTTAATTTTTCTCTTCCCCAGTGGAGTACTACAGCAGCGATCTCCAGAGTGGATGGGTGGTAACTGCTCATCACGTACTCGGTGAATCTCATGTGGTGCAAAACTTGAGGCCTGACACTCACTACCAGTTCTTAGTACGAGCCGAGAATTCCCATGGTCTCAGTCTACCAAGCCCTAGCAGTAAAGTTATTAGAACGCAAGGTAATTTAAATTCTGATTCTGAAAATTATCGGTATCAAGAAATAAAATTAATTAGCAGGCGCTGAAAAAGAGAAAATAAATGATATGATGCTGAAAACTTTAATCAAGAATTCGGATATTCTCTTGTACATGTAGGTGTAATCATCGAATAAACATTCGGAGTTTATTAATTCATTTAAAAGCTTGTTAACTTAGTGATCGAGTATAAAATGTATTAAGATAAAAAATATATAAATTAAATTTTAAAAAATAAAAGAGCAGTTTGTTTATGTTCTTGAATCTTTTTTTCGTGCTAAATATTTTTAATAAAATTAGGAATATATACCACAATGCTTCGAAAGTTTTACTGTATCTAAACAATTGGATTATAAATTCATGTTTCAAATTCAGAAACAATTCATTGAAATGAAAATAATAAATTATAAAGAAATGAAAATTATGTTGTCGCAAATGCTTAAGCACAAATGAGGTTCTATGCAAATATCTCTTTAAACGTGATTGGTGGAGGACCGGTGAGACTTATCCCCTGGATCATAAAGTGTAGCGATCGCTGTACGCGTTATTAAAATTCTGAAATGGTTGTAGTTTTCGCCTGAAGAAGTTGTGGAAGTGCGGAAGCTGAAAGCGGAAGTTAGATCCGTTTTTCAAATACCACTTATTTCAAATCGTTCCAAACGTTGTATTTATTGCGTTTTGCAACGAGAAGAACAATTCAAAATTGTGAATTGCTCAGATAGGTGAGGGAAACAAACCTCCTGTCGTGAATCTAAAATAATTCAAAGAACGTTTCTAACTCAAAATTTGTTTCTTAATCAAATAAAAAATCGACTTGGATCAAAACTATCACGTGACACCATATGCAGATGAATATCCAAATCTGGATTCATCCAGAAACAAAAATTAGCTCGTAAGCTTTTTCTAAAACAATGTCACAAATAAGCGGGACTTCAATGGGCAGAAATGGACATGTGTTATCGTGACGAATGGGTTCGTGTTATTTTCTCTGATCAAAAAAGAAATGGAATTTGGATGGTCCAGATGGTTATTCATTCTATTGGCATGACTTGAAGAAAGACCTGAAGAGCACATTCAGAAGGCAACAAGGTGGCGTCTCGCTCATAGTATGGGTCGCTTTTGGCTACAATGTACAAGTGTCTCTTTGTTTCCTAAATGGAAGACAAAATTCAAAAAAGTATCAGGAAACTCTGAGTGAGAATTTGCTGTCATTTGGTGAACTTCTATGTGGTCCCAAATGGAACTTTCATCAGGACAACGCATCGATACACACTTTCCATTGTATAAAAGAATGGCTCAGATTTCAGAATATCAGTGTGATGAACAGTCCAGCATTCAGCCCTGATCTCAATCCGGTAGAGAACATCTGGAGAATCCTCTCACATGACGTCTACAATAATGGGAAGCAGTATTACTCAGTACAAGAACTCAACTCAGCAATTGAAGAAGCATGGTACAGACTCGCGCTTGAAACCTTCCATAATCTCCTTTTATCATTGAAAAATAACGTATCTGATCTCATCAGGTACAATAGAAACATCATACATTATTAAAGGACTTTTGTGCTTTGTGAAATGTAAATATTTCGGTTTTGCGCATAAACTTTTGCAACATGATAATTTTGATTTTTTAATAATTTATTACTTTCTTTTCAATTAATTGTTTCAGAATTCGAAACATGCATTTCCAATCCATTTATTTAGATGCAGTAAAATTTGGAATCATTCTGGTATATATTTTTCCTTTTATTAAAGAATTAGCTTGTGAATAAACTTTTGCGCCGCACTGTATTTCTCCTTGAAGAATTTTACAAAAGTAATCCAAGTTTTTCATGTTAATTATCACCGCAGAATGTGGTGATAAATTTGTCAAGATCAGGAAAACAGTCCTGACACTTGTTAGAAGGTAGCGGCAGCCAAAACAACCACATCAAAGGGAATATTAATAGAACCGCGGTTTCTGCTGCTTCAGGTCTGAATCAAGCTTCCGCTTGTGCTAGTTATACCTTATTCAATACCAAATAAACCTGAACAACATTTTAAATTAAAAAGTCAGTTTTAAAAGTCAAGTTTTTAAAGTCATTTTAAATTATTTAAGGAAATGAGAGTACGGACACAACACACACACAAATCGATTTTATTGACATTTCTCAACCTAATTAGAAAGTGTTTAAAAAAGAGAGAAAAGGTATTCTATTTGGATTTTGATTATAGTTTTCCTTTTTGTAATTTCTATAGTTTATAAATCATGCCTAATAACGCACGTATATTTTTAAATGTAAAATTTCCGTTCAACGAGTCATTAAACAGAGTAGTTCGCAAAACTCAATAAATTTTGTTCAGGCTTTCAATTTATCTTACGTGGATTTCTGTATGTAATTATGCACAATTTAATGTCAGAAACGTTATCTTTTTTTAGAGACTTGAAAAAAAAAAAAAAAAAAAAAAAAAAGAAACTTCGAAATCAATTTAAGTGTTCTCTTTAATGTAAAAATGTTTCTTTAAAAGTTGACTGAACTGAAATATAATTTCCTTAATAATCCCAGTAAGATTAATTGAACACATGTAAGAAATATGATAGAAAAAGTTTGAAAAACAAAATATTTTGGATAAAAGCCAATATACCACAATTTTCAACTAAATCAATACTCTTTTTTCAGCATATTTTTAATCTATAGTATCTAGATTCTAATCTCAGCAGGATATTATTTTGACAGCAATTGCAATAACCAAGCTTATAGGGAAACCTCTAAGAAAATATTAATATTATTAGCATCTGCTCTGCTTTTTCAGAAAAAACAAGTTTAATAATCTTGCATTATGAAAAAAAGAAAAAACTAATAAAAGTATTAAAAAACTTAGCCGATAAAAACTGTAAAATAAATATTTATTAGGCTCAGATGTAAAGAAAACTTTTTACGTAATATAAGAAAAATCATAAAAATGCTTTCAACTGCGTATATAAAATCAGTATGAAATTATGAAATTATTCGAATACGAATATTAAATATAGACATTAAATAGTATTATATTCATAAAATATTTTAGATAATAATATACTTTAGGATCCCATTGAAGGATAGTCTTGAAACAACTGCTTGATTTAAAATTAATTTAATTTTTTAACTTTAATTTAAGATTTCCTTAAAACATTAAATTTGATATCATTTTAACGTTTTTAATAGCATATACAAAAATGTTATAATTTGAAAACCTCGAGTTTAAACATCAGGAAATGCAATACCTCGTAGCAATTGTTTCAGAGCGAAATAAAATACGGCACTTCGTCAGGCAAACAAAGTAGGCAAGAGTGCTGCACGCTTTGATTGCAGCACTCATGCCTACTTTGTTCGCCTAACGACGGGTCGTGTCTTCTTTCGACCCGAAACGATTGCTACAAATTCTCGTACTTTATGATGTTTATTCAAAGTTTTGTACTTAGTACTTTTAAACGCCAGTTCAGTGATGCTTTTTTATTATTTCAATTAATCAAGCATTTTAATATGAATCCATTTCCTTTTTATCGTCCGCAAACTAATGTGAATGTATATATTATCAGAATGTAAATGTAATATTCTGCAAAATGTAAATTTGAAATTTAATTTTCATTATTTTCGATTTATGCAATATTAGAGTTCCATAAAATAAACAAAGATTTAAGATATACACTGTAAAAAATATCTGTTAAAAGTACAGGCAAAATCTGGCAGCTGGGGTGCCAGTATTTCTCCGTCAAATATACAGGACAAAACTGTACTTTTAACAAAAAACCTGTTTGATTTACAGGATTCCTGCGTAAAATATATGTCAGTGATACAATTTTGCGGTTTTAAACTGTATATTTGACGGAGAAATACTGACACCCCAGCCACTAGATTTTTCCTGTACTTTTACAGGTTTATTTTTTGCAGTGTAATATAAAGACGTGATGTCACATTTTCAAGAATTAAAATTGCTCGATTTATTTAAGTTTCTGGCCATTATCATGGCTTTTCTTTATTGGAGTTCAAAACGTGAAATTTAACAATTTTTTGTTTTACTGTTGCGACTCAGCAGTTAAAAATTTTCCAGTAAATTAAAAGTAATTTAACTCAATGTAAATTAATTTCTGTAATTTTTTTCAAGTCAATGGAAAATTAGAAATTTCAAAAATATCCAAGTAGTATCGGTTGAGAGATCACATTTTTCAATGAAATATTTCCCAGGTATATATAACTTTCTGCACGAAAAATATGTTTCTAGCTTATTATTATTATTATTATTACACTGATGACCATAACATAACCACCGCAATCTTTCTTCCGAACTGCACTTACTGGAGTAATTAAAATTAGTCTATAATTGCTACTAGGAAATGACTTTAAATTTCTTTTTTATATAGATTTTATATTTCCAATTCTATTTCTTTACTCCAATTTAGAAAATCAAACGATCTGAATAAAAATAAATAAAGTAAAATAAATATTCAGAAAATGAGACACAGGTATAGTTTATGCTTTAATAATAACATTATTATTTATTTTTAATATTTATAAATCGATTTAATTCCTTATATGTGTATAACTTATGTTAGAAATTTATTAAAGCCTCATGCAAAATAGATAAAATCGAATGCGTTATTTATTCTTTGAGTAATGCATAACTTATGCATTAACTTTTCTCTTGAAGATTAATTGGCATATTTTTTAGTAATTTATATGTTACTATCTGGTCATTCAAAATTATTTAATTATTTGAAACCATTACAAATTTTCTTAAGAAATAGCTGATTTTTTTTTTTTTTTTCAATTTATAAATTACTGAATGTATAAATAAATATCCCTTTTTAAGATTTGTTAATAGAGTACTGCTTTTCATTTCAGGTCTTCCGCTCCACTTGCTGCCAGATTATGATTTGGAAGAAGCACGGATGCAACTCAACAACATTGCGGTGGAACTACAAGATATACGAGCGATCAGTTCCACTGCAGTGAAACTTTTCTGGAAAGTAAGATGATATTATAACTTTTAAATATTACTTTAAGAAAAAAAATAGTGAGACTTTAAAAGAATTGCTGTTTATTAACTTTTAACAAATATTTTGTGGCTTTTTTTTTTTTTTTAATTATTATTCATAGATAACAAAGATCCCCGCAAGGTATGATGTGAGGACAAAGCGATGAATGTCGCCCTGTTATCAACAAATATCTCTCAGTTATCATCAAATATCAACCAAATCATGTATATCGATGATAAATTTGTCCGTTAAAATATTTTTATAAGCATATTTTTTAAAAATGTATTTCGATATTTTGTAAGAACAGTTAATCAAAATCCTTTTAATAATTGAAATTCACATACTTAAAGCATGCTTCTAACTGTAATTTGCGATGTTTGTTTGGTGAACATCATTAATAGCTCAATGGTCGATTTTCTACCTTCAAGGTTCTCTTCTAGTTTTAGTGCACTATATTACGTTCTTACATTCATATTACGCATCACGATCTTTTTTTTTTTTTTTTTTTTTTTTTTTTTTTGCCTTGATGAAGGATCATACTTAGTTATTTCAATCCGAAATAACTATTGTGTGTTTTTGCAATTTACGATGTTTGCTAACTTTCTACGGTTTTCACAACCAGATTTTCTTGCATTTAACTGTAAATTATTAAAAAGTCCGTCCTGCATAATTTATATGTTTAAATTAATTTTTGAAATTAAATTTTTAGGCTTTTGTGTGAATTAATATAAATAAAACCAAAATCATATAATCATCCAGTGTTTATATCTTAAAATAAATGTATGTTTTTTTTTAGTAAAAACATTGATATATATGTAGTTAAAATGCGTATAAAAAGTGCGCACTCGTATATGTTAGTCTACCATTCTATATTTTTGGATCACAAAATCATTCCATAGTTGCCAACTTTTACACTTTTCAAACAATATTTTAATTAAGTAGAAATTTGTATTTAATTTAATCGGCGAAAACTGTTGCAGACATTTTTAAAAGATTTCCGTTAAAAATCACTGATAGCCAAAGACATGAAAGGTGATAACTATGCAATTCTCTGTGGATAGCACTGTTTCCATATCTTCCACGGTATTTTGAACGACAAGCTTTGTTTCAGGAAAAGCCTTTCAATTAACAAAAAGTCCTCCAAACGACAACCCCTTTCTCAAAACATCTGACAAGCTTTAAGTATCCCTTAGGGGCCTTGAGTCATTTTATTGTGAGAAATTTTCAGAGTGCTTCTACAGATGATTCATCTGTCATATAAAAAAGTTTATTCAACAATTATTAATCTGATAATGATAGCAATGCTGCCAGTAACGAATGAAAAATTCGCATGCATTGAGGTGTTTTAAGATCGGAATGATTTCCATAAATCTACTTCAGCAATTGAGTGTATATATGATTTCTGTTGGTAACTTTTGGAATTAAAAAATTTTTTATTATTAAAATAAATCTCCATGATACCATTCATATCAACCGCAGTCTTTCATTTTCTCTCTCTCTCTCTCTCTCTCTTTCTCTCTTTTTTTTTTTTTTTCCCTCACTTCAAATATTAAAATGAATTTTTATGTTCTGGGTATGTTTCGACACATCTATTAACCTCTGCATATTGTAAACAAAAATTATTAAAAATTATTGTATCATCTAATTTAATCATTTATTATAAAATTCAATGCTTTATCTTTGCTTAATGTATTTATTAAACATTTTATATTATATTATATTATATTATATTATATTATATTATATTATATTATATTATATATACACAGTCGATCTTCGTTAACGTGAATCACAAGGGGATAAAAAATTTGCCCATGTTATCAGTAGTTCATGCTGTCAGTAACTAATCTTCATATAACTAAACTAATCTTCATTTTGACGGGGATTGTGGAAACAGTTCATGCTAAAAGTAATTAGCGTTAACGGTGCTCACATTAACGAGGTTCAACAGTATATATATATTATGTTTAATTCTGAAGTAACCTTTTTCTTCATTACACATCTATATATTAATAGGCAAGCATAAAATTTGTAGTCCCTTTTTAACATATTAATTATGGGAGTAGAGGGTTGAAAATGGTATCATTCGAAAGGTATGGTTAGTCGGAAGGTGCGAATACAAATATTATTTTTTTACGATGTCAAGAAGGTACTTAAAAATACTTTTATTTTGTATGCATTTTCCCCCATTTTTCCCTTTCATACACGTATTCCTTTACATTAAAAAATACCTAAAAGTGGAAAGTTGTTAAATCTGGTAATTTCTTAAAATTCAAATAAAAACGTAAACACAGTAATTTGTATAACATCCTTATACGCAAGCGAAATGATGACGTCACTGGCCGTCCGTGGAACCACAAAAAAAATTTCCTAAGGATTTGATTTATGAGAAATCATTTTTTATTTTATTTTCTAATTTATTTATGATCTAATTTCTTTCTTTTTTGTTTTATGATTTATGTCAGCTGTAATTTAAAGAGATATTAGCCATACGATAAATTTCGTGTTTGTGTATTAATATGTAAATAATATATATTATTTAATTTTTGAAACTTCAAATGTTCTTTGTTATTTGTCTTTTGGCAACAAAAAGTGACTTTATTTATTTATTTCAACGAGATATATAAGGTAGAGTGATAAATGGTAACCCTTGAGAAGGTCCAAGATGAGTCATGTGACATGCTATCCTTGCACCTGCGCATTCGGTGGTTTCCTTGGTAACAGCTCATTTTCAGTAAATTTCTATGGCAACGGTTTCAATGTTTTTGTTTACTTTACGTAGTTTAACATTCTGTTGTTCTAAACCATTTTGATTTTACTTCTTTTTTATTTCGTGTAGTTGAATTTTAACCGACAAAATGCTTAAAAATAGTTGAAAAATTATTATTTGTTGTTAAATTTAGCGCTTTAAAAGTTTAAATTTTCTTTTATAAACACTTTTAAACTTTGTTGAGAAACGATGAAAAAAAAAGGTATTTTATTATTTATTAACATGTGAAATATGTGTAAAATTATTTAAAAATAATTTATTTCGGCCATAGGACTGTCATGTTACCTAATAATGATGATAATTTGTCGAACTCATATTTTAAATGCCAAAATAGCGATAAAGGGCCAAACACAGCAACCTATTCGAGCATGTCACGTGATTCATCTTGAACCACGGAATGCTAATCCTTCATCCATTGAATCAGCACTCTAATTTATATATCTCGTTGATTTATTTAAATATTTGGTTCTTTTATCGTTTGAAATTAAATATTTTTTTTAAGTGCATTTATTGCTAGCTTTTGCGGGTATAAGAAGCAAGTAGAAGATACGGAAAAACTTTTGATTTCCGGTTTTCGATGAAATTACACGTTTTGAGATTTCCTTGCACTTCAATTAACTGAAATTGACTACTGATTTTTATTTTTTAAAAAGTGGATTTATTATTCTTTCCTTTGCATATATAAGTAGAAAATATAAGATTCAGAAAATTTTTAGATTTTCTGTTTTTGATAAAAATACACGTTTTGAAATTTCCCGATCTCAATTCGACCATTTTTGCAAAATATCTTTCTTTTTGAGTTCAAACTCTGTACTTTATGAACCATTCGAATTAATTTAACAGAATTTGATATTTGGTTTGACCTTCGTTTGACATGGTACCGATTAGCTTTTGTGCTGTATTACCCAACAAGGGGCGTTTTCACGTTGCGATTTTTTCTCATTTCAGGAAAGACTAACATCTACAGAGAGAAATAGTTAGAGTAAGTAAAACTCTGCTGATTCAGTTAGAGTGCATATCGGCAAACAATTGCCGCAGCTGTGTTGCAATTTAATTGCGTTTAGGACAAGGCAATAACTTTGCTTTGCCTTGCTTTGCAAAAAAATGGTCGAGTTTCGACCACTGGGCGATACTAATATATATTAATAGATTATTAAAATTTTCTAGATTAAACTAATCTTCATTTCGTTTATTCCGTTTCAAAAATTTAGATTATTTTTCTTTAGTTGAAATTTCATTGCGTTCATTGTCAAATACAGCTTTTAAAATAACTTTCACTATTTTCCTGAATTATTCAGAAATAAACACTCTTTTTTTTTTTTTTTTTTTTTTTAATTAACCGATAGCATGATACAATACACTATTTACTACAAGCATTTATATACGTTAAACAATGCTGTGCTAAATCAGATTTCAATGATAAAGTAAGGATCGTAAAAACTTCAATGTTGTTTAATATTAAATAAATACATATTACCTGTCTCAAGTTACATTTAATAGACTTACTTCAAAGTTTCTCGTTTCGATTAATATGATCATCTTTCATAATCTTAGATCTTAAAACAATAAGTTATTAATATTTTGTATCTTGAATACTTATAGAATCCAATTACACAAGCCTTATTATAGACATTTGTAAATTTAGGAACATTATTCCTGTTGCTGTTGCTATAAATTTAATTTTTATTTACGATTTTTAAAAATATATATTTTTTCTGTAAATATAAATTTTGAATGGTTATAAACAAAATAATGGTTTATGTAAGCTGCTAGTTTTGAGTAAATGACACATGAATCAATGATATAATGGGTGCAAATTTACGAAAGTCAATTACGAAATCGATGTATTCCACTGGGGCATAATATTTTGCTTTTCGCATAAAACTTTGCAATGACTCTTGCGTATTTCAGCACAGAGTAAACTTTCTCTGGTGGGGAGTTCAGTACACTGTAAAAAAAAAAAATTCGGCACTTTCTTGGGAAATTTTGGGCAGTTAATGTGTCCAATATTTATCAGCAATCTTCCTTGATTATATCAGTAACCACCAAATATACAATCATTCAAAATAATACTACATTCCTGAAATTAGGAACGTTTCATGGCCAAAAACCTGTTATTCTTAGGAACCTGCTCCAAACTTATAAAAACCAGGAACGTATCTGATGTATAAGAGTAACGTTACCAAAAATTTTTATAGTGTATTTTTAACAACAGCGCCTCTGGTGTAATAGACCTTATCGATTTTTTGAGGTTTGAATATAAATTATCGATTGTTTGCCACTCCAACTTATTTCGCCTTCCACATTTCCTTTTGAATTTGCCTATGGAATACAAACATTTCCCCATAGAATACATAAATTTCCTCATCTTATACTATTAAGTGAGCAATATTTGTATATTTCACTGTTCTCGAAAATGGTACCTCGGACAGTCACGAGATTTAACACAAAGGTGCCCCCCGAAGAATCATTGTGCACATCGAAGTCAGATTTTCGAATTTTTGATTAGTTTTTTCTTAATTAATTAAAATGTGAAAATAATAACCTTCTAATTTCTGATAAATAAGCCATTTAAATTTTAACATTTTATCCATAATTTAATTGTTGCCAATTTTTTTTTCGACAAAATAATAATTAAAAAAAAAAAAAAAAAAAAAAAAAAAAAAAAAAAAAAAAAAACGTACATTTATTTAAAACTAGCAGGCTACGCCCGCTTCGCTGGTCACTATTTTTAAATGAATCACAATAATTAATGAATTCTCAAAATTGCATTAATTTGTATCATGTGATAAAAAAAGAGAAAAAAAAATTCTGATCGGGAAAAATGTCGCACCGGGTCCCCCGCGCACGTATTCCTTCACTATCCTTATGACTTCTCAAAATTCAATGTTATTACTCATAAACTTTCATTCTCAAGAAAAGGAATTAAAAAAATATATCATTTAGCATCGGGTAAAAACTCACACAAGGACGCCACTGCCTTCGGCAGCGCAGACCCATGCGCGCTGCGCGCGCACGCTTGAGGATATACGTGCGCTGTACACGTATATTCCTTCTCAACTCAAACTTTTATTATTAGGAAAATAAAATTAAAAAAAAAATCTTTTATCATCGGGTAAAAACTTGCACCGGGTCCCAAACCCATGCGCGCTGCGCGCCTATTCCTTCCCCACCGTTCCAGCCTCTCCTAATTAACTTGCATATACCAATTTTGAACGGTCTTACTCAATTAGCTGAGATGCAAAAGAAAACCTGATCAGGACACTTTAAATTGTAAATCAGGTGAAATCTCGAATTCCACTTTCGATAATGTAAAAGAACTTTAAAATATCTTTCGAATGATGTATTAGAAATAATTTAATCATAATTAGAATATGAAATATTGAAATTTAAAAATATTACAGCGCCATCTGGCGGTAGAAATTTCTGTAATCTATTGTTCCATTCCAGATTAACAAAGCTTTCAAATGATGTATTACTCATGAAATTATTTTAATTAGTAGATGAGATACAAAAAAAAAAAACCTAATCAGGACACCTCAAAACGTGTAAATCGGGTGAAATCTCGAATTCCATTTTTCGATAATGTAAAAGTACTTTAAAATGTGTATCAACTAAAATAAGCTTTCAAATGATGTATTACTTATGAACTTTTTTTAATTAATAACTGAGATACAAAAAAAAAACTGATTCAGGACACCTCAAAACATGTAAATCTGGTGAAAACTTTCGATAATTTAAAAGAACTTTAAAATATCTTTCGAATGATGTATTACAAATAATTTAATCATAATTAGAAATTGAAATATTGAAATTTTAAAATATTACAGCGCCATCTGGCGGTACAAATTTCAGTATTCCACTGTTCGATTCCAAATCAAAAAAGCTTTCTAATGATGTATTACTTATGAAATTATTTTAATTAGTAGCTGAGATACAAAAGAAAACTGATTCAGGACACCTCAAAACGTGTAAATCTGGTGAAAACTTTCGATAATTTAAAAGAACTTTAAAATATCTTTCGAATGATGTATTAGAAATAATTTAATCATAATTAGAATATTAGATCAATATTACAGCGCCATCTGGTGGTAGAAATTTCTGTAATCTATTGTTCCATTCCAGTTACTTATTCTTACTCAATTAGCTGAGATGCAAAAGAAAACCTGATCAGGACACTTTAAATTGTAAATCAGATGAAATCTCGAATTCCACTTTCGATAATGTAAAAGAACTTTAAAATATCTTTCGAATGATGTATTAGAAATAATTTAATCATAATTAGAATATGAAATATTGAAATTTAAAAATATTACAGCGCCATCTGGCGGTAGAAATTTCTGTAATCTATTGTTCCATTCCAGATTAACAAAGCTTTCAAATGATGTATTACTCATGAAATTATTTTAATTAGTAGATGAGATACAAAAAAAAAAACCTAATCAGGACACCTCAAAACGTGTAAATCGGATGAAATCTCGAATTCCATTTTTCGATAATGTAAAAGTACTTTAAAATGTGTATCAACTAAAATAAGCTTTCAAATGATGTATTACTTATGAACTTTTTTTAATTAATAACTGAGATACAAAAAAAAACTGATTCAGGACACCTCAAAACATGTAAATCTGGTGAAAACTTTCGATAATTTAAAAGAACTTTAAAATATCTTTCGAATGATGTATTACAAATAATTTAATCATAATTAGAAATTGAAATATTGAAATTTTAAAATATTACAGCGCCATCTGGCGGTACAAATTTCAGTATTCCACTGTTCGATTCCAAATCAAAAAAGCTTTCTAATGATGTATTACTTATGAAATTATTTTAATTAGTAGCTGAGATACAAAAGAAAACTGATTCAGGACACCTCAAAACGTGTAAATCTGGTGAAAACTTTCGATAATTTAAAAGAACTTTAAAATATCTTTTGAATGATGTATTAAAAATAATTTTAAAATAATTAGAAATTGAAATTTTGAAATTTTAAAATATTACAGCGCCATCTGGCGGTACAAATTTCTGTATTCCACTGTTCGATTCCAAATCAAAAAAGCTTTCTAATGATGTACTACTTACGAAATTATTTTAATTAGTAGCTGAGATACAAAAGAAAACTAATTCAGGAGGCCTCAAAACGTGTAAATCTGGCGAAAACTGTCGATAATATAAAAGAACTTTAAAATGTCTTTCGAATGATGCATTAAAAATAATTTAATCATAATTAGAAATTGAAATATTGAAATCTGAAAATATTACTGCGCCATCTGGCGGTAGAAATTTCTGTAATCCACTGTTCGATTCCAAATCAAAAAAGCTTTCTAATGATGTATTACTTATAAAATTATTTTAATTAGTAGCTGAGATACAAAAGAAAACCTAATCAGGACACCTCAAAACGTGTAAATCGGGTGAAATCTCGAATTCCATTTTCGATAATGTAAAAGTACTTTAAAATGTGTATCAAGTCAACAAAGCTTTCAAATGATGTATTACTCATGAAATTATTTTAATTAGTAGATGAGATACAAAAGAAAACCTAATCAGGACACCTCAAAACGTGTAAATCGGGTGAAATCTCGAATTGCATTTTTCGATAATGTAAAAGTACTTTAAAATGTGTATCAACTAAAATAAGCTTTCAAATGATGTATTACTTATGATATTTTTTTAATTAATAACTGAGATACAAAAAAAAAACTGATTCAGGACACCTCAAAACGTGTAAATCTGGTGAAAACTTTCGATAATTTAAAAAAACTTTAAAATATCTTTCGAATGATGTATTAAAAATAATTTAATCATAATTAGAAATTGAAATTTTAAAATTTTAAAAAATTACAGCGCCATCTGGCGGTACAAATTTCTGTATTCCACTGTTCGATTCCAAATCTAAAAAAGCTTTCTAATGATGCATTACTCATGAAATTATTTTAATTAGTAGCTGAGATACAAAAGAAAACTAATTCAGGAGACCTCAAAGCGTGTAAATCTGGTGAAAACTTTCGATAATTTAAAATAACTTGAAAATATCTTTCGAATGATGTATCAAAAATAATTTAATTGGAATTTGAAATATCGAAATTTTAAAATATCTGGCGGTAGAAATTTCTGTAATCTATTGTTCAATTCCAAATCAACAAAGCTTTCAAATAATGTGTTGCTTATGAAATTATTTTAATTAGTAGCTGCGATACAAAAGAAAACCTAATCAGGACATTCTAAAACATGTAAATCACGTGAAATCTCTAATTCCATTATCTACGGTAGTTTTATTAATGGAAGTAAAAAGAAAAATAAATATTTTTTATTTCGCCAAAACCTATATATATATACCACGGTAGTCGGGTAATGGAAGTAAAAAGAAAAAGAAAAAGTATTTTTTAGTTCCTTCAAATGTATTTTGTTGCTATGGAAACTCCTATCGTCTATCAGTGGCGTCGCCAGAAAACATTTCAGGGGAGGGCACAACCTGAAAAAATATTTTTTTTTAAATGAAATTCTGATAGCATAGTTTTAAAGTTAAAAAAAAAAAATGCTTAGTATAATTTTCCAGGAGGGGGGGGGCAAGTGCCCCCCCTTGCCCCATTCTGCCGACGCCCATGTCGTCTATTGAAAGATAGATTACGTGTTAGAATAAAATTTAATTAGCAATTAAAATGTAACTGCTTTGTTTATTAATGAAATTTGATGAAATTTTAACAGCAGGTTGGTTTTGTGCTGAATAGGTTGTATATTAAGTGTTGTGTACGAAAAAAAAAATTTGAAGCACTTTGAAATTTGCAATTTTTAACCCCAGTTAAAGATCATGTGACATTAATGACTTGCACATGTTTTTTTTTTCGTTAGAGACAGCCGTTAAAATCGTCTGCTGAATGCTGATAGAATGCCTCTTTTTAAGCAATAAGGATTTTTGGTCATTTTCGCGATCGATATGGGTCAGCATTTTAATTAATATCTCCGAAACTAATTAAGATTTTTAAATTCTGTTTCGAGGAAAACATCGGAAAGGCTCCAGAGCATCCGTATGTCAATCCTTGTGTTTCTGCGTTCAGTAGGGGCTGAACGTATAAAAGAACAGACAGACAGACAGACAGATAGACAGACAGACAGACAGACAAACCTTTCCATTTATTATTATAGACTAGCAGGCTACGCCCGCTTCGCTGGTCACTATTTTTAAATGAATCACAATAATTAATGAATTCTCAAAATTGCATTAATTTGTATCATGTGATAAAAAAAGAGAAAAAAAAATTCTGATCGGGAAAAATGTCGCACCGGGTCCCCCGCGCACGTATTTCTTCACTATCCTTATGACTTCTCAAAATTCAATGTTATTACTCATAAACTTTCATTCTCAAGAAAAGGAATTAAAAAATTTATCATTTAGCATCGGGTAAAAACTCACATCGGGACGCCACTGCCTTCGGCAGCGCAGACCCATGCGCGCTGCGCGCGCACACTTGAGGATATACGTGCGCTGTACACGCATATTCCTTCTCAACTCAAACTTTTATTATTAAGAAAATAAAATAAAAAAAATATCTTATATCATCGGGTAAAAACTCGCACCGGGTCCCAAACCCATGCACGCTGCGCACCTATTCCTTCCCCACCGTTCCAGCCCCTCCTAATTAACTTGCATATACCAATTTTGAACGGTCTTACTCAATTAGCTGATATGCAAAAGAAAACCTGATCAGGACACTTTAAATTGTAAATCAGGTGAAATCTCGAATTCCACTTTCGATAATGTAAAAGAACTTTAAAATATCTTTCGAATGATGCATTAGAAATAATTTAATCATAATTAGAATATTATATCAATATTACAGCGCCATCTGGCGGTAGAAATTTCTGTAATCTATTGTTCCATTCCAGTTACTTATTCTTACTCAATTAGCTGAGATGCAAAAGAAAACCTGATCAGGACACTTTAAATTGTAAATCAGGTGAAATCTCGAATTCCACTTTCGATAATGTAAAAGAGCTTTAAAATATCTTTCGAATGATGTATTAGAAATAATTTAATCATAATTAGAATATGAAATATTGAAATTTAAAAATATTACAGCGCCATCTGGCGGTAGAAATTTCTGTAATCTATTGTTCCATTCCAGATTAACAAAGCTTTCAAATGATGTATTACTCATGAAATTATTTTAATTAGTAGATGAGATACAAAAGAAAACCTAATCAGGACACCTCAAAACGTGTAAATCGGGTGAAATCTCGAATTCCATTTTCGATAATGTAAAAGTACTTTAAAATGTGTATCAACTAAAATAAGCTTTCAAGTGATGTATTACTTATGAACTTTTTTTAATTAATAACTGAGATACAAAAAAAAAAAAAAAAAAAAAAACTGATTCAGGGCACCTCAAAACGTGTAAATCTGGTGAAAACTTTCGATAATTTAAAAGAACTTTAAAATATCTTTCGAATGATGTATTAAAAATAATTTAATCATAATTAGAAATTAAAATTTTGAAATTTTAAAATATTACAGCGCCATCTGGCGGTAGAATTTTCTGTATTCCACTGTTCGATTCCAAATCTAAAAAAGCTTTCTAATGATGCATTACTCATGAAATTATTTTAATTAGTAGCTGAGATACAAAAGAAAACTGATTCAGGAGACCTCAAAGCGTGTAAATCTGGTGAAAACTTTCGATAATTTAAAAGATCTACTGTTCAATTCCAAATCAACAAAGCTTTCAAATAATGTGTTACTTATGAAATTATTTTAATTAGTAGCTGTGATACAAAAGAAAACCTAATCAGGACATTCTAAAACATGTAAATCACGTGAAATCTCTAATTCCATTATCTACGGTAGTTTTATTAATGGAAGTAAAAAGAAAAATAAATATTTTTTATTTCGCCAAAACCTATATATATACCACGGTAGTCGGGTAATGGAAGTAAAAAGAAAAAGAAAAAGTATTTTTTAGTTCCTTCAAATGTATTTTGTTGCTATGGAAACTCCTATCGTCTATTGAAAGATAGATTACGTGTTAGAATAAAATTTAATTAGCAATTAAAATGTAACTGCTTTGTTTATTAATGAAATTTGATGAAATTTTAACTGCAGGTTGGTTTTGTACTGAATAGGTTGTATATTAAGTGTTGTGTACGAAAAAGAAAATTTGAAGCACTTTGAAATTTGCAATTTTTAACCCCAGTTAAAGATCATGTGACATTAATGACTTGCACATGTTTTTTTTTCGTTAGAGACAGCCGTTTAAATCGTCTGCTAAATGCTGATAGAATGCCTCTTTTTAAGCAATAAGGATTTTTGGTCATTTTCGCGATCGATATGGGTCAGCATTTTAATTAATATCTCCGAAACTAATTAAGATTTTTAAATTCTGTTTCGAGGAAAACATCGGAAAGGCTCCAGAGCATCCGTATGTCAATTCTTGTGTTTCTGCGTTCAGTAGGGGCTGAACGTATAAAAGAACAGACAGACAGACAGACAGACAGACAAACCTTTCCATTTATTATTATAGAGAAGATAGATAGATGAGGAAAATAAATCAGAAAGATTAAAAAATAAATTAGAAATATCAGTCGCATCGTTACAAATAAGATAGCAAATGAAAGGGAAAATTTTTGTAAATCCGGTGCATTAAACAGCTTATCAGTCGGACAATTAGATTTTTTAAAATTAACTAAAGTATGAATTTTAGGTGAAAACAGCAGAAGATTGTATGGAAACCGTTAGGAGAAAAAAAAAATTAAAAATCTGCTTCACATTAAGTCACATGATTTTTAAGTGGGATTAAAAATTGCAGTTTTCAACAATGGTTTTCAAATTCTTTTAAATTTTCTCTCATGAACACAAAAATATAATATACAGCCTGTACCCCACAAGACCAACTTGCATTTCAAATTTCATCAATTATTTTGGTTAATAAACAAAAGTTATTATTATTTTTTTTTTTTTTCAAATTAAGTTTTATTCTATCTTCGAAAGGATTTATGTGATCATAGATATAATAATATATGTAGATCTATCATCCCCATATTATCGTGCAAAGATTTTTGATGCCGAAAAAAAAGCTTTGGAATCAGCCATTAAGTGGTATTGAAAAAAAAAAGGAAAAGAAGAAAAATGAATTTTAAACTATATCTGGAGTTTTTCATTCACCTTTAGTAAATAAATTATTCATGAATTTTATTTGCTAAAACATTCGTGTGTATTCACTCGGGGAAAGACTGCCATGTTTTGGTAAAATCGCCATCTTTTCCCGAGTGAAAAGGAATCACTTTTTTCTCCCCAATGACCAATCTTTATATTATTACTATATCTATGTATGTGATACGATACATTAATAATTTGGGTTTTAAAAGTTTTTTTAAATAGATTATTTAAACTCTATGAACCATATTTTTATTTTATCAGTTTCATTAACAGATCCTGCTGGGCGATTTTTTAAATTTTGGTGTTGAAGTACACCGAACGTTTTTCGACAAGAAATTTAATATAGCAACAGCTATTTTAATCTAAGTAGCGCATCAAATATATAAAAACATAAATGATTTATTTTTACACAAAATTTACAGAACAAATCTAGTTTTAAAGATGGGAAATTTATTTCAACAAGCACTATTTTAAACCTAAAAACCATTAAAAATATAAGCAGAATATAAAGGATTCTTATGTATAAACAAAAAAGAGTCTGATAAAATTATTAGCAAAATAGTCTTCCCCTTTTCATACAAAAAAAAAAAAAAAAAATCCATCTCTAATATGGCGACAAAAATTCAAAAGCCGCCAATAAAACGACATAATAAAGTTGTGTAACACGATAATGTTTACCTATTTATTTATTTTTTATTTTTTATTTTTTTATAATAATCACTATGCTAATTTATCATACAAACAAATGAGCCTCTGTGTGTTACTGCACTTGCACGCTGTCGAACAGAAATATTTGAAAAATTCAAATAAATATTTAAATAAATAAATAAAAATATATTTAATGGGAAATATATATAACCATAAAAAGATTAGTTGTCTAAAATACGGCAGAAATAGCGCTCATAGCATATTGTTACAAGGGATTAAGTCTTATTGTTACAATATATTAAGTCTAAAATGGTGACAAAAATTCAAAAGCTGCCAAAGAGATATTAAGAGAATATTAAGGCTGTACTATCAGGTTTACAACCCATGAATTATATATAAACACAAAAAATTAATTGTCTCATGCGACAGACGTAGCTGGTCACAGCATATTGTAATATTTGGCGTGAAATTGCTGTCATTTAATGGTTGATTGGATAAACAAAATAAACATATGAAATAACGTAAAAGCAAATATTATGTTGTCTAAACCCAGTTACATTTGAGTCCAGTCCGAGTTACATGTGAACAACACGTATAGTGTTGTTCACATGTAATTGGGATTCAAATATAAAAGGGAAACTCCAATTTTTGGATACTATCTATTTCGAAACTGTTATATAATAAGCACCTAAATGGAAGCTCATTGGTAAACTATTGTCACAGGTAATAGGGACAAGCGCCCGAGTTGCAGTGGATGACCAAATCGCTAGCTGGAGCGAGCTTTTGAACAATTTCAGTAATTTATTTTATTTTATTTTTATAAAGCTATATAGAAAAGAGTTTCCTTTAAATTTAGTGGCCAGCGAAGCGGGCAGAGCCTGCTAGTATGATACAAACATAAACATGAAAATATTGCGGTTTTCCCTGCAGTGATCATGTGTAATAGGATTTCATGAAGTCCTATCAATAAAGTCCATTTCTAGCCTAAAATAATTTTTGGTGATAACTTATAAAATTTCCAAACTTGCACTTTCACACTATTTTTTCATTTGCTAAATAAATCATTTTATAGATTGTACACTGCTCGACTTTCTATCCTGTTAATTTTGAAATCGCCCAGTGTATAGACAATAATAAAATATCCTTCTAATAAATAAATAAATAAAAAGAAAGAACATGCATTTATACATGTATTTCTGAAAGTTAAATTTCATTACAATTTGAATCTGCAGATTAATTTGAACAAGAAAAATGAACTCTTAATAACCTAAACTTTAATTTCATTATCGTATTCGAATAATCTTTTTATTTATTTATTATTATTATTATATATATATATGTATATATATTAGCAATTCAAATTCCCTCTACAGATGTGATTCCAGTTTTTTTTTTTTTTTTTTTTTTTTTTTTTTTTATCGTCAGAGTTAAAATGAGATATATCGTATCCTTTTTTTTTTACTTTTAAATTATAAAACAAAATTGATAGTTTCATCTAATTTATATTTGGAGTTAAAATCAAATATTTCGTCAAATATGCTTAAAGATTTGAAGCTGTAGCTTTACTTTACTTTCAGATACAAGGTGCCGAGGAGCACGTGGAGGGATTCTATATCCGTTTTCGTGACCTCAGCTCCGGTTCCCAGAAATATAACATGGTGACCGTGTTGAACGGAGGAGCCTCTTCCTATGTCCTAACAGACCTCCGCAAATACACCAAATACGAGTTCTTCCTGGTGCCTTTCTACAAAAGTGTCGAAGGCCCGCCCAGCAATTCGCAGAGTGCACAGACACTCGAAGATGGTACGTTCCTTCTTATTTTATTCTTTCTTTTCATATGGTACAGATCAAACAAAAATCACAAACTTAAAAAAATTTCCGAGATTATACAAATCTTTAAAAAAAGGTAATCACATAATTCTAATAATCTAATTTAATATTGGAATATTTCAAAAATAAAACATAAATGTTAAGCACAAAATCTTTGGTTCTTAGCATGTAATACAGATTAAAAAATTTTCCTCTTTTATTGTGTCACTAATTAAATCTTCTCACAGTATTGTAGATTAGACACAAAATCTTTCCAGTAGTTCAATTCAGAATTAGCATACAAACAATCGACTTGGTTCTGCAGCTCAAACAACTTTGGTAAAGCTTAGCTTCATAGTAGTAAACTGAAGATAATAGAGATTCCTGCCAAACAAAATATTTATTTTTAGTGTCTTAAATGTAAATTGGCAGAGAACACTCCCGCATACATCCTTACTAGCATTGGCTGCACAAGGCAGCAACTATTTAATAATCCAGAAATTATCCTGGATCAAATGACTGAAGTCATGTACGTAGTCTTATCTTGTGATCGAGCAAAAGAGATAAGATGCAACACAACAACGTCATAAATTAGACATTTATTTCCTTAACACTTTCGTGACCACATGTTTTTGTCTCTTTGATAGTAAGTTCCGCCTGTGGGGGTTATTTTTTCAAGCTACATTATTTCAGAACAAGGTTTTTTGTGTCGATATTTATATTACATAAGAATATACATAATATTATACTCTTTCTAATGAAAGAATTTGTATCCATAGTATTTCGATTGTACAAATATGAATATAGGGAGTATTCTTAAGAAATATAGCAACATACAAATTACAAAAGAAACGCTCACTGGTAGAGTTAAGATTTCCAAATGACATGAATCTACATCAGCGGTCGCGAAAGTGTAAAGACTGAAAGAAAAAAAAAATTGTTCACTTTATAGAAGTAGTTTCAATTTTTGGACTCTCGTTTACCGAATAAATACGAGCTAAGACCCCAAAAAAAGAATTCCACCCAGACCCACGTTCAGACAATTGGCCTCAACTCCTACACCAAATTACAAAAGAAACGCCAACTGGATTACAGATTTCCAAATGATATAAATCTGCGTCAGCGGTCGCGAAAGTGTAAAGACTGAAAGAAAAAAAAATTGTTCATTTTATAGAAGTAGTTTCAATTTTTAGACTCTCGTTTACCGAGTAAATACGAGCTAGAACCCCAAAAAAAGAATTCCATCCAGACCCACGTGCAGACAATCAGCCTTAACTCCTGCACCAACACCTCCCTAAGAGATATCTCTAGTTTTGAAATATCACTAACTAGTTTACTACCATAGCAGGATTGCACTAGTATGATTTAATTGTGAATTTGAATATTAAGGCTCGCGAACACAATTATGTTTTTCAGATATTTGAAAATATCGTGTTACTGATTATCTGAGTTCAACGACCCTATTTGAGTTCAAGTTGAGATGTCATTCTTACGACATCTTTTAGTTGTCACTCGTAACTTTTTTTGAATGATTGTCTGACATTTATTACCATCTTTAGTAAAAGTCCACGTCACAGAAAGTTCTTTCTTAGTCACTTGTAGTGAAAAATCTTCCGAATTTCAAATGATAATTTCCTTTTTATTTCTTCGTGAACCTGAATGAAACTTCATTCATGTGAGAAAAATCATTCGATAATTTATTTATTTTATTTTTCTTTGGATATCTGCTCAATAAATAAAATAAGTTCATATTCAATTAAAATTTCTTATAATGGAGAATTCCCTTTCTAATTATTTAATAAATCTAGTCTTGAGAAAATTGACAAACGTTAGAATTTAGATATAAGAAGAAGTTGAAATTTATAGATTTGGTAACTTATATATTACATTTATTTATTGATTTATTAATTTTATTAGTGTTTGTATTTAATAAATTATGCCTCAGCAAGTATTCTAACTTATTTTCAATCAAAAGTGGTTTCTGTGAAATTAAAGCAAACGCTTCTAAAAATTTTTAATGATTCGATAATTCTGTATAAAATTAATATATAGTAAACATGCGAAAATCAGATTGAGTTTTGTAGTATTGGAATTTTATGTTATTATTATTGTTGTTGTTGTTACAGTTGCTTCGCCATGCTGTAACTAACTTGTGTATCGGAGGACATTAGCCCATCCAATTTGTTTTAGAGGTTTCTAATTATTTCACTTTGTTTTTTGCCTTTTGAATTTGTAAAAGTATATTAAACACAACAACAAATATACAAAATGTAGAAAGTTAAAAACATGCATAAATGTTTATCTTTCTCAAGATACTGAAATCATTTTGACTTATGCTTGGCGCAAAAAATAAACATAATCTTGATCTTTTTAGGATCCGATTCCCATTTCTTTCAGGCAGGATAAAAGCATCATTGTCATTTTGGTAAACCACCTTGAATATTGTATAGTAAGAAATAGTCTATTACAGATTCTATGAGTTCGTAAATGCATGAAGAGGATGAGTCTGAGTGCTCGGGCGGTGGAACCATAGGGCTAGGGAGGGCTTCTGCTCCCTCTCACGTGGAAGTGCATGGGCAACGCCCCGTCTAAGATTCTAGGAAAAAATCGATGTTTGTCACAATTATCCTAAGTTATATTTTGTATATATCAAATACGTTCATTCATTGTTTCGAATGATGATAAAAGTATTTATGCAACAAAAATATTTGTTGTTTTGTGCATTTATTAATCGGTTCATTAGTAATAAGTGTACAGATTGAGACAAAAGTCCACCCCTACCCCCTATATTTTAGAAATGTGTCGAAATGTTTGTAAACTGTAAAAAAAAAAAAAAAAACTTATTCAGTGAATTTGATGTTGGCTTCGTTTGTTTAAAAAAAATTGGGGCTAGAAAAAAAGCTTTAAAATTTCTATTGCTAATGGAATTTTTATATAATCTCTATAGAAAGGTCTGTTAAAGACAAACCTGTATTAAAACAAGTTGGCATAGGTGGACTGCGCAATTCCCCATTACATATTTGTTTCCACACATTTTAATTATTGTTAATCAAAGCAAAATTGACATATCGCATCCCGGATAGAAAAATAACACAACTTAATTTTTCGTATAAAAAATATTCCATTCAATGCACGTTTAAGTGAAATGTTGCCCTATTTTCCCATGGTAAGAAAATCGTAAATTTCGAATAACTTACGAAGTTTTTAAAATAGAAAGTTGCAAATCAATAAGGTTCTTGCCATTATCTTAAATAATATTTTAAAAATAGTCTGACATCTTTACGATGAAAATATTCCTCAAAACCGATGTTTATGCGAAATTTTGCCGTATTCTGCCATGTTAAGAAATTTTTAAATTTCGAATAATTTGCGAAATTTTCAAAGTAGCATGTTTATAGCTAATGGTGCTCATCCCGGCATCAAAACTGATATTTAAGAGCTGTTCTTACATCTTTATGATAAAAATATTTCTTTTCATGCACGTGTAAGTGAAATTTTCCCTACTCTCCCATGTTAAGAAAATCGTAAATTTCGAATAACTTCTGAAGTTTCTTAAGACTGATTAAAGTTTTCACTAAATGTTCTATCTTGTCCCTATCTGACGAACAGCTTGGTATTCTTCAAAACTGCAAAAACATGCTTCATTTGTTATTGGTTTTTAAAAAGTGCTGTAGCCACTGGGTGCATCTGGTGTGTGAATGTGTGTGAGAGTAGGGTGAGTGGGGAGTAACTCTGAAAATTCAATTGGGAAGTTTGTTAGTTTATTAAAAGCTATTCTCACTTAAATAAATAAATAAATAAAATAGAAAAAAAATGTTCAGATAATTTTTTCACGCTACTTCCCCCCCCCCCCTCAAATTTGGCCATTTTATTAAAAGTTTTCAAGTGTCAAGTATCTTCATACATTTCATATTCAGATTACTACACCTACATTTCCTGCTATCATCCAATTTTGAATTATGGAAGATAATCAGAAAATGTTTGGTATCATCCATTAAACTTACCGAGCATAGTAAAAATTTTCTTGCGCACTTACTTCCGTTTAAATTCCGAAATTTGAATTTACTGCAATTATAGGTTTTATGCTTATAACAAGAAGGCATAAAGACATACAAACTAACTGCTCATACCTTTTTTGTATTCAAAGCACCTCGAAACGTAATTAATTCGAAAACTTAGTTTCGGAAATTCGACCCCAAATAATAATCACTATACTATACAATAGCAAGAAAAATTAATTATTATTCCTAAAAACGTTTCTTAGACATGGTATAAATTAGTAAAGTACTTATATTAAAGACATCTAATAGAATAGAAGTATGCAATTAATTTTGGCTTGTCTGGTATATTGTCTATAAATTGTATAAACCCGACATAAATTTTAAACAGAAAGAAAAAAAAAATGCATCACACAATTTAAAATACATTTTGAATAGTTTTCAATCCTAGCTCAGCTACTAATGCATGAGAACTCTTTTGTGTGGCTCTGTAAATGAATGATCAATACTTTTCATACTATATTCTACAGAAAATATGAACTTATATGGAAATAATAATTGCATGTTAATTTCATTATGTTTAGTCCAGTTTAAAAATGTTAAAATGTACCTGTGAGAAATGTTTTGTATGTCCCTGTACATGAAGTTTCAAGTAACAACATCGTGTAATACACATTCAAATTGGACTTCTTTCATACACAGACCAGTCGCCAAATACCTGACATTCGTATTCAATAATGAGTTGGGATTAAATGAGGTCCGGATTCTCATAGAAAGACTTACACCCTAAATTTGAACGCCTTCTAATCAGATTTCTCTCTATCTCTGACAGAAATTCCCATAACACAAGATAATTATTTAAATCAAATTGGAGTGTAAAGGTTGATATTTTTATTTATTAATAACCAACTATGCGAAAAACACCAGAGCCGGGAATCGAACCCGGGTACCTCCGCTTAACGCGCGGATGCTTTACCACTGAGCTACCCTGGCTGACAACCAGTCAGGCACTTCTCGCATAACTCGCATACTTGGTAATAAATAAAAATATCAACCTTTACACTCCAATTTGATTTAAATAAATATTCACGGTTGATGAATTCATGAATAAAAATTTCTAAATTAACAAGATAATTACTTTGGAAGTTTTAAAAAATTGTTTTTTGAAGAAAGTTAAAAAAAAAAAAAAAAAAAAATAGATCTATATTTTTATTTATTTATTCATCTTTGATAAATATTTTTGAATATATATTTTTTACTTTTTCTTACTCGTATATGGAAGAGGTACAATATTTTGTAAAAGCGATCCAAAATATCAGCGAATACAATTTGGAGAATTACGAAATTTTAACGGTTTCTATACAAAAGTTCCTCAAAGAAGTCAAATGGAGTCCCACATCCTAATAAGGTGATGTACAAATTTTCAGTGTTCTTTGGAGATATATGTGTTTGAACAAAGTTGTTAAAAGATTATTCACAAATTAAAACATAAACGTGCTTACTAATTTATATTTGTGTAGACTTATAAAATAAAAACCATAGCCTCTTTTTCTCTTTTGACGTCAGCGAACATTGGTCGAGATATTAAAAATGTGGTTTAAATCAGCATTATTGTCTTGTCATATCTCCAAGATATTTTATGATAAAATCTGACATTTTGTGCGTGTTCTTATTAGTGTGTGGGAAAATTTTTACCGTATAATTGGAAATATTTTTATTTTTAGGGAAGGAATAAATATTTTAAATTCTTGAAATTGAATTTTTTTTAATTTTTAATTTGTTAAAAAAAAAAAAATCTAACTATTTTTAAGCAATTTTTCAATTGATATATTTAAAATAAGTATTCAAATAATTAAAGTTAAGGAGAAGTTTTTTCAAACACCCTATATTGCTGATTAAGAGGGGACAGTACCTAATCCCACGGACAGCCGTGGCCAGTGTGAAAATTTGTTTCCATTTCTTTCCTATGGGAAAATTTGTTTCCACAATTACTCATTACCTAATATATATATAAATATATATATATATATATTATACTATTTTTTCGCTGTCAGAAAATTTATAACCGTTAAATGTGTACTCATTTTCGAAAAATCGATTTTTTTTTTTTTTTTTTTTTTTTTGTAATTTTATTTAGTTATTTATTTTATTTTTATTTTTATTTTTTTATTTTTATTCAAAAATGCGATTTTTCACAAAGTGCATTTTTCTCCTTTTTCAGTCGCAAAACGAAATACTAAAAATTTAAAAAATCAATTTCTGGACAATAAATACTAATTTAAAATTTGTGAATTTCCTAAATGTGAAAACAGAATTGAAAATGTTCATTAAGTAATAATGAGTAATTATGGAAACAGATTTTCCCATAGAATAACATGGGTCACGGCTGTCGGCCAGATTAGGTATACTCCGCTCTTAATATCTTGATATGATATATTTATAATTTGCCCCCTCTTGAATTTTTTTTCACTCCGCCTCCTATGTCTGATTGAAAGATCGGATCGGGGTACTAAATTAAATTCTGTTTAGCAAAGAATCTGTGTATTAAATTCTTTAATAAATAAGTTGCTAATTACATAAATTATTTAAATGGGAGTTGAGCTCCCATACAAATTAAATCCTGACTTAAAATATAACATGTGCACAAAATATATTCCACGTTGGTTATCATTGTACTTTCTTTAACATGATTTTCCTGTCTTACTTTATTAACTATTTCGATAATAAACCAGTTTTTCAAATAAACTCAATTTCAAATGTTTAATATATTATTATTATTTAATTCCCATTTAAGTACTATTTGTTTATTTATTTTCATTTATCTATTTATTTTAGTGCCTTCTGCACCACCAGACAATCTGCATATAGAAATTTTGGGAAAGAATAGTGCTGCCATCTATTGGTCATCTCCACCACCACAACATATAAACGGAGGATTAAAGGGATATTTGGTAATTTTATTTATTTTATTTTATTTTATTTTATTTTATTTTTTAATACTTGATCTCATTCCAAATTAATTCATAATTTTCCTAAATATTTTAAATAAGTCATTTTCAGATTCTGAAAGGATATTATTTCCTGAATTCGATATTTCTTAAATTTTTAAATTGTATTCAGCTGTTTATTGTTTTATTAAATTCTTATATTATTTTAGATTTCTTATATATATTATAAATAAAACAAAAACAAGTCAGTCTCATATTTTAAGTGAGCACTATTATGTAAAATTTGTAGAACTATAATTTGTTTTTATCTAAACTTAAAAAAAAGAAAAGAAAAGAAAAGAAAGAAAGAAAGAAAAAGAAAAATACTGTGGGACTATTTATTTATTTTATGTTTTTTTTTTTTTTTTTTTTTTTTTTTTTTTTTTTTACTTATTTTTATTTCTATTAATTAGTAAATTTATTTTATTAATTTATTTTAATTTATTTTATTTATTATTTATTTATTTATTTTGCTTTCTGATAATTTGTTTGCTGCATCACCCAATGACCGATCCTGGTTTTAAGCATTGGATTGTAGACTTACTTCAATTTCATCACAAATATTATGCATTAAATAAGGAAATTTCGCCTGTAGAATAGGAATCTTTTTGCAAAAATTTATCTTTTAGTTTTTAACATTCTTGCTCTATACAGGCATTGACATTGAAGTAAAAGAAAAATCATTTCTTATTCAACAGTATCACAGTTGAGTTTTAATCAAAGAAATAAGTCGAATTTCTCACTATTTTTATTGTGTTTTGATTCTGAAATATATATTTTAAGCCCTCAAAAATATTTTTAATTCACGAGGACTGATACTTTATTTTTTAATCAAAAGATGTGAAGAAAAGAAACAAATAAATTAAAAAAAATTAAAAAAAAAATAAAATAAAATAAAATAGGTTTAGGACACTTAAAGAAATTTTTTACCGTTAGACAAAGGTAGGCGGATGAAATTGTAAGGAGAATAAACAATAATTACAATATTAAAATAAAATAAAAAATAAAAAATAATAAAAATAATAAAATGTACAAATAAACTAAAAGATTTGATTTTTATGACATAGTAATATTTTAATAAATCTCCCTTTATGTCTTCTCTCAAAGATGGTAGGCGGGCAGTGTCGGGTCTCGTGTCATGCTCATTATCTTAGTCATTTGGTGTTTTCTATAATTTTCTCTAAAATTCGAGTGAATACCAATTAGGACTCCTTAGAAAATCTCCTTACGAAGAGCAACCCTTCTCCAGACCTAGGATACTCGTGTAGTAAATTGATTTAAACCCTTACACTGACTACCACCACCAAAATATTGCAATTAAACAAATCACAATTTCATACAAATTGACTAAATATGGTATCTAAATGCATATGTATACAGTGAAATCTTCTTAAGAGGGCTGTTCATCTTGTCATAGAAAATTAGCCTTTACAGTCCATTTGACGATCTGTAGGATCCCCTAATTTTAATTCCCAACTGCAAAAACTCGCTTCGGAAATTTTTAATAAAATTTTACTGTAATATCTTTTGAGGAAAAACTTCATTTATTTCTTCTTTTCTAACATTGTTCATAATTTCTGGTGTCTCTTCATTTAAAATGAGAAAAATTTTCTTGCTGCTGAAAAAATTAATAGAGGTTGTTCAGAAAATTATAATTTTGGCAACAAATACTGGAAATTAAATGGTATAAATTATTCAAATTTACATTATTTGTCTTCATATCTTTTTAATAATCAGTAATATTAGTTTAAATTTTGAAAACTTCTTAGCGATAATTTTGTTGTATCGGGAAAATTGTTCATCTTAGCATCATTTATGAGTATAAAAGGCATCATTAAAATCTAAAAATTTCTACTGAAACTTATTGACAGGAAAGACTAGTAATTATCATTAAACTTATATTCTTAGATAAGTTAAATACTTTTATCTTGTCATTTATAGATAACATTAACCAACTGGATATCATTGCATTTAAATGCATTAATTAAACATAATGACACAAAATTTCCTTTTCCGCGCTTAAAGGTATGCGTACGCCTTTTATAAGCGATTTATGACAAAAACACATTTTTCCATTTTTCTCTAGGAATAATCTTCAAACTTTTAGCTTTGATTATCTGTTTGAATTTTGTTTCTAGAGTAAATATAACCCCAGTTATGACGTTTTAAAAAATACACGACAGCGCAAAACAGAAAGTATTTGAAGTAAAATAAAACTTTTCACATGATATCCCTTATACTTTTACTTCAAAAGTTATAAAATTTGGCATATATATTTACAGTGTTATTATCCAGGTTTTGAATTACTTTTATAAAGATATCTTAAAATTTGTTCATTTTCTGACGTTAAGAAGTTAGAAATTAGTCAAAATTTTCGGAAATTTTTCAAAATAATTAGTTTTGTAGCACATAAATACTAAACTATCATATACAAACTTATAATAGTAGTTCAAATCCTAAAACATACTTTACTGAACAAAATGCTTTTTAAATCTTTTTTAATGTTAATTATTTTTAGTTCCCCATCATACTATAGGTATGGGGAACTTAGGTAATCGTGAAAATTTTTAGTTCCCCATCATACTATAGGTATGGGGAACTTAGGTAATCGTGAAAATTTTCGACCTCGGTTTTTTGACTTTTCTACACGTTTTCAGGTGTGAGGAATACGAAAATGACAAAATTTGTATGGTGTCTGTCTGTAGGGTGTCTGTTAGTGTGTCAGTCCGTTAGTGTGTCAGTCCGTTAGTGTGTTAGTCCGTTAGTTTGTTAGTCTGTTAACACGATATCTCACGAACAAATGATCGCATAGAGGTCAGATCAGTTTTAAAATATTACTTTCGATACTGGCAAGAACCCTATTCTTTTGCAACATTCGAATAATAAACTTCGTAAGTTATGAGAAATTTACGATTTTCTTAACATGGGAGAATAGGACAAAAATTCACTTAAACGTGCATTAAATGAAAACATTTTACTGTAAAAATGTCAGACCAGTTTTAAAATATCAGGTTTGATGCCGGAATGAACATTAGTAACTATAAATGTGCTACTTTGAAAATTTCGCAAGTTATTGGAAATTTACAAATTTCTTAACATGGCAGTATAGAGCCAAATTTCACATAAACGTCAATCTTGAGGGATATTTTCATCGTAAAGATGTCAAACCACTTTCGAAATATTATATAGGATACTGGCATGAATATCATAGACTATGATTTTTCCAATTTAAAAAATTCGTAAGTTATTTGGAATTTACGATTTACTTAACATGTCAGAATAAGGCAAAACTGAGTATAAACTTCCATTTTGAGGATCCTAAATACATTAGACAACTTCAAAATTACATTTATGATATTTGTTTGAACATGATTGAATACAAATATTCTAATAGGAAAATTTCGTAAATCGTTCGTAATTTACGATTTTATCAACACAGCGAAATTGTAAATTTTTCATATAAATATGAATTTTGAGGATTATTGCATTGGAAATAGTAGCATGGAAACTAAACAACGGAATTGACCCTGATAAAATAAATTAATAGATTAGAATAAGATAAATATATCGAAGTGAACGGTGGATAGCCTATTAGGCGGGGATTTCATTCTGTCATTATATCAAGCTTTGGTCAAATTCATTTCTTTTAACATGATTATAATATGTCTCGCACTAGAAATTTATGAGAACATAAATATGATGGGGAACTGAGCAGAGTCCACCTATGCCAACTAGTTTATTATTTTATGTTTTTTTAACTGTCATTTTTGTAGACAAATCGTAGGTATTTTTATAAAAAAATTTATACAAAGAAAAAAAAATCGATCTTTTTTATTTATTATAACACATTTTAAGAAATTCAAAAGAATATTTTTTTTAAAAATGCAAGAACTTAAAAAAAAAAAAAAAAAAAAAAAAAAAAACCTCTAAAAAGACCTCCTCCTTAACGTTAACTATGCACGTAAGACTTCAGAAATATGAAATCTGATAACTTACTACTTTTCCTTGCGCATTTAGATTATTATTGTAATACATATTAGTTATACGCTGGACTGTGGTCAGTTCATTATCTGATCTCGAAAAGTGTGACCCATAAAAGAAACACACACAATTGTACATGGGCCTTTGATGGGGGACCCATAAGATTTAATACTATACCATAGGATTTAATACTATAAATTAATATTAAATCCTATGGTAAAATTTTAGGAGTGGGAAAAACTGGCCCTAAATGGAATTGGCCGTTTATAAGAGGAACACTTTAAAGAGGTTTTCACATATTTTTATTTAGTATAAAGATTTTCGTGAATTTGACTGTGTCACGCAATATGGCCTGGATTTTAATCATTATTGAGTTGAAATGTTGTTTTATATCGGTATACGAAATAAAAATCCTGCAATTACACATTTAATTTGAAAGCTTTTTTTTTTTTTTTTTTCTCAATGTATTTATTATTTTCATTTTGAAATTAGCACTTTCCTAATCCTTCTTTTTTTTTTTTTTTGTACAAATTGGTAACTTATATGTATGTTTGATCATGGTTATAATCCTAGTAAGTGCTAGATTTTAGCTCTTTAAAATATTTTATTCTATTATGCACTTAGGTGTAAGCTGGTTTTACGATTTTTCTAATTATGCTATTCCTTTGAAATCTTTTATCGTAATACTATTGTTGGTACCAATATTCGTTTCTTCAGTTACAATATGATGATACCAGTATATATGTATCTGATTCTCTCTTAAACGAATTGTGTTATATATTTAATAGTTTGAATATATTTCATACCTTTAATAATTAATGTAGTTTGTCATAATTTTTATTTAGCATTAAGATTTTCATTAATTTTTCTTGTGTCACGTAATGTATCTTTGATTTTAATCATTATTATGTTGAAATATCATTATATATAAAATAATTCATCATTACAATGACCAAACACCAGGTAAGAAAACTTGAATTAATCAATAAACATATGAAACATCGGCCTTATACAAAGCAAAATATATCGAAAAAGTTAATATGAATTATTTTTGAGACATATGATACATGAGATTATGAGCATAAAAGATATGGACAAAGTAAAAGAAAATAAAATAATAATTAATAGAAGAAGGAGCAGAAGCCACCACGACTTAAGACGGCTAGAGTAGATTAAACCAGTTTGCCTGGCGCCCAACTTTCCCCAAATCCTCAGAAAAGTTATATAATAACAAGAAAAAAGTTAAAATGAAGATAGAAATCACTGCAAATTTTTTTTTTTTTTTTAATTAGGCAAGCAAAAATTAAAACTTAAAGAGAAATCCTTCAAAGATTTAATAAATTAACATAATAGTTATATGACTATAATGTAGAAAACCAGATATATATATATATATATATTTGTGCAAAATAAAATCCGAAACTATCTACGAGTTGAGATTTTAAGGATATCATCAACAGGGCCCGACTTAGACTACCTCGAGCCCCGGGGCAAGCTTATTCTGCGAAGGGGGGGGGGGGGGGGGGCTTGCAGTGGCATAAGAGGTCTTTAAGTTGCAAAATTTCTGCTTATGCCTGTTGAGGGGCCCCTTCCAGAAGGAGGCCCAGGGCAACTGCTCCACCTGCCCTGGCGTTAATCAGGGCCTGATCCTCAATTGTGTTAGGTGACATTTCATATCATTTAAATACGCTCATTAAAATCAATTTCAATTTGATACATTATTTCAAGCATTTTCCTAAACGCTTTCGTTAATAACCATACTGTATAACCAATACAGTCACTGTGATATTAATTCACATTTATGTGATGCATCAATTACATTTATAACTCCTATTCCAAACCCGAAATAGTCATCCAAATCTACAAATGCCCCACAGCAGTGTTAATAATGAATAGTAAAGTTGTTATAATATGCATCAATTCAAATGTGTTTGCGGCATGAAATACGTAGGAGCAAAAATTAAAATATAATTGAAATGTGGTGATTCTTTTCCTTCTTCTCTCTTCTCCTTCTTCTTATTATTATTAAGTTCAACAACCCAAGTGTTTGGCTTGAAATTGACAAATCCAATCTTGTATTTTTCTGCTCACACCGACCCTGATGATTAAACTCATCAAATTTTGAGCGATTTCCAACTGTTTCAAATTTTTAATAAATTTATTATTATTATTATTATTATTATTATTATTTTGCCCGTTAAAGTCTGGTATAAACTGACATTCTTATTTCTTATCAGTTCATGATTTATCATTCTATTTATTTATTTTTTTATTTATTTTTTTATTTTTTTTAAGTATAACATTGTTCCCTTTCTTTTAAGTCTAATATGGAATAATACTCTTTTTTGTTGTCAATTTGAGATTTATCCCTCTATCTTTCAATAAGTTCAACATTGTTCCTTTTTGTTAAAGTCTAACATGGATTGTCACTCTTATTTGTTGTCAATTAGTGATTTATCACTCTATTTTATAGTAAGTTTAACATTGTTCCTTTTTGTTAAAGTTTAATATGGATTGACGACACTCTTATTTGTTGTCAGTTTGTGATTTATCATCTACTTTTTTTTTAATTTTATCAAAAGTTTTTTCCCTACTACGTTTTTTAAGAGGTTGTAATTAAAGTTTTTCCTAAAAGTCCCACCATTCCCTTGTATCTCGGCGTAGGTGTTGATGTTAATGCAAACTACCCACAAGCGGACCGAAGCATGGGCTTGTTGCCCTCCGTGGGAGTGTATCTAAGGTGTCCTAACTTGTATTTACGCAAGTTTAAGAGAAAACTACGAAAAACTCCAAATAGCTAGACAGACGAGCGTTATCTGGTTTCGAACCCGGCAATTACCTTCTTCCATCTTCGAGAGCAGAATCTCTGGGCCACTGGTGGTGCCTTTTTATTTTGTAAAGATCTTGGAATTTTTAAAAACTATAAATAATGTGCTCAATTAATTTAGGACAGAGGGGATTTTGTTCGGTTAAAAGAAAAAATGTTGGGGTATGGGCTAAGGGTGAGAAACCTAAGAAGGGGGATCAAAATAGTAATAAAAAATGGTACATTTAAAAATCCTATTAAATCAAATATTTAAAAAAAAAAAAAAAAAAAAAAAGTCTTACGATGCTTCTTAAATAAATTAGGACTAATTAAAACTTTTAAATATAATCCAGGTAAAATACTTTTTTTATATATATTTATTACATATAATGATTCAAGTATACTCTAGGTATCCTCCAGACCCAAATTTCTTGTAATAAAGATATTTTTGTTATTTCTCAAATGGCAAAAGTAAAATTATTTTATTTTTTATGCCAATCATTTATGTAGCTGCATTCAATAGATACCCCTTTTTTGAGAAAGGAACTGGGAAAAAAAAAAAAAAGCTATGAAACTAAAAAGCGATAGTTGAACCAATCTACGTATGCAATTTAGTTTTAGATCATTTTTTATTTTGCAGAAAAATGTAAAATGTATTCTACTTATTATAAATAATGACAAATTTAATGAGGTATTTGATTAAAGGTAAGATTATATCAAGTAATAACGAAGATCTAGTAATCTTTTTTCCAGAATAACGAATATCATTAATTTCAAAATTTGTTCGTTAACTTTAATTTTGAACACAAGCATATAACCTGGTTCATACGTAAATATAAAATATTAAAAATAATAATTAGTCCGGATACAAATCATCTCAGTTATTTCTTATCCATTGTATACAAATGATAATCTGCTTCCATACTTGAAAAACTTCTTTGCATTATCTAAAATACTTAACTTTATGAGCTGTGTCAGTTTTTTTTTTTAATTCTAAAAATAAATAGATAAATAAAGGTATTTTTATTTATTACGCTTAAACAAACAATGGAGAAAACTGTCTCACATCATGTGGCATCTTTAGATGAAAAATATGATTATCCACTACATATTTTCTTATTCAGGTTACATATACACGCAATAAATAATAATAAGCAGAGGGTGTGTCGGATGAATCATTTGGTATTAAAAAGATAAAAGAAATATCATGTAATAAAGCTAACAAGACCACACGAGCTGTCGAAAAAAATTACTCATTAAACTTTCAGAAAATGGGAACATATTAAAAATAAAATAGGTTTTTCAGTGTTACTGTTCGTTATTTTTTATTTACCGTAATCTAAGAACAAGTTTTTTCTTTTCTTAAAAGATTGCTTTTGTTTATATTATCCTGCTTTTCAAACAAACAAAAGCATTATGTCTCAAAGCGCCCCCCCCCCCCCACACACACACACACCACCACCACCACCTAACAAAAACATCCTTTTGTTAAATTTAAAATTAGCCATATTGCTTCTATTTTCTCTGTTGTATTATAATTGTTCCTTTTATGATTTTCCTATAAAAGAGAGAGAAATTTGGTAGATATGGTATTTTATGGAGCGTTTCGTTTGGTAATTCTTTTTTAATTTATTTGTTACCTGTAAAAATTTGCAAAAAATGCAAAATTTTATATTATACAATTTTTTCTTTAAAAAAATCTTCAAATCATGTTTTAATCAGATGCACTATTAGATAACTTCAGTAGCGTAATAAATTATTTTCAATGAAACTTTATTACATAACCATAATTTTCTTCTATATTTTTCTAAAAATTACACTTTTTTTTTTTTTTAGAGCGGTCTATGCTGTAATTTATTTATACGATGCTGATGCGCGTATTCTTTTTTAGATAAGTAATTAAATTCTTTTAGTGCAATATCGATTAATTTATAATCTCATTTACATAAGAGGATAAATAGTAAGTTGAAAACAATTTTAAACTTTTTCGATAAAAAATAAGAAAGTGGTTCAACATTCAAGAGCGCATTTTATTATGACAACTAACTGAGGGGCAAACATTCAAACCGTGTTTTCTCCAAAAATAAAATAATTGAGTTAGTGGTTTTCTTTTAACTTAACATAAAAATAGTACGTCTACATATCTTCTTTAATATGTCTACATATTTCCATTGTATCTAGTAGTACATCTAAACAAACGATAATTAGTTTTTAAGTTTAGTTATTTTTTAATTTATTAGTTTTTGTGCTGTCTGAAAATTTTTGTCCGAAGGAGAAAACACGGTTTGAATGTTTGCTCCTCAACTATGCCTTCTTTTATTCGGTTAAATTAAGTCATTACACAAATAACAGAGAACAAAGTTATTAGAAATACAGATATCGCGCACATTGACGGCATCACTGAGGGATTTACTGAGAAATTTACATCAGCTATAATATCAAGGCTAATTGAGATGTTCATTTCCTTATAAACGACATGAAGTACTTTGAAAGAGGTACGACTGTTCCGTGAAACAGCATTGCAGAATAAAAAGGGTACAGAATACACAATAACTTGGATTTGAATTGGTTGTGTTTCCCCTTTGATTTCATGGTATGATTATCAAATCCTAGAACTCTTGAAGAAGGTATTATTACGCGGACACAAGTTTACCTTGAACACAAACAGTCGAATCTTCTAAGTGGAGAAGATTGAGGGAATTAGAACATACTACAGATTACTTATAGAAACATTTTAATTAGCAATGAGGACGAAGTAATTCCGCAGAAAATGAACCTTTATCTTTTAAAGAAATAAAGAGGCGTTTTAATTTAGAAGTACATCAATATACTTAAAAAAGGATTTATTCATTGATTCTTCTCACTTTTCCTCAGCGGAAATATATATGTACAGGGTGGTTATAACTAAACTTCCCCTATAAACAGCATCCTTCAGCGCAAATGGGTGAACGGAATGCAACGATATTCGGTATATAGACTATACAAGAGATGCGCTCACGGAATTTCGAAAAAAAAATTTTAGTTCCAAAATATCCACCAGAAGGCGCCTTTTCCGGAAAAACATTAAATTTAGCACAATAAACGACCAAAACAGAATATAAAAATAATATTAACATTTATTGACTAGTTTCTGATCACCTTGTCATCGAACCACATTAAGTAATACCAGTTTTACATCAAGCTTCCTCTTCTTCAGAAGCGTGCAAATCTCGACATTTTTTTCCTAGAAGTGGCAGCTTTTCCCGGTTTTACATTTTATTACTCATAATTCTTGTTCTGGATTGTTAATATTGTTTCTGTATTCCGTTTTGGTCTTTTATTGCGTTAAAATTTAACCTTTTTCCGGAAAAGGCGCCCTCTGGAGATCAATTTGGAACTAGGATTTTTTTTTTTTTTTTTTTTTTTTTTTTTTTCGAAATTCCATGAGCGCATCTCGTGTATAGTCTATATACCAAATTTCGTTGCATTCCGTTCACCCGTTTGCGGTGTAGCACGTTGTTTATAGGGGAAGCGTAACCACCCTATACATATTAAAATATTATTCACTCCATACATGGAAACAGTTGTATCAAATAGCTTCACGTTTGGAAGAGTTGGAAAAATTTGGTTTACATTAAAATTGAGACAGATCCGGAGACGTTTAGAAATGCACTTACCCTAAATAATCCTTTGTTTCCATGCCTCATACTTCTCTGATTGGTTTACATATCCAAAATTTACTTTCGTACAATTTTATGTGATCGTAATTTTAAGGAATACACATTTAGTCCTAAAGCATTCGAAAGTGATTCCGTTGCTAATTAAAATAATTTTGACGAGTACATTCCACGCAATTCAAACTAAATAATTTGCAATTGTGACATTAGTGGTATCGTAGAAATAATGCTCTAGAATGACATTAGCACTTAAAAGCCTGTATACTACTTCGTTTATTCACATTGAAACATGAAACAATGAAACTTGTTATTATTATTTATTTATTTATTTATTTATTACTTAAGTTTCTTGATATAATGTCTAATTGAATAAAAGTTAAAAAAAGAGAAAGGGATTTTTTTTTTTTTCCTTCTTTTTTGTGTATATGCGTTTGCGACATCGTTGATGTTTGACAGGATACCTTATAATTTTTATTAGGTTGACATTTTAAGAATAATTACTAATTAGAAATCAGAGATTGTGCCTTAATGATTTAAACGAAATTATCGTTTAATCTAAAGTTTATTATTAAAAAGTGATCAGTAAATTAATACATTCATAATATAATATTTGATAGATGAATATCAAATTATTTATCGTTACTTTAAAAAAGTCTGGTGTGAAACAACCACACGAATTACATTACCCACTATCACACGTATTGTATGCCTTTTTGAGAGATAATGTGATCAGAAAACATAAAAGTAACCTAAAGAAGTAGAAACCTAAAATTTTTCCGGTAAGAGAAACTTATAAAGACATATAAAACGAAGCTTACATATAGCGAGGTAAAAAATAAGAGAATAAATGGTAGAGTTATTTTTTGGAACACCAATTTCCGAGATTTGAAGATGCCTAAGCAGGAAGAGTGTTAATTTTCCTCTAATAACCACGTAATACACGAGAAAGAAATGGATTTAAATAACAATTTTCAAGAAAATCGTTAGAGCCGTTTTTGAGATGCCAACTTTTACAAAGAATCAATTATTGACCGGAAAACAATAATTACATACAAAAGTATATATAAAAGTGAGTTAATATGGCGAGTTTGAAGGGCATCCACACAGCCGTTTTTAAAGGAACGCGCTTGCAAGACCTGAAACTGAGCTATTTACACAGGACGCCTATCAATTTTCCTGAACTAACCAAATATATCATTCGAAAGACATCTAATAGGGTGTTCATATAGCAAATTTGAAGAAAATCGTTAGAGCCGTTTTTGAGATACGGACTTACGGTCCCACTTCCGGTCTCCGATGTCCCACTTCAGGTTTTTTAATTTTCACCAAAATTTGGAAAATTCCTCTGTACACCAGACCTGTCTTAATTCAGAAGTTTTGTAGTTCTATCTTTGTTAGTTTCGGAGATATGATAGCCAGAAGATTCCACGCATACATACACACATACACACATACTAACCAATTGCCAAAAACCCTTTTTTTGGACTCAGGGGACCTTAGAACGTGTAAATCAGGTGAAATCTCGATATCGAAGTTTTGGACCAAATACAATACTTCCATTACCTACGGTAGTAGGGTAATGGAAGTAAAAAAATGTAGATGTTTTGCATTTTTTTTTTTTTTTTTTTTTTTTTTTTTTTTTTTTTATCTTTTATTAAATTAAGAAGTCTCAACAATATAATGATTTCAGTAAGAGTGTACGATTTGTTGTTATTTTCAGAAGGCATTCGACTAAGATATATATATATATATGAAAATTTACTTCAGTATTTGAATGTTTTTCTCATTCTTAATATCGCCGATGTCATTCTAGAGAAAGCTGTGGAATTGGATGTTATAATCTGGAGGTGAACAGAAACTTTATGGCTCGGGCTAGGTCAGTCACGTGTGAAAGCTTTGCTTACCAGGCCGAGCCTGATGTGAGAACTAAGGTCAGTCTGGGACCGACCTGATTAATAATAAAAAAAAAAAAATCGCGCATTTCTATGCAAAAAAAAAAAATTTAGTATCGTATTTTTCAGTGGTTTTATATAACTAATTAATAGTACATCGAATAACAAAATTTTTTAGAAGACAACTACATATAAACAGAAATTAATTATGACTGACGGATGGATGAGCACGACCACACAGACAGATTGTAAGTCAAACTAAAACAATACGTATTTGACAAACAGTGTTAGAAAGAATTAACAATGATTAACGCTACTAAAAATCTACTTTTATCTATTTCCATTTATATCCCGTTAAGTATCTGAATCCTTTTGTGTGTCCCTGTAAACTAATCTTAATTGCTGATTCCCCCATTTTCTACTGAAAAAGATGCTTTTGTGTATCTCAAAAATGTATACTAATTTCATTACATTTAGAGCTCTGGAAAGTAGTTAAAATGTGCTTAGAAATATCCTTTATAATCCTAGACGCTGTACTTCATAGGACATAAAACCTCATAGACAATAACGTATCTAATTTTTATTGACAATACATGTGCACAAACTAATGTCACTAAGAATTCCATTTTGATTAGAAAACTTGGCGTTGTGACAATGATATATAATTTTCAATGATATACACTCGGCAGCAAAATTATTGAAGCACTAACTATGCAAAAAATTCGTATTGCGGCTTCGTACACCTAATACCGTTTTGTTAAATAAATGTTTGTCGAGTCATGATTTTTGTCTTATGTTGCTTATAAAAAAGTAATTTGATGATAAAAATTAGCTATCAGACTAAAAGAAATTATATGAAAAATGTGGATGTGTACTTTAATAATTTTGTTGCCGACTGTATATCGGTTTTGAGACATTCTAAAAATAATTACGGAAATCAGAGTGCAAACAGACAGATAGTCAATAATAAATTTTTAGTTATAAACACTTTTTAACAAAAAAAAATTTCACGTGTCACACTAGCATATAAACTTGTATAAAATAAATAAATAAAAGAAACGTTTTATCACATATTATACCTTTTAATTTTCTTACCATACCTTTCTTATCGATGAAAATGAAATAAATTTTCAAGGGCTACACGACCTGGGAAAATTGTAATCCAAGCTCGCCCGAGTATATCCAGAAAAAGAAAAAAAGAAAAAGAAGCCCGGCGTGGCCCTGAAGATGCACAAAAATATTACGCCTGAACCCAGCCTGGCCCGAATGCATATCTATAAAATCGGTCCGAGCCCATTGAGACCTCTATTACAGCATCATAATGGTTTCGTGTGTACACTCTGTCTCTAAAAATGAGAAGATATTTTCTAACCAACCTGTAAACTCTGAGGGCTCATTTTGAATTGAGCTCAGCATCATCTGATGCTGTTTTAAAAAGACATTATTGGCCACATTAAAATGACTTTATTTTTGTTTAGGATCTTCAAGGCCCTAGAAGAAAAAGACGTGAAGAAGTTATTTATAAGTTAAATCGATTTAATTAGCATGTTATTCAAGATATTTATAAATATTTACAAATATTTGCACGTTTAAAGAAATTCTGATTACCTAATCTTGAATTTACTCAGTATTATCCAACAGACCAATAATATTCAACTAAAATAAAAAGAAAAAAAAAAAAATTACTAGATACGTGATTTATAGTTAATATGTTTGTGATTTTATTTTTACTATTATCCTATAGTGTTAAATATGCATGAGTGTTTTTTTTTTTTTTTTTTTCGAATGTAAGAACTACAAACTTATTATAATAATACCATTGTTAATACACTGAAGAGATAAAAAAAAAAACTGGTACAGGTGTGCATATTCAAATAAAAAAAAAAAAAAAAAAAAAAAAAATGGAACCAATCAGAGTAACGAGATTAGGTTGGTAGTGCTGTTAGATCGATTACTGCTGCCACAGTGTCATGTTATCAAGATTTAAGAGACTTTGAACACGACGTTATAATTGGTGCACGAAAAAAGGGGTTATGGCGTCTTCGAGATAACGATGAAATTTCAATTTTCGCATACAACCATTTCACGAGTGTATCATGAGTATCGGGAATCCTGTAAAACATCAAATCTCCGACACTGCTGTGGCATGAAAAAGGTCTTGAAAGAACGGGACCAATGACGATCAACAAGAATCATTAAACATGACAAACATGTAAGCCTTCCTCAAATTACTGCAAACTTGAATGCTGGGACATCAAAAAGGGCCAGCGCACGATATGTTCAATGGACCATCATTGATATGGGCTTTCGGAAGTCGTGTACTGTTGTTGAATACACGACACAAATTCTTTACGCTTCGTCTGGGCCCGCTGATACCGTTATTGGATTGGTGAAAACTAGAAATACGTTGCCTTATCTGACAAGACTCGTTTTCAATTATATTGGTGGGATGGATGTGTGCGACTATGGAGATAACTTCGTGAATCCATGGACTCTACATCTCAACAGGGACTGTCTTTATATACAGCGAGATGTATTTAATCCTCAACGATAGCTCCAGGGCCCCTAACCCAATCCCTTCCTCGGCTACGATTAATTTTTCTAGTCTCTTTTGACCTTATATTCTCTCCAGTGTTAGCTTTTTCTTTTATTTTTAACACAATAGCGATTGTGAGTTTTTTTTTTTTTTTTTTTTTTATGCTTTTTTTCTACGGATTTTTGACTTTTTTCCCCGTTTTTTGCCATCTTAAGTGCAACGAAGACTCTGCCATGTAATGGGGAATGTGTATTTGATGTGATATGGGATCTTTGATACGACTAGATAGACTCTGACAAGTGACAGATGCGTATACATCCTGTCCGATCACTTGCAACCATTCATGTCATTTGTTCATTCCGACGGACTTGGACAACTCTAATAGGACAATGCCACAGTTGAGATGTTGTGATTTGTTACTGAGAGTGACTCCAGAAACACTCTTCTGACTTTAGTGAGGTCCACTGGCCATCTAAATTCCCATACATGAACATTTTTCAGTCTATCTAGGATTCCTTCCAACGTGCTGTTCAGAAGCGATCTCCTCCTAGCAGTCCAGTGTATTGCTGATTGCCCTGCAGGATTTATGGTGTGAATTGCCTCCAGCACATATTAAGACATTAGTCAAATTCGCTACCACGTCGTGTTGCGGAACTTTTGCGTGCTTAGACACACTGAAAACAGGACGTTAGTTTTTACAGCAATGGGAAAAATGGGTGCTAGCACAATTTGTTGTAAAAAAGAAATAATTTACAACAGAAACATCTGTAAAATGGTCTCTCTTTACAGACGTTTCCGCTGTAAATTAACCTATTTAACAGCAGAATGTGCTGTCCAAAATAGATGCCAGCAGATTCTACTGTAAAAATTATGTTATTTTTTACATTACAGTGGTGGCCCTACGTGATATTAGTCAAGTGTAATTTTTTTTTTTATTTTTTTTTTTATTTTGTCTCTTCTCTTCGATGTATAAGAAAAATTACCTGTTGTAGTTTTTCAACTTTTAAAAATGCTAAGCATATTATTCGAGAAATGTCGCACTAAACAAAATGTAGGTAAAAGCCTGAATTTAAAATCTCCCAAATAAATAAATAAATAAATAAACGATGAAAAGTTGATCATTACGTATTTGGTGTATTGATTGTTGACCAACTTAATAAAAATAAACTTTTATTTTTAAAAAACTATTCATTAAAAATGAAGCAGAAATTGATGAAATTGTTTTTTGTCTAGGTTCAAGTGTTTGATAACTCTTCCCAGTTGCATTCCAACATAACGACAAATAGTACAACGACAGCTATAACACTGAGGAATTTGACTACGGGTGTCCCATACAAGGTAAAAGCGGAGGCATTTACTCATGTTGGAGTCGGGCCTTCTACCTCGTTTGTTGGACTTCTCATTGGTAAGTTCAATTTGAAACTAATTTTATATACTAATTAAAAAACTATGTTAAGTGCTTTTTTTTAAGTACTGATATAAAATTTAACGAAGTATAGTATTTTCTAGAAATATTAGCTACTGAGTCACAATAGAAAATCTAGAAAAAAATTTCTAGAAATGAGTTAATGTACACAAAGCGACAAAAAAAAAGCCGCACTGCAGAAAAAATGACTTATACCTTTTTTATTTGTAATATCTTTAAAATTAATGTTTGAAACAAATAAAACTGTCTTGTTTGCATAATACCAAAGGTATGAAATGATACCTATGTATATTTTAGATTTAATAATTCGCTTTATTGCACTTTACAAAATACTTTTTAAAAATCTGCATAAAACTTTCTTTTTGAACATAATGCAATAACCATACACTTTGCATTCTATTATGATTTATTATATGAAATAAACAAGTTATATTTTAATATATGAAATAAAACTATTTATTTGTTAGATCTAAGCAATTTTTTGTTAAAAATATGTATTTTGCATTGGGCTAATGCCACCTTTATATGGAATTACTGCATTAATGAGCAATGGCATAGTTTTATACAGTGTTTTAATATAAATCTCAGAAATTTCAATGTGCCAAATATCACAAATTATTCTTTCTAGTTCTGGCAGAGTTATAGGCTCCAAATTTTGAATCCTCTTCTCTCTCCCCCGCCTTTTTATAAACGAAACGTTTTCGAGCGGATCGCGATTTTGACTATTTCCATGTCTGGTAAAGAAGAAATTCTACTATATCCTTTGTGGTATTTAACTTAAAGTGAAAAAAGATATGATTACTTACAAAATTATAGGTTCTCATGGGAATGTATAAAAAATTTTGACAATTTGAAGTGAATAAACTTACCACAGACGCCGTGTAGTAAGGTGCCTTATTATCTTCAAATGCTGTTTACGGAAATGTTCAAGATACCCCCAATATAGTCGGTCACGCAACACTTTTATGCAGATAGTGTTTTATTTCGAGTTAATTGATCCCTTGAGCATAAAAATTTTCCCGAGTGTTTGAAAAGTTATGCACCTCCGTACCATAATGTACGGAGAATGTGTCACTGTTTTAAAAGTGTGATTTTCATTAAGTCGGTCATATTTTCGTTGTCAGATCTGCTTGTTTTCTTTATCTCGAAATAAGTTAAACCTGACTCATCAGAGAGAACCAGTTCAGCCCAATAATTAACTAATCATTTTTTAATTTTTTTAGCCATCTGAGGTCTTGCTTTCCTACTTCTCTTCACTAAGAATGGAATTTTTTCAAATTTCCTGTCATTTAAACCTGCTTTGTTTAATAGTTGCTGTACTGTATATAAAGAAATTATGCTGCTAAACACTTTTTCTGAAGCTCTTTTATGTTCTAAATGTAATACAAACCGATTTTATAAGCAATGGCTTTTTAACTCGCTTGGATGAGCAGTGTGGCCACCCAAAACCAAATTTCCAGTTTAAACGGCCAAAAACTTTTATATCTTGCTGAAAACCCTTTTACCAATATTTCGTTAACATTTAATTATTTTGCCATCTCACGTATTAAAATATTTTTTGATTTTCATTCAAAAATTAATACTTTTTGTGGCATCGTTAACTGCCTTATTCTTACCATTTTTGAAATAAATTCTAAAATTACAATTTTCCTGACAATTGCATTTTGTTTTTCACACTGGACTCAAAGCTAAAGTGTATGTGGAGGACAACATAGTAAAATCTGTTCGAAAATTTGCTTTTTAAACGATAAAATTGGCGGTTGTAGAAGGCGAAAAGGAAAACATCCAAGTGCGGCTTTTTTTTTTTTTTTTGTCGCTTAGTGTATGTAATACCTTCTTGTAAGCGCCCTATTCTATTCTTCGCCCTATTCTATAATTGCAATTTCCCTCTACGATTGCAAAGAGGGTTGCCAAAGATTTTTTTTTTATTTCATTCTTACTTTACTGTATATATATAGTAAAGTAGTACTATTAACTAAGTATAACTATAATAAGTACTACTATATAACTAATTACTATTACTATATACTAATTACTATTATATATGCTAATTATATACTAAATTGAAAACTCTTTCAAGTGCTAATCACGTGTAATATTTTCGAAAAATAACTAGCTACTGAATCACGATAGAAAACCTGGAAAAAAAATTTCTAAAATAAATTCATTACAATACCCCCAAATAAGTGCCTTTTTGCTGATGCTTGTGATTATCATCTACTCGTTACTCATTAGAGGGTTGGTAAGGATTTATTTATTTCAATGTTAATTTCAATTTATTCTACCTATGATTTCACTTAATTTATATCGTCTGAAAACTAATGTAAATGTATATGCCGAAAACATTTATGACAATGTAAATAAAATCTAATGTAAAAAAGTAAATCTGAAGTTTATTTTGCATATTTTAAATCTGTGTAACAGAGATGTTACATAAAATAATAAATGAAAATATTGCATATAAAATAAATACAGGACACCAGACATTAATAATTAAAGCTGTAGGGCTGCTAAATAATATTTAGTTCTTTGGCATTAATAAACAAGGGTTAATGTAAATAGTTATGTTTATTTTTTCGTATTTGGCGTTCAAAACATGAAATTTAATATTTATTTAGGGTTTTTCTGTTGCGACTCAGAAGCTAAAATTCTGTTAGTGAATTAATTAATACGATGTAAACTTTATATATATATATATATATATATATATATAGTAATCCTGTATAGTATCCTGTCGGATATTAGCATTTGAAATAGTTTCGTTATAAGATAACACGACTCCTTTTTCTATTTATGCTTAATTTATAACAAATGGAAGAATTTTATTTTGCTCATCAATCTATTTCCAGTCGTTAAGTACCTAGTGTTGAATAAATACACAATTTCAATTTTATTATGTGAGCGCACAATTAAAGGAAATTATTATTGCAATTTAATTACTTTCAAATGATTTGTAATATATAAATCTTCAGGCTATTAAAATGTGATTCATGAGGGTATAATATTGACTATTTTTTATGATTATTTTCAAAATACATTCAGGGATACAACATTTAAAATTATAAAGCCTTAAAATGAATATGTATTTAAGCTATAAAACTAGTATACTATGGTCAATGCGTTATTCTGTATATTTCTATAGAACAACGCCATTGTTGGAAAATTTACCTATTCTACATAATGTAAATTATTGACATTAGTAATTTTTATTAAACTAAATTTTTTATCTAGATAGATATACTTTATAATAGTATTCATATGAAGATAAAGTAGATAAATGCTTTTTTATGTCCGCGTGCATTATATGTTCTATCGATTAATTTGCACAAAAATTTAATCAACATAGTTTCTGCCAATTAAACTTTTACATATGCAGTTTCAATCAATAGATGCTGAGATATAGTTATCTAAAAAATCGATAAAAAGTTAATAACAGCAGCGACACCTGTCGTCTGATATATACCCAAGTTAAATCAGTAGAATTTTTAATAATATTTATCTCACATGCTAAGTTTAGTTATTTATATATCACAGAAGGTGAGATATAGTCTTCCCATAAATGAGAAATATTGCATCTTAGCAATGCTACCTGTCGTCCAATATACACCAAATTTAAATCAGCATAATTTTTATTCATATTTATCTGAAACGCCAACTTTGGTCTATTTATATATGATAGAAGTTCAGATATATTCTTTCCGTAAACGGAAAATGTTGCGGTACAGCAGTGTCTCTTGACTTACGTTAAATGCACTCAAGTAAAATCAGCTTAGTTTTTAGTTCCCCATCATACTATAGGTATGGGGAACTTAGGTAATCGTGAAAAATTTCGACCGCGGTTTTTTGACTTTTCTACACGTTTTCAGGTGTGAGGAATCCGAAAATGACAAAATTTCTATGGTGTCTGTTAGTCTGTTAGTCTGTTAGTGTGTTAGTGGGTCAGTCCGTTAGTTTGTTAGTCTGTGTACACGATATCTCAAGAACAAATTGTCGCAGAGAGGTCAGATCAGTTTTAAAATATTACTTTCGACACTGGCAAGAACCCTATTCATTTGCAACATTCGATTTTAAAAACTTCGTAAGTTATTCGAAATTTACGATTTTCTTAACATGGGAGAATAGGACAAAAAATCACTTAAACGTGCATTAAATGAAAACTTTTTATTGTAAAAATGTCAGACCAGTTTTAAAATATCAGTTTTGATGCCGTAATGAACATCAGTAACTATAAATATGCTACTTTGAAAATTTCGCAAGTTACTGGAAATTTACGAATTTCTTAACATGGCAGTATAGGGGAAATTTTCACATAAACGTCAATTTTGAGAGATATTTTCATCGTAAAGATGTCAGACTACTTTTGAAACATTATTTAGGACACTGGCATGAATATTAATGACTATGAATTTTCCAATATAAAGATTTCGTAAGTTATTGGAAATTTACGAATTTCTTAACATGGCTGAATAAGAGCAAAATTTCACATACACGTCAATCTTGAGGGATATTTTCATCGTAAAGATGTCAAACCACTTTCGAAATAATATCTAGGATACTGGCATGAATATCAGAGACTATGATTTTTCCAATTTAAAAAATTCGTAAGTTATTTGGAATTTACGATTTATTTAACATGTCAGAATAAAGCAAAATTGAGCATAAACTTCCATTTTGAGGATCCCAAATACGTTAGACAACTTCAAAATTACGTTTATGATATTTGTTTGAACATGATTCAATACAAATATTCTAATAGGAAAATTTCGTAAATTATTCGTAATTTACGATTTTATCAACATAGCGAAATTGTAAATTTTTCATATAAATATGAATTTGAGGATTATTGCATTGGAAATAGTAGCATGAAAACTAAACAACGAAATTGACCCTGATAAAATAAATTAATAGATTAGAATAAGATAAATATATCGAAATGAACGGTGGATAGCCTATTAGGCGGGGATTTCATTCTGTCACTGTATGAAGCTTTGGTCAAATTGATTTCTTTTAACATTATTGCCGAAACGTCAGTGGAGGCCCTCTGTTGAGACTCAAAACGGTTTTGGGCTGTGTCTGTCTGTCTGTCTGTCGCGCGATAGCGGCCGCCAAAAAAGCGCTATTTACTTGAAATTTGGTACACATGTTCATGAGCCCCACGAAATCAGGTGTATAGTTTTTGGTATGTATTCCAATTGTAGTTCGTATACAGGGACACGCCAAAGTTTTTCTTATCATTACGGCCTATGGGAGAAATTTATATGTACCACGATAGCGGCCACAAAAATCACGCTATTGACTTGCAATTTGGTACACGTGTTCATGTGCCCCGCGAAATCTGCTGTATAGTTTTGGGTGTGTATTCCATTTGTAATTTGTGTACAGGGACACGCCAAAGTTTTCTTATCATTACGGCCTATGGGAGGAATTTGTATGTACCGCGATAGCGGCCACAAAAATCACGCTATTGACTTGCAATTTGGTACACGTGTTCATGAGCCCAACGGAATCAGCTGTATAGTTTTAGGTGTGTATTCCATTTGTAGTTCGTGTACAGGGACACGCCAAAGATTTTTTATGATTACGATCTGTATGTACCGCGATAGCCACCGCAAAAATCAAGCTATTGACTTCCAATTTTTGCCGAAATGTGAATGGAGGCCCTCTGTTGAGACTCAAAAGGATTTTGGATTCCGTCTGTCTGTCTGTCTGTCATGCGATAGCGGCCGCAAAAAACACGCTATTGACTTGAAATTTTGTACACATGTTCATGATGCCCACGAAATTAGCTGTATAGTTTTCGGTGTGCATTCCATTTGTAAGTTCGTGTACAGGGACACGCCAAAGTTTTTTTTACCATTATGGCCTATGGGAAGAATTTGTATGTACCGCGATAGCGGCCCCCAAAATAACGCTATTGACTTGCAATTTGGTACACATATTCATGAGCCCATTGAGCAAGCATTTGACGAAACTGATATAGATCTGAGACTGACCGCCTTGGCGAAAATAATGCTCCTTTTATACTTTTCTATCGAAAACAGACTGTTCTGGAAAATTCTCGTATCACATCAGCCAATGAGATTAGAGCTTCCATATTTGGTATATCCCTAATAAGGATTTTCTCGCCAAGATCGCCAAAAAAAATCGCCAAGGAAGGAAATAGTCGCCAAATTTGGCGCCAAATTTATTTCTTCCCTTATAGGAGCTTTTTAATGCGTTTTTAAAGGAAAATTTGGCTATTTTAACGCTAAAACGACTATAAAGGCACAAAATTAGCATTTTATCAACTTACTAAACCTCTTTGAAAGAATTTATACAAAAATAAATGCAATTATTTACAATTTCGTAACACTTTATATCATATACAAATAGGTATACAAAGAGAGATACAACGGGGGGTTAAGGGGGGTTGCCGCCCCCCTCAGGAATGTATTTGATTTTGGTAATAAGTCGATCGAATCAATATATACTATTATATAATAAGGAATAAATAAAAATGACCTATTGAATAATGTCTGATGCAAATAGGACGTTGAGGCTCCTGATCTGCAGATCCACTAGTAATATGTCTCGCACTAGAAATTTCTGAGAACATAAATATGATGGGGAACTGAGCAGAGTCCACCTATGCCAACTATTTTTTATATCTTGATCACGTACCAAGTTTGTTGCATTTGTGTATTAAAGAACCTTAAACATTGCTTTCCCTAAATAAGGTTAAATTGCAACATAGCAGCGCCATTTTTTTTTTTTTTTTTTTTTTTTTTTTTCTGGTCTATTTGTACCAAACTAAATCAATATAGTTTTTTATCATGGTCCTCATATATATCAAATTTTCTGCACTTATACTCTACAGAAACTAAGACAGAGCCTTCACCTTAAATGGGGAAAATTGTAGCATGGGAGCGCCACCTGTTTGGTAAAAGTTTTATTGAATTCCGTCCATTGGTTCCTGAGATACAGAAATAATAATTTTTATAACATATTTCTTCAAATAAATAATGGAAAAAAGACAAGATTTTTTTTTTCTTTTTAAATTATTATAATTTACATTCACATTAGTGATAGCATTTCAAAAATAAATTGTATAACAGTAATAAATTGTCAACTTTCATTAATATTTATTGAATTAGAGCCTGTGAATTCCTCTCTATTATTTTACTTGACCTTGTCCATTCGAAATCGGTTTTAGGCTGAATATCTCAGACAAAAATATTTCAACTTTGGAAACCCTTCAGTCTTTGAAGGGAAATAAAAAATAATCAAATGTTTCTTTCAGAAAATTTTACGTAGGGTATTAGACCCAGTGCAAAGCCATTTTTAGGAAATTTGAAACACTACATAAGACACAGCATACTGCAATCAGAATGCAAAAATGTTAAATATCTTACGAAATACGAGCATTTATACTAAATAATTTTTAACTACGCAAGCGCAAACTTTATAAAAATTTCATTTCCATAATTTAACAGCGAAAAATATTGAGCAACTTATATGAAAATCCCAAACAAACATCGTGTAAATTGAAAAAGTTATGAGAGACAGAATGAACAGAATTTCAGTTCTTCTAAAAAAGGGAAGATGACACTGGGGTTTATCAATATTTATTTTCAATTAGCACACAATTCAACCAATGAGCATCGATTGAATGAAAATAAAAATGTGAGTAAAACCCCTTACAGTTTAGCATTTATTTTGAGAGAGCTGAAATTCTGTTCATTCAATCCTTTAAAATTTTTTTAATTTACCTGACATTTGCATGGGTTTTTCATATAAGTTGCCCAATATTTTTGGCTATTAAATTATGCAAATAAAATGTTTTAAAATCTAGCGCATGCGTAGTTAAAAGTTATTTAGTAAAAATGCTCATATATCTTAAGCTATTTAACATTTTTGCATTCTGATCGCAGTATGTTGAGTAGTACTACAAATTTTCTAAAAATGTCTTTGTACTGGGTCTAAAACCCTACGCGTCATAATTAAAAAAGTGGAAATTTATTTTGCAATAAAAAAAAAAAAAAAAAAAAAAAAAAAAAAAGTTATATCTCCCTGCATATACGTGGTAGCCTCATACAAATTCATACAGATAATGAGAAGAATTTTCATAATCACATGCTACAGCCAAAATGAATTTAAAGCATTACTTTTTACAGGGTGATCCAAAACATTTTGTTTTTTGTTTGATTTTCTACCGGTCTCCTTTTCCTTTTCAGGACACAACTTTCGTTGAAATATATGAGGTGTAACATGTTCTTTACACAACCAAAATTTCAAGATGATTCCTAAAGAACTTTTTCAGATATATGACAAAACGTCTAAATTCGAAAGTGTCCAAATACTTATTGTTAGATAGTGTATCAATTATTAAAAGGGAAGTATTAGCCTTCTAAGGAGTAGTTGCTAACTTTCGCGTGCAAAATCATTTAGCACAAACTCGAGAGTGTCTTTTGCCGCACTGATTGGTTGCCACTAAAATCGCGGGGGGGGGGGGGGGATGCTGCTCTGGCCCAAATCCTAAATTTATTAAATTCAGGCTTTCCCAGCTTTCTTATATTGCCGTGTCTTCAAAACTCTTAGACTTAATTTACTATAAAAAATAAATAAATAAATAAAATAGTTTCTTTCCTCGCTCCCACCCACTGAACAGAAAAAAGACATAGGGCGTACACATGAAGTGTTTTTATAAATGTTCCTCTTTTATTCATTTTGACCTTTATAAATCTTTAGTTTAATGTTTAGTATTTTTTAAGTTTGTTTTTACGGTTTATCACACACACACATATATATACATACATATATATATATATATGCACTGAAGAGCCAAAAATATGGTATACCTTACTAATATAGGGTAGAACCCCCGTGAGCACGCAGAAAGGCCGCAACACGACGGAGCATGAACTTGACTAATGTCTGAAAGTATTCTGGAGGTAATTCACACCATAAATCCTGTAGTACAATTAACAAATTTAAAGGTTTGCGATGGGGTGGGAAATCTCTCGTTGCAAGGCATCCCAGATATGCTGAAAAATGTTCGTATATGGGGATTTAGGTGCCCAATGGACATCGATAAAGTCAGAAGAGTGTTCCTGGAACCACTCGGTAGCAAATCTTGACGCGTGAGGTGTCGCATTGTCCTTCTGGAACTATCCATGTCCGTCGGAATGCAAAATTGACGTAAATGGTTGCAGGTGATCGGATAGGATGCTATCTGTCACTTGTTAGAGTTGTATCTAGACGTATCAAGGGCCCCATATCCCACCACTTACACATTCCAGATAACACGGTAGAACCTCCGTCAGCTTAAACAATCCCCTGTTGACATGTAGGGCCCATGGATTCAAGACCAAGAGGTTATCTCCATATTCGTGCACATCCATTCGACCAATATAATTGGAAACGAGACTTGTCAGGCCAGGAAATGTGTTTCCAGTCATCAGTAGTCCAATAACAGTATTGGTGGACCCAGGCGAGGCGTAAAACTGTGTCGTGCAGTCAACAACGATGTACGACTGAGTTTTCGGCTCCGAAAGCCCATATCAATGATTACCCGTTGAATAGATCGTACTCTGGCACCTGTTGATGACCCAGTTATCAAATCTGCAGCAACTTGAGGAATGTTTTCACATTTGTCATGTTTAATTATTGTCGTCAATTGTCATTAACCTCGTTCTTTCACGGCGTTTTTCTGGCCACAGCGATGCCGGAGACATGATGTTTCACTGGATTCTCGATATTCACGGTACACTCGTGAAATGGTCGTACGTGGAAATTCAAATTTCATCGCTACCTCGGAGATGTTGTAACTCTTCTTTCGTACATTAATTAATGCCATATTCAAATTTGCTTAAATTTTGATAACCTGCCATTGTAACAGCAGTAGTCGATCTAACAGCTTTAACAGACACCTGTTATCCTTTATTAGCACTGCCGATCGCATCACTTAATTGTGATTTGTTCCATACCTCTGTTAATTGCATATGCTTACCTATACTATTTTTTTTTGGCTCTTCAGTGTATGTATATATAGTTATACATGCACACAGAAAGAGAGAGAGAGTGAGTGAGAGATAACAGTAAGTCGACCAGCAATTACATAAAAATAGAACATTTATTAAAGAATCATTGTGCTTTGTTAAAAAATCAAAGGAAAAATGTAAAAAGAAGCGTGATTTCATCAATTAATGTTTTAACTTGTTTCTTTCGTATTCTATATACTTTGACAGACACAGTAAATAAATACTATATAACTTATATAATACTAATATAACTTATATGACTAATATACTTATATAACTTATATAATACTTATATAATACTAATATAACTTTTCAATGACAAAAAAATAACCAACTGCAAATAACAAAATAAAAATTATGCGTAATGGGAACACAATTAAATACTGTAACAAGAAAAACACAAGTAAATAATGTACACGGGCATATAAAAATTGTAAAGCATAAATTTATTTTAAGAATAACTAAATGAGTCTCTAAAGTGTCATTATTATATATTTTTTTTATACTACTCAATATATATTTGTAGATAATTTTCAACCATCTGACCTCCTTTGAAAAGGGCAAAATTGTAATGTTGTTTTCGCTGCATTGTTTTTTCAATGTACTAAATTAATATTTATTTCAACTTGAGATTAAAAATGTAACTGTGTACATGATTATAATCCTTTGAACTACTATTTACGACCTTTAAACTTGAAAAGCAAGCTAAAATTTCATAATTATATAATTTTGAATTATAAGTGGTATTGTGGAAAAAAGAACAGCTCAGTGACTGGTTATATCTATCAGCGGCAGTCAGATGGTTAATATGAAAAATAGATATTGGTAACTAATACTTTAGATATTAATAATTAGTTGTAGAAATATTATTCATCATAAGCCAAGGCTATTGTGTCAGCATTACAAAAGTAATTAATGACCCATAAATTTCGATTGAATATGTAATTTATTTTAAATTAGCTATTATTTTGATATAGTTCATTTTATAATTTAATTTTCAGATCAATATTTCTAATATTATTATTATTATTTTATTTTATTTTATTTTATTTTATTTTATTTTTTTCTACGCTAAAATTATGATGTATAAGCCAACGAAATCTATAATCTACCATACCTTAGGTTCCACATTACTCGGATTTTATAAAACTGACTTTATTTAGCTATTTATATCCTCATATTTGTTTTCATTATAGATAAAATATAGAATTAAACAACTAGTAAAATACTCTACTTATGCATGTATGTTTTAGACATGCGTAGGCAGATAATGAAAAGAAAATCCACAAATTAAAAGAAAGGGATCAAAATACTTGCTTCGAAAAGTGATACGGTGGTATTTAAAATGCAATCTTTAATTCTCCAATCCTTAATTCTCTAATCCTTAATTCTCCAATCCTTAATTCTTCTATTCTTTTATTTTTTTTTTCCTTTAAAAATTGATTAGTTCTATTATTTAAAAACTTTTTAAACTGATTATTATATTTTTTATAGTATGTAAAACTATAATGTGGTTCATAACTTTTTAAATAAAAATCGTTCTCTCTATAATTAATGCTTTGTTTTTAATAGTTTCCTCGTGAAAACAATTCTCTCGATTTAGTTGAATTCGGCGAAACCGCTGAGGTTTCACTTTATTATCATGCTGAGATTTGCAAATTTCGTACCTAATCAACTAGGAAATGATTCTGTATTACGGTGTTAGTAGTTGTACAATTTTAAGTGAAAGGATTCAAACGTGTGAAAATTGAAATTCCCATATTACTTAGCTTACGGCTACAAGTATAGATATCAATCGTGATAGTTATTTAAGCCTATACTTCAAGCAATGGCCCGCATTATAATTCAGTTTTTATACTTATCAAAATATTTTTCAAGGGAATTTATGCAGTATAAAAACCAGAACCAAAAATCATGCGTTCGCATTGATTACTAACACCTTTCAACTGTACGGACTCGTTGCCTCGTTCAACTTCCAGTGTTCTTTAATTATGTTATCACACAACGAACAGAAAGACAAATAGATAGACTAAGTAAATTCATAAACACACTCAAACACTGCTGAAACGTGTTAAAAAAGCTGAACACAAACGGAAATGCAATTCCAACAATTTACAATTGTAGCCCTTAATGTATCTGAATATTTTAGTGTAACCCTGTATAACTGAACGCTAAACATATCATATTCTATACAAAACGTTATTATAGCATATTAACAAAAAATGTCAATTTAATCATGATTTTTAAAAAAGAAAATTATTTAAATGTGATATATTAAGATGTCTTCCATAAAACACAAACGGAAATGCAATTCCAACAATTTACAATTGTAGCCCTTAATGTATCTGAATATTTTAGTGTAACCATGTATATCTGAACGCTAAACATATCATATTCTATACAAAACGTTATTATAGCATATTAACAAAAAATGTCAATTTAATCATGATTTTTGAAAAAGAAAATTATTTAAATGTGATTTATTAAGATGTCTCCCATAAAACACAATGCACTGGCATTATTTTGGGTGTCCCTGTACACAAACCAGTCGCACAGGACCTATTAATACCATTTTAAAAGGAAACATTTCTTAGTGAACTTAAATAGCATATTTCGTTTTGAAGAAATTCTGAAAAGATCAGACAGATGGACATATTCATCAGACTTGTAGTAGATTACAGAATCCTTAAAAGATTACAATTACGATTATTTTTAATCTTCAAATGCCGATTACGAATACGTTTAGATTACGATTACAGTTTTGATTACGTTTTGATTAGACTCTAGATTACGATTACATTCAGATTACGATTACAGTTTTGATTACGTTTTGATTATACTCTAGAATACGATTACATTCAGATTACGATTACAGTTTTGATTACGTTTTGATTATACTCTAGAATACGATTACATTCAGATTACGATTACAGTTTTGATTACGTTTTGATTAGACTCTAGAATACGATTACAATCAGATTACGATTACATGAAAAATCGATTACAATTAAACTTCAATTATACAGATTTCTCAATCTCGATGTGATGAATATCGCTTGTATATAATCTTTCTTAGATATTTCTTCACATAAATATATCTTGTATATATCCTCCCCTTATATTCTCTATACATTCTTTATTTTGATTGCTTTCAGATTAAGCTTTTAATATCACAGCAAGCAGATTAAAATTATCACATCAAGTAATTTATCATCTAAAGCGAGAGAAATTTTATATTTATACAAAACTCTATATTTTGACCATCAAAGAAATGTAATCATTAAAATATTGAAAGAAGTTTTAAGTATGAGTCAGAAATTAAAATACTATCTCAAATATCTGTCACAAATTTCACTTCTTTATAATAACTTAGTAGACCAAAATTTATTTTCAAATCGACCGCTAGTTCCGAAGCATGAAATTCGTTTTATATTACTTTTGCATTTTCAGTAGAAAAGAAAGATTAAATATATATATATATATATATTATTTAGTAAAACATAAAAAGGAAAGAAGTAGAAGCTATGTAAATTTGGAGAACCCCTTAAATTATTTCATATGTAAGTATGTACACTCATTGAATTACATTGGTAGCAATGTGTAAAGGTATAAGTAAGAAGTCTAAATGAAAATGCAATCAATTTAATTAAAAAAGAAGTTTCAAACATTCGCATTTGATTTAAATAAAACTGTCAGCTAAAAATGCAATTTTTTTTTTTTTTTTTTTTTACAAAGGAGAAATATCATATTGATATAAATTTAAAAATTGCAAATTAGATGTACAATTCTGTTGCCTATAATAAATAATGAGTTTAGTTATCTTTATACCTTCATAGATTATGATGACACCTGTATTAATTAAATGATTTTATTAAATGGTCTAGATAATATATTTATGTTTCTCAAATGAATATTAATAAACAAATATTTCTCGTCTGTAAAATTTAGCACTACTACCTCCCTCCCAATAAATAAATAAAATCAATTAATAATCCAAAATTTTTTATTTTTTCTTACTTCTGAACATTGAACTTCATACATATACAAATAGAATGTAGGAGAGATTTAAAATTCTTTTAACCATTTTTATTTAATTTAATCAAAATTAAATTTTTTAGTAGTTTCCCGCTTTTAATAGAGTGTGGGAACTCGTATAGAATTTTCCAGCGACACTGAATAACTTCTTTACGGGTGCTGAAGATGCACAGATAGAGAGATATTTTGAACTAATTTTTGCAATTTTTGGATATCTTTTGTCATTTTAGTTCCAAAAATTTAGAGGGCAAATATCTTCTTCTTTCAATGGCTCTTTTAAATACTCCGTTATTTCCGATTTTGCTATATAATTCTTGGCAAGTTTTCTTGATCTTTTCCCGTCCAAAAACGCAAACAGTTTGGTCTTTTTTTTTTTTTCTCTCTCTTTTTTTTTCTTTTAAGTTCAGTTGCGGCTTTTTCTTCTGGTTCTGTTATTTCTTCGACAAGTAAGTGATTTTTCATTTCTTTAATTATTATTTCATACACTTGCTCATTTGTCAAGTCCAGGCAACTATTCTTGAATCGTGGATCCAAAATTGTTGATATAATAAATGGTGTACTTTCCACATATTTTTTCATCATTTTTTCTAAGGAAAATTTCAAAGCTTGGAGGAGAAATCTTTCTTATAGATTTTAAATTATTTTACAACAATAAAATACAATAAATACAAATATATTAAAAATAATTTATTAGGCCCCATAAATAACGGTAATCATTACAGAAATATGTTTGAAAAAAGAAATACACCTATTTCGCAATATTTCGGCAATCAGAATGTTTTACTTAAATGTACTAGAGCATACGCAAATAGATAAATGAACGGAGAGACAGAAGAGGAAAAGACAATCAAAAATTAAATTTAAAATATTTCAAGAAATCAAATTAAAATTTCGTAAGTTCAAAAAATTATGAAATCATTAAAGCATATCTAAACTTTAAAGTTGCTTTTTAGGGGACAACTTAAGTTTTAAGACGGTGAGTAACAATCATATTTGAGAGATTTCTTTTACTTTTTAATGGCAAAGCATCTTATTACGTGGATTGTTAACATGTTTAATTTTGTGATTAAGCAAAACTCTTTATTCTCGTAAAAATATCTTCGATTTGTTTGTTAACTTTTATTTTTATTTTTTTTAAATTTCAATAAAGGGTTCTACTAAATATTTTTTGTAAATAAAACCCCTTTAAAAGGCTTATAAAAAAAAATACACCAATAAGTTCATATAAATTTGTAGATATAGAAAATGAAAAAATCATTCTAAACAATAATCACTCTATAACGTTGCTAGGGAGTATTAAAAATGATAAAGGCAAACAAACTGCAATTCCAGCAATTTTCAATTATAACCGTTATTGAAAGCGAAAATTTTTGTGTTGCTTTCTAAATCTTATTGCTAATGACATTATATTCTGCAGGAAGCATTTTCTTGCGCATATGTATTGTAATGGCGACTGCATTATGGTTTGTGCGAAATAAAAGTTAAAATATGATCTATAGAAATACCTTTGATAGGTCGCAATGCTTTGAAATTTTTTTCAAATTTCCCTGTAGACAAACCAGTGGTAATATTTACCATATTTTTAAAAGGGAACAATTCCATAGTGAACTTGAAGAACATAACATATATTAGTTTCAAAAAATTCCATAAATATTTAAGGGAATTAGAGCGCGCGCGAAGAGACGAACCGAAGTCTTAAGCATAATGATAAAGAATTTTTCGTTGTGTCCCTGTAAAAACCCACAAATGCTTATCACCAAAATTCACCAAAATGCTTATATTTAGAGCAACAGTGATTTATAATATTCATATAAATTTTCAGCTCAATTGAGTAAAGCGTTTAGATGCTATCGCACTTTTAAAAATTTGGTCCCATAGGCCATAATGATAAAGAATTTTTCCTCGTGTCCCTGTAAAAAAACTATGAGTGCTAGATTCACCAAAATCTATAGGGTTCGTATTATGGTGACTTACAATATATGTACCAACTTTCAGCTTATTCGAACAAAGCGTTTAGACGCTAGCGTGTTCACTCACAGACATACATACACACATACATACATCATCGTAAAAATAGTTGAAACGGACTCAGGGGACCTCGAAACGTATAGAAACATCAAAATCTCAAATTCGGATTTTTGACATGATTACAATACTTTCCTCACTATAGTGTTCGGAAAGTAAAAAATAAAAATAATAAACACACACTATTTTTTTGGTCTATAGCATTTTTATATTACAATACGTTACAGGAAAACAAGATTTTCCGAAATGAAAGGTGGCCCCGAAGTGATGCTGAGCTTCCCTTAGCTTCAAAGCTTAATCGGGCCCTGAAAATATGACCACTGAAATATTCCAGGGTGAGTAGGTAAGTTCAAAAATTTGCTTGTGAAGCTAGAAAATTTTGAAAAAAGGGATAACAAAAAATATAAATAGAGTAAAATTGGCAGCAAAGAAAAGAAAAATATAGTGCAATCTTATTTTAGAGATAGATTGCGTTTACATTGCTTCACGATACAGATTATTCTCTAGAAAAATATAATGAGATTACGATTAGATTACGATCAGATTACGATTAGATTACGATTATAATTTTTTTTTTTTTGATTACGATTAGATTACGATTACAATTTAAATATTTTTTTTTGATTACGATTAGATTACGATTACAATTTAAATATTTTTTTTGATTACGATTAGATTACGATTACAATTTAAATATTTTTTTTGATTACGATTAGATTACGATTACAATTTAAATATTTTTTTTTGATTACGATTAGATTACGATTATAATTTAAATATTTTATTTTGATTACGATTAATCAGCGATTACGTTGCTTTTGTAATCGATTACAATCGATTACGATTACGCGATTAAGATTACTACAAGTCTGATATTCATATCATATTCACACTTAAACATTGTCAAAAAATGTTAAAATGCTTAATAAAAATGAAAATTCAATTCTATCTATTTTCTCATATAGCCCTTAATATATTTGAATATTTTTAAGCAGGACTGTAAATCTTAATTCTAATTGTACTACATATTATTGAAAGCATTCTTTTGTGCATATGAATAAAATATTTCAACCTTATTAAGATTTTTGCAAAGTAAAGTTATTAAAATACGTTTTGTTGAAATACCTCTTGTAGAACGCAAATGCTTGGGAATAATTTCGGGCGTCCCTGTACACAAACCACTGGTGGTATTTACTCCATTTTTCAATAGGAAACATCCGATGATAAACTTGAATAAAATATTTCAAATTCATTAAAATTTGGGCAAAATAAAGGTATTAAAATATGGTTTACCGAAATACCTTCCATAAAATCAATGCTTTGGAATACTTTCGGGTGTTCCTGTACACAAACTAGTAGTGGTATTTACTTCATTTTCAATAAGAAACATCCAGTGGTGAACTTGAATAACTTATATCAATTAAAGACAGGCAGACCGAAGTCATAAACAATTTTCAAATTCGTTGGAAAGTGTTAAAAAATAAAGAAAAATTAAATTCATATATAATTAGAATTTTTGTTTCGAACATCCAGTCAATATTTTTTACTTATTTATGTCAATATGAAACCCATAATAATTGTTGTAATTATTTTATAAAAATATTTCATAATTATATGGTTTAAAAAATATTTTTGCCGAAACATCAGTTGAGGCCTCCATGTTGAGACTCAAAAAGTTCTTGGGTTCTGTCTGTATGTATGTATGTCTCGTGATAGCGGCCACAAAAATCACTCTATTGGCTTGCAATTTGGTACACGTGTTCAATAACCACACAGAATCAGCTGCATAGTTTAGGGTGCGTATTCTATTTGTAGTTCATGTACAGAAACACACCAAAGTATTTTTTTATCATTACGGCCTATGGACATAGAATTTGTATGTACTGCAACAGCGGCCGCTAAAATCCTCTGATTGACTGGTAAATTGGTACACATGATAAGGGACCATGCAGAAAGAGCTGTATATTTTTTTGTGTACATATTGTTAATTCTTCGTGTAAAGGGACACACCAAAGTTTTTCTTACCTTTATGGGAATATGGGCAAATTTTCGTTTAAGCGCATTTTAATATGGTTACACTGCCTTCAACAAAATGAAATAACACAATTTATTGAGTTGCTTTAAAGCACGTTTTCTGTAGAAAATGTGTGCTTTGACTTGGTTATTCATATACAGGACCTTACAAAAATGTTTCGAAAATATCACGTAATTATCCAAATTATGTCAAATTTCAAATATTTTTTCTTGAGCTACATATAATAACTTGCATAGTTTTTACTGATGTATATGGTGTTTATTACTCGTTTACAGGAACACATAAAATAATTTCATGACATTACAGCTTGTGGGCACATTTCTGTTTAAGCGCATTTTAACGCGAATATGCTGCATTCAACATTATAGGTTTAACATACATTATTAATATTTTTAAAAACAAGTTTTCTCTTAGAAAAAAGGTATGTACAGACTAAATAATTTTTTTACAGGCCACACAAAAGAATTCTAAAGAAATTCTGCAATCATAGAAATGATCTCGAATTTGGCTCAAGTATTAATGAGATACAATGAGTTAGTTTTATACTTTTTTTAGTGCATATAATAATTGTGGCTCGTATACAGTTGTATAAAAAAGAATTTTGCACCATTAAAGTCTATAGACGTTATTTCATAAAAATGCTTTTTAACATGATTCGCTCATTTAAACACATTAAATAAACATTGTTATTAAAATGTTTAAAAGCATGCTTTCTGTGGAAAATGGTAGTCATAGAATTGGTAATAAGTGTACAGTGCCTCACAAAAACATTCGGAAACGCTATTTAATCCTTTCACACAAAATTGTATACAAGTAGTTATGTGTTACAAGGAATTAACAAAAAGCTATGGGGGAGAAGGAAATATACATATATATATATATATATATATATATATATATATATATATATATATATACATATAGAGAGATAGATATAGACAGACAGGTACAACAGGGGGTTGAGAGGAGCGATAACCCCCCTCAAAAACTTATTTGATTATGTAGCGAGTTCTAAAAATTTACTATCTATTACTTAAAAAGAGTCCTAAAAGATTACTGTTAACAAATGCTGCCATTGTCAAAGAAGAACCGTTTTAGGAGAACAACTTTTCGTTATCTGTAACTTCGATTTCGCCGAAGTTTACTTCTATTTTTCACAGCATGATTTCTCAAAAATTAGAATTTTAACACGCATTATTGTTACAATCAATGTGCATCTGAATAAATAATATGTTATAAACATTACCATTATACTATAAGTTCATTTGGAATAAAAACTCACATCACGTGACGGATTTTTTTTTTTTTTTTAATAAATAATATAAAATACCGCATTTAGCACTACCGCCCATAGACAAAGTTATTTGTTAAAAGAATAAGAATAAGCAGTTACGACTATTAATAAAATAAATGACCTTTAATAGCATTGGTTCAAAAAAAAATCTTTTATTAAATAGTAATTATTTCTGAATTCAAACTAATTTCCCGAGATGGGACTCTGAGGTACTTTTCAATATAAATTTGATTACACCAAAAATCTCAACATTATCTGCCTATTTTACAGCATAATGACATTATACGGATAAATTTGCACACATAAATTAGCACACATACAAACACACACAAAAGTTATGTTCGGTAAACCAAATTTATTTTGTAGATTGATTTTCAGATTTATTTTGTTATTTTAACAGTAATTTTGTAAGCAACTTGGTTCGATTGACCGAAAGAATATGGTTGAAAGAAGAGTCAGTCTCAGTGGAAATTCCGATAGGATACGTCATAAATCTCTTTGCAAACAACCAGACTTGTAGTAATCTTAATCGCGTAATCGTAATCGATTGTAATCGATTACAAAAGCAACGTAATCGCTGATTAATCGTAATCAAAATAAAATATTTAAATTATAATCGTAATCTAATCGTAATCAAAAAAAAATATTTAAATTGTAATCGTAATCTAATCGTAATCAAAAAAAATATTTAAATTGTAATCGTAATCTAATCGTAATCAAAAAAAATATTTAAATTGTAATCGTAATCTAATCGTAATCAAAAAAAAATATTTAAATTGTAATCGTAATCTAATCGTAATCAAAAAAAAAAAAAAAATTATAATCGTAATCTAATCGTAATCTGATCGTAATCTAATCGTAATCTCATTATATTTTTCTAGAGAATAATCTGTATCGTGAAGCAATGTAAACGCAATCTATCTCTAAAATAAGATTGCACTATATTTTTCTTTTCTTTGCTGCCAATTTTACTCTATTTATATTTTTTGTTATCCCTTTTTTCAAAATTTTCTAGCTTCACAAGCAAATTTTTGAACTTACCTACTCACCCTGGAATATTTCAGTGGTCATATTTTCAGGGCCCGATTAAGCTTTGAAGCTAAGGGAAGCTCAGCATCACTTCGGGGCCACCTTTCATTTCGGAAAATCTTGTTTTCCTGTAACGTATTGTAATATAAAAATGCTATAGACCAAAAAAATAGTGTGTGTTTATTATTTTTATTTTTTACTTTCCGAACACTATAGTGAGGAAAGTATTGTAATCATGTCAAAAATCCGAATTTGAGATTTTGATGTTTCTATACGTTTCGAGGTCCCCTGAGTCCGTTTCAACTATTTTTACGATGATGTATGTATGTGTGTATGTATGTCTGTGAGTGAACACGCTAGCGTCTAAACGCTTTGTTCGAATAAGCTGAAAGTTGGTACATATATTGTAAGTCACCATAATACGAACCCTATAGATTTTGGTGAATCTAGCACTCATAGTTTTTTTACAGGGACACGAGGAAAAATTCTTTATCATTATGGCCTATGGGACCAAATTTTTAAAAGTGCGATAGCATCTAAACGCTTTACTCAATTGAGCTGAAAATTTATATGAATATTATAAATCACTGTTGCTCTAAATATAAGCATTTTGGTGAATTTTGGTGATAAGCATTTGTGGGTTTTTACAGGGACACAACGAAAAATTCTTTATCATTATGCTTAAGACTTCGGTTCGTCTCTTCGCGCGCGCTCTAATTCCCTTAAATATTTATGGAATTTTTTGAAACTAATATATGTTATGTTCTTCAAGTTCACTATGGAATTGTTCCCTTTTAAAAATATGGTAAATATTACCACTGGTTTGTCTACAGGGAAATTTGAAAAAAATTTCAAAGCATTGCGACCTATCAAAGGTATTTCTATAGATCATATTTTAACTTTTATTTCGCACAAACCATAATGCAGTCGCCATTACAATACATATGCGCAAGAAAATGCTTCCTGCAGAATATAATGTCATTAGCAATAAGATTTAGAAAGCAACACAAAAATTTTCGCTTTCAATAACGGTTATAATTGAAAATTGCTGGAATTGCAGTTTGTTTGCCTTTATCATTTTTAATACTCCCTAGCAACGTTATAGAGTGATTATTGTTTAGAATGATTGTTTCATTTTCTATATCTACAAATTTATATGAACTTATTGGTGTATTTTTTTTTATAAGCCTTTTAAAGGGGTTTTATTTACAAAAAATATTTAGTAGAACCCTTTATTGAAATTTAAAAAAAATAAAAATAAAAGTTAACAAACAAATCGAAGATATTTTTACGAGAATAAAGAGTTTTGCTTAATCACAAAATTAAACATGTTAACAATCCACGTAATAAGATGCTTTGCCATTAAAAAGTAAAAGAAATCTCTCAAATATGATTGTTACTCACCGTCTTAAAACTTAAGTTGTCCCCTAAAAAGCAACTTTAAAGTTTAGATATGCTTTAATGATTTCATAATTTTTTGAACTTACGAAATTTTAATTTGATTTCTTGAAATATTTTAAATTTAATTTTTGATTGTCTTTTCCTCTTCTGTCTCTCCGTTCATTTATCTATTTGCGTATGCTCTAGTACATTTAAGTAAAACATTCTGATTGCCGAAATATTGCGAAATAGGTGTATTTCTTTTTTCAAACATATTTCTGTAATGATTACCGTTATTTATGGGGCCTAATAAATTATTTTTAATATATTTGTATTTATTGTATTTTATTGTTGTAAAATAATTTAAAATCTATAAGAAAGATTTCTCCTCCAAGCTTTGAAATTTTCCTTAGAAAAAATGATGAAAAAATATGTGGAAAGTACACCATTTATTATATCAACAATTTTGGATCCACGATTCAAGAATAGTTGCCTGGACTTGACAAATGAGCAAGTGTATGAAATAATAATTAAAGAAATGAAAAATCACTTACTTGTCGAAGAAATAACAGAACCAGAAGAAAAAGCCGCAACTGAACTTAAAAGAAAAAAAAAGAGAGAGAAAAAAAAAAAAAGACCAAACTGTTTGCGTTTTTGGACGGGAAAAGATCAAGAAAACTTGCCAAGAATTATATAGCAAAATCGGAAATAACGGAGTATTTAAAAGAGCCATTGAAAGAAGAAGATATTTGCCCTCTAAATTTTTGGAACTAAAATGACAAAAGATATCCAAAAATTGCAAAAATTAGTTCAAAATATCTCTCTATCTGTGCATCTTCAGCACCCGTAAAGAAGTTATTCAGTGTCGCTGGAAAATTCTATACGAGTTCCCACACTCTATTAAAAGCGGGAAACTACTAAAAAATTTAATTTTGATTAAATTAAATAAAAATGGTTAAAAGAATTTTAAATCTCTCCTACATTCTATTTGTATATGTATGAAGTTCAATGTTCAGAAGTAAGAAAAAATAAAAAATTTTGGATTATTAATTGATTTTATTTATTTATTGGGAGGGAGGTAGTAGTGCTAAATTTTACAGACGAGAAATATTTGTTTATTAATATTCATTTGAGAAACATAAATATATTATCTAGACCATTTAATAAAATCATTTAATTAATACAGGTGTCATCATAATCTATGAAGGTATAAAGATAACTAAACTCATTATTTATTATAGGCAACAGAATTGTACATCTAATTTGCAATTTTTAAATTTATATCAATATGATATTTCTCCTTTGTAAAAAAAAAAAAAAAAAAAAAAAAATTGCATTTTTAGCTGACAGTTTTATTTAAATCAAATGCGAATGTTTGAAACTTCTTTTTTAATTAAATTGATTGCATTTTCATTTAGACTTCTTACTTATACCTTTACACATTGCTACCAATGTAATTCAATGAGTGTACATACTTACATATGAAATAATTTAAGGGGTTCTCCAAATTTACATAGCTTCTACTTCTTTCCTTTTTATGTTTTACTAAATAATATATATATATATATATATTTAATCTTTCTTTTCTACTGAAAATGCAAAAGTAATATAAAACGAATTTCATGCTTCGGAACTAGCGGTCGATTTGAAAATAAATTTTGGTCTACTAAGTTATTATAAAGAAGTGAAATTTGTGACAGATATTTGAGATAGTATTTTAATTTCTGACTCATACTTAAAACTTCTTTCAATATTTTAATGATTACATTTCTTTGATGGTCAAAATATAGAGTTTTGTATAAATATAAAATTTCTCTCGCTTTAGATGATAAATTACTTGATGTGATAATTTTAATCTGCTTGCTGTGATATTAAAAGCTTAATCTGAAAGCAATCAAAATAAAGAATGTATAGAGAATATAAGGGGAGGATATATACAAGATATATTTATGTGAAGAAATATCTAAGAAAGATTATATACAAGCGATATTCATCACATCGAGATTGAGAAATCTGTATAATTGAAGTTTAATTGTAATCGATTTTTCATGTAATCGTAATCTGATTGTAATCGTATTCTAGAGTCTAATCAAAACGTAATCAAAACTGTAATCGTAATCTGAATGTAATCGTATTCTAGAGTATAATCAAAACGTAATCAAAACTGTAATCGTAATCTGAATGTAATCGTATTCTAGAGTATAATCAAAACGTAATCAAAACTGTAATCGTAATCTGAATGTAATCGTAATCTAGAGTCTAATCAAAACGTAATCAAAACTGTAATCGTAATCTAAACGTATTCGTAATCGGCATTTGAAGATTAAAAATAATCGTAATTGTAATCTTTTAAGGATTCTGTAATCTACTACAAGTCTGCAAACAACCAGTGAGGAGCTATGTGCTAGAATAACAAAATTGTTTATTTAAATCAAGAACATAATTTTGCAGATTTAAATATTGGTTGAATCAACAAAACCGCTTTGCTAAAATAAAAATATAAAAATAATTTGGTTCTGATTAATAATTTTTTGTCGAAGCTACATCAACAAAAAAATTAGGCTGAATTAACAAAATTTTGTAGATTTAAGAGATGGTAGATTTTCCCGGTTGTGGGCACCTTCATGTAACCAGTTGTGGGTACATTTTGTTTTTTTTTTAAAACGTGTGTGTTTAACTTACAAATTGTCAAATATTATCGTTTATATCAGCATAACATATTTTATTAGTGTTTTTATATATTTTGAGCTATGTCAACTCCAGAAAAGTCAACCGATCGAAAAGAAATGGATTTTAATGCGCTGGTCGAGGCCATTTAGGATTGCTTAGTAGATAAGAAATCCATAAAATCGACTGTCCGAGAATATGGATTTCCTCACAGCATCTGTGTCCCTTCTGAAGAAACCTGGAAAAAGTGAGGTAGCTCCACCTGTCAAACTGCCGTCCTAACGCGCTAAAAATAGGAACATCCACAATCTGATAATGATGTCGACTTCTGCATCATCTGTTTGAACACCTGCTACCATTCCTAACAAGAGCCAACTCAATTGAATGCAACGGATGTGATCGTCTGATGCATTTTAAGTGTGCAAAAATATACATGCAAATTATTTTACTTGCAAGCATTGCACTTCTGATTCGGAGGACGAAGAAGAGGACGAATATAGTTCAAACAATGACTTTTTCTGTTGTTATTTTGGCCACCGAATTCTTACAAAACGAATAAACTTTGTTATTTTTTGTATCTCTTATTATAGTCCCAATTTTAGCATATTTTTCAAGTGTTCACACAACCGGGTAGACTTTTTTATTTATTTATTTATTTTTATTTTATTTATTTATTTATTTATTTATTTTTTATTTATTTATTTTTTTTTTTGTCCAAAAATATCCACTTCACAAAACTGGTGATGCAAATTTTCTGGTTCACGGATTCGATACAGTTACTGTTCCCCTATTATATATATTAAGGTAATAATGTGTCTCCTCTGTACTAAATATATATATATATATATATATATATATATATACATATATATGTATGTGTGTGTGTGTGTGTAGCCAGAGATTTGGCAGTATATACAATGCCGGCAAAAAAAAAAAAAAAATCTTTACACTGGTGTGGCAAAAAAAAAAAAAAAAAAAAAAAAAAAAGAAAGAAAACTTTACATGTCAAATCCGAGTTATGATTTCATTTGGCATACCCGCCATAAAACTGTTGACGGAGCCTAGTGTTAACGCGTGGAGTAAGTCGGTCACAGACAACCTTCCCCCATCCTACCAACACTCAGTTCGCCACGTGAGCTTCTACATTGAGGTTGAACGTCCTTATCTCGCGCTGGCCAGTGTTTTGTTTACTTGTTGGAAGTTTGAAAACTTACACCGATATTCCCATTGCACAAAATGTGTCGGAAGAAACTAAAAATAGAAGGGAAATCCCGTGCCTTGACTCTACTAGAAATGGGGGAGTCTGCTGTTAATGTAGCCAGAGATTTGGCAGTATCAAGACAGGCATTGCCTCCCGGGAAGGTACACCACAGAGAAAATCAGGCTCTGGCGCACCTAAGAAAACTACACTAAGGACTGATAAGCTTTTGAAACGTGAAGTGATGTCAAATCCCTTTATTACCGCTGTTGGACTCAGAAACAAATACCCTGAGCTTCTCCAGAACGTCTCAAACAGGACAATACGGAACCGTCGGCAGAAGGACCTAGGGCTACCAAGTTGCCGTGCTTCAAAGAAGCCACTGCTAACATCAGCAATGAAAAAAGAACAACAACAAAAAAAAGATTTATATTATGTAAGAAATATCAAGATTGGACACCTGGACAGTGGAAGAAAGTGGTGTTTAGTGATGAGAGCACTTTCAGGTTGCTCAGAGGAGGGTCACATATCGTGCGTCGTCCAAGTACCGCATCACGGTATGACACAAAATTTACCATTAAGACTGTTAAAAACCCTGGCAGTGTGATGGTGTGGGGTGCATTCAGTGAAAACAAATGCAGGTGAGGTTTGTAGTTCCTTCCTAAGAATGTAACAATGAAAGCAAGTAATTATATTAATGTTTTGCAAGAGCAATTGCTTAATTTTTGGGACATTCAAGAGAGCGACTTTTTTCATGCATGATGGGACACATGCCCGCAAGACCAAGGCCGTGACCAAATTTCTAAATGACCACAACATTAATGTTCTAGAATGACCAGATAACTGACCTGACTTTAACCCAATAGAAAATGCTTGAAATGTCTTGAAAAACAAGGTTCAAGAGACATGGTCCAGCAACATAAATGACCTAAAGGAGATGCTGAAAAGACTGTAGGTAACTGTGAACCTCACCTACTTCGCCAGGCTTGCTGAATTTATGCCTAAATGGCTGCAGATGGTAATAAAATGTAAATGTGACATGTCAGAATCCCGAATGCCATGCAATATTTCCAATAAATCACTTGAATGTTAAGGTTTTGACTTAAATGTTCCTTTTATTGACCTTATAAAGGTTTTTTTGTCAGCACTGTATATATATAGAGAGATTTTTTTTTTTAATCTAATGGACTAAATAAATATTCGAGGCAGTTGAATTCTTAGTAGTACTGCTTTAATGTAATACTGTATTTATTATTGTGTATTTGTAATGTATTATTATTTTTTATATATATACATACAAAAATTTCAATAATGAAAATATATTTTATCTTTAAATTTTTATTAATGATAAAGTGTTTCTTTTATCTAGATCCATATTTAGTCAGCGGAGTGGATAGTGGCCTTTCAAGACGTTCCTCTTCTTTGCATACGATAGTACAGCAACCTTGGTTTATTGCAGTCCTAGGCAGCTTTGTCTTCATTCTTCTCTCCGTATTCTTGGTGGGTGTTTTCTTCAAAAGGAGGCTTGCATGGAAAAAAGCTTTGGGTGTACAGATTAATGGTAATTCTTTAAAAAAATATGCATAATATTTATTCCTCTGTGATATCCTTTATTATTTCGATCGTCATTGTTTTAGAGTCCACCAATGCCAGCTAGTTTTTCTTTCCCCATCATTATTTTCAAAATACTGAAAATCTCCAGCTTAAACCCCAAAATTTCTAGGTTTATTCCCATATTTCAAAATTCCTTAGTAATCTAAATCTCTATTTAAAAGTAAAAACTTTCTGATTGACCAAATTTGTCTGTAAGAATAGTACAAAAATCTAAACAAGAACGGAAATTACGGTACACAGTGATTATTAACACTTTCCAACTGTACGTATAAGTGTTAAAAATGCTTAACGCAAAAGAAAATTCAGCTCGTAATATATCTAAATATTTTAGTGTGGCCCTGTAAATCTGACAATTAACCATATTATATTCTATAAAAAACAAATAAATATTTTCATAGAGGTATTTGGCGTTAGCGTAAAATTTTTATTAAGTAGTACTTTTCTTTTCTACAGTGAAACAGTTTCTTCGTTTTAATGGGCTCTTCCCACCTGACGTCAGAGGTCACATGATAGAGGAAAAACAAATAGCACACAAAGTCTTGTTTATCTATAGCGATTTCTGAGATAACATATTTTCTATTCTTATTTTTGATCAATCGTATTTAATCTGTGTTATTTTTTATACATCATCATTTTTAATCCATTTTATATCATTATTCAACATCTTTTGTTTGCTGTATACATTTACAATCATCATTTAGTTTATGTTTGTTATTGATGTTCATGAAGAACATGTTTAATACGCTGATTTTTGGTACTTAAATCAGTGACAGTGCGATATTGCACTGCGTAAATCCATTTAGACCAGTAAATAAGTTAATTAACTTGTTGTAACACCTTTATGCAATTAAATTAAATGAAAACATCTTAAAATTTCAAATTATAATCCATAAACATTCCACGAGAAGCTATTATTTATTGCTAGATCAGTTAATGTTACAGTTACACTACAATATACAAAAATCGATTCTTGTAGGTAAAAATAAATAAACACATGAAATGTTTTTTAAAAATTATTAAATTTACAAATACAATTATTCTACTGTTTACAAATGCACAATATTACTTTTATTTTATTTTATATTAAATATTAAATTTTTTGTTCTTAAGAACAATATTTAATTGAATTCGATTATTCGTTTTCCTCTGTCACGTGACTGAGCAGACGACGGTGGGAAGAGCCCATTGATACTTTATATGTAACTTACGCGATATTTTTTTTTTTTTTTTTTAATGTTCTCACCTTAATTGTCAATAGTTATAATTTGAATTTTATTAAAATTTTATTTCTATTTTATAAATATCATAACATATATTATATATATATATTAATATGAAGCACAGAACAGCTTTAGTATCGGACCCCTTTGGCAAAATTTAAAATTTGGCACCGAAGTTTCTCGGACGTTTCTCGCCAAGATCTCAAGTTACGTAATTGCTATAGCTATTTCAATACATCGCAAAAATGACAAAATTATTTAAAGTCACCGAGGGGTGCCATACTAAAGCTGTGCGTTTTGTATTTAATTATTCATTTATTTATAATATTTTCCATTAAAGACTTCGGGAAATGTTTCATATATTTCTCTTTCCATTTTACAGTTTTGTTCAGTTCTTTCATTGATTTCAAAATTCTATAAACACTACCTTAACCTGGGAAACGCTGGGTAGATCGACTAGTTTTTGTTATAGTTAACCGCTGAAAGTTCTAAATAAGAAATTTCTAGTTGAAAAGATACTGGTACACAAACATCCATAAAAATTATGGAATTAAAAAAAAAAAAAAAAAAAAAAAAATGTTTAATGTTTTCATGAGCACTTTTCTAATTTTTGAAACAGTATATATATATATATTTTTCCCCACTTAAAAATGAAAAAAGAAAACTTATTTTAGGAACAAGTTGCTATTTCTTTAAACAATTTCATGGCAACTGAGTATGTTTCTAAACGTTAGATGTAAGATTTTATGCAATAAATCATTCATCCATAATGTTCAACAATCAAAAATGTCGCACAGTGTTCGTACCTGTTCATCTCACAATGGAAACAAGCGTTCGTTTAACTGACGATAAAAGAATAGAAAAGCGGAGGAAACGCGATTCAAGTGTCGTTCTAAGAAACAATAGACAGATATCGTGGATCAACGGTCGTTACATAAATAAATATGGCTATTAATGTTTCACTTCCGACTCATACATGTCAAAAGAATGGACTAATTAGCATTTTAGGAAGATAACTTAATACCAGTTACGCGATTCAATGGGCGATTGCCTATATCTAAATCTATGATGCTAAATATTAGTTACAATTTTCTTGCTAATACTCACGAACGAAGGCTTATATAAAAATGATAAAAACAATTTCGGAAATAATAATAATAATAATGTGAACTCTTGTTAAGAAAGCTTCTTTTAAAGTGGATTTCTTGTTATTACGTACAAAAAGTACACCTGTTAAAACTTATACGTATCGCATGTTATGTTTTTTTTTCTTTTTTGCTTTAAAGCTAATATTTCTCGAATATTCCTTTTCCAAAACATATGAGTATGTAGTAATGAAAGTGGGAGTAAATCACCATCGAATGTGCAAGAAGTCTTTGATATGAAAGTGTGTGTGTGTGTGGGGGGGGGGGGGAGATTTTATCAATAGAGAAATTTATCAATCAATTGAAAATGTGTTAGAAAGTATTTTTGAACAACTGTTTAAAAATGTAAATAATATCGAAAGAAAGTTGATTACGCAGGAAATTTTGATAGATTGATATCTACTTTTTTCTCCGTGTCTTACATAAAGTTTTACATGAAAGAAAATCATATTGTGAGTAAGTATTACAATGTAAACTAAAATTTAAAAAAAAAAAAATCTCTCTTTCTCCCTCATTTTGAAATTGTTTTTGTATTCATTTTTTCTGCGTTATTATTTTTAGGGAAATGTTATAAAAGGGTTTCAGAAAACAAACCGTTTACATTCCGTGCATATTTATGACTTCTATTATAATACGTTATAGTGAATACGGATAAAAGTTGCTAGCCTTTGTTCTGTCTAAACGAGAATTCACTGTACTATTACTTTTTATTATTTTTTAGGGCGGAGGATTGTTAGTTTCAGCCTGGAGATTTAGTAGACCAGTTTTATGTAACACCAAAGTAAATTAGAAATATCAGTCCTATCATCACAAATTCAGTAACAAATGAAAGGGGCGATTTTTCTGTATCTAGAGGTGCAAAAAGTTTTTCGACACGACAATTAGATTTTTTAAAATTAACTAAAATATGAAATTTAGGTGACAACACTTCATTTTAATTCCTTTCAGTCATTTTAAAAAGTACGTGGCTGGTTACAAATTCGGTACCAAATGAAAGGGGCGATTTTTCAGAATCCAGGAGTTCAAACAGTTTTTCAACACGATAATTAGGTTTTTTTTTTTTATTATTATTATTAATAAAAGTATGAAAATTAAGTGGCAACACTTCATTTTAATTCATTTCAGTCATTTTAAAAAGTACGTGGCCCAGCTTTGCAGTCAAAAAATGAGATAAAAAATAAATTTAAAATTTAAATTTAAAATTTAAAATTTAAAAATGAAAATAGAAATTTTACAGATAGAAATTAATAGTCCTTCGTACTAAACTAAATTCTGTCTTTGACAGAATTTTTATTATTATTATTTTTTTTTTTTTTTTTTTTTTTTTTTTTATTCGAATGGTTTCATGACTTAAAAAAAAAAAAAAAAAAAAAAAAAATGAAAAGAAAGAAAAAAAGATATTTGAAACGAATTTTGATAATGTCATGGATTTAATTATGCATGATCAGTGCTTAATTACCTTTGTTATGTAAAAGGTTTTTCAATTACCGTTCGAGAATAATAATTACGTTGTTAAAATTCATTCTGAAACTGTATCGTACATTTTAATATATGTTTGACTAATACTTAAAAAAAAAAAAAAAAAAGATCGAAAATTTTCAAACATTTTTTTAACAAAGTTGTAGCATTATTAAACTTCACAGAATTGTTTAGAATTTTTTTAGAATTTCTGTTTGTAAAGCAGCTCATAAACTCCTTAGTTAGGCAGTTAATAAATTTAACAAATAAACTAAATGCAGTTATACTATATTTCATAATTTTTAAAGTAGGAGTGTATTTGATAATCAGAAAATTCTGATTAATTTTAATTATTTAAAAAGTTTCTATTAGTGTTACATATTTTCCAGATTTTCATGTAATATCCCTAGATAATTTAACATTTTCTCTGGATCTTTCATAAATACAAAGTTTTCCCACTGGGTGAGACATCAACTGTCCGCCAGATATCGAGATAATTATTTTAACACGCCACATGGGCATCTCTGAATATATTATAGTATCGTAGTTTTAATAACTCAGTTAGGTAAACATATTCTGACACCGAAGTTTTTAAAAAGTTGTTTAAGCTATTTGTGGCAGAGTGTACACTAATAAAAATTTAAAATGTCAGAAAACTTTAAAGAGGTTTTGGTATTGAAATTAGTCTTACGATGTAAATGTTCAGTTATATTTTTATTTGTTTATTTATTTATTTTATTATTATTAACACCAGAACGTCTAGGACATTTAAAAAATATTCTAACATATATAATTTTTTTTTTTCAGTGTAAAAACGCGTATTTATGGAATAATAAATATATTCATGTAACGGTAAACGTGATCAAACAAACAAACTGAAATCCTAAATATTTTTTTAAAAAATTTAAAGTGTTAAAAATATTCTCCAAGCAATGCATAAAAATTAAAAATAAATTATGTGAACATGTGAAATTATTTTTTAGGAATTATTGTACACATTAAAAAAAAAAAAAAAAAAAAACTAAAAAGTCATAATAATTTTAATAATTTTCACATGTCCTTATATCTCAGAATTTGCAAAAATTTCCCACTGTGTACCTTGTGGGACACCCTATAGGTTCAATTACATTCCTTACGCTGCAGTTTTGATTTCAAGACAAATACGATGCTAAATACACACAGTTATCTTAAATAAGATTCGAATTTAAATTATTTTTAAATTTGAAATATAATTTCAGTTTCCCTATTTGAAATATAATTTCAGTTAAAAAAAAAAAAAAACTTTAAGCACATTTCTTATGAATAGTGAACTTTGCAATGTGTATGTATATCCAGGGGAAAGAATTAAATAATCATTATCAGTTTAAAAAGGAATTCAGTAATGAGTTATTTAAAGTAATAATTAAGGATAAGAAATAAAGATTTTAGCTATATGATATCATTCCGTATATCCTAAAGAAATTTACAAAGGGAAAAATACGAAATGTTAGATATTTTAAGTATTAGAAATAGGTATTAGTATATTAAAAAAAAATTTTTTTTTTTTAAGTAAATGAGAACTTGAGATATTTTAGGATTCATTCACACGCAACATCTTCCTGCTTTTTTCTTTGAAAATTATCCTGCTCACATAATTTCAAAAAATATTATTATTTATTATTTAAATTAATAAATAATTATTTTATTTACTTGTTTTAATTTATTTTTACCTTCTTCTACATTCAATAATAATAATAATAATAATAATAATAATAATATTATTAAAAAGTATTGGTTTCGTAAATATTTTCGACTTCCTGTTTTTAATGGATTTGCCCGTTTTGAGATATCTAGAAAACTATTTGACTATTTCTAGAACATGTGTGTGTGTACGTGTTTGTGTGTATAAAAATTCTGTGGTAACTCTAGCTAAAAAACTAATGCTCAGGATTTCATACAAGTTTACATATAGTTGCAACTTGACGCACGTTACTGCCTAGCAAATCTTGTAGAAAATCCCCCCGCAGGTGACGTTCATAGATATAGTAATTCCTATAGATCTATCCTTCCCATGTTAACAGGCGAAGATTTTTGATGCCGAAAAATTCTTTTGGCATCAGCCATTAGAGAGTATGAGAGTATAAAACTCGGATAGAATAGAATGTTGATGAATTTTCAAAATGTTGAAATATTGCATGGCGTTTAACTGTTCTAATAAATATATGAAAAGAAATGGGATAAGTTATCATAAGTAAATTATATTTGACTAAATTATGAAAAATATAATTTTTATAATCAGTTGTTTTGTTATTATTATGGTTTAAATGCTGTTTTGATTTTTAATGGAATATATATATATATACTAGCAGGCTTTGCCCGCTTCGCTGGTCACTATATATTTAAAGGAAACTCTTTTCTATATAGTTTTATGAAAAAAAGAGAAAATAATAATACTGAAATCGCTCAAAAGTTCGCTTTGGGTTCCCGCTACCTTCGGCAGCGCCTTGTTCGTCCTCGCATTCTGCGATACCTGTCCCTATTGCCTGCGATAATGACTTACCCGTGGGCTTCCATTTAGGTGCTTATCATATATGACAATTTCGATACGGACAGTATCGAAAATTTTGAAGTAGCCCTTTATATTTGAATCCTAGTTATATATGAGCAACATTATACGTGATGTACATAATATTTGCTTTCAAGTTATTCTCTATATTTATTTGATTTAATCGATTAACCATAGAATGACAGCAATTTCAAGCCAAATATAATATTACAATATGCTATGATCGGCTACTTCTATCGCATGAGACAATTATTATTATTTTGTGGTTATATATACTTCATGCTTAGTTAATAGTTGTTGGTATATAGAAAAATAAATAAATTAATATGTAAACTTGATCATGGTACAGCCTTAATACCCTTGGCGACTTTTAAATTTTTGTTGCCGTTTTAGACCAAAATATAATTTATGCGATTATTGTTCCTACGCAAGCGAAGTGTGACGTCACTGACCGTCCGTGGATGCAAGAAATGATTTCCTATGTTAAACGCCCATTGGATATTTTGTAAAAAATGATTAAAAATCGAAGAAAATTATTTCCCGATTTTAATCCTTATATTTGGGTACATATATGTTTTAGTTATCATGTGCATGTGTTAGATTGAGTTATTTTGCTGTCAAATTGACAAAATTTTAATTTTAAATTTCAAAACTCTGTCGTTCTTGGCGCTTATTGTATTTGGTGATCAAAAACGTAATACGAAAATATACATGCCAGATGTATATTTTCGTAATATGCATTGTACGAAATATTGTTTCATATTATTCATGGAACAACTATAGTATTTCCCCTCAGCTAGATTTGGCGATTTTTCGTTGGCTATTATGGCTAAATCATAAATCTAAAAATCATAAATCATATAGCATTAATGATAAAATCGTAAGCTAAATTATAAATCATAAATCATAAAATCATAAATCCAAAATAAATAGCATGCAGGCTGCCATATTATATCGCAAACAATCCAGAACGACATCGTTATCGTTCAAATCGGCGCCAAAGAAAAATCGCCAAATTCAGCTGAGGGGAAATACCTTATTCATTACTGTCTTAAAATAAGTTGTTAAAATAACCATGATTTTTGAAAGGAATTAAATTATGATCGCCAAATAATTTGGCGATATTTTATTTTTCTACCAAGGATGACCGATATCAAATCTATTCCGCTACAACATATTAGTATCTTATATTAGATACTTTATTTAGACATTTGGAAACAAATTTGACTTCAAATTATGATAGAATATTTATCATTTCCCTTTCAATCAGTATATTAGTTGGATATTGTGTAAATATTATACTTTGAAATGAAATGTTTGTGTTTTCAATCGAATATGGAAGTCTGGCATTTTTTTCTTTTTTTTTTTTCTAGAGTTTTGAAATTAAAAATTCAAATTTTGTCAATTTTACTACAAAAATAACTTAATCTAATGCATGGACATGATAACTAATACATATCTATACCTAAATATGAGGATTAAAATCGGGAAATAATTTCCCTCGATTTTTAATAATTTTTTACGAAAAATCCATTGGGCGTTTAACATAGGAAATATTTTTCTTGCATCCACGAACGGCCAGTGACGTCATCACTTCGCTTGCGTATTTCTTTCTATCTTTTCCTTGGCGAAAATGTCCGATCTACTTCAGCATCAAAATTATAAAAAATTGTCAAGAATTATCAATAAGAAAATACCTTTAATATATTGCTGAATTAGCGTTTATGCCAAGCGTGTTTCATCCGCCATACTACAAAAAAAAAAAAAAAAAAAATCTGAAGTTCAGGTATATAAAAAAATGCTGTGAAATAAAATTCAGAAGAAATATGTTAGATTTGTAATATTACTATTTTATTTTAAAAGTATAAAGTGTCATTTTCTCATCGACCAATTTAACATTTAGTAATTTCTTATTTTTCGCGTGAAAGCATATTTCATTTTATGCTGAAAACAATAAATAAATACATCTCGTAAACTTTTTTTGGCAACAATTAAAAATTTAAATGGCTTATATTAAGTCAATATAAGTCAATAAGTTTATTATTTTCATATTTTAATTAATTTTAAAGATTTTTTCAATTTTTTTTTTTTCCTAAACCATCCCTGACCTATAAGGAAAAAAACAAAAAAAGAATGATCGAAATCGGTCAAGCCGTTTACGATTTTATAAATAACATACAGACAAACATTCATTTATATATATATAGATATATTTTTTTTAAGTTTGATGTTATTTAATGTTTTATATTAGTAAGTAATATAGAATTTTCAAAATTCTTTTAAATATAGTGTGCAGCGGCACTGGTAAAGAACGTTAGTTTTAGTATATAAAATGTGCTTAACTTTAAATATTAACTAAATTAATAGATAAAGTAAAAGAAAGAAAAGAAAGAAAAAGGAATTTGAAACTATATCTGGAGTTTTTCATTCACCTTTAGTGCATAAATTATTGATAAATTTTATTTGCTAAATTATACGTATGTATTCCTACGTGCATTTACTCGTGGAAAGACAGCCATTAGAGAGTAAAAAGGAATCACTTTTTCCCCCTTGATAATCAATCTATGTCTTATTACTATAAATATGGTGGTGTTGACATTCAGTTTTTGCTAATTTTTAATATGGCAGTATACGATAAAATTCTTTCACCATGAGAATGATTTTTATTGAATCATTATGAAATTAAAAATAATTATTAATAATAGTAATAGTAAACTAGAATTTTTTTTTCACTTTTCTGTAGGAGCCCCCTAGACTTTCCTTGTCATTTGAATATCAACTCTTAATATGAGTATTTTTCGAAGGAACTCGTTACTACTATTAAAACGAATAGTAGAACTATGCATCTGTGACAATTTAAAACAAGTTGTTGATGTATTTCATTTTTAACAAACAAAAAAAATTTCTAAGATGTCATCTGTCAAGCATAAAATAGACTTTCTTCGGTCTTTTAGTGTTGTACTTCTCAGAGGTAAAAATCATTTGCTTCCATCATGAAAAGTAATTTTAATAAATAATAATTTTAATAAACAATTTGTACTGCGAGAATTTGCGTATTACATATAAATATATAAATGTATCATATATAAAAATTTTGATGATAAATCTATAAACGTAAAATTTGTACAGTAGATACAAATATTTAAATTTGTACATTAGATACAAAATATAGAAGAACATGGTAGTTTAAATTGTCATGAGAATCATACATATTTTGTGCAAATTTTAAAATCTAAATAACCACAGCTTAACACCAACATTATGTTGTTAAAGAAAAAGCCAATCTTTACTTAAAAAAAAAAAAAAAAAAAAAAAAAGTTTTATTTATAAAAACAAACACAAAAAAACTGTTCAATTGTTCTTCTTCTTTTTATTATTATCATAATTATTATTATTATTGAAAATGTTTAAGAACTTTGAATGAATTTTAGAAAAGAGAAACCAGTATAACGTGTTTAAATAATGGAATTCAATCACTTTACTGGTCTTATCGTGTCAGTCTTGAAATTAGGAAACAATAAATTCAATATAAATTCCAAACTATTAACTGCGTCTAAATTGTTCCTTGGAATACATGAAATTCTATCTTGGTATTTCTAGTTCGTTTCACGTGTCTTGAAAGAAATAAGAGTTCTGACGAACAAATTTACTAATCATTCATCATTTATAGCATAATTTACACTATGGGATATTGGACCCGAAAAGCATACACAAACAAATGCTACACTAATGTTTAACATCATAATTCAATCATATATTAATATATCATTTTAACAATTTACTTTAAGCAAAAATCATCAGACGACTTGCAATTTGCAGTTCAAAATGCATGTTGCTTCAGAAGTAAATTTCAACATGAAGAAAACAGTTTCCATATCAACAAAATTAATTTGAATTTAATGACATCCACTAGAACCTAGATATAATTAGCCACAAATTCAGCGGTCGTGATAAACCACTTGTCATTAATCATATGTATCATATGCAGTGAATAATTACCATAACGAACGCAAGCAGATGTAATTAACCTACGCTCACGATAAGATGAGTTATTTTAGACAACAGCGTATTTTTTAAGTCTAATAGCTTTTGAAGTTACAATCATATTCCTGCTCAGAATTAGCATGTGCTGAATTATATTCTATACAAATTTACCGTGTTGATTCTTTAATTATTAGATAGTAGTCTTTAACGTGTTTGGCAAGGCAGTTTGAATAACAGTTTGCTGTGTTGTCGTCCTCATTATTAAATTTGCCATTTCCAATCTTTCCGTATTATGCATTGATTCGAAAATGAAAGGCCTCTTAACAATAGAAAACTTGCTTGGTTTTATGTTTAGAAAAGTTTAATTTTTTTTTAATTACTAGAAAATTAATTTTCAAATATGAGTTGATATTTAAGATTATAAAAGTACATGAATTTTTTAAAAGAAGTATTATAAAATAATAAATTGTGTTTATAAAACCTTCAGATCAGAATGTTGTCTAAATATAAAAGAAAGAGGTGCCAGTGAATCTGTTTAATTCGATGTCACTAATAAAATGTTAAAGGTGAACAAAATATTTGCCTTATTTAAGAATGAAATATTTTGATTACAGTGAATCCTCGCTTTATTCACACAATTTACTAGGTACTACTTCGAAAACAAATTAAAGAATGTTATGTTTCCATTAAAAATAAATAAATAAATAAATAAAAATAAACAATTTGAAATTAATAGTAATTTCTGTTAAAATACATTTTTTTTTTTCTTTAGAAAAGAGTGCTGAATAATAATTAAAAAAAATTAAGATATATTTCTAAGTAAAATCAACATATTATCTTGGTTTTAGTTTTAAGAAAAATATATTTAAATAAAGGAAAATTCTTTTAAAACTTTTTTTTTTTTTTTTCCAAAACATGAAAATTAGAAATACGTTTTAATTTACTATTTTTTTAATTAAAATATTTTTTTTAATCAGTTTTAATTAAAAAGCCCCATTATTTATTATTATTATTATTTACAACTTTTCAATATATAGAGAGAATTTAACAAGCTTTAATTTTCTTTGTTTTTTTTTTTCCCAAAATGTCAATAATTTGGAATAGTTTGATACATTTTGCTTTTGTCGATGCTTATCTAAAATATACATCTTGTAATTAGTTTTATATGTATATACATAAGAATTTTCTTATTGAATTTTAATATTTGTGATAACACATGATAATTTGCAGTTTAACAATTAATAGAAATGCTCTTTAAATCTTTATTTGTGTGTCAATTTTTTAAAAAATGTTTCTGTCTATGATGTGTATTTATAAAACATTTTTTTATTAATGTATCTATTCTTTACTGAAGAGTAATTCTTGTTTCATTTCTTTTTAGTCCCTATTCACAAGAATGATGGAATTAGGTAATAAATTTAATCTTTATCTTTTGTGATTTCTCATATAGTAGAGTTTAATGTATAACGTGTTATTATTTAACTAAGAGGAAACGTTAAATACCTTATTTGCTATACTGCAATATAAAATTCAATTTTTTATCTTTTTTAATGAACAGATGATTAAATTTAAATTCATAAAATATAAAGTATAAAGTACAACAGAAAATACATTTTATTTGAAACATCATTATTATTATTTATTTATCCTAGAAAAATTTTACACTGTGGCAAATGAATATACCAATCAGGTGACTTTGCAAAAGTTCACTTAAATTAAATTTTTAATTAACTCTGTTCGTTTCTAATGTTTGCTTTAATAAAGAATATGCGAAAGTGTAAATCCCATCCTCGTGATTATAAGTACCAGAGTTGCCAACATTTTAATTTATTTCGAAGCATTTTTAACCCCGCCTTTATTACATACTTTTTTTCTTAACAATAAATATTTCTTCTTTTATCGTAGTTTTATATTGGAGAAAAATGTTCTAAAAATAAAGTGGTGCAAAATAAAGACGGGGCTAAAAATGTTCCGGAATAAATTAAAATGTTGGCAACTATGTAAATAAGCTAAACTACTATTTATATATTTTTTAACTAATGTCCAAAGAAAATATTGAAGTCGCATCCGTTTCTTTCATTTGAATTTATATGGTACAAAAACGGATTAATGGGCATTTTGCCTGTTTTTGGAAGAAAATAATGAAGAAGATTTTTGCACTCAAGCCCCTTTAAAGTGAAGACACGTTCTGTTTATTTCATATTTAAAGTTTTGTGAAATATCTCAGATAATTATGAATACGCAATATATGAAATCACGCCAGACATCAATTAACATGATTTATGTAATTCATAATGTTTAATGTTCTAACATACATAGTGTTTAAAGTTCTAAATGTTTTCAGTTATTCAATTAGACATCAAAAATAATTTTAAATTGTTATCAATTAATTAAGTATTTTTATTTATTTTATTTTTTCTTATTGATAGCAACAAATTAAATATAAATTCAATTTTAGCTTTAATGCAATACAGTTTTCATATAACACATTTATTATTTAAGGTGAGTTAAAATATTAATATAAATTTTACTTTAATTTAAATTCCTTGAGTGTCTTTACCCCTCAACATCACTCTAATTTGATTTCATAATAAAACCTTTCTTTATAGGACATACGTTAGAAAAATAGTGTAGTATCACAAACCACAAAAAAAGTTAATGAAAGAGAAAAAATTATAAACGACTTGTTTTTTAGCATAAATGTTATTATTTATGTAACATATATATTTTTTATATTAAAATATATGTTCAATAAATAACTTAAATATTTTAATTAAATTTAATCGAGTCAATAATTTGTGTACATTAATTAAAATATTAACTTGTTTTGATTTTTAAATTTTTGTAATATATTAAATATATATTTATAATATATATATTTTTTCGTTTGTGTAATTTTTATTACTAAAACATGATATTTCAACGCAATCATAGAAATCATTTTACATATCCATAATTTGCACTATCATTGATCCCTGTTAATATAATATCCCACTCAATAATTCAACCTGTCAAAATGATTATTCTAACAAATGAGCTCGATTACGTGTATAAAAACGGATCATCAAATCTATCTTATGTAAACATTTAATTCCACTAATAGTTCTTGTACAAACATGATGCATGATCTTTGAATTAAATTATGTTAGAAAGAGCTGTTGAGTTGTCATATGATTCACTTCGTGATAACATTTATCCTCTAATGTTTTTCTTTCCTTTGTATAGAGGGGTCAACTCCTGCGAAACCCTATGGATCAATCAAACCCTCAATTCTTCGCACGCCAGCAAAGCCAACAGTTTAAGTGTAAGTGAATCAAAGCTACTGGAAAAACCAGATTCGGCCGTAGAACACAACTATTACAGGTAATCAAATAGAAATAAAACTTTTGGTAAGCATCAGTCTTTTACTCCAGGTGTTCGTAGCTACTAGAGTTGACATACATCAAGATGTTGAGGAAAGGGGGGGGGGATGAATGAGTGGCTCTTTCGCCCACGTAATGTTTATCATCCGATCTAATCTCATCATCTTTTGATGATGTTCAATGATTTGTGCTTGCGATAATATGTTTCAGTAATGCAAAAAAGGAGTTTAAAAAATATATATATATTCAAAGAGTGTTTTTATATTTGTGTGCTAATGACGATGAAGTAGAAGTATTTCTCATTAAGATTTTGGGGAGTTGGATAATCGATTATCAGACGATCATTCATGATCATTTAGAATAAGCAATCATCGATGCGGGCAAATAATAATTTCGAAAATTGTTTTTTGGAAAAATGAAATGTATTAAATATTTGACATGTTTTATATGAAAGAAATTCCTTCTCGTGAACTTGATTATACCAGCAACATGTCTAACTTGTTTTACCACTACCACGCCGATATTAAAATTAAATTTCGACGTGGTTAATTCATAAAATAATGACAATCGTAAAAATACTCTTCAAATTCCATGTAGATTTAATTTTATATAATTTAACGTAATTTCAATTTAATATAACTTAAATAATTCGAAAAAAAAAAAAAAAAAAAAAAAAAAAAACATACTTTTATTTAAAAACACTCCGTCTTGTAATTCAAAACTATATTTATGCATCTATATGTAATTTTTTTACCAATTCATTTAGATTTTATTTATTTTATTTTTTTAAACCTTAGTCTTAGTAATGAAAATCTATTTAGTCTTAAAACTGACAATAATAAAAGAACGTTTTATATAAAATATTTTTGCACTTAAAAAAAAAAAAAAAGTATTATCTATACAAAAAAATAAAATGAAATGAAAATCTCAAATAATTTATCCTATTTTTATAAAGATTGTTAAAATAAAATTTTTTATTTCAATAATCCTCTTCGATACTTAAAAAAGAAAAAAAAATATTTTTTTTCTTTTTTATTATAGCAATTACATTTGGTATATTTATGTGTACCTATATTACCAATTCGTAGGGACTTTTTCATTTCATAATTATCAGCAATTTTGAATTCGTACGATATTTGTTACCATGACTTTTGATATATATTGTAATCAATTAGACAGACGTTACAATTAAGAATTAGAGATAATTTTTTTTATATAAAAGTCGTTAGAATTTAGCAACACTGGTATGTACTTGATCGTTTTTAAAGAGTATTTAAAAATAAATAAATAAACTGATGAAAAATAAAACTATTTAATTCATAATCAATGTATTAAAATAATTACAGAATGTTAGTTTTACAATAAAGCATTACCAACAATATTAGAATAAAACAAATAGTCTCAATAAAAATTATTTTGCAGAAATATAATTACATATACATAAAACAAAGCGTGAAAATTTTACACACTAGTGTGTTTTAAATAAAATATACTGAAATATAATTGAAACTTTTGTTGAAATGTAATTACTAACGTAACATTCCCTTTTCCAAACTAATAAACTTTTGAAAAGGAAAAGCAATATCAATTTTCATAACTATTGCAAATTCATTAAAATTCAAGCAAAAATTTAAAAGTAATTGAAACTTTTTATTTTAATAAAAAAGGAACATTTCCGTTTAAATAAATTTCATTAAATGAAAATTTAAAATCACTTAAAAGTCTAAAAAGAAAAGAAGAGAACGCGTACAACGTATTTCGATTAGATCCAACATTTAGTTACACTTCTGCCTTTAATTCATTCTTCATTGATTCACAAATGCGATAATGATGTTATTCTGATAAAATTAAACTTTACTTTCCCATTTCAAAAATTTACGCCATTCTAGTTTTTATTCATGATTTAACTGAAAAGCGGAACTTATTCATTAAATCAATAACATGAAAAGATTTTTTTTCAAGTTTTAAGTAGAAATAATTTCTTCATCATCTGAAAACTTTTCTCCAATTTTAAAGTATTTTAAATATAATGAAAAATTTTAATAGCGAAATTCTTTTTTTTTTTTTTTTTCCCTAAATGCCATTCAAATCAAAAGGAAACTTTCCGTAAATCTATATAATGAAATAGTTAAATTATGTTTGATAATTGAGTAATTTTAAAAACCTTTTCTCTGTTTTCATTCATTGCAACTGTATAAAGTAATTACAGCAGAGATGTAACCTAATTCATCTTTCCTTTTATTTTACACTAATGTGCAGATTTTATTATAAAACTCACAAGAGCAGGTATTAAAGTCACATTATATTTAATGGAAAGAAATGCAGCAATTCCCGCCCCTTTATTTAAAAGCGCCTGAAACAGTTTTAAACTAGTTACAGTTGCAGTTTTATCTATAATTTAATTTCTTTCTTTAAATAAATTTATTGATTTAGTAACACATATAATAATACAGTAGTGTCTTTGAGAAAAAAAAAAAAAAAAAAAAAACGATTTCAGTTGTTTAATAATCCTTAAAAGTGTATAGTCATGTCATTTCTTTTCTTTACATATATATACATTATCATTAGAGATTTTAAGGGACAATAGCACTTCAAAAGCCTCATTTATCTGTCATCTCGGTTATTTCATTTGACGTACTGGATTCATGATAAAAGTTACAGTTAATAATAATTAATTCTACAAAATACTTATCATCTGAAAAATTGCTTTGATTTTTTTATTGAAAACTGGAAGATGAAGTATATGCGCACGTGTGCGTAACACTGTAACACTGGACGGATATAACTTAAAATGTCATGAGAATTTATGAAATGAATTATGAAAATCCCATTATTAAGATTTAAAAATTAGTAAATGCTTTAGTATAGTTGTAATACTATTGAAAAATAATTTTACTGTTTATTTTTATTTTTATTATTATTATTATAGTTTTATTTAAACTTAAAAGTAGTCATTTATAATAAATTATTTTCAGTTGATTCTATTGGTTTGTGCGAAATATTTTATATTCCTGGAAAAATATAATGAAGTTATTAAAATAATGCAGTAAACCTTATTGTGAAATAAAACATTAAAATTATTTAGTAAAAAAATATTTAAAAAAATAAAAAATAATAAAATACTTCTTTAAAATAGTTTATCAAAATTAAATTTCTGTCATTTATATGAATAAATTTCATAATAAAGATATAGTCCTTTAAGAGGTTAAGTAATCAATACCCTCGAACTACGAAAAGGTAGTTTCAAAGCTTATTATTTTAAAAATTATTCAAATTTTTTTGCACAAAATTTGACCATAATTCAAAAATAAATTTCCCTCATATTTTCTTTTTAAAAATTGACTGTATTATACTAGTACTTTATTTTACTCATTTTAAATCATAAATAATTGTACAATTTCATGTATTCTACGTTAAACAAACCCGAGCTAATATTTTTTTGGGCAGTTATATAAATACTGTTCATGTAAAATTGCATATTGTTGTTGAAAAAAAATATACCATATGATATATATATAATGTCATACGGTCAAAATTTAAAAGCATTTTAAAATGTAAGCAAGTATATGTGAAGAAGATTCATTGCCTCAACGAAATTTTAATCATTTTGCATAATTTCACTTATTGTAAAAAGTCTTGAATATATTCACAAACTGTATGCGTAATTTATATAATAATCGATAATTATGATTGATTCCAAAAATGAACATTCTTCTATACTTTTACGGGGTTTCCATTACGTTTGATTTTCTTAGGACGCTTCCACCACTGTTCTTGGCAACACCAAGAGCCGTGAAGTTCTATTCTCAAAGCTGGTAATCGAGAAGCGTCGGGTTCGAAACCAAGTCCAGTTTGTTGGCCTAGCCGTTCAGATTTTTTCTTGGTTTTCTCTATAACTCACTTGAATACAGGCTAGGACCTGTTTGAAAGGCTCCTTTCCTCACAGAGGGCATCTCACGCGAACCTAGATCCCAGGAGTAAACAATTATTCTTAAATCCTACAACACAACGCAAAACACGAACTGTACTGTAATTTAAATTTCAACTAACATTTTCATTCTCTAACATTTTCGTTACAAATGTATAGACTTATTTTATAATAAAAAGTTGTTCAAGGACCACGGAAGCGCTTGCTTTAGTAGATATAGTTTATTTATTTTTTTTACATAGATTGTGTTAGAAAAAGAAAATATATATGTTCAAATTCATTTAAACTATAAAAAATCAATAGGGTTTAACCTTTTATCTACCGCATTGTAAAACAGACAAAAAGGGATTCGAAACATATTTTTTTAATTACTTAAGAGTAATTTTTAAAGATATATGCAATAAAAATGCAATATCACCTTATCATAGTAATTAATGAGGATGTTGTGTGGTGGTACTTTAGTGTACCACTGGTACATGGAGGTCGAAAAGACATTTGGACCTTTAAATAGTATAAAATCTGGAGTGACTTCTCGACTTTCCGAACATTGAGTAATTAACAGTTTTGTTGATAAAGTAAAGAAAGAGGAGTTGTTAAACAAACAAAAGAGAGAAAAACATAATAGAGTATTTGAGTATTTTTCTCCATATATTACACGATGTTTTATTTAACGCTACTGAACTTTGAGCCCATAGATCATAATGATAAAGAATGTTTCGTTGTGTCCCCTGTAAAAACCTATAAATGCTAGAATCACCAAAATGCTTATAGTTAGTGCAACAGTGATTTATAATATTATATAAATTTTCAGCTCAATTGAGATTAAAATGAGGTATATACGTTCTATTCTTATAAATATTTTAGACATTTTTTCCAAAAATTCGATTGTACACACTTTTTAAACTACTGGTACTTCAACTTCGAAGTACCATCGGTAGATAAAGGGTTAATATGAGTGAATGAAAAGAAAATTATAATTATTTCGGTGCGAAATTACATTTTCTTTTGTTTAATTTAAGGTTTAAGAAAAAGTTATTGGAGAACAAACTACTGAAAAACGAAACATGTATTAATTTCGTTCTTTACTTATTTAATGAGTGGGCTCTAGAATAATTTCCATGTACGTCCCTCGAAATTTCTTACACATGATTACAGCTTCATTGCCAGTAACAATTTCTGACAAAAATGCCTCAGGATGTCACGGATGATTCCCCTAAAATGAAAAAGAAACGCTATTGATTGCGATAAATACGTGGGCGAAGGAATGTGGTCGCTAATCTCGCGATGTCGGTGCACGTTCGGTGAATTATTTTATGCAGGCAGACGAAAATCGAAAAATGTATGCCTTAAATTAGGCAGCTCATGTCTACTAACAGCATGCTTATTAAAGTATGAAGAGGTTAAGCTATAGAAATCGGAATTACATTGACATGTAAGAATAATTCAGGTTCTATTTCATTTTCTATAGAAAAAGAAAGTGAAATGGGGTGTTTGCGATTGTTAGAGAATGCAAGAAATACTACTCATAAGGCAACACCCTGTCTTGATTTATAGGTACATGGATAATTAACATAAACTTCCACATTGATGCAATTAGCATATATTTGCAATAATGAATGTAAATAGGAAATAACCTGTGATGTTGCTTGGTACGCTTCATCTTTAAATGTCATTGTCTTTTAAAAACAAGTTGATTTATAGAAATGTTTGCACTTACTTCGTAAAAGCAGATAAAGGCATAGCGAAAGTAGCTCAAAATTAATTTCGTGTGCGTTCTAATTTTTCAAGCACGGTTTTATTATTTTTTAGAATAGAATTTTTCTCCCATACTAAAAATTATTTCACTTTCTTTACATGGTAAAAATTTGAGTTTTTTTTTTTTTTTTTTTTTTTTTTTGGAAACATTTTAAGTTTTTACATAAATATATTGTTACATACTTTGAAATGTCCTATATGAGTGTTAAATAAAAATTTGTTAAAACTTTTTCGTATTTTCACCTACAGTTAGTGTAATAAATACTCATTTATTTCTTAAATTATATACATATAAGTAAAAATTCCTATAGTGTATTATCTTTAAAGAAGTAAAAGCATCAATAAGAAATAAAAATAGACAAAAGCCAAAAGCCAAAACATGTGTGAGAGGATAACGATAATCAACATTTCTTCAGGGGCGTATATTGAATGATTGTATGCAGTTATAACTAAATATCTGTAAAATTTGTAAGCTTAAAACTAAGAAGTAACAGATTTTATAAGCCCTAATTATCTATAAGACAGAGAAATTATATTTAATAAAAGAGAAATTAAATAAATGAATCCAAAATTACCAAATGGTACCCAAATTAAAAAAGAAAATATTTACAAAAACTACAAGATTGTCGACGTCATATATATATAAATATTTATATATATATATTATGCTGACAGAGGAGCAAGTTTCCTGAAGGGTGAACATGTCTGGTTTTCATCAATTAAAATTCTATTTTTCATTTCATGAATTCTCTTTTCTTTTATCGGATCCTTTTGGTTAATTTATCTCTTTCCATTTCTATTATTTGGTGAATGTTTCTATTGGTTTAATGATTTTTACAAATTATCTCATCGTTAGGCTTATGTGTTATGTTTGTGTCATTTCTCTTTTGCGTTAGTGCTTTAACATGTTTTTACTAATCAGTGTAATCAAATTAAATTATCATAGTGGCAATAATTTTATTCGAAATACATCTCATTTAAAATTTCATATATTGGTATTTTCATCTATCATTAATTTGCTGAGTGTTACAAAGGAATTAAATTATACAAATTATATACCCCCCGCGACAAAAAGATAGGAACAAAGGGTTTTTTTCTTTGATTTTTCATAAAATAACGTTATCTAAATTGTGCTAATCATTTATTATTATTATAAAATAACACTATTCCTGGACTAATTTTTGTTTTAAGACTAATTTAGAAAAGTTTTAAGACTAAAATTTTTCTAATTTAAGACTACACTCCGCGACAAAAAGATAGGAACAAAGGGGTTTTTTTAATTTTTCATAAAATAACATTATCTAAATTGTGCTGATTATTTATTATCGTAACAAAATATTATCATATCAAAAACATATTAAATATTTGAATCATATTCAAAATAATCATATTCAAAAAAAAAAAAAAAAAAAAAAACCTTTGTTCCTATCTTTTTGTCGCGCTGTGTAGTCTTAAATTAGAAAAATTTCAGTCTTAAAATTTTTCAAAATTAGTGTTAAAACAAAAATTAGTCCAGGAATAGTGTTATTTTATAATAATAATAAATGATAAGCACAATTTAGATAACGTTATTTTATGAAAAATCAAAGAAAAAAACCCTTTGTTCCTATCTTTTTGTCGCGGGGTGTATATATATATTGAACTTATTAAACGTTTAACCCTCGAGTTTTTGATAGATTTACACGTTATGGAAAGTCATAAATGCGATTTAACTTTCTTTTTATTATTATTATTATTATTGCCTATATTCTTTTGGCTGTATAACGGAAATTGTGATTGCTCTAGCTAAAGTTTTCAAGATCAAAATAAATTAAAGGAAAAAATTTGAGATTTATTTTAGAAATCTTTACGACATGATATATAAATATCAACATAAAGTTTAACAAATTAGCATTCTAAAATAAGTAATTTTCCTCTCGTCTCAAAATTAAAATAAGTTAAATCGTATCTCATATATATATAGAGAGAGAAAATTTTTTGAAGACACAATATATGAATACCAAGTTAACAGTGTGATTAGCATGCCAGACTATTATTCTTGAATAACAAAATACTCTTTCTCTCTTTTTTCAAGATAAAAATTAATGAAAGCAGAAAATTAAGTTCTATATTATTTTTTATTTATTTATTTATTTAATTTTTAAATCTGTAAGACACGATAAATATATATCAAGCTAGTGCAATGTGCAGTAAATTAACAGATATTTCTCTTTTCAAGATTAAAATAGTTTAAAACATTTTTCTTTAGAAATATTTAAGATATGATATGTTTATATTGGACTAACAATGCAATGTAATAAATTACCATATCAAATTAAAAATATGAATTGTTTATTGTATAAATTTAATAATGTTCTAAAAATTCATCATATTCATCATTATTACATTTATCTTTTCAGTGTTTGTGCTCCCGACTACGCTGAAGTGGATACACATAGCATGGCAACTTTTTACAAGAGAGACTTGCCATGTGTTCTTGCCCCATACGCTACAACAACACTCATTAACACTCCTAAACAAACTTCTGGATCGGTAAGTACGATTCCTTAAAAAGTACAAAAGAACACTTACCTTCTATTTATTATAAGTTTATCTATTTATTTTCTTATTGTACTACACTTTATAAATAGATAAATAATTTAAAATATTGCATAACAAAAAAAGAAAGGGGGGGGGGCATGATTATTATAATTAACATTGTTTTTTTATGGTTTGCATTATCTTTCATTGCAGGAATATTCTGAAAATTTACTTTCACTTGACTCTTTTCAAATTTACTAGAGTAATAGCAAATATTAAATATGAATGACTTACCATAGCTGTTAAATATATTAAATAGTTGTATAGAAAATTAGATCTTTATATGTGCAAACGATAAAAATTCTTTTTTTGCATAATTTGGTAGAAAAGTTTACAAAAAAATGCCCTGCAATGTTACGTACAAATTTAGAGAAACATACGCAAAATACTAAGGTGATTTAAGATGAATAAAATTAATTTTTTCTTAAACAGACCTTCACAAACAGTTTATTTTTATTTTATTTTTTTTTTAATTATAAATCGACGTATAGTTGCACTTGAATACATAAAGATGCATTAATACTGTAAATACGTGTATATCGCAATAAGTTATATTTTACACTTTACAATACGAAAATTTTGAAATCTTTTTTAAACTATTAATTTTTTCGTAAATAATTGTCACTTACTTAATTTAATATAACTACTCATTAACTTATAATGGAACAACTATTTGTTAGTGTTTCATTATACTTTTCACACAAATGTTCATATTTCATTAAGATATTTAATACTTTTGTATTCCAATTGCAGTATATTATTTCAAAAGCTTTTTTAATTTATCTAAGAAAAAGTTGCTAAAAAAAATAAAAAAAAAAAAAAAAAAAAAAAACTTTGCATACTATAAGCAAAAAAAACTTTTTTTTTTTCCTTCCTTACGTTCTTAAATAAACGCTTACCTTTTTTTATTTAATATACTTATGTTACTCAAATGCGTCGAAAAACTATACAGAATCTATATTAGCATTTTTTAATATTATAGCTTACTTACTCTTCTAATGATACAAGGTGGTCACAAACATTATTTATTTATTTTACATTATTTATTATTATAAGTTCCCTATTTGTTGTCTTAACACAATTTTCACTAAAAGAAGATAAAAACGGAACAAGTAGAAAGTTTTAAAATTATTTAAAAAAAAAAAAAAAAAAAAAATCGTTATTAAATCTTGCTAAATATAATTCAGCGGGAATGTAAATGGGGATTGGATTTTTTTCTCTTACTTATTATACAGTTAATAAATTTCCTAAACCAGTTGTCATCTTATATTCAATATTTTTTACCCATTAGTAAAGTCTTTCATATTTCAAAGGAGAGGATGATGAAAACATAATCTTGATATTCTTTAAAACTGAGATATTACCAAAATATTTTCTTATTAAAGATTTCCTAACATTTATTCCTATTACCAATTCCTTCTAAATATGAAATATCGTAAATTTTTCGTGTAATTTTACTGTAGTATTATAATAATTTTTGTACAATTTTACTTGAACGAAATAATAACAATAATAATTTAGGTTATCCTCGAGATCTTAATGATTAACACTTTCTTGAATAAAATATAAAATAAATTGTAGTTCCCTCAAAAGAATTCTAAACTTTTTATTGGATTTAATAAAATTAAACATAATTTATACGTCTCATTAATATATTAAAACCAATGTAACATTTAAAATGAGATAATGAATACAAAAATTTTAAAACTTTAAAAATACATTTTAATTAAAAACATTAAAATGCACGACAGACGTTTCGACTAGAACACTAGCCCTCCTCAGTGTCAAATATACAAGCACAACATTTACAAAAAAAAAAAATTCATAACACATCATAACAAGATTATATATTCAGGAGGAATACCTTTAGCCTCGTTCAAGGCAGAATGTTGCATTTTAGTATAAAAATTCTAGCCTCTAATGTACATTTATATGAATCCCGTATTTTTCTAGAGGGCGCTTATACTAAAATGCAATTTTAATGTTTTTAATTAAAATGTATTTTTAAAGTTTTAAAATTTTTGTATTCATTATCTCATTTTAAATGTTACATTGGTTTTTATTGGATATTAAGAATTGTTTTATGAAATATATTAATAACAAGAACGTGGAATTTCATCTCAAAAAATACTAAGCTGAATTTCTCTTTTACTCATCATTTTAGTTTTTTCAACAGGTTTAATAAGGTCTGTTTAATTTTATTCTACACATAAGACGAAATTCCATAATACTAATATTAGTTCATATCAAAGTGTTGAACGAAACCACTCCATAAGAGTTTTGAAAGGTTTTGTGAGAGTAGTCAATAAAACATTTTTCTAGCCTACAAGATGCCTAAATCAAATATATTCGGTATTTTCTAGACTTTTCTAATCCCCATTTTGATATTACGGTGGCTTATAAACAAAATAATAGGAAAAACGTTCTATAGTTTATACTATATCAAACGAAAACGAAAAATCATGCGGTACGCATTGATTATTAACACTTTCCAAATGTAGGTAATTGTTGTATTGTATAACTTTCAATAATATTTGCCTACGTAATCACACAACGGACAGACAGTAGTTCTGAAAGGCATACAGATAAACTAACTGAATTCCTAATCATTCTTAAACACTACTAGAAAGTGTTAAAAATGCTTAACACTAAAGAGAACGTAGCCCTTATATTCTAATTGCAATCCTTAATAAATCTAAATATTTTAGTGTAGCCCTGTCAATCTGAAGGATAACAAAATCATATTCTATACAAAATATTATTTTAGCACATTAAAAATCAATGTCGATTTCTTTATGATTTTTACAATAGAAAGTTTTTTTAAATGTAATTTATAAAAATGTCTGACCTAAAATGCAATGCATTGGCCTTTTTTTTTTTTTTTTTTTTTTTTTTTTTGGGGGGGGGGGGGTATCTTTCTACACAAACCAGTTGCACAAGACCTGTTAATGTCATTTAAAATAGGGAACATTCCATAGTGAATTTGAATAACATAACTAATTTTGTAAAAATTCTGAAAATATTTACGGGGGCCGGAAGATGGACAGAGAGACAGGTGGACAGTCAGACAGATAGGTTTTTAAATTAAAATCATATTCCCACTTAAAAAAAAATGTTAAAAGTGTTATATCGCTTAATGTAAACGAAAATGCAATTTCAGCAAATTTGCAATAAAAGCCATCAATGTAACTGAATATTTTCGTGTGGCCCTGTAAATATAATGCTAACCGTACTAAATTTTGTAGAGAGTAGTCTTTTGTGCATATGAATAACATATTTCAATTTTATTAATATTAGTTCGAAGTGAATTTAGTAAATTTCGGTTTATAAAAATACCTCTCATAGAACGAATAATTTGGACTACTTTTGGGTGTCCCTGTACACAAACCAGTGGTGGTATTTACTCCATTTTCTATAGAAAACATCCGATAGTGAACTTGAACAACATATTTCAATTTCGTTGAAATTTGTGTAAAATGAGGGAATTAAAATATAGTTCATGAAAATGCCTCTCATAGGACACAATGCTTTGGAATACTTTTTGGTGACTCTGTACACAAGCCAAGTAGAGATAATCACTCCACTTTCAACAGGGAAACAATCGATAGTGAACTTGAATATCATATATCAGTTTCAAGAATTCCATGAATATTTACGTGAGTTAAAGCGAGGATAGACAGACAGACAAAATGAAGTCACTAACACTTTTCAAACTTATTGGAAAATGTTAAAAATATTTAGAAAACGATAAAAAGGATTAATACAAAAGACAATGCAATTCCAGAAATTTTCCAATAATACCTATTAATGTAACTGGATATTCTTGTGTGGCCACGTAAATATAATGCTAATCATACTGTATTCAATTGAAAGAATTCTTTTGTGCATATGAATAATATATTTTAATTTTATTAAGATTTGTGCAAAGTAAAATTCTTCAAATTTGGTTTATAGAAATACTTCTCATAGAACACAATGCTTAGGAATACTTTCGGGTGCCCCTGTATGCAACCAGTGATGGTATTTACAGTATTTACTCCATTTTCAATGAGAAACATCCGATAGTGAACTTGAATAACATATTTCAATTTATTAAGATTTGTGTAAAGTAATGGTATTAAAATGTGTTTTATAGAAATGCCTCTCATAGGACACAATGCTTTGGAAAACTTTCGGGTGTCCCAAAACACAAACCAGTAAAGGTGTTCACACAATTTTCAATAGGGAACATCCGATAGTTCGTGTGACGGTGTTTCTATAACATGTATACAAATTTTCAGCTTAATCGGATAAGGTGTATAGGCGCTGTCGCATTTTTAAAAAATTGAGCCCGTAGGCCATAATGGTAAGTGTTTTTGGAGGCCCTGTATAAAAACTCTAAGTACTAGATTCATCAAAATCTATACAGTTCGTGCAATGGTGATTTATAACATGCGTATAAATTTTGACCTCAATCGCATAAGGTGTTTAGGCGCTATCGTACTTTTAAAAATTTGGCCCCGTAGACCATAATGAGAAAGAATTATTTTTTTTTTTTTTTTTTTTTTTTTTTGTCCTTGTAAAAACCTATAAGGTTTGGACTCACCAAAATCAATAGGGTTTGTGCTACGGTGACCTATAACATACGTATCAACTTTCAGCTCATTCGAACAAAGCATTTAGACTCTATCGTGTTCACTCACATACATGCACACATACACGCATACATCACCGCAAAAATAGCAAAAATGAATTCATGGGATCTCAAAACGTGCAACTTATAGTGCGTGGGATCTCAAAACGTGCAACTTATCGTGCATAGAATCTCAAAGCACTTTATGGAACTACAATTTTCTGTAGCATATTTTAAGCTGTAGACATCTGTTGACATTCATTAAAATAAGCAATTGACTACTTCCCGCATTTTCATTCTATTCTTTCATCTTGATTTGCATTTTTCAAACATAAAATTACTTCATACTTGCTTCTTTATGGTTATTATTTCATCAAACTAAATAATTATATAAGTGCTCATAAAAAATAATAATAACGGCCTACTAGCTTAAAATTACATTCCAAAGCCTTGAGAAATAGTTTGGATAGACAGTAATTTGTCATTATTCATCGAACGAAATCTTCATTTCATTGTCATTGTTGTTCGTATCTGTCACTCATGCATCATATATTAAAGACAGCGTATTACAAAACAATTTAAAAATGAATTTGCAGAGGCGAGATATTATTCAAAGGAAATTAGAATAGCTGTAATTTCACCAGCTTAATAAGAAAATGCGTTATATCATTTATTGACGTTCTACTATTCAAAAGATCTCATTTTGTGAACTTATCTGAGCCTTAAAAGTCCATCATTACTCAATAAATTATTCAATTTAATTAATTTTGCTTTCAACTGATCCAAAAGTTAGCATCAAAAAGCGATTTCATGTCGTATTATAAATTTATGTAATTAGGGAAGTTAACTTCATTTAAGATCCTAATAAAATTCTTTTCACATAGCATTAAATAATTAAATAAATTAAAAAAAAGTTAAAAAAAAAAGAAATAAATTATGAAAAATTAAAAATAAAATAATAAAGCAGAAAATTATAAAATAAAAATAAACATAAAATAAGTGTATGTTAGCATTATTAAGAATATTTAAAATGCATTCAATTGTGGAACCGTTGCCTTTCGATAGTCCTGTAATCAAGATTGATAAATTTCAAGGAGTGGTGCAGGTGAAAGTTGTCTGAATAATTTGAAATAAACTTTTAAATTTTACAATGTTCTTGAATTCTATGTAAATGTAAGTACTATATTCGAACGACGGATTGAGGTGGGTGGAAGCCTCCTTCACGCAGAATTCTTCGACAACTGTTCCAAAGCCTAGTTTAAATCCTTTATAACTTAGGTTTATATATGTACATTAACTGTCATTTTAATCTGTTAAATAATATAGTTCAACATTTCACCAAAAGAATGGTGCTAAATAGGCATTTTTAACTGCAACAAACGTTTTGGTGCTGCTAAGTTTCACCATTTTGTGGTGTTATTACCACTAAAATGGTGAAACATTGCACCAAAATGTTGGTTTCAGCTAAATGGAACCGATTTTCTGGTGAAATGTAGAATTTTATTTTTAACAGTGTACCCCTCTATCTCTAATCTGCCTTTATAGAACTGAAATGCAGGGTAAGAGAAAGTCGTGCAGGTGCCACGCAGGATTTTTATTATTATTATTATTATTATCATTATTATGAAAAAAAGAAGTAAAATTTCTCCTAAATGTGCAGTATTACAAATACTTTCGTCGTAAAGATATCAGATCTGTTTTATAATATCATTTACGAGACTAAAATGAACATCTTTGTCTACGAATATTCAAAGCAAAATTTCACATAAACGTGCTGTATGAGAATTATTTTCAAAGTAAAGTTGTTGTATCAGTTTTAAAATATCAATTATGATGCTGGAAGAATTTGGGGGTTGGGGTTGGGGTTAAGGCTAATTACCTGCATTAGGTTCCTACACTGATAAAAATTTGGTGTTAGTTCGAACCAAAACTTGGTACTGAAGTAGCTACAACCACCCGAGGGTTTAGCCTTTTACCATAAATTGGTAATTTTATGTTGAACCATATATTAGTATTATTTTTTAAATAAAAAAATATTTAAAATTCGACCGAGACGGAGGTCAAATTGAAGACCTTCTTGTCTCTAGTCAAACACTCTGACACTGTGCCACGCTTTCTTGTTCGCTAATTCTGTGTGCTGCGTTGATTTTAATAAAAGGGACTAAGTTTTTTAGGGTCTTACCTTGATCCATGGGTGAGTTGTTGCACAAAATTTGCATTTTACCCATTGTTTTCGACCACGCTCTTTAATTTAAGCTTGATTTACTTTCAATAGAGATTTTACTGATTCATACTTCCCTTGTGAATGGATGTATGGTAGCTCCAAGTTTTGGTGCAATTTATATTCAGTCGAAAGAAATGGAAAACTTAAAAGTGAGGTTAAACCATATTATGACATTTTTTATAACTTTACTCTATATAATGGTTCAAGTTTGAACTGAAGTTTTTAACGCTGCAGATCTTGGGGTGCCTTCTATATGGAAAATCTGTCTAAGACGTCTTAATCCATATTTACACAGGTTTCGGAGAAAAACACGGAAACTCCGAACGGCTAGGTCGATGAGCGTGACCTGTGATCAAATCAGGAACTTCACGACTTCCAGCTTTATACGAAGTTCTTTTTAACAGGGAAGAATAAATCGAAATTGTGGAAATAGTATGAAATTGTATAAAAACTAAAATACGGTGTTAAAACTAATAAAATTAATCAATAGAATTGGAAAAGTTAAATAGGTATCAAATCGGAGTTAGAGTAGTCAAGTAGGTACGGGCATTTCAGTCTGAACATGCTGTGTGGTCGAAAGCGGAAGAAGCCATTTCTTTTACCGTGAGTATAGTATGTACTACAGTAAAAATGCACGCTAACTGATACAGCACGGATAAATAAGCAAAGTCCGTTTATAATGATTAGTTTGTTAAAAGAATATCTATAAAATTATGACTAACTTAACACCTCATTTTTAGTCATGCACCAATTATATTCCGAGGTATGATATTCCAAGGATTACTGTTTAAGGGGTACTTATTATCAAAAAAAAAGGTTAAATTGATTTTTTTTTCTTTTAGATTTCAAAAGGGATAAGCCTTCTCCTCCCCCCCCCCCTCCCTCCCACCAGATAGAGTTTTGAATTTTTTTGTATATGTTCTTTATTGTGAACTAACTCCTAGAATTAGCTTCCGGTTTTTAAATGAAATTGCATAAAGGTGCTACATTTCACAGTTTTACTCTATATATCAATAAATACATATGAAATATAATTAAAATCTCCCCTTAGAATTAAAGCTTCAATTCTCAAACTTAAATTATTCTACCTCCCACTAATCCACTGATAGCGCCCTAATTAATTCTTCATTAATTTATTTTCTAAATATTTCATTAATTGCAAATTCATTAACTTGTTCTCAGTTCTTAAACTTATTTTATTTTATTTTATGATGGAACAAAAGTTTTATTTATTATATTGTGCAATGCAAAGGTAAATTTAATCCAGAATATTCTGTCTCCTCCCACCCCCCCATGTATCATATGACTCCCCCTAAGCCAATCGGAGTGCTCGCGATCACGTAACTTCAGCTAATTCGAGGAAAAGAGAGAAGTTCATTTCGGAGAAAGGGGGAACTAACAATGGCAAGAATGACTTAAGATAGTTTTGTTTTGTTTTTTGAAAGGCTCATCTTCTGAATATGCAGTGTAAACCCCCTGAACTGATTAAAGAACCATTTAAGCAAAGTCAATGGCTGCACTTATTTATTTATTTTAATATGTGGCTGTCCGTTTTAATATGACACATATATTAATGAGTCTTCTTATTAGACAATAGTACGAAAGTGTAAATGCTACAAAAGTTTTAACACGTTGAACGCCACGCGAATTCTTAAGGAAATCCCATTCAGGCCACGCGCTCTTCTTAGAAACGTGTTATGTTTACCGTGTTATGTTTACCATGTTTCAATAAAATTCATTAAAATGCCTTAATGATATAATCCTATAATAAATAAAAATTAAGTAAATTTGAAATAAATTGTCAGTAATTACTTAAAACTATGTAAAGTTTTTAGTTTTATATCATATTTCACACTGTCAGTCACCGGTGGCTGACGTGGCCTAAACGGAAAGTTCAGTGTCAGTCACCGATAGCTGACATGGCGATGAACGTGTTAAAGGTTCAAATATTTATTTATTTTACAATAAAATGTGAAGTTTAAAAATATATCTTTTGTTTATGTACTTTTATTTGTACATTGAAATGCATAAAGTTCGCAATTTTTATCTTATTTTTTAAATGAAACAAAGTAAACGGTGAAAACTTAAACTGTATCCTTAATGGCCAATTTAGATTTGAAAAGCGAAATAGATACAAAAATAATAAATGAAAAAAAAAATAAAGAATGATGTTTGTTCTCTTTATAAATTATGTTCAATTCTTGATAGTTGTATTTAGTTAATGAAACATATAATTTCTTGAAAAAAGTACTTTATATTATATAGATATACATACTGATTTGTATAGCTATAACGTAAGTCGAACCTTTGGCAGCATTCACTTCTTATGTTACAAATTTCTTGTTTAAACTTTTTGTATCTGTAAGCTTTCTATATGGGAAGTTTAAATTTTTTCTATCTGTAAATTAGACCATGAAAAAAGATTAGGCATTTGGTCTATCTGAAGTAGACAGTTAAACAGTTAAATATTTTATATCAAATATAATTTTGTTTTCCTATTTTCATCATATATGTGTGTGCGTAAAATTACTGTTATTTTATTTATTTATTCTCGAAAAGATGTCAGCCTAGAAAATCATCTTAATTTTGTTTTATAATTTGCAAATTCTGAAAAATTTCTAGAAATCGTTCTTAAAAACAAAGTATAATCGATTATTTGCCATTCTAATTCCTTTATTTATATCTTCAAAAGAATTGAAGATATAAGAAGATATTGTTTCCATTACTTCTCCTTTCACACACACACATAAAAAAAAAGCAAGAAAATGAAATCAAATAAAGCGATTAGTGTAATCTTTCTCTAGATGTTAATCCATCAAGTTATACGGAGAGAAACAAAATTAGCGCGTCTCGAATCGAACTGAATAACAATGTTTTCATAGAAAGACTATTTTGCTTTTCAAATTATAAAATGTAGTGAAGTGAAGATAACAAATAGATAGCTTACATGTAATTAGAATATCTAAATTGCTTCACTAGATAAAAATAAATAAGATAAAAGTAATTCACCGGATAAAAATACATTTTCAAAAGATCTCATTCAAACACACAGAAGATGTAATCAATCTTAAGTTATAGTTTTCATCTTCTTTTTTTTTTTTTTTTTTTTTTTAATACCACTATAAAAATAATAGTAATAATAAAAAATTCTTATCATAAAATAATTTAGAAAATGCCACTGGAAAAATCATTAACAATGAGGTAATGTTTACGGTTTGAAGTTAGCACATGAACCTATCTAAAGTAAGTTCAGTGACCATTGTATGTGTACATCTCGCTCCATGACGATGATGGTCTGAAGAAAGATAAACATTTTACCTCTGTTTCAGCCTTTTCCCGGAAATTGATACCAGATGACTTTTCTACTACCTCCTCGGGGTAAGAGTTTTTTAGAGTTATAAAAAGCGAGAAGAATAGCATAATGATGAAGTTTTCTTTGCTGATACTTTCCTATAAGACAAGGTTACGAATTCTGATAATGATTGCGATAAAATTCGACATTATTTGATAATGTTAACATAAATGTATTTCCTCAAATAACAAACGAATGATGTAAAGTAATATAATTTTATTCATTTAAGTTAAAATAATCATTAGTTTTTCATATTTTAGGAATACTTAACTCAAATTCTTATATCATCAAACAATTCATAAGAATAAAATGCAACAAAATTTCTCAATATATATATATGTGTGTGTGTGTGTATACATACACTTTCTGAAAATTGAATCATAAATTGCAAAGGCTTTTTGTTATCCAACGAGTTTAATGAACTTCAAAAAGTAATTATTGAATTATTAATATACACTTTTGAAACTTCGGACACATAAGAGTGTACTTTTTGATTGAAAAAATGTTGTAAATAATAAAAAAGTGAAGTTTCAATAAATAAATTATAGTTAGATAAACAATGCTATCAGAAAACCAATTTATAATTAAATTTCGAACACACATATGAAACCTTTGCATAATTTTATTTATATAGTCTTCTCCAAGAATTTAGCCAATATCGGAATATTCTATATTGTAGAAATGATTTATTTTATGCGTTTATGAATTCGTGTTTATTAATATCATGAGAAGAAGTTGGGTGTCTTTATTTGATAATATAATAAAAAGAAACTTAAAAGAAAAAAAATTTAATTTTATACACAGGTACAAGAAAAGAAATTCAGTTGTGAAATTTTATATTATTTTGTATTTGTACAAAGGCCATTTTTGCTTATATTTCTATTGAATGAATCCATAACAAAATATCACTTTAAATTTAATTTTATTAATTTAATTTTAATCGTTAAATTATTTTATAATAGATAAAAGATTCCTCCAAAATCAGTATTTTTTATATTTTTATGATGAAATGATTTTTGTAACAGAAAAAGAATGTGCTTGTAATATTTTATTCTACAAACAAAATAAAGAGGTCTTAAAATATTTCTATTTAAAGTTTTGTAAACTACAGAAGAAAACAAAAACAATTTGCAAAAATGTATGTCCTAATGAGAATAATTTTTTTTAACAATCTACAATACTGATTTAAATTCCTATTTTTTTTTTTCCTTCTTCTTCTTCTTCTTCTTCAATAAGCATATTTATATTTCAAAGAGGAAAAAAGGGACAATCCTTTGCTTAGTGTTAAAAATAAACTAGATATTCCCTTAATAAAGTGTTTTTTTTTTATACGTAGTAAGCTGATTTTCACACTACATTTTCAATATTTTTTCCATTTCAATCAGAATGCAGGATGAGTTTTCAATCGTTGAATGAAGATCAAAGGTTAAAAAACTAGATTTAACCCCAGAGGAACCTCCAGCCTCCATCAATTCTTAGGGAATTAACTTCCACATCCTTCACTGAAAAATGATCACCAACTTCACAAATAGGAGACTGAAGCGATGTAAAACAACCCCATTTACCTCAATGGGACGGGACGCCCTAGTGATGATCTATAGTTAAACATATATAGAACGAACATCTCTAAGAGCGATCATATGACTAATACTCATCTTACGTGATCGGAATCGTGATACCTGTTTACTGCTTTCCGAGTAGGATATTCCTTTCTTTTAAAATAAGGATTAGAGTTTCTCTATGAAAAATACGGTACGTGATTACAGTTGGTCATTCGTTTTTTTTAGACAACTATAAATTAAACAACTTTCATAGAATTCTACTTGCGTGGGTTGGATAATTTAAATATGAAAGCGTTGCAGAAAAGATAACTCAGTAGTAGCACTCTTTCAATAGTTTTTCCCTTGTATATATTTATTCAGATGTTCATTTTGATGCGGTAGTTTAATTCTGTGAAATAATAAATATCATAGTTGCAAATAAATGTATCTTTTTTTCTTTCTTTCTTTTAAAAGGGTCCATTGTATTATTTTCTAGTTCATTACCAATTTATCTTTTGTTACTGGGACAAAAAATAAATAAACTTCAATCGTTACATAATAGCAACACATTTTGCTTAAGACACCTACAGACGTATGATCATTATTAAAAACATTGTAATACATGCATATATATATATATATATATATATATTCAGCAGTAATTTTTGAAAAATAGTTTCATTTGCTGATTTAATTCATTTTAATTCATTAAGGTTACTTATGAGATATTTTTAGTGATTTCCAATAAGTGTTAAAAGTGCTTATGACTTCGGTTCGTCTGCTAGTCTGGTCGTATTTTCGTTTTCATGAACCGATTCTGAATTCGATTTTTAAAAAAACTTTCCATTATTATTATTACCAGTCACATCGTAAATACTAAGTAATGAATACTTTCAGACATAATTTTTAAGTGTAGAAAATGCCTAACACAACTGAAAATGCACCTCTTGAAATTTCCGTATTGAATGTTTTGCTTGATATAAAGATATCGAAGTGTGTTTATATAGAATTCATCTCTTAGACTGTAAGGTATCCTAATTATTTTGTGAGCCCTTGTACACAAACCAGTTGCGTTACATGTACGACTTTTAATAAGAAAAAATACCTACAGTGAATATGAAAAACCTGAATAATATCTATAAGTTGTTGTAGATTTTTAACAATATTTATAGAGAAGAAAACGCGTGAGACAAATACACGAACCGAAGTCAACTTTAAATTTTATTGAAAATATTAAAAATAACCTCCACACTATTATATTAAAAAATAATAATAAAATACATAAATAAGTTTAAATTTTTCTTGAATTATTACATGAATTAAAATTAAAAAAAAAAAAAAAATCATGAAAATTAAAAATTCACAATTATTCTAACAATTTTCACATGTCTCTATTTCACTCGAAAGAGTACCAAAAAAATAAATGAATAAATAAATAGAGCTGCATCTGGAATTAGTATGATGTTTTTGATTGAAAGAAAAAAAAAAGTTCTATCTTACTTTCACGTCTCTCTTTATATAGCTTTTACTTTAACATTTGCTGCGAACAAACTTGCAACCCTTGAATAAAGCAACATTTTTAGATAGCACAGGCCTACAAAAATGAAGTTGACAAAATTTGATTTGATGATTTCAGCTGATCTTTATGCTTTTTGATTTGCTGAAACCGAAAGTGAAGCCCATTTTTCTCTATCACGTATAGATTTTTGTCAATACAGGGTATTTACCGATACAATTTCTTACACATACCATCATAACAATAGGTTGGCTGGTTGGCTGGTTGGTTGGTATGGTTTTAAGTCGCACTAGTGCTTCACAATTACAGGAATAGGTATCTATGATTAATTAATCATGGAAACATACTATAAAACTTGCCATATAATTATATTGGTGGAAGAGTAATGGAAGAAATTGTATAGGCATCACCGGTTTCAGTACACCAAAAAACATAAAGATCAGCCAAAATTATAAAATCAAAATTTTGCATGTCGGCCTGTGTAGTCTTTATTTCATCTTCAAATACAAATAAATAAGTAATTTGTTAATTCTTTAAGTCTGAAAATTTTAGAAAATATACACATCTTTATCCATTTATGCGAGAATATATATGCTTATCTACGTATGCATGCGCTACTTATGTGTCGTTTCAATTCCAATATACAATTGCAGTAACTTTTTTTTTTTTTTTTTAACACCACTAAATACATACAAAGCAATTTCCGTATTATTCAATCGACTATAGCTACTGAAAATAATCACTGAATTTTTCCATTAAAAAGGGGGTATTTTCAACAATGGCTACGCCGAGCCCTGCAATTACGGCTGCAGAAAAAACTGCAAATAAAGGCTGGAATTTTTTAAATACTAATTGCACATAAAAATTCAATGAATGTCAAAATACTTCAGTTTAGATTGGTGGATATTCAATTAAAAGTTCAGCACAATGTCTATTTTCTTTTTAAAATGCAAAATTTATTTTATTTTTAACGTCTATTTATTTTTAAATTAGATATAAATTCTGAAAATAATAGATTAAATTAACTTTGCTTATTTTATCGTATTTTTATAATCATACTTATTTTTATTTATTTATTTATTTATTATTATTATTATTATTATTATTTTTAATATGAGTTGAACCTACTTACACATGTTCAAAACTAAAAATAAAAAGAGAGAGAGAGAGAAATTGCAAAAAATATTAATATTTAATTCATAAAGCATATCATAAAAAAACGAATTTTCACGTTTATTTTATTTGTTTATTTATTTATTTTTTAGTTTAGTTCTCTGTAACATCAAAAAGCGACAAGATTATTTTGTTTTAATACAATGACATTACTTTATTTTCTAAACATTTCATTATTATTATTATTATTATTATTATGCTCTTCTCCCTCTCTTTTTTTTCTATGAATACCGTGGTTTTTTTTTTTTTTTTTTTTTTAAATGATACTATTTTTCTTTTCTCTCTCTTTCACCAGTATTCGTATAATTATAATTTTTATTCTTTTTTTTTTTTTCTGTCTTTTTAGGTATACGACAGCAAAAGCAGTAGTTCAGAAATAAGCAAGAAATCTGATAAACTACATGAGATGAACACTAGGATGACAGAAGGTAACTTAATGAAAAAAAATAGTTTACTTAGAAATTAAAAATATAATTAAAACTACATTTATAATTTATTAAAAGAAAAATATATATATTTTCTCTTGCTTGCGTATAAAATAACAATACACTTCAATATAATATATAAAATGATTTAATATTTCATCATTGGAAGTAATTTAAAAGTCAATTCTCTTTTTGGGTAATTAACTCTATTACAATTAACTCTACGTTAACCCGTATGTAGCTAAATTGTAATTAAATAATGACGTCAATTTTTGCCAGAGGCATAATTTAACTTTTTACAATTTTTTAACGCTCACGTTTAATTAAATGTATTTATTTTTATGTCGAAAGAAAATGAACTCGTAATTTTTTTTTTTTTTTTGGCAACAATTAAATTATACCTAATATTTTAATGACTATTTTTATTGCTATTAGGAGCTTATTGTTTTCATATTTTAATTAATTATAAGAAAACTATTCGAAAATTCGAAAATCGGACTTCGAAGTATTGTGCTGTCACCGGGTTCTGAGCTACTGTGAAAGTTTCAAATGTCTAGCTAGTAGGGAAGTTGTTTAAAAATCGATTGCAAGATTTGCACCGGACAAACAAACACACAAACAAACAAACAAGAATAGAAGTTATTAAAAACATGGTAATAAATATTACCTTTTTTATGTTATTTCATCAAATAGATGCATTCGATTTTGATGAATTTTTATAAATTATTCTATTGTTAATCAAATTGGGAAATGAAGGATTTGAAGAGAATTAATTATCATTATTTCACAATTAACAACCTAAAAGCAAAATATTACACTAGAAACGAACCAATTTTAGTTATTTGTAGATTTAATAAATATATTCTCTTCCAACTGGATGTTTTATTCGATTCATTGGTTTTATTTTAAAACCTGTTTAATATTTAATTAAAATTCTTTTAGGATAATGGTGGCAAATAATATTATGTATTCCATTTTTTTTTTTTTTTTTTTTTTTTTTAAACTACTACTCTTAATTGTTTTTCTTGTGCATAGAATTTAAACCATCATGACAATGTTATTTCTTACTTCTTAAAAATATTTTTTTAACTATTATTCAAATGAAAATTATTACACTGAGAAAAAATTCTGTAACTGACATTTAGATTCTAAATTGTGGCTCTAGAAAAAATAGTTCCATGTCATCCTTATAAATTCTAGTCCCCTTGGAAAGCGAGTTCTAGAAGCCCCTATTAGAATTCAAGAGCATTTGCCTATATTCTCGAAGGCAAAGTTATTTAAAAATATCTGCAAATAAATGAGACTACAAGAGGCGGATTTCTGCAACTATAATCTTGGTTTATTACTAAATTCTAGAAAATCAAGCGAGAATTTCTCGCAATATAAATGTTTCAGAATATTTAGAGTATTCATAATATTGTTTCACCATCTAGAAATGTGCACACTAGAAATTCTCGATAATTTCGTCTATTCAGTTTATTGGCGTGCCTTATGCGCATAGCTCGGGAATCTATATTTCTAGTTAAGGGATTTAGAAAATGGCCACTTATTCATTCTAGAGAAAGGCGGTACATTTTTTTCTCTCAGTGTATTCATTTCATTCTTTTAATAATTATGTAGAATTACTTTTGGATATACATATATATACATATATATATATATATATATATATAATATATATATATATATATATATATATATATATTAACCTATTCCTGAATATTTCAGATGATGTCTTCGACCATTTTCTAAATAAGGCACAACCCTGTTCGTCAGTAAATTATTCTAATGGTAAGCCCCCTTTTTTTTTTTTCTTTTTTTTTTTAATAATGTGTATGTATGTGTTTCTTTTTTTTTTTTTTTTTTTTTTTTTTTTCTTCTATATTTAATATATCTATTTTGCTGCACATCTCCAGTTTAACAAATAATAATAAAACAATTTTGAGTAAATTATATTTAAAACTAAAACGATTACATAACTTTTGATATATATATGGGATTTTGATGTATATAAGGTAAAGCTAGGAGAGATTGCGCACATAGGGGATCGGCAGGAAAGAGTACAGCGGACGCTCTGAAACTCCAGGTAGTTCTACAATATCGATAGCGTAGTGCCCAATTAAATGTGCATGTTCATTGCTTGAACAATCTAAGATTAAACGTGGTTATTTTGTCTCGTTTTCAAAAATATTTGCTTAAATTTTCAAAACCCTTTCTAAGAATTTTTATAGAATGGTAGTATTACAAAATATTTTTAAATTAAACGATTTCCCAAAGACTCGTGTATAAATTTTACCTGTAGCAGGTGGTTCCATGAAAGGTGCATCATTTATAACGAGTGCAACTAATATAGACAACGACAAATTAGGTCAACAAACAACAAACCAGGGTTCGTAAATATCATGATATTTTCGAAAATATCAAAAATATCCGATATTTTGATATATATCCGATATTTTTGATATATATCCGATATTTTCAAAATTGTCAACTTATGATAAATATTTTCAAATTTAATGCAACTTAAACACCTATACGTATTGCACATTATATAAAAACTAATATAAAGCATTATTCTAATATAAAAAATATATATAATTATAAATAATGTAATTTTTTTTCTATTTTTTAAACACTAACAAAATTTTAAGTTAAATAATTTCTCTTTCAAAACACAAATTATAAAACTATCTCAAATCTCAAGAATGTTTTATTTCTGTTACAAAACTAAGTACAAAATGAAATTTATTTATTTTTGTTCAAAATTTTAAACAAAAATGTAAGTTTTTCTGCTTTTTCAGTTCCTAGCCTGTTGCGCAATTTAGAATGAACAAAACCAAAGCAAGAGAAAATTCTCTCTAAGGATGCTGTTGTTGGTGAAGCAGTAAACAATTGATTAACTAACTTAGAATTTTTTTTTTCTTTTAGTGGCTGTTCAATCTTAATATTATCCCACTTTAGAAAAACATTTTCAGATGTGTAAAAATTATTTTTGTTAGCTCCTTTTAGCACTTCATTTAAAAGAAAATTTTCAATAACAATTGAAAATTTAAAGTTCTAATTTTTAGACAAAAAATATAAATATGATGAATAATGCTATTTTCAAAATACTTCACATAAATGAAAATATCAAAAATATCGAAAATCCTGATATTTTTAAAATAAATATCGGATATATATCATGATATATATCCATGATATATATCGATTGATATATATCCCGAACCCTGCAACAAACCCTTCAAACTGAAAAGGAACTTTATTAGTTTTAATTTAAACATATTATCTAGTAACTAAATGTTACTTTTTATTATCTAGTCTTGTTTTTTTTATTAGCTTCTTTAATTTATTTTCTTTAAATAAAAGTTTTTAACCCTTTTTATTTATTTATTTTTTCTATTACTGTTATTATTATTATTATTATTATTATTATTATTATTATTATTATTAAATTGAAATACTTACGTGTAATAAAAAAATATTTGTTTACAAAAACATTATACCAATGTCATTTAAGTGCAATTATCATTGTTAACAATTTAAGTGTAGTTAAAATTAAGCGCAATCTCTCCTATCCTATAAGGAGCAAAGTAGCTCTCTTGGTTTTATTACAGCTGTTGCTTTAAATCATAGTATAAAAACAAAATGGTGGAAAACCATTTGGAAAATGCTTTGGTAAAAAAAAAAAAAAAAAAAAAAAAAAAAAAATTATGCATATTTCTCACAGCTTTCACTGATTCAGTAAAATAAAAAATTCTAGTAAAAGTTTCCGATTGCGAAAAAGCGTAAATGTTGGCAAGTAAAAGTTGCGAAGCCACAATACAAAAGTTAATTTTATTATAATAGTAGAGTCAATATGATTTTAAAATTTTTGCAGTGGAAAAATATAATTACTTAAATTAGATTCCGAATTAAATAATTTTTTATTAATTTAAATATGTTTGGTTATTTGTTCTGAAATGCGCTGAAATGCATATCCAAACCTTGCTGGAATACTAACAGCTATATTTAATTAAAATCAAAATTTAAATAAATGAATATAAGTACCTAATGTTCTAATTCCTATCAAAATAAAATCCGATATAATTAGGAAAGTCTACACTGAGAAAAATTTCTGAAACTGACATCTAGAATCTAAATTATGGCTCTAGAAAAAATAGTTCCATGTCGTCCTTATAAATTCTAGTCCACTATGAAAGCGAGTTCTAGAAATCCCTATTAGAATTCTAGAGCGTCTGCCTATATTCTCGAGGGCAAAGTCATTTAAAAATCTCTGTAAATAAATGCGAATACAAGAACCGGGTTTCAGCAACTATAATCTTGGTTTGTTACTCAATTCTAAAAGATCAAGCGAGAATTTCTCGCAATACAAAAGATTCAGAATATTGTTTCACCATCTAGAAATGTGTCGACTAGAAATTCTCGATCATTTCGTCTATTCAGTTTATTGGCGTTCCTTATGCGCATAGCTCGGAAATCTATATTCATATTTAAGGGCCCGCTTCACTCACCGTCGCCGGAAGCCGAAGCTAATGTTATTCTATGGGGAAATTTTCTTTACAAATAACTTATTAACTAATACATATTTTTTAATTCTGTTTTCACATTCTGAAAATTCTTAACTGTTAAATTGACGGACCTTTTAAAAAAAAAGGATTTTTTTATATATTATTTTGAAGCTGCAAAATACGAATTTTCAAGATGTGAAGGTTTTCATTTTGCAATTTCAAAATAAAATATTAAAAATTTAAAAAATACATTTTTATAAAAGGTCCGTCAATTTAACAGTTGGGAATTTTCAGAATGTGAAAACAAAATTTAAAAATATGTATTAGTTAATAAGTTATTTGTAAAGAAAATTTCCCATAGAATAACATTAACTAGGGCTTCCGGCGACGGTAAGTGAAGAGGGACGTTAAGGGATATAAAAAATGGCCACTTATTCATTCTAGATGAAGGCGGTATACTTTTTTTTATAATGGACGGTACACTTATACCTTAATGTCATTTAAAGATCATATAAATAAATGCTTTTTTTTTTTTTTAATCTAATTATTTTAAAAGTTTGAAACATGAAAAAAATCTATAGTTTAAATATATAAATAATAAAACTTATTTCATAATAATGGTCATCGCAAATAAACAATAGTATTATAATACTATTTTATAAATATTATAATTAATATAATTATCAAATTATTAATTGTTAGTTACAATTATTATAATTATCACATTATAAATTGTTATAATTAAAATTAAAATTATCAAATTATAAGTTGTATTATAATCCTTATAATTTGATTAGACATCTAAATTATTAGCTTCCGTTTCTAATTCCATTTTTAAAATTTAATACATTTAAATACATTTTGCTTGCTTGTTTCGAAATGCGCTGAAAAGAATTTTCAAACTTTGCTGAAACATAAAGAGCGATATTTAATCGAAATCTAAATTGAAATTAAAGGAATATATGTACTGTTATGAATCTTATCAAAACAAAATCTAATAATTAAGAACGAATAATTAAGAACGAATAATTAATAATTTCTAACGAATGGGTCATTTATCCGCTAATAGCATATAAATGAATACATGTTTATTTCTAAATGTAAATTTAATTATTTTAAAGTTTATAAATTCCTTATATTACACATGAAAATATTAAAACTTAGTTAAAACTAATTTGATTCAGCATTTAAATTGTTTTTAGTCCTCATTTCTAATTACCACTTTCAAAATTACAAAACAAAATATCCCTAAACAATAAAGAAAGTATTAAAATAATCAGCAATTCCTATAATATTATGCCATCTAAATTAGCTCTTAGAATCATCTTTCAAATAGGTATTTTTGGCTCATTATAGTAATTAGTTCTTAAATAATTATCACCAGAACTTCGAAAGGATTATTTTTTTTTTTTGTTTCTGCATCAAATTCTTTCAGAGTTCCTGACTTTTAAATTTGTCCTTAATTATGATTATATGTAATAACAGAATTGGCTTCAACCTGTTTAAAGTTACATTTATTCTTTTCTTCTGATTCTTGAAGAATTTTAAGAAATAAATTTTGTTTAATATGTTATTAATTGGAAATAAGAATCGCTAGCGTAAGAAAAAAATAACACTGTATAGTGTATAGTTTCCCAGTATAATAATGTTTCGCAATTAGCCAGCAAATATTTATTAAAGATTCAGAAAATTTAATGGATTAGTGATCATAAAAGTAAAATTTTCAGTTAAAGAAACATAATATTAAATAATTATGTTTCATTTTCAAAACTGTAAAAATAGATTAATACAATAAGAATTTTTAAAAGAGTCTTAAAAAAAAAAAAAAAAAAAAAAAAAAAAAAAAAAAAAAAGCATGTTTATAAAATGTTTGTAGGGTAATTGATAGGTTTACGTCAATTCGGCGACATAAGCAATAATTGTTGCCAAATGTGTAACAAATGTCCTCAAAAGCAAAGACATGTACAAAAAATTTATCGCTTAAAATATTTTTATAAAACTATTTATTTTTCTATTTTTTATCTGTATTAAAAAAATGGAAACAAATGTATTTCGGGTTGTCATAAAATCATGGAAAAATTAAATTTAAATCTAGACTTTTAAAACAGATTTCTTACTCCAATTTCTATTTATTGCTTGGTGAATATTTGTTGATGTCTCAATGTTTTTGTAAAGTCAAAGTTCTGTACTAGTATACAATTAACTGCACTCCACTTAATTTTTTTCCTGTTTGATAAAGGTCATGCTTAAAATTTTTTCATTCTAAGCAATTGTTACATGGGTTATTTTAACTTTTTAACCTTTGGAAGAATCAATATTAAAAGAACAAAAATAGTTACACTCTATATTTATAATATTTTAAAAGTAAAGTACTAGTGCAGTTTTAGCATAAAAACTTTGATATAAAAAGTAAAAGTTTGTATTTAAATATGTACTGTATATATATATGTGTGTGTGTGTTTGGCGTATGTATGTCTCTTTGGTGAATTGTTTGACTAACAATTCTTCGTTCTCATTCTTTGCTTCTACTATCAATAGGATTATATATATATATTGATAATCAGTCAGTGAAATTTAAAGATTATTAAATATTTATATATTATATGTGTGCGTGTATGTGTGTGTGTGTGCATTTGTAGATGTTTATTTAACATTTTATATTTTTGGATCACCGAATCATGTCTCTGGTGATCTTTTTGGATCACTAAATTTTCATTGCTGATCTGAACCCTATAATTAGTAATTTTATTAATTCATTGTCACAAAATTGCAAAGAAGTAATAAGATATGTATATTATCATTTCATTGTAAAAACAAATTAATGCATTCATCATTTTCCGAATAAAAATTTTAATTTTGACATCATAAATATTTGAAAAATTAAATAAATTAGTTAAATTCACATTTGTAAGGAAATATTTTTAATTAGAACAATAATTAATGCTATTTCTTAGAAGAGGCTTACCTCATTTTCCTATTTAAATAAGTTTCTTATTTTGCACTTGCTGTTTTTACATAGGCAATCCTGGAAATATACGATTTCAAATTGGCCAATTGTTAATTTCACGCAAAAGTGGACAAAAAGGACATTTTTTACTTTCAACCTACTCAATTATTTTTAATATTTCGTGATAGAAAACATGTTAAATAATATAACACATTATATATACAAAACTTTTTATTTATATATATATATATATATATATATCATTAATGAAAAAGGAATATTTAAATATAAGTAAGCAGAATTTAAACATAAGTAAGCAAAATACTACATTTTTAGACTTCTCACGTCTGTCACACTATTAAAAATTTCTTATATATTTATTTATTTAAATTTTAGAACTTTTTATTAATTACATATCAGATGAAAGTCTTGTTTGTATAAATTAAAATTTCTCAACTTCAAATGAGTCTCAGTTTAGAGCAACTGAGTGATAAATATGAGTCACTGAAATCATATCCATCACGCTGGATTTTTAACTTATTAAGCATAATTTTTTTTAATTAAACGTTTTGTATTGTTTATAAGAAATACATACATATTTATCGGCACATGAAAATTCTTTAAAATAAATTAATATTTAGTACTTAAAATTGGACAAGAAATTTCTCTGATGTCTAGCCGTTCACATATGAAATTAAGGGGTACATACAAATGAAACACTACCGTTTGTAAAGCCGTTTGCAAGCGTTCCAAATGTATGACTACAGTCGGCAGCAAAAGTATCCGAGCATTAGCAAAAATTCCTATGTAAAAAAGGCACACTTAACACAGTTTTGTTAAATAAATCCTTAACGAATCATATTCTTAGACTGACTAAGAACAGGATTCGACAAGGATTTATTTAACAAAACTGCATTAAGTGTATTTTTTTTATATAGGAATTTTTGCTAGTGCTCGGATACTTTTGATGCCGGCTGTATTTGCAAAAAACTTGCAAAATTTATGTCATCGAAATTGCAAGCGTCCCGTTTGTATGTAACCCTAAACTTAATACGAATGTTATCTGCAACCGTTTCCAATTGTATTACCAAACAAAATATTTACTTTTAGTTATTATTTTTTTCGAATTTTTACTTATGAAACATTAATGAAAATGACATCATTTTTACTAATCGAATCGAAGTATATAAAATGCTCCTTTTGTATAGATTGCAGTTTTATGACAATTTATTTATTTATTTATTTATTTATTTTAATATGATGGCTTGAAATATCTCGCTTGTTTAAACCTACATATAATTCATTTTTTTCCCAAAACATGAAGTCATTTTTTACGAAAAAGTTATTCTTTATATAATCTTAAAACTCCAAAAATTGACCTAAATCAGTCAAGAATGTCACTCAATTTGAAGCAGGGAAATAGTCCGAAATGAGGAATTGTCCAAAACTAGATCCCGTTGTCCACCAATAATACCGTAATCGTTCAGCAGAAAACTCACCAAAATGTAACAATTTGTTCACTGTCGAATCGACCGGACCTATGATAAGTGCAGCTAAACGGTTAGTTGAAAGATATCTTCAGAAAACGGCTGCTGACATGTCAGAAAATTTCCATATGAGTCAAATTACAACTACCTGATAACTTTACCAACTCAACATTGTTAAAGAATTTCTAGACATAAATCGCTGCTTACGAAAATCAATAGTAAAAAAGAAAAGTAGCAGGCTACGAAGATGGAGAATCACCAGGTTAACACTTGGCGATCTGTAATTTCACAATTTCTCAATTTTCCTACAATGGTCCCACATAGCTATGTCCCACTCAAGAATTCGACCATTTACAGTCAACAGGTAAATATGGGGATGCTTTTCATTATGGTCTGTAAGCACTGGGCGGTGTGTGTTAGTGAATACTGAGGACAATATTAACTGCTAAGAATAAATTGTCATTTTGAAGACGGATTTGTTGCTAATATTTTCTGGTGGTTTACTTTAGAAAACATCCATGGAGCTTCGTGCTAAAGGGCGAAATATTTCCAAACTTGGCAGGGGAAATATAGGATACAGACCATGTATTAGTTACTAAATTGAGAGGAATCTCACATAACCTGTGTGGGCCATTCTTAATGGTGTCATGGGACAGAAGTCTCGAAAATCAACGTCTTGTCGAAACTGTAGGAAAACTTGTGTGAAGAACGGACTCGTTGACACCATGGCCAATGAGTTATGTTTAGTTAATCCACAGGTAGCGCGTCAAGAAAGCTACCTGTGGATTAACTAAATTCTAATCTCTTCATAAGATTTATGTATCAAATCGGTACTATTACAAAAATTAAATTGTTTGATTGTCAAAGAGAGTCTATTTACATGCATAATGCTGTGTGGCTTTGTATACTTATTTCACTCGGACGTGTTACAATATTGATTCTTAGGCTCGAATGTATAAAATCATAAAAAGTGAGATACGACTGTTCTTGAGATGGCTGGCGATATGATTAAGTAATACTTAGTCAAATTGAACATTTTGAACTTAGTGTTGCTATTAGAATAACCAAAATGCTTTTCCATTTCACTAATTTGAGTTTTAATAACTGGAGAAACAGATTTATACGAAATTTCGTAACTATTTTTCTAAAGTATTTAAGTTAATGCTTAAAAAAAAAAAAAAAAAAAATCTGCTTGCTGAAAAAAAAAAGATAAAAATAAATATAGTTACCCCGTTAAATACGTTTCTGTAATCTTATTAAAGATTATGCACCAACGAAAAATGTTGAGGAAGAATAAAGGAAATCTTTAAACAGTTTTCATGGAAGCCCTATTTATTTTTCATCTTCGAAAAAGAAATGACGATTTGAAATAACTGCCAATTCTTTTAGACAGATTTTGTATTTTTCTGCAGAATATTTCGATAGTCACTGGCTAGTGACACTTTACCGATATATTTTGGCAGTAGCAACGGAATAAGTCTGTCTTTTCTTTTTACTTTTCTTCAAGATTTGTGAGATTTAAGAAAAAAAGTGCACCATAGAAGCCCTTAAAATGCCTTTTTGATGAAATAAGCATTAGTTATGAGAGTATTAAGAACATTTTCTGATATTTCTTATTAAAGTAAAGATTTTAATTTTTTTTTTTTTTTTTTTTTTTTTAAGAAATTACATTTTATTTCAAATCGTCCGTCAGAATATTTCATTCGAATGTCCTTGCAAAACTAATAATCTATGTACTAAAATATCAACTCTGGAAAATCAAAACTTTTTATAAAGTGATACACATTAAAAATAATAATAATAAAATAAAAATGTTTAAAAAAAAAAAAAAAAAAAATCTATTTACTAGTTTTCATGAAAATGTATTCTACTTTTCTAATAATGGATATCTATGTAATTTTCAAAGCATGCATCATTTGAACACTATCTTATTTACAAATAGATACACATTCACATACATAAAAATTCCCTTTTTAAAGTACAAAAATTTTATTTTGGTATTTGTAAACATAAAGCTGTACCAATACGCTAAAATGCATATACACAACGATATAAAATCGTTTTAAAAAAATAATCGCAACATCAGATAAGAGTAATATGGCTCAAATAATTGGCCTTTAAATTAATTCGAAATTTTTGTTGATATTTTATCATGAATATAGTGGCGTATTGTTTAGCTTGTGCTACACGTGAACAAAAAGTGAAAGTATGCTTAATAAGAAGAATCAGTAAAGTAAAAAAATATAGCTTTAAAAAAAAAACTTTAAAACAAGAATGAAAAATAATTCATACAATACTTCTTTCAAAAAACAAAAATCTTGTATAAAGCTTCAATGAATATTTTTAAAATTAAATATTTTCTCTCTTCTTATTATAAAATAATATTAACCAAACAAAAAAAAAAAAAAAATCGTACCATTAAGCATGATGAAAAATCCCGTTGAGAATTCTTTTTAATCAAAAATTTTAATCATATTCTAGTTATCAGTTCAGTTATATATATCTTTTTCATGTGGATTTATTTTTAATTTATTTTCATGGAAATTATTGCAAAACAACCATCGAATAACAAATATCAATAAATATTAATTTATCGCTTTTTTTTTTTTTTTTTTTTTTTTTTTTTTAGTGTAAGAAATTATGCTTTCGGTAATAATCAATAAGTTTTATTTGTATTTCGTCATAGAAAGTCGCAAATGTAAATGTATTTATTAAATTCATTCAAATCTATTATAATTGTAGTGTTTTGTGCCACCAATTTCAAGAGTAACCAACATCGAATATATTTCTACAGTAATCAAACTGCGCTACCAATATGTTGTAGTTACAGTGTTTTGTCCAATTCCAAGTGTAACCGACATGAAATACATTCCTATGGTAATTAAATATACTCCTTAAATTCACTACCAATCTAATTAAGTCGCAGAATTTTATATCATCTATTCTAAGTGTTCAACATCGAATTCTAAGGGTTATCAACATCAATCCGTATAGTCATCAAATGCAGTATGCAGGTGCCTACAACAGTCTTTTTCTACAGTTTTTAATGTTGAACTGCAGCAGCTGTAGTCATAAATGTGGTGTCTAAGTATAATAAAGTGGCTATACGCCCCTTGTTGCGACCACTTACAGCGCCACCTGGTTCAAAATAGCGAAGTTGTTGTTCCTATCTCGAAAACGGTACGGGATAGAAAAAAACTGAATTACAAAATTCTAGTGCATGATCGATTTAATACGGAAATATACCTTGTAGATATAAAAAGTAAAAACAGAACGCTTAAAACGCTCATTTATTTGTTCGCGATTTCCTGCACTGTAATGTTCCGAAATATCTTAAAAAGAAAAGCAATTAGTCGTTATAAGGTACCTTGATTTTCGATATTTAAACTTCTTTCTGTCTGCTGAAATGCACATTTAAACTCTTGTTTGAATTTTATGTAACAATGTGCCATTAGCTACAATGTCCGCAACATAAAGTTCAAACAAGGATCCAAACGCGCATCTCAGCTGACGTAAATAAGCTTGAACATCGAAAATAAAGATATCTCGTGATGACTAATTGTGTTTTCTTTCTCAGATCATTTCGGACGTCATAGTATAGGATATCGCGAACAAACAAATACTCGTTTTAAGCATTTTCTGTTTTTCATCTTTCGTATCTACAAAGAGTTTTTTGATACGGAATTGATGATACTCGACAATTTTGTGGTTCACTTTTTTACACTTATCTCGTACTGTTTTCGAAACAGCTAACTTTGCTATTTTTTCCTATGTGGTGCTGTAAGCGGTCGTATCTAGTTTCGCACAGTCAATTTTGCCACATCTATCACAACTTTTATGACTATGGCTCCAGCCTTCAACAATTAGGAGGATGGGAAGAGAACAAACTTTAGAGGGCACGCAGTATAGTCTTTAAATTCAAATTTACTACCAATTTATTGAATTTGCAGTGTTTTATATCGTCCAAGTGTAGCAAATATTGAATATATTCCTACTGCAGTACTCAAATACATTCCTTAAACACATTACTAATCTGTTAGAATGTCAATGTTTTATATCAAATTATTATATCAATGTTTTTATCTACTCCAAGATAAAATTTGAGCTACAATAAATAAATCTATTTTTGACCTATATTCTTAGAGGACTGCGGCTATCAAGGTCGTCAACTGAAGAACAAGTTTATGCCAGGGACTTCTAAATCTCAAGTAGTCAACTGGACAGACATTATACCGCCACCACCGGATCATCCGCCCACTGAAATGACTACACTGCCCAATGTACCCATCAATGCCAGGAATTTATCCCCTGTCAAATGCACATATCAAGCACAGGTAGATAATGCAAAAACAACATTTTTCCCTCTACCCTTTTATTAAAAATTTACATTTGCTTCACTGTTTATAGCATGATACAGAGCACTAAATAGGTTATAAGAAAAAAAAAAAGAGTAGTTTAAAAAAAAATAATGATGTCCACTTAATATATAAATAATAAATATAATTAATAAATTATTAAAATTATTATTCATAATTTTTTTATGATTTATGAAGAAAATACATTAAAAAAATTCTCGAAAAAGAATTATATAACTCGGAATAAATACGTTGAGTGGTTATAGAAAAAACACGAGTTTTGTATTCTGATAGTAGTTGCTAGGCAACATTATTTACTATAGGCATTCATTTTTTCAAAGATTTTAAATTTATTAAAATTATCAATATTTTATTTAAAAAAAAAAAAAACTCCTAAATGGAATTTAACTTAGCACCCGAGTTTTATTTTTGAATCAGATTCTTTTAGGTATTTGTAAACTCTTAGCTTGTATAACAGACTACTTTTTCTTATATGAAATTCAAATATTCTACGAAAAAATAATAAGATAACTTTTTTTTTTTTTTTAATGTCTGAAGAAAATAGGACTCTGGATCTAAAAGAGAGGAAAAAAAGGAAGAAAGGGGCATTTAGTCTTTTTCAAATTGTAGAAGAACAGTAGAGTTTTCCATTTCTTTTCCTAATATGTCATTTTACGAAACAAAATAAAATTTATATTTTTGATTTAAAAAAAAAAAAAAAAATCAATTATTTTCAAAAAATGAGAGAGATCAGGGACAGAATAACTCAATATAAAATTCAACTTTTTACAAGTATAATGCATATATATATATATATATATATATATATATATTTTTTTTTTTTTTTTTTTTTTTTTTCCTTAAACATATTTTTATTAGACTCTATAAAGTTTTATTTCTTATTTCTTCAAGAACGATGTGCTTTGTATATTTAAAAACAATTTTTTTCAATAAATACACGATTTTTTAAATGAACATGTTTTTAAGCATGAAGCTTCTTGAAATACGTAATATTTTGAATGTATTTTAAAGTGAACTACTAATAGCATTGCTTCCTTTCAGAGCTATCAAGGCAATTTTAGCCTTAAACCTTTATCAACTACATCCCCCTGGAGTACACTGGGACGCAACAATATCGACAATGATGCTGCAAGCATAGCAATGTTCGGTCTGAAGGGACATCAGGGCCTAATCCCACAAAGGACACTACCGCAGGGAAGCGGAGGAGCAGAGAGGATGTTCCAGGGTTCACTCACATCCCTGAGGGGCGATCAACTTCCTGGACTAAGCCGGAGAGTCAGCCAAAACGGGATGATCAATACGGGAGGTAACCATTTTCCGTATCTTTCCGCATTTTCCGTTTTTATACTGCTGCATTACTCTATTTCAATATACAGTCCATATCGTCATCTCAAAGCAGCAATGGGACTTCAGAAAGAAATGTTTCAAAAGTTTTCAAATCAGATATATTTGAAAGCAAAAATATCTTAGTTATTCAAGTTAAAACGATTCTCTACTAACCTAAAAGTTTTCACAAAACAAATATTTTGTTATTAATAACTTTTTTTTTTTTTTTTTCTATGCCAACTTGATACATGGCAACATCAGAAATTGCACGATTTTAATATATGAAGATAATTAGTTTATATTATGGAGTTACCCTAAATATAAACTAAAGTAAAAAAAATTATTTTCAGACTTCGCTTAGAATTACTTTCCTATTTAAAAAAGAAAAATAATAATAATTGTATTTTAAAGCGTAAGAAAAATATTTGTGTTTCAAAGATGAACAATATTGGGCCATATTCTTTTATTAGGAATTACTGATTAATTATAATAATGGACAAACTTGACTATTTGAAAATGAATCAGATATTGATAATTATTGTTATCATCAGTACTGCACGATAACTATCAAATTCCAAACACTTATTTCGGTAAAAGTTATAAAATGTCAGCTTCGGTGAAGCAGGGTCCTATAATTTATATTTTGAAAAAAGGATTCATGCTCTAAAAAAAATTTTTAATTTTCATTTATTTTTAACCAAAATTTATCGAATTATTATACTTTGAAGTTCAGAAATCTTTCACATTTTTCTGCGTTAAAAAAGTGTATTTTCCTATAAAATTTAAGAGCCTGTATAAAAAAATATAATTTTATAATTAATGTGATTACTTTTCAATTTCGATGAATATTGTTACTTTCAGACTTTTTATGGTACTATAAACATTTTATAAACAGATTATAATTAATCACATTAAATGATTTCGGTAAATATAGGAATCATCTAATAGGAAAAAAAAAATAAAAAATCAATAATTCGTGATTTTTTTTTTCTTTTTTCAAAGTATTAAAATGCAGGATTATAGTTGTTTTCATAATGAAATCGGTAAACAAAATATAAACTCCGTGTGTCACTAAATACACGTTGTAAAAGCAAAGACGTCTTGCATAGCTCAAAACTGTTTTAGAGACTCAATTCATCAATCACAAGCAGTCAAAGCCACTATTAATCATTACATTTCTCAGCCCATTTAATGTCTATCCTTTTAAAAATCTTGTATCTCTATGACAGCTGGCACAGATTTTCTTCACTAAATATGAAACTAATTTTAATTTCAATAATCGTGTAGCAAGAAGCTTAATTAATCATATTTCTTGATACATTGAAACTCATCTCAGAAAAAAAGTAATATCATACCTTTCATCGAAACAGAATGGCTACAAAAAAAGAAACATTATTTGAGAAAGATCTTTTAGTTTTAGTACGACAGATCATACTATTTCATTCAGACACCGTCGTTATCAGTTTTCATTCATCACCTTGAATGAACGCGCAGACATTCTTCTTTTTATTACGTATTTAACGTTGAAACATTTTTTTTTTTTTTTTTTTTTTTTTTTTTTAAATAAAATTGAGGAAAATCTCGCTAAAGAAATGGAACAGTTTCAGTATAGAAACCCTTGGCGAAATTTGAAATTTGGCACCGAAGTAACTCAGACGTTTCCCGCCAAATATTTACTTACGCAATTGCGATAGCCATTTAATTCATTACCAAAATGACAGCAAAAGTTTAAAAGTTCTCAAAAGGCTACTATCCTAAAGCTATACCAAAAAAACTTTAAGAAATAAATATAGTAACTGATGTCAGGGAATGAAACACAGCTACTGCAGGCATTTATATGGAAGGATGGAATGAAATAAGTCCTATCGTACTAAATTACATTGTGTTTTGTACGGAATTTCAGATCTATTACTTAGATAATAAAAATAAGTTTATTTATTTATTTATTTATTTTTAATTTGTTCAGTCAGCTTTGGTTAGCAAAAATGAGTTCCTTCTATTAAAAAGGCGTACTTGTAAGCAGAGTGTTTAGCCCTCTGGCCTTTAATTGTCGTCGTCATGTGACCGGTCTAATTCTGGATCAGGCATGGATCTACGTAGTTGTTCAGGAATTACTTTAAACCGGAGGTCTCAGTCTAATTAGTCTTAGTGTGCAAAGCAAATGACCGTAGAGACACAAATCAAACCAAACCTTCATTTAAAAATTCTGGGAAGTTGACATTTATACCTGAAAAAATAGAAAATTGAAGTAAGACAGAATGGTGCACATCCATACAATTATTAATATCATTATTTATAAGTAGTATGCATTTTTCTGAACAAACTGTGCTTTCTGAATATGTTTTTTCTCAAATGGCATATACTACAGTAAATTTTATATTATATATATATATATATATATATATATATATATGCTTAGTATTGTTGCTGATTCTTTTAAATAAATTAAAGATTTAACAAGATCCTGATGAAAAAACAGCAAAAAATAATATTTTTATTTCACAACCTGTTTAAAATATAGATATTCTTGCAATAAAATTTTCATTCATCTATAAAATAGAGTAAATTAATTGAGAAAGTCTAAAATTATATCAACTTTTTAAATTTCGATCAATGAATGTTTCATTATGGATAAGACTATCGACTTTCTATTACCACATTACCTTTGTAAAAAGAACATTAATACGTTATCAGCATATCAAAGACTGCAAATGCGAGTCTGTTTAAATCAAAAACAAAAGAATGTTAACTTGAGATTACTGAAACCACTAAAAAAGGATCAAGTTCATTCTGAATCCAAAAGTTTATTCAGAATATCACAGAACTCTAAACTGAAACTAAAATTTAAAAATACCAGTATGCATGCGAGCAACAAATTGAAGCGTTAGAACCGTTAGAAGTTAGAACTAAACTTAATTTTTGTTGCCACTCAATACAAATTAAATAAAATGCAAAATCTCTATGAGTATGACAATTTCTACTTCACTGCAGATTTGAAAATAATTAATGACCCAATTCCTTTATTAGATTTTGTTGAGGTTTTTCGCAAAAATAAATCTGGCTTATTATTTCTGAAAAGTTTGTGTTATTTCCTATATAACTTTTGCTAAATAGTAATGACACATTTAACCCTTTATCTATGAACGTACTTTAAAGTACCATTAGTTTAAAAAGTATACAAAATCGAATTTAAGAAAGAAATATCGTAGACATATTTATAAGAATAGACCGTATAAGGTAAACGCACCAGTAGTGGACATTTTAAGGACATTTTCCGGCTATTTTTTTGTGTAATTTCCTAAATTTTAGAGTTTCAAAAAATAATTAATGTTTCAGACCTTTACTAACTCTTTCTTAACACGACTGTATTATGAAAATTGCTAATTGTAGCATTTATATATGTAAAAAATCAAAAATCTGAAGAGCTTAAAATGAGCCATTAGTGGACACTTTTTTGTTCCAGTAGTGGACCCCTTTGAACTTTTGCTTTAAAATTCAACTCTAAAATTGCTAGATTACAGAATTGTGTCCACTACTGGATCTGGCATTAAAAGCCACATGAGCCAGTAGTGGACAGGGCTGTCCACTATTTGTCATGATGACATTTTTTGGCACCAGTAGTGGACACCCATAAAAATACTATGTGTTAATACAAGATTTAAAAAATAGCACAATAAATGAATTCTGCATACTTATTTTAGTCATATGGAAGCAAAAGGTAGAAGAAATCAGTTAAAAATAAGCAGAGATCGAGCAAATAAAATTTCATTTCCTTATTCAAGGTGATAAGAAGAAAACGGCAAAATCACAAAAAGTGTAAATTTTTTTAGTTAAAACTAATGGCCGGAATAATTTTTTGTTAAAGGTTTTAACAGTAAAGGACTATAACTCCCTTCCTGAACATTGATCGAATCTTCAGAATTTTTAGGTAGCTTATTTTCCGAGTTTAAAATTAAAAGTGCCCACTACTGGTACAGGGTCCACTACTGGTGCGTTTACCTATATCTAACTTTAATCTCACAACGAGGCACTAGACGCTACTTATAACCGTTTTTGTTCCAGAAAGAATTTTATAGAGTACTGTTGCTATTTTTTCTTGACATTTTTCACTATCTTTACGCGTGTTATTGTAAATTCCTATATTATTTCAAGAATCTTCCAACAATCTTAGAAAATAACACTTATTAAAAAAAAATGGCCCTTTTCTTAATGAACTAAAAAAATAAAATAACTTTTTCAGCTCAGTACCACCGATCTGAATACTTGCATTTTACTACTATTCCAAAAAAATTGCACCTCAAACGAAAAAAAGGGCGGCTTAAACCCTTTTATACCAAAATTTCGTGAAATTTTTAAATTATTATGGATTTATGAATATATAAGCTGAAATTAGTCAGATTGGAAATTTTGATATAAAATGATTTGAGCTGCCCTTTTCTTCGCTTGAGGTGCAATTTTATTGGAATAGTAGTAAAATGCAAGTATTCAGATCGGCGGTACTGAACTGAAAAAGTTATTTTGTTATTTTTAGTGCATTAAGAAAAGGGCATTTTATTTATTTTTAAATAAGTGTTATTTTTTATATTTTTATTTTTGTAATATTTTATTATTTTTGTATTTTTGATGCGCTCCCTAGATTAAAATCGCTGTTGCTAAATTAAACTTCTTGGCGAAAAATGTTCGGTGTACTTCAACGCAAAAAATAAAAAAATCGCCCAAGAGGATATATAAATAAAACTGATTTTATTACAACATATATTAGCATCGTAAACTATATTAGCATTTTATCAATGCGAAAAAAAAAAAAAATTAAGTGATAATGACGTCAATTTTTGTGAAATGCATAATTTATTTTTTTTATCATTTTTTATTGTTCACGTTTAGATAAATGTATTTATTTTCCTGTCAGAAAAAAAAAATGTACTTGTTAACTTTTTTGGCAACAATTAAATTAAGGATAAAATTTAAATTGCTAATTTTTTGCTATTATTAGCTTATTATTTTCATATTTTTATTAATTAAAAGAAAACTAATCAAAAATTCGAAAATCTGATTGTGTGAAATTGTAGTGTCAGACATGACTAATATTTTAGTGAAAACCCGAAGTATTTAGGTGGTCTGATTGCTGAGATATTAGCAAAAAGATGTGACACATTCGGACAAATGCCGGTGACAGACAGAGCGGGTATAAAAAAAGGTCTTAAAAACATAAGAGACATGAAATTTTTAAGGTCCAAATATCTCCTTTGATCTCTATGTACCAGTGGTACAATAAAGTACAATTTCACAAAATCGTCATTAATTACTATGGTGAGATAATATGAATAATTTTTCTTCTGTATATCTTTAAACAATAACTCCTAACTAACTAAAAAAAAATGTTTCAAATACATTTTGCCTGTTTCATAATGCGGTAGATGAAGGGTTAAACAGCGCGTTTATCAGTCCCTCCCTATATTTCTTTTCTTTTTAACACGCTTTTATTAACTTGACATGATGAAACTATTAATAAATGTAACAGAATCTTCCAATTTTATTTCCGGCCACTTCTGTTCGTCCAATCAACCTGAAATTTTGCACACAATTTCGTAATCGATGACAATACTGTATACAAGTATTTTCAGGTGTATTTCCTATTAGGGACAAGTTCCAGGGGCAAACAAAAAATCTGTGTATATAAAACGTTATCGTATGCGGCACTGGATTTGGCCGTATTTGTATAACGTCGAGTGGCAACAATTAGATTTCATTTTTAAGATTTAAAAGTATGTAAATAATCTGGTGTGATACTCATACGAATTTCTCTTACTCTGTGTTTCAATACTATAAATTCCTGCAGTTATTTGTTTTTAAGTTAAGTTAATAACAGATATACATTCAGACCATTTGTTAAAAAATGGATTTTCGTATTCAGAGTACCTCAAAATGTGATGTTATACAGAAAACTAGAGTTGAAAATAGAACTTCGAAAAATATTTTATTTTACACTAAGGGTATGAAAAATTAATTTTCCTTCCTCAGCAGTGTTCGTCGACATAGTAAAATTTAGCAAATTAACACACTTTCATTATTAACTTGACATGATGTAATGTAACTATTAATGCATGTCTATTAATGCATGTAACGGAATCTTGCAATTCAATTTTCAGCCACTTGTGGTCGTTCAATTGACCTGAAATTTTGCGCACGACTGCATAATCAATGACAAACTATATACAATTGTTTCCACGCGCCTTTCCCTTTAGAGGCAGATTCCAGAGGCAGGTTCCAGGGGCAAACAAAAAATTTTTATATATAAAACGCTATCGGATGCGGCACATGATTTGGCCGTATTTTTGTATAATGTTGAATGGCAACAGTTAAATTTTTTCTTAAAGATTTAAAATTATGTAAATATTCTAGTGTGTCACTAACACGACTTTCTCTTACCTTACATTTCAATAAGGTAGATTCCTGCCGTTACTTGTTTTTATGTTGTATTAATAACAGATATACATACAGATGAGTCGCTAAAAATTGGACTTTCATATTTAGAACACCTCAAAACATTATATTATATAATAAACCAGAGTTGAAAATCGAACATCGAAAAATATTTTATTTACAGTATGGGTATGAAAAATTATCTTTTCTTCTTGAGTAGTGTTCGTCGACATAGTCAAATGCAGCAAAGCACTTCCACCAATTGCATTCAATAGAAAAAGCATTTAGCTTAATTTTGGGTAGCCTTGTATATTGTCTATAAACTATATGCACATCAGACTGTGTACTTAATTTTATTCTTGTATGAAAAGCACCTAACACAAAATGAAATACACTTCAGACAATTTTCAAGTATAGCCCCAATATTAAAAAAAAAAAAAAAAAAAAAAAATGGGTAGCCCTGCAAACGAATGATGAATGATTCCCATACCACAATCAACACAAAAGATAATTTTATGCATATAAAAAAATATTTTAATTCCATTTTGTTTAGGGAAGCTTATAGATGTTACACTGTACTGACCAGAATTTTTTCCTATTAAAGTACTAAAATATTTTAATTATCTCGGATATCCCTGTATCCGAATCATTTGCTTGATTTCAACGAAAAGTTTAATGTAGCATCAATATATGAATATAATACTCATTTATGATACCGAGTTTGAACTTCTGCTGCTATTTATTTTTAAGATATGCTGATAACAGATACACATACAAACCAACCGCTAAAAACGTGATTTTTCAATTCGGAGGAACTCGAAACGTGTAAATATAACAGAAACTCAATTGCGAAATTTGATCCAAAAACAATACTTTCTCTACCATACATATATAGGGATAAGGGAAAGCAATATTATCACTGCGATTGTCTGGCCTCTCTTCCGACACGATCACGTGCGTGATATGGTCATCAGTCCGTGTCGATTTTGGCTCATATGGTGCGCATGTAATTAAACCAATAGAGATACATTTTTTCTGCTAAATACAGTTATAGTATCACTGAAAGGCGAATGTTACCATTAATTTTAAGTTGGGCATCAGCCGTACCATGGTAGATTATGTGGTTATATATTTGGGATCACGTTTATTTGTTGTGGTCAAGCTATAGGTTAAATTTTTCTTTAAGACTAAAAAATGTAAAATAAATTTATAGTTTAAAAAGTCTAATAAACAAGCTTTTATTGGAATGTGGACTGAAAAGCACAAAATAATTTATAAATGTAAAATTTTTATTGAATAGCGGTAAGATGTCCCACAACTAGATGTAACCTAATCCTTGAACTAAGCTTCTAATAAGAATAAAATATTGATGAAAATACAGATTATTTTAATGGGAAAAAAAAAAAGCGTGGGTGCTCAACTTCAGTGTCATAAATTTTTGATAGCTGATTATTTATAAAGATAGACTAATTATGAGAATGTAAATAGTGAGCACCCATGCTTTTTTTTCCCCCATTAAAATAAATTATATTTATCTGTATTTTTATCAATATTTTATTCTTATTCGAAGCTTAGTTCAAGGAATAGGTTACATATTGTTGTGGGACACCTTACCGCTACCCTATAAAATTTTTACATTTATAAATTATTTTGCACTTTTTAGTTCACATTTCAATAAACACGTGCTCTTTCGTTTTTAAAAGTATAATTTTATTTATTTATTTATTTATTTATTTTTTTTACGATTCGAAATGATGTTTTGCTTAATCATTAACTTTAACCCTCCTCGTTTAACATCTATATCAAAGAACTAAAGATTTCTTTGCAAATTTGCTTTAAAATTTATTAATGTAAAAACATTACGCGGTATTTCACAAAGTGAGTAACTAATAATCATTTTTCCTAAAGTCATTATTTAGCAAAGATTCAGTAATTTTTATCCTGATTTAGTAAAGAAACATGAAGCTCCTTTTCACCATATACTTCTTACCTCAAGTTATTCACAATAAATAAATAGTTTTCCTTATAATCATGTTACACTCTTCATGAGAGAAAATCCACATAAAGGTTTTTGTTTCGATAAACAATGTTGAAGAACAGAAGGAATAAAACATCAATAGGTAAATTACTAGCCTATCAAACGCTCTGCACCTGTTACATTTCTATCTTTCAAATGCATCTCTACTTTCTGATTGTTTTTTCTAGGCTAGAATTGAGAACTGTAATTTCTCTTTCAAGAGAAAATTTTCTCTCTTCGCAATCGCCATTTTTGGAACGAGTAATGATCCTTCTCTTTTTCCATAATTCGCAGGTTTACCGTTTCCGTTTTTCCTGAAATCGAGTGATAGCGGCGGAGACGTGAACCAGATTTACTCAGGTATCGCCTCTCTACAAGATCCCGCAAATCAAATGGAAGCCGGCGAAGATATCGAACTGAATAGTGAGTGTGCATGCCTTCTTCTTCTTCTTCTTTTTTTTTTTTTTTTTTTTTTTTTAACACTAATAAATGTTTCTTCCTATAGACGTAACTTTTTTTTTTTAATATCGTAACTTTGTAGGAAGGAAGAGGGCTGCCCATAAAAGGACTGTCTTCAAGAGACATTTGCCTATTAATTGCAGTGAAGTGAAATTTTATCCTGAAAAAAAATCACTGTGTCCTGAAACACCAGAAAGCCATTTTAGATTAAACTATGAAAATTTATATTTGACTGGAGAATCAACTAAATTTTTAATAAGAAACTATCAAAAAATAAATCACTTGTAAAATATATACGCTAAACATTATCGTATGTTCTAAAAATTGAAAACCAAAATTTCTGTATTATCATTTTCTGTAAAGTAACCATAAAATTTTACATAAATGGTATATATTTCTAACATTTATTTGTTTATGCTCTTACTGCAACTTTAAAAATTTCCTAATTAAACGATAATTTCAATAATGTTTATAGTATCATTTTTAAATAAATGCTAAAACAAACCATACAATATTTTACTAGGAATAAACACTCTTCTCAAAGTTAATTATTAGAATAGCAAAGAAAATATTAATATATTTTAGGTGTATGTGTGTAAATATTTTACGCAGTAGGTACTATTGGTCACCTATAAAGGGCTTTAGAAAAACAAAAATTAAAACTTATTATCACTTTCATACATTGGATATAAAATTCAAATAAAGTTTATATATATATATATATATATATATATATATATATATATATATATAACAACCAAAATTTAGCAGAAAAAATAAATATTTGGCCCAATTTATCAAATTTTTGTATTTAAGCGTCATAAAAATTACATTTTTTAATACTTTTCTCGCTATCACTTAAAAAATTTAATAAACACATTTCTCGTCTCCACTTAACTACACCTGTATATTTCCCTTTCTTGTTCATTCAAACTGCATGTCCTATTTAAATACAATTCCTTCTAGTTTCAGTAAAATGCACCAAAAAATTAGTTTTCAAGGGTGAATAATAAGAATTTTATAAGCAATAAACCACTAAAAAATGAATAGGTTCGCCTTAAATCTTAAAAACACGATCAATTGTTTAGATCAGCAATTCTTATCTGCTGGTCTGGAGAATCGTCACTAGTCCGTGGAAAATTTTAACCAGTCCTCGAATATTTTTACCTGTCCGCGTTAATAAGACGGCGATAGCCTGGTCGGTAGAGCGTCGAGCTCATAATTGGAAACGGATATTCGAGTTTGCCGAAGACCGTCATGGCTAGTGCACTTAATATCCATCGTAGTTGCATGCATATTTTCATCGAAACTAATACCTCTTGGAGGTTACTGAAGCGGTGAAGCCATCCACTAGAGAATTAAAATTCTGAAATGTCTCCTGGCCACTCTTAGGGGTAAGTCCTATAAAGTCGCCAATTGCTCATAGCGTAGCACTAGTGCGACGTAAAATCCACTTAATCCTCCAACAACGTACCTGCATTAAATAATAATAATAATAATAATATTTCGTGTGACATTTTTTTACATTATTGGGATAATTTTAAGATTTAAAATCTATAATTTTGTCCTTAAAAGGGAGCAGCATTGGTGTGTGCTCACATATGTCACTTATTGCGTCACGGATCTTTTCACAAACTGGAAGGAATGCTCACAATAGAGAAAGCCTTACAATAATTGAAATATGCATAAAAGTAAATTCCACTCAGGTGTGTCAATGTAGCGGTTGGCAAATGTGTGCACTGCAAATGTCTTTGAAAAACAATTAAGCAAAACGCTTTGCTCAATGTATATACGCTTTAAATTCGATGTGCTGTGTTTGAGATGTTGAGCTCCCCCAACGCTTGTTTTGTACACTAAGCGACAAAAAATAAAAGCCGCACTTGGATAGTTTCCTTTTCCCTTTTTGCAACCGCCAATTTTATCATTTAAAAAGCAGATTTTTGAACAGATTTTATTATGTCGCCCTCCACGTACATTTTAGGATTGAGCCCAGTGTTAAAAATAAAATGCAACTGTCAGAAAAATTATAATTTTATAGAAAGTATATCAAAATGGCAAGTATAAGGCATTTAACGATGCCACAAAAAGTATTAATTTTAGAATGAAAGTCAAAAAATATTTTAATACGTGAGATGGCAAATTAATTAAATGTTAACGAAATATTCCTGAGGTGATTTTTAGGAACATATAAAATATTTTGGCTGTTTTAACGGAAAATGTGTCTTTAGGCGGCCATGTTGCCCATCCAAGCGAGATGATGGCAAGTTAAGAAACAAAAGCTTAAAAAAAATCCATTTTTGCATGCTCATAACTTATAAAAGATTTTTAAAAAAGTGCATAGCAAAATAATTTCTTAACAGTGCGGGAACAATTAAACAAAGTATGATCTGCAAAAGATCATACTTTGCAAAAGATCATATGATCTGCAAAAGATCATACCAGAAGATCTGCAAAAAAAGCCATTACTAAGGAAAATAATTAAAAAAAACAAGACTTCAATTGACCAAAAATTAAAAAAAATATATCAGTTAATTATTAGGCCGAACTGGTTTTCTCCGATGAGTCAAGTATATTTTATTTCGGGCTGATAAAAAAAAAAAAAAAAAAAAAAAAAAAACTAGTACGATGATTAAAATGTGACCGAATTATTGAAAATTGCATTCATAAAACAGTGACACATTCTCCGTACATTATGGTACGGAGGTGCTTAAATTTTCAAAGAGTCGAGCAAATTTTTATGCTCAAGGGATCAATTAACTCGAAATAAAACGCGGCCATTATAAAAATGGCGCCTGACCGACTATTTTGAAGGTATCTCAAACCTTTCCCGCAAGATATTGCACCATACTAAAGAGCGTCTGTAGTGCGTTTATTCGATTCAAATTGTTAAAACTACCTATCCTATCCCATGAGCTCCTATAATTCTGTAAGCAATCATATATTTTTTAACTTTAAGTTAAATCCCACAAAAAATATCGTAGAATTTCTTTTTCATCAGACTTGGAAATAGCCTTAATCTCAATCCGCTCGAAAATGTTTAGTCTATAAAAGAGCGCGGAAAAGGGATGAGGATTAAAAAATTGCAGCCTACAACTCTGCAAGGACTAGAAAAAAATATTTATGATATTTGGCACAGAGAAATTTCTGATATTTATATTAAAACACTGCATAATACTATGCCATTGCGCATTAAAGTAGTAATTCCATATAAAGGTGGAATAAATCAATGCAGAATACATATTTTTATTAAAAAATTGCTTAGATCTAACAAATAAATAGTTTTATTTCATGTATTAAAATAGGACTTGTTTATATCACATAATAAATCATAATACAGTACAAAATATATGTTTATTATATTACGTTTAAAAAGAATGTTTTATGTAGATTTTTAATAATTACTTCTTAGAATATAATAAAGTGAATTATTAAATCGAAAATGTACATAGGTTTCATTTAATCTCTTCTTGAATATTATGCAAAAATGACAGTTTTATTTGTTTCAACCCTTAGTTTTGAAGTTATTACAAATGAAAAAGGTATAAGTCAATTTTTTCTGAAGTACGGCTTTTTTTTTTTTTTTTTTTTTTTTCTTTTTTGTCGCTTAGTTTATATTGTATATTGAATATTTCAGTCTGTGTTGTATTGTGAAATGTGCACCAAAAATCAGCAATAAGCTGGTTAATTGGTTTTTGAAAGTATAAAAGTAAGTTTTCTCATAATTTTTAATATTTATATAGTCGCGTGTATAGCTTCAATAACTTAGTGATATAACTTATAAAATTTATGTAGTACTTTAATACCCAGTAGAATTTTTTACTTAAAAAAGACCGTCCTGGAAAATTCTTTTCCAAAATTTTACTGGTCCGATGGGAAAAAAGGTTGCAAATCGCTCGTTTATGTGGTTTTAAGGGTAGTATCACTTTCATCCAAAAAAGTTTTTATTTTGTGGTTAAAATTCAGATTTCAAGACTCAACTTTCCAAGACTCAAATACCTTTCCAACTAGCATCAGATTTTATTTAGTATCAACTTTCTGATTCCCTTACATTAATTTTGGTTTCTCTCACCAGTTATTAATTTTAGAAAAACTATAAATTCAATTACACTGAAGACTAAACAAATTTCGAAAAAGCAGAAGTAATAAATGTAATCAATACAACTTTCGCAATTATATCTACAACACAAAAGGTATACATGAAAGCCAAGAATCAAAATCTAATTAAATTTTTAATAAACTTCACAAATTCGCTAGCGAGAAGCCACAGTAGGTTTTATTATCAAGAGTTAAATTCTCCTTATAAAAGTCAGTTCTTTATATGTGATATTTTGCCAACCTTTCAAGTTCAATCTATTTTTTTTTCCTTCATAAAAACAAGCAAGTATCATGTTAACTATATTTTTAAGCAATAATATCGACATAGGCTTCTTTATATTTGCCTGCTTAATAACAAGAATGTATTATGCCAGTAACTTTAGAGATTTATGAACGTCAAAAATTATCTCTTTTTTCTAACATGGATAAGTTTGATATACTGTCTGAAAACCGCGTTATACTATTATTAAATGTTTAAAGTTACACTAAAAAAAAGAAAAGAAAAGAAAGAAAGAAATGTTTGCTATTTGTCAATAGCCTTGTAATTTCAGTTTAACAATGGTCACTTAAACACATGCACATTTAAATACAGAAATTTTTGCGATGTAGATTACACACACACACACACATTTTAACATGGGTACGCTTATAAAATACACATATTAGTATAATATTTTGTTGAGGCCTACACATTTAACATGAATATATTTTCCGGACGCACATTAAACACACATAAACACACACATTTTAACAGATGTTTTAGAAAGACACACACATTTCAATTGCTATATTTTGAAGTTAATATAAGTTTCTTGCTGGAAAAGTTTGATCAAAATTGACATAAGTTTCAAGGAAGGTTGCGTGTGAAAGTTGTCTGAATAACTTAAAGTGAACTTTTAATTTTAAAAACAGATTTAAATTCTATATAAATGTAGGTGCAGTAATGAAACGGGGGATTGAGGGGGCGGTAGCCCCCCTCACACAGAACTAATTATCATATAAAACTCTTCCGAAGCCTAATTTAAATTGTTTTGACATAGGTTTACATAACAATACTCGTTATCTTACCCCATAATTCCAACCTATATTTATAGTACTAAATTTCAAGGTAATAGAAAGTCGTGTGAATGATACACCAAATTATTTTTCTTGGAAAATATAGAAATTTAAATAGCTATTCAATCTTACACCAATTTTTAATATATATAATTTATTTTAGATTTGTACAATCCTCGCACAAGCATAACAGATCAGACATCCGGTTGCAATGTAAATGAAGAAAACCAGAATGTCCGAATATGTGCTAATGAATACAGCAATAATTTCTTTATTGCAGAGTACAATGCAGGTATGATTTTTTTTTTCCACAAATCTGTTGAAAATATTTGCTTTTTTTTTTTTTTTTTTTTTTTTTAAGTTGGCAATTAAAAAAAAAAAACTGCAGAAAATATTCTTTGAATAACTTGGAAAACTTTTTGTATTATGTATAGAATTTCAAAATCATTACGATATTTTTATCTCTGATATACAGGGTAATTATAAAGGAACTTTCACTATAAACAGCATCCCGAAGCTGAAAAATGGGTAAGCGGGCTGCCACCAAATTTGGCATGTGCGCTGTTAAAAATTTCACTTCAAACTTGAACCATTATACGGAGTAAAGTTATAAACAATACTATAATGTTTTTCAACCTCACTGTTAAGCTTTCTACTTCTTGCAATTGAATTTAAGTTGCACCAAAACTTGGAGCTACCATACATCCCCTGAGAAGGGAAGTATGAATCATTAATTTCCCTATTGAAACCAAACCAAGCTTAAATTAAAGAGCATTGTTGAAAACAAATCAACGAAACAGAATTAGTGGGCAAGAAAGCGAATGCCAGAGTGTTTGACTTGAGACAAGAAGGTCTTCAGTTCAATCCCCGTTTCGGTCGAATTTTGATTTTTTTTTTTTTTTTTTTTTTTTTTAATTAACATACTACCAATATATGGTTTAACGTAAAATTACCAAATCATGGTAAAAAGCTAAACCATCCGGTGGTTGCAGCTACTTCAGTACCAAGTTTTGGTTCAAGCTAACACCATATTTTTATCATTGGAAGATTCATGCGATGCGCTCAAGAATTACAAAATAGTTCCAAAAATGTCTAACAGATGGAACTTTGCATAAAAAAGTGGCAGATTTAACAAATGAAATGACACACATGAATACCAATAATTAATAATCAATAACTTATTAAATATTCAAATTTTTTACGAATTCCTTATGAGCGATTTTTCTTTCTTATATTTTCCTTTTTTTTTTTTTTTTTTTTTTTTTTTCTTTCCGTGGAAAGAGTCACCTAGATACATTTAAAATAAACATTTTTTTTTTTCATCATTGCGTCTCATGAATCATCCATGTACCAAATTTGGTGGCAATCCACTCATCCATTTTAACTATAGGATGCTGTTTCTAGCGGAAGTTTAATTAAAACCACCCTGTACGCACATATGTTTAAAAAACATCAAATTAGATATTTTTAAGCATTTAAATAGATAATACATAGTTAATCGACATGATACTATTTAAATGAAACACTCTGCTAATTTTCAAGTAATTTATATTGCTTTTAATAAATTTCTAAACTATAAATTATCTAAATATTAAAAGTAAAAAAACTCTTTTCTTGGTAAAAATGAAATTTCAGTTTTTTTTTTTTTTTTTTTTTCTTTTCTTTCTCAGAATCACATTTCACTTCTTCAGATAATTTCGAACAATGCTCTATCGTCTAATGTTATACTCGAAAGAAATCTAATCCTTTTGAAGACATTACTAAGAGAAAAATTACTGTTTTCTATTCTCAAGAAATTAGATAAAAATGCTTTTTATCATTCAAATGCCCTAAAATTTGCTTTCCGAAACTAGAGATAGATATAGTGTAAGAAAAACATTATTTACAAAAGAATATAGACATTTGTAGAAGTTTCAAGGGTATTGGACGGTCTCTGATACTGTTAAGTTTGTGTCTTGCTGGGTTACAAGAAAAATTTTCTGTGAGAAAATTTTCAGAATTATCTTTGGTTGCAATACACAAAGTACTTATTTAGTTGCTTTGCTTGGACAGCTGCAGTTGAAAGACACAAAACTATTATTTTGGAACCATTTTAAACTCGTGGGAAAAGATTGAACTAATGCAAGTCATAAATTCAAGAAATGTGATTTAAAAGAGATTACTACAGTCTTATTTTCTTATTTTAAATAAAGTAAAGAAGAAAAATACTCTCCATATGTTGTTCGTAGATGGGATAGTGTAGGTAAAAATACATGTATTTTTGAGTTATAATAAATTTAGAATAGAAATGGTAATTTCGATTATATGTTAATTGTTACATGTTTGTAATTTCCAGTTATGTTCAAAATGAGTGTCATATTTTCGTTTCGTACCAAAATTTGTAGGATATCATAAGGCTTACCGGCAATTTTCAGTATAATTTTCTTGAAACACGATTTTAATTATTTCTGAAGTATTTTTATCATTCGTAATATATATATTTAAAAATCTTAAAGTTACCAAAAAAGGATACTCAGCCGCTTAAGAACCTCAAAAAAGCCGAATACGATGAAAATATGTATTAATTCAAACAAGAAAATTCGGGAAAATGTCCATAAATTAAGTAAATAAATCACACTGAATAGTGGCAATAGAATAAGATGTGTAATAACTCGTATGGCTTAAGCATACAGCTTCATCTTTGCATTTCAAATGAGATTTTTTTTTTTTTTTGAGAGAGAGAGAGAGAGAAAAATTGATTTGAAATTATATTTTATAAAGCCTCTTAAGACATTTTTTTCCCCATAATTTTTTTGTATTTGTTATTTATATAACAATTTTCTGCATTAGTAAAAGTACACAGTGGATTATCAGAATTTTTTAAAAAGGCTCTTTTTATTGTTTTTTATCAGTTTTCATGGAGGTGTGTATTTAAACGATAATTTGTTTATAGGACGAGCTCAAACGACGCTAAGGAATCGATGTTCTCGACCGCCAAGTTCGTATAGCAATGAAAGTAGCACAGGAACGGTTCCTTCCCGGTCAGGCCCAGCCAAACAGAAGTGGAAGGACACAGAAAGTGGAGAAAATACACCAAACGGTAAGAAACCATACCACTTTTTCTAAATATCTTTTTCAGATATCTTTTTTCTAAATCTTGATTAAAAAAAAAAAAAAAAAAAAAAAAAAAAAAGCATTCTTGAAATATTGAACACATAATTATATTTTGAACGTTTTTAATTCGTGTGATATGTTTGATAATTAGTAATTCTACTTTATATTTTCATTTGAATTTGAAAGTAATAATAAATTGTACATCGGCTACGTCTATCGCATGAGACAATTACTTTTTGGGGTTATATATATTTCATGGTTAGTTAATAGTAGTTGGTATACAGGAAAATAAATAAATAAATATGTAAACTTGATCATGGTACAGCCTTAATATAGCTCCCCTTGACGACTTTTGTATTTTTCTCACCATTTTGGACAAAAATACATAATTTATGCAATTATTGTTTCTGTTCCTTCCCTCTTTTTTTTTTTTTTTTTTCAATATTTTATAATTTATTTATATTTTTGATGCGCTTGGCTTAAAGTAGCTGTTGCGAAAATAGAGTCCTTGGCGAAAAATGCCCGATCTACTTCAGCATCAAAACTTTAAAAATTGCCCAAGAAAGCTTTTTAATATAATACTGAATTAGCTTTCATGCCAAGAGTGATTCACCCGTGCCCAAAACATATTAAAAAAAAAAAAAAAAAAAAAAACTCTTTAATTGAGGTATATTAAAAAAGGTTACGAAAGAAAATTTTGAAGAAACATGCTAGATTTTTATTATTATTATTTTATTTTAAAGTTATGAAGGCGTCATCTTTTCATATGCATGAGCAAATTTAATATTTATTTTATTTTTATTTTTATTTTTATTTTATTTTTTTATTTTTTTTGCGTGAAACCATATTTAATTTTATGTTGAAACAAAAAACTAACTCGTAAACTATTTTAGCAACATTTAAAAATTTTAAAGGGCTAATTTTAAAGTTATTATGAATACAGCGTCAGATTTCGTATTTATTTCTTAAATAATCAAATAATTCTAATTTTTCTGAGAAAAACGTAAGTTAATTTCATGTTTTCTGTCTATAATTACACCATAAATCGTACAGCCTTCGTTGGACAGATTTCGAGAACAGTGAAATATACATACATACATATATATATACAAATCTTGCTTGCTTAGTATAAGATAATTTCTGGTTAAGTTTAATTTCAATTTTCCTTCAACTTTCTTTATAAGAAATCTAATTATATTAAAAAAGATTTTTTTTAATGTATTTTTAATGATTCTAAGTTTGAGTTTCCCCATAAATCGAGAAAATTTGTGCAATTGCATTGTAAACATCTCAGTTTATTATTATTATTAATAATATTATTCAAATTATCACTATTATTTGTTAAAATAACTAGGATTTTTCTATTTTTTTACACTTATTTTCTCCATATTTCTTTTGCATGATCAATCCTTATACACAATACATCCTAGATATTTAAATTTTGTAACTGTCATAATATAATATCACTAATTTTTCTATACGCCTTTAACCTCGTTTTTAGACATTCAGTTTTTATTCATGTTTATTTTTAGTTGTTGTAGTTGTTATTTTAGTCTCCTAAAAATTTCTGAAAGATGTAGAGGCATCTTTTATCTTCTGTTGTGATTGTTTGATTGGCAACATGTATAACAAATTATGACGGTATTGGTTTTAATCAGATTTAATACCTTTTATAATATTTCCTTGTCAATTATCTAAAGCAGACGTTGTTATACTTCTTGAATAATATAGGTCTCAAAGAGCATCACTATAACAGTCCTTTACTTTTAAATTAAGTATTTTGAGAATTTGTTTTCTATTTTTACACTACACCATTTATTATAATAGCTTTCTTTAATAGTATCAGACTTGTAGTAATCTTAATCGCGTAATCGTAATCGATTGTAATCGATTACAAAAGCAACGTAATCGCTGATTAATCGTAATCAAAATAAAATATTTAAATTATAATCGTAATCTAATCGTAATCAAAAAAAAATATTTAAATTGTAATCGTAATCTAATCGTAATCAAAAAAAATATTTAAATTGTAATCGTAATCTAATCGTAATCAAAAAAAATATTTAAATTGTAATCGTAATCTAATCGTAATCAAAAAAAAAATATTTAAATTGTAATCGTAATCTAATCGTAATCAAAAAAAAAAAAAAATTATAATCGTAATCTAATCGTAATCTGATCGTAATCTAATCGTAATCTCATTATATTTTTCTAGAGAATAATCTGTATCGTGAAGCAATGTAAACGCAATCTATCTCTAAAATAAGATTGCACTATATTTTTCTTTTCTTTGCTGCCAATTTTACTCTATTTATATTTTTTGTTATCCCTTTTTTCAAAATTTTCTAGCTTCACAAGCAAATTTTTGAACTTACCTACTCACCCTGGAATATTTCAGTGGTCATATTTTCAGGGCCCGATTAAGCTTTGAAGCTAAGGGAAGCTCAGCATCACTTCGGGGCCACCTTTCATTTCGGAAAATCTTGTTTTCCTGTAACGTATTGTAATATAAAAATGCTATAGACCAAAAAAATAGTGTGTGTTTATTATTTTTATTTTTTACTTTCCGAACACTATAGTGAGGAAAGTATTGTAATCATGTCAAAAATCCGAATTTGAGATTTTGATGTTTCTATACGTTTCGAGGTCCCCTGAGTCCGTTTCAACTATTTTTACGATGATGTATGTATGTGTGTATGTATGTCTGTGAGTGAACACGCTAGCGTCTAAACGCTTTGTTCGAATAAGCTGAAAGTTGGTACATATATTGTAAGTCACCATAATACGAACCCTATAGATTTTGGTGAATCTAGCACTCATAGTTTTTTTACAGGGACACGAGGAAAAATTCTTTATCATTATGGCCTATGGGACCAAATTTTTAAAAGTGCGATAGCATCTAAACGCTTTACTCAATTGAGCTGAAAATTTATATGAATATTATAAATCACTGTTGCTCTAAATATAAGCATTTTGGTGAATTTTGGTGATAAGCATTTGTGGGTTTTTACAGGGACACAACGAAAAATTCTTTATCATTATGCTTAAGACTTCGGTTCGTCTCTTCGCGCGCGCTCTAATTCCCTTAAATATTTATGGAATTTTTTGAAACTAATATATGTTATGTTCTTCAAGTTCACTATGGAATTGTTCCCTTTTAAAAATATGGTAAATATTACCACTGGTTTGTCTACAGGGAAATTTGAAAAAAATTTCAAAGCATTGCGACCTATCAAAGGTATTTCTATAGATCATATTTTAACTTTTATTTCGCACAAACCATAATGCAGTCGCCATTACAATACATATGCGCAAGAAAATGCTTCCTGCAGAATATAATGTCATTAGCAATAAGATTTAGAAAGCAACACAAAAATTTTCGCTTTCAATAACGGTTATAATTGAAAATTGCTGGAATTGCAGTTTGTTTGCCTTTATCATTTTTAATACTCCCTAGCAACGTTATAGAGTGATTATTGTTTAGAATGATTGTTTCATTTTCTATATCTACAAATTTATATGAACTTATTGGTGTATTTTTTTTTATAAGCCTTTTAAAGGGGTTTTATTTACAAAAAATATTTAGTAGAACCCTTTATTGAAATTTAAAAAAAATAAAAATAAAAGTTAACAAACAAATCGAAGATATTTTTACGAGAATAAAGAGTTTTGCTTAATCACAAAATTAAACATGTTAACAATCCACGTAATAAGATGCTTTGCCATTAAAAAGTAAAAGAAATCTCTCAAATATGATTGTTACTCACCGTCTTAAAACTTAAGTTGTCCCCTAAAAAGCAACTTTAAAGTTTAGATATGCTTTAATGATTTCATAATTTTTTGAACTTACGAAATTTTAATTTGATTTCTTGAAATATTTTAAATTTAATTTTTGATTGTCTTTTCCTCTTCTGTCTCTCCGTTCATTTATCTATTTGCGTATGCTCTAGTACATTTAAGTAAAACATTCTGATTGCCGAAATATTGCGAAATAGGTGTATTTCTTTTTTCAAACATATTTCTGTAATGATTACCGTTATTTATGGGGCCTAATAAATTATTTTTAATATATTTGTATTTATTGTATTTTATTGTTGTAAAATAATTTAAAATCTATAAGAAAGATTTCTCCTCCAAGCTTTGAAATTTTCCTTAGAAAAAATGATGAAAAAATATGTGGAAAGTACACCATTTATTATATCAACAATTTTGGATCCACGATTCAAGAATAGTTGCCTGGACTTGACAAATGAGCAAGTGTATGAAATAATAATTAAAGAAATGAAAAATCACTTACTTGTCGAAGAAATAACAGAACCAGAAGAAAAAGCCGCAACTGAACTTAAAAGAAAAAAAAAGAGAGAGAAAAAAAAAAAAAGACCAAACTGTTTGCGTTTTTGGACGGGAAAAGATCAAGAAAACTTGCCAAGAATTATATAGCAAAATCGGAAATAACGGAGTATTTAAAAGAGCCATTGAAAGAAGAAGATATTTGCCCTCTAAATTTTTGGAACTAAAATGACAAAAGATATCCAAAAATTGCAAAAATTAGTTCAAAATATCTCTCTATCTGTGCATCTTCAGCACCCGTAAAGAAGTTATTCAGTGTCGCTGGAAAATTCTATACGAGTTCCCACACTCTATTAAAAGCGGGAAACTACTAAAAAATTTAATTTTGATTAAATTAAATAAAAATGGTTAAAAGAATTTTAAATCTCTCCTACATTCTATTTGTATATGTATGAAGTTCAATGTTCAGAAGTAAGAAAAAATAAAAAATTTTGGATTATTAATTGATTTTATTTATTTATTGGGAGGGAGGTAGTAGTGCTAAATTTTACAGACGAGAAATATTTGTTTATTAATATTCATTTGAGAAACATAAATATATTATCTAGACCATTTAATAAAATCATTTAATTAATACAGGTGTCATCATAATCTATGAAGGTATAAAGATAACTAAACTCATTATTTATTATAGGCAACAGAATTGTACATCTAATTTGCAATTTTTAAATTTATATCAATATGATATTTCTCCTTTGTAAAAAAAAAAAAAAAAAAAAAAAAAAATTGCATTTTTAGCTGACAGTTTTATTTAAATCAAATGCGAATGTTTGAAACTTCTTTTTTAATTAAATTGATTGCATTTTCATTTAGACTTCTTACTTATACCTTTACACATTGCTACCAATGTAATTCAATGAGTGTACATACTTACATATGAAATAATTTAAGGGGTTCTCCAAATTTACATAGCTTCTACTTCTTTCCTTTTTATGTTTTACTAAATAATATATATATATATATATATTTAATCTTTCTTTTCTACTGAAAATGCAAAAGTAATATAAAACGAATTTCATGCTTCGGAACTAGCGGTCGATTTGAAAATAAATTTTGGTCTACTAAGTTATTATAAAGAAGTGAAATTTGTGACAGATATTTGAGATAGTATTTTAATTTCTGACTCATACTTAAAACTTCTTTCAATATTTTAATGATTACATTTCTTTGATGGTCAAAATATAGAGTTTTGTATAAATATAAAATTTCTCTCGCTTTAGATGATAAATTACTTGATGTGATAATTTTAATCTGCTTGCTGTGATATTAAAAGCTTAATCTGAAAGCAATCAAAATAAAGAATGTATAGAGAATATAAGGGGAGGATATATACAAGATATATTTATGTGAAGAAATATCTAAGAAAGATTATATACAAGCGATATTCATCACATCGAGATTGAGAAATCTGTATAATTGAAGTTTAATTGTAATCGATTTTTCATGTAATCGTAATCTGATTGTAATCGTATTCTAGAGTCTAATCAAAACGTAATCAAAACTGTAATCGTAATCTGAATGTAATCGTATTCTAGAGTATAATCAAAACGTAATCAAAACTGTAATCGTAATCTGAATGTAATCGTATTCTAGAGTATAATCAAAACGTAATCAAAACTGTAATCGTAATCTGAATGTAATCGTAATCTAGAGTCTAATCAAAACGTAATCAAAACTGTAATCGTAATCTAAACGTATTCGTAATCGGCATTTGAAGATTAAAAATAATCGTAATTGTAATCTTTTAAGGATTCTGTAATCTACTACAAGTCTGAATAGTATCGACCATTTACTTAATAGTATCCATTGATTTAAAAGCGTCTTAAAATAATTCTTGGACACTAAAATGCACTTTTTCTCCAGTAAGATACATAAATATAAGATCTGGAAAACTTTCCCTTTATTTTTTCAGAATATATCTTAGCAATAATAATAATCACAAGATTCAACTGCCTTAAAGACACTGTGTAAATGAAAACAGTCTTATTTATCTTTTAGCCTATTTCTCAAAAACATTTCAAACTTTCTAAAAAACTGGATGTGGTTCACATATTTGTCTTTAATTATTATCGATGATTATTATTATTATTATTGTAAAAAAACAACTTTTTGTTTTTATTATTTCTTGAAGTACTGACTCATATCTTAAGATCTCATTCAGATAAGTTTTGACTCTTAACCATTTGATCCTTAATTTTTAATTTCTCAGAGTGTTTTTGCAATATACGAATTACGGAAGATCCAACATTTAATAGTACAAAGTATCCCCTAACTATACATAGTATGTTTAGATATTCTATGATATTTGTTCTCTTTGAGAATTTCCTTTTATTACACTTTTAAAGGGCTAAGTAGACGTTAGTAATGTGTAATTGCAAAACATCAAGTTCTTGTGTTACGTATGGTGCATCTCTTCTGAGGTACAAGATAAATTGATAATTAAAACATCTAATGGTGCATTATCTAATTCAACGAGAGAACTTAGCAACGAAAAATATTTATCAATTCTGAAGGAAGAAGTAAAACTGATTATAAAATACGTTAATACAAAATTTCAGTTTTTAAAGTCTTTCCAAGCTATTTTCTGAAGATAAAAATACATATTTTTTCTTGATATAAATGCAGCTAACTATCTAACTTATAAAAGCTGTTTAGCTTGTAAGTGTAATATTATTTATCTAACTATATAATTATCTAACTTATAACAGTGATGCCAAAATACATTTTTGAGAAAATATTGAGACTTGTTTTGCTAATTTAAAAATATGTGACATGGCTGATTATCTGTTAAATTATGTTTTAACTTCTTCACATGAATAAAAGTTGACTTTTTAATTAATTAGAAATACATGTAGTAGAAATATCATTGATTTAAAGATGTTAATTTAGGCACAATATATATATATATATATAAACCACTGTTGTAAGGTAATTAAATCAATTTTTACTCTACGATTTTTTTTTTAATTACAAGAAATATAATTCATTTAACCAATTTCAAGGTACTAAAATGCTACTCCTTAAAAACAATTGACATATTTTGATGAGAATATTATAAAACTTTACATATCCAAAAAGTAATCTTAACGATTATGGCTTAAAATCTATAGCTTCAACATATCTTATCTTCATTAATATTTACAACATGTTGTTTTATTGCAATTTTATGAGTTTTTGATGCGAATACTGTTTTTTATTTATCTTGTCAAACAACTTAACATGATACAAAATTCATAAAGTTTTTCTTTTTCTTTCTTTTTTCTTTTCATTTTAGCATTGAAAAAGCGCGGATGCATTTATTTATTAGAGCATTAAAGTACTATAGAGAGAAAAAAAATTTTTATTTAGATGCAAATTGCCTTTGATTACACGTAAAGTGAGGACTGGTTTAAAGTGTTATGTTTATTTCTCATAATAAAATTATTGATATAAAAAAAATTAATATGGGTTTTAATACTCTCTAGAAATCAAAAAAATGTATTTTCCGATTTGGCATCAGAAACATAATGATGCGAAAATTTACTGAACCGTGTCCACAGCTAATTTTAAGCTCATTTTTTCGAAATGACGAAACCTGTTTTAACAATAATAAAAACATGTTTAATTCCAAGTAGCAAAGAACCAAGATAAAAAAATGCCCAAAAATTTATAGTTTACTATTTTAATAATATGTTATTAATAAAGCAAGTGTGCGTGAGCGTATCATATCAACCATGTCATAAACATAAATGTGTTTTACTTTTATTTCTTTTTTCACAGATGAGCTCTGGAATATAAAATACAAATTATTAGCAAACACTTTGATTTTTAAGTGATGTAAAGATAACGGGTTACGAAATGAAATTAAATTAAATTTAGGAAATAGTTTGTATTGTGGCTAAAAAATAGCCTAAAAGAAATTGACAAATTTTTCTTTTAATTATTTTCAAGTTTATTTTTACGTATATTAATTTTCCAGAAAATCTTATGAACAACAAATAATATAATAATCCAGAAAAACCCATAATTTGTCGTATATACGGAATTATTTCTTTGTCTGTTTTCTGCATATCTGTAATCCATTGGAAAATTAACCAGTAAAAATAAAAAATAATGAGTTATAAAACTTGTCTTAAAACGTCAAAGAAGTCATTACACTTAAGTTATGAAACACCTTACAATATTGCGTTATGCCATTGCTATCAAACTATTTCGAACATAAGTTGTATTCATTTCTATGATCCTCGATCTTTCTGTCGATACGTATCTTTCTAGGATTCTTTATAATATTTTTCTTTGACTTTCAGTCCAGTTTATTATATATATATATATATAATAAACTGAACCGAAAGTCAATATATATATATATATATATATATATATATTTTTTTTTTTTTAACTAAATTATCGTTTTAAAATTAAGAAAATTTTAATACATGGGCATTGAAATGTAACATTGTTAAATATGTTAAAGTTTTTTTTTTTTTCTTTTCAAAATCATTTAATTTCAAAATGCAAAATTCAAAATTTTATTTTATTTAATTATTTATTTATTTATTTACTTGTTATTGTTATAAAATTTTTAAATAATTCAGTTTTGCTAATTCTTAATTTTCTCCCTCAATTCCACATCATTATAGATCAAATATGCATGCATTTTTCCATGCGAAAAAATCGAGAGAAAAAAGTCAAAGATTCGGGAAAAAAGAATTAAAAAAAAAAAAAAAAAAAAAAAAAAACGTAATCATAGCGTAAAAAAAACATTTCAACTGATACCAGCCATAAAAAGTAAAATTATAATTATAATTTGCATTACTTGATGGATCCATTGACAATTTAATTGATAAGAAAATATGTTTGAATGCTGAAATTTTGTGTAAATTTCAGAACTTTCAAAATTTAAAATTTTTACTTTAAAAACTAAAAAATTAAGATGGAAACTAAAAGGGATACGCAGATATATTTGAATGTCTGTAAGGGGTGTCTTTACTATCATTTTTATAAGATGTAGTTTAAAATTAGCAAAGGTGAAGTACTTTGAGTTTTTTTTTTAACATTTTAATTTTACTTTTTAAATTTAAAAACTTTGGAGAAATATTAATATAGTTAATAATATTATATTTTGCCCGTGTATGCAAATTTTCTTAATTGTAGGACTTTTATCTAGAATTCTTATCTATATAGTATATAAGAATCCAAGAAAACAAATTTGATGATTTTTTTCCCTTACATACAATGTTTTATTCAACTTTTTTAGTTAGAATTTTTAGAAATGTGCAACAACCTAAATAATATCTTCATATTTTTAGCTTGAAAAATTTCCTTTTTTTTAATTAGTTTAGAATGGTAATTTCAATAAATTTGTGTAAAAAGCCCTCGTCTCCAAAAAATAATCTAACAATGAATTTAAACATGACTTTTTCTCCTGTCTTCATAACGGACTAGTATTTGAAAAAATTCTATTCTGTGAACGATGAACATCGTTAGAGTGATAAAAAGTTTAATAACTAATTGTATAATGAATATCTCATTCAATTTTCAAGTACATATGTACAGTGAAACCTCTCATAACGGTCACTCCGAACAACCATAATCTCTGAACACCGACCATGTTTTTATATTACCAAATTTTTTTCATAGAAATGACATTGCACAGAACCTCCAAACAACGAATACTGAACAACGGTCACTTCATTTTTTTCCCTCGTAGTAGTTTTTGAACTACAAGATTGAAGTTTGTAAATTTGAAGGTTCTAATGGTTGGGTGCCAATATTTAGGATCAGAATTAGCATCTTATGCTGATCCCAAAGTTGTGTATAGCTTTGATGTAACCAGCTTACTCTTCCGTGTCATTCCAGACAAAATCATGTGTGAAAGCTGATACTTGCAGAGGAAGAAAGCTTGTGAAAGAGCGACTAACAGTTTTTTTTTTTTTTTTTTTTTTTTTTTTTTTATGTTGCAATATAGTGGGAGAATTTGAAAAAACCGTTGTGATCGGGAAATCTACCAGACCTCCATGTTTTGGGAAGATGGACATAAAAAAATTGGTGTGCAAAAACAATGCGAAATCCTGGATGACAAAAAGTATAATGACAGAATGGGTAATTGAGTTTTTTTTTTTTTTTTAAAAAAAAAAATGTGCTGAAACAAAAAGTAAAGTTTTCCCATTTATGGATGATGCTAAATGCTTTCATACGGATAACATTTACAGCAATTTAAAAATTATGTTTTTGCTAGCAAATTCCACTGCATATTCTCAACCATTGGATATGAATGTGATTGAAACATTTAAATTACAGTGCCGAAAGATGGTGATGAGAAAGTTAATCTGTGAGATGACAAATGCAACATCAATGAGAACTTTAACAAAAAAGCTCAATTTGTTAGATGTCATCGACAATCGACTGGATTAACATGGCTGTTAAACAAATCAAAAGTTCTGCAGTAGAAAAATGCGTTTCAAAAGCAGGATTTAAGCTAAGCTTTTACACTTTAAATAATCTTTATCTTCCCATTTACGTATCATTTTATATTTTCTGAAATTAATTTTATTAGGAAAAAAGTTTTACTTTCGGAAATTAGTTATTTTGTTAATTTTGACAGAAATTCTGAACGAAAATTTAAAGTTAATTTCTGATTTCTGAAAATCAGGAATCCGAAGCTATAATAGATGACATAATAGATGATGAAGAATTTAATATCTTAAATAGAGCTGGAATGACAAAGATATGTGACAATAATTGCAAATATGTGAATATAGTCAGAAGTTTCTTTTAGCTTTGATACAATCGTATTGAAAGTAAAGCTAATCAAGAGAGTGACAAGGAAAGTGAAGAAGAGGGAGACATAAAATTATCACAAAATTATTGCATCAAATCTTATTCCGATGTTCCTCCAAGTTTCAGAGACATTAAAAATTTTGCTCTTGACCAAAATGAAGATGAACTTTATAACAAATAAGTGAAAATGATTATGTCTTTAAAAAATAGTATGTGCTTTAAAAAGAAAGAAAAAAAAAATCTGATGTGGGCACCACATGACTTCCCTATACACTTTTAGAAATATACATAATGTTAAAAAACATTGACATTGGACCCGAAACAGTTGGCTAAAAATATTTTAAAAAATGAATTATCACCGTGTTCTGAGCTTTTCTGAAAGTTAGTTAAAAACCGATTGCAAGATTTGTACTGGTAACGCTGACGAAGGCAGCAGGGACCCGAAAAAATTGGCTAAAAGTATTAAAAAAAGGCATTTTCACCACCGTGTTCTGAACTATTCTGAAAGTTTCAAATGTCTAGCTAGTCGGGAAGTTAGTCAAATAAATTTTCTGTTGAACCATATAAACGCTGCCGAAGGCAGCAGGGACCTGAAACAGTTGGCTAAAAGTATTAAAAAGATGCATATTCACCGTGTTCTGAACTATTCTGAAAGTTTCAAATGTCTAGATAGTCGGGAAGTTAGTTAAATAAATTTTCTGTTGAACCACATAAACGCTGCCGAAGGCAGCAGTAACCCGAAACAATTGGCTAAAAATATTTAAAAAATGCATTTGTCACCGTGTTCTGAGCTTTTCCGGAAGTTTTATATATCTAGCTAGTCGGAAAGTTAGTTAAAAATCGATTCCAAGATTTGTACTGGTAACGCTGCAAAAGGCAGCAGGAACCCTACACGGTTGGCTAAAAATATTTTTAAAAATGCATTTTCACCGTGTTCTGATCTAGTCTGAAAGTTTCAAATGTCTAGCTAGTCGGGAAGTTAGTTAAATAAATTTTCTGTTGAATCGCATAAACGCTGCTGAAGGCAGCAGGTATCGGAAACAGTTGGCTAAAAATATTTAAAAAATGCATTGTCAACGTGTTCTGAGCTTTTCTGAAAGTTTCAAATGTCTAGCTAGTCGGGAAGTCAGTTAAATTGCAAGATTTGTCTAAACCGTTTTTGAGTTATTACCGTTTTTTGATACATTATGGCCAAAACCTATGTATTTTTGTCATTATGAACCTAATTTTCCTAAATATCTCCTAAACGGAAAATCATACAAAGTCCAAAAAGGGAGGTGCACAACTAGATGTTATAACAAACCTATGTACCAATTCGCAACTTTCTACGTCCAACCGTTTTTGAGTTATGCGACATACTCACACACAGACACACACACATACAGACGTCACGAAAAATCGTGTAAAATCCCTTATATCTCTAAAACGAGAGCTCGCGTTAAGACGACACTTGCAGGTATGCAACTAGACATCATGACAGTCACACGTATAAATTGCCAACATTCAGCGATCATTCGTTTTCGAGCAATGTGAAATACAAAATCCATTTCGCAAATCGGGATTACTATACTTCCTTATACTTTGTATAAGGAAGTAAAAATACGAATAAGTGATTTTTTAATGTAAAATAAAATATTCTATATTTTAATTATAAAATAAAATATTTTCCATAGTTTAATATTTTTTCGTAGTTAACTTTAATACTAAGGTAATACAGTTTTTGAGATTTTAACTTCTGAATTCTGAATAACTAAGTTCTGAACGAAGCTCTAATTTTTTGAGTTCTGAATAGCAGCCACCTCCGAAGAACGGCCACTTTTTCGTAATCCCACTGGTGACCGCTATTCAGAGGTATCACTACATATATATACATATATTTTTTTATTGTACAATTAAAAAAAAAAAAAAAAAACAGTAAAATAAGCAAAGAAGCAAAGTTCTTACAAAAAGGAAAAGTACGATTTTAATTTAACATCTGTGTATCTTTATCGATCTATCGATCTATACCACCACTTCTCATTTAGTTTAGTTTTCTTTTATAACTTGTTTCCTTCTTTTTCTTCTTTAAAAACTTACTAGAAAAAATGAATTAATATCAGTATAAAAATTACGCCTGTCTACAAAAATAATGTTCGCAAATTTTGATTTGATAATTTTATCGGTTACATACGTATTTTAGTGTGCTAAAGCCGAAACTGAAGCCAGTTTTTTTTTTTTTTTTTAATCATGCATAGATTTTTGCAATACAACATATGTCTGCTGACACAATTTCGTCCATGTTTCTTCCACCAATATAATTGTATGGTAACTTTTATAGCATGTTTCCATGATTATTTATAATTAATCATGGAATCATACCAAAAACATAAAGATCAACCAAAATTATCAAATCAAAATTTTAGATGTAGACCTGTGTTATTACTTTGTTAATAAATTTAAAACTGATTATTAACAACAATTAATTTATTTCTCAATAAAACACCTGAATCCTAAAAGTGAAAGTTAAAAAGATTTAAATAATGAATTTATGGAAATCGGTATTATAAGAAAAAAAGAAAGAAAAATCGCGCACCATGCACTAAATATGACACATTTTCAGTATTACGGTAAAAAGAAATAATGAAAATTAGAATGGGTTTGTAGATGTTTAAATAAATACAGTCGAACCTCGTTAACGTGAATCTCAAGGGGGATAAAAAATTTGTTCATGTTATCAGTAGTTCATGCTATCAGTAATTAATCTCCATATAACTAAACTAATCTTCACTTTGACGGGGATTTTGGAAACAGTTCATCTTAAAAGTAATTCACGCTAACGAGGTTCGACTGTATTAGTTTTTGTAAATGGTAAAACAGTATGATATGACCATAACGTTTTTTTTTTTTTTTTTTTTTTTTCCCTCTACATTTCTGTGTACTAATTCAAAATTCAAGCCTTGCAAATTATTTTTAAAACTATTGCTTATCAAAATATTTTTCATGGTGAGTGCAGACGATTTCATCTAAAAAAAAAAAAAAAAAATACAACCCTAAATTCGCGATTGTAATGAAATGCTCGCCCTCTGGTGGGCTAAGGTGAAATTACAATTAACATGCTTTAATTCGGCTTTCATCCAGCCGCCATTGCTTGCCGATGTTTAGTTTCACATATATTCATTGAAAAAAATGAATAAATCCGGTAAAAAAGGTAACACATACTGTTGTGTGCTACAGTGTAACTCCAAAGGATCAAGAAATCCAGAATTAAGCTTCCATTTATTTCTAAATGACAAATTTAAAATTTCAGTTGCTTCGGCTAATGGAAGTAAAGAATTAATCAGATGATTTGAAACTAATATTTGTTCAACTTCAGTTAAAAATCTACTTCCGATCGAACTTTGAATAAACTGAAATAATTCTTTCCAAAAGCAATCAATTTTCCATGATGTAATGGCGGAGAAATTATAGTAGAATATTAAGTAGAATAACAAAAAGAACAATAATAAATACACGTGGCTATTATATTTACTAACAGCAAAAGCTGAAAAAGCGCTATCTATCGATCATTACAAACGCGGATATCAAAAGAAGAACAATTTTGTAATTTATTTATTTTTATTTATTTCCATTTTTATTTTTGTCATCTTAACATTTCCTTCATCTGGGTACTGTAGTTTCATATTAATGCGGTTTTTGGTGGTTTTAGTAAAAGTTTTTAAACTTCTTTGTTACATCAAGAGATGGCGCCCATTAACACAATTCACCATGGAAAATTTATCTCGGCTTTAATTTTAACATCGAAATGCATGGGAAATAAAAGAAAAACGCCCCAAATCTGAATAACCCAATCTTCTGACACTCCTGTAGTAGTAACCTTGGCATTGTGGTATCCGTACTCACTTTTAAAAAAAAAGTCACCGAACTTGTTTCTTTACAACTGCTCGGAATAAAGCATCGTAAAATATTCGAGCAAAATGCATTCAAGAGGGTCGTAAAAGAATAAAAAGCATGTATAATGAACTTCTTCGAATAATAAAGCATATCTTCGAATATGCAAGTAAGAACTAAATAGATAACAAAGCCTTTCAGGAATTCGACTGCATTCAAAAAGTCGTTATAGAAGAATAACCTAGAGATTTTTTGAGATACAAAAAATAGAGTTATTTTCTTTTAAAAGGTCAATATCAGAAACTAAAGAAAAACTTACATTATGGGGATTAATTACTCAGATTAACTATATCCATTCCCATCTATACTTTCCGATTTGTGGGAATTAAACTTGTGCATTTTCTCTGTAAATTTTTCGGTTGTATTAATTATTAATAAAGTATGTGAATGCATTGAAGTGGAAGCTTCTGTGTTTCTTTTTGTTTCTATTTGGTATTAACAATTAATACTATTGCACTAAAGTAACAGCTAAATTGAAATTGTATATTTCGTGCATTGAGTATGCATTTTTCATGTTAGGTATTATAGTGCACCAGTGATTGACACTTTTAGAGAAATCTCTGACGTTTTTAATGTTCTAGTCATCAGAAAATATTTTTAGAAATCTTAAGTTAGCACATATGGCATGAAAGACATTCAGAACCACATATATGATAAATACATACATTTGATATCAATTTTTTTTAATGAATTTTTATTTGACACCCACTCAATGTTCCAATAATTGACACTGCCAGTTTTTCATTTTGTCAGTAATTGGTCCTCTATGTTCCAGTGCTTCACACTGCTAGTTACTCATTTTACCAGTTATTAGCACCCTATGCTCCAGTGTTTGACATAAAATGTTAAAATTCTTATATGTAAAATATATGATTTTATTATTTTTCTTATTTATTAATTATTTCTGGTTAGATGTCAATTACTGGAGCATGCCAATCACTGGAGCACCTACCCTATATATCGATCACGATCAAGGAAATTGTAAATTTAATACAATTTTAATAACATACACCTTTTTGTGTGTATTTTATTTAACTTTTTAGAAGACGCCTCAAAACTAAATATTTCCTAATGTGATAAAGTATTATGTGAAGCTTTTTTTTTTTTTTTTTTTTTTTTTTTTTTGTATATGCTGCAAGATTTAATAAAATTAATTAATTAATTCGGGGGACATTATGAGTTGAATATATATTTTAACCGATTTTCTGTCACCAACAAAGAATAAACTATGGTATGAAAAGCATTCACCATTCTTCTGTAGAGCCGCACAAAAGAAATCGGAATTATGAAGGACTACAGTTAAAAGTTACTCGAAGTACACTTGAGTGGAGTTATGCGTTTCTCTTACTGTGCTAAAATATACTATGCGATGTGTTACTTTTATGGACACTATACAGAGCTACCGTTATATTAAGCATATATATTCTTTTACATTGGATGTAAGTGTTTATCAAATTATACCAAATCCAAGGAAATTGCTTAAAAATGATAATTAGGGTAAGTGCTCCAGTGATCGACACTTTTAGAGTAATTTCTGATGTTTTTAATGTTTTAGTCCTCAGAAACTATTTTTGGAAATCTTAAGTTAATATATATGGCATGAAAGACTTTCAGAACCACATATAGGTTAAAATATATGCATTTGATGATTATTATTATTATTATTATTATTATTATTATTATTTTATGAATTTTTATTTCACACCCACTCAATGTTCCAGTAATTGACACTGCCAGTTTTTCATTTTGCCAGTAATTAGCATCCTATTTTCCAGTGTTTGACACTGCTAGTTTTTCATTTTACCAGTTATTGGCACCCTAAACTTCAGTGTTTGACATACAATGTTAGAATTCTCATATGTAAAACATGTGCTTTACTTTTTTTTCTTATTTATTAATTATTTCAGGAAATATGTCAGTTACTGGAGCATGTCAATAACTGGACTACTTTCTCTTATTCATATGGTAGAAAAATAGTTTTTGTAGTTTTCTTTTGCGACATTGCATTTTTGTTATAATCGCATAGTTTAAGGTCCCTTTAACATCAATATCAAGATTTTAGCGTTTAGTTCGTACGTATTATCAGAATAACTTTAAAAAAAAAAATGAAATATGTAACAATTTACTATTTTGAAGGTCATATAGGAATACCATTTGAAATTTTTGACTAAGATCGGTAAGTGTCAAAGAATAGCATGAGTAAATGTCCTCTGAAAATTTTAAAATAATTTTTGGTAACTTAAAACAACCTTAAATGTTTTATATATGAAAACACAATATTTAAACGGAAAATTAAGGGGACTTTATCCCCCCCCCCTCCCACACACACAGAGACACATACACACAAACACGCACACACATAAATATATGCCAAATAAAACTTATTCTATTACTAGCAGGGTAAGAAAAATGTGAAAACTTATAATAAACATTTTTATATACAGTGCCTGATTTAAGGCAGGGCATTCGGGGCATGTGCTATGGGCCCTCACACTGACGGAGCCTCCAAGAAATTCCATCATACATTTAAATAAATAGTTAAAAAGAAAAATTTCCAAATTTGTTATAATGATCGTTGCTTTTTGTTTTTTCGCCAATGGATGAAGGTATTACTGCGCTGTTTTATAAATTGGCGGTATGATCTTTCAAGGAAACTATCATCTCATCGAAAAAATTGCAATATTTTCGCTAAACGCAAATGCAACTGTATACTACCGATACTGCATTCCAAAATCTTACTAAGGCTAACTAAATCCGAGGCACGCACCACAGAGCAGATACACAGGCGCGATGTACATTGATCCAATAGACAAGCATCGAATCTAGTTAATCCTTTCTCCTTTCTCTTACTAATAAAATAAAAAGTGAAGAGAAGAAAATTTTTAGACGCGTGAATCAAAAGTATGCGGATTGTTTTGTTTGTTGAAATATTAAAGTACGAGAAAAATGGGCCCATTGAACATGAGTGCCCTGAGCCCCAAGTGAGTAAATCGGTCCCTGTTTATATGACGTATTATTTAGCAACTGTATTGTTAGCTTTCATTCGGGGATATCGCTCTATTATTATAACTAACTATGAAATACTTAATTATATCGCTAGATCGGGACTAGTTGGCCATAGGGGTACATTGGCCCAGTCGCAATATTTTTAAAACTTTCCATCAGATGGCATTTTCACTCCAACTAATGTGTGTGGTCCCGTTTCTTTTCTCCCACATCATTGTCATTGACGAAGGAGCTCTCATTAAAGAACCAGAGAGAATTTTCAAAATTTTGGTAAGGCGAGTAAATTTCCTCGTTTACAAATAATCATTAATTATGTGTAAATTATAGCTTAGATTTTCATAAATTATTTTCATAAAGATAATTATTGTAGGATGTGTTTGTATATTGAAATGTTTGCAGAATAATTCCTTACATTCATGAAAAGAAAAAAGGACGATATGGTGCTGGTTGGCTCATTTTGCATGGGGCACGCGTTTCTTCAAACGATGTAAGGCCTATTTTTGAAGACAGAAACGAAGAAAAAATTTCAACAAAATAGAAAATGGTACTCTGTAGTATTGACTGACACACCAGTCGAACAAGCATTGCAGGAAGAACAAATGGAAGCCAAAACAGAAAAAAAAAGATTCTGTTGCAAAGAAGAATGAAAATTTTAAAAAGAAATTTTTTTTTTCCAGGAGAAACGCTAGGAAAGGCAAACGGCAGCGTAGAAGCAAAAAACATGTAGTGAGCGAAAATGAGGAGGACCAATCATTTGACAACAGTATATCAGTAGAACAATAGCCTCAATGTACCATGTGCAACCACTGGGTACATGAATCATGAGTTATATTTTATGTGTTTCTTCATTCAAAATTAGATCAAAATAGAAATTAATTCTATTTAAAATTTTAAATTGATTATTTCTTTTATTTATAAAGTATTATTTATTTATTAATTTTTTTTTTTTCTCGTGTATATTTTTACATGTTTATAATTCCATGGCTACATTGAGAAATATTGTATGAATGATTTTCTTTAGGTTATATCGTGTTTTCGTTCGCACGTTATAAAAATTAAAATTTGATTCAAATTTTGAACATTTTTTTAACTTGTACACTACCATGACATTACGCATGTGACGTGGGCAAACTTACCAGTCGATCGGGGATCGGGGTAAGCTGGCCCAAGTGAGTTGGTATCAGTTTGAGCTTCTAAACTAGTACTGATATTTAATATTTTTTAATTTTATCATGCTGACTTCTTCCTTAAGGTACACTGCACTGATAGTGTTAACGTAAAAATAAATTTAAAATGATGAGTTGTAATTTTTAAAAAATTTTAGAAAAAAAAAGCGGGTCAACTAACCCCAGTCTATCCTACGCGTACTTGCCAATATTTTGAATTTTTAAATAAAATTTAACACCACTATTTTATAAACGAAATATCTCCTAATATTTTTCTACGATTAAATAAAGTGGAAATTTTTTTAGAAAATTTCTGGTATGAAGTCTCCCGCTGAAGTCGGGAGACTTGGTAACGTTGTATATATGTATATTTACTTTTTTATTTAGAAAAAGTGAAAAAAAAAAAAGTGTTTGTTTTTTTAAGTAATTATCTAAGCATTTAAATAATGCAGTGAGGATAAATCGGATTGGCTTTTGAGATAAAAAATTTAAAAAAACATGTCAAGTCTGAAATATGTGATCATAACAGCAAGAAGCACTTTTTGTGTCCAGCGCTTTCTATCTGTAAGAGAGATAAAAGAAGTAAAAGAAAAATAGAAATAAACAAATTAAAAATTTAAAAAAAAATGATGATTTTTTTTTATCTTACTATTCTTTTATTAGCTGCATTTGGACCTCAGGAAATGCTTTATACGTATTTTTCTTGACATATTTGATATTCGACCTTCTTCAATTATCCGTAATTTAATAAAAATGCGCCAAGTAATCTATAATTCAAATTATAGCTGAATAAAAAATAGCACTTCAAATAAACATTTTTTCTTTTCTTTTTCTTTTTCTTTCTTTCTTTTTTTTTTTTTTTTTTTTTTTTTTTTTTTTTCCTTTTTTAATGTATGTACATTAGAAGTTCTGTTCAATATTCAGTAGTTTCATTAGTTCAAATTATTTTGATTAAGTTGAGGCTAATTGGGGAAACATTTCAAGTACTATTGAAATGATTTTTCAATTTATTATTATTATTATTATTATAGGCAGTGACTTTAAATTTTTCCGAACTAAAATATGACAGAGTTGCTTTTATTTTAAATTGCTAAATAGTAAGAAAATTTCGAAATTATAAAAAGACAGAAATTTTTCTATTAATTTCTGCTCTGCCTTGTTAGAATTAACAGTTCTTTTTTCGCACGAGAATGTTAATTACTTACCATTCATCTTGTTATGCAATTGTTATATGAATACTAAAATGATCGTCATAAAATTATTCTAAAATTCATTCGGTGAAAGAACAATAAATTGTCAGTCATTTTCCCCACCGATATAAAACGTCTAGCAAATCTAGAGAGAAAATTAACACCTTCAGAGATTTGTCCCCTAAAGTTCAATTTCAAATTGAAATTAATTCTATATTTATTCTAAATGTAAATTCATATCCAAAATAGAAAACAAATTTCTATGTTCATATGGACATGCAAGCATGAGAAAGTAAAAGTAGTGTATACAGATCATTAATGAAAACAATGGAGGAAGAAGGGAACAATGATGGGGGAATCGACACTAAACCACGTTAATTGAAAAACCGGTTAGAATGGGTTGAACTGACCATCACGCCTCTCTTATAATTTAAACCCGCAGAATATAAATCTTTATCAAAGCTTGATATGGGGGGTATGAGGGGGAGGGTTCCGATACAGAGCACTTCCTGGAACAACGATCTGTGAGGTTCTTTCTCTTTTATTATTTGGTTTTTCATTTCTTTTTTAAACAGATGATTAGAATAAGCAGATAAAAGATGATTGAACCCTAATAGCTTAACTCTATCTGTCTTTGTTTAATTTAACGATCATTTTTAGTTCCCCATCATACTATAAGTATGAAAAACTTAGATGTTCGTAAAAATTTTGAACCTCGATTTTTTTTTTTTTTTAAACTTTTTTACACATTTTGAGGTGCGAGGAATTCCAAAATAACAAAATTGATATGATGTCCGCCTGTAGAGTTCAGTTAGTTTGTTAGTCTGTATATACGATATCTCATGGAGAGGCCGGACCAGTTTTAAAATATTACTTATGACATTAGCGAAAAAATTATTGATTTGCAACATTCTAAATTAAAAACTTCGTAAGTTTTTGGAAATTTACGATTTTCTTAACGTAGGGGAATAGATTAAAATTTCGATTAAACGCGAACTAAAAAAAAATATTTTTACTGTAAAGATGTCAGACCAGCTTTAATATGTTAGTTATGATGCTGGCATTAACATCATTAATTATGGAAATTTCAACTTTGGAAATTTCGTAAGTTATTTGAAATTCACGAATTTCTGAACATAGCAGAATAGGGCAAAATTTGGTATAAACGTTCATTTGGAGAAATATTTTTATCATAAATCTGTCATACCACTTTTAACAAATCATTTAGGATATTGGAATGACCATCATTGACTACGAATTTTCTAATTGAAAATTTCCTAATTTATTCGAAGTTTATGATTTTCTTAACATGTCTGGTTTGAATGTCATTGACTACAAATACTCTAATTTGAAAATTTCGTAAGTTATTCGAAATTTAAGTTTTTCTCAACATACCAGAATAGAGCAATATTTCATATAAATTTGCATTATGGGGATCGTTGCATTGAAAATAGTATAGAAATGCATGAAAATTGAACAACGAATCTGACTCAAATAAAATAAATTAAATGTATCAAACTGAACGGTAGATAGCTTATTACGTGGAGCATTTCAATTTGTCACCGTGTCGAACGATCGGTCGAATTTCTTTTTCTTAACACGTTAAGCGCCATGTCAGCCATCGGTGGCTGACAGTGTCAAATATGACCTAAACCCGCGTCAACCATCGGTGGTTGACAGTGTAAAATATCATATAAAACTAAAAATATTACATTGTTTTAAGTAATTAGTGAAAATTTATTTAAAATTTACTTAATTTTTATTTATTGCAGGATAATATCATTAAGGAATTTTAATGGATTTTATTAAGAATTCGCGTGGCACTCAACGTGTTAACAAAAATATGCTCTATCTTGTACTAGAAATTTATGAGAACATGTATGTGACTGAGAACTGGGCAGAGCACACATGTGCCAACTAGTTTTACTATGTAATAGAAATATTGCTCCATTGAGCAAGAACGATTTAATTCTTTATTTTAAAAAAATTATATTATCGTTTTGATTATTTATAAAAAACGAGATATACATATAGTAATAAATGCATTTACAAATGAGCGCTTGAAACAAAAGTTAAACTAGTATATCTTAATTTTTTTAGAGAAAATATGGCCTACCATTGTTTATTTTATTTTATTTATTTGTATTAATTCTTACTTTATTTATTTATTTTTATTTATTTTTTAATTTATTTATTTATATTAATTTTTATATTACTTTTTTAATTACTTATTTATTTATTGTTATTATTATTATTAACATTTATTTATTTACGCAAAAAATAAAAAATTATATATATATGTGTGTGTGTGTGTGTTTGTTTGTCTTTTAACTGTTTCGAAAACATTTAACTTTGAAAGTTAAATATCAATTTAAATTAGCTTTTTAAATGATCTAAAGATAAATCAATTAGGTCTGATGTGACATCGAGAGTTTTAAAAAGATTATATGCGTCATGCCGTGGCATACATGATACAATTCTCTCAGCAATTGGTGAACAAAAAGATATATCTACTTCACTACTGGTGAGATTTTTTCTATAGTACAATGTCTATTAATTGAAGGGCGATTGTCATTAATTTCATCGGGTTTTCAATGGGAACAAATTTTTTCATCCAAGCTCAGTAATGAACTAAGTCAGTACCTGACAACAATGTGAGGAAACATACACCGGTGTGACATAATATTAATTTCATTGACGGCTTTGTCAACTTTGTAAGCTTATCATTTGTATATTGAATAGATATTACTATTTCCTTTACAAAAATTTTCAAAAAGTATTGTATAAAAGCTTTAAAAAAAAAAAAAAGATTTCTCTTGGAATAGTGGTAGCAATTGACAGCATGGCGGGTGTTTTATTATTATTATTATTATTATTATTATTATTATTTAATTTATTTCGAATGAACATGCATAACATTTCATAAATTATATAAATATGAAATTCACTTTTATATAGAAATAGTTATCGATTATTTTTTATTGAAATAAGTAATATCGCAGTAAACAATATAATTTTCTTCATTATTTTAGTAGCACAAGCACATCCCCAACTGTACAAAACTGTAATTTAGGCGCCAAAAAGCTTGTTTAAAAGCCTCTCCACTCATCTTAAGCTTGGTGACCTCTGCTCTTTCTTCTAGTTTTTTTTTTTTTTTTTTTCCTTTTACTATTTGATCATATTTGCTGTATATGATTTCATACCAATGTTCAAAAACAATTCATATTATCTTTTTAAATATATTTTGCCTTGTATAAAGCTTCATTTCCATATATGCGGTTTCTTGCTCTTTAATTAACGTCTTCCTTCCTGGTGCTTGATCATTGAAAAGATGTTTGGTCATTGTTTGATCATTGTAATTATTGTTATTATTATTATTATAATTATATAGCAATAAAGTAGTAGAATTTAGGAAAACAGATAATAAAACAACACCAATAACACCAAACAACAACAAATGAATTAATAAATAACTAAACTAAATAACCTTTGACATCTTAAAAAAATATATGAAAAAAATTAACAAGTAAAAGTTTTAATAAAAATATTAAAATATATATACCTATCGAATGTTCAGCCACGTATACATAATTCCTCTGATGATGCTGTCATCAATAATAGTGAAAAGCTTTATATATTAAAATATAAAATTTTAATTTTTTTGTCTCTTAATGTAAATCTTTAATTTATTGAGCTTTTATATAAAGACATTTTTAAATTTACGGGTTCAAAAGTGTTTTTTAACTATTCGTTTTACCGAAATGTTTAATAAAAACAATGTTGCAAAGAAAGAAAAAAAAAAAACAAATGGGGACGACTGTAAAACTTAAAAGAAAAAAAAAAAAAGTCAGTACTGTATATTTGCCTGTATTTTATTTTACCCTAAAGAAAACATTAATTGCATTTAAAAGTAATATTCCAAGTAGTATTTTAGAAAAAATAATATTTAGTTTGTTTTTCTTAGGCTAAAAGTCTATTTTTTCTAATTTATCGAAAATAATTATTATATTTGATGTTAATTAAATTTTTGTCAATAACACCTGAGATTTTCATAGAGCTACAATGGAACTTTAAAATTGTCTTAGTTATAAAATTCATTTATTATATTAAAAAAAAAAAAAAAAAATCTTTTTTAAATATAGCACTCTCAAAGAAAGGCGCTTTCCTTCCCTTTAGTGTGAAAAACTATTAATTTTTATCCAAAAGTTAATTTATTTCGCCCATTAATGAGAGATTTAACACAAAATAATATGAAAGATCTATTTACCATTTCACAGGTAATTGTAAATAATTGAGAAACACATAAATATTAATTTCAGCCACATATTTTATGCTTTTAATATGTTATCTTTAACGATGATAATTGTTTTGTTTCTTTTTGAAATGACAGTAGTTATAGGTACAAATTACATTACAGTACAATCTTGTAATTGTCCTGTCAATATAAAATATTCCAACAAATAATAAAAAATAAATAAATAAATAAAAAAGTCCGCATCCTTTTTTTTTTTTTTTTTTTTGCTGAGGTATAACCAAAAATCTACTTAGCATGTTTATATAATAAGCAAATTTATAATGGCTAACTTTAACGCACCTCCTCATTAAAGAAATATTAATTCAAATTGATGCTGGATTTCTAAATCTATTGATCTTTACATTTCTCTTTCTCATAATAAGCTATTTAAATCTTCTATTTCTTTCGTTTATAGCGTGACTTTCGTGACTCTTTCTAAATTAATACATCTGTTTTCCATCTGCTCACTTTTGATTACGTGAAGATAGAATATATAAACTTCCGCTTTCAACAGCTGTCAAATTTAACACTGGATTTTGAAAAGAGTTGGATTTATTGTTAAGAGTGTGTTGAAATTTCTTACATCCGCGCCACGTAATTGCTATTAATACGTACCCAAAAGGCACTAATTAAACGTGCTCTAAAATGGGGAAATCTTAAAAGGTTCAAATTTAATTTCAATAAAATTTTTATTCAAAGTCACAATAAAAAAAATAGTTTTTCCCCCTCTCCTTATATATTATGCTTAATTTATTTTTTACCCTTATGAATTTTACGTTACACGTTGAATCAATAATAGATAAAAAGTACAAACATTTTTGGCACAGATATTCTAACTTACATAAATATATTTTAATCATTGCTCTAATAATACTTGTCTTAAACGGTATAGAATGAAAAAGCACATGAAATGTGTAAAAACACATATGTCGTGGCCATCACAAACTTTGAAAAAAAAAAAAAAAAAAGTCAATTTTGTACCTTGCTAATGACATTAAAAAAAAAAAAAAAAAAAAAAAAAAAAAAAGGATTTTTCAGGTTTTATTTATTTATTTATAATCGATAATTTTGTTTCAAATTATCACAGATACATGATTCAACCTTTCGTTTAAAAAATATTGGCGAGTTCTTTTGAAAAATACTAATATTGAAAATTCGGGGGGAGGGAGGGGGGTGGAAAGGATCAGAATTTAGCCTAAGAGGAGGAAACAATACTCCTATACATGCTTTTTTTTTTTTTAGTTTAACTGTTACTATTACAAACAACATTTTTAATTTCACAATAATGTTAAAAGTACTTCTCATTGTGCACATTTATACGAAATTTTATCCTATACTGCCATATCAAAAAATTTGATGTGGACACCACATGACTTTCTTATACACCCACTGGAATATACATATTATTATGAAAACATTGATATTTTTGTGTGAGGTAACTGTTTCGTAAATAAAAAGGCAGGTTTCAGTCTACGAATATTCCTGAAAACAAACTAACTAACTATATAAATAAATAACTGCTACTCCAACAACAAAAGTCACGAAAATAACGTTATATATATATCACCAAGGCAAAAATAGTAGATTTTCAGGAATCCACAGTTTATTACAGAATTTCTCATTGTCAAATGCACAGCTTAGAGTTCAATGGAAATCATTCGAGTGTAGATAGCCTACTTTCGTTCTGCTTGGCAAAAATTAGTGGTAAGAAATGATACATTTTACCAAAACAATTAACTCAGTTTAAATTAAGAAAGGGTTTACTAATTCTGGCTATCCTGAAACTACATTTGCCGCCAAATATAATTGCTAATCTCAGCAAACCGCCAAATCTGTACCTAACGCAGATTTTGGTCTTGGCATCGATTTGGCGATTTTCCGTCGAATTTGGCGACTTGGCGACTGAAATTGGCGAAAATTCGTAGTTTGGGGTTGCCAAAGTTTGAAAGTTTTAACTTCAATAAGAACAGATTTCTGGAATTTTCCGGAAAGATTCATTGGTTTATAAACGCAGAACTAAATTTATCGAAAGTTCCATTAATGACTAACAAAACTGTGGAAAAAGAAGAGTGATTATTGATGATTGTAGACTTGAACTTGTCTATATTTTTACGTGCTAGTTTTTATACGATAATACAGTAAAAATAGAAACGGATGGAAGCTGTTCATTTCTACGAAGGTGTACGTCAAATTAGGCATTCAAATGTGGTGAAAAGTGGGAGTTTAGGATTCTCAAAGTTTGGAAACTCTAACTTCAATAGGAATCGAGTTCAGGAATTTTGGCGAATGATTCATTGGTTTCTAGCGCAAAACTACCTCGAAAATTTTACAAACCACTGACAATACTCTCGAGGAATTTAAATTCCATTCAAACTTCGAAATTCGGTTGCTCCTGAATTAGCGAAATTTCTGCTCTGAAATGTATTTAACAATGTTTATTTGATTTCTGTAGTAAGGATGACTATTTCATTATATTATTTCTAGAATATTCGTTGATTATTGATAGGCTAGAACCTGCTTATATCTTAAAGAATTACTTTCTACACGCAGAAATGTGGAAAACTTTCATAAAAATATCTTTGCGCGCTCTATCTATGGTCTGATCATTCATTAAATAAGGTGCATTCATCGACTAGAACCTGTTAATGTCTTTAAGAATTACATTCTATCCGCAAAAATCTCGCCAACATTTGTAGCAATATCATCGCGGACTCTAAGCTACGGGATAAATATTCGTTAAATAATGTGCATTCGTAGACTTGAAACTGATTATGTTTTCAAGAATTATTTTCTACACGCAAAAATGTTGACAACTTTCATAACAATATTATTACAGGCTCTATCATTAACTTCTTTTGAAATTTCTCTGATGGTAGGTCATATATGATGGCGAAAACCTCGTATTTTTTGGTCATTATGAATAATATTTTTGTAAATATCTCCAAAACGGAAATTCACAGAAAGTCCAAAAAGAGAGGTGCACAACTAGATGTTATAACAAACCTATAAACCAATTTACAACATTCTACGTCCAATCGTTTTTGAGTTATGCAAGATACACACACACACACACATACTTACATACAGACGTCACGAAAAATCGTGTAAACTCGTCTATATCTCTAAAACGATAGCTCGTATTAAGACAAAACTTTCAGGTGTACAACTAGACATCATCACAGTCACACATATAAATTTGCAACATTCTCCGATCATTTGTTTTTGAGCTATGCGAGATACTAAATCTATTTCGCAAATCGAGATTACTATACCTCCCTTTGAAACCTTTGGACGGCCCCTGCCTGCCTGGGCTCGGCCAAGCTTAACGGGTTGAATGCCGTCCGCCGGAGCGAATAAATCGCCAGATCACCGCGTGGAAGCTGCTGGGCAGCAATGTAACTAGACGCCAAAGCTCAGGAATTGCAGCACGCTCCAGATGTTAAGGAATTTGGAATAATTGCACTAACTAGCTGAGAGTCGAAATAACCGGAATTATACAAAATTAAACAATTTTGAATTTAGGCAGGGAGGGAAAAAAAAAAAAAAAAAGAGAAAGAAAACGCTGGGGGAGCCGCTAAAGTTAGTTGTGCACACAATAATTAAAGCCGAAAGAGGAGGCCATTTGAAAAGGGGAAGGGGACAACACTTATGATTTGAGAAAGACGAGGGAGGAACAATGAGATTATAAAAAAAAAAAAAAAAAAAAAAATATTACGTGAAGCCACTGGGGGATGGAAGATAGTTTTGGGCGCATAGCGAAAATTTTGAAGTTTTTGAAGTGGCAAGGCCTAATCCTAATTGGGAGGGAAATTACTATGCGCAGGGAGGCCGAATGAAGAAGAGAAAGAGGGACCATCGCAATTTTGATCCACCACGGGGGGATGGTTCCCCGCGTTGGTAGCCCGACGACTGCTAAACGACCCCATCGAGCACTTGACGGTGCAGCACAGATTAACGAGGACCAGACACCGCCACACCCTCGTAAAAAAAAAAAAAAAAAAAAAAAAAAAAAAAAAAGAATAAAATAAATAAAATACAAATGATAATAAATAAAAATAAAGTAAATAAAAATAAAATAGAATTAAAAAAATAGAATAAATAAATTAATTAAAGTAGGTAAGTACTTAAATTAAAATTGGTGCGGGTCAAAACTTGGTGAGTACCAAAAAGAAATGTGACAGGAAATAGTTCTAGGCTTAACAAGGAAAGTATTACCCCTACAATTGAGAAAAAAAAAAAGTGCGTGTCAAAACTAGATGAGTACCAAAAAGACTAAGTTTCCGGGATTTGTATGTTGTGCGACCTGTTATGTCCTGCACTCTTGATGATATTGTACAAATCCGGCAAAGGTAATTAACATTATGGTTGCTTTTTGACACGCATTCAAACCTGTAGCATTAAAAGAAGGTATTGATTGTGATCAGAACTAGATGAGTACCAAAAAGAATAGGTTTGCTAGGAATTATTCTTTGTGATGGAATCACTATGTATGGGCTAACAATAGTTAGGTCCATCGGACCTGGGAGTTTTGAGAATAAACCTGCTGAAGAAATTGTCATTATGGTTGCTTTCTGATCACCGACTGCGTCAAGAAACTTGTTAGCTAATCTACATTTTATAAAAGAACTATTCTGCAAAGGTAAAAGTCAACATGGTTGCTTTTTGACCACGCCATTCATACACTAATGGAAGTAATAAAAGAAAAAATAAAATAAAATAAAATAAACATTCATGCACAGTCATGGGCGTGGCGCGGACTTACGGATTTATAAGCCAAGAACCGTTTACATTTTTTAATTTTTTTTTTTTGGATTTTTATTTTATTATTTTTTTTAATTTTTTTTTTTTTTTTTTTTTTTTTTTTTACTTTTTATTTCTAGATTTTCTGATTTTTACATTTTTATTTTTACCGGGGCTTAGACTGTATAGGTACCCGCCGCTTACTATACCTCCCTTATACTTTGTATAAGGAAGTAAAAATATGCAAATCGGAATGGCGCCCTTCTTTGGTGGACGATTTGCACCAAGAGTTGATAAGTATTAATTTATGTGAATTATACAAAACTTTTTTTACAAAATCCTGTGCATTATATCTCTAATTAGAGTTAGCAGAAAATTTGTGTGACACACTCAAATAGACACACGTTTGTAAACTGAATGAGAATCAAAAAGAGAACAGGTGAATAATAAATATTTAAACTTTAAAACTTTTTCACACAGACATTTATTTTATGGCATGTGAAGAAGTTTTAAAATTTAACTACGAGAAGAGAACATCTGAAAGTTTCACTTGCGTACAGGAATGAAAATGATTCTTTAACATTAACAGGAAAATGACATTGTTGACATTAAAAAAAAAAAAAAAAAAAAAAAAAAAAAATGAAAGTGAAAAATAAACCGTGTAACGAAAGTCTCTCATACACATGTTGCAATGAAAATTACTCAGACGAAATATTTCAACCGATTCAAAAAAAAATTTATTCCGAATTTGAAATAATCTCGTCTGATGATTGAAAAGTCTATCCCTAGCTTTTAACATGCTGTCAATTCTACGTTTGAAAGGTTGAACGAGTTTTTTGAGAACTGTAACAGTTTAATTGTTCCAAATGTTTGGAAATATTGCCGTTATTTTTCCAGTTGTGTTTGGAATTGGTTCTTCAGTACCAACATTTTTTTAGGATATGCCACTATTTTTCAAGTGAATTCAAATCAGGTGACCGTATAGGGATAGTGCCATCTTGCATGAAGACACTTTTGTCAATTCTTAGGAATAGGGAATACCTAAATAAGCAGGCAAATTTGCATTTCTGGAACACTGAACATTAACGGTTTGCTCTTGAGGAACAATATGCAATCTTTATTATACCTTTTCCACAAATACCACCAGTAACCATGACTTTGACTGAGAATTTTGGAACATATTTTGGGGTACTTCACCTCCGTTTTCAGCTCAGAAGTATTTATTTTTACTTTGACTTTTAGTGTTTATTTCAAGCCAATTTTCACCAGTAAATGAGATGTGGGATATCTTCTCTTATTCTCCTCTTCGTCTAAAAGTCAAATATATTTGATTTTTTCTTAATTTACCAAATTTAACCCGGTCTGTTATGTTTTTGCTGCTACTTCTGGGCGAGTCAGACTTTTTAAGGCTATTTTTTTTTTTTTTTTACCCCCTATTTAATATATTTGTTGACAGTAATATAACTGATTTTCTTGAATATTTCTTTTAGCACTGTTTAATACACTTGCTGATTTTTGAAGCTATCCATCAAAATTTCTGTACATATTCTTCTTAATTGCCCGTTTATCAACTTGTATTATCTTCGTTGGCCTTCCTGGTTTCTTTTTATCTTTGTTTTATTTTTCCATTTTAGAACTGTGTTTTTGTCAACATCCAAAATTCTCGAGATTTCTGGAACTGCACCCTGTTTCTGAAATTGCTTAAATTTGAGGTCTTTTACATTACTTGGGTGAAAGAACTTTAGGTGGCATTTTTTAGGATATCTGAAAAATAAATAATTCAGATTTGATACAAATAAATAATAACAAGTTTATGAGCTACAAGCGCCTGAGAAATTTTGTTACACACTTTATTTTTAAAAGAAAAGAAAATGACAAAAAATAAATAAATAAATAAACAAAATAAATAAATAAATACGGCGCAATGATTCCAACTGTTTTTTATTTTTAAATTGTCCAATTTCAAATAGTAATAGAAATGCATTTTCACTATAAAATTTAAATATGCTACTGTTTCCATTTGAGATATTTGCCACAATATTTTTAGTTTCAATAATACCATATTAATTAATATTTTTCTTTGTAACCATTTCATATTTTATCACAAAAAATCATCTACCAACCATTTCCAAAGTGGTTAGATTTGGTTATACAAATTTCAACATAATTTTATCTTAGGACCTTTTTGTGATTTTGCATCGAAAGAATGGAAAAGTTTATTATTACTTGAAGAAAAGGAAATTTCGTGTTATCAAAGCTATATAACGATTTGTATATGAATAAATTAATAATTAGAACTGACTATCTTTCAAGTTATGCGAAGTCTTTAATTTGCTGAATTTCCAGGTAATTTCATGTAGATTTCCTTCTTGTTTTCTGATATCATTGCGTGTGTCCCTTATCTTCATGGTTATTTATATATTTTAACAATAATAAAAAATAAATTAAAAAAGGTCTATTTTTAACAATAATAAGTAACGCTGTAATTTTAGTTTTAAATGTGTTTACAAAGTATATTTTATCGTATCTAAATAAACGTCTTGTGTGGATAAATGTCTGGATGGGATTTGGCTGCGTTACTAACAAAATTTGTTCCGAAAGAGATGTTTTTCTTCATGATAATAAATTTAATGATAACAGTATAAATGACTTAACAATAGCCTAATAAAAAGTTCAAAAGTTTCAATTTTATCATAAATATAATGTATTATCGCCTTAAAAAATAAATAAATAAATAAAATTCTAAAACATAATAAAATTAATAAGAAGAAGAATGGAGGAACGGCAGAGAATATGGAATAGTCGGGTAAAATGAAATACCGTTATATTTCACTTGTAGGATGCTGCAACCTATCGGAAGCGCACATCAGACATCTTCACTGGACCTTATGGTAGGTGAATATGGTATTCCATATTCATCTACTTTCCTTTACATCGTAAAATAATTTATAGAACTTCACAATTAATATTAGTAAATATTTCGCAAAAAAATAAATTATTTATTTATTTACAGATGATATTCCCTCGTACAACAAACCAAATTTTCCCACGGCCACAAGCAGCACGTGTCAAAGCCAAGGAAGAAAAAGGAGAGAGGTGAAAGGAGCTATTAATGAACTATCTCCACTCAAAAACTTTGCCACTCTCTCTGAAAAATATGGAGAATCCACTTCTAGCTCAGAAAAATCCGAAAATAAAGAAGTAATCTTTAAATTATTTCATTTAATTTTTCATTTTTATTTGTACCTTTTTGATTTCAATGCTAAAATGCTTTTTTATCTGTTGCCACTGTGATAAAAGCAGCAACTAAACTGTGGGTTAATGATATAGTATTAAAAAGTATAAAATACGAATAAAATATTATAACATATGATTTTCTAATTGTTTTTCTTCAATTTTATTTATTTATTTTTATCTATTTTTGCGTGCGCGAAAAAATTAATTCTATGTAACTAATGCTAATGGTTTAGTAGTCCTTGCATATTTTTCATTTCGATTTTGTAAATATATTTACTCAAATATGTTACTCAAAAACATTTATGGATTTTAGACGTTCCTTATACTTTGGATATCTTTGAAAAAAGAAAGAAAAAGAAGATTTTAGAATTTTGCTTCGACAACAAATCATTATTATTTTATTTATTTATTTCACTTATATTTTGATAAAATAATTGAATGCAACAATAAATTTAATACACAGATTTATTTAACTTATATCAATGAAAGTATACACAAAGATGAGTGAATTATATAAAAATATAGAATCTAGTACTATTCACTAAATTTCACAAAAAATAAATAAATAAATAAATAAAATAAAATAAAACAATTCATATATATATATATATACATATATTAATGAAATAATATATTAATAACATTTATTTATTTAATCTTACGAATAATTACATATACAAATACAAAATAATTATCTTTTTGTAACAGTGCTAAAAGTTTGAAATTTTTAACTCTACCATAAAAGAGGTATCTTACTTCCTTAATAAATAAGTCAAAAGGATTTAAATAAATAAAACGAGTTGGAATTATTATAGTGTTAGAATTTATCTTTCAGTATCATATTCAAACATTAATAAAGTTACTGTACAATAAATATGTAAATGTGGTTATATTACAAATTATATTAAAATGTTGTACTAAATTTATTTGTTTATTTATTTTACAAATATAAAGTAATGCAATCCTTATATTTTGATATTAAATATACATATATATATATATTAATACTATTATTTCAACAGAGAATTTTCAATAATAATTAACCTTATATAATACTAAAATAATTTTTACCACGATAAAAAAATAAAAAAATAAATAAAAATGCTTCAGCAAATCAGTTGAAATAATAATTGAAAGTTTGTTTTTTTTTTTTTTTTTTTCATAGAAAACTTATCCCTCTCAGAAAGTTTTTTTTCCACTCACATTGGGATTGACCATCACTGTTAAAAATTTCAACAGAAAACTCTTTATAATCTATTATCTTAAGTCTTGCATAAAATTACAGAGAAAAATAAACGGAGATGTTAAAAAACTTATTTTATACATTCATTTTAATAACTAATATTAATTAATTATTGGTGAGAATATATTTCGGACATGGAATGCTTTTCTTAAAGTAGAAACAGTCATTTTTAATTTTAATTAATAAATTAATAAATAAAATTAGGTAAAAATACAGAATAAAGATTGAAAATATCGATTATTCATTTTTAACTAAGAATTACTGTAAATTTACAGAGACTCTGGATAAATATTGACATTAAATTTACAGAAATTTTTTACAGTGTAGTGTAGCACTAGTGAGACCATATTTAATTTTTTGTTATTAATTATTATTAATTTTTTATTCATTAACCCACTTACCCACAGATCCACATTGTGAAATGTCATTTGTCTAATGCGAGACTAAAAATATTGAAAATTATTATTATTATTATTATTATTATTATTATTATTATTTTAATCAAATGTAACATTAATTCATTCTCTTTTAGGTAAAAAAAAAATGCCTTACTATATTTTGTTTAGAGATGATAATTTTATTTAGAATAGGAACATGCTAAAAATAATACCTTCTTAGGAGATTCGTAGAGAAAATATGTAATTATTAAATGAAACAATACATTATTTAATTTAATGAAAAATTACAATCATTAATCTAAACTATCTACTATATACTAATCTAAGCTATATAGAAGCTAATTAAATTAATTAGCTAATAATATTAGCTTAAATTTAACTAATTAAATAATTTATCTAAGCTATAATTAAAGCTATTGTTATACATATATATTATAAATTTGTCCTTATATATATTTATATATTGTTATTGATATATTTACTATTGTACTTTATTTATGAATTTAATTGCCTATTTTAATGTTTTGTATTAATTCAGTTCTAATCTTGAATTCTCAATTTATTATCACTATGTTTATTTATTTTTGTTTTATATTTCCTTTTGCTGCATTTGCGCATTGGTTCATAAATACTCTTTTTCAAATTTTTTATAAAAAAAATCAGTTTTATTTCTACTAATTTTCAAGATTTATTTATATATATACTAAATCTTTGATAACGTTAGGAAACTGGCATGCTTCTATTCATTTCCAATTATCTTGCTTTACATTACTTTTAATCAGATATATTGTAACTTTGGAATTGATTATACTATATTGTCTATTTTAGTAATTTTTTATACATTTTCATATTTGTAATATTTTAATATATATATATATGTATTTATTTATTTATTTATTAAAAAAAAAATATATATATATATTGTTAAAGAATGTATTTTAAATTATTTAATTGGAAATAAAAATTTAAGCACAATTCTTAAAATATTTTAGGCTACAGATGAAAAGAGGTGAAGAAAGAAGTATTCAAATATTGGTAAGCATGAATAGTACCTAATATTATGTGCAAATGTATGATGTCAATGAGCATACTTTTATATGCATGTAACTTATGCTTTATTAGCTACTTAATCTTTCATTAGTGTGGAATTTTATGTCTTAAATAATTCCAGAAGGCTATAAATAAAGAAAAGCAGATTAAAAATCAGTGTTTTCTATTAGTTTTTAGAAATATTTAGACTAAGTTATATTGCTATAATAGTTTCAGTTAGTGGCGTACTAAACGTGGGGCGGAGGGGGCAGTCCGCCCCGTGCCTCTGGTCATGAGGGGAGCCTTCGAAGAAACTTAACCTTTAAGTATCTATACCTAGTAAAATTGTCGTACCATTATTTTAGCCTGAAAAATTCCCTGCAATTCTTATTTAAGCTATAGTTTTAAGGTTCCTGCCTAAAGAATCTTAATGTACAAAATGTGACCATTGAGTGATACTCCACAAACAAAAAACTCATTTATATAAAGCCTGACTAAGGCAGGGCAAGCTGAACCAGTGCCCCCTTGCCTTTTTGTTGGGTTTGGCTTCTGAATCAATCTTAAAACTTACTTCAAAGCATTTTTATAGTAATAAATTTAAATGAAGAAGTGTATGGTGCTTTAATATAAGAGGGGCTCATTTAGAAGGATATTTTTTTCGCCCTGGACCTCCAGAGATGTACATTCGCCACTGGTTTTAGTTGTTTCTTCATTTTGTTTAAGAATGTAAAAGTCATGTACATTCAAAGATAAGGGCTGATAAATTTAAAGCTATAAAATAATTTTTACTAAATCAATAAAAATAATAACTTTTAAAATATAGATATATATATATTCAAAGCAAACTCAATTTAGAGAATAGTTAAGTTTAATTAAATTGTTTTTGATGTATGTTTTTTTAATATACTTCTTTTTTAATATATACCGAAGATTTTAGTATCACTAAACTGTAAGGAATCGTTATAATCTCAATTATCTAATTCCACGAATTCTCTTCATTGAAAAAACGTTTCAAATTTCAGAAAAATACTTTTACGTACCAATTAAAGAACAACAATATCAAATATCAAATAATGTTTTCATCGTTCTTTTATTTTCCCACAATTTTTAGAATTTTCCATGCAAAAAATAGGTAGGATATATCAACATTATTATTCAAAACATCTTATTTTATCTCTTCAATAGATTCATAGTCGCCAATTTTTACAATTTTGGGGTACCGTAAAATCTTTATAGAAATTTTTATTTTACTTAATCTGGGAAAACTTAAATATATATATATATATATATATATATATATATATATATATATATATACATATATAAATTTTCGATTGAAATTTTCCGGTAGCAAAAAAGCATAAAATCTGGAAGCTATGCAGATTAAGTTATTAAATATACATTTATTTAAATTTATATTAACTTTGCCTTTTTAAGTAATTATTGCTACAAATTTTAACCAAAAAAAAAAAAAGAGTTACAATTGCATATTATTTGTAATTTGTGCATCTATTATTTACTTTTCTTTAAATATTATCCTTCATATCATAAATAGTTCTGTTTATTCGATGCGAAGAGATATTTTCTTTTTGGTTTGTATGATTTTTTCATGCAAAATCGCATAAACTGCAAGGGGAAAATAACAAGTTCAGATTCAAGAAAAATTCAAATATTTGCAAAAGAACTTTTTATATTACGATAAATTTTCATTTACTATTTATAAAAACATGGGGAGAACAACAATATTAAAACTTTATGTTTTATTATATTAATATTCAAATTTGACTTTAAAAAAAAAAGTAAGTAAACTTTGTTGTTGTTGTCGTTGTTTTAACATTAACATAATCGAAGTGTTATTTGAATAATACAATTTTTTACATAAAAATATTAAAAATTTGTAATGTAACACAAAAGAGAATTCCATTCAAATGTGTCTATAATAATGAATTATTCAACAAATTATCATTGAGATTACTTTCGATTTCTCATTTTCTTGATTATTTAAAACTAAACATGGAAATGAATTTCCTAAAATTCTGCTAATAAGTTCCAAAGTAAAATATTACTATATATTATAACGGCACATAAATGAAATATAATCGAAATGTTATGCATATTTTACTACAACTACCGTGAAAAATTATTTTGAATAACATGTCCGTCTAATATACAATTGTCATGACAAAAATAAATAATGCATGACGAAAATATTAATTCTTTATTAAGAAATCAAAGCTATCTTTTCTTAAAATATATGTGTTGAATAAATTTTTCTATATTCGAAGTACTATGATTATGAATCACTTTTGTAATTGTATTTTTAAAAGCTCGATCAATTTATTCTACAGTGTACAAATAGATATTTGAGCAGCATCCAGAGATGAACGATAAATTGATCGTTCATCCTAACTGACGTAATGATTTCCAGAATATCTTTAACCTGTTTGAAAGGCTTATACACTCTCAGGAAAGATGAAATAAAAGTTAGAACGGTCCATAAATAAAGAACTTCTTTCTTTGTTATAAAAAATAAAATAAAGCACGTGGCGGGAAAGAATAATACGTTCGTTTATATTTAGCCTGGATGATACTGAAGTCAAAAGAATTGCAAATACAGTGTCTTTATTGACGTTCAGATATTTTTTTTTTTTTCGAGTAGAACTAGGTCTTTGATAACCTCTCAATTAATAAAAGATATCGTATTAGTTTGTTTTCTTTATAAATCTTTGATGAAAGAGTTGATTCAGAACACATTATTATTTAGGCACTTTAAGTAGGATATTAAAACGATATTTGTTTAAAATAAAACACAGAAATTTAGAATTATACAGAAACTTTGATAAATTTCTATGTAGCAAAAATATGAATGTGATATGATTGTTTTATACCTGGTATCGAATTGATTATTCCGTGATGGCCTCCAAAAATATCTCCCAGGAAATATATATGAAAATTTATTTTATTCACAAAATAATTTTGGGGGAAAAGTTCTAGAGAAATAATACTTTTTCGACTTAACTAACTAATACGGATTTTTAGTGATGTCATGATTAAACAAATAGGTGTGCAGAGCTTGTGCAACGATTGATACTCTTTTAATATAATGTGGTTTTCAGATAATACTCCAGTACAAAAACATGTTTATGTTAAAAATTAAAATACACATTAAAAAAAAAAAAAAAAAAATTATGGAAAATGACTTAAATCAACTTATTATGGAAAATTTCTTGAAGCAAACTTGACAGAAATTATTCGTTTGCTACACAAAAAAATACCTTGAAAAAAAATTCTGTAATAGAATAATAAAAAAAATATTCATACACAACAGGTTTTTTTTCCATAGAGAACTCTATTTTAAAATATCTCGCATTAAATAAAATATTCCAGTTCTACCAGCCAGGATCAAACCAGAGCCCACCGCATAATAGACGAAGATGTAGCTTTCTCAGCCACGGAAGCACAATTTGTGCTGTTATTTAACACTTCACAATTCTGCTTTCCTACCAGTTTTCCGTATACAAAACAGAAAAAATATGTAACCACTAGATAAAATCTGTATCATCGGTTACAGAGTGTAGTATAGATTTAGATGGCCCATCGGTTATTGAAGTTTAATTTTGAAAAACAGTTTCAGAATTCTTGCGAAGTGCACCGTCAATAACGCAGTGATCATTAATCCAGACATTTTTGTAGATAATCACGAAAAATTTTATTAAACATTCTATTTGATATATTACTCTCGTATAGGCGACCATTTTATAAAGTTACTGCATCGATTCTCTGTTGATTTCGCCAAAGCTCCAGTCGAAGCCAAATTTAAAATAATAGAGAAAAAATGGTTGTAATTATGTTACGTATAAACATATACAATTTTTTAAAAAGGTTATCAGATAATTATAATTCAAACGGTCCTCAATAAAAGCCAACTTTCACCATGGGAACATGGCGCTTTTGAGGAAAAGTAATGTACCATGTTGTAAGACAAGGAATGCACACATGGCGACTAATCCCATTTATTTGCAAGATGAAAAAAAAAACGAAAAGTCATAACATACTATTGTAGATCTGTATTACGTGAAAGAAAGAATAATACAAGATCAAAGATTTCGATAGAGTTGCAATTAGCAAAAGGTTCCTATGTGGGAAGAGGGAGGAAGTAAAAATTTAAAGAACATACTATATGCGAATTTAAGTTGCAATTTGAAGGTCATAAAATTTTGTTCGTCACTTTAAAATGTTATATATATATATATATATATATATATATATATATATATATATATGATAATATATTTTTTGGAATATGCGATAATCGACATCACACAGAGGGGGAAAAAATGTTTCTTTTTAGCGATTGAGATGTAATTTTACACGAAATTTCTGCAGTTTTAGAAAACAGAAGTTTTCTGTAGAAAAGTTACTGAAATTTTCTATTTCTTAATAAAAAAAAATTTACAGTGCCTTTTAATTGTTTTTCTTTTTTTTTTTCTTTTTTTAATGTTTCTTTTCTTTTTCTGTCATTTCAGATCTTTGTTGTTGCGATAAAAAATTAATACAAGTGGCCATTTTAAAAGCTGCCTGTCCTAGTCATAATCGTATAAATATGTGGTTCATTGTGATTTTTTGTATCGTCTGTCGCTGCTGTCTGCAGGTGAAGAGTGGATTGAGCGAACCCTATTTCCTAATGTCGCAAAGAAGTCCTGCCACCGGGATCTCCTTCGACAGAAGAAAAAAATTACATATCCAAACTGTGTCTAGTCAGAATTATTACATTCCATGTTGGATAATGAAGATGTAAGTGAATAAAGACTTATAACAAGTGTATCGACACCTGAATGAATTATTTCATAAAAAACCTTTAAGTGTTATTAAGGGGAAGATTGCAAACAAGTTTTTTTTTTTTTTTTTTTTTTTTTTTCTCACCAAAAACAATAATTTTCTGTTCATAATTACATTTAATGTTATTTCTTTACTTTTTCTACTGATTGTTTTTTAGATCCTGTTGACTGCCTAATACTTTAATAAAATTCATTAAGGAACATGTTTGTTTGACGCCGAATTGATATTCAGACATATATTGATAAAATATTTGCAATGTTAAATCAATAAATTATGTACTTGAATGATACAGAGTTGTTGGTTTACATTTAAAATAATTTAATATATTGATTAAAATTTACAGTTGTTTATATTAAATATAATTTAAAAAATAATTTTATTACATAAAAATTGTCCTTTCGAGGAGTTCGAAAATATTAATTAAAATTGTTTGCTTTTTAACACTTATTAATTCAACCCATTTCAAATGTAGATACTTTTTTTCTTCAAAACTTAAAAAATTTTCTTGAAACAATAACATTTGAAAATTATATCGAAGTGTCAATCATTCATTCAGGTCTGGTCGATAAACTTGTTGCGCAAATAAAAAAGGACAGACAAAAATAAAGTATATCAAAACTTAAAGTAAAACCAACAGTATCATACTGAAAAACAGATATTTTGTGCATGCTTTTCTTCAATGTGTAGATTTATGGGGGGAATGAACAGGGAAATTCTTCAACTCTTTCCAAGCATCTTCAGAAAGAAGTTCCTGTTATGTGGCGTTTTATTAAAGGAAAAAATTACTTAAAAGTATTAAGAAAAGATTATAATGTTATAACTAACGTAAAACCTTGCATGACATTGGGTGGGTAGAAAGCAAAAGTTGATGATTCTCCCCCCCCCCCCCTCTCTCTCTCTACCTTTATTTACTTATTTATTTATTTTCCCTTACAAATAAGCTTAAAAGTGATCTTTAGAAAGCAATATTTTTTAGTATATCAGAACAGACTAGTTTTGAAAGCAATAATTTTCCTCCGATTAAATATTTATATCTGATAAACTTTTATGACAGTTTTAAATAAATAAATTCTAAAATTACCATTTAGGAGAGCAATATTTTTTCTAAACTAAATTGAGTTTTGAATACTTATAAATATTTGCAATTGAGGTGAACAATTTTAAACGCAATTAATTTCGAGAGCAATAATATAAACTAAATTTGAATAATTTTCATCATCATTTGTAACAGTTTCAAATGGAAAAAAAAAAAATCTAATTTTTGATAGCAATATTTTTCTCGGCTAATATTTAATACTGAATTATTTTAAGAATGCATGATTTTTAAGTGGAGAGTTTATAAAACGACTAGCTTCAAGAGCAATATTTTTTCTTAACCAATCCTAAATATTTCTTATAAGCATATAAAGAAGACTTGAAATGAATAAGTTCTTAAACCACTACATTTGAAAGCAATATTTTTCTTGGTTGTAGAAGTTTGTGGTAGCAATAAATATCAAAATATGTATATTTTTTAATTAAGCCATTTATTTATTTGCAATTATCTTTTATTTTTATTCATTTATTTATTTTGTGTTAGTGAGTCTTAAAAAGTTGATTAATTAATTAATCAATTGCTTTTATGAGGATAATAAAAATTTTAATAACCTTTTTTTAATTTTTATGCGATTAATAAAACAATTTGATAATTTTTTTTTTAAAATATTTATTTAAATAATCGCTTTTGATATTCGTCTGTGTCAGTTGTTTCTTATAGTGTTAAATATAAAAACCAATTTAATTTTTAATTAGTTAATTAATTAATTTTCAATTGTCTGTGAATATCTCTTTCTTAAAAGCAATAGCGTACTTTAAAAAATTAATTAAATAAATTCTTGACTTTATACGAACAATAAAATATTTTGATAAACTTTTTGATATTTACTTAAATATTCGCTTTTAATATTCATTTGCCGTCATCTGTTGGTGGTAGTAATAAAAGCTAAAAAATTAAAATTTGTAACGTAACCTTGAAAAAAAAAAAAAAAAAAAAAAGAAAGAAAAGAAAGAAAGAAAAGAAATTCTATAAATGGGAAACCAGTGAAGATGTTTCGCTGAATGGAAATAAAAGATGTGATATTTAAAAGTAAGACCTATATATATATATATATATATATATATTAAGCTTTGCTTTTTCATTAATTAAGATTGTTTTCTGAACACATCATTTATCTCTTTAACAGATCAATAAGATAAACGTCTTAACATATTTTCATTTTTAAAAACAAAATTTTTAGCTTCATATCATACTGATATTGATATTCCATGTAAAGGGCTAACAGGTACTTTTTTTTTTTTTTTTTTCATGTAGTTCGTGTACGTCGTCTAGTAGTTAATTATGAGATTAATTAAATAAAAGTGCCTAAGTGCCAACTTAGATAACATCTGCTCAATAAATAACAGAATTTTAAGTAGGAAAAAAAGCAAAAAAACTGCAGGAAGTTCTTTCTGAACATGCTTTGGTCGTGAAAATAGTTACATGAAAAGCTGTTCTTCTCGTAATTTATTGCCCTGTAGTCTTTTGTACCACATAATTCCTGTGAAGCAATAGAAAAATATTTCTTTTTTAGAATTTTTACTGTCCAGTAGAGAATATGAAGTGGGAATTTTTCAAAAAAGGGCGGACGTTGAAATACATAAAGTGAATTTCTGTTGTTATTGTAAAAATTTACATAAAGATATTGTTTACTTGCAAACATAACTGAAAATTTCCTATCAACAGTACATTTACTTAAAAAAGAAAGGAGGAAGAAAAGAAAAAAAGAAAAAATCGCTAAGTACTAGAAAATAGCAAAATATTTTATTTTTGTGAAAAATAAAAGCATTAAAACCTTTCATCTTAATTCCCAGTGCATAACTGTTTTATGTTGATAAACGCATCACTATATATAGTATAACAGAGTAGAACCTACGCTCTGGAAGTAAGCATTTATTTATATATAGATAGATAATCCATTATTATTTTTAAAAAGATAATTAATTAATTAATTAACTAAACAAAATAAAATTGTTTCAATCAGAAATTTAGTTTTTGAGCAATAAATTCAAGAAGGGTGGGGGGTGAAAAAAACTTAATATGCAATTCTAAAGAAAATAAGGAAAGTCCAAAAATTTTTAAAAATGTGTCCCCATAAAAAACAAATCGTAATAAATCATTTTGTAATCTTTGTTGAATACAATAAAATGTTAAAATTTATACATTACATTAAAATGAAGGCAAACTTTAAATAAATGAATGATTGTGAAAAGAAAGACAGATAATGTATAACCTTCTACTTCTCCAAAACTAAATTCAAAACTGGTGTGCAAACGATAAATCGATAATAAGACTTCTTCACACACTATAAATTTTATGCCAGCACTTGCTTTTGCCTCCAAGGCAGTAGCACGTGTTTTTTTGCACCTGATGAAGAAAGGCTACGTCCTTTCGAAACCGGTTGTGCTGGCATAAAATTTATAGTGTGTAAAGAAGTCTTATTATTTATTTATCTTCTACTTCTCGTCTAAATAACTATTAACAGCAAGTTTCAACTGAAGGGAATTAACCTTCCAAATAATGACACTTGCGTCTTTTTTTTTTTTTTTTTTTTTTTTTTAATCTGTTCTTTAATTAAGTTTTCATTAAAATATTACCAAAATTACATTATACAATATTGCACCATAATTTTTTATTTCACTATATTGTTATTACTTCACAGTGAATAGTTTTTATCAAGTACTAGTTGGAATGGTATCAATCAGGCAGTAGTAAATTACATTTCCCTTATTTCTAATAGAAAATTTTTATTCCGTTCTTGAACAATTCATCTGAACAACTTTTTCGAACGAATTATGATCGAAAACTTAAATATAATAGTTTTGAAATACAGTTGCTCTTCTTAAACCATTTTAGAGTACGAATCTCTCTCTCTCTCTTTTTTTTTTTTTCATGTATCTAAAAGGGAAAAAAGTACGTGAACTAAAATCTTTAAATAATTTTATAAACTGATTACAGTAAATACAGTTTTTTATCGATAGCTAAAGAGGCTTTTTCTTTTTTTTTTCCCAAAAACAAAAGGAAAAGAAAAGAAAAAACGAACATTTTGAAGAGAAATTAAATTGCCAAATCTCCCTAATTGGATCATTAATAATCATTAGCACTTAATTTGTTTTAATGTTCGCGCTTATTTACTGGCTCTTTCCATGCGCGATAAAGGAAAGACTATATTCAATAACTGACTTTTTTTTTTTTTTTTTTTTTAATCAGTGCTTTTTTTTTTTTCTTTCTTATGTAATAAATATTTCTTCAAGATATATTCTTTCAATTAAAGATTAAGTATGAAAAATCATCTAATTTCGAATAAATAAATCAATAATTTAAATTAGTTTAAATAATAATAATGCAATGTAAATTAATACGTTTGCAAGTACAATTTCAATATGGAAATTTTTATAGTGTTCTATTTGATAATATAATAAAAATCTTTAAAAGAAAATTAAATTTAGAGCTGTCTTAGAGGAATCTTTCTCGTATCTACGTTGTCATTTAAATGTCGTATATATATTTTGACGTATTTTTTAATACAATGTCTGCACAGTTGAAAAATTCTTATTTTACATTATACAGATTTTTTTCCTTGAAAAATTTTTTTTTTTCTAAAGTTATTTCAAGTTTGAGCCTTTCAGACAATTTAGTAATTAAAAGATTTTAAATGCAAAAAAGATTTTGGGGCAAAATTTTTAATATTTTTTCATTTAATTTTTTACTATTTTAAAATATTTATTCAACTAATAAAATATTTTACTATTTAGGAATAATATATAACATTATTTAGAAAAATTCTATATATATTTATTTTATTTTTAACAAACGTATTTGGAATTTAAAATATATCTTAATTCAAATTATTTCCAGTAAAAAATTTCAAAATTTAACTTTATACTTCATGTCAGTATTTTTTTTTTTTCTTTTACTTGTTTGAATATGCAAAAATTTCTATGTGGGGCTCAAATTTGATATATCACAGCAAAAGGCTTTAAGTCTAACACAATCTTTCTAATGTACTTTCTGCCTTTTTTTTTTTTTTTTTTTTTTTTTTTTTTTTTTTTAGCTACAAGGAAATAAAATAAAATTACAAAAAAATAGTTTTGCATTAGATAAACTAGTATTTTCATTACATAAATTTAAAGCAATATTAATCAACTTTTCTTAGTTAAATTATTGATTTAAAGATATTTTCCTATGTTAACTATAATAAAGCAAAATATTTTTATAATAAAGTATTTTATTTTTTGAATGTTTTTTTTTTTTTTACTTTAGAGAATTTTTTTCATTAATATAGATAAATGCGTTATTATTTCATTGATACATAATTTCCAAAAATTTGAATAGATTATAATAATTATATATAGCACCAAATAACATTTTTTTTTTTTTTTTTTTTTTTTTTTTTTTTTAATGTTTTAAAGTTTCGTTTGACTGTTTTATGTTTTATTCACATTTTCTATTTTCTTTGAGATATACATGTACGTGTATATTATAAGAATAACTAAAAAGAAAAAAAAAATGCAGACACTAATTTTATATGCATAAAACAAATAGCTCTGAGGTAATACTTTAAAGTTTGCAGCTTAAAGCACAGTACTTAAATATTACAAAATATATAACATACATTATATTTTAGTTTTATCAGTTGAATATTTTTTTAAACAAATTAATAAATTTAAAACGCTTCACTTTTTCGAAAGCTATGAAACTTTGGATATTATTAATAATTTTTCTCTAATCCGAAAACAATTTACAATTATAGTTTCATTGAATGTTATAAAATTTAAAAAGTGTTATTGGTGATTATTATAAACTATTCTTGAATTTAAATCCCTGAAATTTCGTATGATAATCTAAAAAAAAATTATAACAATATAGCTGTTACATTTTTCTCTATTCTTTTAAAACAATAAAATTTATTGAAATGTTATTCAAGTTTTAATAAACCTTTATTCTTTTAAGTAAATTAATTTTTATTTTATCTATTATTATTATTATTATTATTATTATTATTATTACATGTAAAATTTTATGTCTGAAAATAACTTTTACATGTTAAACTTTCGTGTGTGTGTATTTGTTTGCAAATTATAAGAGAAATTATATAGTCAAATTTATAAAAATTTCTAGTCATTATTAAATTATATGTATATCAGATTATAATAATGTATATGATATGGCAACAAAATACGATATAACATTATAATTAAGAATATGAAATGTGAACTTAAAACCTTTTGCTTCCATAATTTTTTATTACAAATGGGCTCTCATAAATCATATTTATTGTTCTAAATGCAAATCTTTGGTAACTGCTATCATATGCATCAATATTATAACTCACTCTGTGTAAAGTGTACATATATATTATATATCTAGTCATTTCTTTTTAAGTTGCATGAGTGAAACTTTATGTCATCTATGCATATATCCGAAATTTTCTTTCAAAATACGATTTCTGAATTTTTTTTAATTTATCAGAATTGAATATTTTTATTATATTTATAAACAACATTATACAAAATATTTTTTTATTTTTTAACAGAATGATACATAGGAGGGGAAAGTTAATCTGGTTTTTAAAACTGTTAATGAGAACATGAACAATACTTTTCAACAATGAAATGTAAATGTTTCGTAAAAGGTGAATATGATTCCTAAAAGGCAACTTTATTGTTCTTTGAAAAAAAAAAATATCTAAATAAATAATAAAAATTAAATAAATAAATAATAAAATCATATAATAATTGGATATTATTGATTTTCTTGAAATACGATTCTTGAATATTTCTATCTCTACAAATTTGTGAAACATAATTTTGAAAAAGTGGTAAAATCAATGAATAAAATAAACTTATTAATCCGTTAACGCCCGAATTAATTTTGCAAAATATTATCAGCTGATTATTTCACTTCTAAATTAATATAGACAACTGACAGTAAAATATATTAACTTAAGCAATTCTTCTGATAGTTTTAAATTTAAAGCTTATCCTCATTTATTGACGTTTAGTGTTCTAGCGAGAAAACTTCGAGATAGAAAAATTTTGAGATAACAGATTAATTTCTTATTATATGTTGACAAATATCTCGAAAGTAAAGTATCATAATATATATTATTATTCAACTTGATTTGAGTTAGTATACCTGCGCAAAAAGCAAATATATGTGCTGCGAATGAAAAATCATAAAATGACTATCCAAATTATGAAATAATAATTAATAGTAAGCACATAAAACTTTCGGGGATAATTTAGAGTAACGCTATAAACTGTCACTAAAAAACAGAAATCATTCCAAGAAACCACAAAAAATATACGTGCCATTTTATTAGCTGTCCTCAAATGAGGACACTGGGCGCTAACGGGTTAATAAAGCATGAGCCATTCCAAACGGCCAAAATATAATTAAAAATTTCGCTCCAAAAGTAGATCAAAATAGAATTTATTGTAATTTAATGAAAGTTTTTATTATTATTATTATTATTATTATTATTATTAATTTTTTGTGTATTTTAATACTAATGTATTTTTTAAAATACGCAAACCTAAAAATTTCAATGTCATGACGACAATTATTTATAATTCGTTTTGCTAAGATTTCGTAAAATGTTTCTTTCTGTATCTTGTTACATTTTATTACTATTTTTTTAAGAATTAATCGAATATTTTTCTATAATCTATCGGAATAAATGAGTTCAAGTTTCTAAAATGATGATGTTTCTGGAACTCACAAAAGCATCTAGAGCAGTAAATATCAACCAAATATTCTTTTCTATTAATTTAGTCAGCAATATTGCTTGACTACATCCCACAAACTTGGTGCATCTTTACATTTTCCCGCCAATTATAATAATATTTTTTCAATTTTAACACCAGCTCACAGTATGTTGCTGGTCTCTACTAATTTTTAGTGCGTTCCTGTGAGCGTACTAGTCAATCTATGCAATTTTGAGGCAGGAAAGTGAAATATGCCGCTTTCTGGTGATGAAGTCTTAGCTGTGATGAGAGCCCAAATTCTGTTAGTAATACCTTTTATGGAACACTTTTTGTAAATATGTATATGAGAGAAATTATTTTTGTACCTGTGTAAAATTGATAATAAATTCAGTGTATGATATAAAACATATATGGTTTGATTTTTTTTTTTTTTTTTTTCTCTAACACATTTTTTATACACCAAGAAACTAATTTAATGGTCATATAATGCAGCTTAGGCGAAATTCAGAATCATACTTTAGTCAGATATTTAATCTACTATTGAGAGTGTATGTGGCTTATCATCTCTATATATTCTGTACACTGAGATAGAATGAACGTAACACCACAGTTTCGGCCATAATATATGTAATAATAAATGATAAATGAAGTTTTATTCAGACTAATAAAAAATCATTAGGTTTGTAACTTCGACCATATATAGATATAGATATAGATATTACACATTCTTGATGGCACAACAGAATTAATTTTAACAAGAACGTCAATGCTTGGCCTCTGGGCTTATTATGTCAAGAGTGCAGATTAGATTATTGACCAAGACATTTTTTGCTCTTGCTAATCGAAACACTGTATACAAATTTCGCTCTTGTTAATCAAATCCTTTCTATCAAAAAAGTGTAGTATAAATAAATCAGTTTATTCATTCATTTTACACCTCAACTTTCAGGGTCAGTCACACCTCAACAGTTTCTGGGTATCTGGATAGAAGCCCCCATCCAGAAGTTTTTTTTTTTTTTTCACAATTCTTTTAATTTTGCTCTCAAAAAAAAAAAAAAAAAAAAAAAAAAAAAACCTTGCTTGGCGCAGTACGTCTTAAATTGGACCTTGCACCATAAAAATCCTCCAACCAACCAACCATTCATTTTACAAAATGATAATTGACTTATTTATAAACAAAACAATTTTTCTTTTCAGTGAAATAAAAGATGATATTAGCATAAAATCATTAATGGACTAAAACAAAAAGCGAGATTATATCACACAAATGGAAAATCAATGATTTAAAATAGGAATGCATTTTAGTCGCATATACAGTCGGCTGCAAAATTATTCGAGCACTAGCCAATAATTCCTATATTTAAAAAGTACACTTAAGACTGTTTTGCTAAATAAATCCTTGTCGAATCATGTTCTTAGACTGATTAAGAACATGACTCGACAAGGATTTATTTAACAAAGCTGTATTAAGTGTACTTTTTTTTTGGCAAGGATTATTGCTAGTGCTCGAATAATTTTGCAGCCGACTGTAGTACTAGCTACAATGTGAACACAGAGTGTATTATTTACATAGTTGAGTTGAGTTGCTATATGCTTTTTTAAGTTGTGAATTATAATTCTTCTAATAAAACTTTCTCCATAAATCACAACTTACATTAACTTATCTATTCTCTAGACAATTAATAGAAAACAGTCTTAGCACTATAAAACGACCTAGCACGCATCCAGTCTGACACTATGTAGTCGCTTTGTCATTATATCTGTCAATTACCTTTTGCTGAGAACATGCTTTATATTCAATTTCGCTTAAAGGAACTTTTATCTCATAAAATGATAGCGCACATCAGTGTGCTTTGATCTTTTATATTATTCAGGATTCTTTGCTAATTTCACACACTAGTATAATCTACTAGAAGAGAGGATATTTGCAGGTTTGTTAAATTAGAAAGCATTTGAAGCAAGTCAATTCCTATGCGCTTTTACTTGCGGCAATATACTGTGTTTCTGTAATAAATAATACAACAATGTTCTTCTTCTGACTTATTCACATGAAAAAGCCCCTCTTGAAAATCTAAAGACCTGTCTATTTTCAGATCATCTGCATAGTCTGCATCACTGAATATCTCCATTTCATTTGGATGTCGTTTTGTTTGATAAAGTTATCTAAAATTTACAGCCATTCTGAGATTTGAATATCCCTTTATAGCACACCAATCTGAGGTTCTGGGATTTCAAAAATTTCAGAAACTACACTGAGAACATATGTTTATAATATTTAGATATATGAATATACCTAACGTTCACATCCAACAATACATAACATACCTAACGATTGTTTCCTCACACCACAGTGTAAAAAATCGCGAACAAACAAATGCACGATTTAATGTTCCTATCTCAAAAATGGTACGAGAGGGGGGGGCGGGGGGGAGTGAATTACAAAGTTGTAGAGTATCATAGATTTATACAAAAAGACACCTTGTAGACATAAATGCTAAAAATTGAACGCTTAAAGCATGCATTTGTTTATTTGCAATTTCCTACAATGTATCATGCCGAAGCGATCATTTAAGAAAAATAACAACTATTCATCACCAAATATCTTTATTTTCGATGTTAAAACTCTTGTCCGTGAACTGCATTGCATATCTGGACCCTGGAATGAACTTTGCATTGCACACGTTGTAGCACAAGCAAATGCAGTATTTGAGGAATACCATCTTAAAGATAACGGTAACACATTAACTAGCATTATAATAAAATTGACAGAACAGCTTCTGAGGTAAACATTTTTCGAAATAGAGATATAACATTTTTGGGGCACTTTGGGACGCAACTACACATTTTTCAGTCACATAAACTCAAAATTTCTATTTTTTGAGTTGTGTCACTTTTGTTGCCGGACCGGGGTGCGACATAGGAATCCGCCTTCGAATGTCTTCCCATGGTCTGCAAAATAAATATATTTTTACTGAAAAAAAAAAAAAAAAAAACTTTTTTAAAGAAATAGAACCGACTCCAAAAAGCAATTATACTTAATATTCAAAATATCAAAAATAACTTTAATGAAATTTAAAAAATTGAAGCATATTTAATTAATTTAAACTTAATAAGTGACCTTTCTTTTCAGCTTCAAATGGTTGCTGTAGCGGTTTTCCTGTGGGGACCCCACCGTCATTCCTTGTAGTGAATCTGTTTTAGGGAAGCTACTTTTCCATTGTTGGGTTCTTTCCTCGACAGCATTATCGCCACCTCGTCATGGAAAGAGCCCAGCAAATGAAAAAGAGTTTTACTAACAGATTCACCACAAAGAATGCCGCTGATGATGGTAGAGATCCTCACAGGAAAGCCGCTACGCCAACTCTTTGAATAAAAATAAATTGAAAAAAGGACATAAAAAATGGAATTGTTAATTGCACCTAAAAGCATAAAATTAATTCCTTCGCCAGACTACAGCGTTTAGAATAAACAGTGTGGCAATCGCCTATAACCGTGATGTTAAAATGATGCTACAAAAATTAAGCTAACCCAGATGTCGCTGTGATCGAAGCTATTGCTCAAATCGAAGACCTGATTGGCTTTTCCCAGTTTCGTTAGTTTAATCACGTGATCTAATCATATAATTAACCAATAGGGAGTCTCGGTTTTGCTGTCGTGACACTAGCTTCGATTACAATAACATCTGGTGACAGGCTTAATTATTTTAGTACAATTTTATTCGCCGCTTTCCACACTGTTTATTCTAGACGCTGTAGCCAGACAACATAAATAGTATACTATTGATCATAATTTTAAAGTCGGTGCAAAATCAAATAAAAATTGATATTTTTTATTTGATACAAAAATTAATTCAATTCAAAACATACCTCCCACTTCAGCACTTGCAAAACACAACAGAAAATTACTTAGATTCAAATGAAACAATTATGATTTCGCAAACAGCAAAAGTTTGCAAACAAAATTTTAGTAATTTCGTAAAAACATCCATCTCGAATTGCGAAGGATGCTCGCTGCTGTATGTGAATGATAAAACAATGAAGGAGGATCGTGCAAGACAACAGCATTTGCAGATATCGATCTCGAAGCAAATCTGTAAAAAAATATATTTTATTTACTTTTGCACCTACTTCAAAGGTTATGTTTAATAATAGTGTTTATGTTGTCTGGCGAAGGAACTTATTTTATCTTTTTAGACGCAATTTATAATTTCCTTTTATGCCAACTTTCAGTTTAGTTTTAGTAGTTTAAATAATAATTGTAATGGTTCTACTTTATTTATTTATTTATTTATATTTTTATTTTGTGTGTGTGTGTTAAAAAAGTGTTAGGGCTCTAGTGTTGAAAATAATAATGAAGAGTATACTTAGCATGAATTTTTATTTCATATTTATTAGAATAGGCAATATTAAATTTATTGTATGAATATTGTTGGATTAATTCGAATTAACTGTTAATTACTCAATGTTCGGAAAGTCGAGTGGAGTCACTCCAGATTTTTTCATTTGAAACAACACTTCTATCTTATAAAATATAAGGACTTGATGGATTTTAAATATGATGTAACAAGAGATAAAAAACAATCATTCACCATTATTTATTACTATAAAATAAATGTAATTTAATAATATATCGCTCCACACACGTAAAAGAAAATGAATGAACACAGTTACAGATAGCCGTAGTAAAGAAAATCATTTGTGACATATCTGAGGCATCTCTAGCTCTTATGCGATTTGATGATATCCAGAAATAAAAACATCTCATAATGAATTCAGAATCCGTATTTTTGGAAGAATTCAAAAAGTGCCATTTCTTCCTATTTATCTCAGAAATGACACGCAATTACTGGGTCCACACAACCGTAAAAGTGTTCCGAGAATCCGTAGAAAAGTAATCTGCTATTGAAACTTGCTATGACACTAATACATATCTCTTACAGATTTCTGTTAGAATTAAAGCCCACATTTCTTTTTCACGCAGGATTACGATAAATTAAAATATTCCTGAGATTAATTCCATTGATCATTGCAGGTATAGAATGTATTATGTGCACACAAAATAGCTTTTCCTTTTTCCCAGTTTTACTTGTATTCAAAATTTTTCAGGAAGAGATTTCCAGAAGGAACATTTTCAGCTGTTTTGTGAAAAACAAGAGAATGTTATAGAATTGTCTATATATAAAATATTTAAACTTTAAACAGATGGTGAAATGCTGCTTCCAATAAGCTTTTTTGATAAATTTGGCGAATTTAGGTATTGTTATATTAATAACTAGCCACCTCCGGCGACCAGCTAGTTCGCGATCCTTGAAAAATCTAACTGTATTAAACTCCTGCTCGGTGGTGCTTAAAAGAGGGACACTCTCTCCGTTTCAAAACCTATAACGTACTGTCAGTACTTTTAAATGAATCACTACTTTTTATAAGTAAAAAAAAAAAATTATTATTATTACCTTAAAAATCTTTAGTGATCGGAGAAAAACTCGTTCCGGCTCCCCATTGTCTTTGGCAGTGCAGGCCGATGTGTGGCGCGCGCTCTAGTTAAGTTCGGCCCTCTTAAAAAATCACTCTATTTTTATAAGTCAAAAGACATAAACAAAATCGAAAAAAAAATATTTTCTCATCGGTGAAAAGACCAGTCCAGTTTTCCACTGCCTGCAACAGCGCATACTCGTGCAAACTACACGCGCCTTACTCCTCTAATAATTTCATACTTTCAAAAGTATTCGCAATCGATTTCTCACACCTAAAAACTTAATATCATTTTCAAAGTTCTATCTCTATTTTAAAATTTTTGCCCCCGATTCTCGCATCGAAAAATTTTTAAAATACCAACTTTCGAGGCTCCATCTCTATTTAAAAATTTTTGCCACCCCCCACATACACACGCCCCTACTAGCAATTTTATACTTCCGAAAGTATCTGCAATCGATTTCTCACACATAAAAAATTTAATGATTTCAATTTTCAAGGCTCTATCTATATTTTAAAATTTTTGCCCTTCCGATCTCCTCCCCCCCCCCCCAAGTAATTTTTCGAAATCATCTTAGTATGAAATTTTAACGGCGTATGTGCATTTGAAATTCTACAAAATAAAAAATAATCTTACATCGTCTCTTGGTCACGAGATCACCTCAAAGTCAAAATTAATTTTAATTCGCAATAATATTGTTACTTTTTTGTTTATTGTCCGACTTTTATGAAAATTGAACTGTAGGCTAATCGGTTATCGTCCTGGTTGGTTATTAATTTCTGTGTATATTATCTAAATTTGAAAAAGTTTTTGAAAAAATTTGAAAATTACAATATTTATGCCCTCTACAGAATCAAGTGTATCTTAATGAAGCAAAAGGATTTCCTTTTCCATCCCCGACAAATGTCTACAATAGGGCGATTACCAAATCGCTCGCTTAATTTTCCCTCTTTTAAAAATATATCAACTGCGCCCGGACATGCAAACGCCTTATGCTACCTGTAACCTCCGTTTTGAATTTGGATCCTACAGAAAGTAGCATGTAAAGAAATATGCAACTTCCAGCCTACAATCATCAATAATGACAAACCTTTTTGCAATAGTCTTGTTAGTCATTTATAGAGCTTTCAAAGAAGTTAGTTCTGCGCTAGAAACCAATGGATCTATCAGGAAATTGTTCTAGAACACTGCTTTTATGGAAGTTAGAGTTTTTAAATTTTGGCAACCCTAAGCTACAAATTTTCGCCAAATCGCCAAAATCGACGCCAAGACCAAAATTTGCGTTATACTTGGCGACTTGGCAAGATTAGCGATGAAAATCGGCGAAAAATATTTCATTGTAGCCAGAATTAGTAAGACCTTTCTCTATTTTAACGCAGTTAATTGTTTTGGTGTAATGTATCGTTTCTCAACATTAATTTTAGCCAAAGAGAACAAAAGTAAACTAGTTACACTCGAATGAATTCTATTGAACTCTAAGGTGTGTATTTGCTAATGAGGAACTTTGTAATAATCTGTGGAATGCTATTCCATAACAAGCGATATTCGTTCTCTGAAGTTACTATAATCCTATTATTGTGATTTTTGTGGTTGGAGAAATAGCTTTCTTGAAAAACTATTACTCCAATCACGGGAATGTTTATGGAAATGGAACTGCAACCACAGGAATGTTTATAAATTCAGAAATGTTTATGGAAATGGAACTGCAACCACAGGAATGTTTATAAATTCAGAAATGTTTATGGAGTGTAACCTGCCTGTTTATTTATGATCCTAACTATAATCTAACACAAAAATATCAATGTTTTCGTAACAATATGTATATTTCAATGGGTGTATAAGGAAGTCATGTGGTGTCCACATCAGATTTTTACACTCCACCCCGTAACTAAAAAAGTATAATATCTCATGCAAAAAATGCCCAAATCAAACAATTACAGAAAAAGAAACATCAAAATAAGCATCAAAGCTATACCATTTATATGTCAGGCATAATATGTGAACATATAAAAGACAAAAATTTAACAAGTTATTTCATACTATCAAATTTTTAAGGCAGTGTATTGTGAAATTTCTGAATGAGTTTTTATTATTAGATTAAAAGAACTTATTATCACTTTAAGGCAGTTGTAGGAAATGATAGCATACTGATACCAGTCACTTTTCATTACGCATATAAATTAAATGAAATATTATAATTTAAATAATATCTAGTAATTAAGAAGTCAATAGAGTAATAGAAATAGAATTAATACTTGTAGTATTAATACAAATGCAGCTATAAACATAGAATATAATTTTAAAAAATTGAATTAGTCTTGCCACGGCAAAAACGAAAATATATGAAATTCATATATTTATAATGTTGATTAAAACATAGTTACCAACATAAATAATAATTGCCGAAACGTCAGTGGAGGCCCTCTGTTGAGACTCAAAACGGTTTTGGGCTGTGTCTGTCTGTCGCGCGATAGCGTCCGCAAAAATAGAGCTATTGACTTGAAATTTGGTACACATGTTCATGAGCCCCACGAAATCAGCTGTATAGTTTTTGGTATGTATTCCATTTGTAGTTCGTATACAGGGACACGCCAAAGTTTTTCTTATCATTACGGCCTATGGGAGGAATTTGTATGTATTAAGATAGCGGCCCCAAAAATCACGCTATTGACTTGCAATTTGGTACACGTGTTCATGTGCCCCACGAAATCAGCTGTATAGTTTTGGGTGTGTATTCCATTTGTAATTCGTGTACAGGGACACGCCAAAGTTTTTCTTATCATTACGGCCTATGGGAGGAATTTGTATGTACCGCGATAGCGGCCACAAAAACCACGCTATTGATTTGCAATTTGGTACACATATTCATGAGCCAAACGAAATTAGCTGTATAGTTTTAGGTGTGTATTCCATTTGTGGTTCGTGTACAGGGACACGCCAAAGTTTTTCCTATCATTACGGCTTATGGGAAGAATCTGTATGTACCGCGATAGCCACAGCAAAAATCAAGTTATTGTTTTCCAATTTTTGCCGAAACGTCAGTGGAGCCCCTCTGTTGAGACTCAAAAGGATTTTGGATTCCGTCTGTCCGTCTGTCTGTCTGTCTGTCGTGCAATAGCGGCCGCAAAAATTACGCTATTGACTTGTAATTTGTTACACAAGTTCATAATCCCCACGAAATTAGCTGTATAGTTTTGGGTGTGCATTCCATTTGTAGTTCGTGTAATACAGGGACACACCAAAGTTATTTTATCATTACGGCCTATGGGAAGAATTTCTATGTACCGCGATAGGGGCCCCAAAAAGTGCGCTATTGACTTGCCATTCAGTTCACATATTCATGAGCCCAACGGAATTAGTTGTATAGTGTTAGGTGTGTATTCCATTTGTCGTTCGTGTACAGGGACACGCCAAAGTTTTTCTTATCATCACGACCTATGGGAGGAATTTGTATGTATCACGATAGCGGCCGCAAAAATCCTTCGATTGACTTGCAAATTGGCGCACACGTTCCATCTTTGCATATAAGCAGCTGTATAATTTTTATTGCTACATTTTTTATAAACTGTGTACAGGGACACGCCAAAATTCTTAACATTACGGCATATGGGGTGAATTTTGTTTAAACGCATTTTAATATCATTACTTTGCAATGAAGAAAATGAAACTAGCGTGCGTGAGTAAGATGCTTAAACTCATGTTGTTTGAAGAAAATATGTGCTCTTAAGCTTTCTAATTAATGTACAGGATCTTACAAAAGTGTTCTGACAATGTCAGGTAGTCGTCCAAACGATGTTACATTTGGAACAATTATTAATTTTAAACGCAAAATAAGCTGAGTAGTTTTTACTGGTGTATACAATGTTTATGGTGCGTTTACAAAGACACACGAAAGAATTTCGTAACATTATAGCCTATGGACAAATTTTTAATTTAAGTGCGCACTTTAATGCGTTTATGCTGAATTGAACTTAATAAAGTTAACATACATTATAAAGATGCTTCAAATCATGTTTACTCTTAAAAAAGGTTATATATAGACTAAATAATTTATGGGACCACACAAAATAATTCCGAGTATGTACTGTAATCATCCAAATGATGTCAAATTAGTTTGAAAAATTAATAAGTTATAATTAATTAGGTTTATTCTCATTATTGGCGTTTATAATGACTGTGGCTACTTTTCCGGAATACATAAAGGGTTTTCGTACTATTACGGTCTATAACCGGTATTTCTTAAAAGTGCATTTTAACATGGTTACATCCCCATCAAATATAATGAAATTTTATTAGAATTTTAAAAGCATGTTTTCCTGTTGAAAATTGGGGGCAGAGAATTGATAATTAGTTTAAAGGTTACGCAAAATATTTCCGATATGCTATGCAATTTTTTTTTGTATGAAATTTATAGTTATGAAATTTGGTATTTATGAATTTCTGGGAAATAATACAAGACCGTCGTTTATCAAGAATACATATTGTTTGGTACTTGAGGGTTCGTAAGATGTAAGAGAATGAAAGGCGAAACTTGCAGAAATTCAGTGATTTCTTCACAGAAAGTTCCAGAAAAATACAGGTCTATAAACCAAGTATCAGCTTCAATTCAACCAGTAAAAATACCTTAAACAACAGCCATTAACAGCAAAACAACATTACAAACAGTTTATCAATAACACATAAAGCAAGTCTCATTCAAAGAGGCTCAAAGCAAAGCAAGCATTTGACGAAACTGACACAGATCTGAGATTGGCCGCCTTGGCTAAAAAAATGCTCCTTTTATACTATTCTATCGAACACAGACTGTTCTGGAAAATTCTCGTATCTCATCAGCCAATGAGATTAGAGCTTCCATATTTGGTATATCCCTAATAAAGATTTTCTCGCCAAGGTCTCCAAAAAAATCGCCAAGGAGGGAAAAAGTCGCCAAATTTGGCGCCAAATCCATTTTTTCCCTTATTGGAGCTTTTTATGCGTTTTAAAGGAAAATCAGGCTGTTTTAACTCTAAAACGACTAGAAATTCACAAAATTAGCATTTTATCGACTTTCTGGGCCTCTTTGAAAGAACTTATACAAAAATAAATGCAATTATTTACAATTTCGTAACACTTTATATGCTATACAAATGGAGATAGAGATAGAAAGAGAGATATATCAGGGGGTTGAGGGGGGCGGCAGCCCCCCTCAGGAATATATCTGATTATGGTAATAAGTCGATCGAATCAATATATACTATTATGTAATAAGGAATAAAAAAAATGACCTATTGAATAATGTCTGATGTATATAGGACGTTGAGGCTCCTGATCTGCAGATCCACTAGTTATAATTATACATATATGCGTGAGTGCGATAGCAGTAACGAACTAGTTTTTTTTTTTTTTTTTTTTTTTTTAATAACTAAGAAGCTCTGCCCCTGCTCGCTCTGCTCACCAACCCCCGAGGAAGGCTTACTTGCTTCACTTATTAACCCCTGCAAGGCTCTGTCCTCCTAGTCCCTGCTTTGTCTTTCACCGAATAAGAATATTAATGGTGCATAATACAAAACAAAAGCAAAAAAAATTTATAGGAATCCCCATATTCAATGTTACATTGAAATATATATTTATTACCACATTTTTTTTCTATTTTTTTTCTTCTTTAATGAAATATTATGCTTAAAATCACTAATATATATATATATATTCAGAATAGAAAGAAATTCGTAACATCTTGATCTTTTTGCGTTACAGCTTTAGTACATGACACCCTTGGTGACTTTTAAACTTTTGTCACTATTTGCGATGCATTTTTGGGTATAATTGCTTGTTTAAAAAAAAAAAAAAAAAAAAAAAACAGTACCTATTTTTCCTAACACCTATAATTTTTACTATTGAATTTTTTAGTTAATTTAGTGCAGTATCTAATAGTCTATATATATTTCTAATGTACAGATGGGTAAGAACTTTAAACATTCGAAAATATCTGAAAAGAAAAAATTTTATTATTAATATTATTATTTTAATTTGAAAAATCTCCTACATCTTCAATTTTTAATTCTTTCCTACCTAAATCTTAAAATGACGAAGGATAAAATGTACTCAATTCTCTATAAGACTTTTAGGGGATGAATTTTAGGTAGATTCCTTACAGAAAATCTACCTGTTGCAATGGTCCTCATGACACGACTTCTGGAAAATTTCTTCATATCTTCATCGAACATGACCCCTAGAACCCAAAACCATCCTCGTTCAAAAGTTTATATATATAAAAAACGCTTTTTCCATGTTAAGTTGTGAACACGGTAACTGAAGTAATTTTTATCTAAATTTAACCAGCTCGGGATATGTTGTCAGGACAGTAAAAGTCTCGGTCGAGTTCTTAGATGGGGTATCCAGCTCAAAAGGGGTGGAAATTTTCATTTGCCCATAATTTCTTTAATATTGAAAATGGGAAAAAACTTTAAATTAGGCGAATTACCGCCTTTTCCTAAAGAACAATTTTTGTACTTAAACATTTTCGATAGCTTCAGTTGCTTAAAGGCTACAAGTTAAAAAGTGATTTTTCGTAAATTGCGATGAAGCCGACTTTTTCAACAGCTTTAATTGCTTAAATTTATAATCACGTCAAGTGTCCCTGTACACGAACTACAAATGTAATACACAACTGAAACTATACAGCTAATTCCGTTGGGCTCATGAATATGTGTATCAAATTGCAAGTTAATAGCTTGATTTTTGCAGTGGCTATCGCGCGACATACAAATTCTTCCCATAGGCCGTAATGATAAGAAAAACTTTGGCGTGTCCTTGTACACAAACTACAGATGGAATACACAACCAAAACAATACAGCTGATTCCGTGGGGCTCATTAACATGCGTACCAAATTTCAAGTCAAAAGAGTGATTTTTGCGGCCGTTATCGCGCGACAGACAGACAGACAGACAAACAAACACACAGACGGAACCCAAAACCGTTGGGAGTTTCAACAGAGGGCCTCCACTACGTTTCGGCAACAAGAAATTAGAACGTCCCAAAAATGTTAAAGGGTTACAAAGGTTTTTAGGATTCGTGAATATTTATAATAGATTCATTTCAAATTATGCTAAAATTCGGTATCCCTTAAATAACTTGATTAAGAAAAATTTTCCTTATGTGTGGAATGACAAATGTGAACAGTCATTTAAAAAATTAAACAAGAAAGAAAAATCATGCAGTACGCATTGATTAGTAACACTTTCCAACTGTACGCAATTGTTGTATCGAATAACTATTAATATTCTTTGCCTACGTTATCGCACAACAGACAGAAGGACTGAAAAACATACAGATAGACTAATTGATTTTAAAATTACTCTTAGGCATTTTGGAAAGTGTTAAAAAGGCTTAACGCAAAAGAAAATGCAGCCGTTAGATTATAATTAGAGCTTTTAAACTCCCTGAATATTTTACTGTAGCCCTGTAAATCTGAAAGTTAATCATATCATATTCTATACAAAACAATATTTTAGAATATTAATAATACATGTCAATGTTTTCAAGATTTTTGTAGTAGAAAGTTTTTTAAATATAACTTTTAAAAAATTCTTTACTAAAACGTAATACATTGGCTTTTTTTTGTTGTTGTTGTTGTCCCTGTAAACAAACTACTTGTACAGGACCTATTAATGACATTTTCAATAGGGAACATTCCATAGGGAACTTGAGTGTATCATTTTTAAAAAATTCTCAAAATATTCACGGATGATAGGAGCCGGAGACAAACAGACAGAAAGGTAGACAATCGGACAGACAGATGCACAAATTGAAATCATATTCCCACTAAAATTATAAGAAAGTTTTAAAATGCTCATGTAAACGAAAGTGCAATTCCAACAAATTTTTATTAATACCTCTTAATGTAACTGATAATTTTTGTGTGGCCCTGTAAATCTAATGCTAACCATACTATATTACATAGAAGGCACACTCTTTTGTGCATACGAATAATATATTTCAATTGCATTAAGCTTTGTGGAAAACAAACTTATTAAAATTTGGTTTATAAAAATAACTCTCATACAACACAATGCTCTGGAGTACTTTCAAGTGCCCCTGTACACAAACCAGTTAGAAATGTACTCTATTTTACATAGTAAACATCCGATAGGGAATTGAATAACATATTAAAATTTCATTAAAGTTTCTATACATTAAAGGTATTAAAATATGATTTATAGAAATTCCTCTCATAGAACACAATGCTTTCGAATACTTTTGGGTGTCCCTGTACACAAACCAGAAGAGGTATCCCTTCCATTTTCAATAGGGAACATCCGATAGTGAACTTCAATAAAATATATCGGTTTAAAGAAATTCCATAAATATTTACGGGAATTAGAGCGCAGAAAAACAGACAGAGAGACAGACAGACGGACAGAAGAACAGTCAGACATATACAAAAGTTGAAATTATATTCACACTAAAAAAATGATAGAAAGTGTCAAAAACGCTTAATGTAAACGAAAGTACAATTCTAGCAATTTTTTATTAAGAGCTCTTAATATAACTGAATATTTTTGTGTCACCCTGTAAATCTAATGGTAACCATACTATATTCTATGCAAAGCATTCTTTTGTGCATATAAATAACATATTTCAATTTCCTAAAACTTCGTGGAAAGTAAAGTTACTAAAATTTGATTTATAGAAATATCTCTCCTAGAACGCTATGCTTTGGAATACTTTTGAGTGTCCCTGTACATGAACCGATGGTGGTATTTCCTCCATTTGATAGAGAAAACATTCAATAGTGAACTTGAATAACATGTTTTAATTTCATTAAGATATGTCTACAGTAAAGGTATGAAAATATGGTTTATAGAAATACCTCTCATAGAACACAATTCTTTGAAATACTTTCGGGTATCCCTGCACACAAACCAGTAGAAATATAAACTCCATTTTCATTCGGATACATCCGATAGTGAACTTCAATAACATATATCAGTTTCAAAAAATTCCATAAATATTTACGGGAGTTAGAGAGCGGGCAGACAGACGGTTGGTTGGTTGGTTGGAGGATTAAGGCCGATTGACTCCTTATGTGTCCTAGGCCTATAGGGGGAATGCCCTCCGTGGGGGTCTTTCTAAGGGGTCCTAGCCCGTATTTACGCGAGTTTCGGAGGAAACCACGGAAAACTCCGAACGGCTAGGTCGATGAGCGCGACCTGGGATCGAACCCGGCACCTCCCATCTACCAGCTTTGAGCGCAGAACCGCTCGGCCGCTGGTGGGCCGGCAGACAGACGGACAGATACACAAATTGATATCACGTTCACACTTAAAAAAATGTTAGGAAGTGTTAAAAACGATAAATGTAAACGAAAGTAGAATTCTAGCAAATTTTCAATGATAACTCTTAATATAACAGAATATTTTTGTGTCACCCTGTAAATCTAATGATAATCATGCTATATTCTATGTAAAGCATTCTTTTGTGCATATAAATAACATATTTCAATTTGCAAAAATTTCTTGGAAAGTAAAGTTATTAAAATTTGATTCATAGAAATATCTCTCATAGAACGCAATGCTTTAGAATACTTTTGAGTGTCCTTGTCTATAAAACAGAACTCGGTATTTAATCCATTTTATACAGGAAAAATCCAATAGTGAACTTGAATAACATATCTCAATTTCATTAAGATATGTGTACAGTAAAGGTATGAAAATATGATTTATAGAAATACTTCTCATAGAACACAATGCTTTGAAATACTTTCGGGTGCCCCTGTACACAAACCAGTAGATGTATAAACTCCATTTTCAACAGGGAACATCCAATAGTGAACTGGAATAACATATTTCAATTTCATTAAGATATGTGCACAGTAAAGGTAAGAAAATACGATTTATAGAAATACCTCTCATAGAACACAATGCTTTGAACTACTTTCGGGTGTCCCTGTATACAAACTAGTAAAGGTATAAACTCCATTTTCAAAAGAGAACATACGATAGTGAACTTGAATAACATATATCAGTTTTAAGAAATTCCACAAGTATTTACGGGAATTATAGCGCGGTGAGACAGACAGACGGACAGACAGACAAACCTAAGTCATTAACACTTTTGAACCTTGTTGGGAAGTATTAAAAATGTTAGAAAGTGTTAAAAACGCTTAATGTAAACGAAAGTACACTTGTAACAAATATTTATTAAAAGCTCTTTATATAACTGAATATTTTTGTATCTAATGCTAATCATGCTATATTCTATTCAAAGCATTTTCTTTTGTGCTTATAAATAACGCATTTCAATTTCATAAATCTTCGTGCAAAGTAAAGTTATTAAAATTTAGTTTATAGAAAGATCTCTCATAAAACGCAATGCTTCTCATAGAACACAATGCTTTGAAATACTTTCGGGTGCCCCTGTACACAAACCAGTAGATGTATAAACTCCATTTTCAACAGGGAACATCCAATAGTGAACTGGAATAACATATTTCAATTTCATTAAGATATGTGTACAGTAAAGGTAAGAAAATACGATTTATAGAAATACCTCTCATAGAACACAATGCTTTGAACTACTTTCGGGTGTCCCTGTATACAAACTAGTAAAGGTATAAACTCCATTTTCAAAAGAGAACATACGATAGTGAACTTGAATAACATATATCAGTTTCAAGAAATTCCACAAGTATTTACGGGAATTATAGCGCGGTGAGACAGACAGACGGACAGACAGACAAACCTAAGTCATTAACACTTTTGAACCTTGTTGGGAAGTATTAAAAATGTTAGAAAGTGTTAAAAACGTTTAATGTAAACGAAAGTACACTTGTAACAAATATTTATTAAAAGCTCTTTATATAACTGAATATTTTTGTATCTAATGCTAATCATGCTATATTCTATTCAAAGCATTTTCTTTTGTGCTTATAAATAACGCATTTCAATTTCATAAATCTTCGTGCAAAGTAAAGTTATTAAAATTTAGTTTATAGAAAGATCTCTCATAAAACGCAATGCTTTGGAATACTTTTGTGTGTCCCTGTACACAAATCAGTGGTGGTATTTGCTCCATTTTATACAGGAAACATCCGACAGTGAACTTGAATAACATATTTCAATTTCATTAAGATTTGTGTACAGTAAGGGTATGGAAATGTGGTTTATAGAAATGCTTCTCATAGAACACAATGCTTTGCAGGGCCGGCTCTAGGCGGTAGGCAAGGTAGGCAACTGCCTACGGCGGCAAAATTTAGGGGCGGCAAAACCAGCTGAACTACAAAAAATAAATAAATAAAATACTTCGATTATTGAATGAAGAAAAAAAATAAATAGAAAAAAAAAAGAAGTAAATAAATACAACAAGAATTTACAGGGGGCTCTGCCCATTCGTATAATTTGAAATGCAGACATAGACAAGAATAAACAAATTTCTAAGTTCTGTACAGTATGTACAGTTATTATTTATGCAGCCGCGACGCGAAGGGAGAAATGCACACTCGCTGATTTAACAAGCTCTTTTGTTCTCTAATTAAAGAAAGTCAAGAGTTTGCCAATTGTAGGCACTTTTAGCAGTGTTCTTCAGCATGTAGGAACTATTTGGAGGTACCCTTTCTCCCCAGGATATTATCAATATATCCTAAGTATGAAAGAACGTCCTAAGACATCCTCAGCCATAAGATAGGGACATTTTGAATTGTCCGTAAAAACACGGCAAAATTTGAGTTGGAATTGGCAACAGTGATGTCAGATTTAAAACAATGCTTTATTTATATAATAACGTCCATCGAATTCATTGGGGAGGAGGGGGGGGCGATAAAATTTTGGTTAAGGTATGCTTCCATTGGCCAATGAGAATTTCAATGCAAATTCAATGAACATTTTTAAGGGTTTCTTCCTGTTGAAAGATCTACTGGTAAGGAACTGCCTAAAGTTTTATTAAAAGAGATGGGAAAAAAATTGGGTTAAAATTATAAAATATGAGAGTCAAGGTTATGATAATTGCTCAGATATGAGAGACGACAAATTCGGAGTACAATCAAGGATAAAAACTTTAAATTCCAGAGCATTTCACGTACATTGCAGCAGCCATTTTTTAAACTTAGTAGTTAATGAATGACTGCGAAGTTGGAAAAGTTGTATAGATTCCCACTATCTTTATTTCTTAAAACAGAAAATATTTATGATGCTTTATTAAGCGATTTATAAAAATGTAGAGATAGATAATATGATTAAAAATGAGGCAGTTGTTTATTCATTACAGTCGGCAGCAAAATTATTGAAGCACTTAATAACAATTTGTACTTAAAAGATGCGCACATAATACTGTTTTATTAAGTAAATATTTGTCGAGTGACGATCTTAGTCTTATACTGTTTATAAAAAAGTAAGTTGATAATAAAAAGAAGCGATCAAACTAAGAAATATATATATAATGTATGAAAAATGCGGATGTGTGTTTCAATAATATTGCTGCCGACTGTATAATAAAACAATTAAAGTTTTATGTTTGATCGTCATTTGATACAAAATTTTGAATCATATTAATCCGATTAAGTAAGCTACGTGAATCAAAAGTTTTTGATTTATACCAAGCCACTGATTTATTAAATAGCTCATTATTATTATTATTAATACTATTTTTATTATTATTTTTAAGAATTAAGACCAGTTGAATCCTTTGAAAACTTTATCTTAAAAGCTAAAAAATTAGATAATGTAATAGACATAGAAAAAAAAAAAAACTTTAAATTGGCAAAATAATGCCATCATGTTCAATCTTAAAAATGAAATTTTTCTTATGAAAGTGTAAATGAATCTATAGAAAATTCAAAAGAGAAATATAAAATAGGTTTTTTATTTATTTATTTATTTTTCTTTTCAGCGATCAGGCGATCAGTGCACTGAAGCTGAGATTAAATTTATTGAATAATCATAATCATTCTAATGAATTTTTATGCAATGTCCACAAACTTAAAGACACGTGCAAAAATGAATTACTACCACACTGTAAAAATCTGGGAAACGACTTAACAGATGGTGATTCCTCTGATCTTAACATTTTAAAATTGGCTGGTAAAATATACTTTAATTTTTTCACTTTTGAAAAAAAAGAATGTCAAGTTGACGCCCTTAAATTCATTACCTTCCTTAACATTGGGCCGAATTTAAGCATTGCTTTAGAAATTTTGTTAAACTTGCGCATAACTTTTGCTAACTGAGAAAGATTTTTTTCTGAACTAAACTAGTTGGCAATGGCATAGGTCTCTGCTCAGTTCCCCATCATATATAGGTTCTCATAAATTTCTAGTGCGAAACATTATAATCATGTTAAAAGAAATGACTTTGACCAACGCTTGACACACTGACAAAATGAAATCCCCGCCTTATCGGCTATCCACCGTTCACTTCGATATATTTATCTTATTCTAATCTATTAATTTATTTTATGAGGGTCGATTCCGTTGTTTAGTTTTCATGCTACTATTTCCAATGCAATAATCCTCAAAATTCAGATTTATATGAAAATTTTACAATTTCGCTATGTTTATAAAATCGTAAATTACGAATAATTTACGAAATTTTCCAATTAGAATATTTGTATTCAATCATGTTCAAACAAATATCATAAATGTAATTTTGAAGTTGTCTAATGTATTTACGATCCTCAAAATGGAAGTTTATGCTCAATTTTGCCTTATTCTGACATGTTACGTAAATTCCAAATACCTTACGAATTTTTTAAATTGGAAAAATCATAGTCTATGATATTCATGCCAGTATGCTGAATAATATTTCGAAAGTGGTTTGACATCTTTACGATGAAAATATCGCTCAAGAATGACGTTTATGTAAAATTTTGCCCTATACTGCCATGTTAAGAAATTCGTAAATTTCCAATAACTTACGAAATTTTTATATTGGAAAATTCATAGTCATTAATATTCATGCCAGTGTCCTAAATAATATTTCAAAAGTAGTCTGACATCTTTACGATGAAAATATCGCTCAAAATTGACGTTTATGTGAAATTTTGCCCTATACTGCCATGTTAAGAAATTCGTAAATTTCCAATAACTTGCGAAATTTTCAAAGTAGCATATTTATAGTTACTGATGTTCATTCCGGCATCAAAACTGATATTTTAAAACTGGTCTGACATTTTTACAGTAATAAGTTTCTATTTAATGCACGTTTAAGTGAATTTTTGTCCTATTCTCCCATGTTAAGAAAATCGTAAATTTCTAATAACTTACGAAGTTTTTAAATTCGAATGTTGCAAATGAATAGGGTTCTTGCCAGTATCGAAAGTAATATTTTAAAACTGATCTGACCTCTCTGCGATTATTTGTTCGTGAGATATCGTGTAAACAGACTAACAAACTAACGGACTAACGGACTGACACACTAACAGACACCCTACAGACAGACACTATACAAATTTTGTCATTTTCGGATTCCTCACACCTCAAAACGTACAAAAAAGTAAAAAAACTGAGGTCGAAATTTTTCACGATTACCTAAGTTTCCCATACCTATAGTATGATGGGGAACTAAAAAAAGAAATAGTAGTAAATATTATATGAGTATTATTTACTTAGCTCAATTCTATTAGACCGTTTTTACGTTTTTTATAATATATATATATATATATGTATTTTTTTTTATTTGGAAGTTTTTAAAGCTTGAAGGGGGGAGGGGGGCGGCACTTTTGTGGTTTGCCTACGGCGGCAAAAACGTTAGAGCCGGCCCTGTGCTTTGAAATACTTTTGTGCGTCCCTGTACACAAATCAGTGGTGATATTTACTCCATTTTATACAGGAAATATCTGACAGTGAACTTGAATAACATATTCCAATTTCATTAAGATTTGTGTACAGTAAGGGTAAGGAAATATGTTTTATAGAAATGCCTCTCATAGAACACAATGCTTTGAAATAATTTAAGGGGTTCCTGTACACAAACTAGTAGAGGTATAAACTCCATTTTCAACAGTGAACATCCGATAGTGAACTTGTATAATATATTTCAATTTCATTAAGATTTTTGTACAGTAAGGGTATGAAAATATGGTTTATAGAAATGCCTCTCATGGAACACAATGCTTTGAAATATTTTAGGGGCTCCCTGTACACAAACCAGTAGAGGTATAAACTCCATTTTCAATAGGGAACATCCGATAGTGAACTTGAATAACATATATCAATTTCAAGAAATTCCATAAATATTTACGGGAGTTAGAGCGCGGACGGACAGACAGACAGACAAACCCAAGTCATAAACACTTTTCAACCTTGTTGGAAAGTGTTAAAAATGCTTTAATCGAAAAACCCATTTTGAATTTGTATGACCCCGAGAAACCTTGTCATTTGTTTGTTGATGCTTCAAGTCATGGAGTTGTATGTGTAGTTAAACAATTACACTGTTGAAAATTTCTGTAAATTTAATGTAAATATTTATCCAGAGTCTCTGTAAATTTACAGTAATTATTAGTTAAAAGTGAATAATCGAGATTCTCAATCTTTACTCTGCATTTTTACTTAATTTTATTATTTATTTTTTTAATTAAAATTAAAAATGACTCTTTCTACAGTCAGTAACAAAAGTCTCCGAACACTAGCAAAAATTCCTGTGTAAAAAAAGTACACTTGATACAGTTTTGTTAAATATATCATTGTCGAATCCTGTTTTTAGACTGACTAAGAACAAGATTCAACAAGGATTTATTTAACAAAACTGTATTAAGTGTATTATATATATATATATATATATATATATATATATATATATAGGAATTTTTGCTTGTGTTCGGAGACTTTTGTTACCGGCTGTACTTTAGAAAAAGCATTCCAAGTCTGAAATATGTTCTCACCAATAATTAATTAAATTAATATTAGTTATTAAAATGAATGTATAAAATAAATTTTTTAACATCTCCTATTATTACCATGTTTTTATTAACTTCTATTCTTGTTTGTTTGTGTGTTTGTCCGGTACTCATCTCGCAACCTATTTTTAACTAACTTCCCTACTAGCTACACACTTGAAACTTTCACGGTAGCTCAGAACCAGGTGACAACACAATACTTCGATGTCAGATTTTCGAATTTTCGAATAGTTTTCTTTTACTTAATTAAAATATGAAGATAATAAGCTCCTAATAGCAATAAAAATAGTCATTAAAATATTAGCTATAATTTAATTGTTGCCAAAAAAAAAATTACGAATTCATTTTCTTTCGACATAAAAATAAATACATTTAATTAAACGTGAGCGTCAAAAAATTGTAAAAAGTTAAATTATGCATCTGGCAAAAATTGACGTCACTATCACTTTAAAGATATGTAGTTAAGGCTTCTATATATACGAGCTGGCGCATCAGGCATTTTGTTTCCTTAGGGTTGCCACATGTACCCAGCGCGTTTCTCTGATAAACAAACGACAAATTTTTTTTTATTGTCTTACGTTACTTTAGAATAACTTGTTTTATTATATTTCATAATTTTAGTTAAGTAAACTATGATATGAAAGTTCGTTTAGCGATAAATTGCTATAATCATTCAAGAAGTGAATATAAAGTGTTCACAGACCTTCTATTACTGTGTATTTGAGTTTTGGTGACATTTTGTAAAAGAAACAGAAACCGCTCTAACAACACATCTTACCCCAGTACATTCATAGTATATCCTCAGAATAAAATGACATCCTGAGAATGTACTGTAAAAAAAATGTGTTTTTAGAAATATTAGTGTTGCTTATTGCTCTTATCTTGACCGGATTAGCTTCAGATCACGATTTCTTAAAATCATTAGGGAAGCGATAAGGACGTTAAGCGGGAATGCTGTCCTCTTCGGAGGCAAAAAAATGGCGGTGATGCGCCGGCCTATTATTTTATTTAGGGGCTCTAATGTAGTTCATGATGAAAATATATGTTGTTCTGAAAGGATTGATATTTTATTTTTAAAACCAACTTTTTGCTTTTAAAACCAATAAAATGCCTATTAGAGCTTTTTAATGCGTTTTAAAGGGAAAATTAAGCTACTTTAACGCGAAAAAGAGCTGGAAATGCAGAAAATTGACATTTTATCAACTTACTAAGCCTCTTTGATAGAATTTATACAAAAAACAAATACAATTATTTACAATTTTGTAACAATACGCATTGATAAAGTGCTAATGTAGTTAGTTCTATAGCTATGATTCAACAGGAAATTTAAAAACATGGTTTATAAAAAGTTTTTTATCTTATAATTATTTTTCTCTGTAATTTTACGTAAGACTTAAAATAATAGATTACACAGAATTTTCTGCTGAAATTTTTCACAGTGCAGATGAAAATGAAAAATTACACCCCATAGCTTATCATTCACGAAATTTAAAAGATTACAAAAAAAAAAAAAAAAAAAAAATGCAATAACAGTACTAGAATGCCTATGAGTTAACAAGTCATAATTTAAACTGAATAAGCATCTGGTGCCTGAAATATTCCACAAAAGAGTTAAATTATGTTTAAGATTTATGGCTGTAATTGGGTAATAATTGATGAAAATTAAGTGTGATTATTTATGTCAGATGCAATAGTTATATTTTTTAACCACATTTCTTGCGACCATGGAAGCATCTGCGCAAGTGCGGATTGAACGAGTCCAGTGTTAAAACAGGGGTGACTGAGAGAAAACAAGCGATAAGGGAACACCGAATAACTGGATGTTTGCCAAATAACTATCTCTCGGCCAATTTTGCATCCCTCCAAACCTTTGGACTCGGCCTCACTACTAGTCGTAGGAAACGTGGTCGCACTATAAATATTGTTGTTTATGACTTGGCGAGTGTAGGCGCCATCTTGTCTAGCCGCGCAACGTCATTGGCCAATTGGACACAAAGGAGCATTGCGTCATTAGATAATATAACCAATAAAAAAATGGGGAGGAGATTAAAATTACGTCAGAAATATGCCAAAATTATGACTATAAAAGATGAATACGCCAAAATTAAAGGGTCTTCTTCCAGAGCTCTCAACTGCTAATAGTTGCCAAAAAGGCTAAGCCGACTGCCGGATCTGAAAGTTGATGAACGTGAGAGGTCGTCTACAATCTTGATATGAGTGTGCGGCAAATTCCGATATTCGCGGTTAGGACCACCGATTCCAATACCTCGCCAGTGCTCAGATGGTTAGATCTGCATCACATTCCATACAACCCAAGCCCCGATATGGATATTAAATAAAGATATGTTCCAGAAAAAGATTTTGTTTTCAACCCAAGCCACGATATGGATATTAAATAAAGATATGTTCCAGAAAAAGAGTTTGTTTTCATGTGGAGCCCTTGGCTGCAATTTCATCCTTCAGTACGTGACAACTAACATGAAGCTTGTGAGACTTAAGAGTTTTAATAATGCCTAGGTATAACACCTCCATCATATACGTTATATAAAGATATAAAAGTATGTAAAAAAGAGAGAGAAAGGTCGAAAAATTAATCCGCCCTTCTATATATGATTTAATGAATATCGATAATAAAATTCATAAAAAATGAAGTGTTTTTACAATTTATTTCCAGTATTGCAAAACAAACTCCAAAAAACAAATAAAATACAGAAGAAATTTTTGTGATGGTTACAATATACGAGTTTTTGACTTATGCAGATAACAGACACAGTAACAGAGAAAAACAGACCAATCGCTAAAATATGATTTATGGATTCAGGGGACTTCAAACCGTGTAAATATATGAATTACTCAGTTTCGAAAATTCGACCTAAAAACAATACTTTCTATACCGTATATAGGCAAAACAAAATAAAAATTTGTGGATTCTGACTAACTCGTTTTACAGAAATTAGAAAAATTATTGATGATAACCTGGCTTTTGAGCATTTGGCAAAATAAACTGTTAATACAGAAATCAGTATTTAATTAGATAATTAATTAAGACCGAAATCAGTAGTTTATAGAGCTAGTGACACGTGATCCAAACTTTTTCCAGGACCCAGCATGTTTCGAAGTACTAAAATCGTTAATATGACGGTCAATATTTATATCAATAAATTCTGAAAAAAAAAATGTATTTGGATTACTACAACGTTTCAGTTTCATAAAATCGTAAAAAAAATATAAAAGAAGATGAAAGTTATGAAATTAGGCGAACACGAAAAATTTCACTTAACGACCCGCTTCACTTACCATCGCCAGAAGCCCAAGACAATGTTATTCTGTGGGAAATTTTGTTTACTTATAAGTCATTAACTAATACAAATTTTTAAATTCTGTTTCACATTCAGAAAATAGACAACTGTTAAACTGGACTCTTTTTTTTTTTTTAATATTTTATTTTGAAACTGTAAAATGAAAAATTTCACATATTGAAAATTCGTATTTCACAGCTTCAAAATAAAATATTAAAAAAATAATCTGGTGTGTCACACGACTTTCTCTTACTTTGAAATTTAATGCTATAAATACAGGTTGCAGATTAATAGGTAAGATAACGAGAACTGTTATGAAAACCTGTGTTAAACAATTCATATTAGGCTTCTGAAGAGTTTTATATGATAATTAGTTCTGTGTGAGGGGGGCTACCGCCCCCCTCAACCCCCCGTTTTATTAATGCACCTACATTTATATACAATTTAATTCGGTTATTAAAAAATAATTCTCTTTTTAAAAAATAATTTATTTAAATTATTATTTAAAAAATTATCTTTTATGATAAGGCAGACGATTTCCATATTAGAGAAGTAGTATAACACCAAATATCCAAAAAAAGTCCATTTTATTCTCAATATTTAAAAAAAAAAAGTACGAATTTTTTTTATTAAGTTTTTTTCGTTAAAAGTAAAAAAAAAAAAAAAAAATCGATAACTTTGTTTTAAATTATCGAAGAGGGGGGGACTTCTCCCCCAGGGGGGAGGCGAGGCTCCTACATACACAAAAAAAATTTCCCAGTTAACTATCTCTATTGCAAAAAATATATATTCGTTTCATTTGGTTTAGTGCAGTGTATAGACGTTAAACTCTACTTTCCTGCAATTTCCCCCATAGGCGTAATGTATTAGAATTTTCTTGATTGTCCCTGTACACGAACCATTTGCTTGATCTTAACGAAAAGCTTACTGTAGCATCCCTATATGATACACATTTAGAATACCAAGTTTCAACTTTCTGCCATAATTTGTTTTTGAGATATGCTGATAACAGACACAGACACACACACAGACCATTTGCTAAAAACATGATTTTCGTATTCAGGGGACCTCAAAACGTATAAATATAACAAAATCTCGCGTTCAAAAATTTAATCCAAAAACAATACTTTTTCTACCTTATGGGTAAGAGAAAGTAAAAAGAAGATATCGTTTTTAAGAAACTTTCGTCAATTTAACAGTTGTGAATTTTCTGAATGTGAACACAGAATTTAAAAACATGTATTAATTAATGAATTACAAGTAAATAAAATTTTCCACAGAATAACAATGGCTTGGGCTTCTGGTAACGTTGAGTGAAGCGGGTCTTTAAGTGGATTTTTTTGTGTTTGCCTAATTTCATAATTTTCATCTTCTTGTATACGTTTACAATCATCATTTAGTTTATATTTGTTATTGATGTTCATGGAGAACATGTTAAATACTCTGATTTTTTATACTTAAATCATTGACAGTGCAGCATCGTACGGTGTAAAGCCATTTAGAGACCAGTAACTAAGTTAATTAACTTGTTGTAACATCTTTATGCAATTAAATTTAATTAAAAACATTTTAAAATTTCAAATTATAATCCATAAGTATTCCACAAGAACAAGCTATTATTTATTGCTAGATGAGTTAATGTAATAGTTACACTACAACATACAAAAATCGATTCTTACAGGTGAAAATAAATAAACACATAAAGTGTTTTTTAAAAATCATTAAATTTACAAATATAATTATTCTACTGTTTACAAATGCACAATATTACTTTTATTTTATTTTGTACTAAATATTAACACTTTTGTTTTTAAGAACAATATTTAATTGAATTCGATTCTTTGTTTTCCCCTATCACATGATTGAGCAGACGACGCTGGGAAGAGTCTATTACGTCATAAGAAATTAATAATGTAAATAAATGAGCAAAGGTTATAAAATTTTAATTAAAGGATTACAATGTCATTTTTTACTTTCTCTTACCCATAAGGTAGAGAAAGTATTGTTTTTAGGTCAAATTTTCGAACGCGAGATTTTGTTATATTTACACGTTTTGAGGTCCCCTGAATACGAAAATCATATTTTTAGCAAATGGTCTGTGTGTCTGTGTGTGTGTGTGTCTGTGTATCTGTCTGTTATCAGCATATCTCAAAAACAAATTATGGCAGAAAGTTCAAACTTGGTATTCTAAATGTGTATCATATAGGGATGCTACAGTAAGCTTTTTGTTAAGATCAAGCAAATGGTTCGTGTACAGGGACAATCAAGAGAATTCTAATACATTACGTCTATGGGGGAAATTGCAGGAAAATAGAGTTTAACGTCTATAGACTGCACTAAACCAAATGAAACAAATATATATTTTTTGTAATAGAGACAGTTAACTGGGAAAAAAAAATTGTGTATGTAGGAGCCTCGCCTCCCCCCCTGGGAGGGGAAGTCCCCCCTCGAGGGGAGTAAATTTTCATGATGGGTATCTTTCAAAAGAGCTCGCCAATACCTTTAAAACGAATGGTTGAACCATCGATCTGCAATAATTTAAAACAAAGTTATCGACTTTTTTCACTTTTAACGAAAAAAAAACTTTTAAAAAAATCGTATTTTTTTTTTTTTTTTTAATATTGAGAATAAAATGAACTTTTTTTGGATATTTAGTGTCATACTACTTCTCTAATATGGAAATCGTCTGCATTATTATAAAAGATAATTTTTTTAAATAATAGTTTTAATGAATTATTTTTTAAAAACAGAATTATTTTTTAATAATCGAATTAAATTCTATATAAATGTAGGTGCGTTAATGAAACGGGGGATTGAGGGGGCGGTAGCCCCCCTCACACAGAATTAATTATCATACAAAACTCTTCCGAAGCCTAATTTGAATTGTTTAACATAGGTTTACATAACATCGTTATCTTACCTCTTAATCTCCAGCCTGTATTTATAGTATTAAATTTCAGGGTAAGAGAAAGTCGTGTGAGTGACACACCAGATTATTTAAAGACGTTTTTATTTCAAAACACATAAATATCATGATACAAAAGATGAAACCATTTGTTTCAAATATCATGTAAACCAACGTTTAGTAATTTGAACTGGAAAGGAGAAATAAATTTAGAAATGCATGTGAAAAATCAAGCGCTAGACGGATGCAGACTAGTATACTTATGTTTCAGTAAACTATGGAGTCATAAAAAAAAAAAAAGGAATTCCTATGTCAATATTCTTTTCAAAGTATTCTTACTTCAGGCTTATGGTAATGATAGCAGTTTATTAAAAGATTGTTTTCATTTAGTAATAATGCAATCATAGTCTTATTATCATTATTATTATTATTATTATTGTTATTATTTTAATCTAATCAGAAATTAGAATTCGAGATATTTAAATTTAGACCAATTTTATTTTATAAGTGCATGTGCTCTACTGTTTGTTCACAATACAACACAAAGTCTCTTACGTTTATTTATCTATATATATATATATAATCGTTCTTCCTGACTGACTGAGGGGGTGATTCATCATCGCCCATCCCAAACCCCTAGTCCTAGAAGCATGAAATTTTGTGACAATGTTCGTTCTATGACGTATCAGTGGCGGATTTAAGGGGGGGGCTAGGGGGCTGAAGCCCCCCCCAAAACACTGACATTTACAATTGAATTTTGCAATTGTAAATTTTTTATTGGTCTAGAATAACACTTTGAAAAATCTTAGCCCCCCCCCCAAAAGTCAAGTTCTGGATCCGCCACTGACGTAGGTATCCACTAAGAAGCGCTTTTACAAAATTCGCTCCCCAAGGGGGGGGGAGGGGGGAGCAAAACGTGATTTCACAAAATCCTTCATATCTCAAACAAAAAAAAAAACAGATATCCGTAAAATTTTTGCTTTAAAATATAGCTAATACAAATGTCTAAAAACCAATTTCTGGAATTTTCAAAATTCGGTCCCCAAGGGGGGCGGGGGGGGGGGGGGCAAAACGTGATTTCACATGCATAAAACGTGATTTCGCATAATCCTATATATCTCAAACAAAAAAAATAGATATACGTGAAAGTTTTGCTCTAAAATATAGCTAATGCAAATATCTAAAAACCACTTTCTGGAATTTTAGAATTTCAGCCCCCAGGTGGGGCAGCAGGGGGGGGGGGCTATGGAGCAAAAACAAATAGAAATACAGTTAGGGCGTTCAAAATTGGTACAGATACGTTTTAGAGGCCTGAAAGTCGAATGAGGATATTTTCGATTGTATAAAGTTATTAGGAGGGGCAGGAAGGGAAGAGGGGAGAGGGGGGCAAAAAATAAAAATAGAATTAGATCGTTCAAAATTGGTATATAGAGGTTTTCGATACTTACAAATCGTTTGCGGATATTTTCGAATTTGTAAAATTATTAGGAGGGGCAGGAAGGGGGGGGGCGGGCTATGGGCAAAAACAAATAGAAATACAGTTAAGGCGTTCAAAATTGGTACAGATAGGTTTTAGAGGCCTGCAAGTCGAATGGGGATTTTTTCGAAAGTGTAAAGTTATTAGAAGGGCCGGGAAGGTGGGGGGGGGGCTGAGGGGCAAAAAAAAATAAAATAGTGCTAGATCATTCAAAATTGGTACATAGAAGTTTCCGATACCTACAAATCGATTGCGGATATTTTCGATTTTTTTAAATTATTGGTAGGGGCGGAAAGGGTGGGGGGGGGGCAGAGGGGCAAAAAATAAAAATAGTGATATATCGTTCAAAACTGGTGCATAGAGGTTTTTGATACTTACAAATCGATTGCAGATATTTTCGAATTTGTAAAATTATTAGGATAGACGGAATGGGGGGGGCGAAGGGGGAAAATAATAGAAATAAGAGTTAGAGCATTTTGGGAATTTTTTCCGAAGGCAGTGAGAACCCGGTGCGACATTTTTCCCAATCAGATTTTGTTTCTCTTTTTTTCTTCACGTGATAAAAATTAATGCAATTTTGAGAATTCAGTAATTATAGTGATTCTTTTAAAAATAGGGACCAGCGAAGCGGGCGTTGCCTGCTAGTTTGAGATAAAATTTTAAATAGACGAAATTATTCTTGGAGAAATAAAAAGTTAATACATTCATCACGACAAATTCTACCTTTCTTGTGGTACTTGAAAATTACCAACAAAATTTACAACAAATAGATGCATGATCTGAACACATTTACGCTAACAACACATTTTTATTCAAACTAGAAAGAAAGACAATTATCAATTGAGGATACTACGTGACTCACGATCTACCAAACATGACAGAAAAAGGCATAATACGCCAACCTCTTCGTTTCTTCTTTTGTTGCATAATCGGATATCAAATTATTATTTCGGGGAAGAATAACAATCTATTTTAGTGTTAGTCGACGCAAAATACTGAGAATAGTAATATATATAATAATACTCTTTTGATAGTCCTAAAGTTTCTTGAAATAGAAGAATAATCAGAAGCTGATATATATATTGTTACAATGCTTATGTTGTGCAAGAAAACAGATATATAAGGAGCGTCCTGTATAAGAATGAACAAATCAAATTAAATTTAAACTTACATCAGAATATTATTCAATAAGTTCTTTATCATTGTCAGTACCTAAAAAACTGTGTAAACTAGTTTACGAAGATTTCTTCTAGCTCTTCAAATGCATGCTTGTACCATTTCTTTAAAAATTGATTTCAATAATTTAAGGTAAATTTTTATTCGCTTGAACTGAAGGAAAATTTTAGGCCTTATTTTTTAATTGGTACACTTGCTTTTAAAAATGCCCCCAAAACCTTTCAATACCCCTCACATGTGGCACAAATGAGCGCATTATCCAATTTAAACACAAATTCAACTTACTCGGTTTTCAAATAGTCAACATCTTTCGTATAATGACTGGTAGCCAGGTCCGGCCAAAACAAAATATGTTCATTTTGATGATCTTGTGTTGATGAAAGGGATGAAAACTTTTTAATATACTGATTTAAACAAACAGAACCATTTACGGTTCCCTAAAAAACTGATTTTTTTTTTTTTTATAATCTTTATAATCATGCAATTTTTTTCTCTTTAAACATATAATTTTATGCCCATGAAATTTTATATTAAGTACATTAAGCGAGAATTTTAAACACACTATTCATTAATTTTTACAGGCATGCAGTTCTTTATCTAAAAAATTAATGTAATTACGATAATATACAGTTTTGCATTTATATGTCTATGAGCAAAATTTCTACAGATAATTAATCTATTTAAGTTAAAGTTCTGAAGTCTTATCTTATTTTTTGATTTTCAATCTGTTTTCATAATTTTCTTCAACATTTCCATGCGATGCTGGTGAATAGCACGATAAGATTTTGCAATTTTCGTACAATGCCGTACAAAGTATCTCCAATTTAGGACAGCCACAGTATTTCATATAGGCTGATTTGCAGCTATGTGATATAACCTGGAGGATGTAATTCGGAGGTATCATTTTAGCACTATTTTCAATATCTTTTTACACCATTATTTCCCGTTTTATATTCAAGTTTCAAATACCAGTCAGTATCGTTAAGTTTATTTCCAAGCCATGTCAAATATATTCGAAGTTCCTTTAGGAGTAAAGGTACAGTGTAAATATATTAAATAAGTTTTTAAAAAATAACTCTCATAGACTATAGGGCAATAGAAATTTTTTGTGACTTTTTATACACAAATCAGCACCATTATTACAATTATTTTCAATAAAGAAGATGCATATTGAACTTGAATTACGTAAATCAGTTTCAAGGCATTCTAAAAACATTTAAGAAATCTAGAAAGTAGATGTTAAAAATCAAATTGAACCTCAGATCGAAGTTAAAAATACTTCTTAACTTAATTGAAAAATGTTATAAACACGTAAATAAAAAAGCATTTAGATCAGTTTCTACTTATAACCTCTAATGTAACTGGACATCTTTGTACGGCCCTGTAAATTATAATGCTGAGTTTACCATCTTATGTACTTATGAATAATACGTGTTAATTACATTATATTTTGTGCAGTATAAAATTAGTTAAATAGGTTTTAAAGAAACGTCTCTTTTAGACCGTAAAATTTGGAAAATTTTATGAGTCCTTGTAAACAAACTAGTAGTATTATCAATACAAACTAGTATGCTGTGGCCACCACGAGACTTTCTTCTATATTTTTCTATACAAATTCACTCAGTAACAATATTTTTAAAAAAAAATCCAATTTTTTTTTTTTTTCGTTAAAAGTAAAAAAAATCGATAACTTTGTTTTAAATTACCACATATTTATAGTTCAACCATTCGTTTTAAAAGTATTGACGAGACCTTTCGAAAGATACCCATCTTGAAAATTTACCCCACCCCAGAGGGTACTTCCCCCCAGGGGGGGGAAGCGATGCCCCCACATGCACAATTTTTTTTTCCTAATTAACTACTACTATTAGCAATAATTCATATTAATTTTACAATCACAGGTTAAGAATAACTCTCATTATGTACATTTATACGAAATTTTGTCCTATACTACCATGTTAAAAATTTAGAAGAAATACGATAACAGCGCCTCCTGTTGTGCGATTGATCCCCAAATCTAATCAGCACCAGTTTATGTCAGGAGCCAACTAAATACCAAGTTTTGACAATTTCGTTAAAAAAAAAAAAATTAAGATTTTTTTTTTTCTAAGTTTTTTTTCGTAAAAAGTAAAAAAAATCGATAACTTTGTTTTAAATTATCACAGATTTATAGTTCAACCATTCGTTTTAAAGGTACTGACGAGACCTTTCGAAAGATACCCATCTTGAAAATTTTTGCCCTATATCACCATGTTAAAAATTTAGAAAAAGCGGGATGGCAACGCAACCTGTAAGACGATTTTTACCAAAAGTTGATAGGCACTAATTTATGTCAAGGTGCAACTACATACCAATTTCTATGAAATTCTGTCCAGTAGTTCCTGAGGTACAGTTGCCACAAAATTTTGTCACACACACACACACACACACAGACAGACAGACATTTTCTAAAAATGGTCAAATCGTGTAAATCCATCAAAAACCCGAAATCGAAAATTTTTACGAATCCAATACTTTCTTCTATTGAAGATAGAAGAAAGTAAAAAACCTTAACGGGTTAAAAGTTTGTGACGCAGCACTGTACTTTATGGCTATAAGAATTAGAAATACGGGTCTTAAAAATAATGATATCAAATTTTCAGTGACGCTTTGCTATTAATTAAAAATACACAAATTTTCTTATTTGAATTTGCTTTTTACTTCTATTTATTTTTACAGTGTAAACATTATTTTCAACATAAAATAATATATAGCATTTACTCACTGATACCTTTTCATTCACATCTCTTATAATATCAAAATATGTGTTTTAAAAGAAATGATATGAAATTCTAGCAACGCAGTGATGTTACACAAAATGATTTGTTTTTAAATTCCACTGCAATTATTTTGTTTTACATAAAGTATATTTGCACACTGAGATATTGCTTTTAATTTTCAAATACGCTGTCAAATATATCACTTTAATTAAGTTTATATTATGTACTGAAATGTATTTATTTCAATGAATGATTTTATCTTTTGCGTCCCGCCATCCAAAACTACAACAAAAAATTTCACAATTTTTTTCTTTGCAGCACACTATCTATATTTGCATGCATTTTTAATTAATTTGGATAAGATGGCACAAAATAAACATTTCAATAAATTTTACTTACAGTTTTGGATAGCGTGACGCAAAAGATAAAATAATTCATTGAAATAAATACATTTCAGTACATAATATAAACTAAATTAAAGTGATATATTTGACAGCGTATTTGAAAACTAAAAGCAATATCTCAGTGTGCAAATATACTTTAATATGTAAAACAAAATAATTGCAGTGGAATTTAAAAACAAATCATTTTGTGTAACATCACTGCGTTTTGCTGGAATTTCATATCATTTCTTTTAAAACACATATTTTGATATTATAAGAGATGTGAATGAAAAGGTATCAGTGAGCAAATGTTATATATTATTTTATGTTGAAAATAATGCTTACACTGTAAATATAAATAGAAGAAAAAGGCAAATTCAAATAAGAAAATCTGTGTATTTTTTAATTAATAGCAAAGCGTAACTGAAAATTTGATATCATTTTTTTTAAGACCCGTATTTCTTATTCTTATAGCCATAAAGTACAGTGCTGCGTCACAAACTTTTAACCCGTTAAGGGTTTTTTGTATTGATATTATTACTTTTTAGGGGTTAATGATTAAAATGTAAAATTAAAGGAGCATGGCAATGAGTTTATAACAGTGTTAAAAAAGTGCAGTTTCATAGGTCATACAACATAAAATTTTACCTCTAACAAAATATAACAAACTAAATGAAATTTTAAAATTTTACGAAAAGTGATAAATAAAAAACTTTGAGAGAATATTTGTTGTGGGATGGAAACACACAACATTACAAAGGCATAATATAGTACATTTTAAAAATGGCAAACAATTTCTACAAATACAAAAAAAAAAAAAAAAAAAGACAGATTATTATTATTATTATTATTTAATATTCAATTTCTTTAGTTCAACGGTTCATGTATTTCTTAAATAGTTCAACAGAACATTTAAAATAAATGTTTAAAAAATAATTTCTGCACGAAAGTTTTCGTAAACTAGTATGTTGTGGCCACCACAAGACTTTCTTCTATATTTTCCTATATACATATTCAATTAGTAACAATATTTAAAAAAAAAAAAAAAAAAAAAAATTACGATTTTTTTTCTAAGTTTTTTTTTTTTTTTTTTTTTTTTTTTGTTTGTTTGTTTTTGTTTTTTTGTTAAAAGTAATACATATTCAACCAGTAACAATATAAAAAAAAAAAAAAAAAAAAAAAAAAGATTTTTTTGTTAAAAGTAAAAAAAAATCGATAACTTTGTTTTAAATTATCACAGATTTATAGTTCAACCATTCGTTTTAAAGGTATTGACGAGATCTTTCGAAAGATACCCATCTTGAAAATTTACCCCCCAGGGGGGGGAAGCGATGCCCCCACATGCACAGAAATTTTTTCCTAGTTAACTATTGCTATTATCAATTACTCATATTAATTTTACAATCACAAGTTAAAAATAACTCTCATTATGTACATTTATACGAAATTTTGTCCTATACTGTCATGTTAAAAATTTAGAAAAAATGCGATAACAGCGTCACCTGTTGAGCTATTGATCCCCAAATGTAATCAGCACCAGTTTATGTCGGGGACCAATTAAATACCAAGTTTGGTTAAATTTCGTTTAAAAAAAAAAAAAAAAAAAAAAAAGATTTTTTTTCTTTTTATTTGTTAAAAGTAAAAAAAAAATCGATAACTTTGTTTCAAATTATCACAGATTTATAGTTCAACCATTCTTTTTAAAGGTATTGACGAGATCTTTCGAAAGATACCCATCTTGAAAATTACCCCCCCCCGGGGGTGTACTTCCCCCTCAGGGGGGGAACCGGTGCCTCCACATGCACAAAATTGTTTTCGTAGTTAACTACTACTATTATCAATAATTCATATTAATTTTACAATCACAAGTTTAAAATAACGCTCATTATGTACATTTATACGAAATTTTGTCCTATACTGCCATGTTAAAAGTTTACATAAAATACGATCACAGCGCCATCTGCTGGGCGATTGAGCCCAAAATCTAATCAGCACCATTCCATGTCAGGGTCCAACTATATACCAAGTTTGGTTCAATTTCATTCATTGGTTCGTGAGATACGATGAAAAATACGAAAATTTGCCCTGTACTGCCATGTTAAAAATTTACATAAAATGCGATCACAGCGCCACCTGCTGGACTATTGATCCCCAAATCTAATCAGCACAATGCCCCGCCAGGGTCCAACTATATACCAAGTTTGGTTGAATTTCATTCATTGGTTCGTGAGATACGGTGAAAAAACGAAACTACAGACAGACAGACACACAGACAGACATTTTTTAAAAACTATCAATTCGTCATCAGGACATCCCAAAACGTGTAGGTCGAAAATTTTCGCGAATCCAATACTTTCTCTATATTATATATAGAAGAAAGTAAAAAGTGTTATGAATAAGTCTCTAAAGACATTCACCGCATAGATTTTGTTTCGATAAGAAAAATTAAACACAAGTTTTTAAATGGTCAATCGATTAAACAAAAGATTAATATTTTGTTATTTTTTAATTGGAGATGTACAAAGTAAAATGTTGTAAGGATTTGACACTAATTTTCCAAAATACCTAACACCATGGGGGGTGACGTTAAGATCCTCTCTTTGGAAACTCTGATAATTCTAAAAAAGATGCTTAATTAATTTGAGGGAGATTTTGTTTGGTTTAAAATTAATTCAGCTGGGGAAAATTGGAGGGGGGCAACCAGTTAGACCACTTTGAAATTTCAATCGGGAAAACTTTTTTAGAAAATGTTTTATTAAATCTAGTTTTATTCTATCTGGTTAAATATACTGTACATAGTTACCACATTCTTCCTAGTATTTCGGAATCACACTAGAATTCCTGAAAATTTTTTAAAACGTAGTGAAGGGATTTTGGACATTGCCTCATTTTCTAAAATTGGGTTATGGGGTAAAAAGTGCACTAAGAGATCTAACTTTCAAAATTTAAATAAGAATTTTTTAGCACTTCGAGTAATCTTCTAGATACAATCACTTAAAATATTTCCAACGATACTTTTTTCAGGTTGGTTGGTAGTAGGTTTTAAGGCCAACTGACTACGCTAGGGTCCTAGGCCTATAGGTAGAATGGCCTCCGTGAGGACTTTCTAAGGGGTCGAAGTATTTAAGCGAGTTTTTTAAGCGAGCGTATTTAAGCGAGTTTCGGAGAAAAACACGGAAGGAACGGCTAGGTCAAAGAATGCAGGATGGGATTGAATCCGGCACTTCTTATCCACCAGCTTTGAGCGCAGAGCCGCTCGGACGCTGGTGGGGCATTTTTAAGGAGCTTATAAAAGTTTTTTTTTTTTTTTTTTTTCTAAAAGTCCCATCTTCCTAACCAAATCTGTCAGAAACGCCTCGGAATTTTTGAAAATTGAAAAAAACGTGCAAATTAAATATGATTCTGTAAGTAAGAACTTTAAATGAGCTCTTAACCCCCCTAATTTCCCTCCTATTTGAAATTTTAATGTTTGCTTTCTAAGGTTCCCCCTATCGCAATGCAGCTTCAATTTTTTTTTTTTTTTTTTTTTTTTAATTAAACGAGATCAAACGACGTGATCCTGAAATAGGAACATAATGGAGACTATTTTCAGTATATTTAATGAAAAAATTAATTAATTTAAAAAAATGGCAAACAAAACGTATTAAAAAAGAAATTGTTTATAGAAGACATTTCCGACAAACTAAAAGAAAGAACTACATTTGTTTAAAATTTCAAAGATGCGCCTTTCGCTGCCCCCTGTTTTTACAGTTCGAATTTCCAAACAAAATAATGGTCTTTCAAACTGATTAAGCCCGCCCCTCCCTTTTTTTTTTTTACAGTTTTCAGAATTTCCAAGGTGTTCTCAAGAAACGGGGGGAAGACTTTAAATGAAAAATTTTCTTTCATATTTTCCTAACAAATAATTATAGAGAAAAACATTTTTTGTTAAAATGTTGTTTTGAAAACGTCTTTCCATCAAAGTAAGAGAAGATCCCCCCCCCCCCCCTCAATTTTCACATTTACAAAATTAAAATTTGCCCACTTCTGACTCCCTGTACCACACCCCAGGATCTCTCTCTCTCTCTTTTTTTTCTCTCTACTTTTGAAATATTATTTAAGATACTGGCATGAACATCATTGACTGCGAATTTTCCAATGTAAAAATTTCGTAAGTTATTAGACATTTACGAATTTCTTAACATGGCAAAATAGGGCAAAATTTCATACAAACGTCAATTTTGAGGGATATTTTCGTCAAACAGATGTCAGATCACTTTTGAAATATTATTCAGGATACTGACATATGAATGCCATTGAGTATGAATTTTCCAATTAAAAAAATTCGTAAGTTATTTAGAATTTACGATCTACTTAAAATTGCAGAATAGGGCAAAATTGAGCATAAACGTCCATTTTGAGGATCGTAAATATATCAGACAACTTCAAAATAACATTTATGATACTTTGTATGAACGTGATTGACTACAGATATTCTAATAGGAAAATTTCGTAAGTTATTCGTAATTTTTGATTTTATCAACATAACAAAACTGAAAATTTTCCATATAAATATGCATTTTGAGAATTGTTGCATTGGAAATAGTTGCATGGAAACTAAACTATGAAATTGACCCTAATAAAATAAATTAATAGATTAGAATAAAATAAATATATCGAAGTGAACGGTACATAGCCTATTACACGGGAATTTTATTCTTTCACTGTGTCAAGTGTTTATCATGTTAAGAGAATGTCCTGCACTTGAAATTTATGAGAACATAAATATGATGGGGAACTGCACAGAATCCACCAACGCCAGCTAGTTTAAAAAAGTATTTTGCTTTACACTTTTTTTTTTTTTTCTTTTTAATCTTCTTTAAGTTCTGAACATGATACAAATCGATTTTTTAAACACTTGCTTTTTAACTTGATTTTATCGTGCTTGGATGAGCAACGTGGCCGCCTAAAGCCAAATTTCCAGTTTAAACGGCCAAAAAATTTTATATTTTGCTAAAAACCATTTTGCCAATATTTCGTTAACATTTAATTATTTTGCCATCTCACGTATTAAAATATTTTTAGATTTTCATTCAAAAATTAATACTTTTTGTGGCATCGTTAACTGCCTTATTCTTACCACTTTTGAAATAATTTCTAATATTACAGTTTTTCTGACAATTGCATTTTGTTTTTAACACTGGACTCAATGCTAAAGTGTATGTGGAGGACAACATAATAAAACCTGTTCGAAAATTTGCTTTTTAAATTATAAAATTGGAGGTTGTAAAAGGTAAAAAGGAAAATATCCAAGAGCACCTTTTTCTTTTTTTCTTCCCAAATTCCTATGTACTTACTGTCATTCATTACGGTATGTTTGTGAATCTCAACCTAACAAAAAAAGCGCCTCCATTTTAAGGTAAATACAAGCTTTTTTATTTGTCTCTCCATGGCTTAGATGGTTAGAGCTTAGAGCGCCATGTTAGTAAACCGGTGGTCCAGCGTTCGATACTCTGAAGGTCCAGAGTGTTAATTTTTGCAGACAATTAGTAGAAAAGATGTCAATTGATAAAAGAAAATTTATCGTTGTGACGATATTTGTTGACAATATGTTGAAATTTATAGACGATATGTTGAAATTAAAAGACGATAATAAAAGATATTAAAAGATGATTAAAAGACGATATGTTGAAATTTATAGCACAGTGTCCTAAGAATTTTTGAAGGTATTTTTTTTAAGAAGCATTTTTCTTACATCTCTTTTTAGAAGCTAAAAAAAGTTTTTTGTGGACTACAAGCAAAATCGACTGGCAAATCGACCAACTAGCGACTACTAACGGATTAAATGAAATTATTTTTTTGTTGTCGCTTAGTGTATAGCAAAAAGTAAAAATACCGAGTTTCAATGCACAGTCTCTTTTGTGGGAAACATTTACCAGCAGAATTTCCTTAAGAAACTCTGGAAATATGGGGAAAAAATTCCTTGAGTTTTCCAGACAATTTTTAAGAAAATATTAGGAACATATTACAAGAAACGTTCCTCTAGAGAGGAGAAAATATGTCTACTTCCCTTGTATGATGTCATGTTACTGCTGATCATGATAGAAATTCAGGTATTAATCATTGTTTACATGTTTATTTTCACAATACTTAATCATTTGAATTTTGATATGAAGCTAAACGAGAAAAATATAATTTGAGAGAAAGGAAATATTTGTTTCTCCAGGTTTTATAATAGATTTTTCCCTGATGAAAATTTTTATTTTCCCTGACTTTTTTCAACAAAATCCAATTTCCTAAGTATTCCAGGTTTTTCCGGATGAATATGAACCGTATCCTACGTTACAAATCATTCATATCTCTGTTGGGAGCACGGAGTAATATTAATAGGAGTTGAAGGTCCAATGGGAGAAAGCTACGAAACTGTGATGTAAATTTTTGGTAAATATTGAGGGCGCCACTTGTCATTACTCCCTACCTCGGAGCTGATATAGTGTTGTTTTCAATAGAATTTTGCTGGAATACGTTTTAAATTTTTTATTTTAAGCAATTTAATTTGTTTGTAAGTTCTTAAAACAGCATAATTCAGATGTTTCAAATAAATGCTTCGTTCCTAGTTGTAATACAGGCTATGATAGTGGTAAGAAAAAAAAAAAAAAGCCCCAGGTGAGAAATAATGTCCGAGTTAGTGTTTTCTGCACCTAAAGTAAGTTTTTTTTTTCTTTACAAAATTTCATCCATTCTCCTTCCTCCCAATTGTCTGTTTTAGCTAGCTTCGGTTCATAAGGATCGTCATTTTTTAAAAGCTCTCTTTCAAAGTAAAATTAGTATAAAATGGCTCTTAAAAAAAACATGTTGGTTAGAATACTCTATTTAATGAAATTTGCTTTCAATCGAACTTTTTTCAGCTTGATATTATTTAAAAAAAAATAATTAAAACGAGACATTTCCCCATTGAATAACATTGCGGAAGCTGGAGAGAAGGAAGTATTGTACGCTGGCGCCATCTGTAAACATTATAAAACAACATCACAAAATTTCAGCGTTACCTTCTTCTCCTGTTTTTTTACTCCGTGGTTGGGAGCTAATGCAAAATTCTCAGTACTTGGTGAGAAATTTCTATCCCAAAATCAAGTTTTGAGGCTCAACAACTTTATCAGTCATATAAAGAAATATTGCTTTATACTCAAGGAATTAAGAGGCGAGCTATAGAATATTAGTGAAATTTACTGAGTTCATGAGAATTGGTCTAGTTCCTAATTCTTTTCAAAACCGCTGATCATAGCTTTAGAGCTGTATTTTCTGGTCATTCCTAATTCTTTTCAAAACCACTGATCATAGCTTTAGAGCTGTATTCTCTGGTCATTCCTAATTCTTTTCAAAACCACTGATCATAGCTTTAGAACTTTATTGTCTGGTCAAACATCTGTGAGACTGTCTCAATAGTGTTATTCGATCTACAGATCCACCTCTATATGTTACAGCAGTTGTCAATTGAATTATATGCTGTCAATATTCTTCAGTATGTGAACACTTACCTCTCTCTACAAGTCTCTCCCCAGCCATCTAGCAGCAAATTTGTTATTCTCCATTGAGTCTTTATGTGTATAGCTATGCATTCTATTTGTTAATGTTTTTTGTAATGATGAAGCAACATAAAGCCCAACACAGTATAAACTGGCAATTTTGTTTCTAGATATTTATGCTTTGTTTGAACCAGACATTATAAATCTACAACAAAAAATAAATAAAAGACAGTCGAGTTTTATTTGATAAATTTTATTAAATCACCTTGGTACCAAAGTTAAGATATAAATTACTACATATCATGAAAGATGATACATGTAAAGATACAGTACAAACATGAGATGTATGAGAAATTTATTTCAAACTATGATTGTCATATTTCTTTTTTCAGATTTCACAGTTCAATATCTTGATTATAAAAATTGCAATTGCATAGATAATTATCATTAAATTCCAATAAAAATAACTTAGAAAAGATGATTAAAATGTTTTTTTTTTAATATAAATGCCAAAATAATAAAAACATTTGTATTGAAAAGTGAAAAATATAAATAAATAAATATAAATATGGCAAGTAATGATAATAAAAAAAACAGCTTGGTTAAAAAACAACAGAGTGCATTTGATGCAAGCAATAAAAATTAGATAAATTGAGCAGTACAACATCAAAATTACATAAAATTCTCATAATTTGAAGACAACAACATACACTTACTTTTACATACAATATAAATACTATTAATATTTTAAAAACATTTTGACTGCTTTTCTAGTATAATATATGAGAGCTAAAGAAATTATAAATGTAAATTATTAATGTAGACCTGCCAACCTTTCAAAGCCAAAAATCCTACTCTCAACAGAAAAAAGTATAACAAAAGAATAGAAAAAGTTTAGTAGAAAACAAAGTATGTAACTAACTGTATAATGCACTCCTGCTCAAAAGTTTAGCAAGATTTGCAAAAGATCAGTTTTTTTTTTCAATTTAAAAACTTATCTCTCGATGAAATGTTTTCAAACATTGGGTATCTAAAGAACTGGGTTTTCCTCATGTTTTTCATAGAAAATTTATTTAAGACAACATTTAGGGGGCCGGTAACAAATTGAGCAAAATCAATAACATTTGTGATCACCCTGTATCATTAAGTGAACGAAATGAACTGAAACTTTAGGATATGTTAATACAGACCCAGTTTAATTTGTAGATGAATTTTTGTGACAATCGCATATTAAATAACGAAGATATAAGCATTTATTTTAAAACTAAAAAAAAAAAATCAACATGCTTTTTATTTATAATATACTGAGTTTTTAACGAAAATTATTCACACTTTCACATACGTTGGAAAAACATTTTTAGCATGTTGAGCGCCATGTCAGTCATTCTAGATTCTAGACATTTTGTCATATATCTCTAAGTACTGAAGGAATCACCTTGAAACTTTAAGGGAGTTCAGAACATGTTATATTTCAAACATTTCAGTGAAAGTTTTACCCCGAAAGTAAAAGCAGTACCAATAAAAAATTTAAACTTTGAGCGCCCTGTCAGCCATCGGTGGCTAACAGTGTCAAATATCATATAACGCCGCGTCAATCATTGGTGGCGAATATAAAATAGGATATAAAATTAAAAATATTACATTCAGTGATTGAAAACAGTCAGTTTATATATATATATATATATGTATGTATTCTGTAATACTCAGTTTCAATACCATTTCATACAGCATAGATGATATTCTGAATACATTTAAACTATTTAAAATTGCTTTCCACTTGCATGCACGTTTCTAATATGATAAGTTAAGGTTTTTTTCAACTTTTAAGCCACGGGAAAGGCAACAATACAGAAGTTTCTTTCTTCAAACTATTTCCTATTGCTCTAGAAGTAGAGCAAAAATGTAAGTCTGGTTGAAAAAAATATTATTACCCCCCAAAATCTATCAAAAATCTGAGAATTCCAAGTTTAAAATTTGCAAATATTCTCTTGATGTTCATAATAATAGAAAAAAAATACTAAATTCATTTTGCCTTCAGTAGAATGCTCCCCAGAGCATCATAGATCCACCTTTAAAATGCCCGATTCATATCTGCCTTTATAAAATCTGCTCTGTCTTTCGCTATCTTCAGATCGTGCCAATAACTGTTAAAACCATTTGATTAATCAAGAATAAAATGTTTTTCATCCGAAAATACAACATTTTACCACTTAATATTGTCTTTATTCAACTTTAACATAGACGTTCTTTCCCTCATTAAATGCTTATTGATTATTACAGGTTTTTTATTCATTTTAACATATTTTTAACATGCATAAATGTGGACCCCAACCTTTTGCTAAAAATTACGAGCAAATTCAGCAGCAGTCATTATGAGTAGAATAGTAAGAGGAATTATGAGTCTTCGATTTCTGTAAAACAACTATGATTTTGAATCAAACCTTTCTCCTATCGAACCAGCAGTTCAACGTTTGATCTCATTTCCTTCAGCAATTTTAGACCTTCGAATTTCATTAGAAATTCGGCGGATTGAAATTATTCTTCCACTTAAAAAACACATTTATCATACTTCACCACATGAACGTTCTTATTTTCGAGGAATTATCAGTAATGCCCGTCCAAGAAAAATTGAAGTCTTATATATGAATTAATCTAGCCCAGTAGTTAACAAATACGCATGTCAACTGTAATTTATCCGCTAGTAAGTTAAATAAAACGAAAAAATCTTGATTGTCCCTATAATTATGAACCTCTAAAAACGTGGAGAAAAAAGTATATTGCATTATTTTTTATTAATTTTGTTTCATATTAAAAAAAATTATAGCAGTTTTGGTTTTTAGAATACTAGATATATTAAGTGCACTTAGTATAATATTGTTCACAATTATTTTTAAATTAGTTATTTCAAAATATAAAGTGTCCTTATAAATATGAGAAGGAGTGTATCTAACATAACATTAAAATTAAAAAGGAATTAGTTTGCACTTTTTTTTTTTTATGAAGCTCTGAATTTTTCAGTTTTCTACAACCAGTCTTCAATTCGTTAATACACAAAAGGGTAACTGATGTAGTAATTGGCAGTTTAAGAATTTACTTTTTAGGAGCACTCAAGCATCCCCACACAGCCACAGGCTGACTACTGAAAAACATCGATAAGGACATAGACTTAATACAGACAGACTATGCCAATAGGACTTATTATTACAGTGAATGTCTCCAACATGAGGGTGTCTTTTGATACTTTTATCCTTTGCAGTCAACGTCAAAAATCACATGACCCAGATTTGTGGGAGATTCCTTTAAGAGAAACCTCTTATTTTTGTAAGAATTCAACAAAAAAAATTTTCATAATTAATCTATGATATTTTAACTTTCCAGCCATGTGTAAATCTAAATGCTAAAATAAAAAGTATGTATACAATAGAGAAATTCAAAAATTCAAAACAGCTTTCATTCCTGCATAAAAATAACAATGCTTCCTCTTTTTTCCAGGTCATGAGATCATTTTGTTGGGGAAGCTGGTTTATGTTGCAGACAGATAATGAGGGAAGAGTGTGGTCCATTTATATAAAGTCTATGGATAAGAGAGAGGAAGAAAGAGGTTGTAATGCCGGCGAGTCCCACACCTTTATGGTATCCCCTGTGGAGGGGAAGCGATGTCATTGCAACCCTAAAAGGGGTCAAGAGGGATGCTGAGAAAAGCATCAGTGGATGTGTGTGAGCTGTTTTGGAAGAGTCGGAGGAGGTTGTCCTGCCGGTCTCTAGCTCTAATCTGTTATGATTGTTTGTGCACTATAAGAGTGCAAGAAAGCTGTTTAAATCTTAAAATAGATCTTTGTATATATGTGTGTGTAAATAGTTGATTAAAGTCAGCAACTACCAGCGAGCAAAGACTGTTGATTTGGAAACATTTTTTTCCCCACACCTACACGTACCTCGACGAACCAAACATCGAGCTCCTACACTGTCGCACCCATCAGGATCGAGGTAAGAAGATTCTTATCTTGTTTATGTTTTGGGGGAAAAGAAGTATGCAAAGTGCCTGTTTAAGAAGCCATTGAAAGATATATGGAAAATGATTGTTTAAAATCCGAAATTTAAAAGTCACGATAAGCTAATTCGTCAGCATGGCGGAAATATTTAATGTGAAAGGTCTTAAAAAAGAAGATCTAATAACGGTAGCAGAAGAAATAGGTGTCAGCACCACTTTAGAACTAAAAATAAAAGATCTTAAAGAAAAGATCTTAGAATCGGACGAATTTAAAACGTCACCTAATTTTGTAAAAGAATTTATTATTACTACCGTAGAAGATCGTAAACAAAAGGATGAGCATGCCAGAGCATTGGAGCTTGCTAGAGCTCAAAGCTCAAGCCCTAGGCCGGAACCTGTCCAGCGTAGTGATAGGGATAATTTAGATCGGATAATTAAAACGATAAGGTCGTTAACGATTCCTTGTCCGTCAAAACCAGAGTTGTGGTATTTGTTCTTCACAACTCTGGAACGCGCATTTAAAATGAAAAATGTAGACGAAGGTATTCAAGCCGAAATTTTGTTAAATTTATTAGGCGAAAAAGCTGCCAATATTTTAGTTTACATTAACGATGAAGAGATCCAAGATTATGAAAAAATAAAAACACTCGTATTACGAGAATTCGAACCGACAGCGCCAAATTGTTTGGAACATTTTAATACAGCTAAAAGGCAGGTGGGCGAGACGCACATGCAGTTCGCATCTCGTCTTAAAACGACGTTCGACTATTATCTCCGATTAAGAAAATGCAAGGATTTTGATACTTTGCGTGATTTGATAGTAGCGGATAAGCTATTTTCTACTTTAGATCGGGTAACGCAAACACACATAGGTATACGGCAAGGTGAAAACTGGTTTAGGCCGACAGAAATGGGCAAGGAATGTGATAATTTTGATACATCCCGAGGCAAGTCAATACACAAACAAAATTTTTCAGAGAATGCAAAACAACGCGATACGGTAGAATCATTAGATATGGGAAAAGAGCAAAGATACATACCTCCTCATTTGCGTACACCCAAAAGCCAGTCGAGTTATGCTTATAAACCTAGAACCAAATCTTGTTACTCTTGCGGATCTAATTCCCACTTACAGCGTGACTGTGATAAACGAAAACAAAATTTTAATAGTGAAAATGTTAAATCGGAGCAAAATAATAGCGAAATATTTACCGCGATGGTAAAAACTGAATTTTTAAATTCCCAATTCGCGATTGAACCTTTAGAGCATATTGAAATAATGATTGAGGGACGGAACGTGAAAGCAATAAAAGATTCTGGCACAAATTTTGCGATTTTTAACCCTTTGGCTCTACCAGATATAGAACTTAAAGAGCAAGGAAAGATAATTCTCACGTCAGCTTTTGGCGAACAGACCGAAGCTAAATTATGTAAACTCCCCGTTTCTCTCAGAAAGAGCACAACATCCGTTGACGGACCTCAAGAAATTCTCGCGGCGGTGACTCGAAAACTTTGCGCTCCCTGCTTACTCCCACCTAGGATATGGAATTCATTGAGGGAGCAGTCTAAAGAAAGGGATGAAAAAGAGAGAGAGAGCAGAGAGAGCGTTCAGTTTGTAGAAGGGGGATCTCCTGAAAGTAGAGAAAGAGAGGTTTCAGTTTTCGCGGAGGGGGGAATGGAAGCCGATGGGGAAAGTACGCTTTGTATTGAAGAGAGGGTCAAAACTGACCATCTGAAATTCGAGATGCAGTGTACGGATTTGGAAAAGCGAGAAGAAACTAGCGTTATTGAGGGAGTGAAAGTTCAGAGGGGTAGAAAAGCGCTGGATAAAACGGTGTTGTTGCAACCTAAGGGAGAGGAAGAGGAAAGATTGAACTTAGCTCAAAAAGCGGTCGTTTGCAAAAACGAAACTAAAGGGAGAGTTCGGGATAGTTTCGCTTGGCCTGGGATGAGGCATTCTGAAGTGCGTTTGAGAGATGTCGCGTGCGCTGAATTATGTTTAGGGGAACAGCATGGGCGGTGGCTGGGAGCTATCGAATTTAAAACGTTAATGACCAAGACAATTTATAGTGCTTTATCCGATATTTTTATGCGTACGGGGATTCCGAATGTAATTGTTAATGATTGTGGGATGACTAATGGGGAATTTAATTGGTCGTTTGGTAATTTGAAATCATTACCTTGGGCTGGCGAAATTAGACGTTCGTCTTCTAGGAATTTTAAAGCGGATGATCAGGTGATTCTATACGCTGGTGGGACCAGTTCTGGTGAAACAGCACGACCATGCTCACAATCTGATAAAAACTTAAACTTGATACAGGCGAATAAACAAGGAGAAGTTTACCCAAGAATCTCGACAGCCAATCGAGTTTTCGAGAAAGACTACAAATTCAGGAAAAATTATAATTACAACTCACCTATGCAAGAATGTGAAAATGTGAAACTCAGCCGTAATGTCGATCATGTGGATCATACAGAAAGAAACAAATCGATAAATTTGTTGCCCCAATAGGGAAAAGCCCCTGATTTTAAAATCACCAACGGTGAAAGAAATAAAATTGTGAACGCGATGATAAATTATCTGGAACCTGACTTGGCATACCCCGAGGATGTCACTGAATATCCCAGTGATCAAAGAAATCACTCGAAACAGTTAATTGTGTCTTCGAAGGAGCTAAAAGCGTGTAATTGTGTGTGTGTTGTCAAGGAATTAATTTCGTTCGAAATAACATGGTGTTTTCACTGGAAAAAAAAATGGAACTTAAGCTTTTATATGTCTCAACGTGTTTTATTGAAAGTACGAATTTAGACATTGGTTAACTATTTAGAGTTAATTGTGCATTTATGAACAAGTTAGACTCTTATTAAACTCTAAATAAACTTTGAATGAACAATTCATTGGACTTTAACTCTCTGGAGACAATTTTTAATTAAAACTTTCTGTTTGTGATTTTACAACTATTTTATTTGTTTCAGAGAAAGAACGTCGAAAAGGAATTTATTCAATCCAGTCTGTATAACATTTTTTTATAAGGTTCTTATAATTTTATTCTATTATTTTAAATGCTAATTTCATTATTTAATTGTGGTTTTGTTATCAATATTAATTTATGTACTGTTATTTAGTAGTGTGTGATGTAAATAATATTGTGGAGTGGGAGTCTCCGGCATCCTTTTATTTCTCAGAAGTGTCATCAGACGGCCGCTGAGACACAATCTTGGGGGGGAGGTGTAATGCCGGCGAGTCCCACACCTTTATGGTATCCCCTGTGGAGGGGAAGCGATGTCATTGCAACCCTAAAAGGGGTCAAGAGGGATGCTGAGAAAAGCATCAGTGGATGTGTGTGAGCTGTTTTGGAAGAGTCGGAGGAGGTTGTCCTGCCGGTCTCTAGCTCTAAACTGTTATGATTGTTTGTGCACTATAAGAGTGCAAGAAAGCTGTTTAAATCTTAAAATAGATCTTTGTATATATAAGTGTGTAAATAGTTGATTAAAGTCCACAACTACCAGCGAGCAAAGACTGTTGATTTGGAAACATTTTTTTCCCCACACCTACACGTACCTTGACGAACCAAACATCGAGCTCCTACAGAGATCATATGAAAACACCCAATTGATTGAACCCATGAAGGCAATATTTTTCAAAAATTGCAGAGACAGAAAACAAGAATATTTAAAGCACTTTCAGCATAAATTTTAGCAAAGGAAAACATTCAGAGAGTTGTTAACGCATACATAAAATGGAAAGAATAAAATAATAATAATTTTAAAAAAATTATTTTATAGCAAAATCATATTTTTATATTAAAACTTGGCTATTATACTAAATATGATAAAATCATAACTGTTGGCAGGTCTGTTGCATAGAAAAATAAAACTGAAAGTCTAAGTAAACTACCTATCAAGAAATATGCTTGATCATCATGCAGATAATTGGCAAGTTTTATATAATGCTCAAAAAATGTAAAAAAAATAAAAAACATAATAAATAGGAATTCTTTGTCAAAAAAGCAAACATAAAAGAAAAAAAAAAAATCAAAATTATAAAAGTAAACATTAAGCAATACTGGCAAATAAAAACAACAATTTAATGAACACATGTAAACAGCAATGTCATAGTGCTCTCTTTAAACACCAAAAAAAAAGGGAGAAGATTAATTTTAATAAGAATTTCCAAAATGTGAAGAAAATTTAAGCATTTCACTCATAAATATACAGCAAAAATAAATATTCAAATTTTAACTCAGCTGAAAGAACCTAAAGTAGAGTTATTTTTGAAACAATATGTGTTCATGTATATATATATATATATATATATATATATATATATAATATTATAAAGAAATTACTAGGAGTACAATAACATTTTATGCAAATGTGCATAGGTATAACCATAAAATATAAAATAGGAGAATAAAAATTAATTATATTAAAAGATATAAATTACAGTAATCCTCATATATTTATTATGCTTACTTCTTTCTCGTTTAAAAACAAATAATTCTGAGTTGAATAAATAAATAAATTTTCTTTCAGATCTCTTCCCTTCCCCTTTAACAAAATGAATGATGTAATTATCTATTTAACATAATGAATTATGTGCATCTCTTAGACAGAGTTAGAAATTAGAACATGAAAGTCAGGTATTCAAAATTACCACTAAACGAGCATATAAATTGTTCAGGAATATTTAATAAGACTCTGTGAAGAAGAAAACAAAATATGCAAATTAGTGTAGCATATAAATGTTCTTCATAGACTTAGAAACTTTTCAACAAGTCTGCAAATTGAGTTGTAGGAATATGGGTCATAAAAGTGCTTCAAGCAGTTTTGTGAAAGGCAAATTTGTGGCTTTTTATGATCAATGACTTTCAGCAAGAGTAATCGCAAAAAACTGAAAAGATCCCCAGGTGTTATATTGAATTTTTCTTCGATTAAGGTAAGGTGGGATAAGTGGGACCCCTTATCGGCATAATTCGACTTTAGCTCAACATAGCACTGGATGTAATAGGCCTAACAACTTAAGTTTTTTTGTGGTTCATTCTCTCATATGTTGTTACTGTACCCATGGCAACCTTAAAACAAATTGGCAAATGGTGAATTAAAAAAGAAAAAAAAAAATTTTGGTCGTTGGGGTGCCTCCCCCCCCCCCCCCTTGAATATGTTTTTACACATAACTGGTAGAGATTTGCTGGGGCAAGTGGGACAATCTACATGATTTTTTAAATCTCTGAAAAAAAATCACTGAAGTATCTCCATTAGTTTACCCAAAGCAAATTTTTCTGGTACACAAGCCTGCTAAAAGAAAAAAAATTTAATTTTCCAACTTCTTATTTTTGCATGTAGTGTAAGTCTAAAAGTTAGGCTTTAAAAGTTTAAACTAGCCTATGGCAGTGTTTCATGTTAGTGAACATTATATCTTGATAAATCATTGGTAAATGTGTATTTTGAAAGTCTCTTGGAAAGTGTTAGTTCATTTAGTTTCAACACATCATCTTGTAAGATTACATCATGAATGTCATTAGCTTCAGGGGAAAAAAGGTATTACGCATAGTTGTGTCTTTGCGCATGTAATTCATGACAACTGTATCTTCATCGTTTGGACTGTCATTTAATACCAAATCAACATAATATTTATTTTTTGTTTTGCCTTCAAACTGTACAAGGGCAAAATCCCTATTTTTAAGTTCTGTGGTAGTGGGTGATAGTTCATCTTCGGAACTTGAATCACTTCTGGTGGAGTCATCCAGAGGTAAGTCTACATCATCATCATCCTCAGATTCTGAACTTGAGCTTATCACAGCCTTTCTTTTTTTAGGCTTAGGCTTACTCTTGGAGGTGCCCACTTACCCCGCTATTGTGGTGGCCCACTTACCCCAAACATGGGGCAAGTGTTCCCCCAATTTTTTTTTTTTTTTTTAACCTTATTAACATAATGAGTACATGACACTAGAGAATGATTCTGTGTCTTATACACTTTCAAAATATACAAAGTTTTGGGTTGTATCATGAACGGTTTGGAAGAAAAAAAAATAATTAGTACGATGGTGCGAATTACCATAGAACTGCAATTTAAAAAATCGTCACAAAAAGGCTTGTAACTTGTTACACACATAAACGGTTTGGAAGAAAAAAATAATTAGTACAATGGTACGAATTACCATAGAACTGCAATTTTAAAAATCGTCACAAAAAGGCTTGTAACTTGTTACACACATAAATGAAAATGATGCCATAATATTTTCTACATCTATTGGGGTAGATACATAAAAATATTATAACAGATTTTTTTTGAGTCAATAATTGGGGAAATGCCAGCGGGGGTGGTCCACTTACCCCACCTTATCGTACAAGAAGATTATGAAGAAAGAAGTCTCTGGGACGTCTGCCAACGCTATCAAAATGGGAAGAAAAGAGCCATTATAAAAAGAATGAGCAATGGGAAAACAACTTTAGGCGAACTTATAAGCAGTGTCAAAAAATACTTTGTCTGGAATAGTCAACAGCTCTAAGTTGCTGAAGTACAAGAAAAGAAAATAACAACCCCATAAAACTAAAAAGCACCAGCAGAATCACCTGGATTGCATGAAAGATCATATGTCCTGGAAGCTGGAATATGAAAGAATAATATTTTCCAATGAAAAAACATTAAATTTGGATGGTCCTGACGTTTTTTCTTAACGGCATGATCTGCGCAAAGAACCTGACACATTTTCAAAATGGCAGCTAAATAGAGGGTCACTCAGTCGACACTGTGTTTCCCTCTGGCAGAATAAATGCAATAATCTATCAAGATCTACTTGAAGAAAATTTATTGCCTCTTTTCAAGGAAATTGGAAGACCTTTTTGGATGTCCCAACAGAACAATGCATCTGATGCAGTAAAGAGCATTCGGGAATGGTTTTTAAATAATGGTGTACATGTAATTCCATGGCCATCTGTTTCACATGATTTAAACCCGATGAGAGACGTCTGGAGCCTACTACAGGGTGGCTACAGAAATTCAAAAAAGAGTCCCCTGATTTTTCCCTAACTAGTTTTGACAGATTTCCATTATGAATTATATACATTCCACAATTTTGTGTACCTCATTAAACCAGTGAAATTCAAAAAATTATACAGATGAGCAAAAATATTTCAATCTTTTTCTTTTTTTTATTTATTCATTTTGTTAACATGCACAAAGAAAATAATATGAAAAAATCAAAATTTGGGAGAAAATAATAAAATTATAAAAATATGAATCATTTTAATTGCACTATATATTAACATTAGAAAATAAAATTATTCCTCAAGTTGTTGCAATAAAAATATTTAAATATATACATTTTTTATTGTTAACTTGGTGAGATTTAACTAGAAAGCAGCCAATGCTGTGCAATCATGGCTAAGATAACACCTGTTTGGCAATCTATCAGTCATGTATGTTTGCAGGACAAAATTGAAAACTTTCATGAATTTTTTGGTGCTTTTACAAAATTCCCTAATTTTTTCCAGATATTTTAAGATTGATAAAGTACCCTATTTCCCTGATTGTCACCAACCTGTACTAGTTAGGGCAATTTATGCAAATGGAAAGTAATATGCCATGATTTCAGAATTAAAAGCTTCTATCATCTCTCACTGGAAAAAAATCAATCAAAATACATTAAAAGGTGCCTGATGCATACACTGGCATCATGTTTTTGGTCCATGTTCATACCATTATGCAATACCTCAAAAAGGAAAAATGTAGTTTTCTTTATATAAAAATGTCTGTTTGAATTATATTTTGTTAAAAAATAAAAATATTTGTTCTATTTCCAATATAGATAAGTCTTTTTTGTAGCATTGTTTTCTTTTTTATGCTTGAAAAACTTGTCATGTGTACAAACTTTGTGTTCATATCATTTTAAAACTCAGTGTATTAAGGCAAAAGTTTTCTTCTAAATTAAAGTAAGAAATGCATTTTCAAACATAGCACAATTGCATTTGTATTTATTTATTATTTAGTTATTCTTTTAAAATTTGAACTATATTAAGTATATAATTGAGTAAAACTGAATGAATAATGGTATAATTGAGTAAATCTTCAAATAATTAAAAAAAAAAAAAAAAAAAAAAAAAAGGTTCACTAAAATTTGAAATTCCGGTGGGTTTATATGAGCATCTTATAATTAAATAGCAAAGTAAATGATAAAAAAAAAAAAAGACAAAGAAAGAAATGAGTAAGATAATTATACACAAAAACAAGTTTTATGGGCCTAAATTATAATGTCAAAACTAGTCAGAAAAGTTATAAATAAGTTTTATGAGTAATATTGTATTTGATTTTATCATTTTTACTAATCTTCATATAATTAAACTAATCTTCATTTTGACGGGGATTGTGGAAATAGTTCATGTTAAAAGTATAATTTACAGTAACAGTGTTCACGTTAACACGGTTCGACTGTACTTCGAAATTACTTAAGATTGAACAATTTAAGTAATAATTTAGGGTATTTTAGATATGAAAACTTCAAACACTACTTTTACATTTACTTAAAAAAAAAAAAAAAAAAAAACTAATAAATAAAATTTTAGAAAAAAAAAAAAATTGTTATTTCATTGAATAACAATTACAAAAAATAATAAGTTATAAAATATATAAAAATTTATTATAGAAGAACAATAAACCATTACAAGCATCCCTGCCTGAACCCTCAAATTTTTGTTGTAGTAAAAAATATATAAATGAAATTTTCAAGCTATATTAAAAAAATTACCAGGTTAATTTAGAGGAATTTTTATTTATGTTAATTAATAATAATTGCAATTAATGAATGAGTTCTAGAATGTCTATATTAGCATTTCATAAGACTTTTTTTTTTTTTTCCTGAAATACGTAACCTAGACTAATAAAAAATATAGGATGAAATTTTCTAGTAATGAATGAAGCAACAAATACATTACCTCCATCATATGAAAAATAAAACTCTTCTATGATACAGCAGCTTATAAAATTATAGGCTTACAAAAGTAAAGAATATTATATATACAGTACCTCAAATACAATCTTCACTTATTGCATTATATATTTATTTTATAGATAGTGGATGTATAATTACTTTCTATTATTATTCTGTACAAGAGTAAATGTATAAATATATATGCTTATGTACATATACCTAAGACAAGAAATGATGACCAAAATTGTACACAATATAGTACCATAGATATCAAATCAATGAGATATTAAAATTTTAACAACTATGGATCTCTAAAATATATACACATATAATCCAAAAAAGCAGAATATATTTACAAAAAAAAAAAAAAAAAAAAAAAAAAAAAAATGCACATATGAATGACTTAAAGAGACACAAATTCTTTACATAAACATAACATTTTAATTTTTTTTTTTAAATATTTGTTCAAAAGAGAAAAATGAAGATTTTTGTTCAAGGCATTTTTTTATGCAGATCATTGATCCTTAAATAGAAACTACTTTTTACTAGTAAATTTGGAAAACAAGACACAAAATTAAATATGCTGTAACTTGCAGAATCTTTATACATATTAAACTTAGAAGAGAAAGGGGGGGGGGGGTGTCACTGAATTACATAATCACAATATTCAAGTTCAGAAATAAAGCTTAATTATTAAAATATTAAAACAATAAAAGGTAATAGACAATCTTATAGGACTATTTATTAACAAAAATAAGTTAATTTCTACTACATTAATAGTAATAATAAGATAAAATTTTTAATCTCTAAAAAGAAAAATATATCCTACAGCATCTTTAGAATATTTACATCGCCCCCCCCCCCTCCCCCCTCTGTTTTTCTGCGTATTTCAGGTGATTACACTTTGACATTAGTGAAAACTATTAAATGAAATAATATATTAAAATTCTCTGCATTAAATTACACTGGAATAAAGGGTAAAAAATGTAGTTTTACATATAGACAGACACCGTCTTTTATACACATTTAGCAAAAATGTAATTTTTAAACTTTCTTTTACAAAATTTTATACAAATTTAAACCTAAATATATCCATAATACCGAATTATATGATTTATTAATTACACTGACAATTGATAATATAGTAAAATAGAATAATTTAGTTACTTTGATTATTCTAAATTCTACAATCCAATACAGAGATTAGTACCACAAATATAAAACTTTAGAAACCCTTCAAATACATCAATATTTGAAGGGAAGAAAACTCAAATTATATGAAAAGAAAAAAAAAAGAATAGAATACATTCTTAGAAAAATTTGTGGACGTTTTAACTTTGTTTACATATTGCAGCAAATAATAAAAATCTTAATCAAAAATTATCTTTATTGGAAACACACAACTTAATTTAAATCAAACTATACAGTCAAGTTCTATTGTAATTTGTAATAATAATTTAATGTATCAAAAGTAAATAAATAGTCATTAGAAAAAATATAAAACAGCACCGCAAATGTTTGACATAAAATCAAGGCCCCCTATGATATGGACTGGAAATTTTTAAAGTTCAAAATTTTTTTAAAACAACAACTTTTATTTACTTAAAAATAATAATAGTAATAAATAAAAATAACAGATATATAAATTAGAAGGAAAAATCAATAAGAAAATTTCCTATCAGTTAAAAATAGAATAATGTACACATATTTACTAAAATTATAATCAACAGATAATTTTGTAAAGTATAAAAAATTTAAACTATGCATTTAATTAAGGAAACATTAAATAAAATGTAACAAGAACAAAAAAAAAAAAAAAAAATAGATCAGACCAGGAATCAAAGTTTTTTTTCTGTTATCAAGACTGGATTCAGATATTGGCAAATCATCAGCTTTTGGCAAACACTTAAAGCATAAAAATAATGGCAAAAATAAATTGAAAAAAAAATATAAGATATTTGAAAATTTTGAAATTTTAATTAAACAATATGTTAAAAAAATTATAAAACAAATTTTATAACATATATATATATACAGTGGAACCTGTAAAAGTGACCACCTTGGTAAAGTGACCATTTTCTAATTTTAAAGACACTTTATAAAGTGACCACCTGCATATAGTGACCATTTTAGCCGGTCCCTAGGGTGGTCACTTTAGACAGGTTCCACTGTATATATAAACTTAAAATTCATGTGAAGGCATGAAACTGTAGCCACATCATTTAAAATGTTCAAAAAACATTTACGCTTTAGGACTCAGTTGCTACTATATAAACTCAATATTTTTATACCCATGGTATAAATTCTAATGAAATTAACTTTGCAGGATGTTATTCTGATAAAGCAAATGGAGAATTTTGCTTTATTAAAACAAAATAGTGACTTCATACAAACCTCTTTGAAAGTCTAGCAAGTCATTTGGTAATAAGTCCAGCCCCAATAACAGAAAAATACTGAATAAAATCTTAGTCTTTGGCATAATATAACAAATAAAACAATGCTATTGAATTACTCTCAATCAATTTTTGAGCAGTATAAAGATGAAAATTGGAAAATTTCATCTGCTCTGCAAATAGCAATGTAGTCCCATATTATTATAGAACAAATAAAAATTTTAATCTTTACATAAGTGAATAGTGCCACTAAAAAGTCGACAGGGTAGACAGTGACAATAAGTTTGATTTCTGGGCTGATCATTTTTCACTTGTAATTTTTTTTTTTTTTTTAATAAATGTATAATTTAAATTCGATTTAAGTTCAGTTTGTATAAATTTACTACAAAGAAAATAACAAACAGCTGCAAAGATTTATAGCGAAACTTATCTAAAAGAGCCCCTGATGTGCCATAAAATATTGACCCTTTAGAGGTGGAGCTTTTTAATGAAGATTGTTCAAAAAATCTTAATTCAAGAAACAAATTCTACAAATTAAATGCTATTCAAATTTACATTAGTCTATATACAGATGTCGCACAAAATAATGGAAACACTTTCATTTTCTTACGCTTTGTCGAATATCTTGAAAAATATTTAATTTGTTGTTCTTGAATTTTGGGAATGAAGAAAACATCTTTCCTCATATTTTTCAGCAAAGATTTTGTCACGAAGGCTCTTAGGGGACGAACAACAAATGCAATAAAATAAAAAATATTTCTGCTTACCCTATATCTGTAAGTGCGTCGATTCATCTGCAAATTTTCAAGGTTTAATCCAACTTTTTTAAAATGATACCCCATTCGTGAATTTATAAAATAATTTGTGAAGAAAATCAAATAAGTTTGTGAAAATCAGTAATGCTTCAGAACTATTAACCAAAATGCACAAAACAGTTTTTTCTTTTTATTATTATTACATTTAAAATTAAAATAGAGCACATGTAAAATAAATATACAGTAGAAGATCTTTATAACGCAAAGCTAAAAACACAAGGTTTTGCGTTATATAGAATTTTGCATTATATAGATCACATTTCACACATCGTCAAACTTACCTTGTAAACATGGCCAAATATGTCTGAAACATATCAAAACAGAGTAGGACATTTTAAAGTTACATTTCTTGGAACAAAAAATTAGGTGGATAATAACTTTCATTCTAAAATTTACTTTATAAAGATAGTCCATATATGCCTGTACAAAATCATTCATTATACTGCTCATTTAAAAAGAAATTAATGATAGCAATTTTTTCATTAAAAATCTCTGAATTAAGCAGATAAAGAAAAACAAATGTATCACACCTACTTCTCAACAAAGTAACAGTTTTTTAGGAAGTATTTCTTAACTGCAAAATTTATTGTTTATATCCAAGAAATTTTGCGTTATATAGAGAATTGCATTATATAGAATTGCGTTATAAAGATCTTCTACTGTATATGTAAGCAAATTATTTCTTATGTGTGAGATAAGAAGGTGTTCACTTAGATGTTTACCATTGTCTCCAGTAAATATTCGAACTGAGGGTATTTTTAGGTGTTCGATGCAGCGAAGCTGATAAAAATTTTTATTGTGCTGCTATATTGCTGAGTATCGACTTTGTGAAGGTGCCTTTTTGCTGAAAGTTGATTTTGTGAAGGTACGTTGACTTTGTGAAAGTGCCTTAATGCAGTACTAAATTTCTTCTGGATTAACCTCTGATTTTTGATGTGGTATAAATTAGGGATGAAACGGATAGTGATTTTGCTGGATACCGGATATCAGATATCCGGAGCTCTTTTGCCTGCCGGGTACGGATATCTGGCATTAGTTTTGTTTTTTGTTGTGTTGTATTTTTTTTTTTTTTTTTTTTTTTTTTTTTTTAAACAATAAAATATAACCATATCTCACACATTAAAATATTAAATATTTTATATACTATTCTTTTAAAAACATTTTAAGTATAATTTACTTAAACATATTTATTTAATATTCCATTTATTTGTGCAATATTGGCATGAAGAATAAAACTTTAAGCCTAACATACTTATTCCTACACTTGCAATTTGTGGTGAAAAGCATTGTCACAAAGAAATAGGTTTTGTTCAGAATTATAAAACTAAAACTTATTATTTACATATTTTTTGCAATACTAGTATTAAAAAAAAATGAAACAAAATATTTTACTAATATAATCAGAGTTGAAGGATAATTTTCATAGGAAAAAAACTAATATGTTGTGGCCATCATAAAACTTTCTTCTATATTATTCTGTATAACAGCACCACTTACTGTTTAAATTGTACAAAAATTTGACCACAGCTTCTCATCTCTCTATATATAAATGGCTAAGAGATTTTTGAGTCAGTCTGTGTGTTGACGCAAGTTGCCACCAGATTTTCTTACTTTAGTTAATTTTAAAAAATCTAACTGTCTGGTTGATAAATTAATTAAACCGACAGATTCAGAAAAAAATGTCCCTTTCATTTGGTACCTTATTATTTGTAATGGAATTTTTATTAGATTTTTTAAAATTAATTAAAATGTGAAAATAATAACTTGGTAAAAGCTTTAAAAATGGACATTTAAATTTTTATAACTGTTGGCAAAAAAAAATTACTTTTTTTTCAACAAAAAATGAAATATGCTTTCATGCAAAAAAAAAAAAAAAAAAAAAAAAAAAAGTTAAATTAAATAAACATTAAATTTGCTCCTGCACATGAAAAAAAATAATAACATACCTCAATTTTAGATATTTTCCCCTTTTGTTTAAATGGTATGTGTTTGGCACGGATGAATCGCGCTTGGCATAAAAGCTAATTCAGCATTACATTAAAGGGCTTTACTTATTGATAATCCTGGGTAATTTTTTTAATTTTTATGCTGAAATAGATCGGACATTTTTCGCCAAGGACTCCACTTTCGTAAAAGCCACTTTAAGCCAAGTAGCGCATAAAAAATATAAATAAATTATAAAATATTGAAAAACAGCAAAGAAAAAAAAGGAAAGGAAAAAGAAAAGAAACAAACAAAAAAAATAACATACATTATGTATTTTTGTCTAAAGTGACGATAAAAATTTAAAAGTCGCCAAGGGGAGCTACATTAAGGCTGTACCATGATCAAGTTTACATATTTCATTATTTATTTTTCTATATACCAACTACTATTTATTAACTAACTCAACTACTATTATAACCACAAAAATTGTCTCATGCGATAGACGTAGCCGATCATAGCACATTGTAATATTATATTTGGTGTGAAATTGTTGTCATTTTATGAATGATCGAATAAATCAAATAAATATAGAAACTAATGTGAAAGAAAATATTATGTACACCACCTATAGTGTTGTTCATATGTAACTGTGATTCAAATATAAAATGGCTACTTTAATTTTTCAATACTGTCTGTTTCGAAACTGTCATCTGATAAGCACCCAAATGGAAGCCCACTAATAAGCTATTGTTACAGGAAACAGGGACAGACACTCAAGAGCCTGCGAACAAGTGGGTAGCTGCCGAAGGCAGCGGGGAACCAAAATGGGCTTTAAAGCAATTTCATGATTTTCGAAATTTAATAATTTTGGAAATATATCTATGCAATGCAATGAGGAATCCTAAATTTGGGTGCTTTAGCAAGTGCAAGTTTATGTAACTGGAGGTTTTTTCTTTTTTTTTAAATTCAAATCAAATAGATAGATGGCACATGTAATCAAATAGGTAAATGGCGCAAGCAATGCCAGAGGATCTGCTAGTATAAATATGGTAACAAAAACAACAACTCTCTTTTTTTTTTTTAAGTGCATTGTAAATAAATAGGTTCTAGTCAATAAATGCACATTATTTGACTCATTCTGGAAACAATCTAACAACTTTTACTTTGAAGACTAACAATATTACTAAACAACTTATTAAACAAAAGTAATGAGAGTTACATGCACTGCAGAGAATGAATATCATTTGTTCCAGAACAACAATGAACAGCTCTTTTTATTATAATGGGAAAGATTAGGGGGAATGTTATAGATCATTCTGGATAAACCTAGCTAACTCTCTAATTAAAATAGGGCTTCTATGTTTCTTAGACCTAAAGCTACTTTTGGCTAAATTTGTTTGCTAAAGGGGCAAAATTCAACTTTCGAAAAAACCAACTTTTTTTTTTTAACCTTTACAAGCTACAACTAACAACTGATCTAAAAATAATAAATTGTCGCAAAATTTTCGTATGAGGGGAGTTTAAGCTTGAATTTTCTTCTTCAGATATCTGGCTTGAGATATCCATATCCGGAGTGCTGATATCCAGTATCCCGTCAGATATTTGAAACTCAGCCGGAGAGACTGGATACCGGATAGTTGCCAGATATTTGTTTCATCCCTAGTATAAATGTTATATTTTATATGTGTATAGAGTTTTGAGAGAATAAGCTTGAATATTTAAAGAGTTACAAATATTTTATTAAAAAATGTAAACATTTTTCGCAAGTTTTTGTTTTATAACACGAGAGATTTTTCTTCAATTTTTACGAAACTTTCAGAAAACATAACAACATATGCCTAAATCATTACACTATAGTTTAAAATAAATACCTTTAATATTGAAAGAGATATGGACAGTTGTTGTAAATAATTTATTACTGTGCACATGTGGACTGTAGCGCAAAAAAAAAAAAAAAAAAAAAAAAAACTTTGACAAGTTTAATACTCATATTATGGAACACCTTATATATATTAAAAAAAAAAAAATCCAGTTGCATATCATGAAAATTCATAGAGATACTGATGATTAAAAAGGCTGTTTTTCTGCTGTTTTCTAAAAAGATCTTTACGATAGAGCTTCCCCCAGACAAGTTTCAGGAGGGCATTGCGCCCTGCTTACCCCCTTAGGTTGTAAAAATAATGCTGTTCTTACCTTTAACTCCACACACACACACACACAAAAAGAAAAAAAAAAAAAAACGGCCTTGTGTAACGCAATTGTACATGGATCTTTAACAGAGATCTCTAGGGAACATTTGGGACCAGGAAATACTGATCTTTCAATAAAGCTAGATTTTTAGAGAAGTTTCACTATATTTCAATATTAAAAAAGAAAAAAAAAATTAATAAGTTAACATTGAAAAATGTTAAATACATAGTTTTAATATTGTTTTCATGACATAAAAGAACAAATTAGATATTTTTTCTTTTTGTTTTACACAGATGTTTCGGAATTCAGCCTTAATACAAATTTATTGCTTTTTGGATCAATAACTTCCTCTGTTATACTAAGGTGAGGTAAACGAGAAACAGTAACTAATAATGAGATATCGTTCTGCCTTAAAGTAAAGATACAGCCTGGTTCTACAGGTCTAGACAGCAGAGTATCACAAACTAGAGCCCAGGTCTGGCTTGGTTTATGCTCTTTGTCATTTTGGAGGACAGGAGAAGATACTAAATATTTTTCTAAAAATGCTTTAGGACTAAGATCATGGCTCAAACACAATGCAAGATGATCAAGTATTGACTGCATTGTATGTCGAGGCTGTTGTCTAGTAATGCGCAAGTATTTTTGAAGGGCCTTAGCCATTGAGGGAAATATAGCCTGTGCAGCTTCAGATGGATCCATTGGTATGGCAGGACCTATAGAAAGTTGCAAGAAAATATTTTTAATTAAGAAACTTCAAAATTAAGACAAAATCTCTGTATTCTTAAAAAAAAAAAAAAAAAAAAAAAAAAAAAATTTCCTGTCATTTTAAACATTGTTTCTTTTTCCATTTTTATGCAACAAAAACACTATTTTAACATAAAAACATGAAATTTCACATCTTTGTGTTAAAATATGCAACAAACATGCTAAAACAAATTGTTTATAAGTCATTAAATTATTTTAGGTGGTATTAAAAAAAAATAAAAAATGTCTAAAACATCTCAGTTATAAAAAATTCATAAAATGAAAATTTCATAAAATGAAAAAATATATATAGGGGAGACCCATGTACCTAGGGCCATCATGTACCTAGGGCCACCCCACTTTATTTGAATAATATTTAAGTTTAAGTTTTAATACTCAATTGGACAAGTAACAACACCAATTGCTACTTTTAAAACTACTTTGGAACTTTTGAGGAGAAAGTTTTGACAAGTTACACGTAGAAAACGAATTTACATGGTTTGAAGTAAAATTTTGCAGGTCATCTATTTTGCTATTTTACAAAGGCAAGTCAAATATTTTTCTTTCATTTCTAGTGTATAATTTTGCTCGTTATATTGAGTAATAAATGTGATATTTAATTATTCCTCTCTGCATGTCGATTTTTTAGTGGAAGGCATTTTGAATGAAGTTACCAAAACTTGTACCTAGGGCCACATGAATGCCTTGTACCTAGGGCCAGTGTGTTTGGACCTTTTAAAACTTTCGCAACTGCATGTTTTTGTCTTTTTGACAGTAAGGTCCGCCTGTGGGCGTTTTTATCATAAGTTATAATTTTTCAAAACAAAATTTTCCATAATCACATTTATATTACAAATGGATATGCATTATAATCATACTCCCTCTAATCAAAGTATTTGCATCCATAGTATACTGATTGTACAAATAAGACCAAGAGCGAGTGCATTAAAGTTTGTCCCCCCCCCCCACCATAAATCACCGTAACTTTAAAACAAATATATAAGTTATAGCCTTAAAATTCGTATCTAGGCATAGTAAAATGGTTATGCGCTATAAATAAGATCGGTTACAACGCCGCATGGCGGCAAACAATGGAATTCCTAAAATCTGAAATGGCAAAAAAAGATTTAATAATAATAATAATTCTAAAAAGTGCCTTGGGCCTAAAACTGATTGAACTAGTCTTTTAAAATGCACAAGTCTCTGCTAGAGAGTTCTTTAATCCGTGACAAACGGAGAAAATCCCCAAAAACTCGACTCACGGTAGTCCGGTTAATAAGGAGTCGAGCTCGTAATTGAAAGATTGAGCGATCGATGCTGGAGCCATCCAAAGACTGTCATGTAGATTAATGGTATCTGGTGCAAGTAAAATCTGCTGTGTCCTCCATGTTTTGTAAATGTAGTAGCCACATATGGCGGCTTTTTCCGCAAGTGGGTTTAACACTTCGGTTTCCTTTTGGAAAACAAGGAAAATTGATACGGAATTTCTTTGACAGAACCTGTTGACTGCATATACCCTCTAGAGTCTGGTCCAGTCAAAGCCCAGTCTGGTTTGAGAATCTGGACATTTGTTTGAAAATCTGCCTCGCTGCAAATATGAATACTGAATGCTATACTCTATGATGTTATTACTGGCATTTTTGCTTTAAGTAGGATAAGATAGTACAATCTTTCACCACATGTCTTTCTGTAAAGTAGACTTTATATTGGCTGCTTTCTATTGTTAAAGTTTATACTCTATGGAAGGTATACTACGTGCATAACTAACAAAACTAGAAGTTCCATATGCAACTGTGATCTCTGTTAATGACGAATCTTTTTTCTCACATGGAATTAAAACGCTATTTCTGACAAGAGAAGTGCTTAAAAGAAAGGAGAGTCATTCCATTTTAAATCAACAAATGGGGTGTGCAACACCATTTTCGATTTTGATGACAATTTGCACATGCTTTCCCCATACCTTTTAGACCACAAAAATATTTTTTTTTTATTTAAAAAAAAATTTACCCTTCGATATGTAGGCTATTTTTGTCGTTGCCAACAGCGAAAATTGGATATTTTGATGCTTTGCGTTATGAACTATAACTTTTTTTCTATAAAAGCTATCAAGCTCAACTATAGCTCATTGGAAAGCTTAAAAAAAGATCTTTTTTCATATGGTATCAATAAATTTGAGATTTAAAAACAAAGGTTATTTTTTCAAGGTCAAAGTTTGTGATGCAAAATTAATTTTTTGCCACTTTTGAAAATTAAAAAACCTATGAAGGGCTTGGAATAACAAGCCCTCTTTTTTTTCTTATATACATATATAAGGTTGCTTATTGTATTAAAAAGTTTGGCTTGTTACTCTGCCCCCTTCACAAGATACGACCCCCCAAAGTTGCAAATTTTCTAAAAAATCCAATTTTCAATGCTAAAAAAATGCATGTGGGGGGCAAGGTAGATTTTTTTTTACTTGTGTGATTTTAAGTACTTCTTACCATCTTTCAAACAAAAAAAAAGTTACTTTGTTATTCAAAGGCGTTTGGCAGCTATAAGGGTCTAAATTTTCAAATAATTATACTGAAACAACGCAATTATTTTCATACTTCTTAATCTTAGGTGTTAGTGAAAAGTTATTTTTTACTTAATTGTTAGTTTTAAATGGTGAAAACAACTAAAAAGACTAAGAAGAGTTGTCAAAGAACACATTTAAACTTTGATAAGCTAATTTAAGGTTTCTAACATCTTGGTATATAGAATTTAACTTACCTCTCAAAACATGCAAAACTTTTTTGTTCAGTGGTTTATTGTCTCATAGAAAAGAGTTGACAAATGTTCACTCATCACAGGTGTGATATTATGACCTCTTCCCTGTGCTGACCATAGTTCTGACGCAGTCAGGATTTTCAAAATATCTTGAAACCGAACCCAAGTTTGGTTATCATGACTTGATTTTTTAAACGATGTTCCAGGTCCTTTAGGATGAAAAAAGTGGATCCTGTATTCTTCTTCGACATCAAATACCTTTATTTCCACCACTTCTCCTAGCCACCAGTCACCATCATGTACGCAACAAACATAATCGGACAACTTTGGTCGGGTTGTTGGTGTGGATAATCTAATGTTGATAGGTTCGTCTTTGATGACATGAAAGGTTGTAAAATCTAAAGAAAATGATGTACGTCTGGCATGAATGATATTTCTGTTGAGTGGAATGTAGCTGTGGAAAGACCGAGTTTGGAGTAATGATAGTGCTGTTTTATATCTTTCCTCAAGAACTTTTCCTACTGCATTAACATCATCACAGGAAACATAGAAAAACGTTACACTATTAATATGTTCAGTGCAGTATTCAAAGACATCTAATGGATTCAAGATTTGATTACTGACCGGTCGTTGCAAACTAGCCTTTCGCACTAGCCTCTTCACTGTTCCTCCAATCCCATCGCAAGGGCCTTTCCCGTGGGATGTAGCAAAAAAATGCCACTCTGCTTTTATCCCAAAGTCTTGTTCATGATGGCTCAAGTTAATGAAGTTTTTCCTGTTTTTGTACTGTGCGGCAGATCCATCTGAAAAATAGAATAATTTTGAAATTAAAGCATGATCTGCCTTCAGTTTTTTAACAAGGATCATTTGAAAGGCGTAGAATGTAGTTGTGTTGTGGTCAAGGCAGTCGCTTACAAAGCAAAAACTTTGAGTTTGAATTTCTCCATCTTTTTCCCAGTAGACAACAAAAGGATGAAGCGTACATTGCACACCTGACCAGTGATAGGTCTGCACCTCGTCTTGAACAACACAAGAGAAATTCTCTGAAAAATCTCCAAGTATCAAAAATTCCCCCTTATCCAGATCTTCTTTCTTTGATTTTAGAAATGCTGCTTGTTTACTGGCAATGAAATGGTGGCTCTTTAGATGCTCAAGTTTTTCACAACACTTAACCAAGAATTCTTGTAAAGGTAGCACACATGATGTCAGTTCACATCTGTCTGTGGACATCCACTGCTTATATGAAACTTGCAAATCCTCAAATTCATCATTTTCCAAGTCAATTTGGGTGCTGTTACTTGGAGAAATCAGTGATAAAATGGCATCCACACCTGGACATGCAGTACATTCCGAAAACATACAATTCTCATTTTCAGTATCACAGACCATAATCTGCAGCAGATCTTTGTAGCTATGATCACTTTTAATCGCTGATAGCATAAGTTTTACATTTTGATGGTACAAACAAACGCACACTGAATGTGTACCAGATGCTCCAGCTAACACACAAAATTTTGGTCTAAGATCGGCAAATTTAGATAACCCTACTTTCAAATCAGGATATATTATTGGTCAAATTGTATCCAATAATATTCAAGCAGCCTTGTCATTGGCACAGTTCCTACCACAGGTAGGTACTGTTTGCCTAAAGGGAACTGTTCTATACATGTGGGAGCAAGGCTGGACAAGTTGAAATCTGTCTATTCTTGCTTTTAACTGGCAAATAGATTACTATAAATGAGGAAAAGTAGGAATATGATACATTCTTATTTGTGAGGTCAATCTAAGTCCATCAAATAATAAAAAATAATAATAAATGACATGTTTCCAAAAAAAAGTACATGAAAAAATTGGATGGTTTTAGTGTGATTATTTGAAAATTCAGACCCTTATAGCTGCCAAACGCCTTTGAATAACAAAGTAATTTTTTTTTTTGTTTGAAAGATGGTATGAAGTACTTAAAATCACACAAGTAAAAAAAAATTTACCTTGCCCCCCACATGCATTTTTTTAGCATTGAAAATTGGATTTTTTAGAAAATTTGCAACTTTGGGGGGTCGTATCTTGTGAAGGGGGCAGAGTAACAAGCCAAACTTTTTAATACAATAAGCAACCTTATATATGTATATAAGAAAAAAAAGAGGGCTTGTTATTCCAAGCCCTTCATAGGTTTTTTAATTTTCAAAAGTGGCAAAAAATTAATTTTGCATCGCAAACTTTGACCTTGAAAAAATAACCTTTGTTTTTAAATCTCAAATTTATTGATACCATATGGAAAAAGATCTTTTTTTTAGCTTTCCAATGAGCTATAGTTGAGTTTGATAGCTTTGATAGGAAAAAAGTTATAGTTCATAAAGCAAAGCATCAAAATATCTAATTTTTGCTGTTGGCAACGACAAAAATAGCCTTCATATCAAAGGGTAATTTTTTTTTAAATAAAAAAAATATATTTTTGTGGTCAAAAAGGTATGGGGAAAGCACATGCAAATTGTCATCAAAATCAAAAATTGTCATGCAACAACTTTTTTGAAAATTTGTTGATTTAAAATGGAATTACCCAGGAGACACATTACAGTGTTCAACAATAAGTACCATAAAGATCTCTTTTAAGTGTTTTTTACAAAGAGCTAATATGCATTTCGGTAATTTGGACTTTACAAGACAGAAAATTGCTAATAAATAATGTTTTCACAAGCAAACAAACTAACAACAACAACAAAAAATAAGATATTGTCGAGAAAAAATTCACTTTTTTTACAAATTTTTTTCTGGTTAGTAGAACATGAAAAAAATTGTCTCAGACAATTTCGGGGGGGGCTCGAGCCCCCAGAGCCCCCCCTCTGGATACGTCCTTGCATGCTTTAACAGGTACGAACCTAAGCAAAACCTCCCACATCAAAGAAAAGATTTGACCGAAAACCAGAGAAATCTAAAAATCAGGCATGCGAATTTTCTGCGGATCTGCGATTTTCTGCTTTTTTGCAATTTTTGTTAATTCTGCGGTTTTTATTTTGTTAACACGTTCGCTGCCGGTTTCACGTGACTAAAATTTGAAATGACGTTTTTTTCCTTTAACCCGCCGAATATGTTTGACGTGTTGCACAAGAGCGCTACATCGCCAGTTGTTATAGGCTTTGTGTTTACCTTTGCTTGTTTGCGTCATGTGTTACGTCAATACGCTAAAGGGCAAAATTAACGGTCGCCACCGGCCACGTGGCGACTAAATAAAAAAAGATGGCGATTAAAAATTATGCATCGATCGCCACTAAAGTCGCCACTTTTTATGATCATTAAAATAATCTAAAAATCGAGCGACGATAGGCAATCGAAGCCTTGTGATTTCCAATCTTTTTCCATCCATGGCATAAATGTCAATGTTCATTTTAAACTTGCTTTATTATATTCTACAACCTATAAAGAAGTAGAATTGTTTAATATGTCTCACTCATATAATTTTTTGCCCCCCCCCCTCCCTTTCCCTCCCCCTAACGATCTGTGATCACACAGCTTATAGAAATCTTTATAATTTCTAATCATTCTCCATTTGCTGCAAAAATATAAATATATATTTTGAACTTACTTTATTAGATTCTAGAATCTGTAAAGAAGTAGAATTGTTTAATATCTCTTACTCATAATTCTTGTAATCCCCCCCCCCTCCTCCAACGATTGGCAATCACATGCTCCACTGAAGCCTTGTGGTTTACAATCTTTCTCTATCCATAACATAAATGTAAATATTCATTTTAAACTTTCTTGATTAGATTCTAGAACCTATAAAGAAGAATATAGATGTACCCCCCCCCCCACACACACACATGTGAGCTCCATTTCCACAAGCAGTTAATGATCAAATGTCCAGCAAAGCACAATCTTTTTCCATTAATATCTCCATAGTATTTAGTGTATATTTAACCCATTTAAGATAGTTGACAAATGTGTGTATCAAAATTTGATTTGACTTAAATGTGTATTTTTCAAAAATTTTTGTATTTGCTTTCTTTTGTGTAGAAATCTTCCTTTTCCCTTCCCATTTTAAAGTAGAAATCTCCTTATTTTTAAAGCTACAAATTTGGCAGCTAAGTAAATTATTTTTAATGAAGCAGCTGAGTTTCCATATATCTATACTTTTTAAGAGGAAGTATTTTAACTCTATTGAAATAAAATCATTTAAAAAAGTGTGTCTTTAGAAATAAGAAAAAATAATAAAACTGCTAACTGTATTTACACATGACCATGTAAATGGTTGTGATGATAATGAATCAGCTGATTCATTTACTAGAAAATATCAATGTGAACTGTGAATGATAACAGCTTATTTCACTTAAATAAATTGAAAAAAAAAAGTACTACTGAATTATCTGAAAGATAATAACTTTTGCTGTTATTATTAAGCCCTAAGCAGATTTTAATTTAGGATGTGCAATTTAGGATTTTTAAAAAGAGTGTAATTACAAATTCAGTGTCCCTGTGTTAATTTTATTATTATATGTATTTCTTATTTTTATATTTTTCTTGTGGTAATTATACCGCAAAATGGTGACAATGCTTTTTGCAGTCTGAAAGAAATAGTCTTATCATGTGAAAAGTGGCCACTAACTTAAAAAAGTGGCTACTAATGAAACTGACAGTACCGGCCACTGGCCACTAATGAATTTTCCCAGTTTTGCTCTTTACAATACGCTGTATTACGTCAAACGTGTAAAAATTCATCTGCTCGTTACAAGCAAACTCTGAAGTTAATGAGTAATAAGTAAAGGGCAAAATTAACGGTCGCCACCGGCCACATGGCGACTAAATAAAAAAAGATGGCGATTAAAAATTATGCATCGATCGCCACTACAGTCGCCACTTTTTGTGATCATTAAAAGATTCTAAAAATCGAGTGACGATAGGAAATCGAAGCCTTGTGATTTCCAATCTTTTTCCATCCATGGCATAAATGTCAATGTTCATTTTAAACTTGCTTTATTATATTCTACAACCTATAAAGAAGTAGAATTGTTTAATATATCTCACTCATATAATTTTTTGGACACCCCCCCCCCTTCCTATCTGTGATCACACAGCTTATAGAAAGCTTTATGATTTCTAATCATTTTCCATTTGCCGCAAAAATATAAATATCTATTTTAAACTTACTTTATTAGATTCTAGAATCTGTAAAGAAGTAGAATTGTTTAATATCTCTTACTCATAATTCTTGTAATCCCCCCCCCCCTCCAACGATTGGCAATCGCATGCTTCACTGAAGCCTTGTGATTTACAATCTTTCTCCATCCATAACATAAATGTAAATATTCATTTTAAACTTTCTTGATTAGATTCTAGAACCTATAAAGAAGTATATAAATGTATCCCCCCCACACACACACACACGTGCGCTCCATTTCAACTAGCAGTTAATGATCAAATGTCCTGCAAAGCACAGTCTTTTTCCATTATTACCTCCATAATATTTAGTGTATATTTAACCCATTCAAGATATTTGACAAATGTGTGTATCAAAATTTGATTTGGCTTAAATGTGTATTTTTCAAAAAATTTTGTATTTGCTTTCTTTTGAGTAGAAATCTTCCTTTTTCCTTCCCATTTTAAAGTAGAAATCTCCCTATTTTTAAAGCTACAAATTTGGCAGCTAAGTTTTCCTATACTTTTTAAGAGGAAATATTTTAACTCTATTGAAATAAAATCATTTAAAAAAGTGTGTCTTTAGAAATAAAAAATAATAAATCTGCTAACTGTATTTACACATGACCATGTAAAAGGTTGTGATGATGATGAATCAGCTGATTCATTTACTAGAAAATACCAATGTGAACTGTGAATGATAACAGCTTATTTCACTTAAATAAATTGGAAAAAAAAAAAAAAAGTACTAATGAATTATCTGAAAGATAAGAACTTTTGCTGTTATTATTACAGCCCTAAGCAGATTTTAATTTAGGATGTGCAATTTAGGATTTTTAAAAAGAGCGTAATTACAAATTACAATTTCAGTGTCCCTGTATTAATTTTATTATTATATGTATTTCTTATTTTCATATTTTTCTTGTGGTGATTGTACCGTAAAATGGTGACAATGCTTTTTGCAGTCTGAAAGAAATAGTCTTATCATGTGAAAAGTGGCCACTAACTTAAAAAAGTGGCTACTAATGAAACTGACAGTACCGGCCACTGGCCACTAATGAATTTTCCCAGTTTTGCCCTTTAGTAATAAGTTAAATTTCCATAGCAAATAGTTTCGTTTGTACTGAGCAGATAAAATATCTCGCTGACGCCATCACTTCAGTTGCATATTCATGATACGTGTTTTATTAGAGAGAAAGTATTCTATTTTGAAATACCCTTCCATGGAGGATCAAATTTTTTATCGCATGTTTCCGGATCACTTCTAGAGCTGAGTCCCCGACCGTTGCCAATCGCCCATTGCGCAGCACTAGTGTGACGTAAAACCCAACCAACCATCTATTTTGAAATATGCATATTTGTGATGTTTGCGTTAGTACTGTTTGGCTGGTTGAATAGAGTTGGAATTTAAGAGGTACTTTTGAATTTAAGAGGTTGGTTTGATGATTGTGTTTTACGTCACACTAGTGCTGCGCAATGGACAATTGGCGATGCTCTGGGTTTCACCCCTAGAGTTGTCTAGGGACATGCCATCACAATTTTGATCCTCCACGGAAGGGATGACTCTCTCGCTTCGTAGACACAGAGGTATAATTAATATGGGAACATGGAAAACATTGCGGGCACAACAGATTTTATGAGCACCAGCCACCATTAGTATACACAATGGTTTTCTGCAGGCTCGAGTACCGAACCCGCAATCTTCCAATTCCGAGTCCGGCGCTCTACCGACTGGGCAACCACGGTCCTGAATTTTAGAGGCATATTTTTTAATTTCATGCCAATACTGGTTGCTACAGTACAAAATTTTGTATACTTTTTAATTTCATGCATTTTGAGATAGGGATATAGTGAACAGATCAGAGTACCACTATAATAGAGAATCGTTAAAATTTGTTATAATTATCCAGTTGCGGATTTATTTTTTCATTCCTAATGAATGAGGACTATAAATAAAATATTAATGATAAATAATTTACTTTACACAAATTTTGAAAACTTTTAAATTTAAAATTCCTAAGTAAAAAAGTATACTTCATACTTTTTTGTTAAATAAATCCTTGTCGAATCCTGTTCTTAGTCAGTGTAAGAACATGATTCGATAAGGATTTATTTAACAAAACCTTATGAATTGTACTTTTTTTACATAGGAATTTTTGCTAGTGTTCGGACACTTTTGTTACCGACTGTACTTATAGCTGTTAAATTATTGGAAATAAAAAAACTATCATCTAAACACTTATCATCAATTACTAAAGCAACACACTTTTCAGGGACATTTGGTGTGATTGTATAATCTAAGTTTATATTTTTGTATTTGTGATTAGTTATAAATTCGTAATTTTTTTTTTCTTTTAATTCTATTTTATGAAAATTTTCCTTTTGTCCTATGTATTATTATTATTCGGATTTTTATTTCAAGACGTGTTTTCTTTTAGATCGCCGAAAAGCTCGCTTTCGCATGCCGCTGGTGTAAGGTTGCTATTCGGAACACGATGCGAAATGGTGCAGTCTTGGCGATTTTCGAAATTTCGCCAAGCGGCAGCCTAAAGTAAACTTTCACGTGTAAAGCAATACGTCACACCCTGCGCTGGCGCGGGATCGGCAGCGAACGTGTTAAAATCACTCCAATAACGATCAGTGTTCAAAGGCTCCACGAAAAACTTTAGATTCTCAATCTTTTCCCATCCAAAATATAAATGTCAATATTCATTTTAAACATGCTTTATCAGATTCTATAACATATAAAAGAACAGAATTATTCAATATTTCTCACTCATGTAATTTTTTTTTGTCCCACCCCCCTCCCTTTTTTCATCTCTAACAATTGCCGATCAAACATTCTGCGGGAAGCCTTTTATTTTTGAATATTTATCCATCCACAATATTAATTTTAAGCTTACTTTATGATATTCTAGAACCCATAAAGAAGTAGAATTGTGTTTAATATTTCTCTCATGAACTACTTTTTACCCCCCCCCCTTCCCCCTTCTTTCCCATTTTCCACCGCCAGCCAATGATTAAATGTTGATTGCTAGCTAATGTTTTTTTTAAACACATGTTTTATTGTGTTGATGTGCATTATTCTTTTGTTTAATTTGTCACTTTTAAAATATTTCGTATCGTTTTTCCTGTGAGCATTGTTTTTCATTTGAAATAAATTTTATGAACATGCAATTGTATAGTTTTCCCCGTGCGCGTTATTTTTCTTTTAAGTTTAATTTTATGAACACACGTGTTTCCACTTTTTTTAATTTTCTGCACTCTCATGCCTAAGAAATCCAAGAGACACTCCAGGAAAAAAAAAAAAAAAATTGAAGAAAAAAACTTTCTGTTAGAATATCCCAAGAAAAAAAAAGTGAAAAATTTCGTGTTTCAAATTAAGGCAACAACATGATAATTATATGATTAATAAATATATTACTTGATATTGTTTCTTTTATAAAATACATGTTTATATGCTTATTTTCTATTCATTACAAAGTGAAATCTAAATATGAGAGAATGGCCCTAGGTACAATGAGGTCTGGCCCCAGGTACAATGATGGTGTTGTACCTAGGGCCATGAGTGAAGTTTTTTTTAAAACTTTCTATTTTTCAGACTTTGTTATTTTAGATATTTATATTAATCCCAATTGGAAGTAATTAGTCCTGAAGATAGGATATCAGTTTGATAATTTTAAACAGGTCAAGGGCTCTGTTTTTGGGCATTGAAAAAAAGTGGCCCTAGGTACACGGGTCTCCCCTATATATATAAACTCAATTATATTTTGCCAGTGTATTACTAAGTATTCAATCAGCATATGTATTTCTTAATTACATTTGCCAGTTTAATATATTATACTGTACAGTGTCTAATCAATTTTGATTTACATTATTTCTTTCTCTCTGTATATAAAATTAACTTAGTCCAATAATGAGAAAAAGTGACTCATATTTGCCAACACTTTTGACAAATGCCAGTTTAAAACATTTTAATCCATAGCTTAAATTGTCAAAATTCTATATGCTATATACATAAATTAGATTTAATTAATAAGTAAAGATATAGCAATTATTAATTAAAAATAGTGCTATATTGAAGCGCACAAGATTTTTTTTTTTCAGCAGAACCAAAAATCTAAGAATTTAAGATTTATTGAAGTTTTTGATGCAATACATGAATAATTTTAAAATGCTTAGAAAATTTAAAATATTACTTTCGACACTGGCAAGAACCCTATTTATTTGGAACATTCGAATTAAAAAACTTCGCAACTTATTAGAAATTTACGATTTTCTTAACATGGGAGAATAGGACAAAAATTCACTTAAACGTGCATTAAATGGAAACTTTTTACTGTAAAAATGTCAGACCAGTTTTAAAATATAAGTTTTGATGCCGGAATGAATATCAGTAACTATAAATGTGCTGCTTTGAAAATTTCGCAAGTTATTGGAAATTTACGAAATTCTTAACATGGCAGTATAGGGCAAAATTTCACATAAACGTCAGTTTTGAGCGATATTTTCATGGTAAAGATGTCAGACTACTTTTGAAATATTATTTAGGACACTGGCATGAATATTAATGACTAGGAGTTTTCCAATATAAAAATTTCGTAAGTTATTGGAAATTTACGATTTTTTTAACATGGCAGAAGAGCAAAATTTCACATAAACGTCGATCTTGAGGGATATTTTCATCGTAAAGATGTCAAACCACTTTCGAAATATTATTTAGGATACTGGCATGAATATAATAGACTATGATTTTTCCAATTTAAAAAATTCGTAAGTTATTTGGAATTTACGATTTACTTAACATGTCAGAATAAGGCAAAATTGAGCATAAACTTCCATTTTGAGGAACCTAAATACATTAGACAACTTCAAAATTACGTTTATGATATTTGTTTGAACATGATTGAATACAAATATTCTCTTGGGAAAATTTCGTAAATTATTCGTAATTTACGATTTTATCAACATAGCGAAATTGTAAATTTTTCATATAAATATGAATTTTGAGGATTATTGCATTGGAAATAGTAGCATGAAAACTAAACAACAGAACTGAACCTGATAAAATAAATTAATCAGTGGCGCCGACTATGTGGGGGCTCGAGCCCCCCCAGAAAATTTTCTGTAGGGGCTCAGCCCCCCCAGAAATTTTGAATACTGATTCACTATTAAACAAGAAAATCTTTCCTCTATTTCTATTTAGTTTTTTACCAAAATCATAGCTGTAAAGTAAGGTTGTTGCAATTCAAAATAGACATAAATTGACTAAAAAAAAAAAAAACAAGAAAGGCTGAAAGTCTCTGTATGGGGCGCGGGGGGGGGGGGGGGAGATCAGAGGAAGATGATTCCCTTTGCTGTGCTATGGGAATCCCAATCACTTATGGTTTGTGCATGAGGAGCAAAAGTTTTCAGAAACATCGATGCAAAGTTCACAAAAGTTACTGCCATATTGTTATTACATTTTTTATTTTAACTTTATTTTATTAATATATTATACGCTTGATGCTACTCTCTTCCCTAAGTTTAAGTGAAAATAATTTTTATAAAGGTTTCTGAGATGTTTAATTCGCCTTTTTTTTTTTTTTTTTTTTTTTTTTAATTATTTATATTTGCATTTTATTTATTTGGTTGCTTCTTTTTTCCCTTGGCATTTTTAAATAAAAATGAACTATTTTGGATGTAAGTCATGAATTTATAAACAATAAGAAGTATATAATATTTTCCTCCCTCCCCCTTTTTTTTTATGAAACTTTTTATTTTAGGAAAATAAACCTTGATAATCTGGTGTGTCACTCATAAAATTAAATTTTATGGCCTATTGGAGCTGTGCCATGTTCAAATTTGTCACTTGATATAGCTGCTCTAATGCAGACTCGTTGACCTTTCCAACATAAATTATGCGAGAAGTGCCGAACTGTTTATCAGCCAGGGTAGTTCAGTGGTTAGAGCATCCGCGCGTTAAGCGGAACGGCCCGGGTTCGATTCCCGATTCTGGTATTTTTCACATAGTTGGTAAAATGTCAGCTTTCTACTCCATTCTATCAAAATTTAATTAATGATAGTTATTATAAACTAAAAGTCTATGTTTCAAATCATTTCTATTAAGCAGATTAAATACAGTGGAAACATTAAGATTTAAATTTTAAGGGCTTCAATAGAAATAACCCGACCAGTGTTCAACTATTATAACACATTAAAGACCAAAGTTTTTAACAAATAAAACAACTTTATTCAACAAGATATAATGATATATTAAGATTTCAAATTTATCAAGAAATTAGATTTAACAAGAGATTTAACAAGAACAAGATTACCTTTTACAGGTGTTGAGCTAGGCATATTGATAAACACAATGAAAAAGCAGATGACAATATACTTCAAGAAACGTCGCAGAGCCTCCGCGATCGCCTGGTTGATCAGCGGGAAAATACGATGAAGAAATATACTTCCGCGATCGCCTGGTTGATCAGCGAAAGTGAAGCAAGACGAAATAACACAAAATTGAAATGAAGACAATTACGTTCATCCACTATACACTTCAATTTAGAAACTTTCATTTAACTTTTAATTAACTTTTAAAAAGATTTCAAACTTAAACAAATGACGCTTAAAAAGCGTCTAAACAAAATTTAACATTAATTAAACTATCAAATTTAACAAACTCGTCTCAAAAGGACGTCAATTTATCATTTTATTCAAAACTTCCATCATCCATGAACGACGGAAAATTTAACCTTTAACAAGGAACAATTTAACAAACAGAAACTTAACATGTGTAAACTATTAACAACTTAACAACGGCAGCCATCATTTCTTAAAAAAAATGCAATAGCAAAAGAGCATTACTAGCTTAGCTGGAACGATACTATAAGCACATACATCGTTACTTGGCCATCAACAGCTTGAAGCTACTCACACTACTCATAAACTACTGCTTCATACCTAATTGAAGACTAGCTGGCCATTGCTAAACACTGCCGATAACTGCACTTTAACACATACATCGCGATCTCTTTATACTGACTGACAAGTCAAAAATCTACATATAAACAATGCATTACCATTGCCACTCAACAGTCAAAGTCAAAAATACAATTTATCATAACTACTTTAATAGAAGTGGCAACAGCAAAAATTAAGAAAATTATGCAGAGCAAATTTGGCAACAGCAACAATGTAAACAGAACATCGTTAGTAATGGCGCGATGTAAGTAAAAGATGGCTGACCGAGTTCAAATAGAGAAAACTTTTAAATTCAAATTAAAGGTAAGTTAACAACTATATATATAAAATATAAGCATTTATATTCATAAAATTAATAATTTTTTATGTGCGAGGACAATTGATAGATATCAATTGCCCCCCACCACAGCATATAAAAAATTTAACAAAATACCATCATGAGATTCCACATAGTCCATACGAAGTGTCACAAGTGATATAATAAACTAATTACCATGAAGATTACCATTGACAAAAACTTAGATTTTCAAGTGATGAAATACAACTCCTCACCCTGCAGATATACTAAAGGAAAAGGTGATATGAAAAATACATCATATACAATATTATATACAGTTATATTATGCAATTCAATTTTATATACAAGAAATGAATATATACAATATATGAAAAATTATGAAAAAAAATGAATATATATACATAATGAACAAATACGCAAGGCGCCTCACGATTTCACACACACATTCACACCATGATAACATAATATAAAAAATTATGAAAAGTATCTACAGAGCAAAGAAATTTATTCAAACACAAAAGATTTATATAAAGATCAATTTTATAAATTTTAACAAATCACTTTTTGTCAACGGCTTCGTAAACTGGTCGGCAAGATTTAATTTAGAGGAAATATATTCAATATGGAATTTGCCCTCATCAAACCAATCCCTTATAAAAAATAGTTTAATATTAACATGACGTGTATGGAAACTCTCAATCCTGGACTTTGTAAAACGTATTGCAGCCTGATTATCAGCATATAGGGTAGGTATTTCAAAATTATTTTCTATAAGATTTAAGCCAGAACATTCACATAAAATATTATAAAACCAGTCCTGCTCACGAACACAATCACACATAGAAACAAATTCTGACTCCATCGTTGATATGGTAATCCCTTTCTGTTTATTAGTACGCCAAGAAACAGCAGCACTATCCAAAAGAATTAACTGGCCACCCATAGAAACATAGTCGTCCCTATTAGCGGCGAAGTCAGCGTCAGAATAAGAAATTAATTTAACCTGTGTGCATTTAAGATGGAGCTTATATTGACTGGTGAATTTTATATATCCAAGAAGTTTAAGTAGGCCCTGCCAATGTTTAATACCTGGATTTTGTTGGAACTGTGAGAAAATGTTGGTAGCATATGCGATATCAGATCTAGTACGGTTTGAAATGAAAGAAATACAACCTAAGAGATTTCTGTAAGGTAAATGAGAAGCTTCATCGATGTCTTCTTGAATAACAGGACAATCACTTTTTGAAAATTTGATACCTTTAACAATAGGTAAGGAGGAGATAGGTACACGGTGATTTTGAAACCTCTTAATGACTTCGTCAATATATTGATTTTGGTGGATCAAAACTCCTGTATCTGTATACTCAAACTCCACACCTAATAACTTGCGTGTGATACCCAAAATTTTCAAATCAAACTTTGATTTCAGCAAACTTAAAATGTCATTAGCTTGAGATTCAGTCCTGGCAAAAACAACGATGTCGTCAACATAAACCAATAAAACAGAAAAATCATAATATGAATAAGCACAGTTACAATTTTCAAATTTATTAAAACCAAGTTCCAACAATACTTTATTTAATTCATAAAACCATAATCTGCCTGACTGGTGTAATCCGTACAGTGCTCTATCCAGCTTACAGACCCAGTCTTCTTTACCTTTTTCAGTAAAGCCAACTGGTTGCCTCATGTAAATTTCATCCTCTAAGGGAGCGTACAGATAGGCACACTTAACATCGCACTGTACATTAAACCAACCATAACATGAGACTAAAAGAGAGAAAAAAAAATCTAACAACAGAAAAGTTTATCACAGGCGAGAAGGTCTCATCGTACGATTCGCCCTGGATCTGGTTGAAACCTTGCGCGACCAACCTGGCCTTGTATCTGACAATGTTGCCAGACTCGTCACGCTTTACTGTGTAAACCCAGCGGTTTCCCAACGCAGTCTTGTTCTCAGGGAGTCTCACAAGATGCCAGACACCTCTCGTGGCCATACATTCTAACTCTTCCAACATAGCCCCATGCCATTCATCAGATTGTGCAGATTTTAAAGCCTGTTTATACGTTCTCGGGACCACCACATCTAGTCAACTAGCCGTGCTGGACGCGGAAGGTATAACACCAGGATTAACAACACCAGTAAACTTATTAAACTTGGAAAAATCAAAATCAGCAGGGTTAAAAACAATATTATTTAAATTACAAAACTTTTTGACATCATTAGGTGACCTCTGACAACACCTTTTACCCTCTCCATCAGGATAATAGTAAATATCGACCTTTTCTCCCTGAGGTCGAGGCACAACCTTCCTGTACCACACGGGATTGGTCATCCAGTTAGGAGAAGCAGTCTGCGGAGTAACTTGAGGAGCAGGAGAAACGGCTGGGACGACAACTTCAGTCTCGCTGGGCAAGACCCCAGAGGTACCAGGCTCCGGACCAGGAAGAAGGTACCGGTCAACGGGCCGTGGTTGTTCCTCTGGGACAAGCACCAACTCAAAAGAAGAGTCGCCCATCACCGCTCCACTGCGTAGAACATCACCGCTTTCAACAAAAGAAACATTAATGGTTTCCACAACCTTCCTCTCGTCTTCTAACCAGACCCTGTAACCACGGGTACGCAAGGCATAGCCCACAAGGACACCACGTTTTGATTTGGAGTCTAACTTGTGCTTACGTCTAACCTTTGGAACACCCACATATGTCAACGTACCGAATGGTCTTAAATGTCGAACAGAAGGTTTATTTCCTGAATAGAGTTCAAATGGAGTTTTAGAGTTCCCACCGTGACAAATCCGGTTCCACGTATAATTAAAGTGTAAACAAGCTTCAGGCCAGAAATCATCAGACAAGCCACTGGATTTTAGCATAGCCCGAACACAGTTCATGATGGTTTGGTTGAACCGCTCACAAACTCCATTTTCTTCTGGTGTGTAAAAGTTGGTCAGCTCATGATTTATTCCATTTTCTCTACAAAAACCCTTAAAAGAATCATTATCAAACTCTTTGCCATTGTCAGTTCTGATCGACTTCAACTTGGTTCCCAAAAACCTTTCGGCCCTCAAAACATGTCTCTTAAAAACATCAAAACACATGGATTTTTCCTGGAGGGGGTAAACGGATGACCTACCAGAAAAATCATCTATTATAGACAAGAAAAAACGTTCACCCTTTTTGCCAGGAATTTTAATTGGACCCCAAGTATCCATAAAAAGTCGATCTAAAGGTTTTTTGGAAGAAGAATGACTTAAGGGTTTGAAAGAAATACGATTTTGCTTACTCACATGACAGGGATCACAAAAAAAATTATCAACTGATTTTAAATTGGGCAGACCTTTTACAGCAGAATTACGGATAGTATTAAAAATTAAGTCAGGACTTAGGTGATCAAAACGAAGGTGCCAGGTATCAAAGTCTTTTATATTAACAGGTTTTATTACAGGAAAAGCTGAAATTTCAGTATTATCATTTAAATTTTCATTAGAATTCTGCCCCCCATTCAATTTAACACTGTGCTTATTTTTAATTACTTTTGGAAATGTATAATAAATCCCGTCATGGAGTTTAGCAGAGAAAAGGAAATTACCATACTTGTCGACCACGTTTATTTTGCCGGCCTCACCAATAAATTTAGCACCACCCTGGTCGAATCTAGAACCACTCAAAAGATTTTTCCGCAAGTTCGGCGAATACAAGACGTTCCAAAGTTTAATAACAGTCCCATTAAAATTCAGTTCTACTTCACCTTTACCAGTAATGGGAAAAGTGACGCCATCAACAGCCACGTGTAACTCATCACCAGAAATTTCAGAAAAATTACAAAAAAAAGATTTATCTTTGCAGAAGTGATGAGAGGCCGCCGTATCATAAGCCCAGCTGCCCTCTCTATCAAAACTACTTAAATTTGCTTCAGCTATGAAATTTTGAGCTTTATCACGTTTTGACTGTTGATTAGAGCCACCCCTCTTAGAAAAATTACTTCTGAGTGGTTTTTCCTTTTCTTTTGCAGCTAGATCATTATTTAACTTAACTTTACAATCTTTAATAACATGGCCTTTTTTTCCGCACCTCCAACAAGTAAAAACAGGCCTACGTTTAAATTTTACATTTTGGGCCTCAATAGAACATTCCGTTCTACTTTTATCAAAATTTCTAAGTTGAAGGCGCGTTTCCTCGGCACATAACTCAACAATAATATTTTTAAAGTTAAAGTCCTTATCAGGCCAGCGAAGAATTTGTTGAACAACCTGATCAAACTTATCAGGTAGGTATCTCAAAACCTGAAAACATAAGTATTCGTCAGCAATAGGTTTATTAATGGATTTTAACTGATCAGCAATTTTAGATATTCTAGCTGCAAAAACACCAATAGATTCGCCAGGTTCTAAAAAACATGTCATAATTTCAGAAAACAATTTCATATGATAACTTCTACTATCTGGCTGGAAGTTAACCTTTAAAATTTTCCACGCTTCTGAGGGGTCAGTACATTCACTTATTAAACTTTTAAATTCATTATCAATATTCAAATATAAAATTGACATGGCAGCATTCTGCCTTCTTTTAAAGTCTTGTACTGCCTCCTCAGATACCGTTTCACTGACTTTGGGCTTAGTTTCGTTACCAATGACGATATCATAAGCATTTTTATCCATAAGTAAAAATTTAATATCACACTTCCAACCAGAGTAGTTAGTGGCATTTAACTTGGTAATTTGAGGTACAATATTATAAGCCATTTTTTTTTTTAAATAGTTACTTAATTATCAATTATACAGAAAACAAGAAAAGAACAACTGGTCAAGTTTTAAAAAAAATGACACCCTCAAAAAAAACTTGCCCATAACCAAATATTATAAACTAAAAGTCTATGTTTCAAATCATTTCTATTAAGCAGATTAAATACAGTGGAAACATTAAGATTTAAATTTTAAGGGCTTCAATAGAAATAACCCGACCAGTGTTCAACTATTATAACACATTAAAGACCAAAGTTTTTAACAAATAAAACAACTTTATTCAACAAGATATAATGATATATTAAGATTTCAAATTTATCAAGAAATTAGATTTAACAAGAGATTTAACAAGAACAAGATTACCTTTTACAGGTGTTGAGCTAGGCATATTGATAAACACAATGAAAAAGCAGATGACAATATACTTCAAGAAACGTCGCAGAGCCTCCGCGATCGCCTGGTTGATCAGCGGGAAAATACGATGAAGAAATATACTTCCGCGATCGCCTGGTTGATCAGCGAAAGTGAAGCAAGACGAAATAACACAAAATTGAAATGAAGACAATTACGTTCATCCACTATACACTTCAATTTAGAAACTTTCATTTAACTTTTAATTAACTTTTAAAAAGATTTCAAACTTAAACAAATGACGCTTAAAAAGCGTCTAAACAAAATTTAACATTAATTAAACTATCAAATTTAACAAACTCGTCTCAAAAGGACGTCAATTTATCATTTTATTCAAAACTTCCATCATCCATGAACGACGGAAAATTTAACCTTTAACAAGGAACAATTTAACAAACAGAAACTTAACATGTGTAAACTATTAACAACTTAACAACGGCAGCCATCATTTCTTAAAAAAAATGCAATAGCAAAAGAGCATTACTAGCTTAGCTGGAACGATACTATAAGCACATACATCGTTACTTGGCCATCAACAGCTTGAAGCTACTCACACTACTCATAAACTACTGCTTCATACCTAATTGAAGACTAGCTGGCCATTGCTAAACACTGCCGATAACTGCACTTTAACACATACATCGCGATCTCTTTATACTGACTGACAAGTCAAAAATCTACATATAAACAATGCATTACCATTGCCACTCAACAGTCAAAGTCAAAAATACAATTTATCATAACTACTTTAATAGAAGTGGCAACAGCAAAAATTAAGAAAATTATGCAGAGCAAATTTGGCAACAGCAACAATGTAAACAGAACATCGTTAGTAATGGCGCGATGTAAGTAAAAGATGGCTGACCGAGTTCAAATAGAGAAAACTTTTAAATTCAAATTAAAGGTAAGTTAACAACTATATATATAAAATATAAGCATTTATATTCATAAAATTAATAATTTTTTATGTGCGAGGACAATTGATAGATATCAATAGTTTATGAAATTTGAACATTTTAAGTAAAAATGAAGAGTAAGAACAAATATTGTTTTTAAAACTTAAAGAGAAGATATAGCAGAAATTATTTCGAGATTCTGTCTTTCCCCTCCAATTTTAACTTAACATAATCACAATATTGTTTTCAAACTGAAGTGACTGATGGCCGTATTATCCCAGCGACCTCCCTGCTACTCTTAATTTTGTTTTATAAATTCGATTTACATAAACTAAATGGCAAAAATTATGATGGCATTTTCAGGACCAGTTTTGGGGCCCTTTGCTACTCAGGACGTCTCTGGCACGTGTCCCTGTGTTAATCAGGCCGTTGTTTGTGTGTGCATAAGCATGGGTGCATTATTATACTAAATTTGATGACCTTGTATTAGAAATATGATCCCCCCCCCAAAAAAAAAAAAACATCCTGGCTACGGCCTTGGTTCGAGCCCCCCCAGAAAATTTTCAAAGTCGGCGCTGCTGAAATTAATAGATTAGAATAAGACAATTATATACAAGTGAACGGTGGATAGTGTATTAGGCGAGGATTTCATTCTGTCACTGTATCAAGCTTTGGTCAAATTCATTTCTTTTAACATGATTATAATACGTCTCGCTCTAGAAATTTCTGAGAGCAAAAATATGATGGGGAACTGAGCAGAGTCCACCTATGCCAACTAGTTTAGTGTTGATATGGGAATATTTTGCTAATTGAACTCTGTTTAATGCACTATTTCTGTCACCTTAGCTAAGAATTTCAATATTAATTTTGTTTCTAAGCAAAGGCAAACAATTAAATATTAAATAAAATCTTGTCTACATAAGGGATGCACCAAATATTCGATATCTATTCGGTATTCAGTTTATTCAGCCATACTACCAAATATTCGGTTCGGCCAAATCTAAAACTATTCGGTTAGCTGAATACATAAAAATTCAATTTTTTAAAAATTTTAATCACTTGAGAAATGACTGCCATTTTTAATTATCTTTAAATTAAAATTTAATGATTAAAAAGTAATTAAGAAATAGTAACAAAGTAATTAAGAAATAGATTATATTTAAATGAAAACAATTGTTTTATCTAGTTTCAAGTAACATTAAAGAACGAAATTTGTCTTTATCAATTACCGTATAACGATATACATTTCTAAAATTCAGTTTAAGAAAAAATGTGTACATAATCCACATGATGTTGCCATCTAGAAAATTTCAAGAAAGCAAACAAAGATCACATCCAAATCTGGCAAGAAAAATGACATAAGTCATAAAATAGCTATTTTGAGTTTGTCATTGCAAAATGTGTATGAAGTGCCCCAACATACATGAAAAGCATCACATCTCTATCCCATAATTTATCCACATGAAACTGGGAGACATTTGTGTCAGTTTTAATACAGGCTAGCCAATACTTATTACTTTTAAATTGATTTTTCTCAAATGCTGCATTGCTGGATTGTGCTTTTTTTTTTTTTTTTGGAGTGGTTGCAACAAGGTATTGTTGTTTATGTGTTTATTAAGAAGTCTAACAGTGAATATTCTCCTAAACTTGCTTAGGTTACTGATTTGGACTACAGTTGTAAGAAAAAGTAATCAGAAAAAAAAAAAATAATAAATAAACAAGAGAGAGAGAATAATTTGTTTAATCTCAGGAATGAAATTGAAACTTGAGATTCCTAAAGGGGAAAATGTATCGAAATTAGGAATTTACTTGTGCTGTATAAGTATAATTGAAGGGTTTTAACATTAGAATATAATGAAATGATTAGGAATCAAAGTTAAAAAACTTATAAATGAAGAAATGTATAAAATATGCTTCACTGTACACAAAAGGGTTATGATAAAACACATGTTTTTTCTCAAAATTAACAAAAGCATTATTATTCAAGTACAAATTTAATGAACATTTTATACTCAAAAACAGAATTTATAGAAAGGAAATATTAGAAAGAACTAAGTCTTACCTTGGTCTCCTTGTAATCTTTTAATATGAGTGAAAGATTCCTCAGCTGCACATACCAGTCTGGCTCTTCTTTTTTTCACTCTTCTTTCATACTCATGTTCTTCATAAAAACGCTCATTATGACTAGAGTCTCGTCGATGAATATCGCTACCTATTCCACTTCGATTTGAACAGTTCATTGGGCTATTAGGCACATTATCAACATCATACATTTTAAATCCTGGAGCTGTTTTTCGAGATTTAGTAGGTATTGTTTCTAGGTAAGGATTATATATGCTGAAATCTCTATAATAATATTCAAGAATTAAAGCTGCAGCTCTCTGAATGCTTAATTGACCAAGAGTGTAACAATGGCTTTCTCCATCAGGCGAACGTACAACTTTAACAAAATATTGTGCATTTAACTGCCGTATCTCAATAAGAATTACAGCTAAGTAATGAATAAATAACAAAGTATCAACTAAAGAAACAGCAAATAAAACAATACTATGGTAATCTTCATGGCGTTTTTCAACTATCCTGACACCATAAAATAACCAATAAGCAAATGTAAAAACTATCATCAATGCTAAAACAATTGCACGGTAAATAAATATTCTTGGCAAAGTCACTTTGGGTCTTCGAAAAAATAGAGCCCAGGAACCAAAGAGAAGTATTAAAAGCTTAAACGATAAACTAATCAATAGTCCATCACATTCTGGTCCACACTTTTGCACTTTCCAATCTAATGCTTCTATTTTTGGCAGTATCACCATCGCTATAGGAGACGCAAAGGCACAAAAAGACAAAAACATTGTAAAAACAGTACCTACCCACATATGACAATAAAATCCAACACTAGTTTCATAATCACCATTCAGTTTTGATAAGTCATCTAAAGATCCAGAATGATCACTAGTATTGCCAGTTATTGCTGTAGTATTATCACCCCAATTGTCATCTTGGGAAAGGATCTGAACTTCAATAAACTCTTCAGGGCGATTATCATTGCCATTACCACATTTACTGTTAAAAGTAGAGTTTAGTGAGCGGTCATTTTTAGGTGTCCGATGGCCATGTTTTGAAGAACGGCTTCGATAACTATGATGGTTAGTACTTCCATGAGTACTATGAGCTCGACTTCGACGTGATCGTGAAGACTGTTCACTATAGCAAGATCTCACAGATTCAGTTTCCATGTTTGGCTTGCGTGGTAGATTTATACCTGTGCCAACATGGATATCTCCAGTCCACAAAGACATAATTAATATTTAAAAGAAACCTTTTAATTATCCATAGTCCAAAACCTATAAAAATTAAAATATTATAAATTACTTTTTTCAACAATAATGAAAAATAGATGTAGATAACAATTGGTATAGATTCAGAGATATCAATGTGTAAGATATACTTTTTTTTCAACATTACTTTTCATAAAATTTACATTATAGGAACATATTTCTATACTTTAAAAAGGAAAAAATAAATAAAAATATTATAGAAAATCTATATTAGCATTGCTATGGAAAGTGTTTCCAAACTCCAGATTGGTATGCACGTTAAAAACAAGGCCATAGCCTAAGGTATGATACTACCCTTGAAATTTTGTAGATTTGTATAAAAATTTTTAGTTAAATTTCACTTTTTTCTTTTTAGTTAAACTTCATTTCAAAAAAAAAAAATTCTAATTTTTTAAATGTCTACTTAAATGTCTGTAATGTTACTTAAATGTCTGTAAATGTTACTTAAATGTCTGTAAACCAAGAGTTTTCAATATATTTATTTATTTTTTAATCATTGCAACTTAGTTAAACATACATACATACATATATATATATATATATATATATATATATATATATACATATACTATATATATATATACATACCTTTTGTTTTAAAATAATTTTTATACCACTTAATTTTAGCAGAAAAATGCAATTTCTATATTTTTGCATATTTTTACTGCTTATCTCCACCCCTCTCCTGAAATCTATCCTGATTTTCCTTAAAGACTGAGGACATGCTTGAACAGTACTTTCCAGTAAATATATTACATCAGAAATACTTCTTTTTCTTCTATACAAAAAGGAGGGGAGGGGAGGGTTACACAATATCAGATTTCCATAAAAAAAAAAAAATCTGATCTGACATCTTTTACTGTCTTTACAATTACAAGAAAAATTATCTAGTACTTTATCAAATTTTGATTAAAAATTACAAAGAATATAAAATTTCAGTCATAACTTTATTAAAAAACTATGAACACCAGAAAATAAACTAGTAAGTTGTGAGCACTACAAAGCATTTTTCTATATTTTCTTATACAAACCATTTATTAAAATTATTTTCTATGTTAACAGGGTTCGCACTAAGGAAGAAAAATGAGTGGAATTCTCCCACTCTAACAAAAAAATTTGGGATTTTGAAAATTTAAGTGAGATTTTTGAAATTTAAGTCAGTAATTACATTTTACAGAAAAAAAGTATTTTCAAGAAATATGCAAATTACAGACATGTGATTGCTGAAATTAGAAATTAGCTGAAAATTTTTTGCTAATATGATTGATTGGGTGATTAGTTGAATATTGATAACATCACTTTCAATAAACTGATGACATAAACATTTATATATGTAGTTTTTATCTACATTAAGCATTTTCAGGATTTTTTCATTAGCTTAAAAAAAAAAAAAAAATCTTCAATATACCGGCAATAACTTTTATATCCACATAAAATCTTATTAAAATTTCACACCAGAGTAAAACAAATTTTTCAAACAAATATAGAATATGATTTTTGACACCCCATAAAGATTTAATTAAGAAAAAATAAAGATTCATTAAGTTCAGCATTAAAGGTCTAAAAATAATTACATATGTCAGAAATATTGACACTTCTATAGCTTTATTGTTTCTAGAATTGATCATTGACCACAATCCGTATTCCAGAGATGGGAAAGAGGGGGGGGGGGGGGAGGATTAAAAAATATTACAGAGTAAGAAATATTAAACTCTTTTAATTCTACTTCTACTAAAGCAAGTTTAAAATGAATATTATAAATATAATTTATGCTTCAAATGGGTAAATATTGGGAAACAAGACTTCTGCAGAACATTTGATTGCTGATCGCTAGATGGAGATAAATAAAGGGGGAGGTGGGCAAAAAATAATTACCTGAGCAAGAAATATTCAACAATTGTATTTATTTACAGGTTCTAGAATCTCATAAAGCAAGTTTGACATGGATATAACATTTATGTTGTGGATGGAGAAAGATTAAGAATCAGAAGCTTTTGTAGAACATTTGATCGCAGATTGTTCCATTTTTATTTATTTATTTATTTTTTAACGAATGATATCAGTGATTTTTTTTTTTAAACGGAAAAAATAAATTTGCGTAGTTCAATGAATTAGGTTTAAAAAAATTAAAAAATAAATTGCGGGGAAAGTGCGCATATGAAAATTTTTTAAGTGGGATTTTTTTTTATATTGCGCGATCCCTGGATAAATGCAGATGATTTTCGTCACAGGGAAGCCCAGTGGCAGAAAGTTTTGTAGCTGTCTGCGACAGGCTTTTAAAACTTCACAATCTGTCTGCAAAATTTGCATGTAATCAGGGGTGAAAATGGCTTACACTCAAAAAGCCTGAAAGCTGATGGCGTTTAACAACAGTGGTGATCTTGTGCAACAATACACAGATACAATTTTATTACAGAACAATACAGTATAAACAATTGCACAAAAATAAGTTGAACTCATTCAATTAAATATTTTATAGCAATGTTTCACATAACACAATATAAATAATTATAAATAATAAAAGTATTACTAATACGATAATTCAGTAATGAGGTAACCACTATAATTAATATTACTATAAACACATATTAATGCTTCACATTTTCTAAAGAAAACAGTAATGAATGTGAAGGATCCGATATGCGTATGTTCCTGTAGAATCTCAGTAACAGATAACAGGAGAAAAGAATACACGCATAACGCTGCCTATCAAGGGAGATCTAGGCTCCCTAGATCGCCATTGTTAAGCACTGTTCTGTGCGTTCCTACCATGGCACCTATGGGGAGGGTCCTAGAGTTCCTACCAGAGAGCATCTAAGACATCATACATCAGTAGCACATTGTCGCGGGCAAGAAATGTCCATAAATTGCAGACAATTTTTTTTATGACTGCAGACAAAGACTGTCCGAAAGTTGACAAATTTTTTTATTATAACATACAAAAACTGTCCGCAAGCCTTTTTTGTGTGTGTGTCCGCAACTATGTCACTGTGTAGCGGTGTTTCTGCCACTGGGCATGGAAGTATAACACTTAGTGGAAGTATAACACATACATCAATTTTATGCAGTTCAGAAAATATCTCGGATTTTTTTTTTTTTTAATTACTAATTTATTTTAATGAAAAACATCAATAATATTGTTTTAAATTATCATAGATCTGTGGTCAGGGTTTAAACTGCTATTAGTTTTTTTATCATTTTGCTAAAAGGTATATTTTGCTAAAACAAGTCGGTCAGAATTTCGCTAAAAAGCTAAAACTGGATAACTGTATAAAATATCTCTATTACAAAAAATCTCTAATACAAAAAAAAAAAAAAAATCTGAATTATTATATTCAGATTTTTTTTTTTTTTTTAATATTTGCAGGCAAAAACTACAAAAGGACTGAAATTTTTGGGAATCCTTATTTATATAGTAATTTGGATTTATTTTTAATTTTCAATGATTGAATTTAAATACAAAAATATTTAAAAGTATGTTAGAATTCAGAATTTGCTTCATAGAAGCATTTTTAGCACTAGTATTTCACAATAATCTACCACTACACTTTACTTGATTTTTAAATTGCTTTTCTTCCATTTTACACATATGATATGAATACCTCTTTTTCTATTGATAAAATCAAAACATAGTTTCCCTGATTCATATTTTTAAAGTCACAAATATGGATGCTTGGTTAAAATCATCAATGAACAAAAGGAATAGAAAATAAAACTGAGGATAACAAAGCTAAGTAAAAGAAATCAATGGTATACAAAGAATTAACTTTCGAAAAAGCTAAAATAGTGCTTGCCTATTTTTGCTAAAATGCTAAAGTAATTTTTTTGCCAGGTTAAACCCTGTCTGTGGTGGTGGGGTGAGAGGAGGGATTCTCTTACATACACACAATTTTTTTTTCTAGTTCAATATTGCTTACTATTATCAACAATTCTTATTAATTTCACAATTACTCATTAAAAATAATTATCATTATATACATTTATACGAAATTTTGTTTTATACTGCCATATAAAACTTTTTTTTAAAAATGAGACGACAATGCCACCTGAAGTGCAATTGATTCCAAACTGTAATCAGCACCAGTTTAGGTCAAAGTCCAATTAAATACTAAGTTTGGTTAAATTTCATTCAATGGCTTGTGAGTCCACAAAATTTATGATATACAATATATACACACAGAGAGACATTTTCTGAAATATGTGATCAGGACATCTCAAAACATGTAAATCCATCAAAAATTGGAAGTCAAAAATTTTCACAAATCCAATATTTTCTTCTTATATAGAGAAGAAAGTAAAAAATGATTTTAGAATGTCTAAAGTTTGCGCTAACTTTTCTTAGTGATACAGATTTTCTCTGCCAGAAATTTTTTTTTGTTTCAGCATGTATCTTTTCAGATATGCAACTTAGTGCTGACTCTAGAATAGGGATGTGAGTTTTCCGGAAAATTTTCAATCTCTTAAATTACGAAGGTTTTGTAAAATAAAACTAAATACATTAAAGCTGCAAATAAACAAAACTATTCAAAGAAAAGTATGAATAATTATTCAATTCAAAAAGAAATTAATAAACAAAACACAGAAATTATGATTTAGTGGTTTATTAAACATATACAAAGCTAGAAAGTTATAATTTTTAATGCCTGTTTTGCATGTATAATGGTTGAATAATCTATATAAAAAAGGTGTCTGTGAATGTTCTGTAGCTGTCAGAGACCCTCACATATCACTGCCAACAGCTGAACCCCATTTTATTATATATAGGGAAAATTTTTATAAGAATTAATGATTTTTTTTTCTAATTCTGTTTTCATTATTATTTAAAAAAAAAAAAAATTCTAGAAAAATTACATTTGCCTTTGTTTTTCTCAAAATTTATTTATTTAATATTTAATACTTCATACTGAAGTTACAAAGTGGAAAAAAATTATCAATTTTTTTTTTTTTCCCAATTTCAAAATAAAACATTTAAAAAAAAAAAAAAAATGTTTTTGAAAAACAAGAACAAATTTAACAAATGTGAATTTTCTGAAAGTAAATAGAATGGAAAAAAAAAAAAAAAAACAGAGGTAATTATCATAACGAATTGCTATTTAGAATAATATGGGGTTTGGCTGCTAGTGGCAGAGAAATCATACAGTCGGCAGCAAAATTATTGAAGCACACATCCATATTTTCTTTTTCTTTTTTTTTTTTTTTTTAGTTTGATCGCTAAATTTTATCATGAACTTACTTTTTTATAAACAGTATAAGACTAAGATCATGAATCGATAAATATTTACTTAACAAAATAATCAGGGGTGAAACTTTTCAGGTGCTACCCTTGAATTCAGGGTTTTTGAAATTTTTTCTGTTTTTGATTTTCATGTAAATTATTTTGTTTTTACAGAAATTTCTTTTATAATGTATTAAGAACTCTCTAAATATCATTTAATACAGGTAGCCATATGATATTTCACTATTAAATCTTCCCTATTTGCATGCAAATATCAGTTTTCAGGGTTTTTGCATGCTAGGTAGTTTCACCCCTGAATAATATTAGGTGCACATCTTTTAAATCGAAATTATTAGTATTGCATCAATAATTTTGCTGCCGCCTGTACAAGGTAATTAGCAAGGTATGGCTCAGACCATGCAAGGGTTCATTTCATCAAAATTCTTTTGATTTTTACTTTTTTCGATTTGTTCTATTTTTAAGCATAGTTTGCGAACACAAAATTATATTTTTTAATAGTTGGTGGTATTGGATAATGGATGTAATCCTCTATTTAAAAAAAAAAAATTAATCTGGAAGTTTGAGATTTTTATTATTATTGTTATTATTTAACTTTAAATGTAACACCCACTGTGAGATTTTTCAAGTACAATTCAATTTCGGATATTTTAAGCAAATAAAGAAATATTGAGTTTTTTCAACTAAACCTCTAGTTACAAGATATGATGCGATTAATTTTATCTATTTGATTTCCTTAAATTTTAATCAAAATCTTGCTGCTTATTTATTTAGGCAATTAATTGTATTTCCTGTTGCTTGCATTAAAAAAAAAAAAAAAAAAAAAAAAATCCTCATTAGAAATTAGTTTTAAAAAGTGATTTAAGAAAATATAATTATGTTTTTACATAAGATTTTTCTCTAAAATTTTCAACAATGCCAATTTTGTAATTAAAGAAATTTTTTTTTTAAGTTTTGCTTTTTTTTTTTAAATTCAATATTTAACAAAGTTTATAACAATGTCCTAACTTTCTGAGTCACTCTCAGAAACAGAGACCATAAGGTGACTTATGCCAGAATTGCTGTCTGAGTTTGAAAAACATCGGCGTATCATCATTTATCAAATGAATATTTTGAAAAATAGATATACATGTTCAGCAGTATAGTAGTGCATTAATTTATCAATATATTCTTTTTTTGTAATGTTGCCAAATGTTTTATAATTATGTTCTTACAAACTTATTGAATGGACATTTAAAATTCTGATTAGCAACCACAGATCTCTTGTAGTTTAATCAGAAACTTTTGTTTTTCCCACTGTATATAGCATTACTGTGACTAATAAAAGAAATTTTAAATATATCATGCAAAAGATTTACTAAAAAAAATTGTTTTTTTTTTGGTTGGAAAATTTTCCGGAAAAACATAAAAGAAAATTTTCCAAAAGAGAAAATTTTCCGCGGAAAATTTTCCACCCCACATCACTACTCTAGAATAAAAGGCCGCTGGGGGGAATTCAATAAAAAGGACATTTGCATAATTTGTGGTCTTCTATGTTGTGATTTTTGTACGTGACAAAAGTAAATTACTAATTTTACATGTATATACATATATGTGTGGGCTTATATGCATTTGTTGTTCCTGGAGTGCTGTAAAACTATTGCTAGAAGGTTAAATTCCAGAAAAAAAAAAGTATCAAAAGGCCTCTGAACATTTAAAATGTTTGAAAAAGGCCACTTGGTACTAAAATATTTTTAAAAAGGGCCGTTGGATGCTAAAGTGGGTTGAAAGAGGACCGCAGGGTGCTTAAATATTTTAAAAAGGGCTGCAGGGTGGAGCACCCTGCCAAATTAGCCGAGTCATCACTACAACTGCTACCAGACTATGACTACTGCCTTTTTGTAAATTTTTCACACATTTTACAAATAGGTTAAAAATACCAATACTGTTCACTTTTACTTAGCAATCTCTTCTATGCTATTGCCCATATATCAAGTCTCCTGTGATTGGGACACAGGGAGAGATATGTAAAACAACAAATGTTGTGTCAAAGTATTTGTATCCATAGCCTATTGACTGTATACTGTACAAATATGAATATTGGGTATATTCTTAAGAAATAAAGTAGCATATAAACTGCAAAAGAAATACCCAGTGGCAAAATTATAAATTTGCAATTGACATGAATACACCAGCACAGTCGCAAAAGTGTTACACATTTGGCTTGGAAAAAGTTAATGCAAAATAAAATGATAGAAACTGAACACTATATAGAAATAGAAATAGATACAAGATGGCAAGACAGCAGATTAATACATAAGTACTCTTCCTCCAAATAAATAAATTCACTGAAAATTTTTTGCAATTGAGAAATATTTGACACATACATTTATATTTACGTACATTTTATTCTTTTATATTACTCTAGTAACTTTAGATCAGATTTTAGTAATGCAAATTTAAAGATCAAAAATAGATGCAGGTTTTTGATTGTGGACCTTGGGGTACTAGAGCTAATCCTATGCTCAGAAAAAATACCATTTCTTAAAAGTTTGAAAATCACCTTACAAAATTATAAATCGCTAATAATTTGTAACTGTCCCTTTAAACTTTGTTTCATGGCAGAAAACTTCATTACGCGAAAATTAGAAAAATTTAGAACTTAAAAGTTCATTTCTGTAAGATCATACTACTTTCAGTAACCTGGACATTCTTTTAGAAGCCCCAGAAAAATTTTAAACCAATAAGCAGCCCATATTTTGGCAACAAAACTCAAAAACAATTGGAGCACTTTTTCCACAGATCTGAATTGCTAAAGACTTCTTAAAACCTTCCATTCCGAAATTCAGTAGCGTTTGAGATCATGCAGACATTACTCGCCATTATCTCCCGGCACTTGGCGTTAGTCCTCAGATTTTGTTTAAATATATTTCTGTGAAATAATCCAGTGTCCTTATTGTGTGTCCATGGCTGCATCTATTCCAGACATCATACATATATACTAGCAGGCTTTGCCCGCTTCGCTGGTCATTATATTTAAATGAATTCAAAAAGAATCAATATTTTTATACTGTTCTACAAATTAAAACTAAAAAGAAAATATGTTGAAATTGCTTAAAAACTTCGCTTCGGGCCCTCACTGCTTTCGGCAGAGACTTCCTCACCACAACTGCATTAGTATTTTATTTTTTATAATAAACAGATAGAAAACACATAATATTTTACATAGAGATATTTTGTATAGTTAGACCAATTTTTAAAAATGCTTTTCCTTTTTTACCCCACTCGCATTACAAAAATATATAAAATAAAATTGAGAAAAATTGTATAAAAACAATGAAACATCTTGAACCTTTTGGCGGAATTTGAAATCTGGCACTAAAGTAGCTCGGACGTTTCTCACGAAAATGTTTACTTACACATTTGCGATACCCATGTCAACTCAGTGCCAAAATGATAACAAAAATATAAATAATTATAAGATAATAATTTAAAAAATAAAAGATTACATCACAATTTTCCCTTCTCACCAAGAAAATATAGGATTAAAAAAGTGATTGAGCACAGCTGAGATAATTAAGTAAAAAATCAGAGATTAGAAGAAATTGACAATTCTCTATTGTATAGTTATTTCATATATTTATTTATTTTATTTATTTATTTATTTATTTTAGCATAAAACCAAAAAAAGGGCATAAAAAATCAAGCCAAAATTTTAATGTATCTCAATAGTTGTACTTAATATTTTTTAATGAAAGAAAAATATTCAATCAAACAATTTTACAGGTCATCTGCTAAAATATAATCACAATTTTAAAGCAACGTTAGCAAAAACTTACCAAAAAATATACATAAACGAACATGGCATAATTTTGTGGAAATATAGCTTATACATATAATCCACACGTTCAGGCAGATCTTTGAACAAATTTAATTTCCCAGCTCCTCATGACTAAAAGAGATTTAAAAAAAAAAAATGTAACATTATAGCAAAGCATGTAACAAGCAATCAAATTGCAATATGCTTAAAATTACACAAAATATCAAGAAAAGACAATGTCACCTATATTAATTTATGGGGCATTTCACAGTATTTTTTCCAAACAGTGTCCACAACAAAAGTCACATATTGGGGAAAATATTTGTTTATATTGAAAAGCTGATATTTAAATCATCTGAATTTAATGTATTCAAGTGAAAATTTTGAAAATTTTTTAAGTTATTGGATTTTAAATTAAGAAAAAGCAGTAGGATGTGTTGCGGACTCTACATGCAAAAATTAACAGTTTTATTTATTGTATAAATTTGTGTTATTTTTTTTAGACTATTCTTGTTTGGGACACATATATTACAGTCATAGGCATTTATATGCACAATTCTTTTGATAAAATATGTACATGTATTTTCTTTATTCTAATGCAAAAATATGCACATGGAGTCCGCAACACAAAAACATGATTAAGTTTAGTTTTTTTCTTTTTAAAATTTCATGGAACTATAAAAAGTTATATCCTCTAACTTTAAACGTGGCTTCTTATATTATGAAGTGTAAAAGTCTATTGGTTAATAAAAACTGGAATTATATGAGTTCAAAAATGTGTTCTGGACTCTACATCTAATAACAGAACTATCTCTCATTTACACAATATTAGACTGTTTTCATTTAGCAACAGAACAGCTATCATACACATAAGTTTTTTAGATTTTATGTTTGTCAACACAGTAGAATAATCCAGTTTTAATACCCCCATGGAATACAAACCACATGGAGAAATTTGTTCTTGGAGTTTATTAAAGTTCATTCAAAACAGTTTTTTTTTTTTTTCTTGTTTTTTTTTAAATAAATCTTTTTAGATGAAAGCAATTTTATAGAAATGATTTTTTACTTATGCTAATAGAATAATCCAATTTCAATACCCTATGAAATTAAAGTCACATGGCAAAGGGCCTGTAGACGGTGTTGGTGGAGAAAAAAACAGTGTGTATGGCGATGTACATTGCAGGGCAAAGATGTTCCCACTGATGCTAAAAGTTTTTATGAGATAGCAAAGAGAGTCAAAATCAATTAATGTCCTTTATGTTGATTCTCAATCCATTGAAGAAAGAGGGCAGTCCGTGAATTTGGAATCTCGGTGGAATCGATGCTCAAAAATATAAGAAACACGAAGGATGCACCATTTCAGAATGTTTCAAAATGAAATATTTTGCACAATTAATTCACCATATGTTCATACAAAGCAAGTCAACATTGTATCATTAAATAAAGAACTTGAAGCCAGTTCCACTTCTGGTGATCAGTCATTGTCAAAGGGCCAATGGATTGCTGTGTTGTTTAATGATAGGTGGTGGGCTGTTGAGGTGTCTAACATTAATCTAGAAAATGACACAATAGATATTAAATTTGTGTTTCAACCTGTTGCTGAAAACAAGTTTAAGGCAATGGAAAAAACAGAATTTGAAACAATTCAGAGTTCTACTTATTTGATAAAACTTCTCGGTGATCCTTCACTGACTGATTCCTCGGCAAGATTCTATGCATATGATCCAGAAACAGCAAACAAGGTTTCTTTGGTAATAGACAATATTTAGAAGTATTTTTGGCAACAAATTTTTATAACATTAGCATTTGCACCTTTAAATTCTGTGCACTCTTCACTAAAAGCCAAAATGGACAAAATTGTATAGTCCGCAACATTAGCTTTTTTGCTGAACCCTTCTCTTTTTCATAACATAGAAAAGTTTGTGTAAGAGATAACTAATAAAAATTTAAATTTTTGTTAATTTGACTGTATCAGCTTTTTAGAAAACATGTTTCATCTATTTTTAGTTCAATAGATTCAGACAGAATTATGTTTAAAATTACCATAAAATTTTAAGGGAAAAAGTGTGTAGAGTCCGCAACATGGCACATTTTATGCCACAACTCATTCATAAATATTTGCATTAATATTTTTCTTAGCGTGCAGTATATTATTAGGGGAGGGTTATCTTATATAAAAGAGGTGATCTAATTAAATATATTTATTGCTTAGATATATTGAGTTAAACTTCTCTGAATGTAGAGTCCGCAACAACCAAATACTGTGAAATGCCCCTAATATCACTTTCATTTGTAGTAAGAGGTAGCATATAAATATTTATATTGTATATATTTAAACTTTACCCATAAATATTTTAAATACAGATAAATTAGAGCATTATGTTGAACATTTTTTTCTAAATAACATTACGACACATTAAATGTAGAGAATGCTAACATGAAAGATATTAATACGCCACTATATAACGTAACATTATCATGAATCTCTTACTTGTTTTTTTTTTAAAAAAAAAAAAAGAGAGAGAAAAAAACTTTTAATTATAAGGATTTCAATTAGTTCTACCATTTTAAAGTTCTATACACATACCAACATAAAAGATATTAATACGCCACTATATAACGTAACATTATTATGAATCTCTTAATTATTAAGAAAAAGATTTTAATTTTTTTTTTTTTTTTTTTATTATTATTATAAAGATTTCAATTAGTTCTGCCATTTTAAAGTTCTATACACATGCTTATCAACCTGATAATTTCATGAAAATTTAAAAAGTTTAAAAAATAAATAGGTAGGGTAATTAGCATTTTATCTTTGGTCATAGACATCATTTGTTTTGAATCAATTGCCGGTTTCAGAGTCATGAGTAAGATGACATAATTTAAAGGAATAGCACATGATTAAATTAAACGCCTACAACAAATAACTAATTGGAACAAAGTCTAAATTATTAAAAAACATAAGATAAACAAACAAGATGCTTACAATCATTCAAAGCGTTGCTACGGCAACTTTTAACTCATCATTGGCGTCACTGTTTGCAAACACACCACAAAATAATCTAACCATCACATAACTATTTTATAAGTACTCTTCTATGATTCATAATAATCGTATTTCAGAAAAATCTACAGTGAGCATAGAAAGTCTGACACGATATTTTATAAACAAACACTAAACTAAACTTACCGATGTTCTTTCTAAACTGTCATGGCGCAAGAAAAGGTTATCCTCGGGCAATTTCATTAATTAGCACCCATGAATGTATTTACGCTTATGAATGCATATATGTATAATACGCAAAGGATTGAATTTCAGAGGCTTACGAATCAAAAGAAAATAAAAAAGCATTAGTTTAATAAACAAAGAGATAGACAGATTTGACAGATAATAGATTGTACACATAACACATCAGACATCAAGGGTTACATACAGGCTGAAACGCTCAATTGCGATCACAAATTACGGATGATACATCGCAAATTTGTGATTTCCGGTTTATAATATCGATTATTTTAAACGATAAGCCCTAATGATTAGGGTGACCAGATTTTTGATGCAAAATGAGGACAAATTATGCGATATCCTCATTTCCCTGAGAAAAATGAGGACAATGTTCTTCTAAAATGAGGACATTTCTGAGGACACATAATTTCATAAAATGTAGCATAGAATTAGCTTATATTAACCTCAACTGCAGCCATTAATCGTCACTATGATAAATTTATACAACTTATGAACTTATATGATAAACATTAGTATTTATATAAGCATTATTAAATTTACAATAAACATTATCATAAACTAGTACACATTATACTTCTCTTCGTATAATATAATTGCCATGCTATTTATGCGATAAATTATGCGATATCCTCATTTCTCTGAGAAAAATGAGGACAATGTTCTTCTAAAATGAGGACATTTCTGAGGACACATAATTTCATAAAATGTAGCATAGAATTAGCTTATATTAACCCCAACTGCTGCCATTAATCGTCACTATGATAAATTTATACTACTTATGAACTTATATGATAAACATTAGTATGTATATAAGCATTATTAAATTTACAATAAACATTATCCTAAACTTGTACACATTATACTTCTCTTCGTATAATTGCCATGCTGTTTATACAAAAGTATTAATTTCTAATATGCGGTTGATACAAAAGTACCAAACTAATTTATTTCTGCTTCTATTAATACTTTTATAAACTGTTTTAATTCAATTGTCACTGTTGTATAGACCAAGTTTTCAGTGTAAACGAAATCATAACTACTTCATACGGAAATGATCCAATAAATAGCATTTTAAAAGGAAAAGACAATCTGAATAATGTCAAAAACTGGCTATAGGCAAGAAAAATAGGAATCGACCTTTCATCTGGCGGCATAAAGCATTAATGTTCTACAAACTGAGCTATTATGTTGACCTTCGAGTAGCACTATTTACTTTCTAGACATTGAACATTTATTTGACATTTATTGAGACCTATAGTTACAATGACTTTCGTCTCGATTGCTCCATATTTTTACAGAAATTCACAGAAATACATGCACACAATATTGTTGAAGACATAGGACAGCACAAACATCCATGCCCCCACCGAGATTCGAATTCGGAACCCAGAAGGCACCGCCCTGCCGACCAAGCCACCAGGCCGGCATTTACTCACTAGAGAGCAAAAAATCGTAAGATGTCAACAAGGTACAGTCGGCAGCAAAAGTATCCGAGCACTAGCAATAATCCCTGTCTGAAAAAGGTACATTTCATACGGCTTTGTTAAATAAATCATTGTCGAGTCATGTTCTTAGTCAGTCTGAGAACATGACTCGTCAAGGATTTATTTAACAAAACAGTTTTAAGTGTACTTTTTTGATATCGGAATTATTGACTAGTGCTCGGGTACTTTTGCTGCAGACTGTAATCTGCGTTCAGCTCCTATCCCTGACTTAATCAGTTTTCATTTTTCAATCTTGCTAAAAAATGTTTTTCCATTGCAAAGACTAAAATCTACTATTAGAAAAATATATTATGTGTATTGGCTAGTAATATGGAGATGATTTAAAAATGATTGGAACGAATCAAGGAATCGTGATTTTTTTTTATGCTGTGTTGAACTGTATTGAAAACTAATACGGTTAGCAACATTTCTAATGTTGAAATTTTAAGTAAAGGGTGAAATTACTGAAAAATGAGGACAAATTAGGATATGAGAACTTTTGAAAGCAACTGAGGACAACACCTGAAAAATGAGGACTGTCCTCAGAAAATGAGGAGGTCTGGTCACCCTTGTAACCCTATGACACTTTTACGGCGGTATATTCCCGGTTCGACGCAAAAACTTGAAAAGCGTCAAAAGGCAGGTTGCAGCTTGTTAAAAAAAACTGACCAGCTCTTTCTGCCATCTAGCGACGAAGATTCCATATAATTTTTAATTGGTTGTTTTCCACTGAAAAATCGGAAAGTAACTATGTCGCTAGATGGCATAAGCAAACTTTGATGAAAAGTCGTACTTTACTTTATGCGCTTTTCAAATTTTCGTGTTCAACCAGGAGTTGAAGTTATTGGCAAAGCTAAACCTGGATCCGACGCTCCCTCGCGCGTCGGATCCAGTTTAGCCTTGTTATTGGTGAATACAGCCGTAAATCCGTGAACCATGAAGCTAGAGAAGAGGAGAACCAACGCTGTGTTATGAAAATGGTCCAGATTTCCAACTGAGATGCTACACCGGCTGACCCTCGCACCATCTATTGAACACTTTCTAAAGCAACATTAATTCTAAACAAATTTGGGAAGAAAATAAATAATTTAAATTTTATTTGAATTATAATTTATAATAGACTTATTTTATGGGGCCTCATAAAACTCACGTAGGAATATATATATATATAATATTTCCTATAAAATACTTTATTTTCTTTCTTATTGTTCCCAATTTTATTTAATATAATTTTCGATGTTAGAAATAAATTTCAATTATTTTTTATACATTTTCGTATTTTTAAATGCTTCCATGTTTATTTTAAAGAATTTTATTTGGTTAAATTGTAAGAAGTTTAAATCTATAAAATGAATGTGGTGAAGATAAAATTTTCTTTGCAAAATGATCAACACATTTACTTTATCCCCCCCCCCCTAAATATGATAATAATGTTTTTTTTGGGGGGAGGAGGGGGGTCCTGGACCTAGATGAATAAAATACTGATGAAATGTATGCTTTACATAAAAACGACTGTAAAATTTCATCTGAAGGAAATTCGCGTCGTTTCTATGGGTTTTTTTTTTTTCCCTAATCATTCCAATTTTAATTCAAAAATTTATACAGTTAGCTTTTAAAAATGTAAGCAATTTTACTGAACAGCTAAAAAGCTGCTATTTATATCACTATTCTTTTTTCTTTTTATCCATTAATAATAATTTAAAAAAAATGTATTTTAACTTTTAAACTGTAAAAAAAAAAAAAAAAAAAAAAAAAAAAAAACTATCAAGAAAAAAAATATTTATGGGCTGAAAACCTGAAGAGTTTATAAAATATGTTAAGCATAGTAAACTCGGTGGGATGAAGATAAAATTCTCCTTGTAAAGTAATCAACACATTACCCCCACCCCCACCCTCCCCTGCTAATACTGTTTTATTTGCACTTGGGTCCTACCCCTAGGTAGATATCCTTCGTATAGGTTTCCTTAAGGAGACGAAACCTGTTTTTTTTCTCGAATTTTTAAGTAGACCACAGAAAAATCCGAACGGTTAATTTGAGGACTGTGACCTGGAATCAAACCGAGCACTTCACACTTACTAGATTCGATAGCAGAAGATAACGACTACTGTTGGAGTATGTTTTATTTCAAAGAAAAGAATATATATATATGATGAAATGTATGCTTTGTGTATGTGATGTAAAAATAATTTTAAAATTTTATGTAAATCAAATTTGCATTGTTTCCATGCTAAAGTTATTCTTTCTAGTCATTCCGATTTTAATTCAAAAATCTATACCATTAGCTTTTAAAAATATAAACAATTTTAGTCAAAAGATAAAAAGTGGCTATCTATTTCTATTTATTTATGTGATTCATTAATTGGAAAAAAAAAAAAAAAAAAAAAAAAAGGCATTTTAACTTTCAAAATGAAAAAAAAAAAAAAAGAGTTTGTAAAAAAAAAAATTAATTTAGGAACTGAAAACCTGAGAAATTTATAAAGTAACATTAAGTATAATAAACTTAGTGGGATGAAGGTGAAATTTACCTTGCAAAATGATCAACACATTCACTTCAACCCGTTCTTCCCTATAAATCTGTTTTATCTGCACTTGGTAGACCTAGGTAGATTACCATCATATTGGTTTTTAAAAGAGACCTAGCCTGTATTTGCTCGAGTTTTGAAGAAAACCACGGGAAACTCCGAACGATGAAGTTAACGAGTGCAATCTGGAATCGAATCAGGTACTTCACGTCAATCAGTTTATTTTATAGTAAGAAACTTATTTAACTGATAAAATGTATGCCTTGTGTGCAGTGTAAAAGTTACTTCACAGTGTTATCTAAAACAATTTGCATTATTTCTCTGAAAAATTGAAAAATTAATTTAAAAATTGCACCATTATTTTTTTTTTTAAATGATAACGATTTTAATGAAAAGGAAAAGTGTGGTTATTTAAATCGTTTTTCCAAATTTATTTTTTATTCTTACACTAATAATAATAATAATAAATTTTTTTGCTTTTAGAATGCTAGGATTCACTAACGGCCAAGAGGTCCTGCCATTGAAGCTGTAGACATGAGGTGCTGGGTTTGAACCCTTGTCGCGCTCGTCGGCCTAGCTAGGATCCTAGTGCAATCAATCGGCCTCAATTCTAAAACCATCAACAACTTTTAAAATGTAAAAAAAAAAAAAAAAAGTCAGTTTGTAAAAAAAAAAAAAAAAAAAAAAAAAAAAAATTATGAACTGATAACCCGAGAAATTAATAAAATATATTAAATGCAATAAACTTACTGTGGAAAAATCTCTTGCAATATAATTAAAACATTCACTTCACTCCCCCCCTTCATGATATTGTTTTACCTAACTTAGGTCTTAGACCTAGCTGGATTGCTTTCATATTGGTCTTTTGTAAAGGGACCTAGCCTGTATTTACTCGAGTTTTGAAGTAAACCACGGAAAACTCCGAACGTTTATTTTGACGACCGTGACCTGGAATCGAACCAAGCACTTCCCACTGACTAGTTTCGAGAGCAGACCCATACTGCTACAGTTGGAGCATGTTTTACTTCGAAGATAAATAAACTTATGAAGTTTATGCTTTGTATGTGATGTAAAAATGATTTTAAAATTTTATCAGAATCAAAACTTACATTATTTCCGTGTTAAAATTATTTTTTCTAGTCATTCCAATTTTAATTCAAAAATTTATACCATTAGCTTTTAAAAAACAAAACAATTTTAATCAAAAGATAAAAAGAGGCTTTTAAAATTACTATTCTATTTTTATTTATTTATTTATTTATTTGATTCATTAATTTTAAAAAACAAATATTACATCCATAAAAATATTTTAAATAGTTACAATTAATGTAAATCATCTAAAATTATATATATATATATATATGTGTGTGTGTGTGTGTGTGTGTATATATAAAGATGAAGAAAAAAAAAAAAAAAAAAGTTTAACTATTTTGGAAAATTGGAAAATTTTATTTTATTACTTGTTATTACCATGTTTTTATTAACTTCGATTCTTGTGTTTGTCAGGGACAAATCTTGCAATCGATTTTTAACTAACTTCCCGACTAGCTAGACATTTGAAACTTTCACACTAGCTCAGAACCCGGTGACAACACAATACTTCGAAGTCAGATTTTCGAATAGTTTTCTTTTAATTAATTAAAATGTGAAAATGATAAGCTCCTAATAGCAATAAAAATAGCCATTAAAATATTAACTATAATTTAATTGTTGCCAAAAAAAATTTACGAGTTCATTTTCTTTCGACCTAAAAATAAATACATTTAATTAAACGTGAGCGTTAAAAAATTGTTAAAAGTTAAATTATGCATTTGGCAAAAATTGACGTCGTTATCATTTAAAAGATTTTCTACACAATGATAAAGTGCTAATGTAGTTCATGATGCAAATATATGTTTTTCGGAAAGGTTTAATATTTTATTTTTAAAACCAACTTTTTGTTTTGAATTCAAATTTCCGGTAACTCTTTAACCAATCACATTAGAACGTCCATCTTTGGAATATCGATAATAAGAATTTTCTCGCCAAAAGTCGCCAAGGGCAAAAAGTTGTCAAATTTGGCGCCAAATCCATTACCTGCCTATTGGAGCTTTTTAATGCGTTTTAAAGAGAAGTTTACGCTATTTAAAAACATGGTATATATATATATATATTTTTTATCTTATAAATATTTTTAAAATCATTATTAAAAATAACTAATGTATCTTTGTTTTCAAAACTAATTGATTAAAATAAAAATGATAAAAATTTTAAATAATTTCTACATGAAAATGTAATATATCTTAGCATTTAGAACTAATGATTTAAAAAGTAATAATTAAAAAATAAAAATAAAAATGTTCAAATAATCCCTTTATTTCTCTATATTCTCACATTAATGGCATAACAATTTCTAGCCAATTTTTTAAAAATAAGTACCTAGAATTACTTAAATTTTATTAAAAAGCAATTACTTCCATAAGCATTCAATGTTAATCTGCTATCACGGCTAATCTTTTCGCCACCTAGTAACCTGTTGATTAACTAAATTTTCTGGTCCGTTTTTCTGCCGAATCCCCTATCTCGTTTTCCCTCCTTCCCTCTAACCATGCCCTGATAAATAAGTATCACGAATAAATAAATATCACGGATAAATAAATATCACGGAGTAAGAAATAACTGGAGGGGAAACTCCAATGGCCGAAACTTTGAAAAACTGCAATATACTTTTAGGTAATATAGATGGCGCCACTCGTCGGTAGTTGTCCGATTATCTTCGTTCCGTAATGCTTTTCAATTGCAAAAATGTTCATTTAATAACTTTCTTTAACGAAAATAATGATTTTTCAGAAAGTCAACGAAAAATAAATTCGATTACACCGAGTTTTCTTAACAACACATATTTTTTACAAGAAGCATGTGATACTTATTATTTTTAAAAAGCCAGTTTTATGTAAGCTGTCATCAAAAGAAAAATTAATTAAAAGGGACATTTAATTTCAAATAATTTATAAATATTTTTTAAAAGTATTTTTTATAATTTTTATTATATTATATAATTATTTTTTTAAATCCCAATGAAATATGAAATTAATTCCATTAAAAAAAAAAAAATCTACGTAAAAGTAATACAGTAGAACCTCGATTATCCGAACCTCTATTAACCGAAACTACTCTCCGTTAACCGAAGTCGGTTTCTTCTTCACTTCTTTTTTTCACTTTCTACTATCATCCAAAATTTTCTCTTAACAAATATGCATTTTTAAAGTTCTTTTGTATGCAAGCCGTCCTTTCCAAACTATGAGTGGTTATCAGCCAGGGTAGCTCAGTGGTTAGAGCATCCGCGCGTTAAGCGGAAGGCCCGGGGTTCGATTTCCGGCTCTTGTATTTTTCACAAAGTTGGTAAAAATCAGCCTTCTACTCCATTCTATAAGAAATTAATTTCCAGGTTGATGAATTAAATTTCTGAATTGAATTTCGTGGCCGTTTGGAGTTATGCCACGTTCAAATTTGTCACTTGATATAGCTGCTTTAATGCAGACTCGGTGACCTTGCCAACGTAAATTATGTGAGAAGTGCCGAACTGGTTATCAGCGAGGGTAGCTCAGTGGTTTGAGAATCCGCGCGTTAAGCGGAAGGCCCGGGGTTCGATTCCCGGCTCTTGTATTTTTCACATAGTTGGTAAAAATCAGCCTTCTGCTCAATTCTTTTAAATGTAGTTAGCAGCGGCAGAGGTAAAGCCCGCTTGTTTTAATATATTATAACTAGTATTACCACAAGACTTTCTTCTATATATAATTCTATACAAATTTACGCAATACAAATTATTTATTAAGTTATAATTTATTAAAGATATTTTCCATGATGAATGCAGACGATTTTTTTCTTAAAGTAGTATAATAATAAATGCTGAAAAAAATCATTTTTGTGCAGACATGAAAAGGTATACAGTCGAACCTCATTAAAGTGAATCTCAAGGGGGATCAAAAATCTGTTCATGTTATCAGTAGTTCATGCTATCAGTAACTGATTGTCATATAAAAGTAATCTTCATTTTGACGGGGATTGTGGTAACAGTTCATGTTAAAAGTAATTCACGTTAACGGGGTTCGACTGTATATATATATATATATGTCCATATATATATTTATTTAACATTAAAAATAAAAGAAATTGGTAGCTTCGTTTTAAATTAATACAGATCTATGGTTCAACCATTCGTTTTAGAAATATTGACGAGTTCTTTATAAAATATCCACATTGAAAATTTACACAGGCCCCGGGGGAAGAGCACTTCCCTCCCAGGAGGAAAGCAATGCCCCTACATGCACACATTTTTTTTCAAGTCTATTACTACTATTATCAATAATTCATATAAATTTTGCATTCATGCGTTAAAAATAACTCACATTATGTACATTTATATGAAATTTTGTCCTATACTGTCATGTTAAGTGCTTAGAAAAAAAAAATAGGTGGCAGCACCACCTGTTGAGCGATTGATTCCCAAATCTAATCAGCACCAGTTTAGATCAAGGTCCAACTGAATTCAAGTATGGTCGAATTTCATTCATATTAAGGGCTTTAATTCGAAATTGCTAGAATTGCATTTTTATTTGTGTTAAGCGTTTCTTACAGTTTCGAACAAGGCTTAAGAAAATATTATGACATTAATTAGTTTTTCTGCCTGTTTGCTTGCCCACCTGTCCGCGCTTCATTTCCGAGCAAACCCAATTTTTGCTATATGTTGTGACTGGCCGTTAAAGGGTTAACGCAAACTTTCTTGAAGATGAAGATATGTGCAATCGTTTTAGCTCTCTAAAAAAACACTTAACCCAAAAATTTAATCAAAATCATTACATTTATTTCCGAGTAACCTAATTTCTATTATATGTTACGATTGGCAGTTAAAGGGTTAAAGCAAAATTTCCTGAAGATGAGAATATGTGCAATTGGTTTAGCTCTCTCTAAAAAAAAAAAAAAACACTTAACCCCAAAATTTAATCAAAATCGTCACATTCACTTCCGAGTAAACCCATTTTATGCTATAAATTGCGACTGACCGTTAAAGGGTTAACGCGAATTTTCCTGAAGATGAGGATACGTCCAATCGTTTTATCTCTCTAAAGAACACTTAACCCCAAACTTTTATAAAAATCGTTGTATCCATTTTCGAGTAAAACCAATTTCTATTATACGTTGCGATTGTCTTAACGCAAATTTTCCTGAAGATGAGGATATGTTCTAAAGTTTTAGTTCTGTAAAAAAAAAAAAAGATACTTAACTTTAAATGTTAATCAAAATCGTTATATCCATTTCTGAGTAAACTCAATTTCTACTATATGTTGCGATTGACAGTTAAAGGGTTAACACTAATTTTCTTGAAGCTGAGGATGTTCCAATTGTTTTAGGTCTCTAAAAAGCACTTATCCCAAACTTTTATTAATATCGTTATAACCATTTCCGAGTAAACATAAATTTCTACTTTATATTGCGATTGGCAGTTAAAGGGTTAACTCGAATTTCTCAAACGATCCGCGATTGTAATGAAATGCTCGCCCTCTGGTGGCTAAGGTGAAATTATCACACCACTGCATATCATCATATTATGCAATCGGTTTTCCATGATGTAATGGCGGAGAAAGAACAATAATGAACACGTGGAAAGAACACGTGGCTATTATATTTACTAACAACTGCAGTTCAGAGAGCGCCATCTATCGATCATTACAAACGCGGATAAGGCTAAGTCCAATCGTTTTTTTTTTCGACCCAAAAAACTCCTAAACAGACAGAAATAGTACATAGAAACGATAAATTTCTTTAAATGTCGTTATTCCCTAAAAGAAAAAAGAAGAAGAAGGAAAGAAAAAGAAAAAAGAGAAAGAAAAATTAGTATCTGGAGATTTTTCATTCATCTTTAGTACATAAATTATTCATAAATTTTATTTGCTAAATTATCTGTGTGTATTCCCTTGTATATTCACTCGGGGAAAGACATCCATAAGACATAAGAGAGTAAAATGGCCGTCTTTCCCCCGAGTAAAAAAGGAATCACTTTTTCGCCCTCGCTGATCAATTTATGTCTTATTACCACGGATTAAAAGAGAAGGATGTATTACTAATGTTACGGAAAGGTAGTAATTTTCATCTTACAGATAGAGGGCGACCAAATCTCGAAAATACACCAATCAGCACGTTTTTACATTTCTGGCTGTTCGTTCGTTGGATGACTGAAGCCGAAGGGGCGGGCTTTCCCTTTCTTCCGCTAAGTTTCAAAGATACTACACCAGGCGGCGATCGGATCGCTTACTCTGCTTCGCTGAATTAATGCGGAAAATAAAGCTCCGTTCCCCACGCTGACCGCCCATATCTGGTTTATCATTCTGTATCCTAATCCGTGCTTATTACTATCTATGATAAATATAAAGAAAAACGCATTTGGTAGGTCACATGTTTCTCTCTAGCCAATCAATATGGATTATCGTTTAAAATAATCGATGTATTGAAACGGGAAATCACAAACTTGCGATCAGATTACTCGATTGCGAGCGAACGATCGTTGCAGTCTGGATGTAACTGTTAGTTAAGGATCCTTAAAAGCGAACATCTGAATCTGGGGTATGTAACCCCAAAGGGTTCGAAAAACAGAAGGCATAAACATCAATGTTTAGATTAAAGAGATATTTTTAAAATAAGATAACAATAATTTATAAAAATAAATAAATAAATAAGATTATTTACGCAAAACATTTTGATATTAATTTATAATGCGGCTAAACATCAAACAAATCAGTTTAGTCGGACAATATGCACAAGAAAGGTAGATTTGATTGTTTTAAGTTTTCCGTCGTGTTTGTGTTTGTGTTTCACTGTCTTTCCTTGTGTTGTACATGAAGGTAGTGTTGTATTCAGTTTTAATTTTCTAGCACCTAATAGAAATTTAGTTAAGTTTATTATCGAAAATGTTCCGAAAACCTTTTAAAATAAAAACTAGTACAACAATGAAAGGTTCAGACAGGTCAGTTTATTCAAGAAAATATTACTTCCTACCTAAAAATTTACAAAACATTCATTTTTTTTTTTTTTTTTTTTCTTTTTTCTTGTTTGTGCTGAAAGAAAATTTTACCTAACGATGCCTTTTGTCTTTTCAGAAATTTTCAGTCGTTTTAAATATTAATGCGTACTAAAAAACAAAGCTACATGCATTTGATTTTATGTTAATAATTTTTTTTTTTTTTAATTGCCTGCCTGCTAGGGAATTTCCATATGTATGATTTTTGTGGAGAAAGGCTTTCTTTTATTGTCTTCCTTCTGCGCATTATGTAAATTCTTGATTATGTGAGATTCATAGATTATTTGTAGTTTATTACATTGTAATAAATGAGTCATTCTACATCAAATCAACACGTTTTCACCCTTGACCTCACATATTTGTGTGAAACTCTTAATATTTATAATCGTTTTCCACTCATAAAATGCGGCTGTATTCTATTTTCTAGTTCCAGCATACTGGTGTTTGTCACCATGCGAGATAGCTAAGAGATAGCTGACTTTGGAAGAAGTCTAATAATTTTCTAGTGAACATAATTCTTTACTTTTTGTATCTTATGATCCCATTATGATTCTAAAATTAAATTTAGAGAAATTTTAAGAGGACAATAAATAAAAGTTAATTGAAAATTTTAAGAGGACAGCCAATTAAAGTTAATTAAAATTTTTTTTTTTGAAAAGTCCATTTAAAAAATAATTTCAGGGTGGTTACTAGTTAGGGAATCATGGAAAAGTCAGGGAATTTAACTAAATCTGGAATAGTCAGAGAATTGTGACAAATTTTGTGGAAGTAAGCACTATTTGAAAGTTTATCATAAATTGCTAAATTGTTCACTAATTTTGTGACATTTTTGGAGGAAATAAACAACTTAAATCAGGAAAATGGTGAAAAATAGTCATGAAAAAGTCATGGAATTCGGAAAAGTTCAAATGTTAGTCAGCTTGAATTTATAATCATGCTTTATATCAAATTAAAAATTATAACCTAAACATTAAAGTAAGATTTGAATAAAGTTTTTATTAGTATTAATTTTGTGTTGAAATGGCAGTTAAATAATGTAGGTACAGTCGGTAACAAAAGACTCCGAACACTAGCTAAAATTCTTATACAAAAAAAGTACTCTTGATACAGTTTTGTAAAATAAATCCTTGTCGAATCCTATTCTTAGTCAGTCTAAAAACAGGATTCAACAAGGATTTGTTTAACAAAACTGTATTAAGTGTACTTTTTTTATATAGGAATTTTTGCTAGTGTTCGGAGACTTTTGTTACCGACTGTACTACTGTTCTTTTTACAGTACCTACTATTGTAATACTTTTAAAACTTCTTTAGTTCTTTATAGCTTATCTTTTATATATTGATAAGTAGGGATGCACCGAATATTCAGTACTATCTATTTGGCCATACTACCGAATATTTGGTTTACCCGAATCTTTTGGCTAGGCTGAATATCAAATTATTTGGCTACTATTCAACTAGTTGAACAAATAAAAATTCATTTTTTTTAAATTTTTAATCATTTGAAAAATTTTTGTTATTTTTAAGTATCATTAAATTAAAATTTTTCAGAGTAATTAAGAAATAGATTATATTTAAATGAAAACAATTGTTTGTCTAGTTTCAAGTAACATTAAAGAAAATTAATTATTAGTTAATAATTAATTAGCTGCACCATAACAATTAATATCTAACAAAAGTTGTCTTTATCGATAACAGTATAATGATGCATGTTTCTATAATTCATTTAAGAAAGAGCGTACGTAATTCACGTGATGTTGCCATCTAGGAAACTTCAAGAGATCAAACAATAATCACATCCAAATCTGGCAAGAAAAATGACCCAAGTCATAAAAGAGCAATTTTGAATTTATCATTGAAAAATGCTTATGAAGTGCCCTAAACTAGCCTAAATAGTTTGAGTATTACTTGATATTTTGGGTTTTTTCTAATTTGAGGCTCTAATTTTCAGAGTTTTTACCTTTGAGCCACATCACAATCACCCCAGCAAATGCTGCATTTTTGGGTTGCATTATTATTATTAGTGCTAGAGGCCTATTTCAGTCGGTACAGTTGTCGAATTTTTATAATACACTCTTAATAGTGCTAAGGGCCTATTTCAGTTGGTTTATTGAATGAAGTCTCCCCAAGGCACAACTTTGACATGAGTCCCCCCCCCAAGGTACCCCTATTTCAGTCGGTACAGCGTTGCGAATTTTTATAATACACTCTTAATCAGGGTTGGCAAGTTTCTTCCAAGGCGGAAAAAACCGCGGAAAAAACCATGGAAAAAACCGTCCGGAAGAAATAGGTTTCTTCCAAGTGGAAGAAATGGAAGAAACTGTTTTTCTTAAAAATTTATCCTATAAATTGCAGATTTGTATGATACAATGGATGCATTGATCTTATAAACAACTTTAAGTAACTTTAAATATACCTATACAAATTTAATAACATATTTAGTTAATAATTATGAGTTTTTTCATCAAAATGAGTCTCGGTATCTGATGATCACGTTCCAAAATACTCAAAATCCAGTAAAAAAACAATTTCAATTTAAACAGTATAAAGTTTTATAATTTAGACAATTTTATTTCTTTAACTGGTAATAAATAATAATTTGGATCCCTTGCTTATACTTTCTGATAAAACAGCTCTTAACATAATCCAGTTAATTAACCAGTATGCAATAATTACTATTTACTGTATTACAAAATGTCATAAAAACTTTATTTTCCTTATAGTCACATACAGTACAGTCAACTCCCTCTAATTTGCAGATTTATAATCTGCAAATCCTTCTAATCCGTAATTGATTTTTTAATCTAAAAGAATTTACATCTCATATTTAAAACAAATTCACATTTCTCACATTTTTACTTTTTATTACCATGTTTTTATAAACTTCGATTCTTGTTTGTTTGTTTGTCCGGTACAAACCTTGCAATCTATTTTTAACTAATTTCCCTACTAGCTAGACATTTGAAACTTTCACAGTAACTCAAAACCCGGTGACAACACAATACTTCAAAGTCAGATTTTCGAATAGTTTTCTTTTAATTAATTAAAATATGAAAATAATAAGCTCTTAATAGCAATAAAATAGCCATTAAAAAATTAGCTATAATTTAATTGTTGCCGAAAAAAAATTACGAGTTCATTTTCTCTTGACATAAAAATAAATACATTTAATTCAACGTGAATGTAAAAAAATTATAAAAAGTTAAATTATACATTTCACAAAAATTGACGTCATTATCAATTTTAAAATTTTATACACATTGATAAGTGCTAATGTACGATGCAAATATACATTGTTCTAAAAGAAGTAATATTTTTAGAACCAACTTTTTTTTTCACTATTATTATTATTTCACTGAACTGATTCCGCATGCTTAAATATTATTTTTTAGCCTCACATATTTTATTAATAACTCACCAGAAATTTAAAAACATGGTAATATAAAGTTTTTTTTTTTTTTAATCTTATAAATTTTTTTTTATCAAACTTTTAGCATAATCCTTACTTTGAAACACAAATGGAGAAGGGGGGGGGGGAAGTAACATTCTTATATTTATTATCCTGCAATTCATACAGACTAGTGCTGAAAATAAACCACTATTACATGAATGTTTAACAAAATTAATCAGCGATGAATATTATTTCCAGACTTTAAAAAATATTTTGTTTTGTATTTTTTAAATATGTTTGTTTACATTCTATAAGTACCTATTATTTGAATATGCCTAAATTATTTACCATCATATATGAATGTGATAGATTAGTTTTATTAATATTAAGAAATATTTATTCTAAAATTCATTAAAAATCCTCTTTCCGTTTTGATGTCTATTTAATTAATAATAACTGATTTTATATCTGCAAAAGAAAACTGTAAACAAAGGCAATGATCTCTAATTTGCAAATTCCTATTATCTGCACAACCTCTGGACAAAACTTTTGAGAGTTAGAGGGAGTTGACTGTAAAACAAATGAAAAGTTTTTTCGTAGTTCAATACTGCACTTTATTTTTCAACTTAAAATAGATAAATACAAACTATGGATTTTTTTTTATCCCAGAGCGCTTGCAGGACAGTTTAAAAGTAGGTATCTTACTTATTGATACAGTTCATTGGGTACCAGCTTCGAGTTTATACAAAAAGTTGTATCTTAAAAAAAAAAAAAAAAAAAAGTGCAAATATTATGGCTAAAAATTCCATAATTATTATCACTTGTACTGTTTGAACATATAATAATATTATGAGATAGTATCTATGCAAAAAATTCTAAAAATATTAGCATTGAAAAGTAAAAACCCATCATCTGTATATACTTAGTGTTTGTTATCAAATAACTTATTTTTCTAAAGATATTTTTAATATTAATTGAATTATAGTTTAGATTTGGCAGTATATTTATACTTTGAGTTTATATAGTTCATAAATTTTAATTTTGAACATCTCTTTTGTCTTTTGGTTGGTTTCTTCCATTTCTTCCGGTTTTTTCCAGTTTCTTCCACTGTCCTGGAAGAAACTAGTTTCTTCCGGAAGAAACCCAACCCTGCTCTTAATAGTGCTAAGGGCCTATTTCAGTCGGTTTATTGAATGGGGATTTATTGAATGAAGTCCCCCCAAGGCCCAACTTTGACATGAGTCCCCCCCAAGGTACCCCTATTTCAGTCGGTACAGCGTTGTCGAATTTTTATAATACACTCTTAATAGTGCTAAGGGCCTATTTCAGTCGGTTTATTGAATGGGGATTTATTGAATGAAGTCCCCCCAAGGCCCAACTTTGAGTCCCCCCCAGGCCCAACTTTGACATGAGTCCCCCCAAGGCCCAACTTTAACATGAGTCCCCCCCCCCCAAGGCCCAACTTTGACATGAGTCCCCCCCCCCCCCAAGGCACACCTTTGACATGAGTCCCCCCCAAGGCACATCTCCCCCTCATTGGGGAAAAAGAGAAAAAACGTTGTTTTGCGGCTATAAGACAGTTTGGACTTCCAACATTATTTGTTACAATATCTGCAGCTGAAACACATTGGTTTGATTTAATGAAAACTTTATCATGGAATTTAGATCACGAATTAACTAAAGAAGAATTTGTCGATATTAACAAGTTTAGCAGTAGGCCTCTGGCACTAAATTAAAATCTGTCAATGTCAGATTTTCATGTTTTAAATAATGAAATAATGTCGTGTCTGTATAATAATTATTATTATTTTTTTTTTTTGAGTGGGCGTAACAAGATATTGTTTAAGAAATTTTATGTGTTTATTAAGAAGCCTAACAGTTAATAATTTTCTTTGACTGTGAATTCAGCATTACACCACTACTCATGTATAGTAATGTTTTTCTACATTATTATAAACCACTATTTCTGAATAGTAGTTTTTATAATATTTTTTCATGATTAAAAAAATAAAATATTACTCAGTGATGCCGCTAGTCTTTCAAAATCGTTGGTCCCTGGTAAAGGGCAAAACTGGGAAAATTCATTAGTGGCCAGTGGCCGGTACTGTCAGTTTCATTAGTAGCCACTTTTTTAAGTTAGTGGCCACTTTTCGCATGATAAGACTATTTCTTTCAGACTGTGAAAAGCATTGTCACCATTTTGCGGTATAATCACCACAAGAAAAATATGAAAATAAGAAATACATATAATAATAAAATTAACACTGGGACACTGAAATTGTAATTTGCAATTATGCTCTTTTAAAAATCCTAAACTGCACATCCTAAATTAAAATCTGCTTAGGGCTGTAATAATAACAGCAAAAGTTTTTATCTTTCAGATAATTCAGTATTATTATTATTTTTTTTTTTTCAATTTATTTAAGTGAAATAAGCTGTTATCATTCACAGTTCACATTGATATTTTCTAGTAAATGAATTAGCTGATTCATCATCATAACAACCTTTTACATGGTCATGTGTAAATACAGTTAGTAGTTTTATTATTTTTTCTTATTTCTAAAGATATACTTTTTTAAATGATTTTATTTCAATAGAGTTAAAATATTTCCTCTTAAAAAGTATAGATATGGAAACTTAGCCGTTTCATTAAAAATAATTTACTTAGCTGCCAAACTTGTAGCTTTAAAAATAGGGAGATTTCTACTTTAAAATGGGATGGAAAAAGGAAGATTTCTACTCAAAAGAAAGCAAATACAAAAATTTTTGAAAAATACACATTTAAGCCAAATCAAATTTTAATGCACACATTTGTCAAATATCTTAAATGGGTTAAATATACACTAAACACTATGGAGATAATAATGGAAAAAGATTGTGCTTTGCAGGACATTTGATCATTAACTGCTAGTTGAAATGGAGTGCACATGTGTGTGTGGGGGGGGGGGATACATCTATATACTTCTTTATAGGTTCTAGAATCTAATCAAGAAAGTTTAAAATGAATATTTACATTTATGTTATGGATGGAGAAAGATTATAAATCACAAGGCTTCAGTGGAGCATGTGATTGCCAATCGTTGGAGGGGGGGAGGGGGGAGATTACAAGAATTATGAGTAAGAGATATTAAACAATTCTACTTCTTTACAGATTCTAGAATCTAATAAAGAAAGTTTAAAATAGATATTTATATTTTTGCGGCAAATGTAGAATGATTAGAAATTATAAAGCTTTCTATAAGCTGTATGATCACAGATAGTTAGGGGGAGGGGTTTAAAAAGTTATACGAGTGAGATATATTAAACAATTCTACTTCTTTATAGGTTGTAGAATATAATAAAGCAAGTTTAAAATGAACATTGACATTTATGCCATGGATGGATATAGATTGGAAATCACAAGGCTTCAATTACCTATCGTCACTCAGTTTTTAGAATCTTTTAATGATCACAAAAAGTGGCGATCGACGCATAATTTTTAATCGCCATATTTTTTTATTTAGTCGCCATGTGGCCGGTGGCGACCGTTAATTTTGCCCTTTAGTCCCTGGGACCCATGAGTTTAAAAATCTGGGTACTTTTTTCAAAAAATGGATCCCCACACAAATGAATTTATACATTACAGATATAAATTAAAATTTTATGAGTGATTCCATACCAACTCACCTAAAAAAATAAACGTAGGTTGCATGACCGACTCAGATTTTCTTTAAATTAGGTACACTGTTGATGTAGAGGCATGAAAAAGTCCAAATTTTTAGTTACCTGCTCCACTTATTTAGATATACAGGTCCTTGAAGTTTGTCCACCCCCCTCAAAATACCAAGAAATTGATGTTTCTCGCTCCTTCTTAAAAACCGAGTGGCAGAAAGTTTTGTATCTGTCTGAGACAGGCTTTTAAAATTTCATAATCTGTCTGCAAAATTTGCATGTAATCAGGGGTGAAAATGGCTTACACTCAAAAAGCCTGAAAGCTGATTGGGGTGGGGGGCTTAACATCAGTGGTGATCTCGTGCAACAATACAAGAATACTACAATTTTACTGCAGAACAATATAATATAAACAACTCATTCAATTAAATATTTTATAGCAATGTTTGACACAACACAATATAAATAATAAAAGTATAAGTTTTAGTTTTGATATAGAAATTTTTTTAAGTGAATTGTTATTCGAAAGTTGCAGACAAATTTTTTTATCAGTGCAGACAAAAACAGTCCGCAAGCAGTTTTTCTGTGTCTGCGACTATGTCGCGGTGTTTGTGCCACTGGGCTTGAAAATATTTAAGCTTAAAGAGAAACCATAGGGCAAAAACATGCAATTTCGGCCGTCTTGGCAGCCTTTTTTCTCATGGAGCACTAGAAACTTTATTATTATTATTTTTTAAATAAGCTACTGATATGTTAGCTATTCACAGGAAAAGAGTGTACTTTGGTTATTTGCATAAAGAGAGATCTTGCTGATAGTATATGCATGTTTTTCTCTAATACCATATGCTTGTTTCCCCTTTCACAGACTTAACATTGATAAAAAAAGATGTAAAAAAACAAAACTTATTGAATGTTATATAAATATTGATTTAATACATGTATCAGACTTTATTTACCCTCTGAATGTTACTTAGTTACTTTTAGAAAAAATGTTATTAGGTGAATGAAGCATTGAATAAGGGAGCAACATTCTGATTTTATTATATTCTAGTATTAAAACAAAACTAATGTTTACTCTATTTTTGTGATATCTTAAAGAAAGATGTAGGAAACCTTTTAATTTTTAAAAATTCAAGTTAGTATTTAGTGAAGACATAAAATATTTACAAAACAGAAACACCTCATTTTATGTAATCTCAAAGAAGTGTATACACTTTTTGAACAGGAATATCCCAATCACAAGATTGGATTATCTAAATTTGCTGATTTGTGACCAAAGTGGTGTGTGTTAGCTGGTAGTACAGGAACTCATTCAGTCTATGTATGTATGATTCACCAAACTGACAGGCTAATGATGGCATCTCTAAAACAATCTATTAAACCATCTATCAGTGATTTTTTTGTCTCATTATGTGTGTGACATTAACAATGAAGCATGTATGTTAGAATTTTGTTCACAGTGTCCACTCCAAACTGCATTTGAAGAATTTTTAGATATAATAACAGGAGACTTGGTGTTGGAATATTAAAACCCGAATAAACTACTATGTCAGAAATGCCAAAGAAAAATATTTGAGATGCATACAGCTGTTTCGGTAGCCTTAAGCATACTGTCTTCAGTGCAAAAAGAATTCTGAATCTGGAGAAGTGCTCGTATATATAGGAGAGGGACCAAATTTAGTTCAACCAATAGGATTACGGGAAAGGTGGGGAGTGTGACCAATAGGAATTTAGAAAAGTTAGCTGTGTAAACAGTAGAAAAATTAAGAAAATGTGGACTGAATGTAAAATTTCCAACAATCAGACAAATAGGGAACGGCGAAATCACAATTTACAAGTTTTTAAAATTTTTTATAAATATGAAAAGCTTCAAAGAAATCGAGTTCATGGATGGATTTAGGTCTGCAAATTATTTTAGCTGAATTAAATTTAAAATTATGATTTTCTTCCTAGCAATGTTTAGAAATAGTTGGTTTATTGGTTTCTTGTTTGCAGACGTAATTCATATGCTCTTTTAGACGAAGTTTAAGACTGCGTTTAGTTTGGCCAATATTTGATAAACCACACTGACAGGAAATACTATAAATGCCCCAAGAATTATGCATATCAATGGGATCTTTTAACTGAGATAAGGTGAGTTTATTGGAAGGCGAAAATATTATTTTAAAATCATATTTGAGAATTTTAGCTATGTTTTGACTGGATTTAGGAAAATAGGGTAAAACAATACTGATATTAGAAGAGACTGATTTAGTAGACGAAATACGAGGGAGTTGTAATTTTTGGATAGCTTAGTCTATAATGGAAGGGTCATAACCTCTGTCAATTGCAATGGCTTTCAGGTATTTAATTTCAGATTTTAATAAAATAGGATTTGAACAAATATTAAGGGCACAGTTTACAAAAGTATAGAAAGCAGCCATTTTTTGGTTAGGTGGGTGACATGAACGTGCATGGGGATGAAGGGAGACTGCAAAATTTTTACGATAGACGGTAGTTGAAAATCCATTTACAGTGCGAGAGGTGAGGGAATCAAGAAATGGAAGAGAGCCAAATTCAATTGACAGTAATATCCAGTTTACATATGAAATAGAAAATAATGGCTGCCTTCCATTTCTTGATTACCCCGTCTCTCGCTCTGTAAAACTAAATTTGGTCCCTCTCCTATATATACGAGCACTTCTCCAGATTCAGAATTATTTTTGCACTGAAGTCGGTACATTTAAGGCTACCGAAACTGTTGTATGCATCTCAAATATTTTTCTTTGGCGTTTCTGACATAGTAGTTTATTGGGGTTTTAATTTTTAGATATGTTAATCTTAATGGATGATTATGATGAAGAATCTGAAGTGACGTTTCAATGGTGGATAACTACAGTCCATTCAACACTCATTAAATTACTTTGTCTACACCTGATTTTAAATCAGAACTTTTATTGAAAATGAAGTCCTTTGCAAAACACCATTACATTGCAAAATCTCAATCAGAGTATTTAAAAACAAGAAAAGCAGAACTAAAACCTGAAGAGTGCATTACTTGATTTTTCTGAAAATTTTACTTTTATCGTACAAGATGCAATACAGAGATATCACTGGGAAAACACACAAGGTACACTCTATCCTTTTTTACTTTCTTCTATATTAGTCCGGTCAATCTAGACATTCGGTGATACATAAATTTACAACAAGCTGATAATGAGTAAAATTATTCAAAATATAATTATAAATAAAATTTTGAAATTCCCCACCATTCCGATGTATGGTAAAAATTTTACTCAAGGTCAAAGGTAGAAAAAATGAGTTTTTCGCGATTTTCAGCAAAACGGTATGTTTTATCATAAAAATACCTCAGACAAAAATTGTAGATCATAAAATTATCTACAAAAAATGTATCAGGTGAACAAAGTAGGCACGAGTGCTGCAGATAAAGCGGCAACACAGTGGTGTCTGTCACTGCTGTTGTCTGCAGCACTCGTGTCTGCTTTGTTCGCTTGACGAAGGGTCATGTTTTCTTTCGAGTCGAAGTTGCGTGGTTTTTTTTTTGCATATTTCGTTTTAACGCTAGCCCTCTGGTGCATTTTTATTATACATAATGTTGATTGTTAAAAATGGTGTATAAAACTCTAAAGTTTTCCACAAATCTTTAAAATTTCGGGCGGGGGGAGGGGGTTTGAGCTCGTGAAGTTGGACTTGCTTCTATAGCAAAAATGACAGGACTGACATTCAGTAATATTAAATTAAAGCGCGCTGACAAAGTTGTTCCTCTTTTAGCTATGACTAGTACCCTAAAAGTTCATGAAGAGAAAATGACTGTTGACTCTGTATTATTGTTCCAACGCATGAGTATTACTGCAGCATTTCAAGATGAAATAGAAACATATTTTGAATATGAATTAGCTCCCTACCCTTTGACGTTGTTTGATGAGATCGGAATGCGTAAAACACAGAAGTCTGCCATTTACGATTGTTTTGAAAAGGTAAATATGGATATTAACAACACTAATGCGACATACATCATTGACTGGTTGGAACTGTCATGAATTCATCAAATAAAATATCAGAAGATGAAGATGTTGCTAAAGTTCGATGACGTTGTTCTGCAGCGTTGATATTTCTCGTGTAATCATTGTAGCCATCAAATACGACAGTAACTCTGGAACCAAAATGTCGATGTACATACTGAACGTATTTATCTAAGATTACGTTGAATGTTTCTTCGCTATTCCACACAACGCGATGTAGTAAATATCCCCCGTCAATGATGTATGTCGCATTAGTGTTGTTAATATCAATATTTACCTTTTCAAAACAATCGTAAATGGCAGACTTCTGTGTTTTACACATTCTGATCTTATCAAACAACGTTAAAGGGTAGGGAGCTAATTCATATTCAAAATATGTTTCTATTTCTTCTTGAAATGCTGCAGTAATACTCATACGTTGGAACAATAATACAGAGTCAACAGTCATTTTCTCTTCATGAACTTTTAGGGTACTAGTCATAGCTAAAAGAGGAACAACTTTGTCAGCGCGCTTTAATTTAATATTACTGAATGTCAGTCCTGTCATTTTTTCTATAGAAGCAAGTCCAACTTCACGAGCTCAAACCCCTCCCCCCACCCGAAATTTTAAAGATTTGTGGAAAACTTTAGAGTTTTATACACCATTTTTAACAATCAACATTATGTATAATAAAAATGCACCAGAGGGCTAGCGTTGAAACGAAACATGCAAAAAAGACACACAACTTCGACTTGAAAGAAAACATGACCCTTCGTCAAGCGAACAAAGCAGAGTGCTGCAGACAACAGCAGTGACAGACACCACTATGTTGCTGCTTTATCTGCAGCAATCGTGCCTACTTTGTTCACCTGATTCATTTTTTTGTAGATAATTTTATGATCTACAATTTTTGTCTGAGGTATTTTTATGATAAAACATACAGTTTTGCTGAAAATCGCGAGAAACTCATTTTTTTACCTTTGACCTTGAGTAAAATTTTTTCCATACACCGGAATGGTGGGGAATTTCCAAATTTTATTTATATTTTGAACTATTTTACTGATTATCAGCTTGTTGTAAATTTATGTATCTTCACTCTTATTTTTTGGTCTAATTTGACCGGACTATATGTAATATAGAGAAAGTATTGGATTCGCAAAAATTTTCGAATGCCACTTTTTGATGGATTTACATGTTTTGGGATGTGGAGAACACAAATTAATAGTTTTTAGAAAATGTCTATCTGTCTGTATCATTTTTTTGTGGACGCTGTATCTCACGCATGAAATTTAACTAAACTTGGTATTTAGTTGCACCCTGACATGAACTGGTGCTGATTAGATTTTGGGATCAATAGCTCAACAGGTGGTGCTGTGATCGCATTTTATGCAAATTTTTAACATGGCAGCATAGGACAAAATTCCGTATAAATGGCCATAATGAGAGTTATTTTAAACTTGTGATTGTAAAATTAATATGAATTATTGATAATAGTAGTAGTTAACTAGGAAAAAAATTTTGTGCATGTGGGGGCATCGGTTCCCCCCCCCCCCCCCCGGGGAAGTAGATTTTCAAGATGGGTATCTTTATCTTTCGAAAGGTCTCGTTGATAATAGTAATAGTTAACTGGGAAAAATTTTTTGTGCATGTGGGGGCATCGGTTCCCCACCCCCCACCCCCCCACCGGGGGTACCCACCCTTGGGGGCAAAGTTTCAAGATGGGTATCTTTCGAAAGGTCTCTATTTTTTAATTTTTTTAAATGAAATTTTACCAAACTTGGCATTTAGTTGGTCCCCGACATAAACTGGTGCTGATTATATTTGGGGATCAATAGCTTAACAGGTGGCGCTGTGATAGCATTTTATCTAAATTTTTAACATGGCAGTATAGGACAAAAATTCGTATAAATGTGCATAATAAGAGTTATTTTAAACTTGTGATTGTAAAATTAATATGAATTATTGATAATAGTAGTATGTAACTAGGAAAAAAATTTTGTGCATGGGGGGCATCGCTTTCCCCCCTAGGGGGTAAATTTTCACAATGGGTATCTTTCGAAAGATCTCGTTGATAATAGTAGTAGTTAACTAGGAAATAATTTTTGTGCATGTGGGGGCATCGGTTCCCCCCCCCCCCCCCACCGAGGGGGGGGGGCAATGTTTCAAGATGGGTATCTTTCGAAAGGTCTCGTGAATACCTTTAAAACAAATGTCTGAACCATAAATCTGTGATAATTTAAAACAAAGTTATCAATTTTTTTTACTTTTAACGAAAAAAAACTTAGAAAAAAAATCCTTTTTTTTTTTTTTAAACGAAATTTTACCAAACTTGGTATTTAGTTGGTCCCCGATATAAACTGGTGCTGATTATATTTGGGGATCAATAGCTCAACAGGTGGCGCTGTGATAGCATTTTATCTAAATTTTTAACATGGCAGTATAGGACAAAAATTCGTATAAATGTGCATAATAAGAGTTATTTTACACTTGTGATTGTAAAATTAATATGAATTATTGATAATAGTAGTACGTAACTAGGAAAAAAATTTTGTGCATGGGGGGGCATCGGGAAGTACCCCCGAGGGGGGGGGGGGTAAATTTTGAAGATGGGTATCATTCGAAAGATCTCGTCAATACCTCTAAAACGAATCGTTGAATTATAAATCTGTGATAATTTAAAACAAAGTTATCAATTTTTTTTACTGTAAAAAAAAAAAAAAAAAAAAAAACAGAAAAAAAAAATCGTATTTTATTTATTTATTTTTTTAATATTGTTACTGATTGAATATGTATAGGAAAATATAGAAGAAAGTCTTGTGGTGGCCACAACATACTAGTTAGTGTATGTTCGGCCAAATCATAACCTAAAAGTTATTTCTATGTGTATTATCAGTGACTGTTTGACACATGATACAGTGGCAGTAGTTTCTTTTCAAAGTCCTGTAATTCCATATTTAACATCACAATATCCAGACATATAGAAAATAATTTATTTCAGTGGTGGTAGCTCAGCGCAGTACAAAAACAAGAAAACTTTTTAAATTTAAGCCAACATAAAAATGATTTCAAACTAAATGCTGAGTTGACATTTTTTTGCCACCTCCAGTGGCAAAAGCCCGTGTGATGCCACATGATGCTCAGTTAAAAGGTCTGCTTACAGAACCAGCTTGCAATGTCCTTACAAGGATCAGATAATTTCCCCACATGATTTGTTTCATTATTGCACAGGTAATTTTAAAAATAGTAAGTTTTTCTTTCCGTCTGAAGAATATGTAGCAGAAACAGGAGCATTGCTTTCTGAAAGACTAACTTTCGCTGTAAGAATTGAGGGTATCAGGGATTATCATAAATTTATTATTATTCCTATTAGTAAATCTGTGCTTTTAGTTTCCATTGTATCTACAAACATATCGCATCAGATTGAAGTATCTGCAGTAGGTAAGCAACATGTCAAAAATTTCATCTTAATAACATTTCTAAAGGTTCTTATGTTGCTTGCATATATGATAAGAAATAGTGGTTAGGAGTTGTCTTAGAAAACTGTTTTGAAAAAGGTGATGTTCAAATACAATTTTGCGTCCTCATGGCTCCTGCCAAAATTTCTACTGGCCAGAGAAACCAGATACATGCTGGATTTCATACAAGCATCTGTTAGATATAATATCAATGCCATCAGCAGCAGCAACCACAGTATGCATGTTTTTAATACCAAATGATACTGAAAAAAAAAAAAAAAAAAAAATACAGGAACTTATGCTTGCAGTTGAATAAAATTCTGTACACACCAATTTTTAATATATTGCTGTATTTCAAATATATTTGCTTATGAAATAAATATTTATTTTGATTGATTTTTCAAGAAATTATTTAGTACTTTATAATTACGAATGGACAATGTTCAGTTTTGGAAAAATTCTATTTCTTGTTTCATCAAATATCTAATTTTGCTATAAAATGTAGAAACTTTTTTTTAATTATTATTAAATAATTTAATGTATTAAATTTCTTGAATTCTTGTATAGATAGTGCAGCTATTAATACATGCATTATTATTTTCCCTTTTTATTAATGTTAAGTCTATGAGAGAGGGAACACAAGCATATGGTATTAGAGAAAAACATGCATATACTATCAGCTAGTGTTCATGTTATGTATTTTTCAAATCGCGCCGCGTCCTGCTCTTTTCTGTTTTAGCGCCGATGCGCCCTGCCCCTTTTTACCCAAGTGAAACTGCGCCCTTCACTTTTTCAATTGAAATTGTGCCCTGTATTTTTGCATCTGCTATATCGCTATTTTTTAAAGATATATTTAACATTTTTTTTCGCTGAGAAATATACACTTATAACAGATTTTTATTTGATGCCAAATAGGACTTTACTTACCTTTTCCCAAACGCGATCTGAAAATTCCATAAGAAGTCACTTCCGTACGATCTGTATCTTCGCATGACTGCCGAAAAAAAGATCGTTAGCGGTGGTTTCCACTGATGTTTTTGTTCACGGCATTACTGCGTATTGGGGATCCAAAAAGTAGAAATGACTATTATGGAAATAATATAATAAAATAAAGAATCACAGAAATTATGTGAAAGTATTGAAATCGATATCCAATTCTCGTATGCAAGATTTCGAGTATTCTGCATGTTTCATATTTTGTGCTGAAGCGCAATATTTTTTTGCGTAAACTCTTCATTTTATGATTATTATTTTCTCAATTTTGAGTTAAAACAAGCTCACTTAAAAAGAAATCAGCGAACATAAAACAGACTTTCCACAAAAGTTTTGTTAGAATATTCGGACGAGAAAATTGCATATATTTCAGTAATCAGATGCAAAAATTATGTAATCGGCAAACATACGCCATAAAAAGGCAGAAATCTCACTGATTTTTGACTCAATATATGTATTTAACATTTGTGATATAAATTTTCAGAAGTAGCACAAATGTTGTCGACTATAGCAGCGAAAATAGTTGTCGATTTTTATTTAGTGAAAAAGAGAAACAATCGCTTTTTTGAGCAAATAGCCATGATAAAGGTAAATTTTGTTAATAAGACATAAAACTATGAATTTCGATCACTCACCGCAAGAATATTATGTTGTTTTGTAGTGAATTAACAGCTTATTTCAGCACGTAATTTGAACGATTAAAAGTAAATTTTCATTTTAAGGTGAAAAATTTTGACTTTTGTCAATATCTCAAAAAGATACATTTAATTTTCTTTTAAAAATATAATTATTTAATAATAAAATATAAATATTTAACATATAAATATTTAATTTTATATAAATGATAGCTATCGTAATAAAATTTAATGTTATTCTTACATTTATTATCTATAATTATTATAAGTTTCATCGTGGGGCAACCATTATTTTGTAAAATTTAGGTTAGTATGAAAATACTGATGGAGGGTCGCATTTTACTTTATAACTTAGTATCCCATGGCCTTGCGATGTTGAAACTTACGATAATTACAGATAATAAACGTAAGAATAACATATAATTTTTAAAAGAAAAATAAACGTTTTTTGAGATATTGAAGGTCAAAGGTCAAAATGTTTGACCTTAAAATGAAAAATTTTAAATATATATGCATGTGATATATCATCGTTTGAAAGCCTGTATTATAATCTTTCTAATGGTACCAATTTTTTACCTCTAAAATAATTAGGGAACAAAATATAGATAAAACTTACATTATGTTAGGAATGTATGAAAATACTGATTTCGGGTTGCATATTAATTTATAACTCAGCATCCCATGGTATTCCCATCTTAAAATTCACAATAACTATAGACAATAAATGTATGAATAACATATAATTTATAAAAGAAAAATAAAGTTTTTTGAGATATTGAAGGTCAAAGGTCAAAATATTTGATCTTGAAATGAAAAAATTTAAAAATATGTGCATGTGATATATCATTTGAAAGCATATATTGAAAACTTTCTAACAATAACAATACCAATCTTATCAGTGGTGAGACGTGAGATTTCGTCAAGATCATCGCTATATCTCATCCCCCACCCCGAATACGCACAACATCTAAATCATTCCTACATTCTCTTTATTATATGACACTTTTTGTAAGAAATTGTAAATTTAAAAAAAAATAATAATAATTTAGCAATATTTATTTATTTTAAATTTTAAACTTAAATCTTAAAAACATTATTTTTATTAATTGATTATATTCAATCAATTACATACACTCAGTTATTCTTTGTCTCACTTTTGCTACATCTCGTAATATGGGAAAGTATTTCATAATTTACAGGAGTTGCATGATTTGAAAACATTGTTTTTCAAATAAATGTAATCATTCTCTGACTCATTCTCACTTTTGCTATATCCAGTAACATGCTATAATTTAAATTAATGTGTGTAATAATTAATTGATAAATAATGGTCATTTAATTAATTATGGTATAATTTCAAAATTCATGAGCAATACATAATTTTACTTTGTCTTATTATTATATTAATTTAACCATTCCCTGGCTTATTATCACTACGAATGATATTTTTGAGTATTTTTAATTTTTACCAGTTGCGATTACAACTGAATCCCATAATATGGAAAAATGTGTTCTTCATTTATCAGTGACTCATACTTTTTATGATGACGATTTATCTGCAGATTGAATTAAATAATCATTGTCCGTGACTGTCTAACTAACTGTCGAACTGTCTAAGATCGAAAAATTTGTTAATGACATTATAATTAAATATATGAATGCATGTAAATTCGAAGAAATATCATGTTTTCAACATGAAAGTACTTGGGGGTGGGGGGTGGAGGTGGGGTGGGGAATAATATGATCTTTACTACTTTGTTATGAAAAGAAATAAATTAAATAAAAATAAATCTTGCAGTAAGAGATTTTGTTTTCATTCTTGGAGCAAAAGAGAGGAAAAAGTAAAGAAGCATTTTTTCATAATATAACTAGAGAAAAATTGATTTTGTTGTTAAGAGTAAAAATAGATGATTAAATTATACACACATATTCGTTGGAACATTAAAAAAAAAAAAAAAAAAAAAATCAATTAAAAAATGAAGAAGATATTTTTCACATTGTCTTCTAATATTAAATAAAAATATTTTATTGTTAGATTTTTTCCTAACAAAGTACATGCAGATCACGAAGTAATATTTTAAAGATTTCCTGCTGGCTCAATTTGGACTAAAGGTGCATTAAATACAATAATTTTATGAATGCTTTTTCATTTCAAACATTTAATTGAACAATAAATAACAATTATAATCATTGTTATTATTTATCATTTTGTTTATATTTTATGGAAAAGAAAAGAAATAAAGTTATTCTAACAATAAATAAAAGAATTTCCATTAACTCTTGTACAAAATAACTTTTTTGTGTTTAACTATTTAAAATTCTTTAGTAAAGCCATAATTTAATCTACCGAAATATCCTAAATTATTAAATGAAATTTCATAAAATTATTTTGAAACTAAATATTCCCTATTGTCTGTCCCTAAATATCTTTACATTAAGGATAAAAGTCCTTACTTAAATGAAAAGTCACACATAAAATAAAATAAAATTATGGAAAATCCCTGATAAAAGACTTACATAAGACCCAAAAACGCCCATGCAAAGGAAACTTCTGTAAGTCGTTATACGTAGGAATAAATCCCTAAAGTTCGCAACACTGCTCATTTTCCTGACACTAGAATCGCTAAAAGTATAGATGACTAGCACCCGATTTTTAAGCTATTTGATACATTGCAGATGAAAAATGTTTGTGCGTGCAGGCTTGCGCAGACGTAAAACAGATTCACTCCTAGAAACGGGGACTCCAAATGTTTTTGGATAGTTCTTTGTAGAACCGATAGATGGCAGCACCAGATAACTATGTCATATGCAGGGGATTAGGAAAAACTCAAAAAAAAAAAAAAAAAAGATATTTTAAAATATGATTATGCAGATTTAAATTGACTTATGTTATTTCATTTTTTTAACGGTCATCGATGAATCTATCGATGGCCGGACACCTCGCATTAATTGGTATGCATTAATTTATTCTCTATAAGACAAATAAATAAGCCCAATTTCATAAAAATCTGAGGGGGTCAGGTTAAAAGTGCAGGTTTTTTATGTTGATTCAACACGGAATGACCCAAATATAGAACAATTAAACTTCAGAATTGAGGCACATCTTGTGTACAGATGATTTTTTTCAACTTTTGTTGTAATTTGGAAAAACAGAAGTGTAACATTGGAAAACGAAAGTGGGACCGTATGACTGTTTGTAAACCTAGATGCCTTTCACATGTATCAGTTGGTTAGTTCAGAAAAACTGATAGGTTTTCTGTATAAGTAGATCAATTTGAGGTTCTTGCAAAACGGCTGTACGAATATTATTTTACAAACTTGCCATATTAACTCCCTTTTAGATATCCTTTTGTGTTTTGTATGTAATTGTTTTCCACTCAACAGTTGAGTTTGCCATGTTTTGGTGAAAGTATCTTAAAAATGGCTGTAATGATTTTTTTGAAAATTGCTATGTAAATCCCTTTTTAGATATCTTTTTGCCTCAAGTTATTGTTAATTTTCCATGGTTATCATAGGAAAATTAAGTCAACCTGATTAAGTAGGTCAGTTTTAGATCTCTGAAATTGGTGTCTGAAAAGAAAAAACTTTTTTTTTTAAAACCTAGCTGTATAACTCTTTATATGTCTTTACACATGTATCGGTTTTCTTTTACAAGAAAGGTTAATTTTTTAGGTCAATTTTATATCTTCTGACTACATAATCACCAAAAACTGCTTAAATATTATATTTATATGGATTTTTTTAAATCTAAGACTACTATTTGGATAAGACTACTATTTGGATCAGAGTGGCTACTACAGTACAGTGCAATCCCTTTTAACCGGCAACATTGGGACCGAGCTGTTGCTGGAAAAGAGAATTTTCCGGATAATTGAATATTTACCTATTCAATTTCTGTATATGAATTTTGTTGTCCAAATTTTTCGATTTCCCGGTATCAATTAAATAAACACAATATCGGAAACATTGCCGATTTTTTAAAGCAAAAACACATACCACCGTTAGTTTTTTTTTTTTTTTTTTTTTTTTTTTTAGATATTTTACGGCCACGAGATCGAAATACATAAACACAATATCAAAAATATCACAGATTAATTAAAAAAATAATTAAAAAAAACATACGTACGCTAAATTCACATTTCCAGGGGAAAAAAAAAATAAAAAAATTTATTATGATTACTTAGACAAAACTTCGAATATCAGTTTGTGTTTACATGATTCTTTTCTGATTTTTAAAAATTCACTATGAATGCAATGCAATTTCATCACGTCATGTGCTGTGCTGACATAGCTGAACATTGTTCAGCAAACCATATAAAAGTTGATAATCCCTCATCGGCTTCCTTCCACATAACTTTTTTTGTATTTGTGTCTTCATCCTCCTCTGACTGTTCTTCATCCTGATCCTTTCCCAGCACTTGTTGATGAGAGAGAGAGGACTAGAGAAAGTGCCGTTGTTTTGAGATTGCCGGTTATGGGAGATTTTACTGTATTTTGGCCACTGTTTCATACATTAAAGGCAACTAAAGCAACTATTTTTGAGTGTCTTTCATGCTGGGAACCCTGTTATAATGATGAATTGCATCTATCTCTCTATGTATGCGTGCATGTAATTAAGATTAACTTTTGAAAAATTCAAAAAAAAAAATTTTTTTTATTTATTCTGTTTTAATATATTTGGCCATATGCTGAAGTATAGTCCATATGCTGAAATTCAAAATTTTGCAGGGAAGAAAAAAAGCAATGATTTTTTTTTTTTTTTTTTTTTTTTTTTTTTTTTTTTTTAAGGATATTTCATTTTTCTTTTGTTTTGACTATAAAATTTAACCTTTGATGCTTAGATTTTATGCTGATAACTTTTTAATGTGTATATATTCAATAACTGTTAAAAATAATTTGTTATTCTGGGTATAAAAAATATTTACATTGAAATTTAGATATTTGGTCGAATACCGAATATTTGGTCAACATTTTAGACGAAAATTCGGTATTTGGAAAAAATTATTATTCGGTGCAACTCTGATAAATATTATAATAAACTTATACACATTATATACTTCACTTCTTATAATGGCATACTATTAATAGTAAAGCATTTAATTTTGTACATACTATTATAATAAATTAATTGATGGTATGCAGTTAATATGAAAGTACCAGTATAAATTGTATTGGTTTGTGTAGTAAATTTTCTTTCTGTTTATTTTTAGGAGAATGCTTCGCAATCTTGTAGAATCTCAATATCCAGCTATATCTCAAGATGATATAAACATTTTCATTTCGAATAAAATTGAAATGACTCAAGTAAAAGCGTACACTCATAGCGGTCAGACTTTAATGATTTATTATTCAAATTCTGAACCATTGTTTTTTCAGTTAGAGAATCAACTCTATCCAACAGTTTATACTTTATGGAAGTATGTCGATCTGATTCCTACTGTAACTACCCTTCCTCCCGTGCTTGAGAAAATATGTAATGGGGCAGATCTTATGGCTCCAGGTGTTGTGATCACTGACAATGCAATTGAAGAAATGAAAAATTTAAAAACAAATGATATCTGTGCTATTAAAATAAGTGGTAATAAATCTCCAATTGCTGTAGGTATTGCTCTGATGTCAGCAGATGATTTATGCTCTGAAGGAATTAAAGGGAAAGCTGTTAGTATTACACATAGTTATAAAGATTGCCTTTGGTCTTCTGGTAGTAATATATGTCCTCCTTTAATAGATGATTCTGAAATTGATGAGGTGTGTCAGGAGGTTGATGATATTAATCTTTCTGAAACCCCAGTAACTGAGGAAGCATTAAAAACTGAAGATGAAATTGTGAGCCCAATTGCAAAAGAAGATTCTTCATGTATTGAAGTTAATGATAAACTGCCTGCCTATACAATGGATGAAATATTATACCAGTCTTTCATGACAGCAATAAAAGTGCATGGAAAGAAAATTCAGCTTCCCTTGCTCACTAGTACATTTTACAGTTCTTATGTTCTTAAATCTTGTCCTTCCGAATTAAATTTAGATATTAAAAAAACAAGCTATAAAAAACTTTCTGCATTTTTAAAGAAAATGTCAAAAGATGGAATTCTTCAAATTAAAGAACTTACAAAAGGTGTTGAAAGTATAGTAGCCATTAATTTAGAAAATGAAAAAATTAAATCATTTATGTTAGATACTTTATTTAAAAATCATATTCAATCACAAAAAGCAGATAAATCTAAAGATGAAAGTCCTACCACCAATGTTCAAGAAAATTATAAATTCCCTGCTGTCGTAGAATTATTTGTCATATCTGCTCAAGTAAAAAAGCTGTTTGAAACTGCTAATATGAAGTATGCTCTGTTTAATATTTTATTTCTTATAAATAAATAAAAAATATTAATAGAGAAAATTTCTGTAAATAACTGGCTTAAAGAAAACAAATTTTAATGTATATATAGTGGTTTTAAAATATTTTATTTTTAATGGATATATATTTTTTCATTGTGTTTTACTTATGAAAGTTATTATTTTTTTCTTTCTTATAAGAATAGAAACAAATTTTATATTTTCATGCAGTGATTTAAAACTGTTATCATTATTTTGATCCACAATGAAATCTTTGGATTATCATTTTAATTAAAATTATAAATGCATTTTTGAATAATAGCTATTTCATTTATTCCAGTAAAATTATTTCAATACAAGTCAAATATATAATTAATTATGTTGCTTAAGTTAAAACAAATGTAGTACAAAAAAAAAAAAAAAAAAAAAAAAAATTGTAAACTTTTTCATTATTATTTTTGAATTTTCAGAAAAGGTGATTGCATATCATCATCTACTGTTCGAGATGTACTCAAGTCTTATGTAAAACATAATAATTTGCAGAATGAAAATAATCCTAGGTAATATTATTTTAATTGAATGTTTTTCTATTATATGAATGTGTTTTCTATGCCATCTTCTAGGACGTATGCACTTTAAAACTGACCCTAATGATTAAAATCACATATTGTACAGAGCTTAAGCATAAGTATACTATATTGTTCTAAATTAGATTCAGATACTGAAAAACTGATTGTAGGCATTAAAATAGAATTCTGAAATTGATTTAAAATAACCAGTTCCTCCTTAAACAGTCATGTAAAAGCTTTTTTTTTTTTTTTTTTTTTTTTTTTCATTTAGTAATTATTTAAGTAAATACATTGTATAATTTTAGTAAGACTTATTTTACTACCTACCTTATATATCAGATGAACAGATGTTTTATTCTATCTTCATAAAAGAGAAAAGGAATGTTCTTAAATTCATTACTTTATGAATGAATTATGTTGGTTTGAAATAAAGTTCTTTACATTAATTAATATTTTCTTATCATTCTTATTTGAGATTTTCAAGAAATTCTACAGTTATATTCAAGGGTGAAACTTTTCAGGAGCTACCCCTGAATTCAGGGTTTTTGAAAATTTTGCTGTCTACAAATGTCATGTTAAATTATTTTATTTTTATAGAAATTTCTCCTTTTGAATGTTTAATTTGCTTTATAAATCATTGAGAACTCTACAAATATCACATATTATAGGTAACCATATGGTATATTATAGATAAGTCTCCTTTATCTGCTTGTAAGTAGTAGTTTTCAGGGATTTTGTGTGTTAGGTAGTTTCACCCCTGTATATTTCAACTGTTGACTTTGAGTAATAAAAAGAAAAGTTTAATTTTTCTTCCTTTAACAATTCAAATTTGTTAAAAAATTGTCTTAAACAATTGATACCCTAAACGTGTTTTTTAAAAATTGTCTTCATTACCTCAAAACCTATGCATTTTAATTTGCTGTTGTCTCAAAACCTTTTTTAAATTACATTGAACATGTTAAAATGAAACTCTTCAAATCCATTATGTTTTATTTTAAAATCTTTTTCTGGGACTGCTTATAAAAAATAGAGAGTAATCTGAATAACAATAAATAAGTAAATAATATCAAGAAGAATAAAATAAAAAATGTCATACTGACCAAGGGTACAGAAAATATTTTTACTCCCAACATTTCCTCCAATCCATATGAAAATTTTCTCAAGATTGGGGAACGATTTTAACAATGATTTTTGTAATTCCTTGTTCAAATCGATTTCATTTGTATATTTTTCTGCAAAATTTCTTTCGATCCTAGATTGCTGGATTGGACATATTCTGTACCGCTGATACTAACATGTTACTCTGATTAAAGTTAAATAAAATAAAATTCTTTTTGTCTAACCAATAGAGATGTTACATTTATATGTTGTCTATAAATTTTTAAAAGTTTGTTAAACTACATTAATGTATATTGATATGCTAAATTTTAAACAGAAAAAAATTATTATTTTGTTGATATTCTTGTTAGGCTAAATGTATCGGTAACCTTTTACAAAGTTTGTTTCCTTTATAGGGAAATCATTTTAGATCCTTTATTAGCTGACTGTGTGTTAAAAAAAGGTGATTCTAGATCATCAATGAATTGGGAAGCAGCATATGAAGCGTAAGTTAAAAGATTTATTACTATATTTATATAATATCTAATATTTATATAGATTTTGTGTATTAGTATATATATTATCATGGCAGTTAAAAAAAAAAAATCTGGAGTGACTCCACTCGACTTTCCGAACATTGAGTAATTAACACTTTTGTAGATAAAGTAAAGAAAGAGGAGTTGTTAAACAAACAAAAAAGAGAAAACCATAATAGAGTGTTTGAGTATTTTTCTCCATATATTACACGATGATTTATTTAACACTACTGACCTTTGAGCCCATAGATCATAATGACAAAGAATTTTTCGCTGTGTCCCTGTAAAAACCTATAAATGCTAGATTCACCAAAATGCTTATAGTTAGTGCAACAGTGATTTATAATACTCATATAAATTTTCAGCTCAATTGAATAAGGCGTTTAGATGCTATCGTACTTTTAAAAATTTGGTCCCATAGGCCATAATGATAAAGAATTTTTCTTTGTGTCCCTGTAAAAAAACTGTAAGTGCTAGATTCACCAAAATCTATACAGTTGGTGCAACTGTGACCTATAATACGTGTACAAATTTTTTACTCAGATTAATAAGGCGTTTAGACGCTATCACACTTTTAAAAATTTGGCCCCATAGGCATAATGATAAAGAATTTTTCTTTGTGTCCCTGTAAAAAAACTATAAGTGATAGATTCTCCAAAATCTATACAGATTGAGTATTTGTGACCTATAATATGTGTATAAATTTTTTGCTCAATTGAATAAGGCGTTTAGATGCTATCGCACTTTTAAGATTTTGCTCCCATAGGCCATAATGATAAAGAATTTTTCTTTGTGTCCCTGTAAAAAAACTATAAGTGCTAGATTCACCAAAATCTATAGGGTTCGTACTATGGTGACTTACAATATACGTACCAAATTTCAGGTTATTCGAACAAAGCGTTTAGACGCTAGCGTGTTCACTCACAGACATACACACATACATACATACACACATACACACACATACATACATCATCGCAAAAATAGTGAAAACGGACTCATTGGACCTCGAAACGTATAGAAACATCAAAATCTCCAATTCGGATTTTTGACATGATTACAATACTTTCCTCACTATAGTGTTCGGAAAGTAAAAAAGGGGGTAACAAACAAAATAACCTCCAGTTATGAGAACCAGAGATTTTAATGCTTCTAAAAATCCTACTCCTATTTTTTTCTTATTAAAAATAATTTTTTTCAAACAATACATATTTTTGAAATTTAAAAAAACAAAAGTTCATTTCATAATTTTTAATAATTTCAATACATATATTCTCCATTTCTGTTAAGAAATAAATTTATTGCATAGGAAATCCCTCATAGCCAAAATATAAAGAAAGTAAAACCAGTTGTGCTATCTCTTAGCAATATTCAGAAATATAAAAAATAATCGTGAAATGTATTGTGATGTATAAGTAGTGATGAATTCACTTTGAACAATACAATTTTTCTCTTTGTTGCATGACAAATGCAACGCCCCCTATACAGGTACAAAACCTCTTAATATGTGACATGCAGTGCTAACCAAGGAGTTATTGATGTTCATGCCAACATCATAAATGATATTTTAAAACTGATCGTATGTCTTTAGGATGAAAATAATCAGCTCAAAATGCACGTTTATGCAAAATTCTGCCCCATTCTCACATGTTAAAAGAAATCATAAATTTTGAATAATTTACAAAATTTTCAAATTAAAATCTTGAAATTAATTAATTAAAGTTCTTGCCTGTATTCTAAGTGATATTTTAAAACTGATCTGATTATTTTATGATTATTTGTTCTTGGGATATTGTCTATACAAACTAACAAACAGACATTATATTGGTTTTGTAACTTTTGGATCCCCTTTATCTCAAAACATATAAAAAAGTCAAAAGAACTGAAGTTGAAATTTTTCCCCATGCCTACAAAATGATACAGAACTAAAAATGCAATGAATTTTAATAATAATTTAAAAAAGAATAAATGAATAAATAAGAAGAGAAAGGAAGGAATCTGTGCTCTAACATTTGAATTGCTTATGCTTTTCAAATATAAAAGATGCAAAGCAAACTAATTTTAAATGGGAAAAAAAAAAAAAAAAAAATATATATATATATATATATATATATATATATATATCGCATTAGAGCACATTGAACTTTGACCCACAATTACTTTTATTAATATTGTTATGAAAAACCAGTCAACTTTCTTGTGTGAGAAAGTAGTTTGTAAAGAAATAGGCAGGTTCTAGTTGAGGAATACTCTTTATTCAGTGCAACTTCTGGAATCAGTACAACAAAATTGTGATTACAATGAATATTCTCAAAAACAGTCCAATAGTACTGTTAATTATTCAAATATTCTGATAGCAGTCTATGAATCTGTTGCTCGTACCACAAAAGTCACTGTTCGATGAATGTTCTGGAACAGTCCAAGAAAACAGTTACTCTTTCAACAGGAATAAAGCAAATAATGTCAAATACTTCAGAGCAGAAATTTTCGCTAGCTCACAAAGTTCAGCCACTTGGAGCACAATCTTCAAAGTGCAGTTGCTCAGAATAGCTCTCTGAACAACACTGAATCGCAGTGATTACACATTCTCTCTCTAGAAGTCAGCTCACTCCTTTTTATACCTCTTGGTGGTAGTTCTATTCTGAATCACATGAAGAGTTCTAAGTCTGAGCTTCCATGCATAGTAGGCATGTACCAGAGCTCCATATCCGCGGATATCCACGTTAAAAAAAAGATCCAGATCAGCGAGAAGAAAAATATCCTGATCCTTATTCATTTTTTTTTCTTTAACGGATCTAATATGGACCTTTTTGTAGAAATTTCCAGAAAATCAGGAAGAAACTGTTATGACTCATTATAAACTATCTTTAATGTATAACTGAAAAAAATACAGTATATAGCCTCTCTTTTATGTTCTCGGAATTTACTTTTTTCCCATAATTTCCAATTTTCTTTTAAATTCCTTCATTTTTCCTATGTATGCAATGAACTCCCGTCTTCTCTTTTACATGCCAAATTTTTTATTTCTTGCCATTTGCACTTAATATATACAGCGTTTATAAAGGAAATACTTGCTGTGATTTAATTAAAAATATAATATAAACTAAAAACAAATGAAACAGATTCAGTAAGGCAGATGATATTCTTTAACGAATAAATAATGCATCAAAACTGATATCCGATAGCTGTTTATACTGAAAGCGACAGTTTGAAAGTAGGTGTTTAACTGTGAATCATTAGAAATGAAACATTCATCTTTATAAGATCAATCATGCATTTGCTCTGAGACTGTAAATTTTAAGAAAAAGAAATTAATTATAGAAAATAATACATAAATTTTACGTAATATATAATTTTTTCTTACGTAATACTTAAAAAATAAATATATAAAAATGGAAATGTATAAATAATGAATAGTTACGTAAAATTATAAATATCTAAATTCCATCTTTTTTTTTTCAGTAAAATTCACATAGATTATATGAGTTTTATTTAATGAAATGTTATTAGTTCATTGAAAATGTGTTTAAATGAAAATTTTTGGAAAAATTTTTTACTTTCTCTTACCCATATATCTGGCAGAGAAAATATTGTTTATGGATCAAATTTTCAAAATTGAGTTTTTGTTATATTTCCTTTACACCTTTTGAGGTCCCATGAATCTGAAAATCATGCTTTTAGTGGGTGGTTTGTGTGCGTCTATTATTAGAATATTTCAATAGCAAATAGTAGCAGGCAGTCCAAACTCTGTATTCTTAATCTGTATCATAGAGTAATTCCACGCTAAACTTTTTGTTAAGATCAAGTAAATGGTTTGTGTGCAGAGACTTTCAACAAAGAATTCAAATATATTACATTTGTGAGGAAAGTCGTCGTCAGAATATACACGCCCACCCCCTACACACACATATACATACACAATGAATAATTTCCAAAAAACACTTTTTTGGACCTTAAAACATGCAAATCAGGTGAAAAATTGATATAGAAGTTGTATACATTGCTTCCATTGTGGTAATGGAAGCAAAAATTGTTACATATGCATAGCTGCCAAGTTTTACTCCTTGGGAGTAAAATTTACTCTTTTTTGACATTTTTTACACTTTTACTCCTAGATCACTATTTTTACTCTTTTTCTACTATTTCAACATTTTTCTACCGATTTTTACTTTCTTCTATATGTAATATAGAGAAAGTATTGGATTCATGAAAATTTTCGACCTCCGTTTTTTGATGGATTTACACGTTTTGGGATGTCCTGAACACGAACTGATAGTTTTTAGAAAATGTCTGTCTGTCTGTGTGTATCACGTTTATTGTGGACGCTGTATCTGACGAATCAATGAATGAAATTTAACCAAACTTGGTATTTAGTTGCACCCTGACATAAACTGGTGCTGAATAGATTTGGGGATCAATCGCTCAGCAGGTGGCACTGTGATCGCATTTTATGCAAACTTTCAACATGGCAGTATAGGACAAAATTTCGTATAAATGTGCATAATGGGGGGGGGGGGTAAATTTTCAAGATGGGTATCTTTCGAAAGGTTTCATTGATAATAGTAGTAGTTAACTAGGAAAAAAATTTTGTGCATGTGGGGGCATCATTTCAAGATGGGTATCTTTCGAAAGGTCTCATCAATACCTTTAAAATGAATGGTTGAACTATAAATCTGTGATAATTTAAAACAAAGTTATCGATTTTTTTTACTTTTAACGAAAAAAAAACTAGGGGGGGGGGTCTGCAAATTTTTTTGTTTGTGCGCTGTTTTACTCCTTGGAATTCTTGCAGGTTGGCAGGTATGCATATGTACTTAATTATTATAGATTTTTCAAAGATCCCTATCTGTGGATCTTTAAATAAAAGATCTGTATTCGTATCCGCTGATATAGAAAAACTGATATCTGTATTCATATTCGTATCCACGGATCACAGTTTTTGACGATCTGGCACATCCCTACTGCATAGTAGAGTTTTGAAACTTCGGGATCCCTAAACTACCATTTTTTGCCAACTTTGTCGCCAGGGCTGATCTCACAGAAAGTTAATGAACTGCCTCTTTTTTTTTTTTTTTTTTTACTTTGACTGTAAAACTACTTTCACTGCAACAAGACAATCAATGCAGGGAAAAATACTTAATCTACTGTAAAATTGCTCTCCTCTTTGAAGACTGCACATCCCGTGCAGTTTCTCTGCATCATTTCATGATGTGATGCATGATATGGAGCTATTCTATTGATGTGAATCACTTTTAGTTTACTATTTAGCAATTCCGAATTCTTACAATGCCATCATTCTGTTGCTTAATTATGACATAAGGGTTTTGCTTTTGATTGTAAAAAGGCACATAGTCACCTTTCTTCAGGTAATTTCCAAATGTAAATGCTGCTTTGAATCAATTATTTATCAAGCAGAGTGAGTGGCATTTTTAAAGAAAGAGCCACAATATGGACTGCAGGTCTTTTTTCTTCCATTCCACTCGCATATAATTTTACATTTTTGCTGTTGCCAATGATATAAAATTCAGAAGGTGCACAGCATTATTATTATTTATTTTATTTTATTTTATTTTTTTTTTGGCAAAAAAAATTTAAGAAATTTTTGGAGTTTGCAAACAGTTTTACATTGTATCTAGGCCTGGTGTTGACCATTGAGGGAATAATCAACGTGAAATTAACATCGCAAGGTCGCCGAGTTGACCATTGAGATAAAAAACAATAATCATTATAAAACAGTCTCAGACAGTTTCTTTTCTACACAGAAAAACTAATTAACCAGAACTCAACTCATACTTCTATTAAACTTTAATCAAATCAAATCTTGAAAAAAAACTAACTCATCAATTTATGAGCTTATAAAATTCATTATAAAAATATTACGTAAGACCAGCTCACCACCTACACATCAGGAGCTCTTGTTGCCGTTCAACTGCCTACTCCGATAGAAGTTGTGTCCTTTTATATCTCTGCAAAACATAATATTTGCATAAAACATTGATAACATCAAAAACATCGATAGCGGTGCTACCTTGTGGCCAAAGCTGAAACATTTTAGTAATTTAAATTGAATATTTATGATGCGATTGCAACTATGAAAAAAGTAAAATTAGAAATGCAGAGAATGGCAACAGTACAAATGCAAACAAAGCTCAGCATTTGCCGTTAAGTAGCATGTAGTAAACAAGAAAATGTTCAAATAAGAAAATGATAATTAAAGATTCAAAAGAGTTAAGTTCCTTCCAATAAAAGTGAGTAAAAGATATTTTAAATTATATATCAGGGCCCGAAATTTCAACTTAGATTACACTCGCTGAAAACAAAAGTTACTCGCCGCAATATATATATATATATTTAAAAAAAAAAAACTGAATGGTTGGGTGGGATTGTGAAATTAAATTAAAAAAAAAAAAAAAAAGCAGAAGGCTTGTTGCATTTACTTTGTATTTACTATATGCAATCTTCCTTTTCCATTTAATTTTCAGTTTCTTCATTGTTGAGTTGTCAACTATTATTAAAATTTAAATTTTCAGTTTCTTCATTGTTGATTTGTCAACTATTATTAAAATTCTAACCAAACTATTAAACAAAGTAATCAATAAATTTCATTTTTACTTCATAGTTTCATTATTCTTTATCTGCTATGAAATTTTGCTTTTTTTTAATCCATATGACTCCTATTCTGGTCTTGGCAGTCTGGGGGAGTGTTGCCTGCATGAATCTAGTTTAACCCCATAGGCATAAATTTCGCTTCAGTTTAAGTTTTTCTGATAAGATTTTGTTGAGTTAGTTTATTGTTTCGTTTGTTTTGCAGGCTGTTAATTAATAAATTTGGTTTCTTTTAATATGTGTATTTCATACCCTGATGAATTTTTTTCACCTTTCTGAGCTTCTGCATAATTTTTTTTTTTTTTTTTTCATTCTTATTTGTCTTTGTAGTTTCAGTGATCTTGTATCTGTTGCTTGGATTTTCTACGCTTAATAAATCATTATATATATATTAATAGCAGGAGACTTGGCGTTGGAATATTAAAACAGGAATAAACTACTACGTCAGAAACGCCAAAGAAACAATATTGAGGTGCATACAGCTGTTTCGGTAGCCTAAAGCATACCGTCATCAGTGCAAAAAGAATTCAGAATCTTGAGAAAAGCTCGTATATATAGGAGAGGGACCGGATTTAGTTCAACCAATAGGAATACGGAAAAGGTGGGGAGTGTGGCCAATAGGAATTAAGGAATGTGTAGCTGTGTAAACAGTAGAAAAATTAAGGAAATGTGGACTGAATGTAAAATTTCCAACAATCAGATAAATAGGGAACAGCGAAATCACAATTAACAAGGTTTTTAAAATTTTTATAAATATGAAAAGCTTCAAAGAAATAGAGTTCATGAATGGATTTAGGTCTGCAAATTATTTTAGCTGAATTAAATTTAAAATTATGATTTTCCTCCCAGCAATGTTTAGAAATAGCCGATTTATTGGTTTCTTGTTTGCGGACGTAATTCATATGTTCTTTTAGACGAAATTTAAGACTGCGTTTAGTTTGGCCAATATATGATAAACCACACTGACAGGAAATACTATAAATGCCCCAAGAATTATGCATATCAATAGGATCTTTTAACTGAGAAAAGGTGAGTTTATTGGAAGGCGAAAATATTATTTTAAAATCATATTGTTTGAGAATTTTAGCTATGGTTTGACTGGTTTTAGAAAAATAGGGTAAAACAATACTGATATTAGATGTGACTGATTTAGTAGACGAAATACGAGGAAGTTGTAATTTTTGGATAGCTTTGTCTATAATGGAAGGGTCATAACCTCTGTCAATTGCGATGGCTTTCAGGTATTTAATTTCAGATTTCAATAAAATAGGATTTGAACAAATATTAAGGGCACGGTTTACAAAAGTATAGAAAGCAGCCATTTTTTGGTTAGGTGGGTGACATGAACGCGCATGGGGAGGAAGGGAGACTGCAAAATTTTTACGATAGACAGTGGTTGAAAATCCATTAACAGTGCGAGAGACGAGGGTATCAAGAAATGGAAGGGAGCCATTATTTTCTATTTCATATGTAAACTGGATATTACTGTCGATTGAATTTAAGGTATCTAAGACATGGTCAATATTGTGATGAGATATGTCGATAAGCGTGAAGGTGTCGTCAACGTAACGGATCCAAAAAGGAAAAGATATTTTCTTAAAAAGCTTGCTTTCGAAATAGTGCATGTAAATGTCAGCGAGAATTGGGGAGAGAGGGGAACCCATGGCTAAACCTTCAGACTGACGATAGAATTTATTTTGGAAAGAAAAAGTGGTTTGTGATAAACAAATGCGGGTAAGAGAAATTAATTCTTGTATTTCGAAAGAGGTGAAATGAAACTCTTTTAATCTATTTTCGAGACAGCAGAGAAGAGTTTCATTTCACCTCTTTCGAAATACAAGAATTAATTTCTCTTACCCGCATTTGTTTATCACAAACCACTTTTTCTTTCCAAAATAAATTCTATCGTCAGTCTGAAGGTTTAGCCATGGGTTCCCCTCTCTCCCCAATTCTCGCTGACATTTACATGCACTATTTCGAAAGCAAGCTTTTTAAGAAAATATCTTTTCCTTTTTGGATCCGTTACGTTGACGACACCTTCACGCTTATCGACATATCTCATCACAATATTGACCATGTCTTAGATACCTTAAATTCAATCGACAGTAATATCCAGTTTACATATGAAATAGAAAATAATGGCTCCCTTCCATTTCTTGATACCCTCGTCTCTCGCACTGTTAATGGATTTTCAACCACTGTCTATCGTAAAAATTTTGCAGTCTCCCTTCCTCCCCATGCGCGTTCATGTCACCCACCTAACCAAAAAATGGCTGCTTTCTATACTTTTGTAAACCGTGCCCTTAATATTTGTTCAAATCCTATTTTATTGAAATCTGAAATTAAATACCTGAAAGCCATCGCAATTGACAGAGGTTATGACCCTTCCATTATAGACAAAGCTATCCAAAAATTACAACTTCCTCGTATTTCGTCTACTAAATCAGTCACATCTAATATCAGTATTGTTTTACCCTATTTTTCTAAAACCAGTCAAACCATAGCTAAAATTCTCAAACAATATGATTTTAAAATAATATTTTCGCCTTCCAATAAACTCACCTTTTCTCAGTTAAAAGATCCTATTGATATGCATAATTCTTGGGGCATTTATAGTATTTCCTGTCAGTGTGGTTTATCATATATTGGCCAAACTAAACGCAGTCTTAAATTTCGTCTAAAAGAACATATGAATTACGTCCGCAAACAAGAAACCAATAAATCGGCTATTTCTAAACATTGCTGGGAGGAAAATCATAATTTTAAATTTAATTCAGCTAAAATAATTTGCAGACCTAAATCCATTCATGAACTCGATTTCTTTGAAGCTTTTCATATTTATAAAAATTTTAAAAACCTTGTTAATTGTGATTTCGCTGTTCCCTATTTATCTGATTGTTGGAAATTTTACATTCAGTCCACATTTCCTTAATTTTTCTACTGTTTACACAGCTACACATTCCTTAATTCCTATTGGCCACACTCCCCACCTTTTCCGTATTCCTATTGGTTGAACTAAATCCGGTCCCTCTCCTATATATACGAGCTTTTCTCAAGATTCAGAATTCTTTTTGCACTGATGACGGTATGCTTTAGGCTACCGAAACAGCTGTATGCACCTCAATATTGTTTCTTTGGCGTTTCTGACGTAGTAGTTTATTCCTGTTTTATTATATATATATATATAAAAGCTGTGTACACTTTTGTGTATGTTAACAAAAAAATTATAAAATAATAAAAGACAGTAAAAAAGGTGGCGGTTGGGTGGGCAGATGTTTGATTACGGAGGTGGGGTAGTGGTGTAAGGCTGGATGGTTGGGTGGGTTTGTGAAATTAAATTTAAAAAAAAAAAAAAAGCAGAAGGCTTGTTGCATTTACTTTGTATTACTATGCAAACTTTCTTTTTCCAATAAAATTTCAGTTTCTTCCGTTTTGAGTTGTCAACTATATTTAAAATTCTAATTATGCTATTACACACAATGTAATCAATCGGTGAATTTCATTGTTACTTCGTGGTTTCATTGTTATTCATCTGCTTTGAAATTTTGCTTTTTTAAATCCATGTGGCTCCTGTTCTGGTCGTGGCAGACTGGGTGAGTGTTGCCGGCGTGAAACTAGTTTAACCCCACAAGCAAGTCACAAGTCTTGCCGCCTGCCTCCTTCCTTCCTATCTTGTGTTTCTTAGGTTATTTTTTCATTAATTTTGATAAGTTTATGGTTTTAAGTTAAGATTTGTTGTGTTACTTTATTGATTCGTTTGTTTTGCAGGCTGTTGATTAATGAATTTGGTTTCTTTACATTAGTGTATTTCATCCACTGATAATTTTTTTTTTTTTTATCTTATTGGTCATTGGTGTTTCAGTGATCTTGTATCTGTTGCTTGCCTTCTACTATGCTTAATGGATCATCTTTATTATATATATATATATATTAAGTCTTTTCTTAAATATCAGTAGAAGTTCTAGTATTTTGAAGATGATGAATTTGTGCAAAAATGCATACTGAGAAAACACAATTTAAAGATTTCAAATCTGTAAAAAATATATCAAAAACCACAAGAATTGTTGTCTGAATATATAACCAAATATATTTCAATTTAAAATATTATGTGGATATATAAGTTTTATATAAAACCTTCAGTGATGCCAAGTCAAAGGTGACAAATCCCCTTAAAATTGCCTTACTTCTGTAAAACTGCCTATTTTTTTTATAAAAATTATTTTTAAATTATCAAATACTATGCAATTATTCATACACAGTTTTCTTTTTAACTTACTACAAAAATAATTTTCTGAAAATTATAGTTCTGTTATACAGAAAACATAATGCTATTTTCTTTTTCCAGTATAGTTCATAATATGCCTCCTGCATATGAAATAACGTTTGATGGTAAGGAACCAGTTCTAAAAAAGGGAAAATTAGAACCTATAAAAATTACAGTTGATACTAGAACTGGGAATAAAAAGGTATTTTTTTTTGTTTGTTTTTAATTATTTTAATCTTATTGTATTAAACATTAAAAACATTTTTAAAATACCTTATAATCCTTTAAAAAAGCAGCATCACGATATATTTTGACACACCGTTCGCCGTCATCTTCAGGTGTTTGAGAATCGCTGCTTAATGACCATCTCTGTCACTGAACTCTTCATCGCCTTCTTTGGTGTTGACATCATCCTTCCTTTTCTTCCTATCAATCAGCTGTTGTCACTCCTTAGGTATTGTGCTGTGCTCTTTCGTTAATAGCAATCTCAAGGGCTTCACGTTTAATTGAATAGTTATGGGAGTTATAATGCACGATTTTAGTAGTGGTTATGGTATTAGGGTTTATAGGGTTATTGATGTGAGTACGGGATAACGCGGTGGAGGTTCTGTTATCCTGTACTCACACCAATAACCCTATAAACTCAAATACTATAACCACTACTAAAATCGCACATTATAACTCCCATGACTACGCATTAAAACGTGAAGCCCTTGAGATTCTGACTTCTAACTCCGCCATTAACAAAAGAGAGCACAGCACAATACCTAAGAAGTGACAACGACTGATTGATAGGAAGAAACGGAAGGATGACGTCAACACCGAAAAAGCTGATGAAGAGTCCAGTGACAGAGATGGTCATTAAGGGGACTTATCGCGTCCGGGAAGAAGATTGTGGATTCCCATGTTAACCTATGGGAGAAAATATGCTAACTTATATTTCACTCAATTTTCAAAATTTCAGTGAAATTTTTTGTTTCTGTTCTATATACACAAATTATCTGTTCAGCCCTAGTCGTAAAATATTTTAAAAATAATTTTAAGCATTTTAAAATAAGTGTTAAAGTTTCGAAAATCGACGAAAAATATAAAACTTATTCTTTACTTGCTTCTTATTTCCCTTTGAAAAAAAAAAATAAAGATTTGAAGACTAGGGAAGTAAAGCTTGTCTTTTTTTTCTTTTATCTAATATAAACATTTAAAAAATCAAATTTATTTAAAATTTGTTACTGATTAATTTTAAAATTACGTCCTTAAAAAAAATACTACTGACCTGTCAAGTTGTCAACCTAACTTAATTGATTACATGGGTTGGGGAGATAGGAAACTTACCTACAGGGGTCAAGGGTTGCCATACGATGGGGGAGCCAAGGAAATTTTTCTAACAACTGTGTTGACCAGAGTATTTGAATAGAATATAAAAAACTAAGTGGAAAAATGGATGTTACAATTTTTATATTTTGTGTCATAGGTTTTTTTTTCTTTAATAAAAAGAAGGTATTAAGATGTGCTCATTAGTAATCATGGGAGGGGGGTGGATAGTAAATTCGCTGAAAACATTGATTTCAAAAGATTTGTGAGATTAAATAATCTATCTTATGAGGTATAATAAGTGGGTCCCCGAGGACAGTGGGGACCCTCGTGGCTCAAACTGAATTTTTTTTCAAATGGTAACCATATTTTTTCTTCACAGAATCATGTTAAGCGGGGAAAAAAATATTTTAAAACATGTATTTCATTTTTATTTTGTAGAGTAGGGGCCGCATGGGCCTGATTCTTATGTTGTAATAAAGAATCTGAGCATCTCAAAATATCTCAATAAAAAAACAATTCCGCTGAACACTTTGATTTCAAAAGTTTCGTGCATTCAAATGATTTATCATATGAAGTATTATAAATAGGTCACAATGGCCCCACCTCGCACAAGCTCAATTTTTTCAAAGGGAAACCTTGTTTTTTCTTCAGAGAAGCGTGTTAAGTGGAAAAAATTTGTATTAAATCATGTATTTATTTATTAATTTTTATTTATTTATTATTATTATTATTATTGGCAACTAGGGGTCCCCGAATCTAATGTTGTAATAAAAAAATCTGAAAAGCCCAAACTATCTCAATAAAAAAGAAATTTCGCTGAGGACAACGATTAACATTACCGTAGTACATTTAAATTATCTATCATATGAGGTAGCATAGATGGCACTTCGGGGCCCATGTGATGCAAGCTGATTTTTTTTTTAATGGAAACCATACTTTATCTTAACATAATCATGTTAAGCAGAAAAAATCTGTTTAAATCAAGTTTTTTTTTCTTTTTTTTTTTTTAAGTATAGGAGCCCGGTCCTTCGATACTTATGTTTTAATAAAAAAAAATTTGGAAATCCCAAAATATCTCAATGAAAAAGTAGTTCTGCTCAACACCAATCAATGATTATAAAAGTGTCGTGCATCCAAAATCTATCAGATGAGGTATCATATATAGGTGGGCCGCCAGGGGCTCCACGTGACAAAAACTCAAATTTTCAAATGGAAACCATACTTTTTCTTTACAATAAACCAAAACTTTTCTGAAAACCATAATTTTTCTTAATACGATACTGTGAAGAAAAAGCTAATTTCATATAGGGCTCTTGGGGGCCCACATATGTTACTTCATCTAATAGATCAGTTGAATGCACAACACTTTTGTAATCATTGTGTTCAGCAAAATTGCTTTTTAGTAAGATATTTTAGGATTTCGATTATTATTTTTTTTCCCGTACAGCATAAGATGTGGGGTTCCGGGGCCCCCTACTCTGAAAATTTTTAAAAAAGGCTTTAGATGAATTAAAAGATATTTTCCCGCTTAACACAATTCTGTGAATAAAAAAATTTCTATTTAGAAATTTATTCATCAACCTTGAAAATTCATTTCAGATAATTTGGAGTGGAAGGCTGCTTTTTTTATACCAATTATGTGAAAAATACCAGAGCCGGGAATCGAATCCGGGCCTTCTGCTTTACGTGCGGATGCTCAAACCATTGAGCTAACCTGGCTGATTACCAGCTAAGCATTTCTCACATAACATTCGTTGGCAAAGTCACAGAGTCTGCAAACACAGCTGTATCAAGTGACATTATTAATCATGGCACAACTCCAATAGACCATGAAATTTTCAATTTTAATTTAGAAATTTATCTATCAAGCCTGAAAGTTCATTTCAGAAAATTATGGAGTGGAAGGCTGATTTTTTATACCAACTATTTGAGAAATACCAGAGCCGTGAATCGAACCCGGGCCGTCCACTTTACGTACGGATGCTCAAACCATTGAGGTACCCTTGCTGATTACCAGCTAGGCATTTCTTACATAACATTCATTGGCAAAGTCACCGAGCCTGCAAACACAGTTATATCAAGTGACATTATTAATCGTGGCACAACTTCAATAGACCACGAAATTTTTTAATTTAGAAATTTATTCATCAACCTTGAAAGTTCATTTCAGATAATTTGGAGTGGAAGGTTGATTTTTTATACCAACTATGTGAAACATACCAGAGCCAGGAATCGAACCCGGACATTCCACTTTACGTGTGGATGCTCAAACCATTGAGCTACCCTGGCTGATTATCAGCTAGACATTTCTCACATAACATTCGTTGGCAAAGTCACCAAGTTGCCAACGATTGGTTGTCTAACGTCTGGCAAGACTTTTTTTTTTTTTTTTTTCACGTCCTAAGACTTTACTTTTATACCTTTTCTAAAAAATATCGTGTCTTTATTATTGGAAAAAATAATAAACATCTATTTCCTAACATATTAATTAAAACTAATATCGCTTGTAGTCGGAAATTGATCTTTATTTATTTATTTATTTTTTAAGTAAGCATTTAAATAAGAAATATACACATTCAAAACTTCCCTGTAAAAATGTGCTTTATGATTACTGTATCCTTATTTAAAAAAAAAAAAAAAAATCGCTATCAGCATCTTTTTTTACATGACGATGCATATCTCTATGAACTACTCTCTATATAATATATATCTATGTACTCTATATATCTCAATAAATCCGTTCAATCTTCTTCTAGGCATTTCAGTAATAAGAAACACTGTCTACATGAAAACAATATGTCAATATTTAAATAAATAAATAAGTTGGCATAGGTGAACTTTGCTCAGTTCCCCATCATATATATATTCTCATAAATTTCTAGTACGGGATATTCTCTTAACATGATTATTATGTTAAGAGAAATAAATTTGATTAAACGCTTGACACAGTTACTGAAGGAAATCCCTGCCTAATAGGCTATACACCGTTCACTTCAGTTTACCTTATTCTAATCTATTAATTTTTTCATTGGGCAACTACTGGCAAGTAAATATTAAAAAGCACATTCTAATTGAAAAGTTACATAAATTTGATCTGGTCGAACTTCATTTTATGGGGAGTATTAAAAAAATTTCAAGATTAAAAAAAACTATATCACAAACTGATTTGAAAAAATTCATTAAAGAAAAATTAATTAATCATTAAGTTATCTCATAAAAAAAGTATAATGTAGGATCCCAACGGCAAAGAAAAACAAAATTTAAAATAAAATCTCCAGCTTAAAAAACTAGCCCATTGTTTAACATTTTAGCATCTAAATTTAATCCATCATTCCTTTTATACCTTTTGAACTGAACAACACCTACACAATCCAAGCTCGTATTTTCTGTAGCATCTGTGCTAGCAATGTGCACGCTTTCTATTTCTTTCTCCAGCTTATCGCATAATCGATTCTAAATACTCCATCCATTCAATCGATAGATTAGTAAATTAAAAATAGTAATGATAGATATTCAAATGAAACAAATTGTTTTAAATTTAAATGAAAGAAAACATCATTTAAAATTAATTTTAAATAAAAATATGTAAAATAGTAATTTATTTAAAAAAAAAAAAAAAAAAAAAAAAAAAAGAAATGAAAAATAGATTTTTCTTTCCCAATAAAGACATTTTTACAGGTACTGCAAGATAGTTCAGCCAGATACAAGTCGTCATAAAAAACTTTGTAAATTTCTGGTAAGTATGTAATAATAGCTTTAACAATAAGGGATGGGAACTAAATATTTTCCTGTTCACCTGGAACAATTTATTGGGTTATTGATATGAGTATGGGATAATGTGGTGGAGGTTCTGTTGTATTTTAAGTCATTAATATGTTCAATATCACGGTCTATTATTTTTCTTTTAGTCATACTGATATAGCAAGCTTTAGTATTAATTATTTTCAAGGTTGAAGTCGATTTTGTAGATGCCAGAAGTTTCCTTGGGGTCTATTAAGTCTTTTTCATTGCATATGCATTGAAATATATTTCTGTTTTGTTTTATGGGAATGTTTATACCTTGGTGGGAGCCTTCATATTTTGTTTTATTTGGTTGCAGAATGGAATGGAGGGAGTATATTTTGATTTTATTTTTTGAGTGTTGTTAATTTGATTTAGATTTAATGCATTTTTTATAGATTTTTTAAACTAGCAATGAACTATAACCGGCACGTTGAGTGATGTTTTTATAAATTTAATTTCGAGGTTTAAGAGGTTTTTGTTAGATTATATTAGTGTAGCATGATTTATATATGAATGGAGAGCAGCAATTTTATATTGAAAGGGGGTTTTATATATTTTTTTGATAATTTTGTTAGTGTTGGTTGGTTTGCGATAAACGTTAGTGTAAAATAGTGGTTGTTATTGTGATCGTAAAATGAATTTATTTGAAATTGGCAAAATAATCTAACTATAAAATTAAGACATCTGTTTTAATTGATTAAGTATTGAAACAATTACTTGCATCTAAAATTCAAGTTCTTTATCTTCCTTGTGGCATAAGCCAAAATATACATGGATACTACTATTTTTTTGAATTGAAAATTCAAATCCTAATAAAGTTTCATACCTTAAATCTTCATCTGCAAAAAGAATAAGAATACTTGCAACAATAAAAAATGATTAGAAACTGTTGATTCTTGATTTCATTTCTTTATTTCTTGAAAACCTTAATTAGGGCAAACACCGGTCAGCATAACTTTCTGTTCTGTATTACATACTGGCATAACAATGAATTAAAAACAATATCTAAAAAACTATTTACTTAATACAAATAAACTGTTTAGAAAACTATTATATTATATTGTGAGAAATTTTTAGTTAGAATCAATTAAATTAAAAAATATCAAGTTATTGAAGAAATATACATTTTTTAGCTATTAAGAAAAAGCAACTTTCTTATATCAATGAAATCTCCAGAACTAAACTAATTTTTTAATTCGCCACCAACGATCGTTTTTGAGACACGCCCTTGTGTTTAAATTGATTGGATGAAAGGAGGAGCCACATAGGTCATGTGATGCTATGTCACAACATTTGTGGCCAATCAGAAACGATGTGGGTGTGGTTTCTAGCAATGATGTAATTTAAACAATGCCTGTACCTTAGGGGTGGGGAAAAAAGAACAATTAAGTTTTATAAAGTAAATCTGAGAACAAAAATTTGCAATTTACAGGGCAACATGCGAATAAAACAAAATATTGAAATATGAGTTAAGAATTCAAACGATCTTAAATTAAAATGTATTTTAGAATAAACAAAGAATTAAATTAATTCAGAAAACATGAAATATTAACTAAATTATATTTCTCATAATGATAAAATTATGAAAATTTTAAATTTTTTAATACATTAATTTAAATATAAACAGGAAAGTTTGCATGTCACAATATGACAGTTAGTGTTGAAAGTGTTATCGTTATTTTTAATAATTTTGATGTCTAAGAAGTTTATGCTATTATTGGATTCTATTTTTAAGGTAAATTTAATATTTTTATCTAAGTTATTTAGTTTATTTAGGAGATTTCGAGGGTCGGTGTTATCTGGGATGAAGGCAAAAACGTCATCAACATACCGGAGCCAAATTTTACAGTTTTTTATTAAGTCATGCACAGAATTCTCAAGGTGATGAAGTTTAATTTCTGCAATAACACCCGATATGGGTGAACCCTTCGGCACCCCTTTAGTTTGTTTATAAATGCTATTGTTGCAGGCAAAGTATGAGTTATTTAATAGAAGGTTATTAGCACTAATTAACGTTTTGCTGATTTTGTTTTTACTGTAATTTTCAGTAATTTTATCCTGGATAATATTAGTAATTTCCTTTAAGTCTGTGGAAGGATATAAGTCTTTGACATCAAAGCTAACGAGGGTGTCACTAAAATCAATATTGAGGTTCTGGATAGTTTTAATAAAGGCTTCGGTTGAATTTAAACTAGAGTTTGACGGGGGAAGAAGAGTTTCATAGATATCTTTCATAAAAACATCCATATTATAAGTGGGGCCTTCAGATTTGTTTACTATAGGTTTAAGGGTAGGAGGGGTTTTATGATCTTTATATTTGCCGAAAAGGTGGGGGATGATGGGAGCATGATTATTAAGTTTAGGAGGGTGATCATTGGGCCAGGTTCCTGATTTTATTAGAGATTTCGTTTTATTGGTAAGTTTTTTAAGCGGGTTTGTATTAATTTAATCACTTGAAGTTTATTAATAGTTTCAGACATCATATATTATATTGGTCCCTATCAAAGATGGTGATTTTACTAGTTTTATCTGTCATTAAACAATTGATATTCCGATTGTTTTTTAAATCTTTAAGGCATTGAATATCGGCTTGATCGTTATGAATATTACAGTTAGGTTTCTCAAGTACCGTAAAATTCCGATAGTAACCCCCCTCCCGATTATAACCCCTCCCCTGAAATTCAACATACTTTACTTTTTTGGAAAATTCCGTTTATAACCCCTCCTCCCTTACCTTTGGCGGCTAAGTTCGCCATTCTTTTTTTTTTTTTTTTCCATGAGTGTTGCAAACATACTTTTTTAAACTTCTGAAGTCTTGCATGTTTATTTAGAAACTTTAATTTGCATGTAAACGTATCCAAGTGTTATTTTTTCTCATTTTTTAAAAAGTAAAATAACTCCAAATAAAAAAATGTAGCGTTGTTTACATTCTTTAAACTCCAAAACGCTAACTGCTATCCGCAAGCGGCCATGACTTTCGCAATCTTGCTTATGCAACTCTGTTTTTGCGATCACAACTCTTTTCTAAATTTTAAATTATCTTTTTAATTTTAAATCATTAAATAGAGTAATAAATCCATAATAGTACTTGCGTACATAACTTTAATAGTTATCGTTCCCCTGTTTTGTTCTTGCATATCAGTTAATAGCAGTGCAATTAACTGCGTTTTTAACTGCTAGCGAATCTTCTAGATGTTTTGCTTCGCGATTTGTTTATCACATGTTCGTGATAAATTTTTAAAAAGATTTTTGTTAAAATAAAATTTTAAATTGATTAATAAAAATTATTTATTATAAATAAAATTTAATAAATAATAATCAGTATTATTAATACAATTTAGTAACCATTAATATATATTATAAAATTAATAAAATATATACTTTTAGAAAAAGATTGTGAAACTTCCGATTACCCCCTCACCCCCCGATTATAACCCCCCCCCCCCCCTTTCAGAAGTCGTCGTACTTTTCCGGAAACTTCCGATTATAACCCCTCCCCCAGTTTTGACAAATTTCCCCTTGAAAAAAGGGGGGGGTTACTATCGGAATTTTACGGTAATTTAATAGCGGTGTTTCTAATATGTGAACGCTTTTGAGAGGGGATATAGTCTAAAGCTGTTTTATGTGCGATAGTATCTAAAGTATTAAGAGTATCGTTAAGAATAAACTTTGAACCCATTTTTAGAAGTGTGTCTTGATGAGTATTTAATTTATAATTTGAAAGATTTAAATAAGGGTAGGTGTGGGGAGTGTGTTTAAGAATTATATTAGGTATATCCCGTTTTATCCAGAGTTTAAGTTTTTTTGTTGTGACAAAAACGCCTTATTTTAAATACTAAAAATCAACCAATATTTTAAATCTTGGAGCTGTAAATAATTTATGGTATTAAATAAGTGTTCATTGTGTATGATTACTGCTGCTGGTTATTCTTAATCAGTTTATATATATATTTATTATTCAAAACATCTGATAATGAGAGGTGGAGGGGGGGATTTTAAATTATTTAGAGAAATAAATACAGTTGCAACAATTCATGGTTAAAGTAAACATCCAAACTTAAATGGTATGGGAGGTGGGGGAATGTAAAGCAGTCCAATCCAAATTGAACCTGAGAGAATTATTTGATGGATATTTGCAAATATATATATCCCAGTTTTACTTAAGTAACATGTATGAAAACTTTACTTCATGTTGCAATAAGGATCAGCAGTTTTATTGATGAGATACATATTTGATTTAATGGTTGTATGTCATTATTGTATTTTCCCATAACAATGAATAATTTGTATAATATTTTAGGTGACTCTGATACAAAATTTGGAAACTTATGGTATAAATCCCGAAAAAATTGCTCACCATGTTCAAGTAACTGTAGCTGCTAGCACTTCTATATCACCAGCACAAAATGGCAAAGGAACTCTAGTTTTGATCCAAGGAAATCAAGTTCTTTATCTTCAGAAATTATTACTTGGTAATGATTTTAATCTAAAATTATTAAATATATATGTGTGTATTTATTAACACACACAATACTGCACATCAACTGAATGCAGTACTACCCACAAACTGCACACATAACACACACAATACTGCATGCAGTATTGTTTCAGATGGCAGTCACGTGAGATCGGCAGCGAATGTGTTAAAGATATAGATAGACAGATGAATATTAACAAATTAAACATACTTAGTTTGTGTTATATATTAAGTTGTTAGTAATTAAATTCCGTTATTTGAAAGGTTTTTTAAAATTATGAAAATTTGAGAGAATCCTGATTATACCCACTCTATTCCAAAAATGCAACAGCAAAAATGGACTAAATTTGGGAAAAAAGATTTATTCAACAATTTTTTTTTTTTTTTTTTGAGTAATTTGGGTAAATATAAATCTTTTAGAAAACTCATAAAAAATAATCTTTGTTATTTAGTTTGTACTTTTCAGCAATTTATTTTGTAATTTAAATTTCCTGGTTTTTTTTTTTTTATTATTAATTACTTCACAAAATGAATAATAGTTGGAGAAAATATTAACTTTTGATTAGATCAATCAAGATAAACAATTTTTTACAAATATAAAATTCCTCAAATAAAATTTTATATTTAGGTAAGATATTGTATTTTTAATTTGATGCATCAAAGATACATTTTCTTTATTAATCAATCATTCCACAAAATATTTATTGTAGTTTTCCAGTTCCCCCCCCCCCCCCAAATGTATAAATTTAGTTAAATTTGAGGTAGATTTAAAATCCAGATCAGTAAGAAACTCACTCTTCTTTTTTTCCTCCTTTGGCAAAGGGGGAAAAAAACTTACAAAAATGAAAAACTATTGCAAAGGGCCTTTGCAATAGTTATTCATTTTTTGTAGTATTTATTTTTTGAGAGATAGCAGCTATCTGACAGTAAACATATTAAAATTTTTAAATTTTTCTCCTTTTGACTATCAGTATTTGTATAAACTTTTCAGTTTTATATCTGCCTAATTTTTACGGGAAAACAGTATTTTATTTAACAAAAATACTTTGTAATTATGCACCAGATTTTTTTGTCAGTCTTTTCTTATAATAAAAGAAAGTGTTTGTATATTTATGAGTTGTATGGTAGGTACATAGTGGCACACACAGCTATGAAATTAGGCTCAAATGATAGTCCTTTGTCTGAATTTATGCATTTCTAAACCATATTTTTGAATTTAGATTTTTTTTTCTTTTTATGATATAATTATTATTTAGGTTATCATTGAGTTGCCATTAAATGAAAGCAATTTTCTACTTAGAATTGTATAATTTATAGCCACTCGGCGATAACAATCCTTTAAATGCAAAGTTGTCTGTTTCTATGAATAAGTGCAAAAGATTTAAAAGAATAATAATTGGGAAATTTTTTGTGTTCTCCTAACATCCTAAAAAAAAAAAAAAAAAAAAAAATCTGGTGTGAAACAATCACTTGACTTCCATTACTTACTATTACATGTATTATATGTATTTTTTGGAGATAATATGATCAGAAGACATAAAATTGACCTAACAAATTAGACACTAAAAAATTTTCTGGTAAGAGAAAGCTTATACACATGTAAAGATATGTAAAATATATTTACATAGCAAATTTAAAAATAGCAAGAAGAAAAAAATCGGTTTAGCCATTTTTTGAAACATTAATTTCCGACATCTAAAACTGATCTACCTAATCAGAATCACTGTTAATTTTCCTTACTTAAGAAAGGATATCTAAAATGGATTTATGTAACAAAATTCATCTGTACACCAGCTGTAGCGTCTTGATTCTGAAGTTTCGTAGATATAATAGTCAGAAGATTCCCCACACACATACACACACACACTGACCAATTGCCAAAAACCACTTTCTTGGACTCAGGAGACCTTAAAACATGCAAATTAGGTGAAATCTTGATATTGAATTTTTGTACCGAATATAATGCTTCCATTACCTACGGCAGTCGAGTAATGGAAGTAATAAGCTCTTTTTTCCTGAACCATGATTTAGTTCTCAAAGGCATTTTTTTTTTTTTTTTTTTTTTTCAATACACAGGGATAGAAAAAAACTGCGCCAATTGCGCCAAACTGCTACAGTTTCAAAGACTTGCTACAATCTGCTACAAAAACGTCAAAATTTAACAGTTTTGTGCCGATTTGCACCAAAAATGAAATTTCACGATTAAAAAAAAAAAAATTGTTAAAAAAAAAAAAAAAAAAAAAGGAAGATTTTACAGATACAACAAATGAAATCAGAATTTTATGCTAACTGCTCATTGTTTAGAGAATTTTCTAAATGTTATTGTATGGAGCAATCTTTTTTTTATTTTTTTTTTTCATACCTGTTTTTTTTATGATCTGTGGAGGTGATTAATATATCAGAGTCATTTGCTGCTAAAAGAATCTTAAAAAAAAAAAAAAAAAAACTATGATTTTCAAGGCTATTAAAAGCTATGTATATTTATTAAAAAAAAAAAAAAAAAAAAGTATATAGTACGAAACTGAAAAATCCCAAATCATCGCAGGCAATTTTAGTTAATTCTTAGTTTAGAAAATTTTATGCATGTGAATAAAAAAAAATAAAAAAAAAAAAAAAACTGTAATGAGTAATTAACAAAACAAATATTCCCATAGATTAACTTGATGTTTAGCTGCCGGCTATGATAGATAAAATTGTGTCCGAAAGAAAGAAGCATGTGTATTAAAAAATAAGTAAATATTTACATGCAAATCAAAAGTTTATCTGATTTTATTCAGCGATTGAGAGATCGTTTTTCAAGACCATTTTGATTCAGTGATGGTCCATAATATTAACCCCTTGAACTGCAATTTATTTTCAGTCAGCACTGCTCATGCAGACAATTTAATTTTCTTAATTTTAAGAGGAGGGATTGATATAGAAACTTAAGGTTTTGTTGCTCAAATAATTTGTTATTATTAAAAATATTTGTTTCACACATTTAGATGAATGTTTATTGTTACATATACATATAAGAACATAATTAGTGTCGAGAAATTCATGACGAGCTGGACTCATCATTTCAGTTCAAGGGGTTAATTAAATCATCAATATACATTTTATCCTATAACAAAATTATATAACTTTCTCTCTTTTTTCCCCCTTCTTTAATCTTATCTTAATTGAGTTTGAGTCAGAGCTTTCAGATTCTCTCTTTAAGAATTACATGTTTGAAAATATATCCTACAGATGTTAAATTAAATAAATAACTTTCAGTTTCCTTCATCCAGTTCACTGAATGAACTACGGTGCCCTTTGACCTAAAACCTGCGACGCGTCAGGAGCTCCTGTTCTTAATTGTTAATGGTGATTAGGGCTCTAATGGTGATCAGTGTGGTCGAAAATATTCAGATTTTTCGGAATCCGATTTTTTTTTCCCTTTGCATTACGTTATCAGAATTTTCTGTAGGGAAAAAAAGAGAGAGAAAATTTTCAAATTCTAATTACCATTTTAAGTAAGTTATTTTAAAGTTCCCAGTCAAAGAGGTCATTAAATATGTAATAACTCAGTTTTTACATTGCGGAAGTCTAAGAAAGTTTTGAAACTGAAAACAGATAGTTTCAAGCATAAAATTTTCCATTTTCAAAAGTCTGCTTTTTCAAACACCATTTTGACTTTCTTAGATAATGCAGATCCTAGAAAAATTGTTACAGTTTTTATCATTATTTTATTTATTGCACTGCTTATTTTTGAGTCTTGGTAAAAATAATTAGATACTTTTGCAACAAATTACTAAATTATAGTATTTCTCTACCGTTGGGGGGGGGGGGGGTTAATCATGGTTCCTTGCTGAATTATATAATTCTCTTCGCTGCTAATTGCCGAAATATGGGATTATTTTCCAATTTGCTTACCAAAATATGAAATCATTTTGCAGCTGTTTCAAAAAAAAAAAAAAAGGAAAGATATGTATTAGTTCCCGAATAGTGTTCCCCCCCCCCCCTTTTTCTTGCTGTCAATCCCAAAATATATGATTATTTCTTCAAAAACTGATATATTTTGCACTTTTTTCAAAGCTGATTAGCGAAATTCAGGATTATTATGACTGGATTTAATATTAAGTTTGCTGCATATTTGTGTTCACAAATAATAAAACTTCACAAATGTTAAGAGATTAATTGTTAACTTTTACGCATTTTAAGTAATAATATTTTGTCAGAAAAATTTTTGTTTTGTTTAAAAAGTTAACATTCTTTGATTAAATAAGATAAAGAATTTTATCTTATAAAAATACCTTACAATAAATCCTTAATAGTTTGAGCAGATATATTTCAAACCCACCAGGTTCATCTTCAGTGCTCAGATGACACTGCCAGTTTTCTGTTTTCCTCGTTCGTCGTTCCTTTTCTGCTGATTCTCTTCACTTTGCTTCATATTTTCAATAAGATGTTGCCAATCTGAAGGGATTATACTGTGCTCTCTATTGTTGACAGCATCATTAGTTGTTAAAATTTCAATTGCTTCTCGTTTTAAGGCAAATTGATGAGAATTATAATGGTTTTTTTTTTTTTTTAATTCAAGAGTGCTAAAGTTAATGGGGTTATTGTTGTTAATCGTAGAGAAAGCCATAGAGTGTTTATTGTGCTTTAAGTCTGCGAGATGTTCGGATTCATGAATTCTCATTTTGTGAATAAAAATATTGGAAAACTCCACCTATAATATTATAAAAAACTGTACTTGTGGCTCCATTATGTTGACGATATCTTCACCATTACCCCCCCATTCCATAAACCCTTCTGAGCTCCTAAGTGGACTAAACAAATTAGATCCCCATATAAAATTTACAAATGAAACTGATTCTAATAATTGTTTAAATTTCCTGGACGTCACTATAATTAAAAATAAAGAACTCGTTTGATACTACCATTTTTCGAAAATCTACGAATAAGAACAAAATTATTAATAAGAAATGTAGAACCCCCTTCCCTATAAATGTGCTGCTATTAGATCTTACATTAACCGCACCATACTTACATGTTCCAATAAAACTCTGCTTAATAATGAAATCAAATTTATTAAAACTATTGCTAAAAAAGCTAACTACAACCCCTCCATAGTTCAAAAACTTTATAAACAATGTTTAAAACATCTAAATAATATAAATAATGCACAAAAAACTAAATCACTTTTCACCTCCGCTATCCCATACTGTAAAGGCGTATCAATAAAAATAAAAAATGAAGCCAATAAGCATAATATCAATATCCCAATTAAACCTGATAAAAATATTTTCCAACGCATCTGTAATGAAAAAGGCATCATACACTTTAAATACACATCTGGCATTTATAAAATCAACTTTAAATTCAAAGGCAATAGACCTGCCTGCTATATCAGTATGACAAATGTCATCTTAAAGATCGCAAATCCGAACATCTCGCAGACTTAAAGTACAATAAACACTCTACGGCTTTCTCTAGGATTAACAACAACAACCCCATTAACCTTAGCACTCATGAATTAAAAATAGCCCATTATAATTCGCATCAATTTGCCCTAAAGCGAGAAGCGATTGAAATTTTAACAACTAACAATGTCGTCAATGATAGAGAGCAAAGCATAATCCCTTCAGATTGGCAACATCTTCTTATTGAAAATATGAAGCAAAGTGAAGAGAATCAGCTGAAAAGGAATGAGGAAAACAGAAAACCAGCAGTGTCATCTGAGCACTGAAGATGAACCTGGTGGGTTTGAAATATATCTGCTCGAACTATTAAGGATTTATTGTAAGGTATTTTTATAAGATATTTTTAAAAAAGTTTTAACCCTTTATCTACTGTATTATGAAACAGACAAAAATTGTGTTTGAAAGGTATATTTTTAGTTACTAAAGAGCATTATTTAAAGATATATACGTTAAAAATTATGTATACCACCTCATGATAGTAATTAATGAGAATTTTGTGAGGTCATACTTAAGTGTACCACTGGTACATAGAGGTCGAAAAAAGTATTTCGACATGGAAAAAAGGGTAAAGAAATATTTACATTTTATGTTCCTCATATCTTTTCTAAGATTAGTGGGATATTCTTGAAATAATATAGGAATTAATTATAACATACATGAAGATCGTGAAAAATATCAAGCAAAATCAGCTATTGCACCCCATATAATCCTTTATGGAACAAAAATAGCTATATGTATCGTCTAATGCTTTGTAGTGAGTTTAAAGGGAGGTACATCTGTTCCTTTCTTATATATATCTTTGACATTTCTTCTATAAATTCGATTTTATACTCTTATTAAAGTAGTGGTACTTTAAAGTACCATCAGTAGATAAAGGGTTTTAATCCTTTTATAATTAAATTATAAAGAATTATATTTTAAAAAGAGTAATAGGGAGAGTGTTGTACATTGGGACACTTTTTACACATTTTATTTTTTAACTTTTGCAATTAAAGTTAAATTTACATTCTAAAGAAAGTGCTTTAAATACCGTAACACTCTCCTCTATAATACATTTTTAAAAATTCAAACAGTTTGAAAATAAAAAAATTCCAGCCATTTAAAGTAGAAAGTGAAACACCATGTTGTACCTTGGGATATGCTTAAAGAGTCATTCAATAGTCTTAGCCTAAACCAGTTTTATGTAAATAATTGAAAAAAATATAGTTTAAGGCCTTAAATTAAAAGAATTGCACTTGCAGATGCATTACACAAATAATAATAAATTTGAAAGTTCAGACTTATTCTTAAATTAACCAAGTACGGATAAAGGTCTCTATTTTAACATTATATGATGTAAAGTCAGCTGTGAGATTTCTCTTTCAGACTTCAGTGGGAGTTTAACACTCAATGTTTCATAAAATATCATTGTTTTAAGATCCATAAATAAATTTGTTGCTATCCTGTATGCACTTTAGAAGTTTCTGTTATACTTCACTGCTAAGGACCTCTAATTTCAGTTCAAACATAGAAGTTTATAGTGTAGTATTATTATTTCAAATACTTCTGTAAAAAGGTAATGTTTCTTTTTTAAAATATGTCTGTGGTTTGATCCTATTCAATACTGTCATCATCTATACTTGATAAAATTGGTTTATCAACATCAGATTCTGAACTGCTAATTTGTTGTGCAGGTAAGTCCTTTTACCCCATTCTGGATGCAGCAGTTTTCTGCTTTGCAGCTTCAATTTCAATTTTTACTAGAGAATCTGTTAAATGCAAGATTTTACTTTTCTTCTATTGCTATTGCTTTTTAGAGCTGAAGCTATGGGAATTGCCCGAATCATTATTAGGTATGTCACACATTGATAATGTGGAGATAAACTTAGTACACATACAGCTATTAACTCATTTGTCACATTTACTGATTCAGCTTCTCTAGATTCAGCAGCTTCACTTAACATTTGAATTAAATCAATTGGTCTATCTGTTACATATAAAGTTATACTAAAAGATCACTAATATTAATATTATATTAAATAATTATTGTTAGAATCTTATATTAAAACATGCTAAAAGATATATTTACACTAAAACAATACCCAAATTATTGAGAACCCTGTGTGTAACATATTTTGTTCCTTAGGACATGCCCCAAGATACAAACACAACATGGTTTAAATAAAATCAAAATGGTGGTCAATCAAAATGCAGTATTGCAGTATCATTACTTTCTCATGACCTAAATATTTAGAAATATTCTGTTCGGTATCCATTTAAAATTGAGTAGAATAATTTTAAAAATACTAATTTAGAAATAGAAATTAGAATGAGAAAAATATTTACTTTTGAGTGATGAAATTTTCTTTCACTCGCCAAATCGTATATTCAGCGTTTCTGATACTGCCTTTTACTGTGCTGTTATCTATTTGTTAAAGTCAAACTTAGGGGGGAAAAAAAGATGCTGCCAATAGGCTTTCTTCAATGTCCTAAGGTACAACACTCTCCCTTATTCTAAATGTGTAAAGTTAGACAACTTTGTATATAAATGCTAGAAATATGATTTTGTTTTGTGTGCATCAGAGTTAATAAGTTTTATTTTTAGGTTAATTATTCAAAAAATTAATGCTTTTTATTATTGTTACAGATATTCTAAAAATTCCAAGAAAGTATATTCAAGGTCTGGAAAACATACCTGGAAAAAAGAAAAACTAGATGTAACCAAGGGGTTTATTTGTATTTAAAATTGTTTATCTAAAACAAATAAATCATTCAGATAATAAATTAACTCTGATTTTATATATTTAGATTGGAAAATTGCTTTAATATTGTTATTTTTTGTTTCTTCTCATTGCTAATTTTCTCAGATTTACATTGCAGCCATCTTGTTTATGTCCCTAAAAAAGGGCAAAAATGTAGAAAAGGAATGGGAGTTTCGAAGAAAACAACAGAAAACCCAGAACGCCTTTATTCTTTTATATTTTGCAGAGTTTTGAATTTCAATTTCGACTCAGATTTTGTACTAAGTATTTTAATATTATACATCCTAGAATTACGCAAGTTTCAGAGAAAACCATGGATAAGTCGAGACACAAATCTTTTTATAAAAATGTTTATATTACCTTTGTATCTCAACTTCTAATTAACATAATTTCATAAGTAATATAATAATTTTAAAATACATTTGAATTGAAATTGAATAGTATATGTTGCAAATCTCTGTCGCCAGAGGACGCTTTGATAATTTAATAATTCAATAGCTAGAATTCTAATTATGATTAAATTACTTATAACACATCATTTAAAATATTGCAGACTTTTAAACTGATATAAGTCGTTAAATTCCGTACGGGAGTTTCAGAGAAAACCACAGAAAAGCCAGAACACCTTTATTACAATATCTCCAATTCTAATTACGATGCAGGCTTTCAAATTCCAATACTCCACTCACATTTTGTATTAAGGATTTTTAACACTATTTAGCCCACAGTTGCAGTTAAAATTTTCAAAGCTATTTGCGCTATGAGAGAGAAAGTTGTAGTAAGTTCTAAAACAGGGATAATGCGCCGCAGGCGCCAACGAGCAGGACTTTGCTAAAGTCAGAATTTTGAAAGATCATAACATGGTGAGCGAACAGGCTGTTTCAAATATTGAAACGGGAAGAGGGCGCCGTAGGCGAAACCGAGCAGGAATTTACTGTGATTAAATTTTTCAATAATATGTCAATAAGCTGTTGTAGGTCCTGAAACGGAAAAAAGGCACCGCAGGCGCCACCGAAGAGGAGTTTCATACGGTCGGATTTTTCAAGGATCGCGAACCAGCTGGTCGCCGAAGGCGGCTAGTATGCTATAAAAATGAGACAAATTACTATAAAGATACAAAATATATGCAAATTTTAAATTTGAGCATACAAGCCATATAGTCTGAGAAAATAGTGCACAAATGTTGAATGGCAGAATCAGCAGCTAATAAAGACATTAGTTGATGTGTATCATTACAAAAATAATAATAATAAGAGTTTCAAGCCCGCCTTTTCTTCCCCCAGGGGGAAAAAAAGAAAAAGAAATATTATTTTGAGACCATCACAAAACTTTCTTCTACATTTTCTTATACAAATTCACACAATAGAAATTAATTTTTATCCATTATTAATGCAGATGATTTTTATCTCAGAGAGGTAGTCTAAATGTCCAATGGAAAGGAATTTTTATCATGCAGATAATATCCTTCCCGTTCATGGGGGAAATTGCAGTATAACAGCACCACCTATCGCCTCTATACACCCAATTATGTTTCATAACATTATGTTTCATAATGGTCTTTTCATGTATAAAGTTTTGTTTGATTATACGCAATAGAACCTGAGATATAGTTTTCCCTTAAATTGCAAAAAACACTGTATAGCAGTGCCACTTGTTGAGCGATTAGCACCAAAAGTTGACCTAAGTAATTTATGTTAAGGTGCATCTATATATTTTATATGCAATTCTGTGCAGTAGTTCCTGAGATATAGCCTTTTCTGAAATTGCAAAAATTGCTGTATAGAAGCACAACCTGTTAAGTGATTGGTACCAAAAGTTGATACACTAATTTATGTCAAGGTGTGTCTGTATAATAATTTAAATGTAATTCTGTGCAGTAATTCCTGAGGTACAGTCACCACAAAATTTTTGTTACACACACACGGATGGGCAAATGTTTTCTATGGTAAAATCGTGTTGTAAATCTCTCAAAATGTGTAAATCCATCGAAAACTGGAAATCAAAAATTTTTATGAATACAAAACTTTCTTCTATTGAATACAAAAAAATTAAAGAATAGAATGTGTGTTACTTTTTGATGCAAAATAATTTTAAATTGAGAAAGTAATATAAAAAAGCTTAAGCATAATTTTAGATTAATAACAATTAATATTAAATGATTGGGCTTCTATAAACATCCATAAAAGAACAACAGAAGTTTTAATTGTTAAAATTGTTATGTGAAAACAAAACTTTAAGACACACAAAAAAAAAAAAACTCATTCAAAAATTTATGTTTAATCACTCACAGCTAATGCCTCATGTGCTTTTTCTTTCTTTTCTTTTTTTATGCATGTGTGTGGTTTGATTTGGGGGGGGGGGGGGGCAATTGCTGAATCCACAATCAAAACTGATAACTGAACTTCTGTAAATGAGACTCAAACGATGCAAAAAATGTTTTTCCCATTTCTCTTTTCCCTTCTTCCCTCCCTTTCTTATCTGCTAAAGTAAACAAACACATCATTTCTTGTAGCTTCCGGTCATTGAACTGTTTGTTTATTTATGTGAATTGGGTTATTGTTCTTGTAGCATCTTAGTTAATTAAACAAAAGTTAGGATTTGATATTTCCTCTAGCTTGAATGAATCACTAAATATTTATCATAAACTTCAAATACCTAACACTTCTTTTTTTTTTCTGTGGGGAGCTAGGGAAGGGGGGTGTATGTAGTAGGTATTTAAAAGTAACACATGTCTAACAGAAGAATACAGCTGTCAGTTTGTTGTTTAATATTAGAAAGTTTGCTTTTTCAGTATGTTTTTTTCTTTATATCCATTTTCATTTATCTTAAAATAAATATTCAAAATTTCCCCCTGAACATTGTTCGCACATTCAGATATATTCTCAGGGTTACTACGTCACCTGGAAAACTCAGGGAATTTGAAAATCTATTAAAAAAACAAGGAATTTTCAAAATTTATTGCAAAACCAGGGAAAATTCAGGGAATTTTGAAATTTTTTGGAAAAACATTGGAAAATTTTTTCATAATCAAATATTTTTTTTTAATTTTTAGTACTTTATAATGAATCAGTTATTTTTTTCCCCAACTATAGTAAGTTAATAAAATTAATATACCCTAAATATGTTAAATTGACTTGTAAACATATTAAATTCTAATGCTGCATGATTGCATGTCATCTATTTTACTTCTAAAAGGGACAGAGAAAACTCGGGGAATTTTTTTTCCTGATTTGTGTAGTAACCCTGGAAAACAGTGGTGACTCATAAAATTCTTTTACAGGGGAGCTGTATGTAGGAATAAGATCTGAGAAAAGCATCAACAGTGATGCATAGGGATATAAACTTTCCAGAAATTTTGAGACAGTAGGAAAAATGCAGTTTTTTTTTTTTTTTTTTTTTCTGGGGAAAAATTGATTTTTACAAATAAAAATAAGGTTTCTTGATAGTTATAATATCGTAAAAAATATAAAATGTTAAACTTTTAAAAATATATCCAATCCATATTTTTTTCTCCTTAACAGAAATATATAAAAAAATTTTACTGTTAAAAAATTAGCCTTTCTTCATAACTGCCAGTACCTTTCCTTGTACAAATCTCCAAAAATTAGTCAAATCATCATTCTACCATTAATTTTGGGTAGGATATTCCTATGGAACATTCATCTTCCAGTAGCATTAATTCAATGAACTCAGATTAAAGTCCTGCACGGGTCGAATTTTACCTGATTCAAACCAGACAGAAAATTTTTCACTAACTCGAAAAATGACCGGAACCCGCAATAGAGAATTTTGACGACTTTTTACTAAATGTAATACAATTCATCTAAAAAACATGCAAAACTTTTTTTCATGTAAAATGAATTTTCATTGCCACTAAGTTGGTAAATCATTAAATAAATAAATAAATAAATAAATAATGCAATTAACTAAATTAAAAAATTTAAATATCTGAAAAATGTATTAATAATAATTTTTAACTATTTATGTGTGTTGTGTACTTCAAGTGTACAAAAATATGCTTCAAGTTTGGTTTTTGTAGTTTATTGTTTAAAGTTTACATTCTATATATGGATTTTTATTTCTATATATGGATTTTTTTTTTAATTGCCTTTCTCCATTATGTATGTTGTATATAATACATATATTTAATTATGGGAATATATAGTGTTTACACATGGTGCGTACAGGTGCTTAAAAAGTCCTTAAAAACTCTATGAAATCCATAAAAACTCTTTACTTTTTATATCTGTTTAAGGGTCCTTAAATCTCCTTACTTTTCATATCTGTTTTAAGGATCCTTGAAAAGTATTTATTTTTTTGTTTATTTAGAACTTCTTATTAAATGAAATTTTAAAAAAGAGAGAGAGAAAATAGCAAGATCGAATTTAAAATTGTCTTACTTTAAGGAATGATAACTAATCTGAATCACATATCTGCTTAACAACAAAATCAGAAAAAACATAAAAAAAAGTTTGATTTTTCATGCATTACTAAAAAAATGTACTATAGGAAAAAAGAAAATATATTTGCGAAATTTTCATAGGTTGAAAACAAATTATGCATTAAAAAATTGTAAAAATAAACAAAACTTTTACATTTAAATTTGAAGACTAATCAATAAATGTGTTGGAAATATATTGCATACCACCAAACGATAAGGGGGGAAAAATATTAATAGGTGTTTTTCAATTTTTATTTCATGTTCATTTTAAGTTATATTATTCATCAACTAGGAATATTTATTTAGAGAAATTGGAGTGTAAAGTTGAATTTTTATATTTACTATGGGAAAAATGACAGAGTCGGCAATCAAACCTGGGCTCTCCACTTAACCTGCGGATGCTCTACCACTGAGCCAACCAGGCGCTACTTCAAACATAAACAAAATCTGTTGGCAAAGTTACTGTTTCTGTAAAAGCAGTAAACATATTAAAGTGCAAGTAAACATACTAAAATGCTCACCTGTTAAATCTGCATAATACAGATATGGTGACTTTGTCACAGGTCTGCAGTATGTACATTGGTGAGCATATTAATATGCTTACCTATTAAATCTGCATTTGCAGACATTGTGACTTTGCCAATGGATATTATGTGGGAAATGCTGAGTTGTTAATCAGTCAGGGTAGCTCAATGGTAGAGCGTCCTCATGGTAAGCAGAGTGCTCGGATTCGATTCCCAGCTGTGACATTTTTTACATAGTTTATATAAAAATTCTACATTATACTCCAATTTTTCTAAATAAAATAAACACATTTAAATCTTTGCAATTAAGCTATTTAAATATTTTGAATGCAATTCTTCGCTTGTTTTATTTGTAATTAATGTTTTAAAAACAGTAAAAGCTCTGCTCACTGGCATTTAATTAACCAGAAATCTCATGTATCCCAAAAATCTTGACAGTTTTTTTTTTTTTCCCCTCGTTAAATGGCACCTCCTTTCCTTTCTAAACAACAGGCAGATGATCAGCCTCTTACAGCCAGCCACTCTCTGTTTACTTTTAGTGGTACAAATTCGATCTGTCACTGAGAAATACAATCTGTTATTTTGGAGAATTGTTTCGATTCTGTAATTAACACAGCTATCCAACTTGCACTGAGTGTCTCCTTATACTAATGATATCATAAACCTTGACATAACAGTTGGAAAAAAAAAGGGATGAAGAACTTTTTTTTATCATTGATTTTTGATCAGCCATAACAAGCCATTTTTGGCATTTGATCAGACAAATTTACCTGTCTTATGATTTTTTTCCACGAATTTGTTAAAACTTGTACAGCAATCTCTAACAAATTATGATGTTGTAAAAGCAGAATCTATAAAACCCTTATTTTTTTTTTACCACATTTGTGCTCTTAACGTTTGTTCTAATCCCAAATCTCTCAACTCTGAAATCAAATATCTAAAAGCGGTTGTTGTGGACAGAGATTACAAATATTCCATTATTGATAAAGGTCTTTTTAAATTGCAACTTCTCCATACTTCGCGTCCTTTTATGTCTAAGTCCTCTTCCAATATCAGCATTGTTTTGTCTGTTTTCCCTAAATTTATATTTGCTGCAGTTAAACTTTTCAAACAATGCAACTATAAATAAGTTTTCTCACCTACAAACAAATTAGCTGTTTCTATATTAAAAAATACTATTGATATACACAACTCTTGGAAGTATTATATTTATCATATTCCTTGTCAGGCAAAACGTTAACTCAAATTTCATTTTAAGGAACACATGTGTTAGCATTCAGAAACAAGAAATGAACAAATCGGCTGTTGCTAAGCATTTTTTAGAGAAAACTATACTTTTAACTTTAATTCAACTAAAATAATCTGTCGACCTAAGCATGTACATGAACTTGATTTTCTAGAAGCTTTCCACATACCTGCCAACTCAACTGTTTTGACTAGTAGACTACTGTTCTTTGACTATTTCTACTGGTCTGTTTTTTAGGAACCTACAAGAAAAATCGTAAAATTGAATAATTTTCTTGTAAAATATAAGGAGAATATATTTACATAGTCATTGTGAGTGTACTTTCAGTCAGTTAAGATGATACTGCTCTGCATGATAATTGCCCCCCAACACCATTTTTGCAAATTCTTATGTAAAATGACCTGAATCCGAATATGATGCCCATTTTGCCCTATCAGTATCACCCACCATTTTTTAGGGACAGCCCCCTATTTTTATCACTTTTCAGTAATTTTATGGCTATAAATTTGATTTTTAGGAAGAGAAAGGATTATTTTAACTGTTAAATATTTTCTGAGGGACTACAGAGTTGGAAAATTCTAAAACATGAACATTTGCGGCAAGGGGAAAATTTAGTGAGAGGGGTGGATTTGCCACTTAAATTATGTATTACATTTCTTATATTTTATAAATCTATTATTAATCTTATTTATTAAACATTATATATTTTTGTTTTTAAATGTTAAATTAATTCTTTTTCATTCTCCAAATCAAATTCATGGCCATAAAATTACCGAACAGTGATAAAAATTGGGAAGGGGGTGGTGTCCCAAGAAAACAATGGGTGACTGGGCAAAATGGGAGTCATATTCAGAATCAGGAGGTCATTTTACATAAGAATCAGCAAGAATGGTATCGGGGCTCTTTTTTTTTTTTTTTTTTTTGCAGCGCAGTGCAATTAAAAACTGAATTTTGATCCTCATTATCTGAGAACATTTTAATTTCTAAATGCAATAAAAATTTTAAATTCCTATGAACAACAATTTAATTATTCTTTTCTTAATAAAGCAAAATCTGCTACAAATATTAAAAATTGTGTTTAAGCCCGCCTTTCCCTGTCATGCTTAGTTGAAATAAAAGGCTGGTGTAACTAAATTTCGAAAGATATGTTGCTTTTTTCGAGAAAATAAGATTAATAAATATCCGTAGTACTAAATTCTCATATTTATACTGTGCATAGTATTAATTTTATGAATCATTAAACAGATACATTGAAAAACGGTTAATGCTGAAAGGGTTAGGTAAATATCATTGGCAACATTTCCTTTTTTCTAATTTTTGGGATTTAAAATTTTCTGTTGAATCCTATAAACGCTACTGAAGGCAGAGGGAACCCGGAGCAATTGGATAAAAGTATTAAAAAAATTCCTTGGTATCGTGTTTTGAGCTATTATAAAAGTTTCAAATGGCTATTTAGCCGGGAAGTTAGTTAAAAATTGATTGCAAGCTTTGTACTGGTAACGCTGCCGAAGGCAGCAAGGTCCCGAAGCAATTGGTTAAAAATATTTTTAAAAGGCATTTTCACCATATTCTGAAAGTTTCAAATGTCTAGCTACTCGCGAAGTTAGTCAAATAAATTTTCTGTTGAATCATATAAACACTTTCGAATACAGTAGGGACCTGAAACAGTTAACTAAAAGCATTAAAAAAATGTATTGTCACTGTGTTTTGAGCTAGCCTGAAAGTTTCAAATGTCTAGCTAGTCGAAAAGTTAGCGAAAAATCGATTGCAAGCTTTGTACTGATAATGCTGCCAAAGGCAGCAGTAACCCGAAACAGTTGGCTAAAGGTAATAAAAAAAATGCATTTTCACCATGTCTAGCTAGTTGGGAAGTTAGTTAAATAAATTTTCTGTCGAATCATAAGTGCTGCCGAAGGCAGCAAGACCTGAAATAGTTGACTAAAATTATTAGAAAAATGTAATGTCACCGTGTTGTGAGCTGTCCTAAAAATTTCAAATATCTAGCTAGTCGGGAAGTTAGTTAAAAATCGATTGCAAGATTTGTACTGGACAAACAAACAAGAATCGAAGTTAATAAAAACATGGTAAAAATCAATTTTACACTCCAAACTATTTAAAATAAATTTTCATTGTTGGTAAATTTATGAATAAAATTACTAAATGTTTTTCATGTTGGCAAAATTTAGGATTGCAATGTTACCGATGAATGTTTTATTTGGTCTAATTTTGGATATGAAAAAAGAAATGTAAAAAATTTATATTAAAAAGGGAGTTTAGAAATAATTTGGGCAAAAATACTGACTTTTACTGATTTTACTGACTAACTTTCATCCCTGATCCTCTGATGAATGACCATTATTTTTACTCGTACAGTTCTTTTCCGAGGAAGCTCCGATTCCAGATACAGCCTTTCTGCATCTAGAAAAAGCTCTGTCGGGATTTTCTCTTCAATAGCTGCATTTATGTACGAAACAAACCTTCTGGCAGCCTTTAACACGTTATTAAACTCATTTCTGTTTTCTTTCAGAACTTCTGGTTTATAGCAATAAATGATAAAGCTTGTGCGAAGTCCAAATTTTTTGTTTGTAAAATTTCATAAAGGTGTTGTTGAACTAAAGATTCGTAAAAAAAAAATCATAGAAACTAAAACTGTTTCAAAAGAGAGAAACTTAGAAGAGAATTAGCTTGATTTCTTGCCTTTAAATTGAATTTGTTGGAATTACTTATGATACTATGGACTACAACTAGGTCATAAAAAACTCCTTTTGGTGGGTCTGGGTCTGAAGCGACGTAGATCTTAGTAGCAGCATCACTTCTCGCCCTCCACCTAATAGCTCCAATCGCAGTTAAGCAAACCTGTGAATTTTAGCCCATATACACGGTCAATCTCTTGAACAATTCTTTAATAAATACTTGGTTTTCAGGCAACAGCCTGAAAAATGATATTGTTTGGGGCAAGCATTAGGAAACATTAGACATCACAAGATTTAAAACGTGTATGTGATTAGGTACCAGATTCCAGATCCTTGAGTTCTGCTGAAATGCCATTGTACTCTGCACTCATATTTGACACTCCATCAAATGAGTTGACAATGCAGTTCTCAGTCTTCAGTTCTTTATTTGTAACATAAAGAAGATTGCCAGCTGTAGTCGATTGTATAATCTTCATTCCTAATAATTTCTTTCACTTCTTTCTCAAACACATACCTTAAAACAATCGCACATTGATCGTATCGAGATTCGTCCATTGTTATATCTATCATGACAGGAAAACAACCAGCTTGCTTGACTTCAAGTACAAAATCATTTATTATTACTTTCTTAATGATAGTCATTATTTTGATTACTGTTTTACTTAAAAACAAAATTTGATTACCTCTTCCAGCTTTTCTTCTCTTATTCTGAGAGGACGAAAACATTCTTCTTCCCAAAGCAACCTTACAAGTTTCAATTGTACGTGATTTCCAAGGCTGTCATTCAGTGTTATCTGATCTGGCGGATTTCTTATTTAGTAATCGCCAATAATTTTAAAAAGTAATATTTGATATACATAATTGACGATTAATTTTCGAAGTAATTAGGCAAATGTTACAATTAAAAATTATTGGTTACTATTGAATAAAAAAATCTGCCAGATCTGGCAACACTTGCTGTCATTGTAATTGGAAAGGAAGAGGAAATTTTCAAAAAAATTTCAGTGTTTGATAGATGGGTCATCGAGGCTTCTTTCCTGCTGCATCTGAAAGCAAGCCCCTGCTTGCCAATCAATTTGATCTCATTCAATGACGCCATGCAAAACTTTCCTTCTCTCGACCACTTCTGTCTTTCTCTTCCTTAACTGTTTCTCAAAAAACATATTCTTTTGGCTATGCATCATAGAATTTTTTACTGAGTCAAATTGGGAGTTGGATTTTTTATGCTCATTCAGAGTTTGTGAAAGGTGTCTATATCGATCGAAACATTGTAGATCCATCTGAATATGTCAGACAAACATTGCAATATAATATTTTGGTCTCAGAATTGTACGAAATCCAATTCCATTTAAAAACTTGACCATTTTTGGGTGTAACATAGTAAACGTTACTATCAGATGGTAAGGGTGTTAAGTCTTCCTGTTCAGCCAGTTGTACAGGATGGAAAGAAAAGCTTTATATCTTTAGAAGTAAACTTTCAGAAAAAATCAATAGTTTCATCTTCTCACTCTTCTCCAGTATTGTGGCGAGTGAGGTTCCAAGCGACATTACAAGCAATTCACTTAGCAATAGGTTTGCACTATATGGTGTATGACCAGGGCACATTGGACCATCATTCATATTCACCCAAGACACGAAAATAGCCTCTAATAAAAGAAGTCATTAAATTAACTATCGCCTATGAAGGCGCACCGGCTGGTGGGCCAACAGCCCAGTCCGTCCCTGGAGGGTACCTTAAAACGTGAAACCTTAAATCAGGTGAAATCTCGATATCAAATTTTCAGACTGAATATAATACTTCCATTACCTACGGTAGTAGGGTAATGGAAGTAAAAACATAATTGGCTTTTTATTCTTTGTAAAACACTAAAATTTTATGAAAAATTTCAAAATTACCAGAATTTTCCCTGTTTTTAAATAAATTTTCAAATTCTCTGAATTCCAGGTACTGTAAGCAACCCTATATATATAGTGTGTGTGTGTGGGGGGGGGGGGGTTGATTTACTGCAAAATGTTGACATTTCTTTTTGATGTCTGAAAGTACAAGTCCTTTCATACTAAAAGTGCCACTAATGAAATTGATAGTACTGGTCACTGATTAATTTTCCTAGTTTTGCCCTTTAATATTTTATGTGAGTGTAACAATGCCATTCTTTATTTTTTACAAACTGATATTTTACAATTGTTAAAATAAGTCATAGAAGTTTTAACAAACAACGTGGAAGAAATTTTACCCTAACTCTCAGAAAAACATGCATATTAAAAATATTTTCAAGTAAGTAGTTAACATGTATTTAAAGGTTTTTTTTAATGCATTTGTTTCAGTATAGCAGTTATAGAAAAAACTTATCCAAGGTAAATGTAAGCAGAGTTTATTAACATCTTATAAAGTACATAATATGTTAGAACATGTAAAAAATGTGTACATATTACGTTATAACAGATTCTGAATAAAATACATTAAGATGAATTACATAAACAAAATGAAATTTTAGTATGATTACATGAAAAACATGAAATTTTATATGAAAGACAGAGATGATTAAGAAAATCTATTTTTCTAACTATATAGACATGCATACTAAATTTCAACTCAAAAAAAAAAAAAAAAAAATTAGTAATATTTGGCCACTGCTTTCATGAAGTATTAAAAAAAAAAAAAAGTCACTATATATACGTACGTAAACATTACTGGTTGTATATGAAATATTCACAAATGTTTATAAAATTTATTTCATAATATAATAGAAATGATAGTTAAAATGCATAATATAAGAAAAAAAAAGAAAACTTTTCTGAAAAGAAATTCGTACAAAAGTCATCAACTGTTTTGTAACATTGATAATTATCAACTGTTTTGTAACATTGATAATTTTCACATATGCCTGTAAGTTTTTGTTTTTTCCTAATAATTAAAAATATCAATAAATATATTATAAAATTACAAAAACTAATAAATATTGAAACTTCAGATTCCAGAATTACAAATTATTACATTCAAAGTTATTTGAAAATTACAGTGTGTGTATATATATATATATATTCAAAAAATATTAGTAAAAAATGTAAAACCCCGATTTTGAACACTCATAATACAATCAAAGGAAAAGTTTGTTTTTAAAAAAGCTATAAAAACAATACATTTTCTCTTGTGTTTTCCACATCAACATTGTTTCAGGATGACAAAGGAAATTATTGGGCCATTGCAAAAGTTCGTGTCTGATTTCATCTATAATTTTGCCCTAGTGTAATGCATGGATAGACAAAATATTCAAAATTCATTGTGTTTCATTATTTAAAGAACTTGGACACACTTAGAAACCTGATGTATATCTTCTGTACATTTTGACAGATTGGAACAAATCGAACCATGTTTTAAATTTTTCTCTCCTTGCCGATCAACCAGGGTACGAAATTAGCAGTCGTTAGATGTATTTTCCACCTAGAGTTTTTAAGTTTGGCAACCATTAAATCACACACTATCGTCATTTTTTACACCTAACTTTTGACTTGGTTTAAAAAATCAATTTTGTCATTTTTTTTCTTTATAATTTACAAAATACTTGTTTTTTTTTTTTATTATTTTTATAAAATTCTTACATTGTCAGTTTAAAACTCAATAAAAACCAGCAAGTAAAAAATGCTGTTTGCAAAAAAAAAAATTTTCAAATTCACAAAAAAATTTTCAATATTTCCCTTTTTTTTTTTTAAACTTTCCTACTTATTGCAATAACTTAGTTTATCTATATATAATCAAAAATTTGTCATAATAATTTCTGAAATACTGAAAAACCTGCTTATAAAAGTTGAAAGTATAAATTAATAATAAAGTTTAAATGAATGTTTTCTAGTAGTTCTCATTTTTCATGAAGATGTAACACCTGGTATTCTACTGAATTTAAAAATCAGTTAACCAACAAATAATTATAAAATAATTTTTTTCTTTTTCTACTGTTGTTCTAAGTAAATTTTTATTTTTTCTAATGTAGTCATGTTTTAACTTTTGCGTTTGTATTTATTATTTAAATAGAACTGAGTTTTATCCTGTTATGATCCCCAAAAATTTTTTTTTTAATTACGCCTGAGTAAACTATTTTGATAACTAAGAAAAAATAATTAAGTGCCATTGACATCTGACTTTCACATTCTAACCCTGCAGTCAAGAAAACTAATTTCTCTTGAATCAATTCATAAATGGAGATAAAATATGGAAAAATAAAAAAAAATCTGAAAGAGCAGAATTTATGACAGAGTTGCATCCAAGTTCTTTAAATGGTGAAAAGCAGTAGAAATGGTGAAAAGCAGAAATTATCAATACTTCGTCTCCCAGTAATCTTTTCTGCAATAATCCATAGAGTATAATTAACTCATTATCTGCCAAAACTTTTACATCTAATTTTTCTCTTAATTCTTGAAATTTGTAAGTTTTAGTAAAGAATATTAAAGGATTACAACAAATTTCAGGCAATTAAGTGTACTATTACAGATCATCCCATTTCTGGGACAGTGGCAGATAGGGGTGTAGCAATTTAAATATAAATGGAGGGACTCAAAAAATTTTATTTTAAAATTGACTGAAAATTAAACTTAAGAAAATCAATAATTAGATTTAATTAATGTTCACTAATTATTAGTATTAATTATAAAATATCGCTAATCATAGACATTAATTTTGTTTTTAAAATGGTGATTTTTCCACTTGGCATTAAAAGGAAATTTTGGAATAATCAATAGGGGGGGGGGGGCTTGAACCCCCTGAGCCCCTCCCCTTTCATATATCCCTGGTGGCAGAAGGCACTCCCTAAAATATTGTCTGAAACTCAATTCTATTAAATACTTGAAATAGTAGTTTTAAAATATCAAAAATGTAAATGGAATGCAAAAATAGGCCTTAAATACAAATTTAATATGGAATAATCAATACATATTTAAAAAAAAAAAAAAAAAAAAAAAAAAAAAATCACATACAGCACAGGTTATTGTTATTCAGTTTGAGATGATTAGTATTGGAATCAGGTAAATTATTGCTATTCTTGAATTTACATAAAAAAATAGATCAAATTTTGCTACTATTACAACAAAGTTTCTTTTTCCTTAATAGGTTCAAACTTTTTATCAATCAAGATCTGATCTTTTAGAATACATTTCTGAAGCATGTAAAGAATGTAAAAAAAAAAAAAAAAAAAAAAAAAAAAAAAACTAAAAATTCAAGATTTTAATTTATAAGGAAATTTTAAAATAAATATTAATTTTGTTACACTAACAGCCACCACATTTCTCACAAATTGCATCTATGTAAGCTTGCCCCTAGCCTCTCTGTTTTGCCATCAGCAGGGCCCGCTTTACCATTAGGCGAACCTAGGCAGTCGCTTAGGGCCGCTGAAAAAGGAGGGCCGCGAAAAAAATTGGAACGCTGCTCAAAAAAAAAAAAAAAAAAAAAAAAAATGGTTGTAAGAAAAACGAAAATCATAAACCAATTTTTGATTTTTTTTTTCTTTTAAGGGATATGTGTATATTCAATTTTAAATTAAAAGTAACCTTCTTTAAGGATTTTAATTTGTATAAAAACACCTTAACCCTTTCATGGACAAGGAAATTTTGCTCATTTAAAATAAACTACCACCAGAATTTGCGAACAAGTCAAAAATAGAAGAAATAAAGCAAGATTTTTCTTTATGTTATTAAAGTAAAACTTTGTAAACATTCCAAGATGAGTTTTTGCAGTCGTGATTTAAAATTAGGTGCACTGGTTAAGGTACTAAAATGTTGATTTTTAATAAATATATGCTTTGATTTGTATTGCGATAATGAATGAAAACTAGATCTTTTTCAAATTAGATGAAAAGAAATAATGAAGAGGGGCTTGTAATTTCAACCCGAAGAATTTGGTTTCAGACCTAAATATTCCACCCCCCATCAGAATAACAGAATTCATTCCCGATATAGTTTTATGAAATCTGGGAAATTCAAAGCCCTTTTTCTTGACAACACAACGCCTTTGACAGTTTCGCATGGCGGCCTCATTTTTAAGCTCATCCAGCTTAAAATTACAACCCCTTATTTCAAACTCATCCATAATCAACTAAATAATAGAACTAAGAATAAGGAAATTGAAAAAATACTCTTAAATTTACAAGTATCTAAATAAAAAATTTCTGAAAGTTATATACATTTGCGAAAAAAATAACTTAATAAACAAGTCAGAAAACAGTTCAGAATTCAGAAAGTCTTAAAAATTTAAAATATGCAAAATATGTAAATTAAGATTAAAAAATAATTAAGAGTAAATTTAAATTACATAAGGGAGACCTTTTCTAGCCTATGGTGTCTAGAAAATGTTTCATGTGATGACTTTAAATAGTCTTTTCTACAGAAGGCTTTACCTTCATACGAAAAAAAAAAAAAAAAAAACGCTATTTCGATTCGTATTTTCGGCCTACAAGCGGCCGAGTGGTTCTGCGCTCAAAGCTGGTAGATGGTAAGTGCCAGTTTCGATCCCCCGTCGCGCTCACTGACCTAACCGTTTGGAGTTTTCTGTGGTTTTCTTCGAAACTTGCATAAATACGGGCTAGGACTCCTTAGAATGACCCCCCAAGGAGGGCATTCCACTTATCGGACTCGAACCCTAGCGTAGTCAATTGGCATTAAACCCTATCAATCAATTTGTATCACCAAATCTAAATAAGAATACCTAATTATGTCATGCGTTTATAAATAAAAGGGCTTGGTAATTGTATATGAAAGTGATTAGTTTGCAATTAATAAAAGCCAACACAATATTTCATCTGATAAATCAATCCACTAAGAAATGAATTAATAAAAATTTTATTTCACATATACAATAAGGAAAGGGTTCAAGCAAAAGTGAAGGGGGAAGCTTTTTTAACACTTTTCAATAAAGTTTAAAAATGTTGACGACTTTGGTTTGTTGGCATGGCCGTAGCTAATGTTCTCTATTTAAAATGGTAGAAATAGGACAACTGGCTTGTGTACAGGGATATCTAAAAGAATGACAGTTAATTGCTTTCTATGTGATGTATTTTTATAAATCCCATTAAAAACTAGTATGTTGTGGCCACCACAAGACTTTCTTCTATATTTTCCTATACAAATTCACTCAGTAATATAAAAAAAAAAAAAAAAATTATGATTTTTTTCTTTTGAAGTTATTTTTGGTAAAAGTTAAAAAAAAATCGATAACTTTGTTATAGTTCAACCATTCATTTTAAAGGTATTGACGAAACCTTTCGAAAGATACCCATCTTGAAAATTTACCCCCCGGGGGGGTACTTTCTCCAGGGGGGAAGCGATGCCCCCCCCCCATGCACAATTTTTTTTCCCTAATTAACTACTACTATTATCAATAATTCATATAAATTTTACAATCACAGGTTAAGAATAACTCTCAATATGTACATTTATACGAAATTTTGTCCTATACTGCCATGTTAAAAATTTAGAAAAAATACGATCACAGCGCCACCTGTTGAGCGATTGATCCCCCAAATCTAATCAGCACCAGTTTATGTCAGGGGCCAACTAAATACGAAGTTTGGTTAAATTTCACCATTCGTTTTAAAGGTATTGACGAGACCTTTCGAAAGATACCCATCTTGAAAATTTACTCCCCTCAAGGGGGGACTTCCCCCCCAGGGGGTTGGCGAGGCTCCTACATATACAAAAAAATTTTCCCAGTTGACTATCTCTATTATAAATAATTCTTGTAAATTTCATAATGATTACTAAAGAATAATTCTCTTTATGCACATTTATACAAAATTTTGTCCTATATCACCATTTTAAAAATTTAGAAAAGCAGGATGGCAACGCAGTCTGTAAGACAATTTTTACCAAAAGTTGATAGGCACTAATTTATGTCAAGGTGCAACTACATACCACTTTGTATGAAATTCTGTGCAGTAGTTCCTGAGATACAGTTGCCACAAAATTTTGTCACACACACAGACAGACAGACATTTTCTAAAAATGGTCAGATCATGTTCTACAGCTCTCAAAACGTGTAAATCCATCAAAAACCCGAGGTCGAAAATTTTTACGAATCCAATACTTTCTTCTATTGAATATAGAAGAAAGTAAAAACTTTGTACTGCGAAAATCGTATTAAAATTTTGGTTTATTATTCATATGGTTAAAAAAAAAAATAATAAAAAAAAAATCTATACAGTATGGTATGTTTAACATTAAAATTTACAGGATCACACTGAAATATTTAAATACATTATTATAAGAGCTACAATTGGAAATTGCTGGAACTGCATTTTCGCTTGTGTTACACTTTTCAACAATTTTTTTCAATGTTTTGGAATGATCATAAATTCAGTTAGTTTGTCTGTCTGTATTTTTTCTTTTTTTTCGTTGTGTGAAACAACAAAGTACTTAAAAGGTTAAACGAGACAACAAGTACATACAATTGAAAAGTATTAATAGTCTATGCAAACCGAATGATTTTTCAACGATTTTTCGTTTTTGTTTAAAAAATGAAACTAATTCTTGTTATCATCTGGTTTAATATTCAATTGAAAATTATCATTTATTATGGAAGGATTAAAATTATAATAAAAAAAAGAACTAATTAAAATAAATAAATAAATAACAGTAATATTGTAATATTATTATTATTCATACTGGAACATTTTCGGGGATAATAAAGTAGCAACTTGATAGATTCACTTTCCGTTTTGTGTTGTGATGCCAGACGTCACTATCTGATTAGCTAAGGTCATTTCAAATTTTCTTCTTCATTCCATTATAATTTATTTTTAATAAAATTTTTGGCCAAACAGTTTATGGTACAACCTGTACATGGTATATGAGTACATGCACAGATGTATAAGTATAGATGTACAGTAGTTCCAATCTGTACATCAATACGTGCGATGCCATGTAGAGAATGGAGATTCGTATAAACAGAAATTTTAAGGTATTTTCCCAATCGAACATTTAGCTCAGCCAGGTAGAAAAACTAAAGATTTGATTCAACCTGTTTATTTTTTCTTATTTATAAATATGCCCAGTCCAACTCCATTTTTACAAAAAAAAAAGCAAATGTTATTTAAATTTATATTAACTTATAATATTAAAATAAGTTGAATCTTAATATAGTAGCTTTTTCTTTTGTAAGGGAGGGGAGGAGGTAGGGATAACAGTGAGAAAATTTATTTGGGGGTCACATGAAATCTATAAACTGCCCTGGCGTAACATCTATTAGAAGGGGCCGCCAAAATTGTAAAGCGGCCCCTGGCCATCAGTACTGTCATAGGAGAAATAGTTCGCTATCTCTGGCTCTTAGAAACTTTTCCTAGCTCCTAAAAGATACTGAAATTTTTGTGAGTCCTTGTATATACACATATAGTATGAAAACCTTTTCAAACATTGCACAGGATGAAATAATATATCACAAAAAGAAAAAGATTAATGAAAATCCTAATGATGAAAGCATAAAACATCATTGGGGGCTTTGATTACATATTTTATGCAAATAGGTGTGATTTCTGTTACGCTGTAAGCATATTTGTCAAAAATTTGCTGTGTACAAAAATTACACCTAATAGGACGTTACAAATAAAATCAGAAGCAAGGTTTAAAACATAAAATTCACATATATTTAGATTGATTAAACTGTCAAATTTTAAATGTTTTTCAGATGTTTTTAATTATTTTCTCTAAGTACGTACTAAATGAACAAATATGTCATTTTTATTGAAATATATTAATGAGAGTAAACTATGGAATAATAATAAATCTTTCAAATTTATTATAAATACATATGAAGTCAATCACATTCCTAAATACAATGTAATATTTACAAAAAACTAAGCTAGTGGAAAAATTTGGCACACATAATATGTATATATATATATTTTCTCAGAGGGTCTAAAGCACAAAAAATACTTAATGTTCATTAAAATTGTTTTTATGAACTTATTTTTTATACTAAAACTTTTATCAAAAATTTATGATCCATTGAAAAAAAAAAAAAAAAAAAAAGTATGTAGAATACTAAATATATATATAAATAATGTTTTGCTTTACTATTTATTTCACAATTTCAATTTAATGCAAAACCTTTGTGTGTGTACTTTTGACAAATGTATTTTATGTTGAGAAAGCAATTATTTCTTTCAATATGAATTAAATATTGTAAAATTAAGACAAGACTTAGTGATGTATAGGTAAAATATAGTGATGAACAACAATATATTGCTGTTCACAATAATTGAAAATTGTTTATGGATTTAAATTTTTGTTATAACTCCATGTTAGTTTGTGCAGAAGCTGGATATATGCTGCAATGATAAAACATACAGTGACCATAAGAAATTAACAGTACCATAGCAGAAGCAAAGCTATGTCGAAACTATGATTTTTCTTATTAAAAAAAAGAATTGATTTTGTCTGTTTTTCATGTCTTATAAATTATGCTACTTGTATATTTTTCAATAAATATTAAAATACAATTGGCATTAATTTATTCTCTCATTATTTTGTAATATGATCATTTTTGAATTTTGTAAACATTCTTCGTCCCTTATATATACAGTGATCTCTCGTTAAAAAGGACAGTCAAGGGCCGGCAATATTTGTCCATATTAACCAGAGTCCATTATAACAGGAGTTCATAAACTAAAGTTCTATATTAGCCCCTACAAGTACAGTAACATGCAATTTTGAATGTTTGTGGCTTGTGTACTTTTCTCCTCTAAAGTGTAAACTTTGAGAAGGCTGAGCTTTATAAAAAAAAAAAAGTCCTGTTTCATCGAAGTTAAATATGTTTTTAGTTTTGATAGTTTGTAGTCTTTGATAAGGCATGACAAATTCTCTTTCCACTCTTTCATGTTTTCTACTGGTACATTTCCGATAACGAAATCCTTTGTCTCCACAATGAAAGTGGAGACAGGTGCAAATTGTTGACTTGAACTGTAACTGTCAATCAATATTGTTTGCCTTTCATGGTGTAATAGCGCAGAGTGAAAGATATTAACCCTTTTATTATTGCATCTTTTCATGTTTAAAAAAAAAAAAAAACTTTGAAAAGATTTTGGGGACTCTTTTTCGAAGAAATTAAGCTTTGAGAGAAAAAAATGTCCGTCTTAACGAATGAATTGTACATATAAAGCGATGTTTATTACATGCAATTCCTGTAGGCCTTAGCCGGGGATTCTGTTTTTGTATGTAATAACGAGAAATCCATCTTAAACAGGGCCATCTTAGCGAGAGTTCACTGTATATGGAATTTCTCCAAAATCTTAGTAAATTTCTCAAATTAGTCTGTTATTCTTTACACAGGTATGACACTTTCAATCAGCACTAAAATTTTTAATGATCCTGTCACTCATTTGTTATTTTCTATTCATTATAATTTAAATTTCTATAATACAGAGGATAAACTTTTTTTTTTTTTAAATGTATTTATTAATGATTCTTTCATACAAAAATGTAAACCATGACTAAATAATAATAATAATTAAAAAAAAAAAAAAAAAAAAAAAAATCAAACTTTCTAATGTGTTTTTACATATAATAACAATATCAGTTTCTTAATTTTATAAAACAAAGCTCTCTTTTGTCCTGTGATGTAGTTAAGAATAATAGTGAATCCAGAACAAATTTCAATTACACTAAAACATTGCTTTTTAAATACAACTTTGTAGAAATTTGCTATATGTTTTACCCAGCACCAAATTATTGTGCTACTGTCATCAGCAGTATGTTTTAAATACATATGATAATTAGAATTACAAGTCAACACCTAAGATTCTACTTTTCAAATATTACCTATAAATTTAACTGAATAAACTGTCTACTTTCCAGAAGAAAATAAATGTTCTGACATTTGTGCCTGTTCACGTCTTTATATAGCACACAAAAACTTAATATATTCAGGATAAATAAAATACACATTTTCTGAGCTAAAAACACTCTATCAAAATGAAAAATTCTTGTAAAAAAATGCATATTTAGGAAGAATACTATTTTAAATCTTTTTTTTTTTTAAATAATCACATATCAGTAATACTAATTTATAATGAAAGAAGGAAGATTTAAGTTACAATTAGTTAAATGACATTCTTTTAAATTTACGAACTAAATTTTGCATCTAAATAATTCAGCTTTTATAATGATTTACACTAAATGCAAACACTTTTGTAAAAGTCTTTAAAAATTTAAAAAAAAATCAGTGCCACAAAAATATTAAAGATTTTTTTTTAGCCATGATATACTATTAAGGGTGGACTCTCCCTATCGCTGCCAGAAGACAAAACCAATGTTATTCTATGGGGAAATTTGTTTATAGAATTACACAATTCCTAATGCAATTTTTAAAATTCTGTTTTCACATATTCTGAAAATTCACAACCATTAAATTAATACTCATTTTACAAAAATTGATTTTTTTAATTTTTAAGTTTAAAAATGCAAAAAATTAACTAAGTGCATTTTTATTATTTTTTAGCTGAAAAATGAAATATCAAATTCAAAAAATTAAATTTTTTTTAAAACAAGTACAGTCGGTAACAAAAGTGTCCGAACACTAGCAAAAATTCCTATGTAAAAAAAGTACACTTCATACGGTTTTGTTAAATAAATCCTCGTCGAATCCTGTTCTGAGTCAGTGTAAAAACAAGATTCGAGAAGGATTTATTTAACAAAACCGTATGAAGTGTTCTTTTTTTACATAAGATTTTTTGCTAGTGTTCGGACACTTTTGTTACCGACTGTACTACGTAGTTGACAAATTTTTTCATATAGTTACATGGGATTTGATGACCGGAGAAAAGGAAACTATAAAAGGAAGAGAAGAGCCTTAAAAAAAAAAAAAAAAAAAAAAATTAAGGGAGAAAAAAACTTTTTAACTTAGGATCATTACTTATTTTAAAACTATAAAATATAGCTATCCAAATTTGAAAAGTGTCATTCCAGAACACACACTAAGGATTAAATTAGACAAAATTTCATTAAAATCTTTTAATATTCTAAAAAATAACATTTTTAAAGTGTAATAAATATTAAACTGTAAATAAAAATAAATAAAATCTGTAATAAATATTAATAAAAATGTACAATGAAATTTAATATAAATGTAATAAAGTATAAATAACCATCAGAGAAACAACTTGTATAGAATCTATCATATACTTAAAAAATTTAGGGGAGAGGGATTAATATGATATTGACATAGATTGAAAATTTTAGCATAATTGCAAGAGACACAAATATAAAGGTTACATGCCAAATGTTTAAGTAGAAATATTATGGCAAAAATAAACTAAACTTACTAAATAAGAATGAATAATGAGAACTATATTTTTAATTGCAATGCAAAATTAAATGTTGAGATTTAGTTTATTAAAAAAAAAAAAGTCTCTCAACATATAAAAGAAAATATTTTTACAAAATTTATTTGCCAAAATAATAATAATAATTTGAAGTATAAATGTACACCGACCAATAAAAATCAATTTTTTAAGTAAAAATAATAATAAGCAATCTTAATTTATCTACAATAATTTTAAGCTAAAATACATCCATATAAAAAAAGTTTCTATTATTTTATAGCATTTTGTAAAAAAAAAAATCTAGATTCCTATATAGTTTATTGAATCAGTATTTTTATGTACTAAACTGAAATAGCATTTCTTGATAATTATTATTTATTTAAACTTTCACATTATATGCTATGTAAAATAAATTTTTAACTAATTAAAAAAAAAAATGTTAGAATGTTATAAGATCAACTTCAGAGGGAGGTTTTGACGCAGCTCTTTTTTTTCTTTGCTCTTCAAATAATCTACGAAATATTTGACCATAATATTCATGAAGTTCAATAAAAAGGTATCTTTGGCGGGATCCTTTAGCTCTGCCTCCAGCATGAAGAAGGTCATCTTCAGAGGATGCAGTTGCTATATTAGAACTGCTGTTACCACTATTGCCTTCACCTTTCCACTTATCAAAAGGATTAAATCTTGGTGCCCGACCTCCAGAGGCAGCATGTCCAAAAAGACATCCATCAGATCTATTTGATGGAAGACTAGTATTTTTAAAACGACTAGGAACTGAAGATGCAGCTTGCTTCTCCATTTCAGTAACTTCATCTAACTGCCTTTGGAGTTCTCCAACCATTAGTTTTACATAATCATAACTGGCAGAAGCAAGAGCTTTCATCCATTGTTCCATATTTTCTTGACAATTGGCACATAAAATGTATGTTCGATTTCCAGCTCCATGGAATACAAGTTTAAAAGCATATGTCTCTTCATTTTCAGCTAGTTCTACAGTACATCCTTCCAGAATTACCAAACCCACTGGCTCTTTATCATCTTTCTTTTCAAAATAAAATAAGAGGTTACCTTTCAAAACAAACCATCTTTTTTGGAAACTTTTATTAACTTCACCTCTTTTACCAAGCCATCCTTCTCGATCTATACATGTTTTTGAAACAGCAAAGCTAATTAAGTTTCTCTCATTTATCTTCATTTTTCAGCACAGATTTAGACAAAATCCCCTAGATAAATTGGAAAAGAAAATATCATTAAATAAAAATATAATGTTAAAATGCATATTAAAGTATGGATGCTATGACATGGGTTATATTTTTGAAGCAAACTTTTTTAGGCCAAAATGGTTATAAAGGATCTACAGTTTGTTCACAGCAGGGTTGGCTCTAGTGGGTTTTTTCTAAAAAAAACCCACAATTTTGCTCACTTTTGAGTTTTTTCAATTTTATAAGACTTTCTTCGGAAAAAAAAAAAAAAAGCAAAATACTAAGCAACTAAAACCATTTTTTTCTTTTCTTTAAACAAAACAGCTTACATAAAAAGTGAGTTTTATTTTGAGTTATGATTTTTACAAACAGAAGACTTAGCATTACATTTACATTCAAATACTTACTACAATAGTGCAACAACTAGAAAATAGTGGCATAAGTAATAAGCTGCTCAATTCTCCATATATTTGCTCTCATAAATATTTACTATTGAACACATATTCAAGATTAGAGCAATGAACTTTGCTGATGGCCATTTTTTTCTCAGAGATTGAAATGCCTCACCATCTAGGCTAACCTTCACTTGCTTTGACACATTTACCTTTACTGGTTTGCTGCTTAATCTTATCAGGGTTGCCACTCAAATAGGAGTATGAAATTTCCTGACTTTTCCAGGTATGTTCTAAGAAAATTCCAGTCTAATCTTATACGAGCACTGACTGTGTTGAGGGCTAAATAATTATGGTACTATTTGAAAACACAAAAAATACATACAAAAGTTACAAACAGTGATAGCATTTGTCGCTTATAAACAGAATAACAAATTTCTTTCACAAGTGGAAAGGAAGGCTGGCAATGTTTAAAAAAATCGTGGAAGGGGAAAAAAAAACTACGTTGGTGTAAAAATTGTGTTTTCTTTAGTAACCATCGTATGAAATTCCCTAACTTCTCTAGATTCTGGCTAAAATATTTAAATTCCCTGACTTTTATGGTCAATTTTCGAATTCCCTGACTATTCCAGGTTCTCCAGATAGCGTGGCAACCCTGTCTTATAGATGTCAATTTTGCACTTAACTGGTCATGCAATAATTTTCATAATGCACATTCATATGAAATTTTGTATAAATTTATACAGATTGCAAATTAAAAAAATTTAAATCAGGGTTCTGGCCAGTTCACAAGGATTACTATTTTAAAACTGGTCTAAATTTTTACCATTGTTCATTTATAGTAGTCAACACAAACTAACAGTAAAATAACTTAACTACGGACATTACATCTTGTTTGTGATTTTAGGATTCCTGGCACTGCAAAATTTATAAAAAATGTCAAAAAATTGAGATTGAAATTTTCATGAATACCAAAGTTTTCCATACTTATAATGCAACAGAAATTAAAAATGATTTTTTTTTTTTTTTAAGAAAATACATACATTGCTTATTATTTAAAATTGGTCAACAAATTTGAAATCTTTATATCAAGAGTCAAAAATTACTTTAACGTTTATTATATTACACAATTTATTTAAAGATTTGTACATAAAAAGGTTGCATATCCATAAATCATATGTAAAAAATGAAAACTGCCCATCGGATTTCAGGAATTTTTGTTTAATACATTTGGATTTAAGGACTTTTTGTTTTCTTTCAACTTTTCGGCAATTAAGATAACTGCATAATGGAAATTTAGAAAAATCTTTTATAATTAATCAATATTTCTTTTTAATTACCAAACTTTAGTACATGTATATTTTATTGACTACAAAAAAAAAAAAAAAAAAAAAGTAAGAATGAAAGAAAATTGCACTTTGACTTTTTCTCTTCATAATGTAATTTCAGAATTTTTAAGATAGAGTCACAGTTAGCCCTGAATAAAGGAATTGTAGAAAATGAGCATGAAATAAATTTAGAGAACAGCCAGGGGCATAGTGTGAAAATTTGATTGGAGGGGGGGGGGACTATGTTTGGTACCCTTTCGTATTCCTCATCTAAAAATGCTACCTGCATACTTTTAAGGGTGTTGCCATCTAGGGGACCAAGAGCACAGGTCTTCTCATCGGTTAATATGTGCCACTCCCCTTCCTTCAGAGCATATTCCTAAAATCTGCTGGGGGGGGGGGAATGCTTTCATTTTTTTTTTTTTTTTCTTTACATCTTTGGAACATTCTAATTTTTTTCAGAGAATCTATTATTAATATGCAGACATGAAATTTCTTGTAAATTTTTAGCCTACTTTCAATAAAAGGAAGGGCTTACAAGTAATATCGTTCGAAAAATATGGTTGATGTAATTTGTAGAAATATATACATATTATTCTCATATGAAGCTAAACAAAAGTACCTTTCATAAAACAACAAGAGTATTGGTTTGGGACAGGGTTTTAAAAAAGCCCAGCCCGGGCGGGTTTATTTGGATTTTAATGGGCTTTTTTTTTTTTAATATTAAACGTAGAATAACACTGTTAGGTTTGAATTTTAAGTTTATTTCAAAAGAGAACAGTTTTAAGACTAAAACAAAACTTATTACAAAATAATAGTAATTAATTAAAAATTAAACTACCTTCATATTCTTAAAATTGGTTTGGCCTAAAATGAATTCTTATTTTATTCTATTCAATATTTTATGACAATTTTGAATTTAATTTTTTGTTAACACGTTCGCTGCCGATCCCGCGCCAGCGCGGGATGTGACGTATCACTTTACAGGTGAAAGTTTACTTTAGGCTGCCGCTTGGCGAAATTTCGAAAATCGCCAAGACGGCGTCATTTCGCATCGTGTTCCGAATAGCAACCTTACACCGGCGGCATACGAAAGCGAGCTTTTCGGCGATCTAACCTAAAAAGAAAACGCGTCTTGAAAAAAAAAATCCGAATAATAATAATACATAGGACAAAAGGAAAATTTTCATAAAATAGAATTAAAAGAAAAAAAAAAAAATAATTACGAATTTATAACTAATCACAAATACAAAAATAAAACTTAGATTATACAATCACACCAAATGTCCCTGAAAAGTGTGTTGCTTTAGTAATTGATGATAAGTGTTTAGATGATAGTTTTTTTTATTTCCAATAATTTAACAGCTATAAGTACAGTCGGTAACAAAAGTGTCCGAACACTAGCAAAAATTCCTATGTAAAAAAAGTACATTTCATAAGGTTTTGTTAAATAAATCCTTATCGAATCATGTTCTTACACTGACTAAGAACAGGATTCGACAAGGATTTATTTAACAAAAATGTATGAAGTATACTTTTTTACTTAGGAATTTTAAATTTAAAAGTTTTCAAAAGTTGTATAAAGTAAATTATTTATCATTAATATTTTATTTATAGTCCTCATTCATTAGGAATGAAAAAATAAATCTGCAACTGGATAATTATAGCAAATTTTAACGATTCTCTATTATAATGGTACTCTGATCTGTTCACTATACCCCTATCTCAAAATGCATGAAATTAAAAAGTATACAAAATTTTGTACTGTAGCAACCAATATTGGCATAAAATTCAAAAATATGCCTCTAAAATTCAGGACCGTGGTTGCCCAGTCGGTAGGGCACCGGGCTCGTAATTGGAAGACTGCGGGTTCGGTACTCGAGCTTGCCAAAAACCATTGTGTATACTAATGGTGGCTGGTGCTCATAAAATCTGTCGTGCCTGCAATGTTTTCCATGTTCCCATATTAATTATACCTCTGGGTGTCTACGAAGCGAGAGAGTTATCCCTTCCGTGGAGGATCAAAATTGTGATGGCATGTCCCTGGACAACTCTAGGGGTGAGACCCAGACCATCACCAATTGTCCATTGTGCAGCACTAGTGTGACGTAAAACACAATCAACAAACCAACCTCTTAAATTCCAACTCTATTCAACCAGTCAAACAGTACTAACGCAAACATCACAAATATTCATATTTCAAAATAGATGATTGGTTGGGTTTTACTTCACACTAGTGCTGCGCAATGGGCGATTGGCAACGGTCGGGGACTCAGCCCTAGAAGTGGTCCGGAAACATGCGATCAAAAATTTGATCCTCCATGGAAGGGTATTTCAAAATAGAATACTTTCTCTCTAATAAAACACGTATCATCAATATGCAACCGAAGTGATGGTGTCAGCGAGATATTTTATCTGCTCAGTACAAACGAAACTATTTGCTATGGAAATTTAACTTATTACTCATTAACTTCAGAGTTTGCTTGTAACGAGCAGATGAATTTTTACATGTTTGACGTAATACAGTGTATTGACGTAACACATGACGCAAACAAGCAAAGGTAAACACAAAGCCTATAACATCTGGCGATGTAGCGCTCTTGTGCAGCACGTCAAACATATTCGGCAGGTTAAAGGAAAAAACATCATTTCAAATTTTAGTCACGTGAAACCAGCAACGAACGTGTTAAGTTATTTTGTGTAAAATTAAAACTAGTAACAAAAGCGAAATATTTTAAACCTATCATGTACGATTTTCATACTACAAATAATTATGTATTTTTATATGGTTAAAGTAAAAAAATGTGCAAATATTTTTTTAATTTTTGTTAATATTGATAACTGATATTTGATTCATATTTGAAAACTTAATAAAGGAATACAAAACAAAATTATCACTGCCTACTTTTTACACTTACATGTCAGGAGTGCCTACAGCTTTTAATTTTTGAAGCTCATTTTTGTGAAAAACGAAATTTTTTTCTGCAAGAAAAAAATTGTGCAACACCTTCCATTTTTAGTCGTTTTATATAAATGTTTATTATCAAGTTAATAGCATTTCATTGAACCAAGTTATAGGTAAACATTAAAAATAATTCTGGAACACGAAATATTTTTATAGAAAGGTCATTTTTATAAAATTAAATCTTTTAAAGAGGCAGTTTTAATGAATTTGAAGTTTTCGAGGGACAAAAAAAAAAACCCTATTTTTTGCCTGTATCGAACCTTACAGGGTTAATATATTATATTTGTTAGTTATGTTTAATATTTGTTGTTAAATCCTTAGAATTTTAGACAAAGTATTACTTTTATTTTTTCATTATGACTTACAAATACAAAAATGGCTTGCAATATTGTTAATTTTTTCTCATCTTTCATTTTTTAAAACTGTTCTGTTCAAAAGAGATATTGTAGATAGATGGTCGAAATGAAAGGAATTTTTCTAACAAAGTTGAAAAATAATTACATAATTTCAAACCGGCATATATTTATCACTAATATGCCATGCTATGTTATGTATTAGATATAATTTAATTATATATATAATATAATAATTATACTTATACATTAACCTACCATTGAATTCACAAAATAATAACCTAATAATACATTTTTTTTAAACCATAATAATGCTAAAGTGAAGATGAAAAATTAATAATAATAATTAGCAGGAAAAATTTAAAATTTTTAAACAATTTTTAATTTTGATTTTTTTTAATTCAATTAGTTTTAAAGAATTTTTAATATACTTTTAATAATCATTAAAAACTTTCATTTAAGAAACAAACTATTTTTACTGTCTTTTGTATACATAAGAAAAAAGTAGTATTTGAAACCTGAAATTTTTTTCCCTCCAGTTTTCATTAAATTTACACATTTTGAGATAGTCTGAAGATGGTTTGACCATTTTCAGGGGTTGATCCAGGTTTTAATTTTTGGGGCCCATTTTTGTGAAAAACAAATTATTTTTATGAAACAAAGAATAGTAAACTAGAAACCTTTCATTTTAGCAGTTACTCTGTCTAATGTTTAATATCAAGTTAATAGCATTTTATTAAACAAGTATAGACACTCATTAAAAATAATACTGTAAACATGGAAAAATTTTACAAAAGTATTATTTTTATAAAACAAAATTTTGTGAAAGGACTTTTTATAAATCTGAATTTTGTGAAGGGACCCATTTTCTGAATTTGAATTTTGTGAAGGGGCAGCAAAAGGGTCCCAATTTTTGCCTGGATCGACCCCCCGATTTTTAGAAAATGTTTGTGCCTATTAATTAAAAAAAAAAAAAAAAGCATCCAGCTTCTTTTGACCTGGTCGGAATCCGGCAGCCCTGGATTATAACCAATTTAAACCAGCAAAAAATGATAATAAATTAAAAAAAAAAAAAAAATTTGGATTTTAATAATTCATTAACCATGAGATTATCTGAGTGAGACTTCATAAGTACTTAACATCCAATTACATTTTATTAAATACAAAATAAAATATTGTGGATAATTTTTTGATCAAAAAGTATATATACAGTACAAAGCTAAAAACCCACACAATTTCAGCCGTGTTAATCATCATCATCATCACGAACAGCAATTTTTTAAAAAGTATAAATATAATATATCTAATCAAAGAACCGAAAAAGTATTTTATTTCTTATTAATCTTCAAAACCGGCATTTGCAAGGTCTGAAAGAGAAGGGAGAAGAAGATAAACAATAATAGTAACAATTCTTAAACATTTATCTGATTGTGAGCTAAATTCTATTTCAATTATGCTCAAAACTTTTAATTGAAAAAACTAAAGTATACTAAAAAGAAAAAAAAAAAAAAAAGATCACAGAATTTTTTTTTAAATGGTATGTTTTTCTTATTTATTTTATTGTAACTTGTACTAATTTTATTTTTGTATGCAAACACTTCAATAAATCTGTTTATTGTTTTTCAATTTTTAATTTAATTTATTTATTTATTGTTAAAGTTGATAAAAAAAAAAAAAAAAAAAATTACAGAATATATTTAAAAATCGTAATATATTATTTTTTACTCGAATTTGCATATTATCCAAGTACTTAAACCAAAATATTATATTTTTTAGGCATGACCAAAAATCCTCGGATTTTCAACTTTGTACTGTATATAAATAAAAAAAAAAAAAAAAGACTAATGTAAAAAATAGATTTTTTTTTTTTTTTTTTTTTTATACATGATAGTGCAATTTTTTGTGCCTCAATTATTTACTGATATATTTTTACAGGAATCATTTCTATTTGCATACTGTAGACAATTTGTCATTTATTATGTTGTATTGTTCGTTTAAAAATACTCTAAATGTAACTTGTTAAAATATTAATCTTTTTTGTGAATTTAACATTTTAAAAAAAAACAACAACAAAAAAAAAAAAAAACTTTTAAATCAATATTTAACATTTTACAATAATGAGTTAAACCTATTCAGTCGAGATTACCATATAAAAATATCCAATTTTCAAATAAAAGAATGTTGTCTTTAACTTTGAAGCTGCTACATATATTTATACTGCAAGCGAAATGTATTTACATGATGATTTAGAAATTTTTTGCTTCGAGTAGTATTCATAATCTTTAGTTTTAATTTAACTGCTTACGTATCATATAAGCTACTTATGTGTATTTTTTTCAGATTATAGATATTAGTTTTTGCCATATCACAAACAGACTAAACTTAACTGAAATTATATGGTGCAGTTAATTTTTGATTATGATATTTGAGTCGCACGAAATAAATTTAAGGTAAAATTTCTGGTGTCCTATTAATTAAAGGTTAAAATAACTGTACTAAATCTTATTTACGCTTTTTGTGTGAGTATGTGTGTGAAGGAAAGAGCCTTGCGCTTTTCCATACTAGTGAGGAGGGAAAAAAATCCGCTAAAACAGAACTCCGAAATTCTATAAACCTAATATTTTCAAATTTTAAAGAGATTATACATACCAAAATCAACGTGCATGAAAATTAGTAAACTACATACTTTTTAAAAATATATTTTATAAATTTCACAAGTCCTTTAACACCCACATTCAGTGTTGCCAACTCGTTATGGGAAGTTGGAGCTAAACTAACCTTAAAAAAGTGCTAGAATCTGATAAATTTAAAAAAAAGGTGCTAACCCGAAACTGAAAAAAGTGCTAGATTTTTAATAAATTAAAAAAAAAGAGCTAAAATTCAAATGCAACTTTTGTAAGCATTGAACAATGTAATAGTGTTACATATAGCAGCTTCAATGTTTTTTCCTAATTTTAGCTTATTTATTTATTTATTTATTTTCAACAATTTATTTTATATATGAGAGGGATCTAAAAGAAGCAAGCTCTTTCTGGTCTAAGTTCACTGCTGTGTATGTCTGTTTCTTATGTCAATGTCACCACACCACAATGGCATCCTTCAACTTATTTTGCAAGAAATACAATGGGGGTTTGAGGGGACGTCAGACCCCTCAGAAACGTGTCTGTTTATGTAGGTAGTCAATTGAATCTATCTATCTCTATATATATATATATTATATAATAAGAAATAAACAAAAATGATCTGCTGAGTAATGTGTGATGCAAGTAAGGCTCCTGATCTGCTGATCCACTAAATAATAAAATCGTTGAATTATGCAGGGGAACCATTCTATTCAACTTCATTGTGTGGAACCATCGAGCAGATATACTTGTAAAGCACGGATTCCCTATACTGGTATGGAGATGAATTTCCGGAATATCACTGCGTTTTTTTTTTTTTTTTTTTTTTTTTTTTTTTTTTGTGATAATAGCTTTTTTAGTTCTTGGGATTTTTCATGATTTAAATGATTTGTTCTTGTTCCTGTTACCACCAAAACTGGAAAGAAAGTCAAACAGAACAGTTTTTAATCAATAACAAGGATTAGATTACTCACTTTTCATTTCAACTTGTGTAGTTTGTGGTTTATGTTTAATCTACACCCAATCGAATTATAAAACAGCGATAACAAAGATGGAGGAAACTTGCCTTGGTGAAGTGGAATGTGGGTGTTCGAATGAATTGGTTTGGTAGTATGGTGGGGATGTGATGTTCAAAAGCGAAAAGGTTACTAGTCCGAGGTCTACTCTTGTTCCCATCAAAAGTATACCAATGGGGGGTCACAGAAAAGGAAGAGCCACCTGTGGTGTTTCTGGACAATCTTTTGTAAGAGATAGTTTGCATTTGTCTTGGTTTTGATCTCTTCTATTTGATGTCCAGAAGTAAATAAAATCAACTAAATATTTCGTAATCGAAAGTGCCTGGTGTATTAATTTATTGGTTTGTTGTTGTTATATGATTTACGATACGGACGATACGGCCTAATATAACTTTTCAACCAAATTATTTCTCTAAATAAAAAAATAAAAACAACTATATATTTATAAGAATAAAAAACATAACACCACCCTCCTAAAGAGAATCAAAATTGTGATAGCATGTCTCTAGGACTGTCGCAAAGTGTCTCTTGCGCAGCACTAGTGCGACGTAAAATCCAACCATTTAACCAACCGAGGGTCAACTCTAATATCTTGATCTTGTCGATAGTCGATATGTGGAACATTACAAAGAGAAAAAAAAAAAATTAAATTTGGGCAGTTGCTTAAAAGGTGCTAGATTTGGTGCTAAGTGCTAGATTTCATTTTCAAGTGCTAAACAAGTCGAAAAAGTGCTAGATTTAGCACCAAAGGTGCTAAGTTGGCAACACTGCCCACATTACAGAAGAGGTGGTGTATTAAACCTTGTTGTTGTTGTTGGGGGGTTTTCTTTGAGACCTATAGCTGCTGGGGCTGTTGTCTCAACTGATCCATGGTCTATCGCAGAACGACGAGAGGACAAGCCACAACGATCTATATCTTACTTGCACATTTTTTTAAAAACGATTAATAGAATGCAAGAACCCAAGAGTGCAATGACGAAAGTTACTTAATGAGCAGAATTTTTGCAGGAAAACAGGAAAGGACCTAAAATTATCACTATTTAGCTGCGCACCGAAATACTGAATGCGAATCTGCTGGTAGCGACTACAAGATAAAAGAATATGTTCAATAGAGTCCATTATGTGACAGCGATCACAAATGCCATTGTCAATAAGGTGGAAGCGATGCAAAAGAGCTGGGGTAACGATCATCTTGCAAAGAAGCCTGGAGATCAGCACATCGTCCCTTCTGTTGGAAGACCAGGAACTGGTCGTATTGACCGGAGGAATGTCACCATGAGAGAGCGCATATTTACTCTGACGATAAGTATAAGAAATCGATTCTTTGAAACAATTGGTAGCGTAATTGATAAGGTCCTCAGGAGAAATCCAATCCAAGAGAACGTCCGAGGGACCAGTATTCTTTGCGATTCTGTCGGCTTTTTCATTAAGAGAGATACCTCTATGACCAGGGACCCATACCAGCCGAATACTACAAGCAAAAGATGAGGCACGGCAAATTTTATTGTGGAGCCAAAGTATGACTCGGGGAGATTTGATGGAGATTGATTGAAGAGCAGATACCCACACAGCACATACGTCCAAATTTTGTTCATTTCTCGTCTCGTACGTTGAAAACACGTCCCTCCAGAGAACTGACATCCCATTTTTGTCACATGCTCACATAAATTCAACCATCATGTTGAAAGTATGTGTCGTGAGTAACCAAATTTGGACATACATTATTAGAAAAATATCTTGGACGTAATGTGTTCCACAATTGAGCGAATTCATCCCAATGAAGTGTCCTTTTACGTTGAATTCAACAAGCATGCAGCGTACTTTTTACAAAAATGGGACGAGCAACTGGGCATGCGCATTCATGCAACAACCAACCATTCCACTTTTCCCTCGTCCGTCGCTTTCGCTTTTCGCTCGGCGCCATGTTGATTATGTGAAAATGAGAATTGCGTTGTAGATTTCGTTTCGACGAAATCGTACATTTGCCAAACTTCTGTTCTGTGTTGTGACAACGATTTTACATCCTGAATACGATTTGAAAATAATTATCATGTAAGTATCCAAAATCATTTAATTTTATTTTCATTTCTGATATTTGACTTATATTAGTGTAATAATAGTGTAATAAACTGCAGTTCCAAATCATATCCAAAATCATTTAATTTTATTTTCATTTCTGATATTTGACTTATATTAGTGTAATAATAGTATTGATTGTAAACTTAATCGGAATTTCCATTGCTTTTTAACCATTCAAGCATGCCTTTATCAGTTGATTACCTTTAGTAAACAATGCAAAAATGTGTTCATGAAAGCTTAAATTTATTTTAAAACTTTTGTAGTTTTATTTAGCTCTCTCAAATTATAAAAAAATTTAAGATTGATTTCATTAATGAAAGTTGTTATTTAAGTATGAGAAATTCAGTAATTCCGAAGTTAACTTATGTGAATAACAACTGTAAAATTTTCTAACGAACCATAGAAAATGAGAATAAACAAAGATTTCTCATGAACTGCTTGTATTGGTTTGGATTCTCTTATCTAGAATATGTGTACTCTTTAACTTGTTTTTCACGAGTAATTTTCCTAAATATTGTAAATATTATATATTTATATATATTAAATTTTATATATGTGCAATTTACAATTAGAAGCCAAACCATTAATTTCTCTTTCTCTGTTTTGAATCTCTTATCTACAATATGTTTACGCTTTAATTTATTAAATTTAGTTATGTTTTTCTCAAGAGTAATATTTTTCCTAAATGTTGTAAATATTAAAAATTTATATATATTAAATATTATATATGTGCAATTTACAATTAGAAGAGAAGCCAAACCATTAATTTCTCTTTCGCTCTCTCTGTTTTTATCTCTTTTCTAGAATATCTATACTTTTTAATTTATTAAATTTAGTTATGTTTTTCTCAAGAGTAATTTTTTCCCTAAATGTTGTAAATATTATATATTTATATATATTAAATATATGTGTGCAATTTACAATTAGAAGAGAAGCCAAACCATTAATTTCTCTTTCTCTCACATTTTATTTAATGATTTTAAATTGGTATTTTTAGTCTTCTGCTATTTATGTGTTAATAACAATAGCAAAAACAGTGCAGCTCTAACACAGCAGGTTAATTTAACAATTTATAAATGAGATAAGCTTAATATTAATAAATCAATGTCGTAGCTAAAGAGTTATACTTTCTCCTTTGTAAATGCAAATTTTGCACATTTTATGAATCATATTATTTCTTTTTATTATACCAGACCTGATCTCAGATTCTCTGATTGCAGAATTTTGTTTTATTGTAGATAAATAAAAAATTATTCCTGTGCACTTGTGTATACGTATATTTATATAAAGTTTAAAATTACAGTTTACATTATATAAACTATGAAAATTGTAACTTCATGTTGATGGTATTTTTTGATTAGGCATAATTTTTGTTTTTAAAAATTAGATTTTTCTTGGAGATAATTATTAAATATAAAATATTATTCGTGATATGTTTTTTTTCCCCTACAGTTGGAATGTAAACTCTGATTTTTTTTTTTTTTTTTTTTTTTGTTCTTCCTGTATACAATATTTATAAGTGTTTTTTTTTTTTTTTTTTTTTAATTTTTGCCTTTTGTATTTTTCTTCCCAGATTATTTATTTAAGACGTTACTGAAGAATATATAAGGAATCTAGCTTTGGCCTGCAGTTTCCTAGCCAACCCTTCAGCTTTAATTGAGTTTGCAATGAGTAAGACTTCCTACTTCCTGCATAATTATTTTATTACTACTATTTTTTAATTCATGATTCTCAGTGTTGTCTTAAAAATGACATTTTGGGTTCTCTTTATATTGGTGGCTAATAACAATACATTATAACATAACTGAACATTTTTTTCTTTTATTGATGAATTTCAACACTCAGTCAGATAATGAGCTATTTACTATAACAGAGTGTTTTTAGCCATTCACGTAGAGATAGATCAAAATGTTTTATTTATTTAATATTATAATTAGCCTTACTTTTGTACATTGCTACCTTTCCTTCTGTGCTCTTTCCTACATTTTTTTTTAATCTGATAAATAATCATTCTCGTATTTTGAACTATAACAATCATTGCAAGACAGTTTTTTTTTTTTTTTTTTTTTTTTAAATCAAGATTTGTTTGATTTTAATGATTTTTTAAAACTTCATACATTATTGTACAACACTTGTATTTTATTCTGTGTATTTTTATGTATATTAATGTAAATATTTACACTATCAATCATTTTACTTAAATTGTAAAAATATAAGTAATATTCTATTCTGATAGAAAAAATCCATGTAGGCATTTATTACCAATATTTTTATTCAAATTAGTATCATTATAATATAAGAAATATTCTTATAACAGTCACAAATGCAGTAGTATGAACTCAACCTGAGACTTTGTAGTACAATAATGTATTGAAATAAAGAAAGTCTGGTGGACTGGGGTAATTCTCGATCAATGTGTTTCTAGGTTAATTAATGTTCACCCACCTACAAAAATTAAAAAGTATTGTTAACAATGAATGAACATTTGTAGTTTAATGTACAAAAAAAAAAAAGTCACAATCTTTGCTGAAAATTAATAAATAAAACTATATTTTAAACTGCTACAAAAGCATCTTGAAAAAAGATTGTTTCTGAAAATCACACATTTTACTTAAATTCTTAGTGGCACAACATTTCTATTTTTTTTTTTTTTTTTTTTTTTTTGTTATTTTAAAACTATACATAATATAAGCTTTTAAATTACATTAATAATGTTTCTGTAATTCAGTATACTGGTTATACAACTATATTGATTTATACAACAGATTCTTTTTTTACATATGTTTAAAATTATTTTAGACATATTTATCAATGTACACATATGTAGTGTGCATCTATAATATATATTCATTAATGCACATCAAAAAATCATAATGTGTATTAAAACCGGTTTTGTTATAGGTTTCATATCAAAATCAAAACAATCTTTCAAGCTATTTCAAAATTTTGTAGTAAGCATGACTAATTAGGATCAAGATTACTAAGTATTGTACTGAATGCTAATAAATTAAATTGTATTTTATTGTACACACTTGTGATTTAAATTATACAGTTATATAAAAAGTTATTTATTTTTAACTGCGTTAATTTCAATACATTAAATCAAAGAAAAGTTCAAATGAAAGCCAACTATTTTATCTTTATTTCATAGTAAAAATAAACTGTTATAACAATAAATGGTTTTATTTATTAAGGACATAAAAAAAAAAAAAAGAAAATGTTTAAATTAAAATATATAATAAAACTGAAATATTTTTAATGGGTAATTGCAATATTTAACTATAAATCAAAGAAAAGTTCATATCAAAAATGTAGTATTTTATCTTTATTTCATAGTAAAAAATAAACTGTAATAATAATAAATGTTTTTTTTTTTTTTTTTTTTTTTTTTTTATTATTAAGGATGGAATAAAAATGCATGGTTGAAATAAAATATATAATAAAATTAGGACAGTAATGCTATATACATTATGCTTTTGAATGTTATGAAGTGTTTTGCCAATAAGTTTGGATGTAATTTCAAAACAAATAAAAATAGTAAATTAACTATGCTTATTTAAAGAAAAAAACATATATAATATATAAATAAAATTGGGTTTATGTTAAAAATGATATAATTTGTAGTCCAAATTAATCAATGTAGCTATCATTTGAACAAAAAATGTCCTGATCCATAATTGCCCCGGGGTCAGGGTGTGATTGATATTTACCCGGTTGCTGGGGCAATTACTGATCAATGAATTTTTTCAATTAAACAAACTTTTAAAAAATTTTAATCAAAGTCTATATTTTATTGAATAAACACATGATAAAGCTTTAACCATGCTAAATTTGGTTAACATCAATTGTGATGTGATATTTTTAGAGTTATTTAGATGTTTTTGTTTTTTTATCAGGAATTACCCTTGCCCACCCTAAAATCTTATCCATGCTATGGAACGGATAAAATAATTTTGGAAAAGGGTAATTTATTAGGGAAAATGACATCATAACTGAAACAATATATTAAGAGGAAGCTTTTACTCACACTTCCCAAACAAAATAAAGAGAATAAGGAGTTAAGGAAAAAAAAAAGTAGGATATCCTAAAAAACTTATATTTAAGCTAAACTAATATAATTTGAATCAAGAAAATTTTTTCACACTATACCCATTAACAAAATTCACATTTTCATTACCATCTTAATACTTTCACTTATTCTTTTAACTTTTCTATATTGAGTCGGGACAATTCATTAAACAAGCAGTGACAGCTGCCTTGAACTGTATGTAACTGATTATATGTAATTAAATTTAATGGTTATGGAGTTTTTTTAAAAAATTGGAGGCTTCAGCAGGGACCGATTTATTCCTGCGGAGGCCTAGGGCACTCATGTTTAATGGGCCCTTTCTTCTGAAACTTTAATATTTGTAATCCTCTATTCTATTAATCTATACAGAGAAAATATTTTAAAGGTAAATATTTTTTTCTGCACATGATTATACAGTTTACCAAATGATTAAACACTGATTATGTATATTTAAATAATTGATAACTTAACATACTATCATTTTACGCCGAAGTATCTATTGTTCGAAATAATACAAACAATGATCAATTTCCATAGCGCACACAATGGAAATATTCAAAATTAGTAAAAAAAAAAATTGTATTTTATATATTATAGAATAAAAAATCAATAAACAAAAAAGTGTAAATTATGATGAAGCCAATGTACTATCTGTAAACTGATTCATGCACTAAATTAGACAGCATTGCAAACATGCCAACAGTTTAATTTATTCCAGAGGATTGTAAATACCTACCCTTTTAACATCACTTTATTTGTATTGATTTTTTTTTTTTTTTTTTTTTTTTTTTTCCAAATGTGGTGGGACAAATAAGAGGCACACAGCACAATACTATTTCCATTTGTTGACGAAAAAATGAAAATTATCGATCATCATAGAAAATTTTCATTCTAACTATTTTTTTAAATGTATGGTGGAATTTCTTGAAGGCCCAAGACATGTGCCCTGAATGCTCTGCCATAAGTCAGGCGCTAGGCTTCAGGGCTTTTTAAACACTGCAATGTAAAATATGCCATTATTTTTAAAATGTGTGTGCCAATATTAAAAGATATAAACTGATATGAGAACTATAAATAAGCAAGACAATGTTTTCTTTGGTAAATATCAACTGCAAGGCTGGCAAAGACGAACTAGCATATTATATATATATTAATCCTCGCTTTCCCAAGATGGGGTCATTTTGAAGTTGAAATCTAGTTAAGCACGCCTCATTCAAAAAGTGTGCTAATTCGCCAGAGATAGCAAACATAACCAGTGGAATTTTGCAACTTCTAAACGATATAAAAAGGTGCGGTACTGGTGATTTTCGCCAAGTGTGCCAAGCGGCACCTGAAAGCAATTTTTTGCAGTAATGCCATGATCTTGGGAAAGCGAGGGTTAATCAATTAATTCTACACTAACTAAATATTTATAATTCATACATCAGTCATAAGGCTGTGCTTGTATAAATAATTAAAATATAATAAATGATTAAAATGTATAAATAATTTAGAAAATTAAGGTATAATTTATTTTTTTATTTATCAATGTTGCTTAGTAGAGACGGAATCTAAAGTCAAGGTATCCAAATAAATATTAGCTTGTTTAATAATATTTTGTTATATTTTACAAATTTCTATAAGAAATATTTAAGAACCACATTTTTTTAAAGCTGTATGTACAGTTTCATGCCACTAAAGCCATTAACTTTGATATATAAAAGAAGTGATTTAAATCACTACAACCCTGTTGCAAGATTCTCAATTTATAGCGTTTCCTTACAAAGTTTTTATTTATTAGCTTTACAAGGCAAAATTAGCTCTGGCCGCATGGTCAGTTACTACTGAAGAATTAGTCACTAATAAATTTGCTGCGGGTAGCCACCACAATGTCCACTGTTTGGCTACCTGCTGCAATTTTCACACACACACACACACAAAAAAAAAAAATGTTTGTTTCCCTCAGTTGATTAATTTTAGCTTTACCATGTGTATACAGTAGGAAATCCACTCCCAGAAATCCATAGCACTTGGGACCAGAGACTGAAAATTTTATGGATTTTAGTTTTTTTTTTTTTTTTTTTTTTTTTACTTGTTTGTAGTATAGACAAATAGTTTTTTTTTTTTATTCGTTTTATTTTTATTCTTTGAAATTACTTTTCATTTAAGCACAAAAACTTTATTATAAATTTCATTGTTTACTTTGGTTGTAACTTTTTAAAAGTATATAACTTTTTAAAAGTATTTATAATTTTAGTAATACGTATTAGGATATTTATTTGCATTGTATAATTTTATATTGCTACTATTCAGAAGTTCTTAAAACATTGTTTTTATCATATTAACTAGTATGCTGTGGCCATCGCAAGTCTTTCTTCTATATAATCCTGTACAAATTTACACAATATAAATTATTTGTTAAATTATAATTTATTAAAATTATTTTCCATGATGAATGCAGATGATTTTTATCTGAAAGTATTTTAATATTAAATGCCAAAAGAAAATCAGTTGAGAAGAAATGAATTTTCTTCCCATTATTTCATTTATTTATTTTTTCATTAAAAATGGAAAAAATCAATAACTTAGTATAAGTTATCACTGATCTACGGTTTGATCATTCATTTTAAAGGTGGTGACGAGTTCTTTCGAAGATACCCATATTGAAAATTAACGAATTCCAAACGTCAAATTTAGTTCAATGGTTTTGAGATACAGTACCTACAAAATTTGTAACACACACACAGACAGACATTTCCTAAAAGCAGTCAAATTGTGATCAGGACATCTCAAAACATGTAAATACATCAAAAACTGTTTAAAATTTTTCACAAAACCAATACTTCCTTCTTATATAGAAGACAGTAAAAATAAGATTTTTTTTTTTTGCTAAGTTTTTTATGGCAAAAATGAAAGAAAAAATCTATAATGTTGTTTTAAATTAACGCAGATCAGTGGTTCAGCCATTTGTTATTATTTTATTTTTTTTCTTTTTCATATGTATATAAAGAGAAAGTATTGAATTAGTAAAAAGTTTCAAACTCCAGTTTTGATGGATTTACACGTTTCAGGATGTTCTGATCACGATTGAACTGATTTTAGAAAATGTCTGTCTGTCAGTCAGTCTTTCTCTCTCTCTCTGTGTGTGTGTGTGTGTGTGTGTGTATCACTAATGTAGTAGACACTGCATCTCATTAACCAATTAATGAAATTTAACCAAACTTGGAATTTTGTTGAAACCTGACATAAACTGATGCAGATTAGATTTGGCGATCAATTGTTCAACAGGTCGGGCTGTAATCCCATTTTTTCTAAATTTTTAACGTGAACAAAACAAAATTTCATACAACTCTACAAAATGAGTTATTTTAAACCATGTAATTATAAAATTAATTGTTAATCAGTGATTGTGAAATTAATATAAATTATTGATAATAGTAGTAATAAATAAGGGGGGGGGGGGAATGTGCATCTGAGAACTTCGTTTCCTGTAGTGATGTAACTCTGTCACATAAAAATTGTCTACATTTATATGGAAAATAATTTAATAAATTTCTATTTTATGATTTTGGTGTATAATTAAAATTATACAGAAGAAAGTCGTGTGGTGGCACTATCCCACTAAAGGTATTGATAAGATCTTTTGAAAGATACCCATGGTGAAAACTTGTCCCCTCTGGGCAATAAATGTAAAGGAAAATATATTCCATAGTCTGCAGAACTGCCTTTCTTTTTCTGTTTTTTAGTAGCTTTTAAAATAATTTATATTTTTTTCCATACATTTGGACAGAGATCATTGCATTATGTGATCTGTATAAATCATGTTAAAAAAAATCACCTAGGAAGATCTATAAATAAAGCTTATAAAATAAAATTTGATTCGTAGAGTTTAGAGTGCTATTCAGTCAAATGTGATATCATTGATAGTTTATTATCTACAATTTGACAGCAAAAATATAAAAAATAACTAGAAAAAATTAATTATAATAGAACTAACCTTTAATAGCTATTTGTTTTTAGCATCATGAAGTATATATATTAATGTTTATCAATAATTGTTTCAAAATTTTTAATCTATAATGATGTTCTATTATAATTATTATTATTATTATTCACGTTTAATTTTAATATGTTTGTCAACTAACTTAAAGTTAATATAAGGTTATTATTATCATGTTTCAATTAATTAAAAAATGATGAAAATTTTGAAAAATTGGGCTTCATAATGTTCTAGGACATCTCAGTAAGCATCTTCATGTTGAATCACATGACTGTCCTTATTACCATTTTAGTGTTATGCTGCCTGGAGACACACGTCCAGACACCGTCTTTTTTTATATATGAAGATTTACTTGTATTATTGAAAAATCTAGTACTTACTGTAGATGAGAAAATTCAAAACTGATTGGTTTCAATTAAATAATCATACAAAATTGTTTCTTATAAATACCACAACTTGCATATTGTTATTGAATATAATTTTTGGTTTATGGGAGGATATAACTGTCAGTTTTTATTTATTTATTTATTTTTCCTTTTGAAATGTTTTTTATTTTCTCTCTCTGCAGGTGCTGCGAGAACTTGTCTATTACAGAGAAAAACATTAGATGTTGAATTAAATTAGTAATGTTCAATTAGCTTCGCTATGCAAATAAAGAAATTTTATGTAATTTTTTAAATAAAAGTGCATAAATACATATTGTTTCTTTTGATTCTTTTTGAAATTTGAATCTCAAACCAATACAGGTAGGTTGGAAGTCAGTCCTTCATGACATCTTGCCTTAATATGTTTAATAAAATAGAAAATACGTATGTATATATGTATTTAAAAAAAAATATGTGTTTTTAAAAAAAAAAAAAAAAAAAAAAAGCAAATCAGTTATGATAAAAATATGTGTGTTTTTAAGCTACGTAAGTACTTTCTAATTTTTTCTCTTGTTTATGTTTTTATATTTTATCTAATAATTGCACTGAGTTTAATTTTGTTTCTAATATTGACGTTCACTGAGACTTGATTCTTGGCTTTTTCTTTTTAGCTGCATTTCATTGATACAACCTGTTGTCCAAAAAATTTGGATCATATAAAATTAGTGATTACCTCTACAGTTTTACATCACAACCACCATTATGCATCACAATGAGAAAACATGGAGGTAATCAGGAATTTAACTGCCTGTAATTAATGTGATCCAACTTTGTTGAATGCCAGGTGGTATGAAATGCTGCTAAAAAAAAAAGTCAAGAGTCAAGTCCTTTAAGCGTCAAAAGGGGATGCAACTTACTTGGAACAATGAGAATGAACATGTTCATAAAGATAAAATTTATATGGTGATATTTAAAATATTTGAAAATTGTATATACAGTACACTTATGCTGCTATTACATAAAAACTTTTGCACAACATTTGAACTGATTTTTGCTCTAATTTCTGGAGACTGAAAAAAATTTTTGGTTCGGTAAGTTCTCCAAAATACTTCAGATCTCAGTGGATGGTGTCGCATTCTGTCTATGCCTAGAACCGGTTTGTAGCTGCATTTATAATGAACCAATTCTGGTCCTAGACTGAAAGTGGTGCCATTTACTGAGATCAAAAAAAAAGGAGAGTGACAAAAAATCAGTTTCAACTGTCAACATCACCTAAAACATGTGCTGAGGAAGTTCTGGATCTGGAAAGAAGGCTATACATATAAGCTCTGAATAAAGCTATTAAGTTTTATCTTTAATTACAGTATAAAAGTTTCATGTTTTTTAGTAATAGTAAAATGTGGAATTGATGCATTTTTCTAATTTGGATTCTGTGTCTCCATTTGACATATTTGTGATCCATATTAGTTAAATGTAAATTGGAAGAATGTAATGTTTTTATTATAAGCTTTTAAGACAAAGTTGTAGCAATTCAAAAATCATGAGAAAGGTTCAAAAAATTTTATTTAAAAAATTGCTCAAAATTATTTACAAGGAATTAGGTGAATAATAATTAATATTCATTAGTTGTTAATTAAAGAAAACACTATGTTATTTATAGACATAAATTTTACTATTAAAGATGTGATTCTTTTAGATTAGGTTATGCTCAGTGGGTGATCCATGTATGCTAAATTAATTTTATATTAAAAAATCTGGAGTGACTCTGTTTGACTTTCTGATAAATTAAAGTAAGAGAAGAGAAAATTATAATAGGGCATTTGAGTAATTTTCTCCATATAGTGTGTTCTTTAACATTATTGCACTTTAAAGAATTTGAGCCTGTAGATCATAATGTTAAAAAATTTCACATTGTGTCACTATAAAATAACTAAGCGCTAGATACTCCAAAATCAATAGGTCTTGTGTTACGGTGACCTATAGCATATAGTACCATGAAAATAGCAAAAATGAACTCTGAGACCTCAAAGCTTGTCGAAATACCAAAATCTCAAAGTAAAATTTTTGTCATTATTACAATATTTTCTTTACATATTTGTAGAGTATAAGTAATATTGCTATTGCTAGGGGATAAGGCTGATTATCTTTTTATGAATTTAAAACTGCAGGGATACTTTTTTATATTTGTGTGTTGGCGGGGGGGGGGGGATTCACTCCCCAACAGACAGAATTTTCTGTAATGATTTGCAGACTGCAGTATAGAACTGCTAAACTAAGTTTTAAATCACATGAAGCTATTAGCAATTAATAAATTAAGTAATACCTGCACATAAAAAGAAAACAAAGAATGTACAAAAGAACAGTAATCTAGAGACATGATGTAAATTGTATTACTTTTCTTATCTCTATACCTGGTAGAGAAAGTTTTTTTTTTTTTTTTTTTTTTTGGATCAAATAGCTGAAATTGAGTTTTTGTTAAGTTTAAATGTTTTGAGGTCCCCTGAATCTGAAAATCATGTTTTTAGCAGTTAGTCTGTTATCAACATATCTCTAGAACAAATAGTAGCAGAAAGTCCAAACTGTAATGTACAAAATGTGCATCATATAGGGATGCTACACTAAACTTTTCTTTGAGATCAAGCAAGTAGTTCGTGTACAAGGGCATCCAAGAGAATTCAAACGTATTATCCTTGGAAAAATTTTGAGTAAGTACAGTGTAACAGCATTAAGCTGACTTAAACATTTTTTTTTTTTTTTTTTTTTTTTATGCATAAAAACATGTCTTGTGTATATTGTGATATGGAAATCTTTTGTTTACAGGGCTACCCAAAATATTTGGATATTTGGGGCTATACTTATATTGACCAAACGTCCCCATTTCCTGGGGACAAATGGGGATTTCCTTTTTTTTTTTTTTTTTTTTTTTTTTGAAAGCATTTTTCTAAGTTTTAAATAATTGTAGAAAGTAAATTATTAATCAGTAATACTTTATTTTTAGTCCTTATTTATTAGGAATGAAAAAATACACCCATAATTGGATATTTGTAGCAATTTTTAACGCTTCTCTATTATAAAGGTATTTTGATCTGGACAGCCTAGCTATACTTGAAAATTCCTGGAATAGTAATTCATTTTTTGGTAGGTGTTTTTTGACTGGGACTAAATTTAAGTACACAATATTGTTTATAGAAAATATGACAACAGAGCTACCAAAAATTGAGCTAAATGTTCTTTTATATTCAATGTAATTGATGGGAGTGCTTCAATGCACGTTACTGTGTCGACAAACACTGCTCAGAAAGAAAAATTAGTGTTTCAAATTCATACTGTAAAAAAAGTAATTTTTGAAATTTAACTTTGTTTTTTCTTGTATAATATCATGTTTTGAGGTACCCTGATTACAAAAGTCCAATTTTTAGTGATTAATCTGTATGTATTCATATTACCATATCTTAAAATATCTAGTGTGTCACACACATCATTTTCTCTTACCCTGCATTTCAATATTATAATGATTGATTGCATATTAAATTTTAAGTTCAATAGCATAAGATAATAAAATTCAATATACTTTTAGAACATTCTAAAATAGTTTTAAAAACAATTTTATTTGATATGCAGTTCTGTGCATAGAATTATTACAAAAAAAAAAAGGCTATTAATAATTTACCTTCAAACTTGCCAGTCTTTATAAAATTTTTGCCGGTAACCTAATATGAAATTCAAAGTGCTAAATTTGAATTTCCTGCAGTTATTTACTATTAAGTTATGCGATAACAGACACACATACAGATCAACTGCTAAAAATTGGACTTTCGTAATCAGGCCACTTCAAAACATGATATAATACAAAAAACAAAGTTGAAAATAAAACTTAAAAAATTACTTTATTTCAGTATGCATATGAAACATTAATTGTGCAGTGTCCGGCACCATAGTAAAATATACAAACCACTTCTGTTAATTAGATTCAATAGAAAAGAACATTTTGCTTAATTCTGAGTATCCCTGTATATTGTCTATAATCAATATGCACTATTAAGAATACTTTATATTAAAAATTAGTCTTCTTTGAAAAACATTTAATGCAAAAGGAATTATTATTCCTCCAAGTATAGCCCCATCCAAATACTTTAATTGGCCTTGTAAATGAATGATGAATAATTTTCATACCACAATCTACACAAAACATGCTTTTAAGAATTAATATATATATATATATATATATATATATATATATATATTCTATTTTGGTTAAGTCAGCCTGTAGATGTTACACTGTATTTGCCAGATATTTCCCCTTAGACAATGTATTTGAATTCACTTGGATGTTCCTGTACACAAACCATTTGCTTGGTCTCAACGAAAAGTTTACTGTAACATCCCTATATGATACGCATATAGAATACTAAGTTTGGACTTTCTGCTATTATTTGTTCTTGAGATATGCTGATAACAGATACACACTCAGACTAACCGCTAAAAACATGGTTTTTGGATTCAGGGGACCTCAAAATGTGTAAATATGATAAAAACACACTTTCAAAAATTTTGACTGATAAACAATACGTTACCTATGTGGGAAGAGAAAGTAAAAAAAAAGTAACTGCATGAAATTCGAATTTGATATTTTGAAGTACGTTTTAAGTTGCCACTTAAAAGTTTGATCAAAATAGGTAAGTTTGAAGTCAAATTAATAACAGCCCTTTTTTTTTTTTTTTTTTTTTTTTTTTTTAAATAACTCTAAGCACTACTGTTGAGCGGGGCTTGAGGGGTTGGTATCCCTCTCACATACAATTATATGTCAAACAACTATTCCTAAACCAATTTTAAATTATTTTTGAATTACATTGAACTTTATTATCCTACGCTATTTATCTCAAGACTTACGCAATCTACTTATATAATATTAAAATGCAGGGAAAGAGGAAGTCGTGTGAGTGATACACCAGATTATTTAAGTACTTTATTGAAGCCTGGCACTTTTTTTTTTTTTTTTTTTTGTGTGTGTGTGTGTGTTTTAATTAATCTGCAGAGCTCTCTGCTATGCTGTACTATTTTTGCTACTAGAACCTGCTCTTATATCAGATTTTTTTCCTTTTCTTTTCAAAAAAGAAAAAATTATAAATTTAATGTTGCAATTAAACCGTCTGTTATTGCTTTACGACGTTTGATTTTGTAATATCTTCACTTTTTTAATATTAAGAATAAATGCTGTTAATTTTCATAGCAGGTAATCTTCAAAAATATCAACAGATTTTCAGAAAATATGTCATTTTAAAAGTGCATGATATTACAAGTCAACAAGAAATAGATTGTTAGGCTTTGCATACAATCTCCTGTTCCCAAGATTAATTTCAGATTTTATTCCACCAATACTGATCTTGTACTTCTGCAAAAGAAAAAAACTGATGTGGACACCACATGACTTCCTTGTACACCTTTAGAAATATATACATAATGTTAAAAAGCATTATCATTAGACCCGAGACAGTTGGCTAAAAATATTTAAAAAATGCATTGTCAACGTGTTCTGAGCTTTTCTGAAAGTTTCAAATGCCTAACTAATCAAGAAGTCAGTTAAAAATCGATTGCAAGATCTGTACTTGTAACGCTGCTGAAGGCAGCAGGGACCTGAAACAGTTCTCTAAAAGTATTAAAAAAATGCATTTTCACCATGTTCTGAACTATTCTGAAAGTTTAAAATGTCTAGCTGGTTGTAAAGTTAGTTAAATAAATTTTCTGTTGAATCATATAAACACTGCTGAAGGCAGCAGGTATCCGAAACAGTTGACTGAAAATAATAAAAAAATGCATTTTGAATGTGTTCTGGGCTTTTCCGAAAGTTTCAAATGTTTAGATAGTCAGGAAGTCAATTAAAAATCATTTGCAAGATCTGTACTGGTAACGCTGCTGAAGGCATCAGGGATCCAAAACAATTGGCTAAAAGTGTTTAAAAAATGCATTTTCACCATGTTCTGAACTATTCTGGAAGTTTCAAATGTCTAGCTAGTCGAGAAGTTAGTTAAATAAATTTTCTGTTGAAACCGTATAAACGCTGCCGAAGGCAGCAGGGACCCAAAACAGTTCTCTAAAAGTATTTTTTAAATGCATTTTCACCGTGTTCTGAACTATTCTGAAAGTTTCAAATGTCTAGCTGGTTGAAAAGTTAGTTAAAAAAAATTTCTGTTGAATCATGTAAATGCTGCTGAAAGCAGCAGGTATCCTAAACAGTTGGCTTGTTGGCTAAAAATAAAAATTAAAAAATGCATTTTCAACAGGTTCTGGGCTTTTCTGAAAGCTTCAAATGTCTAGCTGGTCGCGAAGTCAGTTAAAAATCATTGCAAAATGTGTACTGGTAACGCTGCTGAAGGCATCACGGTTCATTTTCGCACTGTTCTGAACTATTCTGAAAGTTTCAAATGTCTAGCTAGTCGAGAAGTTAGTTAAATAAATTTTCTGTTGGAACCATACAAACGCTGCCGAGGGCAGCAGTGACCCGGAACTATTTGCTAAAAATATTTTAAAAATGCATTGTCACTGTGTTCTGAGCTATCCTGAAAGTTTCAAATGTCTAACTAGTGGGGAAGTTAGTTAAAAATCGATTGCAAGATTTGTACAGGTAACGCTGCCTGAGGCAGCAGGTATCTTAAGCAGTTGGCTAAAAGTATTTTTAAAAAATGCATTTTCACTGTGTTCTGAACTATTCTGAAAGTTTCAAATGTCTAGCTAGTCGGGTAGTTAAATAATATTTCTGTTGAATCATATAAAAGCTGCTGAAGGCAGCAGGTATCCGAGACAGTTGGCTAAAAATATTTAAAAAATGCATTGTCAACGTGTTCTGAGCTTTTCTGAAAATTTCAAATGTCTAGCTAGTCAGGAAGTCAGTTAAAATTCGATTGCAATATTTGTCCAAACAGTTTTTGAGTTAAAGTTTTTTGTTACATTATGGCCAAAACCTTTGTATTTTTGGTCATTATTAACCTAATTTTCTTAAATATCTCCAAAAAGGAAAATCATACGAAGTCCAAAAAGGGAGGTGCATAACTGGATGTTATAACAAACCTATGTACCAATTCGCAACTTTCTACATCCAGTCGTTTTTGAGTTATGTGACATACACACACATGCGTACGACGTCACGAAAAATCGTGTAAAGTCGCTTATATCGCTAAAACGAGAGCTCGTGTTAAGACGACACTTGCAGGTGTACAACTAGACATCATGACAGTCACACATATAAATTGGCAACATTCAGCGATCATTCGTTTTCGAGCAATGTGAAATACAAAATCCATTTCGCAAATCGGGATTACTATAATTCCTTATACTTTGTATGATGAAGTAAAAATTGGTGCAGAATTTTATGAAAACAACTAGAAATTTTCAAGAAATTTGAAAAAATAATTGTCGCCTGTACAAAAAAAAAAAAAAAAAAAAAAAAACAGTATTTTGCAATGAGCAAAATATATCTCATATTCTAATAAGATGATATACAAAGTTTTATCTGAAAAAGTTCCAGGTGTGATCTGAAAAAAAAAAAAAAAAGTATCTTGCCAAATTTTCTGCCTGGGTAATAAATTCCATTAAAATCTACCAAAATTGGATATGGAATATACATTTAGATTTCATCAAAGTTTTATAGAAGTTACATAAAATCAGCATAACTGATGCATTTTTCTTTTTTTTCTTTCTCTTTTAAGCATTTTAATGCACTTATTTTAAACAGGGAAGCCAAAAGCATTGGCCTTGCTTTTTATTATGCAAATATTAATTTTAGAAAAAAATATACAGGTATTGATTTTAAGCATATATTTTTAAATCCTGATGTTGAAAATCAATATCACATTTATGTTTAAAATTAATCTCTGCATTATAAAAAACAAGGTCAATGCTTTTGGTTCCCCTGTTTAAAATAAGTGCATTAAAATTTTTAAAAGAGAAAGAAAGAAGAAAAGAAAAATGCATCAGCTATGTTGATTTTACGTAATTTCTATAAAACCTGGATGAAATCTAGATGTATATTCCATATTCAATTTTGGTTGATTTTACATGATTTAGATGAGATCTGGATGTATATTTTACATCCAAATCTAGTTGATATTACATGAAATGGCTGAAAACACAATGTTGCATTTACATCCAAATTTGGTTGATTTTACATGAATTGAACAAACTCTGGATGTCTTACATAACAAGTTGGTTGATATTACGTACCAACTAAGTCTCATTTGGGGCCATGTTACAACTTTGCTTGTGACATTTCAACCAAAAATCAACCAAAGCAGATAGCAAATTTCAACGTAATGGGACGTAATATTTGATCGCGATTACGTAATATCAACCTAATCGGGATGAAGTGTGTTGTGTGGGTAGACACAGCTGACGGATCCAGAATCTGAATGATTGCAAACGAATTCTGTAACCTATAGATAGGACATCAGCATGTTTGTGAAGGAGGGCTATGGGAACCCAAGAGGGAAGACCGAGAGCAGCTCGAAGGCCACAATTCTGGAAGACTTCAAGCCTCTTGATTAGAGAGGCACCCGCCGAAGACAGAGTAGCAGCACCATAATCGACTAAGCTCCCGATAGAGGACATGAAGAGCGTAACTAAGTGATGTGACCTAGCACCATAACTCTTTTGAGAGAGGGCCTTGAGAAAGTTAATTCTTTTAAAAGCTTTTACACGCAGGTAGTCAACGTGCTTCTTAAAACCACCCCGACGAGAAAAGAAAAATCCTAGAAATTTCACATCATCCGACCAATTGATGAGGCCGCCGTTAATGCTAAAATTAAAATCACAAGCGCCATTTCGGCGAGAAAAATTAATCGCATGGCATTTATCCGGCCGAATGGAAAGTTTCCAGTAAGAACACCACCGGGAAATATTCTGTAGGACAGCCTGTAGCTTCTCGTGGCAATAGCTCAAGGAGTCACCAAAGCAATAAATGAATATATCATCGGCATAAACTAAACACCTGGTATTAAAATTCAAGACTTCAAAGAAGTCAGATAGAAAGATTGTGAACAAAATAGGGCTGAGGACCGCACCTTGCGGAACCCCGCGCCGAGAAGGATGAGGAGACGAAACCACGCCCCTCCAAACAACTTTAATATAACGGTTTGACAAAAATTTATGGATCCAACGAAGCACATTGCCCGTGATACCGACTTGGGCGCACTTCTGGATAAGGCCATCAATATAAATGGAATCATACGCAGACTGCAGGTCTAAGGAGATGCCAAGAATAAACTTTTTGTTTCTTTTTGCCCTCACAATATCCTGGTGCAGCATCATGACAGCCGTTTGGCTGTCCCGAAAGGGAGTAAAACCCAAATGTCTGTAATCAAGAGACTTGTTTTTGAGAAGAAAGGTATTTATTCGCTGGGCAATCATACGCTCACAAATCTTGCAAATAACAGGGGTGAGAGCAATAGGACGGTAGGAAGAGGCCGAGCACTTAGGCTTGTCAGGTTTTGCAATGGGCAGAATCAGAGCAGAGGTCCAATCAGGTGGGATAATCCCCGTAAGAAGAGATTCATTATAAATTTTTAGTAATAGCTCAAGAGAGTGGGAACCAAGATTCTTGAAGAAACAGGCAGGAATCCTGTCCTCACCAGGAGAAGTAGATTTTGTACGTTGAATAGCAGAAGTCAGTTCGGACATGGAGAATGGTTTGTTGAGACTCTCATCATGATCAGTCCCATAAGTAAGAGGAAGAGGAGGAAGGTCAACCCCACCGCAATAAAACTCCGCGAAGATCTCAGATTGATCGCCCGCGTCAGACACAAGGGAACCGTTGTGCAAAAGGCAAAAGTTAGAATCAGGAGAGGACGAAGGACGATTTTTTAATTTATGGAACACCTTGAACAGTAAACGGGGGTCACTAGCATGCCTGCAAGCAGAGTCCCAGAAGCGCCTTTTGGCGTCCTTGATGGCCTGACGAAGTAAAGCGGAGGACTTTTTGTATTTGATCCAAAAGTCAACAGAGGCCAGCTGAGTAGCTTTCTTGAGGAAAAACTTCTTCTGGGAGAGAAGGCCCTTACAACGAAGGGACCACCAAGTAGGAAAAGCTTTCTGACGAGAATGTACAACCCGGGAGTTTCTAGCCATCGCCCGCTGGACGGAATCCGAAAAAGACTCATAGCAAACAGAGGGGACAGACAGCAAAGAAGCATCAACTTCCTGGCAGATACGAGACCAAAAATACCGTACACAGGCGGGCTGAGGGACAGGAGCCGACTCAACAACAAGAGACACAGGAAAATGGTCACTGCCGACAGGATCATCCAAAACCTGAAAAGAGATCTGAGGAAGGATTTCAGCCGAACACAGAGAGAGATCTAACAGTGAAAGAGAACCATTGGGAGACATATGGGTAGGGCGTGAAGAATTGATCAGGCAAAAGGAACTGTCAGCAAGCCACTCCACAAAAGCCTCACTGTAGCGAGAAGCATGGGAAGCACCCCAGAAGGGGTGATGGAGGTTGAAATCTCCCAAGATGAGGGAGGGACCAATAAGACCAAGACAGAAGGAACGGAGATCCTCAGTGACTGAACCAGAGCGCGAGTAGACATTAGTAATGTTCAGAGAACCAGAACCCGTAAAGATTCGAACGCACATGATCTCATTCTCCAAGGAGGACAAATGAGTTGGACCAAGGGACGAGGAAAGAGATTGATTAACCGCAATTAGGAGGCCCCCGCCAGAACGGGAAGGCCTGTCCAAGCGATACACGACCTTGCCAGGAATAAAGAGGGACTTCTCAGGACGAAGGAAAGTCTCTTGAAGCACCAAGATATCAAAGGATGGAGATAGGGTGTGGACCAGCAAGTCTAGCTTGTTTAAGATGCCTCTACAATTCCATTGAAGAAACTTGAGGGAACCCATAAAAGAAATACAAACAAGAAAAGACCAGACAAACAAAAGGTCTGACAGGCTACACCCTGCAGCTCAACAGAAGAATAAAAACATGGTACAGGAACAGCGAAAACATTATCCCTTGGAAGTCGCCGGAGAGCTCCGGCGTTTACGCTTATCAGGCGAAAGGTCCCCAATGGATTCTTGGAAGCTTTTGATTAAATCGCTTAAGGCAGAGATAGCATTAGACAGAGATTCCGAGTTTTTTCTAATAATTTCATTTAGCACTTTCACCATAGCATTCGTGCGATTCTCTATATAGTTTTGGATAGTTGTTACGTCGACGTTTTTTGCGCTACCTGTAACAGTAGCGTATGATGACTCTTTTGGAGTTTTTTTTACAAATGTTCTGCGAGCTTCTATGAAGGATAAAAAGTTTTTGCATTTAAAGTTCAGAAGCTCAATTTCCTTAAGTCGGGCTGGACACTGGTTGTAATCAGCACGATGCTCGCCCGCGCAGTTAACGCAGGATAAAGAGCCCGTACAAGGCCCCTCATGTGAAGTACCACAAGTCGCACATATTTGGGCTAATTTACACTTGGCAGAAGTATGGTTGAATTTATGACATTTTACACATTGCCGGGGTCTATCTATGAACTGGCGTATGGGTTGGATGGAGAACCACAGCCTAATTTCTGATGGGAGGGCTGTCCCAAGAGTGGTAATGAGAACAGGGGAAGATTCACGAGTACATCCTCTTTTCACAAACCTACGTAATTCCAAAATGTGCAACGGATTGCTATTTTCTATTTCTTGAGCAAGCTCGCTCAAAGAAATGTTTACAGGAATGTTGAAAATTAAAAACCGGTTGGTGATGTTCTCCCATATTACCCGAGAAGAAACAGTCACCCCTGCGAAATTGGACAAATTACAAATCTCCTGGGCACAACCAACATCAGAAGTGCTAATAATTAGGCTTCCCGCTCTTGTGTGACGTATGTTCACAATTTTCCCATATGACTTAATTTTCAATTTTATTTCCGCCTGAATTGAGCGCGGATCTCGTTTAGGAATACATCCAGACTCTGTACTGTTTATAAATATATTATAATTTGTACCACCATTATTACCAGCCTTTAACAACATATCACTAATAGGAGCAGACGAGCGCAAAAAATTCTGATTAATATTCTCAATAGAATGGCTCTCGCCATCTGCAATAGACATTTCCACATTATTCGTTACAATATTTGACATTTCCGAGGATTCCACAACGTTAAACCAAGAGTGGGCCATACCACCAGAGTTACGACAAACTCATCATAAACAAACCAATACGAAATAACTTAAATGAAAAGCCAGAAAGCAATAAAACAAAACAGCGCTTACCTTGCTTTCAAAATATAAGAGAGATAGAAACACAAACCGTTTAAGAATACCACCGAAGAGAAAACGAACCGAACTTAACAAAACCACACAGCAGCTAGAGGAAACGCCCTACCGCCACCATCGAAATGAAACGTAAAATCCCGAGGTGGTGTAAAAAGTGTAAACAACAAATAACTATAACATAACAATACTTGCGTTATGCGAATGCGTTGCTTGGACCAGTGATGCCAGATGGTCGAAAATTATTTCCCCAAACAGGTCTTCAAATTTCTCCAAATCAGGGGTTTTTTCGAAAAAATCCCCAACTTGATTTCTACTAAAAAGGGAAAAAAAAATTCCAAAAAAAAAATCAAGCAGATTTTTCTCTTATATATCTCGTTGATTTTTCTATGATTTAAGCTCAGATTTTTCCCCATCTGAAGGCAATTTTTGAAAAAAATACCCCAATAACAATAAAGCCATTGAAAATCCCTGGTCGTAGGGATAAATCATTACGTTGCCAACATTGACAGCATGAAGATTGACAGAAAGTTGAACTTCCCAGATTTTTCCCCAAAAATTTTAGAATTCCCCCAAAAAAGTCCCCACAAACATTTGGTCCCCAAACTTGTCCCCAGAAGCATCAAAAATCCCCCAAAATGGGGACAAAATTCCCAATCTGGCATCACTGGCTTTGACACAAATATCGGTAGATACTCTTTCAACTTTTCAACCAACCAATCAGATGATAGCAATAGTTATACAAACGCAAAGCAACCAACCGACCAACCAAATAACAAAAGAAAAAAATCCGTGGAAAAAGCATGGAATAAAAAAGTAAGCGGAAAATAATAATAATAATAATAATAATAATTCTGTCATGTGCTATATATTTTTTTTTTGATCTGACGAAGATTTATTTACAAGCGGACTCCCCGAGTCAAGCATACAAAATACAAATCTGATGTATATATGTTATCAATATACGACAAAAAAAAAAAATTCCATTTTTGTTTTTCTCTATTCCATTTAATAGATATTAATTAAATTCATGATCTTTTAAATTCATATTTGTTCTCTACTTCTGTTTTTTATTTACAAATTTTACACAAAAGTAAATTACATTTATGTTATTTTATATAAATAACTGCACTTGAACTTTGAACTCTTCTATCAAATTTTTCAGATGTGCTATTGATAACTGTTTATCTGTTAAAGCAGCAATCACTTACTTTGTTGTTATCGTATACTTATTAATTCTGGTTTGTTTCCCGTGAAGTGTCGGCTGTAATAAAAGGTAATGTATTTATTACGATTATCAAAAATAGCAAATTGTATTTTGATATACTGTTGCATTGTATAATTAATGCTATTAATGTGCATGAGTTTGATGATTATTATTTTTTAACATTTTAAAAGTGTCCATTCTTCTTTTCTAACATTTCAGACATGGAGTCAGTGTCATTTTTTTTACTACTATTCAGTTGCTTTGTCTCCGTAGCATTTTCTAATGAAATAAAAAATGCATCTGTTACCTATGATAGTGAGTCTTCAAAGTTTACCATTCAGGACTCATTTCTACCCAATGCTGTGGCCTTTGCTACCTTTCATGATGAAATATTTTCAACCGGGTATGTATACTTTCTCTGTTTCTGTTTCTCATAATTTAAATTTGGTATTTCATTGTTATAACTAAAGAAAAAAAAATAGTTTTTAACTACCTATTTGGTACTTTTCTGTTAGCTGGGCGCAAACTATTTGTTGGTGACACTTTAGTTAACAAAGCACACACACACACATAAATAAAGACACATTTAACCCCGCAGGATGGGCATGGGGTGTTTTGACACCCCAAAATTAAGTTTTCCACCTCTCTGGAGAGCCAATTTTCTACGGCACGATGGGTGCCCCCCCTTCCGCTTTAGAGACCTTTGACCAACGGATATGAAGATTAATTTTTTCTTTTTTAAGAATATTCCTTCAGGCACCTTGTACATATTTTTTTCTGTGAAGAGAAAATAGTATACACTCGGAGAATGGCATGATGATCTGCAAAACTACGAGGAGTACTAACAAATGAAATGGTACAAATATTAACAGCAGGGTTGGGTTTTTGATGTCAAAAAGTGGTTTTTGACATGACAAAGGTTTAAACCGTCAGAAACCTCAACTGTCAAAAACCTATATCGTCGAAATTTGAAAGCTATGAATGAGCTTTAATCTGGTTAAGATAGGAATTAGTAATATTTGCCATATTATAAGTTAACATCTAAGTATTATGCTGTTTATAAATTGACAAATTTTAAAACAATTTGTAGATGATAATTAATAAAAAATTATGTAAATATACTGGTTTCAAACATAAGAAATATATACAAAGCATACATAGACATATTTTGTATGTTTATTTATATTAACATTTATGAAATTCTAAAATTACAAAGTTACTTAGGAATTTTGACAAAAACACAGGAAAACTTTTTTTTTTTTTTTTTTTTTTTTTTTTTTAAATAAGTAAAACATAATATTTGTGGGCAGTAAGTTAATATGAAATTATAATTTGATTACATTGTATAAATTATAATTGTAGTACATATACTAAATCAATGTATTATTTTAATATTTAACCAATTTTAAATATCTCACATTATAACTGCAAAAAGTCTTTATAAAGTTTAAGAAGTTTCACAAAAACATTTTCAGATAAATTCAGTGAGATTGTCATTACAGAGAAGCATTAAATTGTGCATGTGGCTTTTTAAAATAGTAAAATATAGTATGTGAATTTCATCCTTTTATAGTGTATTGACTCTAACCAATTTTATATTAATGACTTATTTTTGACTATATATATCTTTGAACTTATATATTTTAACGAAAAATTTTACCATACCTATAACTCTGATGAAGACTCAACGATAAAGAGTTGAAAGCTAAGAAGAAATATATAACTAGTTGAAATGTTTTAATATATAAACTGATAATGTTTTTGTTAACTTTTTAGACTTTATAAAGACTTTTTACAGTTGTAATGTGAGATATTTAAATTGGTTATATTAAAATAATACATTGTTTTAGTATATGTACTACAATTATAAGTTAATATGAATTTGAAAATAATTATATTTATAATCTATATAGTATATTTATTACACTTATCATTTAATAATAATTTATCTCTTTATTATTATTATTACTGATTGTATAAATATATGTACCTGTTTACAGTTTGAACTAATAAATTTAAAACAAATCTGTACGAGTAAATATTAAATTATTTTATACAAGTTCAGAAATCATTTATATTTCTCTTGTCTTTTGGTAATTATGAAAATTTGAGAAGCAATTCAAGCTTGTTTAACATTCAGAATTATTGCTTTTTTGTAAAAACTCACAATCTCAGCAGTAATTAAAAAAAAAAAAAATTTAAATATAAAATGTTAGGCTATACATTTTTATTTTATTGGTTAAATACATAATATTAAAAAAAAATAATAATAATAAAATATACAATGTTGTATTACAAATAAAATGATTTACTGTCGGCCCCGCTTAAACGAATATGTACCGTTCCAACTATATTAATTCGATTAAGCGGGGTATTCAATTATGCGTGGAAGACTAGAAATGCAGTTGCATGTAATAACTATAATGGTTTTATGCTTACATGAAAAGATAAATGATCGATACCTCTTTCTTATAATATTTAAAAAAACTTTTACTAAGTTAAAATATTGTAGTAATTTATAAATGCAATTAATGATGGAATAAATATAAAATAAAGTGTACTTACAATTTTACTTTTCACCCAAAAAAAAAAAAAAAAAAATAATAATAATAAAATAAATGAATAAATCAGTTATGATTGATTACTTTAACATAGACTTAACTAAGCATTTTTCGATTTCTTTTTCTAAAGCACATAAATAGATTATAATCGCTTCTATGAGACTCAAAACGACGATGAATAATGTTAAAGGATTTTGCAACTTCATTTACCGTTCGCTTGTTCTTCTTTATCACTTTCATTTAAAGGTTTTATTGGAAGATTAAACTCTTCATCTCTTTCTGTTTCTCCATCTTTATCCACATTTATGAGTTCATAAAGTTCTTTTGAAAACTTTCAAAATTTGTGATTTCTAATTCCCGGAGATAATTTATATTTTCATTTCCAATTTTCTCATCAGTTGCTGATTTTATAAATTTGGCTTTTGCAAAACAATTTTTATCACCTCAGCAGGAATACTGTCTCATGTTTAAAGAACATGCCTTAGTTATGTAAGGTTTTTAAAAGAACATAATTTTTTTTTTTTTTTTTTTTTTTTTTTGAGAATGAGAGGAAAAATTTACCCATAAATAGAGGAATTTTATTTAAGAAACTTTGAGTGTTTATGCGATTAAGCGGGGTGGCGTTGTAAAAAATATTTCTTTAAACGAGGAAATTTAACATTACTTCTATGGGAAAAAAATTGGTTCTATAACTTTATATTCTTATAAGCGGGATATTCGATTATCCGTTACCAGATTAAGTGGGAATGACTGTATCAGCAAAATGGTGTACCAATGATTTATAAATAATGAATTTTTAGAAGTGTAAAGTTTTGTTTTTATATTTATCAAAATGTTATAAATGTTTCTCCAAAAACATTAATCTGTTCACTTTTTAAAACATACTTATCAGGGGTCTGTACAGAGGTAAAACTGGGTCCTTTAAAGGACCCTTCACAAACTTTCATATCCTAAAAAAGGACCCTTCACAAAATTTTTTATCCTAAAACAGGACCCTTCGCAAAATTTCTTATCCTGAAAAAGGAGCTTTCACAAAAATTTTCCTCTTAAAAAGAGATCTTTGATAAGTCTCTTTCATTTAAAAAATTAATTTTCCAAGAAACTAATATGTAGCAAAAGGCCACATAGTAATCTGAAGTACTTTGCTATATTTTCTTCAAAAATCTGCTATTCAGTTTCTAGTTTATAAAAGGTTTCTGTGCATATGTGGTGTGAGTGTAGTTCTATAAAAGTGAACCATCATCGTCTAATTTTATTTTGTAAAATTCCTTTTTTTTTTTTTTTTAAAGGAGGACAGTAGCCGAAAAGTTCAATATGCTTATAAATAATACCTTATAAAAAAAGTAATAAATAACTTTCAGCATATCAATCTTATAAACTTTAATAAATTTTAAATCCAACGTTTCGGCTAAATTCCTTCATTAGCCTTCCTCAGGGAAAATGATGTTAAAAAACACATAAACATAGAAAATTTAAGTACATGATACCACAATTACAATTTCAAAACATTTAACAGATGATTACACAAATTGTAAAAATATACTATATACATTTTTAAAAATATGCTAAAACACTCAAAGGAACATGAAACATGATCACCACAAGACAAGGATAAAGAGCTACTAAAGCAAAGGTTAAAAATATCAGAATTGCGGGGTTGCCAGTACTAACTTAAAGCAGGGTAACCATAAATTAATTTAAGCCCAAGAAGTGAAGCCAAATTGAGGGGGGGTTTACGGATAAGGAATCGTTACAAATTTCTGATTTTCTTTTAATAATTTCGAATGATTCATAAAGAAGTGCTTGGTTTCTATTGTCAGTATTGTAAATTATTTTGGCATTTTCAAAATCGGGGTCAATGGGATTAGTATTATAATTTCTAGAAAAAGCTGTGTTGGGTCTATTATATTTTAAATCTGCAATATGCTCCTTCATTCTATCACAAAAAGGTCTATTGGTCATACCTATATAGTAGTTAGTTTTATTATCAACTTTATATGGGATTTCATAAACACCAGATTTTAATTTGGGGGGAGGAGGATCAAGTTTTTTAGAAATTAATGAATTTAATTTTAAAGGAGCTTTAGCAACCAAATTAACTTTTTTATGTTTAAATAATTTAGAAATTCCTTCATGAAGAGATGGCAAATATTGAATTTTCTTAAACTTACTATTAGAAAATTTATTATCATTAGAAGATGAAGAAGGGGGAGGAGGGGACATAATTTTATAAATTAATTTATTTATAGATATATAATAAAAAAATAAATAAATTAATTTATAAAATTATGTCCCCTCCTCCCCCTTCTTCATCTTCTAATGATAATAAATTTTCTAATAGTAAGTTTAAGAAAATTCAATATTTGCCATCTCTTCATGAAGGAATTTCTAAATTATTTAAACATAAAAAAGTTAATTTGGTTGCTAAAGCTCCTTTAAAATTAAATTCATTAATTTCTAAAAAACTTGATCCTCCTCCCCCCAAATTAAAATCTGGTGTTTATGAAATCCCATATAAAGTTGATAATAAAACTAAGTACTATATAGGTATGACCAATAGACCTTTTTGTGATAGAATGAAGGAGCATATTGCAGATTTAAAATATAATAGACCCAACACAGCATATTTTGAATTAACATAACAATAATTCATAATGAAATTTTAAAAGCTTAAAGTTTGGTTTTTCATATTAATCAAAATGTTATAACAATGTGTTTTTCAAAGAACATTAATCTATTTAGTTTTCATAAAATCTTTATAAACTATATTTTGTTAAATTAAGATTTTATATAACAATTAAATTTTAAATATAGTTTTTTGACATTTTTGACAAGGAGGTTTTTGACATGACGGTTTTAACCATGGTTTAAACCGTCAAAAACCTGCCAACCCTGATTAACAGTAATATTATTAACAAGATTGCAGTTTTTGATAAATATTCATATAATAAACTCTCTCTATATAGTGCCCCCCTGTCAGGGAGGTGGTGTCCCCCCATCGGGGAATTTCTGGTGCCATTACTGTGTGTTCTGCACCCACCTTTTGAGAACTGCCCTTTAAACTGTAGCTCCAGTCTAATGAACCTTAATGGGCAAAAATATTTTTGTAAAGAATCAGTGGTGCCAGAACCAGTATGGCAAGTATGGCCGTCGCCATACCAATTTATAATTGGATGTGGCAAATTTTTTTTTTTTATGTGAAAAAGATTTCAACTTTCGTATTTTTTGGAGAAAATTTTACTTCCATGAATTTTAATGTGAACAAACTATTAATTCGACTTTTCTCTGAAACTTACGGGTGGCTTTTACCATTTTCTTTCTCTCAGCATTATACTTCGTAAATCTCTTTCTGTTTGCCCTTTTAATTTTTAAGCGAGCAAAATAGTATAAAAATCAATTGAAAATCAATTTGGAATCATAACAACGAATTATCATACAAAGAATTGAAATTACGTTTAAAAACGTAGGGGTTGAGAGATTACGTGTCCGCCATAGACGCCAATTGTGGAGAAAGGGAGGACGTTTTGGGACTGTTGCCCCCACTGAAAATTTCCAAGAGGCGTTGCCAAGTGCCCAGCCTCATATGAACTTTAAACAACGAAATTTGATTTCCTGCAATTATTTGTTCTTAATTTATGCTGTTAACAGATATACATACAGATCAACTGGAAAAAAAAAATGACTTTTGTATTCAGGTTACCTAGAAACATGATATTATACAAATAAAGTTTAAAATCTAACTTCAGAATATACTCTGTTTACAGTACGAGTATAAGAAAGGAATGTTCTTTTCTGAGCAATGTTTGTCGATTTAGTAAAATGTTGCAAAGCACTTAAATCAATTATATTCCATACAAAAGAACATTTAGCAAAATTTTGCCTTGCATATTGTGTATAAACTGTATACACAGCACATTGTTTTTTTAGATTCAGTTCTGTATAAAACACACTCCAACAATTTCCAAGTTATAACCCTAATATATCCAAATACTTTGAGTAGTCAGTTGTCATTATTTATTAGCCAAATGTATAGCTTTACTCTTAGGAGAAAAAAAGGAAAAACCTGGAAAATATTGTTAAAATTTCTAAAAATATATTGTTGCTAGAATAATTTAATTTCAAGTGCTCTCGAAGGAAGCAAGCTGTGATAAGGGGCTATTTACACACTTTTATTTGAAAGCAGTGAAAAGTAATGTTTGTTGATTCAAAATAAAAATATAGTTAAATCTACTATCATTTTTTCTCTTTAGGTGTATTTTTTACACAATGTTGTTACGAATTTGTAAATAATTCGTAGTTGTTTTTATGTAAATTCATTCAAAGAGGCTTAGTCAGGTGATAAAATGTTAATTTTAATCATTTCTAGTTTGCTTTCACATTAAAATTGTTTAAAAACTCATAAGCCTCATTAAGGGCGGTAATGGATTTGGCGTCAAATTTGGCAACTTTTTTGCTCTTTCGTGATTTTTTGGTGACCTTAGCGAGAAAATCCTTATCATCGATATACCAAATATGGAAGCTATAACTTGATTAGTCGACGAGTTTCTGGAGTTTTTACTCATTTTTCTACGATTTTATTAAAAGTATTTAAGAAGTTGTTTTATGCCAATAGTCAGTCTCAGATTAGTTTTCGCCAATGCTTTCATTGTTACTGAAAGAGGTCTGAGCTTCTTTAGATTGCAGTCGATTGCTGTATGCTAATGCTCTGATACAGTTTGTACTGTGAATTTGCTGTTGACAGCTGTTATTTAAGCTCTGTTTACTGGTGAAAGTGAAGTTGCTACTTGGTTTACAGACCTGTAACCTTCTCGAATTTTCTGTAAATAAAGCTTCCAGCCTCTGGAAGATTCACCTTTCATTCTCGGACAACTTACGAACCCCCAAGTATGCAACAATATCTTCGGACATACTGAATGAATCTGCGAACATGACATAGTATTTTATTATGTGTATGTGCGTAATATCTAAATTCTAAATAGAGAAGGCCCCGTCAGTGACATAGAGGTCCTGGTTCTGATCTCCAATCTAACAGATAGGAGGTGCTCAGATTGCACAAATCGATCTTAGCCTTTCGGTGTTTGCCATGGTTTTTGAAACTCCCATAAATATCAGCTAGGTTTTCTTAGAAAGACGCTCAGACCTAGGATCCATTCATAGTCAATCGTATATAATCCCAAATATCATCGGGGCCACAATAGTCCAGTCCGTAGAGCGCCGGGCTCATAATTGGAAGATTGCAGGTGCAGTACTGGAGCCGGCCAAAGACTGTTGTGTACACTAATGATGGCTGATGCACATAAAGTCTGCTGTGGCCACAACGTCCCCCATATTCTCATCAAAATTATGCCCCTGGGGGGTCACCAAAGTGGGAGAGTCATCTCTTCCATGGCGGATAAAAATTGTGATGGAATGTCTCTGGATTACTACTAGGAGGGTGGGGGGGGGGGAGTCTCAGAGCATCACCAATTGCCCATTGCACCATTTTTGTTTTTCTTGCCATACCAAGTTCAATTGACTTCCGGTGCCACTGTAAAGAAACATGCAGAATGTAAAGGATTGCACAATTTAGCATTACTAATTAAGAAATACAGTAGGTAGGATAAAATGGCTCACATTTCAGCTATTTTCACATCCATAATGCTATCACAGTAAAACAAAAATCCTTTACTTATTTTTATTTATTTATTTATTTTTGTTTTTATTTTCAATTGCTTCTTACAAGATTGGCTAGTCTTTGATACTTAATGATTGTTATCAGGAATGTTATCATCATCTCAATAACCCATTTTTAGCTAACAGTGCATTAAATTTTTTCTATATATATATATATATATATGTAATATAAAAATCATCTAATTAAATCTTTTTATATTAATTAATATATTCTTTAATAATGGTTCAAATTTGTTCTTTGCAAATCGAAACTTTCATTTCCACTTTATTAAAAATAACTGTTAGGAAAATTAATCTTTTTTTAAATTATTCTAACGTATTTCTTCCAAATTGTCTTTTCCCCCCAGACCAAAAATATCGCTTTAGACTTGGTCAACGCCCTGTCTGAAAGGGAAGAAACCAATAGAAGAATTAAAAAGTAAATTACACCCTTTTTGATCATGTGACATTATGTCAGTAGTGGAAAAAGTCCTCCATCTTTTCTCCTTTTTCCATCATATAAAAGTGCTTGCATCATTAAAATATTGCCTTTTTTCGTGTTAATTGTGCTAAATAAAGTTATAATGGATCTTGTTAATATTGCGATAAAGACTTTTATAATGTAATCATTTAAAGCATTGTACTGCATTGGTTCCCCACCTACGTGGAAACCCTGGCTTACAAGATTAAAATAAAGAGGACAAGTTACTCTGCATTTCTTTTAATTACTGAGTTTACTTTTTACGGACACGATTGCTAACATTGGAAGTATGTATCAGATTATTATGCTATAAGCCGCGTAGGATATTAAAAAGGGACCAGTACTTAAAAAATTCAATATGTTTTAACAGAGGACTCTAAACGAACTTCTTCTGTGCCTTCTACGACATTCTCTTAGTAACATCAAGTATGACTGTAAAAATTGAAATTTTTTTTTTGAACTTTTGTTTGAAGAATGGATTACATTGATGTATTAAAAATTGTTTGTTTATCAACTTGTGTGTATCTTCTCCCTTGGACATATGCTGCAGCCGTCATCAAATGTTTCGAGAAAAATAGTACCTTCATCTGGTGATAAATGAGGCTGCTTTTATTCAACCTGTGTTGATTTTGTGATAAAATAAGGCATTTACGCAATAATGCATCTGTACTTTCAACAAAAAAGTCAGATTCACTGTGTGTCGGTTTCAAGGCCGGTGAATGCTATTTTTGGATATCAATATGTGTGTGTATTTTCTCGATAAAAGAATTTCGTTGAGTTTTAGCCTCCAATGCGTCAGCGAGGTCTCATTCTGAAGCACCAAATTTCTAATTAGTTCTGCAAAAATAGTATCATCATATTCCACTAGTGATATAAGCGATAAACAGTCACCAAGAATAGTAATGGTGGTTCATATTTCATAGTGATTTATTCAAGAAGTTAGTGGGCTGCAATATTCTCTTTTAGTAAAAGAAAAGGCTTTATTCAGTTTTCTTTTTTATTCATGAGTGGGCCCACAAAGATTTTTCCCTTTCCCACTCTTGCTCATTAAAAGATTATGAAAAAATTTATTGTATTACCGAGCTCGAATGTCTTGCCATAGGGAATGCATTAAATAAATTTCATCATCATTTGTTTGGGAAAAAATTTACCATACATACAGACCATGCGGCGTTAGTTAATAGCCGATTTCCAATTTTTGGGGAAATCAGTTCATAAACAAACAAACAAAAAAGCTATTTTTTATTAAATTCCAGAAACTACATTACTTAGGCATTACTGGATTACCCCTCCCATGATTTGGGTCTAGATACGCCACTGTACTTACCCATGTTTATTATTGGCAAAATATAACTACAGATATCACGAATTTTGTTAAACATTGTCACATTTGCTAGTTGAATAAAAAACCACATCAAAAAAGATTTGGCTTGTTACAATTGATGCCTCCAGTTGATAAACCGTTTGAACTAATTGCAATTGATAATATGGGTGGTTTCAACTATTATAACTCCACAAAAAAATATTTAACTTTAATTGTAGACCATTATATGCGTTATATATGGGCATTTGCCTCCAAATCAATTTCTACTGAAACTTACACTAATTTCCTTTAAAAAAAATTTAAAATTCCTAAATGTATATTAAGTGATAGAAACCCATCTTTTACATCATCTCATTTTAAGAAATTTTTGAAGCATAATAAAATTAAACAACTTTTGACAACAGCTCATAGACCTGGATGTAATGGTAAGGTTGAAAGACTTAATCAAACAATAATCCCACGCTTAATGTGTAAAATTAATGAATCATCTAAAAAAATTCCATGGCCTAAATTATTAGGGCAAGTAATTGAAGAATATAATAATACTCCTCATTCTGTGACAAAGTTTCCACCAGCTTACCTAATGTATGGGACTATGCCTTTTACAAATCCTTTACAGAAAGACGTATACCCAGTCATGGAAGAAGCTAGGAAGTTAGCTGTTGAACGGACTAAAAAATACCATCAAATGAATAAAGTGCATTATGATGGCCATTTTGTTGACATAAAATTTAAACCTAATAATTTAGTTATATACGAGGAGTTTAAATATCCAAATACATGAAAATTGGCACAGCCATTCAGTGACCCTTACGCTATCATTAAAAAAATTTCTGAAGTAAATTATGAAATTGATAAACTAAATGTGTACAATAGGGGGGAAAATGAAGTAGTGCATGTTTCGAAGTTGAGAAAATATAATACAGCTGAAAAATTCAGGTTGTCGCATGAATAAAATATTTTTGAACATATAGTTTTACATGTTTTTTTGCATTTTTATTTAATTAAATTGCATCTATTACTATCCTTTTGTTGTTGCTGTTTGGTATTCATATTGCATTGTATTGTATTCTATATTATAATGAAGGACTTTTTTTTTTTTTTTTCTGCAATCATGATTGTTTAATTAGACGTCTTGTATAATTACTATGCACATAGTTGAATTTTTTTTTTTTTTTTAGTATTGTTTCTACTCTTGTTATAGTCAACATTTTATTTTATTTTGATGATTCCTATATATTTATATATTGTGTTATTGTTTACATTTACCATAAGTTTTTTTGTAAGAGAAGAGAGGGCAAACTTTTCTACTTCCCAAACTTGGCAGGGGGGATGTAATATAAAAATACTCTAATTAGATCTTTTTATATTAATTAATATATTCTTTAATAATGATTCAAATTTGTTCTTTGCAAATCAAAACTTTCATTTCCGCTTTATTAAAAATAACAGTTAAAGAAATTAATCTTTTTTTTTATTATTATTATTCTAATGTATTTCTTCCAAATTGTCTTTTTTTCCCCCCAGACCAAAAATATCCCTTTAGACTTGGTCAACGCCCTGTCTGAAAGGAAAGAAATCAATAGAAGAATTAAAAAGCATTAAATTACACCCTTTTTGATCACGTGACATTACATCAGTAGGGGAAAAAGTCCTCTGTCTCCTTTTTCCCTCATATAAAAGTGCTTGTATCATTAAAATATTGCCTTTTTTCATGTTAATTGTGTGAAATAAAGTTATGATGAACCATGTTAATATTGTGATAAAGACTTTTATAATGTAATCATTTAAAGCATTGTACTGATTCCCCACCTACGTAGAAATCCCGGCTTACAAGATTAAAATAAAAATGACAAGCTACTCTGCATTTCTTTTAATTATTGAGTTTTATTTTTTACAGACATGATTGCTAACATTGGAAGTATGTTAATTACTAAGTTATGTATATATATATATATATATATACACAGGGTGATTCAGAACTATTGCTTAAAAGCCTACATGCAAGTCAGGAACACAAAAATAAGCAAGAATCATATAGAAATATGTAGTCGCAAACACAATCAAGTCATGCCACATTGCTTACAAAGCCAGAGACTGAAAGATGGGAGACAGGTCACAAATAATGATAATTTATTACATAAAGACCTGTTTACACAGCATTTTTGTTTAAAAGAAAGTTTTAAAGCAGGTGTTCAAAGTTGCGGCCTGCAGCGCCTCGTAATGACAATGCATCAATTGATGAACACTCACAATAATGTCTATTGGCAATAACACCACTTGCAACAACGATTCATGTAATCAGATCCATTTTTGATTCAAAAGGGGTTTCATACATAAGATTTTCATCTAACCCCAAAGAGAGAAGATTGAGATGACAGTTTCAGTAAATGAAGTGCTCACGGCTGTTCACTTAAATTAGCTTTCCTGAAAACGAAATGAATATCTGCCATTTCTCTATTTGTGTAGTGATTCATCCTTCCTTATGCTCATATACCCAAACTATGCTTTTCATTACTTCATCCTGGCCAGCTTTCCTGGCAACATCTAGCACCCTCTTGCACGCCTGGATTGCATATGTAACCATATGTTCCTATATGATTTTTGCTTCTTGTCGTTCTGACCACTATGTAGATTACTGAACAATAGTTCTGAATATCCCTGTATATCAGGGCCCGAAATTCAGATTACACTCACCAAAAAAAAGTTTTACTCACCATAAAATAGGGATGTCATTTTTTTTTTTTCCCCCTTTTCACACATTTTGGGTTTTTTATTTTTCCTAACTATTTGAAGGGCTTTTAGAAATATGTCTAAAATCATATACGTTAGAAGTGTGTTGTATATCATCATGTTTCATAATCATCTATAATTAAAAATCAATATAATGTATTGTATTTCAGATTTGAAAAAGATTAAAATATCTAATAACATAAAGGCAAAGAGCCATTAAGGAAAATAGAAGAAAAAAAAAATTTCTCGAACAATATCTTTTGAAAATCTTTTTATTATGAAAGATTAAGCTTCCTTATTTATCTATTTATTTGCTTAACTTTTTATATCAGAAATGTCTTTTTCATTCATTTTATTTTTGTAATCAGACGTAATGTCAATCTGTATAACTTCTTCATTGTTTTGATATTAAATAGCCATTTCGGAATAACTTTTTCGATAAAATCGTTGCTTGCAAATCATTACAAGCGCAAATCGTTGGCTTTTTAGTAGAAAACTGGGAAATATGAACTGTTTTTTGGTCATTATTCAACAAAATAAACATAGGCAGTTTATTTAAAAGAGCTAGGGCTCATTGTCATGTGACAATATCGCATAGGCAAACTTTCGCATATCTCTTCTCTCGGATAGTGGGCGATGGGCAAAGAGGCTCTCTGATCGTCTATTCGCACTCTACTTGGAGAAATAACAGTGAAAGAAACGAAACTGCTGAAGAGATAAAAAGTTTTATGCATGCACTAAGCATTTTCCTTTCCCAGGCTGGGGCGATCTCGGGCAGCACACACACAGTCATGGCTCTCCGAGAATCTAAAAAAGAGATATTAAACATGAGGTTGTATGATGGCAAGATTTTGCCCTATTTAAATGTATAAAAAGAATGTTTTCTGTCACCGTGTGTGTAAGAATTCTATCTATAACTAGACCAAATTTTTACTCGCCACAATAAAAATTCCACTCGCCAATGGCGAGATGGTGAGCGGAAATTTCGCGCCTTGCTGTATATATATTTATTGCTTTTTCTTATGTAAAGCATTCAGTGTAAAGTTTAAAAAAAAAAATTATTCATCATAAAATATAACAAAAAAGAATTATTGTTAGACATATGATAAAATGCATTTTGTAGAGTAAATAAATGTCATTAGAAAACACGTATAATTGTTTCCATTAATGAAATATTACACTATATTATATATGTATATATTACTAATTGTTATTAGTATTTTGACAGTTGGTCCTATCTGGAAGTGAAAACTAATGAACAATACCCTGATCCTACACAAGCTTATGCCGCTGGACTTGTTGAAGGCTATCTTACTGCTGATTTAATTAAAAAACATTGGTATAATACACTTTCTGATTATTGTGAAGGAGAATCAGAGTATTGTCAGAATTTGGCAAAGTTTTTACAAACAAACTTGGATTCCATGAACAAGGAAATTAAATCTCAAAGATCTTATAATGTGTATTGGCACCAGGTATTTCATAATTTTATTTATTTTGAGCATTAAATGTAGTAAAATATTAGTAAAGAATAATATATATGAAAGAATAAAAAATAATTTAAGCAAAACCCCATCAAAAAATTATGAATCTTTATTCAAAATTGTCGATCATTAATGAATCTTAAATTTATTTTGTAAAATTAGTTTTATGTCAGAACACTTCATAATGCCAAAACTGAAAAATGATAAAACTCTAAGTTAGTTTCTGCAAACATCAGCACGATTTTAAGTTAACTGAGTCAGATCTTGCATATTAACCCTCTGTGTATGGTGCCCGTAATTTCGACGGGCAAAAGAACTTTTTACGTTAAATTTCATTTACATCACAATTTCTAAAATAAAATTATTGAAAATTATTATCCCACTAAATTACATTTCCACCACTAATTGTAAAATGCAATATTTGATATTTATAAATCCTGAAAACTAATGAAACATGTTTTTATTCAAAAATAGTGGTATTAAAAAATAAGACTATTTGCAACCTGAAATACAAAATAATCTCCCTGTACACGAAGGGTTAAGTAAGCCCTGGATATCTGGAACTTAAGCTAAAGTGACAATTATCAAATATTAACCAATTAGAATCAAGATTGGGTGAACAAAAAGTGAAAATATAAATAAACAAGATCTCTTTTTGTCATGTAATCTTTGCTAAACAACTGATGGCCTTTGTGGGCCCATTTTGTGGTGAATTCTGTTGCATGATTTTTTTCTAAATTTTAGAGCAAAATCCTAGTTCAGGTTCTCTGTATTACAAAAGGTTGCATCTTTCTACTTAATAAAGGATTATTAGTCAACTGCAAAAGGACTCATAAAGACATTTTCACAGTCCATTTATACCATTTTTTTTTAAATATATGTGTTACTATTTGGTGTGCATTCAATGAGGAAATTTTTTGTGTTTAATTAATTTATATTATTATTATTATCATCATTTTGAAATTCCATTTCACATACATGGTATTATTGTAAGATTTGGTCTAAAAATAATCTTGCAAAATTTTATGCTGTTTGGAAGCAGATTAAGTGACATCTCAAAACATTCAAATGTTTAATGTTAAAGGATGTATTGTATAATTTTATGTAAATTCCATGCAGTACAAAAGTATTGCATGAAATTTTGTTTTTATGCTTTTAATATTAATCTAATTATATAATTCGTTATAAAATACTTTTTTTTTCAATATAGTCTGTTTTAGTCTAAGTAAAGCTAACAGATTGCAAAAACATGCTATCAAGTTTCAATGACAATAAACAGATTCAAAATTTGCTCTCTTACAAAGTTTGACAATTTTTTATTTTGAAACGATTTAATTTTGCAACCATTTACTCTTCTAGAAATTTTTTTCAGACTGATTGCTATAAAGTTGTAACAATAATAAAGATTTTGGTAAAATTACCTTACAAAACATCCTTTTACTTTGAGCATATATATTTCGAACGACCATCAGGTTCATCATCAGTGCTCACAATGACACTGCCGGCTCCAGTTTGTTTCAAAATATATATGCTCAAAGTAAAAGGATGTTTTTGTAAGGTAGTTTTACCAGAATCTTAGAGTTTAATCCTTTATAAATTAATTAGGTCGTAACCATAGCTATAGCAACATTTTCCTCAGCTTATACATGATCAGAGGGGAAAAGAAAATTAAAAAGTCAAAAAAATAAAAAGCTAATTTAAACAAATTAATACCAAAAAATTGCTCTTCTAGCTTTTAAAGTGCTATCAGAACTACTTCATTGCCAATTTCCTCATACAACTGTAGTGTTTGGAGAAGATGGAACTTATTTAATGGAGCATTGAAGCTACTGATACTGAGTCATATTTTTACATAGATTGTCAATTTGAATTGACAGATTCTCCTTAAAGCTTAGACCTTATCAGTTATCATTCTGAATTCCTTGTGGAAACATAAAATCTTTAAACAGGCTCTTTGCCACCCATCATGCCCCTCATGGAGAGCATCTCACCAACACCTTCTTATCATAAGGCCTTCCAAGAGGATTGTGATGTCACATGATTTAGGCCGCTTTTTATGCACATCCTCATGCATGGATTTAGAAAAAAAAATTTCTCCTCAGTGCTTTCATTTTATACGCTGTGGTTACAAAAATAATTTTTTTTTTTTTTTTAAGGTCCTTTTTTAAATATTTAAGCCACCTGAATATATATGTTACCGCTAAAGTGCAGAAATCAGTTAATCTGCAGATTAGCTAGGTAATCTGCACATTAACTAGGGTGATCCGTTAAAGTGAAGAAAATTGTTTCATTTCTCAAATTACCTAGGTAATCTGCACATTACCTACTAGGTACTCGTTAAAATGAAAATAAGATGTCTGGTTTAATTTTACAGCACGCTGTGTTGTACTTGTTTTTTTCATTTGGAAAAACAAAATTAGTTTTCTTTTCTTTTCTTTCTTTTTTTACTTATTTTAATCTCTATGTGTTTTAGTTTTTATGTCTTTTAAAGTTATATTCGTTTTAATTTTTTTTTATTTATTTCATCTTTTTTATTCTGTCAATATAAGTTTGAAGATGTTATGCATTTTTAATATGAAATATAATATCTTTCAATAAATTCTATTTTATAAATGAATGTTAGAATTGTAATACAGTGACGATTTCTTTTCAAAATAAAAATATTTAACCATTTAAATTAAAAAAATATATATTTTTTATTAACAACTTATATTGCTATCAATAATAAAAAAAAAAATTATGCACCAATTTTTAATTTGCTAAATAAATATTAAATTAGACAAATCAGAAACATTATTTAAAAAGTACTTCAAATAATTAAAACTGCTTTAATATTTTTTTGAAAGCTTGAAAATTAAAATGACAGTTTTCCAATGCTTTATTAAATTATATTTTGCAGCATACATATATTTGTACAAGTTTAGCAAATGTATTAATTTTACAATTAAAAGAACAACTTTTTAAATACATTTTATGTGATAAACTACAATGAAATTATCTGAAAAAGCGAACAAAATTAATAAATAAATAAAAATATAATCATGATATATAAAATATACAAAGGAAACTTGAAATTGAAAGAAACAAATAAACAGAAAAAAAAATGTTGTAATGAAATGCTAAAAAATGCACAAAAATTTCATATTAAGTATTTATTAAATAATGCCATAATATTTTTCAAAGTTAAAAATTAATACATCTTTTTTTTTTTTTTTTCAGTAAGTAATAGTAATTTAAATCAATTTTAAAATAAATTAGTTTTAAAAAGTTGTGGTTGGTTTAATAGTTTTATTTCGGGAGGAAATAATTACTGTATTGTAAATTTAATATTCATAATTCAAAATGAAGTTTTACGAGAGAGAGCTTTTAATTAAGATTAGATTTCATTAATAAAATGACCCTTGTCAAACTTATACTGACAGAATTAAAAAAGAGAAGAAATAAAATCAAAATTAAAACAATTATAACTTACTTGTTACTTTAAATTTTGTGTTGGTCATAATGATAAACCTAATCAGGACTTCGATCCTCCATGTTTTGCGTTTATCAATTATCATAGCAGAGCGGAAGGGGTAAAAGTTTTAGTTTATGTTTGAAGGTCATTCGCGTATCTGTATCACATGACTGTTTGACGTCATAGTTAATGTAAAAAGAACTAAGGCTCGAAACAAACATTTGAACTTTAACGACACAGAAGCCGCTAATGTGCAGATAACCTAGTTAAAATGTGGAAAACTCTTGATTCCACACTTTAACGGGTCATTTTAGTTAATCTGCACATTAATGGATTTCGAGCTTAACATATATACCTATGTATTTTTTAAATAATGGATTTTTTCCACCAGATTAAAATTATAGATAGATACGACATAATACAATGTATTGATATAGGCAATATAAAAGATATAGACGATACAGTGTACTAAACTATAAATAACATCGAAATCCAAATTTCAGGTTATTTAAAGTTTTAAAATCATAGATATTAATGATAGAGCTTTTTTTTTTTTCCAGATAGGGATGGACATAAAATTTGCATTAAAAACACTTTACCGTATGTAATATGTAATAAGAATTTAAATTTTTTTAAAAATCATCTCTGTAAATTTTATGCTCGGAGAAATTTTAATATGTAACAATAGTTTACACGTATTTGATCATACAAAAGAACTCTCACTTACCTGATTACATTACTTTTACTATTCTTTAGATCAAGATTTTAAAAGGCTTATTTAAATAAGATTTCTCCTTCATTAAAACTAAGTAATTAAAATATTACATAAAAGACAAAAATCAAGATAAAAGTAATTTTATTGAAAATTATAGATATGTTTCATATACATAAAGAAGATTGCTCTATAATTTACATAAAAATTAATCACAATGCTGTGATGGAGGACAGCAACACAATTTAATAATAATAATATAAAAGCACAAATATCATTAGGTAATAAAACATAATTTTTTTATACCTTGGCTTTTGCAATACATCTCAACTTTTTGTTAGTAACTGTTCGGTAACTTTTTCAAACTTAGTTATTTATAGATCCAAATAGCTCTCAAACAGAAATGAAACAAATGGTAATCTTTCCCCAGGACTTTGTTTTGATGTGCTTGGCTCTGTGATGGCAAACCACTGAATATTGTAGGAATAGCACCATCTTTAACAATTGTTTATTTTGTGGGACTTAATATAACTTTCCTTCTTTTTCATCAAAATATGTTATTGTTTGTATGATTTCATCAGGTTTAAAATGGAACTCACAAACCTTAAAAAAAAAAAAAAAAAAAGACATCACTAAGAAAATGTTATATGAGGTGTAAATTTCACCTGATTGCATAGGTTGCATTTAATTAGGAAGTTGCATGTATCATAGATGGCTTCATTGGAAATCAAATAAATCAATGTGTAGACGAAATATTCTATCAAAACCTTTCTTAATCTATACATAAATTATTATATGTATATATATATATGAAAACAGGTCAGTTTAGAATCACCTAGGAGAGGCCTTCATCCTGCAATGGATTGATAAAGGCTGAAATTGATAATGATGATGATATATGTATGTATACATTTATTTTGTCATGTTACACCATCTCTCTATATATAAACAGCTAAGAGATTTTTTCCCTGTAAGTCCGTGGCTGGATGCAAGTTGATTGGCTAAGAGAGATTTTCTTCTGTTTGTCTGTGTGTTGTTGCCACCAGCTTTTCATACTTTAGTTAATTAAAAAAATTGTCACCAGCTTTTCATATTTTAGTTAATTTAAAGAAATCTAATTGTCTGATCGATAAGTTAATTAAACCGATGGATTCAGAAAAAATGCCCCTTTCATTTAGTACCTTATTTATAACGAAATTTTGATTAGATTTTTTAAAATTAATTAAAATGTGAAAATAATAACCTGGTAAAAGCTTTAAATGTGGACATTCAAAATTTTAATTTTTGCTAAAAAAAAAAAAAAAATACGTTTTTTTTTTTTTTTTTTTTTTTTTCAAACATAAAATGAAATATGCTTTCACACGAAAAATGAAAATTGAAAATGGAGTAAAAAAGTAAATAAACAATTTAGATACAGTTGCACGAAAGTTCCAAAAATTAATGGAAATATAAATGAACGCTAAATAAATAAAATAGTTGTCTGCTCAATCACGTGATATTGAAAAACAAAGAATCAAATTCAGTAAATATGGAAAGGAAAGAAAAATGAAAAGAAAAGAAACAAAAAAAAAATAATAATAATAATAACATAAACCAACGGGAAACCAAAGCAGGCATTAAAGCAATTTCAATGACTCAACCATTCAACCGGGAATTCCGATAGAAAATGTAAACATCAACTTTAAAGGTTTCTTTTAATGTATAATTTTTAAAATATGGTTTATTAATAACAAGTACTCCTTTTATTTTTTTACTATTTATTTTAATAGCGGGAACGCTTTAATATTTTCATATAAAATTACATAATAGTGTTTTACTTGCTGTTTTCTTGGGGTTATATTTTTCTCCTGTAGACTATATGGTAGTGCAGACAATCTGATGCTTTTTTAAATAATTTTTACATAAACAGTGGCACCAACTTATATGGTCCTGTGGGGCACGAGCCCACCCAATAATTTGCTCTCCCAGCCCACCCAATTTTCATTATTCTGATTTATTATTTACAGGGTGACAAGAAATAACTTGGACACACATGATACATAACTTTAATGCTAATGAAAATATTACGGCCAAATTTTCAAAATAAATATAAATACATTATTTTGTCTAATATATTTACAAATTTTCAAAGTGGCTACCTTTACAATAATATAGAGCTTTAAACGTGTCACAAAATTTTCGGCTATGGACCGCAATTCTTTTACTGATATTTTATCCCATTCCTTGCATAAGGATTTCTTTAGGGATGCCAAAGTTTTATGAGGTTTAGCACACACCCTTATCTCCAAGATGGACCAAACAGAATAATCCATTGGGTTCAAATCTGGGGAATACAGTAGTCATTCTTGAGCGCCAATAAAGTCAGAAAAATTTGTCTTGCACCAATTTTGAGTGCGTTTAGCTCTGTGTGCAGGTGCAGAATCCTGTTGGAAGGTTCATCTTTTGTTTCCAAAGAACTTTTGCGACCAATGTAAGACAACATCTTCCAAAATGAGTTTTCGATATGTTTGTTGATTAATCTTTATCCCTTGATCAACAAAAACAAGTGGTGTTTTCCCACTAGCACATATCCCACCCCAAACCATTACAGATTGGGGTCGTTGACGCCATTCAACAAAGCAAGAAGGTCCGGGTGCTTCTGCTGACCAAACTCTATCATTATGGCTATTGTGAGCTTGTTCAATCGAGAACAGTTTCTCATCTGTGAAGACAAATGTTTTCCATCGATCACCTGCGGCCCGCTTTAACAGTTCGTTTACACCTTTGAAGTCTTGTGCATTTGTTCTCTGATGTTAGCTTTTGAGCCTCTTTCATTTTGTAAGAGCGAAGACCAAGCTCTACTCTTGCCATCAAACGTGCGGTTTCTCTGTTGATCTTCATCTCTCTAGCAACCTTTCTCATTGAAATCCTAGGATTTCGTTGGTTTTTGATAACTTTCCATTTTCTTAATGTGTTAACTGTGTGCTTTCTTCCTCTTCCTGGCCTGTCTCCATCATGTCCGAGTTCTTTAAACCTTTTGATTGTGTATGAAACCGTCTGCTTAGGCACTTTCAATAGTTGAACAATTTCACATTGTTTCTTTCCTTGCTTATGTAATTCAAGTATGGCAGATCGTTTGTTAACGATAATGGTTATCACAACTAACTTACTTACACCTGTTTAGTCGCTTTCTAGGATCAATACTTAATGAAATAAATTTATAACTTTAGTGGTAGTTACAGATATTTCGTTTGAAACTTCGTCCAAGTTATTTCTTGTCACCCTGTATTTATATTTTTGAAACTTAAAAAAAGCATTTTCTTTGAAAAAAGTTAGGAATACAAGCCCCAGGCAGACTTAGTTAAATGTATATCAAATTAAAACTTCATATTTTACTAATGAATTCTGATCAGTGTAAATTCTTATAATATAATATGTATTAGGTTTCGAAAGAAGAAATTTTTGGTGATAGCAACAGAGACCAGACATTTCTGGAAATTAATACTGCACACCCTCCTTTACCCTGCAGTGAAACTTGACCAGACAGAGGTCCATTCTTAATTCCATCATAACTTTAAATATTATTGAATTAATTTATCCTTATCTGCCTTCATCTTTCTCCAATGGAAAATAAATCTGGAGTTACTTTACTCGACTTTCCGAGCATAATTAATGGTTGTGTAGATAAAGTAAAGTAAGAGGAGTCGTTAAATAAACAAAAGAGAAGACTATAATAGAGAGTTTCAGTGTTTTTCTCTATATAGCATATTGTTTATTTTAACGCTGTTGTACTTTTAAAAAAAAATTGAGGTCATAGATTATAATGGTAAAGAATATTTTGGTCTGTCCCTGTAAAAATCTATAAATCCTATATTCAATGAAATTAATACATTTCATATATCAGTGACCTGTAACATGCATATAAACTTTCAGCTGAATCGGACAAAACACTATCGTCTAAGATGCTGTCGTACTGCTTTTACTTTTGGGGTAAAACTTTCACTGAAATGTTTGAAGTATAACATGTTCTGCACACTCCTAAAGTTTCAAGATGATTCCTTCAGTACTTAGAGATATATGACAAAATGTCTAGAACCTAGAATGGCTGACATGGTGCTCAGTGTGTTAATAATTTGTAGTCTAATGATTCTTAAAAAAGCAATTAAGCCCATAAGCCTAATGATAGAGAAATTTTCGTTGTGTACCTGTAAAAAACTACAAGTGCTATATTCTCTAAAATTCCTACAGTTCGTGTAACGGGGATCTATAACATGTAAATTTCCTGTTCATTTGAATATTGCGTTTAGACGCTGTGGCATTTTAAATAATTTTAACCCATTGGATAGGCCATTATGATAAAGAATTTTTCCTTGTGTTCCTGTACAAATTTATAAGTGGTAGAGAGTCCCCAAAATTTATACAGTTTGTTCGATGATGACCTATAACATCTATATAAATTTTCAGCTCAATTGGATAAAGCATTTAAATGATATCCCTTAGACCATAATGATAAAGAATTTTTTTGTTGTGTGCCTAACAAAAATCTATAAGTGCTAGATTCACCAAAATCTATATTCAGTTTGTGTGAAAGTGACCTATAACATTTCTATAAATATTTAGTTTATTTGAATAAGATGTTTAGGCATTATTGCATTTTAAATAATTTGAGCCAATAGCCTATAATTCTAAAGAATTTTTTGTTGTGTCCCTGTAAAAATACTATAAGGGCTGAATTCACCAAAATTAATAGGGATCATGCGGCGGTGATCTACAAGCCTACAACATATATACCAACTTCCAGCTCATTGGAACAAAGCGTTTAGACGCTATCGTGTTCACTCACACAGATACACACACACATATACACAAATTCATATACATTGTAATGACTTCAGACTATTGACTTTAAGACTCACGAGAGGGCGCTGCTTGTTCAGCACGCTGAAAAGATTTTTCGAATTGAAGAGAGACTTGAGTTGTGAGTTTGGGTTTAGAGAAGGGATTGATGCCTGGCCTGAGTGCCGTTCATGTTTATTATTTTTGGTCCAAAGATTATCGACCATTTTATGCAATATGTCTTACGTGTTTTCGATTATTTTTATGTATGAGTGTTTGTGTCGTAGAGTGTTTGTAAATGAGAAATAAAAAAATATTTCTCTAAAGAAAAGAAATCTTCTCTTGATGATTACAAGAATACGATACATCACAACATCATCGCAAAAATAGCAAAAGTGAACTCAGGAGACCTCAAAACATATAGCTACACCAAAATCTCAAATTTAAATTTTTGTCATGATTACAATACTTTCCTTGCATAGCATGTTCGGAAAGTAAAAATCTTTATAGCATTGTTCTTTTTACCCCAAAAATATTTCAACCCACCCAATCTTTTTCAAAAGTTGGCGGCACTGTACATAAAACTTCACTTGCGGACTATACGGTGGTGTGGACTATGTGCACAAAATTACGGTACTTCGGATAATCGAGGTTCTACTCTACAGTTTTGTTTTTTTGAAGTCCAGTTAATGGGATTTTTCAAAATAAAGTACCCGATCCTGCTGGTGGACTTTCTATCAAGTGGGTCATTAGCCCAGTCTGCGTCTACATAAGCCTTTAAAATAGGATCTTGATCTATGTTATATTTTATTTTATTTTATAATCCTTAGTTGTCTTTAAGTATCTTATTACTTGTTTTGCAGTCTCCCAATCCTTTACTCTAGGTTGTTCATTTCTACGACTAAGTATATTCACTGCTGCCGAGATGTCTGGTCTGCTTATAGTTGCTATATATAATAGAGCTGTTACTGCTTGTCGATATTTAGTATTATTGGGTAATAAATTTTTGTTTTCATTATCTTTCTGATACCCTGGATCAAGTGTTGTGTTTACTGGTTTGGAATCCTGCAAATTAAATTTGTTTGCTAATTCATTTATTTTGTTTCTTTGATGGATTGCTAATGTCCCATTTTGACTTCTCTCAACTAAGATTCCTAAATATTTGTTCCCTTGACCAAGATTAGTAATTTCAAACTCCTTTCTAAGTTCATTTATTATTTCATTAACTTCTCTTTCATTTCCTGCCAACAATATGTCATTGACGTATATAAATAAGTAAACTGTATTGTTGTTTTTTACTCTTTTGTATAAACATTTATCTGATTCGCATTCAGTGAAATTTAATTTGATTAGTGTTTCATTTATTTTAATGTTCCAAGACCTTTCTGCCTGCTTGAGGCCATGTACTGCCTTTTTTAATTTACAGACCTTTTTCTCTTGTCCTGGTTCGACGAAGCTTTCTGGCTGACTTATAGAAATGTCTTCTTCTAATTCACCATGAAGGAAAGCAGTCTTGGCATCAACGTGTAACAGCTGCAAATTTTTGTATAACGCATTTACCAAAAAAGTTCTTATTGTCGTATGAGATGCCACTGGAGCAAAGGTCTCGTCATAATCAGTTACAAATTTCTGTCTAAAATCTCATGTAACGTGTCCTACTTTATATTTTTCAATTTACCCTGAGTCATTATATTTGACCGTTAAAGCCTATATAAAACTGACAATGTGTGTGTTAAGTGGAGGATCAACAAGTTCCCATGTGTCATTTTTGTACAAGGATTTTATTTCGTCTTCTGCGGCTTCTAACTATTTTTCCTTTTCCACTGGATTTTTCATGTTTAGTATATCCTCAAAGTTTTTTGGTTCAGTATAATTAGTAACGGTTGAGAGAAAAACAAAACGTTCTGGTGGTACTCCTTTGTTTATCTTTTCTGACCTTCTCAAGATTTGTGTGTTCTTTACATCAGTACATTGGTCTGTCACTTCATTTTCATCATTAAGAATTATTGGGATATTAGCTTCCTCATTAATTTTCTCATTAAAGTTTTGTTCGTTATCTATCTGTTTATGGTTACAGTTTTGAGTGGATTCATGAATTTCATGTTTTTCGAGAAATTTAACTGTTCTACAAATTTTTATGTTGTTGTTTATATAAATCCGGTAACCTTCGCTTTTTTAATCATACCCCATAAAAATTTTTGATTTTGCTTTATTATCCAATTTCTTTCTTTCAATTTTCTTAACAAAACTGTACACTTTGCAGCCAATTGTTTTTATGTTTGAAAGGCCTCGTTTCATACCTGTCCAGAGTTCATATGGTGTTGTTTCATGGGAAGTCGGTTTTGCAAATAGTTTACCATCATTAAAGCTTCACCCCAAAAGTTTTTATTTAATTTACTTTCATTTAACATGCGTGAACGACCAAAGTTCGGTTTTTCCTTTCCACAGTGCCATTCTGTTGAGAACAAAGGGGCACTGTCATTTGGTGTTGTGTACCCTCATTTTCAAGAAATTTTTCAAATTCTTTTTTTACATATTCACCGCCATTGTCAGAATGCAAAATTTTAATTTTCCTTCCAAATATGTTGGACGTTAATGCATGATAATTTTTAAAAGCTTGTAGGACTTCATTTTTATTTTTCAGCAAATATGTATATGTATAACGGCTATAGTCGTCGATAAAAGTGAAAAAATATTTTTTTCTTCCTACCGTAGGTGTCTGGAAAGGGCCACACAGATCGGAATGTATTAGGTCTAACGTTTGTTTTGTGTGTACTTGCTTTAGGGTATGAGTCATTCTCTAATTTTGACATAATACAAATTTTGTAGTTATTATCTTGTTTACAATTGTTCAATTTTATTCCAATTGCCATACCTTTATTAACTTTTATTTGTTGAATGTTTTTGTTTCCTAGTCTATGGTGCCACAATTTAACACAATTTTCATTATCGCAAGTTTCTGTCATGTTTATTTTTTCTTTTATGTTTTCATTTGTTTTAACCTCATATAAATTATCTGATACAGTCGCAGTAATATATGTTTCATTTTGATACTTAATTTTACAAGTATTTTCTTTGAACATAGCCTGACAACCATTTTCGGTTGCCTTTTTTATCCCTTTCTGACACGAAACATCCCCCCCCCCCCCCCATGAGACATGACATTCTTCTGTTCTTGCAAACAGAAAGAAAAATATGGACTATAACTGTTATTTGCTGATTGAAAATTGTACTTTACACTTTCTGCTAATTAGCTCGATCGTTCATTTCCTGATTTTATTACATACGACTGTTCCAGATGCAAAAATGTAAGTGGATGTTGTGGATGTCTAACCCGCACGATCCTACGGCCTGGGTCCGAAAGGGGTATGGAAATTAAGTTAGTTGCAATCTCAGGTATATATAGTGTCCTTTAATGTAATGTACTTAATTTCATTTTCTAAGTTTTTAACTTATCTTTACATCTCCACAACCCTGAGAAATTACCAATACTGTTGGTCAACATTACCCGTGTTTTATAATTTTTTAAAAATGATATGAACTTATCAATATCGTTGCATACATGTCTTGAACTACCACTGTCTACAATAAAAGAGTTTGAATACAATAAAAGAGTATGAATATTATTCTTTATTATTCTGAGATAGATAAAATGTTGCAAATGATAATTTAAAAAACATACCTTAGAATTCAGAGTTACTTCAAAATCCCTATGGGTAGCATTTTTCCATATCTTTCTTAAATACTGATATTTTTGGACCATTTGCATAGTTCCCTTTGCAACCAGTTACGTAACACTTCTGAACCATCTTTATAGAAAAATAAAGTGTTACTATTCTGTGTATAAAATATTAATATGAGCTTAATGTTAAAAATATATGTAAACAACTATAGTTCAGACAAATTAAATATACTTATTTTTATAATACAATGATACGTAAAACTAAGATTTATAATAATGTATTTTAAATTTTATACATTTTAAGCAACTTTATAAATTAAACAAATTCTAAATACGTTTCATATCGTTAGAAGATTGCTAAAGCTTAGAATTCTATCAATTCATTAGAATTATCAATTCTTTAGAATTCTATCAATTCATAATTCTATGAATTCTTAGAATTCTATTCTACCAAAGCTTACAATAAAAAAATTATACAATAAAATAAAGTATTTAACACTTACTTTTGACTGTAAACTCGATTTGCTGATTATTAAAATCTCTTGGGTACTTTATTCTTCTAAAATGAAAATTATCAGAAACAGGGTAATGGAACAACATCAACGAAGCTATGATTTCAAATTTCTAATAAGTATTTGAATTTGGTGCTAGTGCTACATGTCAAATAACTGGTTCATACGTCACACCATTTCCGGTTTTGTGGTTGGAAGGCTTTGATCAGAAGGTGTTGATCTCACTCAGGGCTAGAGTTTTAGTATAGTCTTTCGGCCTTCAAACACCAATACTGTTCCGTAAAATATTCTTTTAAATATTACTTTAAACTGAAACATTCAAGCAATTGAAAAAGGTGTTTATAATATGTACTCATTCATACTTTTAAAAGTGTCTTTATCACCGTACAATAAATTTTTTTTGCCAATTGTGTTTAAAACTGTAATGTGTGCATTATATTAATTAATAAAACTTGACTGAATTTATTTTTATCAGATTGCTTTAATATTGGAGCAACTGAAGGGTTTAGATGATGGTTTTAAGAACATAACAAGTGGACCTTCTACCCAGATAGATGTTATGGGATTGTTGTAAGTATTAATTGTTGTTTTGTATAGCTCAATATTAAAATTATTAAGGTGATAATACAGAAGCATAGCATTACACTACTCAAACAGAATGCCATAAAATTTTAAATGCTATAAGGATCTTAAATTTTAATTTGTCATCATTAGATATGTTGCATTCAAAGTCTTTGCTTCTATCTGGATAAGCACATGATAATCTATCACAACAGTTGTTGCATTCATATAACTAGTTCATCTTCCAAACAAAATACTTCATTTCAGGCATTAACCTTTTAACGTCCATTACTTAATTTCTTTTGAAAATTGCTAAACTAGTTTCAAAAAAGACTATTATTCATATAGGTGATCATAAATATGTAAGAAAAAAAAGTTAGAATTTTTAATTTTCGGGAAATTTTTTTCATTGAAACATCTTTTTGTTAAACCTCATTAAATTCCAGTACTAATTAATTTAATTAATACATAACTTTGTTAGTAAATAACTATAAATTACAAAAAAACTCATAATGTTTGTTTTAGATCAAAACAATAACATGGTCCTTGATCAGGTGAAGAAAACTAGGCACAAGTGTAGCGTCAAAGCATCAAGGTGCACTCAGAGCCTACTAAGAAATTTATGCTGCCCGTATGGTGTAGTGATTAGTGTCCCTGACTCCCCACTCTCTAGGGCCAGGTTCGAATCCCGGGCAAGGCATGGATGTGTTGTCTCTGTTAGTGGTAGTGGTAGCAAATGGCCATCAATTTGGCGACACCCCATTCAATGTTTAGTTGCAAGTGCCTGCATTAAACAAACAAAAACTAAGAAATTTATAGTGACTTCTGCATTTTGCTTCTTCTGAAATATATCATTTATTAAACTTTTATCTGCCAAACAGAGAAAAAACACGAGTTTAAAAATCAGTTAAAACAAGGAAAAAATATTAAAAAATTGTTACAGAAAAGATTTTAAATATTTGGTTTCAGCATGAACCAATGAACATTAAAGTGTTAATAAACTCTGTAGGAAATTGACATTGATCTAAATGTAAATAATTTAGATCTAAATTTACTTATTTAAGTGTTATTAATAATATATGTTGATAATTAGTTTTTGCATTTAACTGTTATATTATAAACCATATAAAATTTAATTAATAAATGCTATGTAAGTATATTTTAGAAATTCCAAAAACCTGCAACAAGATAAGATATTTAATTTTATTAATTATTATTATTATTATATATTGATTATTAAGATGAAATTAAAAAATTTTCTTTTCTTGTTATTATTATTATTTTTTTTTTACTTAAATGATATATATATATATATATATATCATACATATGCTTATGTTGTTGTTAATTGTAGATTAATTAATATAATGGGTGATATGGAGGATTTGGAAGTTGTTTTGAAAAGGAACCAGCAAAAGAAAGTTTTCGGTAGTGGTTCATGTTCAGCACTTGTGAAAGTTTTACCAGGCATGAAGGACTTGTATTTTTCTCAAGATACTTGGTCTGGATATAATACTATGCTAAGAATTTTGAAGAAATATATTTTTAATTTTCATCTGTTAATGACTAAAGGTATAAAAATTATTATTTTGTAATTTAATTTAAAATGCTGTTTATGAAAAACTACAAAAATATTGGAATTTTACAATATACAGTGATCTCTTATTTATGCACTGGCACTAGGGACCGTGGCAAAAACGCGCATAAGTGAAAAACCACAAAAGGGAGCTTAAAAGTAAAACATCAGCACAGTGTACATAACATAGTAATTATTAGTTAAAGTTATGCACATATAGTATTATTAAAAAATGTAAGTGAGATTTCGTAGTAATTAGTGAATTTCACAAAATAAAAATTATATTTCTATGCCATATTTTGTTTTTTCTTCAGAACTTATTCCTAATTACTTAAACCACATAATATTTAAACTGATTTCCGTCTGATTAAACAATTAAAAAACTTTATTTTTAAGTTATAAACCTGTAACCCCTTCTTTGGATCTAACTGGCGTAATATATTTAATTCCTTGTAAAGATTGTAAATATGTTTATATAGGGGAAACTGACCATACAGCAAGAATTAAGACAACAAGAGCACAGACAATCACATAAAAATTGCAATCAGAATTCAAAAATTGTAATCCATTCAATAGAAACCGATCATATACCTGACTTCGATAATATAAAGATTCTAAATTTTGGTTATGATAATTATAAATCACGTATTTTCTTTGAGAGTTGGCACACTACCAGCCATCTCTACACTATCAATGAAGCATGTGTGCTGGCTCCTCAATATTCTGTATGACTTTGAGTTTCTGCACAATATTGCTTTGAAAATAATCTGCATACTGTAAAAAAAATCTGTGATGCATGTCTCATGTCTTGCATTTTCTGCTATGCGGATAATGGTTGATCTCAGATGTAACTGATGAAGAAAGGTTAATTCATTTTGCCTTTTTAAATGTTAGTAATGGGTTTAAGATTTTATTTATTTATGTTTTTATTTCATTTATATATTTTGTTTCATTTATTTGTTTTTGTCTTTATTAAATTATTTCAATATTTAGAAAACTGGAAAAAAGAAGATTACACTCGCCGGAAAAAAAGTTTTACTCGCCAAAAAATAGGGTTGTCATTTTTTTTTCTTTTTTACGCATTTTGAGTTTTTTAATTTTTCCTAACTACTTGAAAGTCTTTTACAAATATGTCTAAAATTGTATATATTAAAAGTGTGTCGTATATCATGTTTCATAATCATCTATAATTAAAAATCATTATACTGTATTATATTCGAGATTAGAAAAAGTCTAAAATATCTAACAACATAAATGCAAAGAGTCATTAAAGAAAAAAAAAAAATTCTTTGTCAAACAATATCCTGTGAAAATCTTTTTATTATGAAAGACTAAGCTTCCTTATTTATCTATTTATTTACTTAACTTTTTATATTAGAAATGTCTTTTTATGTCCATTTTATTTTTGTAATCAGACGGAATGTTTATGTGTATAACTTGTTCATTGGCATTTCAGTAAAAAACTGGAAAATATGAACTGTTTTTTGATCATTATTCAACAAAATAAACATAGGCAGTATCTTTAAAAGGTCTTGAGCTCATTTTCATGTGACAATATCGCATATGCAAACTTTCGCATATCTTTTCTCTCGGATAGTGAGGCTATCTCGAGGATACTGAGAGCAGTTCATCTCTTAGCATCCTCGCAATGGCCCTGATAGTGGGCGACACGATGGGCAAAGAGGCCTCTCTGTTCATCTGTTCTCATTCCGCTTGGAGAAACAACAGTGGGAGGAGAAACGAAACTGCAAAAGAGATCAAAATTTTATGCATGCTTTATACCGTGGCACTAAGCATCTTTCCTTTCCCAGGCTGGGGCGATCTCAGACAGCACACACACAGAGACTTGGCTCTCTGAGAATCTAAAAAGGAGAGGTTAAATATGAGGTTATAAGATGGCAAGATTTTGTGATATTTAAATCTATAAAAATAATGTTTTCTGTCACCGTATCGTGTAAGAATTCTATCTGTAACTAGACCAAATTTGTACTCGCCACAATAAAAATTCCACTCACCAATGGCGAGCTGGCGAGCAGAAATTTTGCATTGTGTATATATATATATATATATATCACCTAAAGACTTATAAAATTCTTGGAATTTCAATAAACAATACATTTTTTATTTTTTAATTATTTAACCCAAATATACTTCTTTAAAAATCAAATTCTTATGTGAGTGTAAGGGGGAGAGCAAACTTTTTTGTAAATGTTTCTGCATCTTTTTTCTGTTATTTACTAAATATTGTTAGGAAAAAAAAAAAAAAAAAAAAAGTTGTGGTACTGAATTATTTTTCCCTTCTACTGAGGAAGTGCCAGGTTCAATCCCAAGTTGCACTCATTAACCTAAAACTCCTATATAGGGCATTCCACTAAGGCCTAGGATCACATGCAGTCAATCATCCTTAACCTTTACACCACCACAGCTTCTCCTGAATTATTTTAAAACAGTGACAAAAATCAGAAAACATTTTAACAGAACTATCACATGCAGTGTTGCCAACTTATCACTTTTGGTGCTAAATCTAGCATTTTTTGAACTCGTTTAGCTCTGAAAAATGAATTTTTTTCACCTAGCTCCAAAACTAGCACTAAACACAGCAGATGCCCAGTTGAAAAAAAAAAATCTCTATTTTGCATAATATTACATGTGAATCACAAACAACGACCTAGTGTATATATTTTTATACTTCACAGAGGATCAGATTCGTGATGACATGTCTCTGGGCCATCTTTAGGTATAAATCTCAGATCATTGCCAAACACAATGATGTAAAATCTACTGAACATCTACCTATTTGGATTAAGCTTGGTTCCTATTATTACACTGGATGGGAAGTGGCACTGACTTTGATCAGTGTTCAAGAATCTGTTGTGCACTGTCCTTTTCGACTTGTCTGTGAAAGGACAAAGGATATGGTGGTTGATCCTGAAACTGTCTTGTTGCACTGTCATCTGAAAGTTGATTTTGAGATAAAAGTTATTGGTATAAAACATCATGCGGGAGTGCTTTTCTCATTATTTATTGCTAAACATATCATTTTTGCCTATTTATGATAGTGACATTGTGCACAAGCTGTCAACTAAAGCCTGTTTTGAAATGCACTTGCATTAGTTCAAAATGCATAGAAGTAAATGAGCATAAGATGAAGGTCACCTACATTTAATTCAACTCGTCTAGATTTAGACCAGTGAAAGCCAACTTCTGACTTTAAGTGACATCAATGCACCCTTGCATGTATGATAATTAGACAAAATGCAACAATAAAACTTTACCCAATGTTTTCGTGACATGTAAGAATCTAAATGCATGCTACATCTCTGGCCGAATGTAGCATGCATCGTGAGATAATAGAAAGAGCTTTAGCAATCCATTTCAAATTTACTTTGGTACAAGAGATTGGTGACACTAAATATAGCCTAATTAATGACGAACCAATTGATATTACATTGCAAAAATACTTCAGAGATTTTCAGATTGAGAGGATTTAATGTCACATTAGGTTTAGAGAGTGGGCAATTGAGCACAGTCTGGAATTCAATTGTCCAAGTAGTTTGCAGATATCCCATCACAGTTTTGATTTCTTCTGAAAGGGAGAAAGAATTTTCAGAATTTATTAGATAGATGTAACCTGAGAACTATCAGTCATATGGTAGAAACTGCTAACACTCAGATGTTGTTATAGTTTGTTCACAAATGTTGGATTTGAATTTCTATACTTTTTCTTATGTCTATCAAAATTGAGGTTCAATGGATTTTTATATTACTTTAACTAGTGCTAAGCAATGAGCAATTAGCGACAGTCTGGGATTCAGTCTTATGAATGCTCCATTTAAATTTGTAAAAGTGTAGCACTTTTTTTAGTCAATCTTTAGTTTAGAATTCTAGCTCTGGTTTTTTATCTTTAGTTTAAAATTCTAGCACTAGTTTTTATCTTTAGTTTAGAATTCTAGCACCTTTTTTTCCCAAATTCATCTTCGTTTTCATCTCATGGTTTTTTAATTTTTTTTTTTTACTTGTTTTTTACATTCTACCACCAAGTCACATAATAAGCGAGATGTATTAAACCCTTGACAATAGCTTCAGGGCCCCAACCCGAATTCCTTCCTGCTCTTCGATGACTTTTTCTAGTTAATTTTTACCTTTTATTTCTACCGGTGATAGCCCTTTTTTTTTTTTTTTTTTTTTTTTTTTCCCATGCATTTGACATTGTGAGTTTTTTTCGTTTTCATCCCATGCTTTCTCTATGGATTTTTAGCTTTTTTTTTTCCCCCTCGTTTTTTACATTCTAAACTGTGGTTGTATTACTTTTTTTTTTAGTTTAGAATTTTAGCATTTTTTTTTTTCACAAATTTATCAAAATGTAGCACATTTTTAGATTGATTTAGCACCAATTCCCGATAACGAGTCAACAACACTAATCACAGTGTCATCGTTTATATAATATATTATTGTAGACTATATAAAGGATGCAGATGCATACACATAATACATACAAGGAAAATACAGGAATTTGTTTTTCCTGTAGATTTCAGTAGCAATTTTAATAGCACTTCATTAATATTGGTATATATTTTCACCCCTTTTCTTAAAATAACAATGATTTTGATTACTTAAGTGATATCTTAGATAAATAATTCAAATATTAATTTGATAATTCGAAAACTGTGGTAAATGTTTTCAGACATTTTGCTGAGCATTATTCTATGTTATTTAAAATGTTTTCTCTCTCTCCTTTTTTCTCTCTCTCTCTCTTTTTAGAATAAACACTAGCCTACTGAAATATTGTTAAAGAGACACTGTTAATATTGCTTGAAGTATTAATAAAATAGTGTTTTTTCGTTTTGTAAAGCAATAACTTTTATTTTTCCTATGTTGAGCTATATAATTTCTTTTAATGTCTTGATATAAAAACTTTTTTAATATAAGCATTCAATTTATAAAGAAATTATACAACATGCACTGAATTAAAATGCCATTTTATTTATTAAACTTAAAATAGCTACATATTTCTAAAAAAAAGCATCGTATGAAATTGTAATAAAATACACACATAATATATATCTTTATTTATCATGCATTTTCGACAATATTTATATAAATATCTGCTATTAAAACCATTAATTGACTTAAGATTTGGCTGATTAGATTAAAATTTATAAGAAAGCACCACAGACTATTTAAAAGTAATTGATACATTTAAAACATGATACTTTGATACCATATAAAAGTAATTGATACAAAACTTTGAATAAACACCATAAAATATAAGAATTCGCAACAATTGTTTTGGGTCGAAAGAAAACACGAATGTTTGTCAGGCGATTGTTTGTAGCACTCATGCCTACTTTATTCGCCTGATGAAGGGTCGTATTTTCTTTTGACCCAAAACAATTGTTCTGATTGACTGAGTTCTTATATTTTATGGTATTTATAAAAATTTTATACCAATTAAGATTAAAATTTTTAGCTGGTATGGTGTAGATCCACAGCTAAGTTAATTAGCAGAGAAGCTACATTTAGATTTTCAAACACCAGCAAAATGACATTTAAATTAAAATGTCTTGTAAAATAAAAGCTAGAAAAACAAATATGCTATTTACCCAGATTGTTAGAAAAAGTGTAAAAATTGTGTTAATGATGACCATAGAAATTTTTAACTTAATATTTTATTTAAAATAAAAATCAATATAATTTCTTAAATATAACTTGATAAAATTCTTTGACATAAAATTAACACAAGTAACATATCATAATAGCAGATGCTGGATAAACATTCAAGAGATATTAGTGTATTTTACTAAGCTAGAAAGTCTTTAAAAGTTTCTTTAAGTTTTTTCTTGAAAGTGTTCATTGATAGTTAAACAATTTAAACTCTTGGGGATTAAGAAAATCAACTTTGGCTTATTTCAGGTGGGATCAGGTCAGTGTTGCCAGATTTGGGGACTTTTTTATTCAACTACCACCAATAATTTTGAGAAGTAAAATTTGACATACATAATAGACGATTAATCTTCGATGTGATTAGGCAACTGTTGCAATAAAAAAATAAGGGTGGATGTTGAATAAAAAAGTCCCCAAATCTGGCAACACTGGATCAGGTGCAAACATCAAGATTAACAGGACACCAGGATTAAATAAATGTCATTCGAAGATACAGCCTCAGCATTTTTTACCATGTTTTTATTAACTTTGATTCTTGTTTGTTTGTCCAGTACAAACCTTGCAATTGATTTTTAACTAACTTTCCGATTAGCTAGAAATTTGAAACTTCCAGGATAGCTCAGAACACAGTGACAATACATTTTCTTAACACTTTTAATCAACTGTTTCAGGTTCCTACTGCCTTTGGCAGCATTTATATGATTCAACAGAAAATTTATTTAACTAACTTCCTGACTAGCTAGACATTTGAAACTTTCATAATAGTTTAGAACATGGTGAAAATACATTTTTTTAAAATACTTTTAGCTAACTGTTTAGGGTTGCTGCTGCCTTTAGCAGCATTACCAGAACAAAGCTTGCAATCGAGTTTTAACTAACTTTCCGACTAGCTAGACATTTGAAACTTTCAGGATAGCTCAGAACACGGTGACAATACATATTTTTAATACTTTTAGTCAGCTGTTTCAGTTCCCTACTGCCTTCGGCAGCATTTATATGATTCAACAGAAAATTTATTTAACTAACTTTCTGACTAGCTAGACATTTGAAACTTTCAGAATACAGTGAAAATGCATTTTTTAAATACTTTTAACCAACTGTTTCAGGTCTCTGCTGCCTTCGGCAGCGTTACCAGTACAAAGCTTGCAATCGATTTTTAACTAACTTCCTGGCTAGCTAGAAATGCTTTCCTGGCAAAAGCCATTTGAAACTTTTATAATAGCTCAAAACACGATAACAATGAATTTTTTTAATACTTTTAACCAAATGTTCCGGGTTCCTGCTGCCTTCAGTATTGTTTATATGATTCAACAGAAAATTAAAAAATATGGTATATAAAAGTTCTTTTTATCTTGCAATTATTTATACTTAACATGTGGTTTTTAGCAAGCAAAAACACAAAAAAAACTTTATCTTTATGATCAAATATTCATTTATCAAAAGAAAAAACTAATAAATTTTAAATATGATAATTAATTAAAATAAATTGAATTTAGACTAACATCATAAATAAAAGTTGAAAAAAAAAACTTGCTACTGTATTTCTTATAGTGATTGCCATCTGATATGGAGGGCTGGAGAAGAGCAAGGGCAAGAGCACTTTATATATATAGCTGCACTTTAGAAACACAGTTGTTAAAAATATTTTCCTGATGAAGCCTTGATGATCAAGGCGAAAAACTTTGAAATGTATTTTTTAACTGTAAATAAGTCGTTTAATCAAATATGTTTTAAATATACATGTTTTAAAGTATCTTCTTTACTAATTTTATAATGATACACGTGTTTTTTAATCAGTATCTTTTTTATGAGATATGATGTTTTATAAAGATAAATTTAGAATTTAGAAGTATCAGAAAGGTTTATATTAGAGATTCCAAAAGTGTCCATTAAATAGAGACCTTAGGCATTTTGGTTGTCCAATGCGCCAGCTTAGTAAAGTAAGTTTGCTTGACTGCTATTATAATTGAATGTATGTATATTTGTGGGCATATTTAATATGCTTATATCAGTTATGTAGCTATCTTTCTATTTAAAAAAATTTGTTATTATTATTGTCTACTTTTTATTTATTTTTAACATACTCTCAACTCAACCTGACTTGTTAAAAACTAAACCCAATTCAAACTTCATCCATAGAAAAAAACACAACACACAGAAAAAAACACAACACACAGAAAAAAAAAAAAAAATCATCTAACCCAACTCAACCCAAACATGACCCACAAAATAAATAAATAAATAATAAAAATAAGCCAACCCAACCCTAGCATGATCCATAAAGAAAAAAATCAGCTTGTATTTTTCTTGATTTATCATGTACTGTAACATTCTCAATATTCCCCCCCCCCCCTCCAAAAAAAAAAAAAAAAGTGACTATGGCCTTGTTCTTGAGGAAATATTCCTTAAGGTATAAATAGTATTTAAGCATTTCTTAGTTCAGTTAAAATTGTTTCAACATTTGGTACACAACAGAAGAAACAACACTTCTTGGGAGACATCGTCAGTTTCAAAAGTCTGCATCAGGGGCGCGCCGATCCGGTGTGCGAAGTGTGCGGCGCACACAGGCGCCAGGTGAAGAAAGGCGCCAGCCGAGAATAAATTATTTGAAAAAAAAAGAAAGAAAAGAAAAAAATATATATGTATTGCTTTATTAAATCTGATTTTATAATGCCGGTCTGAAGTCATGCGACTAGTGTGGCTAAATGAGGCGCCTTGAAATATATACTGGCAAAACCTGTGGTTCTCAACAGTTTAAGTGTTTTTTGTGAAAGGACACACTAAAAGTGGAATAACTTTTTAAAGGTGCGCCTACCTTCAGCAAAATTTTCTTTGACTTTTTTAACATATCAAAGCATTCTATTAAAATTTAAAAGAGCGCCTTAATCCCCCCCCCCTCTTCTGTCGGAAAAAGGCCACTTAGATTAGTAAAAAGACAACATAACTGGTTTGAAAAAGTGAAAATTAATAGACCCGGAGATTTTATTCAGAGTAGTTTTTTACCTTTTGCAATATCGATGTAACATCTATATTAATAAAATCAGATTTTTGTCAGTAAATGTCTCAATTTCGGAAAACATTGCGATATCTTCATGTTTCACACATCGTGAAAGCCAAATCCGATTTAAGAAAATTTTCTCTGTGTGTGTGTGCGTATGCGGTCGTTGTGTCTGCATGTTTAAAACATTTTTGTCTGGGTGTCACGTGAGAACAGCTGGACAGAATACAACAGCACTTGGCAGGAATTACCCAACTTAAAATTATACCTATGAACTTTTGTAAATCCCCCCCCTCCCCCCCAATCAGGAGACAAAAACACGTTTATATGCATAACTAGGCTTCAAATTATTTCACAGTGAAGAAATTGCATATGAATCTAGATTTGAGTACAAATAAATAAATAAATATAATAATCATTGTCTACGATTTTGGAATTTTTGATTTTTAAGAAGGGAAAAAGAAAATCAATTTTCAGGGGGATATTTGTAAATTTCGGATTTTTGAGTGGAAATACACCAAAAATGGAACAAAAATGTTGAAAACAGCCATGCATCTCTTTAAGGATATTTCCATAAATCCATTTTTGGTGTTTATGATATTCGATCTTGGGGAGGGGGGGGGGGGAGGTTTACGAGAGAGCAAATTCGAGACCACTCTTTTAGCGCTAAATTGGTCCAGGTAAATTTATGGGAGTTCCAGTCACGAATTTTGGTCCGTGCATTGTTTAGATGCATTCGATGCCTATACTGACGGGATTTTACGAAATTCCCTTTCACCTTTTCCAAAGAAAAGAAGCAAAAAACACGCTTTTAGCATAATTCGACTCCAAGTTACTTCACGGTGGTTAAATTGTATATGGGATGACTAGACTTGAGTACAAAAAAAAAAAAAAAAAAAAAAAAATGCAATTTTGGAATTTTTTATTTTTAAGGGGAAAGGGGGGAATTCGCAAATTCCGGATTCTATCGAAAGAATTCTACTAAAAATGGTACAGAGATGTTGAAATGTTGAAAACAGGTATGCGTCGTCTTTAGGATTTTTCCCAAAACCCATTTTTTTTTTTTTTTTTTTTTCGATTATTATTATTATTTTTATTTATTTATTTTTTTTAGGGGGGGGGGGACGTAAAGATGGGGTGAATTTGAGACACCCCCCCCCCCCTTTTTAGCGCGAAATTTGTCATATAAGATCTATGGGAGCAGATTTTGGAGCGTAAATTGTATCTGTCATAATTACCAGTAGCATCAGTGGAACAATCTTTTTCTAAATTTAAAATGATCAAAAAAATACTTACGCTCTGCAGCGGCATCAGACAGATTTTTAAATTTTGTAATTACATCGATAGCATAAGATACTTTGGATCAAATGGATATATATTATTTCAGAATTTAAAAAAAATTAATCAAATGAATTACATTTCACTAAATAATATTATCTGTTTAAATGCTCATATTCTACTTTAAAACTTAATAATTTTTATTATATATTCTGATTTTATTTACTTATAAATGTACGTATTATTTATATCTGTGCAACGTACAAACGTGGCGGAAAAATAGTTTAAAACAGATTTTTGTATCTTACTACTATATGGAAAAACACATATAAATTTACATACAAATTACATAAAAAGTTTAGATAATGAAAATGGGCAAAATTCCTTTCAGTAGATGTTTTCTTTTCCTATTAAGTATTTTTTTTCTATATTTACCAAGCAATATTTATTATATACTCTTATTTTATGTATTTATAAATTTATTTGTTCCTTAAAAAAAAAAAAAAAAAAAAAAAAGTCAAATCTTGTCATTATATCGATAGTCATATACACTGATGGAAAAAAAAAAAATCCCAACACCAGGAAGGAGCTGTGCTAGATAAACGAAATTTGGTAGGCGTGTTTATACATCTGAAAGATGACGTCGATTCAAATTTCGAGCTACGCGCATAAGTGTGGCGCTTGTAGCGATGAACATGCAAATGAGCTTTGCTTTAAATAAGCGCTGTAAGGTTCGTGATCGTTATTTACAGTTGAGATTTGACGTAGTGGGTTAATGCTAGTCAAGGATGCCTCTAAGAAGACGAAGAAGCCATTATCAACAGCTCACTGAGTTTGAACGAGGTCGTGTAGTAGGGCTACGAGAAGGTGGGTTTTCTTTCCGCGATATTGCAGAAAGACTTGGCAGGATTGTATCCACTGTGCATGAGTGTTGGCAGCAGTGGTCAAGGGAAGGTACTGCCTCAAGAAGACCGGGTTCCGGACGGCCACGTGGCACTACTGAGAGGGAAGACCGCCGTGTTCGGCGTATGGTTGTGGCTAATCGTACTGCGTCTGCAGCTGAAATTCGAGCTGCAGTTGGCACCACAGTGACACAACGAACTGTTACAAATCGGTTACTTCAAGGACAACTCCGAGCCAGACGCTCTGTAGCGTGCATTCCACTGACTCCAAACCACTGCCGTTTGCGATGTGAGTGGTGTCAAGCTAGAGCTCATTGGAGGACGGAGTGGAGATCTGTTGTGTTTTCTGATGAAAGCCGGTTCTGCCTTGGTCGCAGTGATAGCCGTGTGTTGGTTAGAAGGAGGCCAGGTGAACGACTGCTAGCGACCTGTCTGCGGCCTAGACACACAGGGCCTACTCCTGGAGTTATGGTTTGGGGAGCAATTTCGTATGACAGCAGGAGCACTCTCGTGGTTATCCCACGCACCCTGACTGCAAATTTGCACGTCAGTCTAGTGATACAACCTGTTGTGCTGCCATTCATGAACAGCATTCAAGGGGGTGTTTTCCAACAGGATAACGCTCGCCCTCATACCGCTGTTGTAACCCAACATGCTCTACAGAGTGTCGACATGTTGCCTTGGCCTGCTAGATCACCAGACCTTTCTCCAATCGAGCATGTATGGGACATCATTGGACGACAACTCCAGCGTCATCCACAACCAGCATTAAACGTCCCTGCATTGACCGCCCAAGTGCAACAGGCATGGAACTGCATCCCACAAACTGATATCCGACACCTGTACGACACAATGCATGCACGTTTGCATGCTTGCATTCGAAATTCTGGCGGTTACACCGGTTACTAAAGTACCAACATTTCACATTTGAAATGGCTCTTCTCGCCAATGTCTCTACCTGTGATCTTGAAACTTTAATCAATTAAATATGTTACCTAGACAAATGTATTGCTGACATTTCATTACTGTACAATAATTTTTTCTTGGTGTTGGGATTTTTTTTTCCATCAGTGTATTAATTTGATGTTAAGAGTATTTTGAGAGTTTTAAACAACGAAATTGAGAAAAATAGAACTCACTACGGGATTATTATTATTATTATTATGAGTTCTAATTTTATATACTTATAAATTCCCTTTATCTGTACTAGTGCAAAATGTTAAACTCATTTATATGTGCAAACGTACTGCAATAGTACGACTAATCAAAAATTTTGTTCATTATAGTATTGCAAAGAGTTAAACCACTTTCCTAAATGAAAAGTGTTGTTGCAATAAAAGCAGATTTACAATTGAAGTGCAAATAAAGAGCAGTTCATTCAATTTTAACGGGAGTGGAATGGGAGGTGATTGTCAGCCTTGGATACAGACTTGGCAACTTAGCGATGAATTTTGCGACATGGCGACCAAACTTGGTGAAAAGTAATAGTTTAGTGTTTCCGAAGTTTAGAAGCTCTACCTTCAATAAGAGCCGATTTCTGGAATTTTCTGGGTTCGTCAACTGGCTTCTGGCGCAGAATAATCTCAAAAGTTCGCCAAATCACGACAGAAATTATTCAAACAGAAGAGACACACCCAAATATCAATTGCATTCGGACATCTGTTCTGAACGTTCGTTTCCGTTGAAATGGTTTGTATTTATTCTTAAATGAGCGAAATTCTACTCTGTGGTGTTTTTAACGTTGTTTTACGACCTTTTTGAGGTATGAATTTGAGTATGATAATTTACTGGGTTTTTTTTTCGAGAACAGTTTGAATAAAATGTATCTTTCGACAAGAAACTGTCCGTTTCTTTACAATTACTTTTTTCATATAAGAAAATCGACATTTTGATAACAATATGGATAGAGACGGATATATTGGATCAGTATAATATGCGCAATACTCGTAAAAGTTGCAATGAAGTGAAGGAAGATTTAGTTCACTAAGATTTTTTTTTGTGTGTGAGTGTGTTTAAATATTTACTTAAAAATTAGACCCAAACAAATAGAAACGTTTACACTTACAGCTTTCATCTAAGCCATCTACTTTAATGCCTCAACGCATTTCTGCACCCACATTAACACTAAATATGCCTATTTTAATTTCCTCTGTTTACCTTCACAATTGTACCTCGAATTTTTGCAACTTCTTGTATAAGGGAGATTTTCTCTTTGTGCAAGATGCACTTTTTACTTGTTTCTTTTCAAATTTCATTTTATTTGATACACTTCTCTTTTTACTAGCCATTCAATAAACTTATTACTATTAAGGTTCGAGATTCAATTGTCTTGCTAAATAATAACATTTTATAAAATGATTTTAAAAAAAGGGGCGGGGTAATATAGGGCGCCAAATGAAACTCTGCACACAGGCGTCTGACAATGCTGGCGCGCCCTTGGTCTGCATCTGTCTTCACCAACTGCACAAAGGAAAGACTACTGTAAGAAGAGTAACAAAAAGGAAAGTATGACTGCACAGAATGCAAGAAAACAAAATTAATAAGCAAAAATAATAAGTAATTTCTGCTTTTCATTCTTAGTTATTATTCATTTTATTTTTCCGTGTTTTGTACATTGTACTTTCCTTTTGGTTACTATTTCTGTGTTTTAATTGATAATCAGTCTTGATCACATGAAAAAAATAAGATCTGTTTTACCTGTGTTGTTCTTCCTATTTCTTCTTTTATTATCAGTACATTGCTTTATCTTCTTATTTTAATGCTGAATATATGTAATCGAATTGTTATTGGATAGTTACTTTTTGTTTAAGACCAACATAATCTTTCTTTTAAGGTTCTGATGTAATACCTGGCCATACATGTACATTCTCATCTCAGCCTGGTATGCTTTATTCTGGTGATGATTTCTATTTAATATCATCTGGACTAGTAAGTATTTATAATTAAGATCAGATTGTCTTTGTAATAATAAAATGCATTTTTATAAAATTATTAAATAGGTAGTTTCATTGTACGTAGCTTTTTGAAAAATGGCTTTTGTCAAGTTTTTGAACAGTTACTTTTAAAAGTAGTTTGTGTGGGAAATAGAATTATTTAATACTTCTATAGGTAAATAGATGAATATTTTGCCTGTGTGTTGATGAAATTAAAATTACTTCAGATATTAATCTTCTATTTTACGTATTTATTTGTGTTTATAATAAAACAATATGGCCAAGGTATTTTCTAATTATATGATTGTACGTTATATTTATAAAAAGTGAATATCAAAATGTGTTGCATTTTTAAATATTTTTTATGAATATACTTATATTTTATTTGAAAAGATACAAAATCACCATATTGTATGTTTTTGTGTACATAATTTACATTCATATATTTATTACCACTAAAGTGCAGAAATCAATTAATCTGCATATTAGCTAGGTAATCTGCACATTAACTTAGGTGATCCGTTAAAGTGAGAAAAATTGTTTCATTTCTCAAATTACATAGGTAATCTGCAAATTACCTAGATAATCTACACATTACCTACTAGGCACTCGTTAAAGTGAAAATAAGATCTCTGGTGTTGTAATTTTACAGCACACTGTGTTGTATTTGTTTTTTTCATTCGGGGAAAAAAAAAAAAAAAAAAGATTAGTTTTCTTTTCCTTTCTTTCTTTATTTTAATCTGTATGTGTTTTAATTTTTATGTTTTTTAAAGTAATATTTATTTTAATTTTTTTATTTCATCTTTTTTATTCTGTCAATATAAGTTTTAAGATGTTATGCATTTTTAATATGAAATATAATAACTTTAATAGCTTTCAATAAATTCTATTTTATAAATGAATGTTAGGGTTGTAATACAGTAACGATTTCTTTTCAAAATAAAAATATTTAACCATTTAAATAAAAAAAAAAAAAAAAAAAATGCTTTATTTACAACTTGTATTGCTATTACTATTTTTTTAAAAAGTTATGCACCAATTTTTAATTCGCTAAAGAAATATTAGATTAGACAAATCAGAAGCATTATTTAAGAAGTACTTCAAATAATTAAAACTGCTTTAATAATTTTTAGAATGCATGGAAATTAAAATGGCAGTTTTCCAATGCTTTATTAAACTATATTTTGCAGCATACATATATTTGTACAATGTTAGCAAATATATTAATTTTACAAAAAAAAAAAAAAAAAGAAAAAAAAGAAAAAGAAAAAACTTTATTAACACATTTTATGTGATAAACTACAATGAAATTATCTGAAAAAGCAAACAAAATAAAATAAAATAAAATAAGAATATAATCATGATATATAAAATATATAAAGAAAAGTTGAAATTAAAAGAAACAAACAACAACAACAACAACAAAAAAAGCTAAATAATGCATAAAAATTTCATATTAAGTATTTATTAAATAATGCCATAATATTGAATGTCATATTTTTCAGAGTTAAAAATTAATACAACTTATATGTATATTTTTTTTTTCATGAAGTAATAGTAATTTCAATCAGTTTAAAAATAAATTAGTTTTAAAAAGTTGTGGTTTAATAATTTCATTTCGGGAGGAAATAATTACTGTGTTGTAAATTTAATATTCATAATTCAAAATGAAGTTTCACGAGAGAGAACTTTTAATTAAGATTAGATTTCATTAATAAAATGCAGACCCTTATCAAACTCATATTGACAGAATTAAAAAAGAGAAGAAATAAAATCAAAATTAAAATAATTATAACTTACTTGTTACTTTAAATTTTGTGTTGGTCATAATTAGAAACCTAATCATGGCTTCGATGCTGCACGTTTTGCGTTTATCAATATCATAGCGGAGCGGAGCGGAAGGCAGAAGGGATAAAGTTTTAGTTTGTGTTTGAAGGTCATTCGCGTATCTGTATCACATGACTGTTTGACGCCATAGTTAATGTAAAAAAAAACTAAGGCTCGAAACAAACATTTTAACTTTAACGACACAGAAACTGCTAATGTGCAGATTACCTAGTTAAAATGCGGAAAACTCATGATTTCTCACTTTAATGGGTTATTTTAGTTAATCTGCAGATTAGCTAGGTAATCTGCACATTAACAGATTTTGAGCTTTAACGGTAACATATTCATTATTTAATAACATAAATGATACAAAGTTTGTCAAAATTTAATAATTTATGTTGTTAAAAATAATGAAAATATTGTCATTAAGCACAATAAAAATATTTTTGAATAATTGAAAGATTTTATGCGTTTGTATTTTATATATATATATATATATATATATATATATATATATATATACATAATAATGATGATCTATTTAGCATAATAGAAGCCAAGCAACAGATACAAGATCACTGAAACACCAATGGCCAGTAATATTCAAAAGTTCTTTATGTAAGAGAAGTTCAGAAAAATGAAAAAATTTCATCAAGGGATGAAATACACATATTTAAAGAAACCAGATATCAATTAACAGCCTGCAAAACAAACAAAACAATAAACTAACACGACAAATCTTAACATAAAAACATAAATTATATCGAAATTCATGAAAAAATAACCCAAGAAAGGAAGGAAGGAAGGAGGCAGGCGGCAAGATTTGTGACTTGCCTGTGGGGTTAAACTAGTTTCATGCCGGCAACACTTCCCCAGCCTGCCAAGACCAGAATAGGAGTCATATGGATTTAAAAAAGCAAAACCTCAAAGCAGATGAATAATAATAAAACTATGAAGCAACAATGAAATTTATTGAATGATTACAATGTGTTTAACAGCATGACTAGAATTTTAAGAATAGTTGACAACTCAAAAAAGAAGAAACTGAAATTTTAATGGAAAAAGAAAGTTTGTATAGTAATACAAAGTAAATGCAACAAGCCTTCTGTTCTTTTTTTTTCTTTAGCACCCCACCTCCGTAATCAAACATCTGCCCACCCAACCGCCACCTTTTTTATTCTCTTTTATTATTTTATAATTTTTTTGTTAATATACACCAAAGTGTACCCCTTTTTTTTTTATAATAGGATAGAAAAAGAGGTAAAATTTAAATTACTATTTTTATATTTTAAAATATCATTTTCGTATTTTAGAGTATTTATTTTCATATTTTAAATTAATATTGCAAAATGACTTAAAGAAAAGCTCAGATTCGACAATGAATTGCTTTTAATAATATAAAAAATAAAAAACGAAATATCGTAATCGCGATCACTTGAAAATAAACAAGTCAATAATTTAAAGTGAATGAGTATCTTGTTCCTGAAAATTCCATATATAAGTTAAATGATGTTTAAGATTTATGACTGTAATTAGGTAATAACTGATGAAAATTAGAGTTTGATTACTTATGTCAGATGCAGTAATTATAAATATTGCTTTTTATGACTTGGCAAGTGTAGGCGCCACCTTGTCTAGTTGCGTAAAATCATTGGCCAATAGGACACAAAGAAGCATTTTGTCATTAGATAATATAGCCAATAAAGAAAGATAAGAGAAGACTGGTTTTGAGCTAGAAATATGCCAAAATTATGACTATAAAAGATGAAACATGCAAAATTAAAGATCTTCCAGAGCTCTTTTATAATAAAGATTGTCTAAAAAAGTTATATCGGCCACCGGATCCAAAAACTAAGGAACGGCAAAACCCTAATGTGAAGCCATGTTCAATGTCCGTATCCGTGGTTTTGGAGCCACAAAATTCCACTACCCAGCCTGTTTACAGATAGTGAACTGTCCATTGCCTTTTTAGTATCCCCAGCCGTGATTTGGATTAAAATAAAGAGATGTCTTGAGCGTGTTCTTGTGTTTATTTAGCCATGACTGCAAGTTATTGTCTCCAGAAGCTGTAACATAAGACGATCCTACATACATATATATATATTTATATACAGTAAAAGATCTTTATAACACAAACCTAAAAACACAAGGTTTTTTATTATATAGAATTTTGCATTATATAGATTATTTTTTCCACATCATTAAACTTACCTTGTAAAACATGGCCAAATATGTCTGAAACATATCAAAACAGAGTAGGGTATTTTTAAGTTACATTCCTTGGAACAGAAATTGAGTGGATCATATTTTTTACTGTTAAATGCACTTTATAAACATAGCTTAGATATGCCTGTACAAAATCATTCATTATATCACTCACTTTCCAAAATGGAAAAAAAAAAAAAAATGTAATGATAGCAATTTAAAAAAAAAAGAAAGTTCTAGAATAAGCAGATAAAGAAAATAAAATGTATCACACTTACTTCTCAACAGAGCAACAGTTTTTTACAAAGTATTTCTCAACTGCAAAATTCATTGTTTATGTCTGAGAAGTTGTGTGTTATATAAAGAATTACATTTTATAGAATTGCATTATAAAGATCTTCTACTGCACATGGATAGTTACAAAATTTTTAATTACCTTATTATCCAAATTAATTTTGTAGAGCCTTGTCAATTTGTGTTGTGTTATTACAGTAATAAAGAAGTTTGGGGTTTAAATTAAACAAATTTTTAATAATAGATTTATAGTGGATTGGTCAAATTAAGTTTTATGAGAGCAAAAAGGTACTAGACCAGGATTTAAACCTGGAACCTCTAGCAATGTACCAACATTCTACCATCTGAGCTATTCAGGTCAATACCTGACCCTGCATAATTTCCTCTTGTGGATGTTGGATTTTTTTTTTTTTTTTTTTTTTTTTTTTTTTTTGTTTATTGTTCAAATAAAAATAAAGTTCCATAAATGGAAATTTTTATTTATTTTTTCACTTTGTAATTGTTGAATGACTACAAAAAATTATGATAGTAACTTCAACACTTTATATACAACTGATTTATGAAATAAACAAATTGGTCAAATAAATTTTACAGGAGAAAAAGTGACCCAAGCCAAGAACTTTGGGACCTTTCTTCAAAGACAGAACGTAGTAGCTAAAGGAGTAACAAAAAGATAAATTTAAAAACATTTTAATCATTTGATCGAATCATCAAACTAATGCAACATTTAAACTCAATATTTTAAATTTGGAATAATAAGCAATTTTTTAATTTCATTAAAATACAATAAATATTGCTGACCTCACAAAAATTCAAAAATATAAACTCTTCTTGTAGTTTCTTCGTGGCACATTCATTGAAGATAAAAAATGCTTTCTCATAAGGAAACAAATTTGTGGTGTAAAATAAAAAACCTTGTAATGCAAAAAGAAGAAAGTATGCTTATATTCATATTGATGCACCAAAAATCACAGGGAAAAAAATTTAATTTGATAATGAATCCTTTAATTAAAAGGAAAACATAAGGTTAGTTTTAATATCTCTAAAAATAAAAAATCACTTATATAATTTTTAGATAGAGTTTATTAGAAAGAAAATAAAATGTTGTATATTGTGCATGAAGATTAAAATTGGATGTCTATTTTTAAAATTTTTATGGCCACCCAAACACACATGCACATAATTAAAAAAAAAATAAAAAATAAAAAAATCTTGTTGAAATTTTTCAGAATTAGGCTTCAAGATGAATCATAAGGAAAGGATTAATTCAAACAGACTTCTGTGCCAAATTTAATTGTTTTGGAGCAACCAGAATATAACTAAATGTCACATGCACATACACAAAACATAGTTTGTGACTTTTTTCTTTTTTTCTGTCAGTTTAGATTGACATATAAAATTTATTAATTCTATTTATAGACAATGTAGTTTTAAGTAGAATTATGTTTTAGAATTAGAAAAATATCTACTTCATTATTAATTTATTTCTACTGTAAAATAAAATCAAAACACTGTGTAAATAATAAGATATGAATAATAATCTTCTTTCCACAGCAGGCAGAAAGATATCAGAATCTTCAACAAAGTACTTATAATTTTTTTATTTTAAAATTATCATTACGCAGTTTTTATTTTAACTTTAAACATATCCAAATATAAATTAATAAAAATAAAAAATAAAAAAGGGTAAATTGAATTTCTGTCCTAAACAAAATTTTATTTAGGAGAAGAGACTTTTTTTTAAAGTCATTTCTTCTATATAAAAACATATGGTAACTGTACGCACTCATATAAACTGTTACTTTTATGTAAACACATACTTTTATTGTAAGTATTGTTGTGTTTTTAGTTGTTTTGTAAGTGAAAATCTATTAATGATAATACTTTGATAAAATTTTGCTCATCTTCTGTATTAAAATCTATATTTAAATCCCCACTAACACTATTTTGTGTTCCTTGTCTTTGAACCTGTTCGTGAAAAGTAACATTTACATAATATTACACACAATTAAAAAAAAAAAAAAAAAAAAAAAGAAGAAAGAAAGAAAAGAAAATGATATACAGCTTACAAAATATAACAAACATAAAAAAGAAAATATATACAACTACTATACTTTTAAAAAAGTATCAATATTTTATGTTTTTTTTAAAAATCAATATAAATTGTTTATTTTGACTTAATGCCAAAGAGGGGGGGGGGGGGGAGGGGGACTATTTTTGTTTGTTTTATTTTCTTTGAAAGTAATAGGCAAAATCTAACATTTTTTCTTTTCTTTTCTCTTTTTTTTTTTTTTTTTAAATTATTGATAAGATACTTTTTCTTTGATGTTTATATACAGTCAAACCCCGATTTAGTGTCATCATCGGAACGCATAATAATATGGCGTTATACCGGATTTGGCGCTATATCGAATTATAATCCTAACTGTGGAAATGAAATAAAATTAAATATACCCTTACCTCATTATATTACAAGCATTAGAAAAATTGATTATCATAGCACTGAATATGTGCTAACTAGTATTTTATTTCGATCTACGTAGTAATTATATTTGTGCAGGAGAAAAATATTTTAAAATACTAGCTTGTGTTTTTTTTTTTTTTTTTTTTTTTGGTTTGGGAATGTTCTTAATGTTTCTAAAATTAAAAGATTATCAATAATCTTTTTACCGGTTGAATTTTTTTCTAAATATATCCTTTGTTTGTTAATGCAGTCTTTTGCTTCGTCAGATTTAATTTTTTCTTCTTCAATCTGAATTTCCTTTTCAGATGAATCCGAATTTGGGTCTTTATTTTTTATTAATCCAATAATTTCCTCTTGACTCATTTCTTCAAATGCTGGAACATCTCTTTCTACATTAATACATTCAGCTGCAGTGAGAGGATGCTGCATGCAAGTTACATTGTTTATATCATGTTGTAAATCTTTAATTTCTGCAGTGTTTAGTTCATCACTATATTTTTCACTATTTTTTAAGCCTGTATGGCTCCAGCAGTAACTATAGTCTCTATAGAAACTTCCTCCCACGATTTTTGCATCTTCAGAATCGAATCTTTTAGGGAAAGAGCAGAAAAATCATTTTTACTGATACGGTCAACAATGTGTGTGTGTGATCTGATATTTCCAGTAATGCGCTTTGAAAAAAAATTATGATTCTGGCATCTAAAGATTGCAAAACACTAGTACAATCAGGAAGTAAAAATTGAAATCGGATATTGCTGACTGGAGTTACTTTATGACAGAGTACATTATCTAATATCAATAATGCCTGACGCTTTTTCGTTCTCATTTCACCATTGAAATTCATTAACTAGTTTTGAAATAAAATTGCAATCATCCATGTTTTATTGTTATTCACATAATCCACATATAAATCAGGACTGAAAATTTTTAAAGCATTTTGATTCAGCAGATTTACCAATAACACTTAATTGTCGTTTGTCAGATCTATCAACATTCGTGCAAAATACAAGCGATACACGATTTTTAATTTTCTTACATTCTTTAACAGATCTAATGGATATTGTTTTGTCTGGTTGCAAGCGATAAAATAAACTGCTTTCATCCATATTTATAGACATGAGCAGGTTCATACTCTGAAATAACGGTATTTAATTTTTTCTGATCTCTTATTACAAAATACACATTTACCGCAAAAAAATTTCTTCTGTTTTATCAGCCCATGATACAATGAGTTGGAATACATCAAAAGAGCGGCAATAAGCATAGCGCTTGACTGGGGGAAAAAAATGCGAATTTTAACAAAAAATTATAATTTTTGGAAAATGTTGGTTGGCGCTACATTGAGTTGGCGTTATAACGGACACTTTACATTGTAGTCCCTATTCAGAAGATTTGTTCACCCATACATGTGGCGGTTAAACGGGTTTGGCGGTATTTCGGGGGGGGTCATATCGGAGTTTGACTGTATTTATTTATTTATGTTATGAAAATATTATATTTAGATAAATTTTCTTAAATAAATTTCTTGTTATATTTATTTGAGATTTCCTAATATTATTTTAGGCTACCATGGAAACTACTATTGGAAATGGCAATGCAGGATTGTGGAAATATGTGCAACCTGAAGGTACTGTATTAGAATGGCAAAGAAATATTGTTGCTAATAGATTAGCCAAAAATGGTCGTATTTGGACTAGGCTTTTTGAAATGTACAATAGTGGAACGTAAGAATTGAATTATATTATCACAATATTAAACAATTTTCACTTTTTATTTTTGCCTTAAAAGTGAATATTACTTATATTTAAAATGAAAATTTATTTGATTTTTAGTTACAATAATCAGTGGATGGTTGTAGATTATAAAATATTTAAGCCTGGACAGCCTTTGCAAAATGGCTTATTGTGGGTCTTAGAACAATTACCGTAAGTCATGATTATTGTTTTATATTATTCTTTGTTAAGTGCTATTTATTTCAAGATTTAGACATGTTTAATATTGATATATAATGATTTCAATATATTTTAATATTCATTTGATATGTAAGATGACCATAAAAATAATTTTTTTAATCAGAGAAATTTTGAATTATTTAATATTGATATTTTAAAATTTTGCATCAATAAAAAAAATTTTAAGGCCATCATAGTACATTTTCCGTCATAAGATAGCAGCATTCTAGAAATGAACAGTCTTTATTCAAGATTATCTAATTATTATCAGCCTTAGCGTGTCTGGTCAGTATTTAAGTCCTCACACAGGTTTGATAATGTAAGGGACAAAGAGTTGGGATGACATAGCAAGAATTAGGTTACCAACTGAATAACATCAAAAAGTGGGCTGTCATTGAGTGTGTGTTTTATATCACTATTTCCTGAAGTTGTCATCAGGGCTTAAATACTACCTCTTCATGATTTAATAATATTTACTGGTTAATAATTCTGATTGCTGTCCTTTCATTGGTTTGTTATCAGTATCTTTCAGTGAGTCTTTAAAAAATTTAGATTTAAAAGTAATTGTTATTATTTCTAGGTTATTTCCTGCAGTTTATTCTTTTATATGAATATTATGGACTATTTTTTAATTTATTGATATAATGATTTATTCATGAAAATTTATTTTTTCATAGCATAGCACTAATTAATTTCCTATTACATCATTAAAATGTAATTTATCGAAAAGGATTTTGAAAATATTATTTGTTTAATAAAATCTAACTTCCTTTTTATCCTTTCATATATATATTCTCCAGATTTCATTCATAGCAATTTTTATAGAAATATCTTTCAAAAAATCTAGTAGAAAAAAAAGTGTTTCAACTTTGTTACAATTTTTATGAGAACTTAAAATTACTACTCTAAATCTCTTATAGTAATCCCCATCCAAATATGCTTTCCTACGATTTCCACATGTTTTCATTCTCCAAAAACCTCTCATTTTTCGGACTATTACTAATTGAATGTTTTTGTAAAACTTTTTTTTACATTGACTGTTAAAGTTTCTATTAATCAAAGTTAATTTTTTGTTGTCATGTGCAATAATGATAAATGATAAAATATTTAAGCATCTTTAAAAATATGAAAGGATGAGAGCCCATAAGGGGTTTTTTTGGCCCTGAAATGGAGAAAAATATCAGATTGATCACATGTGAAAATTTTGCATTTAATTATTTTAGATCATGTGTATTTAAGTTTCAATCAATATTATTTATTTATACCAGTAACTGTTTGTTTTCCCAAAGATTCACAATTTTGCATTTTTGGCCAAAATTTCCCTATTTTTAGAAGCGTAACCTACTTTTTACTTCCATTACCTGACTACCGTAGGTAATGAAAGTATTGTATTTCGTCCAAAAATTCGATATCAAGATTTCACCTGAATTACATGTTTTAGGGTCTTTTGAGTCCAAAAAACATGTAATTGGTTTTTGGCAATTGGTCAGTATGTGTGTGTGTATGTATGTGGGGAATCTTCTGTCTACCATATCTCGGAAACTAATAAAGATACAGCTACAAAACTTCAGAGTTAAGAAAGAACTGGTGTACAGATGAACTTTCTGAATTTTGGGAGAAATTGGAAAACCGGAAGTGGAACATCTGAAACCAGAAATGGTGCCATAAGTCCATATCTTAAAAACGGCTCTAATGATTTTCTTCAAAGTTGCTATATAAACACTCTATTAGATGTCCTTTAGAATGCTATAGTTGGTTAGTTCAGGAAAATTGATAGGCGTCCTGTATAAATGAATTTCAGGCTGAATTTCAGGCACTGCGAGTGGATTCCTTTCAAAACGGCTGTATGGAATTTTTTCAAACTTGCAATATTAACCCTCTTTTAAATATCCTTTTGTATGCAAGAATATGCTAGGTTTTGGTAAAAATCGGTGCCTCAAAAAACGGCTCTAACGATTTTTTTTTTTAAACTGTTACATAAACCCATTTTAGATATCCTTTTGATAGATCAGTTTTAGATCTCGGAAATTGGTGTATCAAAAAAAACAAAAAAACTACCTTTTTTTTCTATTGCTATGTAAACTCTATTTTATGTCTTTACGTTTTTATGTGTTTACCGCAAACATGTATTAACTTTCTTTTACTGGAAAATTTTTAGTTTTCTATTTCATTAGCTCAATTCTGTGTCTTCTGATCATATTATCTCCAAAGAGTGCATATAATACGTGTTATAGTGGGTAATGGAAGTCGTGTGGTTGTTTCACACCAGATTTTTTTTATATGAGCACAAAGGAACAGCACTTTCCTATTTAAATGTATTATGAAGTACATTATGATGTAAATTATACATAAAGATAAAAGTATTGCTCCGTTGCGCTCATATAAAAAAAGTTAAAGTTGAAAGAAAAACAAAACATTGATGACAGGGAATACATTGCACACGCTAATACTTCTCACATGTTTCAAAGAGATGAAACTAATGAAATTGAATCTTTCTAATAAAATTCTATTTAATTTTCACTTTTGTTACATTAAATAAAAAATATTTTAAGATTTTTTTTTTAAAATCTGTATAGTTTATATTTTAAACAATATTAATACTTTTTATGTGGAGAGTAGAATCTGCGACATTTGGAAATCTGTAATTTCGCCTACAGCGATTCTTTTGGAATCTGTATGCTACACATATTTCTTAAGAATATACCCAATGTTCGCCATTACAATTAATGCATAATTGATACAAATACTTTGATTAGAAATATTATAGTTATAATCTACAGTGTGTCCCTGAATTCATAGGCCAAACTTTAAGGTTAGGTAAAATGTAAAATACATATAAAGAAGCATTTTTTGTATAGCAATATGGGGTCGGAAATAAAAATCTTCAGCAAGGCCTGAACCTGCCCTTCCTCCGCTTCAGTTTCTTTTCTTTGTCAATTTTTTCTTTATTTTAGGATTGGTGTTAGTAGTTTTTTCACATTCTTGCATTGTGCTTTTTTTTTTTTTTCCCCCATCCTGTTTTCTATAGATTTTTCTCTTTTTCATATTCTAAAGTGCAGTGCACTTTTTCCACTTTACAGTTTTCAGTTCCGATCCCATATTGCTGTACAAAATATGCATATTTACATGCGTTTTACATACCTTAAAAGTTTGGCCTATGAATTCAAGAACACCCTGTATATTCATTTGTAACAGGAACATAAATATAGGAAATCCTGTTCTAAAATTATGTAACTTTCAACAATAATGCCTACTGGCGGAGCTTGTATTTAAGATTAGGCAAATAATGACTCTGAGGGGCGTCTATGCATTGACATTATTATGTCATATTTCATAGCAGTTATAGTGAACTTTTGGAGTTAATTCACATCATTTTTTATTTTTTGTGGTCTAACCATTCATGTAATAAAATTGGAACTCAAATTTTTCAGAGCTGTAAAAAACTCACCCATCTTTTGACTAAATAATTCCAGGTTCATTTTAGATAAAGTGGAGTGAGTGTAAGGCTGATTTTTATACTAACTATGTGGGGGGGGAAAATGCCAGAGCCGGGAATTGAACCCAGGCTCTGGTATTTTTCCCATAGTTGGTATAAAATCAACCTTACACTCCATTTTATCTAAAATGAATTTTCATGGTTGATGAATTAATAAATAGAGTTTCTAAATATTTCCAGGTTTCTAACACTTTCATAAATTTTGAATTATTAGGGAAAAAGAAAAAAAAAAACCTTCATGGTGTTCAGACATAGATCAATAAAATTGACCATAAAGTTGAATTTTTTTAGATCCATGTAGAAAAATATATAGGAGTTTCCAGTTAATATTTTAGCCCATGGTATCTTCTTATAAAATACTAATAATTAAAGAAGCCACTTACTCCCCGTTTTATTATAAAGCAGGATAAAAGAAGACAATAAATTACTACACATTAGTTATTCTTTGAAATAATGTTTTCTTCAGCTTTTCACAACATGAATTACTTCATAACTAAATGAGAGAGAAAAAAATAATAAATAAAAAGCACACATTGACTTGTTATATCACATGATCTCTGGATGTATCATCAAATCATTATTGTAAATGATTAAATATATAATATGAATGAATATTAATATAATAGAACTGGCAATGGCTTTTCGGTTTACCTCCTTCTCATGCACAAATCCTTTAAGCTAGTTCAAAACAACGAGAACAAAATATCCATGGTCTGAAATGAAACACATGCTTTAAAGGGAAGGGTGGTTACCAGAAGTATGCAGTTGTCATGGAAATCAACACATAGATGAAGCTAACAAGTGCATGCATGTGCAAAGTTCAGTGAACTCTGGAAAAACTAAATGCGGAGTCAAAAATTTAATCACCAAAAGAGATAAAAGTAGTGCCCATGGCCTATACCAAGTGATTAGAAGAAAAATAAAGACACTGAAGGAATGATTTATGCTTATGATTTAAGAGAAAGGTAGCTCTCAGTAGTTTACTGAGAGTTGGCCACATCGACTAGAGCTTAAAAGAAAAGTCTTGTAACTCAAGCGAAATTTAGCAGACTCCTCAGAGGAATATCTTACAATTCCTAAGTCTCAATGAGATGCTGGCAAAGATGCTTAAACATATGAGCAGAAAAAGCCTCACAATCAAATAAAATGCGCCAAGCAGTCTCCTCTTCCAGACAACAACCACAACAAATGGGATCAGAAATGATATCTATAGTGTTAGATGCTTCTTAAGGGTATAGTTACCAGTAAGAAAGCAATTGTCTTCCTCAAACAATTTCTGTTAAGCTTTGAAAGCTCTTTATGACACACACTAAGGACAGTCATGATTTAGCTCTTTTGCTTGCCTTTGACCATCAGAACTATATCATTGCCTATAATTCTCACTACCAAGAAGCTTGAGAATAGAAGGCCTAAAAGTAGGGGGAGAAATACCCAGAACAGGCTTAGAGATACAAAAGAGTGTATTGAAGTCACAGTTTGTCAGCCAACTTTTTATCTAGAATGTGCATGTGACCAGGCATAGGCGTGCCTGGCTTCGAAATATTGGGGGGGACATCTGAGGTCAGGGCCCTATTAATGCAGGGGCACGTGCCCGGGCCCTGAGTAGAAGGGGCCCTGAAACGGCCCATTTGCCTTTCTTGCCCCGAAAAATGACAAAAAGTAGTATCATAAAATGCAAAATTATGTCATAAGACCCATATACAGTTGTATGTAGTGTACTTTTGCTGATTGTTGCAAAATGCGAGGGGGCCCACAAAAGTATGTGTGTCCCGGGCCTCACATGAAGTTAATCGGGTCCTATCTGAGATATATGCAAAGTGGAGGAATATTCTTTGTCAAAATAAATTTAAGCAGATATGATGTCCATGTGCATGTATCACAATAGCATGGGCTGGGCTTTAATTAAATAAATGTGTTAACATGCTTATTAAATATTATTAATTATTTCTAGATACAAGTATAAATTTCTTCGAGTGACTTTCTTTTTTTTTTTTTTTTTTTTAAATCTATGCGCATATTGTTGATGATTAACTGAATACACACACATACATATTTATATGTTTTTTTTTTCTTTATCTGTGTACATATAAAGGAATGACTGTATCTGTGCTCAGTTCAGTTCAATCTACTGATCGCAGATCTACAAAACTTGACAAAGGGTTACTTTGAACTCTGCTGGGGTGCGCCTCATCAAGATTTTTTTAGAATCTGAATATTTTTTTTTTCTATTTTAACCCATAACTTTTTCTTAAATTTTTGCATTCATTTCAATCATCTGCGCCACTTAGAAACGGCTGTTACACGATTTTCAAGTAATTTATTTAATTTCATTGGAAGAAAAATCTTTTATTATTATTATTATTTATTGTATTTATCAGAAAAAAAGTAGTAATATTGTAGAAAGGATAAAAATTTAAATAATTATTTTTATTTTTTATTTATTTCTTTTCTTTTCTTTATTGTATTTTTTATCAGAAAATATTTTTGTATTTAAAACATTTTTGCATTGTGCTTTGGAAAACATTTTATTTATTTATTTATTATAATGTTTGGAACCAAATGGTAGTATAGAAAAAAGAGCGAGTTGAAATTGAGACAAATTAAAGTGTCGAGCAAAAACGTTAAACAGGCAGTGAAAAACCTATGCAGCGCGGACGCGAAAAGAGCTGCCGTTGGCAGCGTGTACCTGAAGCAAAATTCAGAGAGATTTTAATGGATTTTTTTTCCTTAGTTTTTATTTATTAAGTGATAATAATAATTCAATGTTTTTGAAATTAATTTAAATATAGCGGCCGTATGTTGCTGGTAATGGACACAACAAAATTAATTTATTTTTATCCATACTCCCCCCCCCCCCACTCCAAATTCTCAAAATAAAATTTATAATGTCTTAATCTATAAACATTAAAATTTTAGCAAATAGATTGATTACACACAATGTTTAAGGAGAAACACATGAATAAACTAAACATAGAAACTGCAAAATAAATAAATATGAAATTATTAGTCTGATAAAATAATAAAATAAAATAAGTCCTGTATAATTTTTTAAACAACGCAATACAAATTTCATCAAAGCAATTAAAAATAATCTAATTAAAAAAAAAAAAAACCTTTAATAAAACTCAATTAAGATATAAAATATCAATTTGAAAAATAAATAAAATAATTATGTAAACATTAATTCGAAATAATATAAAGAAAATATAATATTTTAATTTTCTGCAGTTCGGCGCTAATAGCAAATTAAGTTTCAATAAAAATACCTTAAAATTAAGTGACTAATTTTAGTTTTCATGAATTCAGAAATTAGGACAAAAATTTTACAATTTGAATGTTATTTTCTATCATACAGATCTGAAAAATCCTTATCATTACTCATTAAATAATACAGAATTTTAAATTTTGATTTCACAGTCAGAAAATTCCTGTTTTTTTCTGAATTTCGGCAGTATTCCAACTTTCAAATCCAAAAATGTAAGAGAATACCGCAATTAGAAAAAATTTAATATATCAAGATATTTCAGATACAGAAAATAATAATAGTATTAACAATTCAGAATATTTAAAATTCTAGCGTTATTTCACATCGAACACAAAAAATGATTGGTAGACAGTGAAAGATTTACAATTTTGCGATAAAAAATTTACACTTTAGAAATTAATTTACGTCTTCAAATGCCTAAAAATTTTTAGGTAAAGGAAAAAAATAAAGAAATTCTGATTATTTAAATATTTGATGTGGCTTTCGAACCAGCAGGCTCGTATTTTATTTATTTATTTTTTTCTCCTATGATGGCTGAACTTATAATTGGTTCAAAAAATAAATAAATAAATACCTTATATTTTTGCCCTGGATCTTGATTAGCATTTCTTAAATTCTCACTAGTTGTAATCGATTCAACATTTTCAATTTCTTTTTCTTTTCTTCTTCTTTTTTCTCTTTGTTCATCATTTTTCAGAGCACTGTCAAGCTCACAATGCGCTTTAAAAATTTTCTGTCTAGATTTTATGATAGACTTATCCATTTCAATAAACTCTTCAGATTACGTATTAAAAAAATATACATATCCATAAAAATCAGGAATTCCTAAACTTCAAAACAAAATTACTACACAAAACTGTCGCCTATGATGATCATTAGCCTAATCAGATTACCTACTTTTTCATCTCTCCCTTTTTTAAAAATTCATGGAGGACGTGGAGGGGGAAGGGGGGATACACCATGTGCAACAATTTTGGCGTTGGAGAAAAACAAGTTCTTAAAACTAAACAGATAACACACAAAGTTGGATTTCAGAAAATTAAAGCGTTTCCCTTTTTTCCGATAATCAAGAGTAACATCCTAAATCTATTTAGTAAGTACTTTCTAACTAACATTAATGTGGAAAAAATTATCATAGCATGTCAAAAACAAACCAAATCAAACATATATCCATTTAAGTCAATTTATTTCAATATTTCTGTCAAAGTTGCGGTGATTCAAATTCGTTAATAACTTACACATGTCCAAAGAGGTTACTTTAAAATATCCGGACAATTTAAAAACCTATTTGTAATCAATAGGAGATAATGACCTCCCTGATTTTCGTTTTTCTATCAATAGTTTGTCATTCAATACAAAACAAGCTGCTTGTGTTGATTGCTTTTTAAGCTATGCAAGATAGTATAGTAACAAACATTCATTATAGGGAAAGAAAAGGATAAAGAAGACCCTCAGGCTAAAATCCCCTGGCTTTTGAAAACTACACTTGATCTTCTCTTCTTCACCGCTTGCAGATATGCAGGAAAAGCACAAATAATTATAACCAACCACCATAACTCCAACCAAGAACGATGATAATTCACAATAACTGTGTAATAGATTTTCCTTGTACCAGGCATTTTTTTTTTTTTTTTTTTTTTTGTGTGTTTTCATAAAAAAAAAAAAAAAAAAAAAAAAAGGTACTTTAAATTTCCGATGCCTTTTAACCCCCTAAAAAACACATAGAGGAAGGGGGTATTCCAGAAAAGTTTTAATTACAATAAGATCGACTGACAATACGCATATATCTGGTTAAAAAACTTAGTGCTGATTTTCTTTTCCCATGCAATGATGACAAAAATCTTTTTCCAATACCCCCCCCCACACACACACACACAATTTAGCGTTAATTTAGTGTTTCACAAACACAAAATTTAGAGGGGTTTGAAGAATAGTCTCACACTTCAAAGAGATTTTAACCTCCTTTTAAGTTTAAAATTAGAGGGTTTAGAAATATTTTTGGAGGGGACAGCCCATGCAGATGAAATTTTTGGGGGGGACACGTCCCCCCTGTCCCCCCCGCCAGGCACGCCCGTGTGACCAGGCACCCACAAGAGAGAAAGAAGACCAAGTTTCATCCGTGTGGCAGTAAACACCCACTCCAAAATAAAAATTAAGCTTAAAGCCAAACAAACAGTCACCTTTAAACCAATTAAAAGGCATATTAAATCAATCTTCTCTAGAAGGGAAATAAATTTTAAAAGGCGGGAGTTTCGTAAAGTCGGATTTTTCAGAGATCGCGAACCAGCTGGTCGCCGAAGGCGGTTAGTATATACATATGGAGTGACCCACCAAGTGTTTTCGGTTGGACAGGCCTGCTCTAAACCAACTTTTATGGCTAATCCTATCCTTAAGAAACAAGCTTTTATGCATCTCTACATAAATAACAGACATATGCTTTGTGCAATATAAAGTTATTGGAAAGTGCTTTAAAGTATATTGTGTTTGTAGTCTTAGACAATCATATATCCGAATTCTTTTGTGAATCCCTATATACAAAGTACTCGTGCAATTTATATACCAATATCAATATGCTTTAAAGTCTGATAAATCTGAGTAATGAAATATTATTTTCAAAGCCTTCTAAAAATATATAATGAAATGAGAACGCTAACAGACGTACAGAGGACCGAAAGACATTTTTCTACTTTGTGAGAAAAATGTTTAAAAAAAAAAAAAAACGAAATATTTTATGTATTACACTGTTCTAAAAAAAAAAAAAAAAAAATCGAGATCTGATACCATTTTTGCTGAATCTTATGTAAAATGACCTCCTGAATCCGAATAGGACTCCCATTTTTCCCAGTCACCCACCGTTTTCTAGGGACACCACCCCTTCCCCAATTTTTGTCACTGTTCAGTAATTTTATGACTATGAATTGATTTGGAGAATGAAAAAAAATTAATTTAACACCTAATATATCAAGCAGAAACGGTCGTTTTGCCAAGCCAAGCTCAGAGAAAAGCAAAACAAACAAACTACCACGAACACAAAGCATAACGCGCCAATAATAAAATCGACAGAAATAACCCAAGATCGTTAAATGCTTATTATACAGAAACCAACTTTCCCATGTTAAATCGGCAAATTTTTTTCCCGTAAAGTTTTAAATATTGGACGAACCAAATATCGCAGTAAAATGAAACAAAAAGTAAAATATTCGTATCAACGAGATCTTTAATTTGAGATAAAAACGAACTTTCTAAGTTAATAAGTAAAAAAATGGGAGCATTTTCAATTTAGCGTAAAATTAGATGTTTTGACAACTTTTCGAAAAAATTTCTTCTTCAAGAAATTTTTTTTGAAACAAGCTAGAGAATTCATAAATGTGCAGAATTCTTTGAAAACTGGTTTTTCAGATAGACAATTACTTAATCTAGGAACTTTTATAAAATTTAGCTTTTCAAAATCAAAATTTCCTATCTTAATTGCTGAAAAACTGTTAAATATCGATTGTGAATATTTTTGAAAGAATAGAATTATTAGGGAGGGGGGAAAGGGACAAAAAAAATATATAGTTACAGCATTTGAAATTCGTATATTTAGGTTTTAAAGCAAGTTAAATCGATTGCGGATATTTTCGAGTGTAAAATTATTAGTAGGAACGGAAAGGAGGGGAAGGGGCAAAGGTGTAGAAAAGGAACGGGAGTTTCGGAGAAAACCACGGAAAACCCAGAAAGAAATTCTGTACGAAACTTTCGGAGAAAACTACAGAAAAACCAGAAAATTTTTATTCTTTTATATTTTACAGAGTTTCAAATTCAGATTTTCGTTCACATTTCGTAAGAGGGCGCCGAAGGCGCTACCGCACGGGAATTTACTGCGATTTCAATAAGCTATTTTCACGATATATCAATAAGCTGTTATTAGACCTGAAACGTGTAAAAGGCGCCGCAGGCGCCACCGAGCGGGAGTTTCGTAAAGTCGGATTTTTCAGAGATCGCGAACCAGCTGGTCGCCGAAGGCAGCTAGTCATTAATATTCATACCAGTGTCCTAAATAATGTTTCAAAAGTAGTCTGACATCTTTACGATGAAAATATCTCTAAAAATTGACGTTTATGTGAAATTTTGCCCTATACTGCCATGTTAAGAAATTCGTAAATTTCCAGTAACTTGCAAAATTTTCAAAGTAGCATATTTATAGTTACTGATGTTCATTCCGGCATCAAAACTGATATTTTAAAACTGGTCTGACATTTTTACAGTAAAAAGTTTTCATTTAATGCACGTTTAAGTGAATTTTTGTCCTATTCTCCCATGTTAAGAAAATCATAAATTTCTAATAACTTACGAAGTTTTTAAAATCGAATGTTGCAAATGAATAGAGTTCTTGCCAGTGTCGAAAGTAATATTTTAAAACTGATCTGACCTCTCTGCGACAATTTGTTCTTGAGATATCGTGTACACAGACTAACAAACTAACAGACTGACCCACTAACAGACTAACACACTAACAAACACCCTACAGACAGACACCATAGAAATTTTGTCATTTTCGGATTCCTCACACCTGAAAATGTGTAGAAAAGTCAAAAAACCGAGGTCGAAAATTTTCACGATTACCTAAGTTCCCTATACCTATAGTATGATGGGGAACTAAAAGGTATTGAAGTCAGTTTTAAAATCAATTCAGAAGCTCAACCCAATGTGAAGGACAAGGCATTGGCCTTGCTTGCCCTGCCTTAGTCAGGCCTTCAAAAATGGCTTCTTTTGAGTTTTGAGTAGTCACTCAGTGGTCACTTTTTGTATATAATAGCTTTTTACACCAGAACCTATAGCTTAAAATGGAATTGCAGCAAACTTTCAGACCAAAATAATGACACGACATGTTCACCTGATACATATACTTAAAATTTAAATTTGTTTGGGAGATCCCTCTCAAGACTAGAAGCCCAGGACAGCCTACCTGCATCTCTCCCGGTTGGTACACCTCTGTGTCAACCTAGTTGTAGACCATCAGACAGTAGAGCCATAGGTGATGATAGGACAGATAATTAAATAGTAGATTTAGTGAACTGCCTTGGGATATAAACCCCAAGTTTTTCCGTTGGAATTCTTACATGCCTAAAAGACCTTCATGACCTTTTGTAAGCTGAGTTTTGCTTACAAAAGGTCATGATTATCCCAGCATGCTTATCCCAGTTCAATTTAGTGTCAAAGAACACAATCAGGAACTTGACTTCATTTGAAGGCAACAGCTTATTACTCAGAAAGTAGACAACCTAAAAATTTAAATGTCTCTTCCTAAAATAGGCAACAAGGCTTATCTTAGAGGGATTGACAGATAATCCTGAATCAGAGCACCAACGTGCAGCATGCTGAAGAGCACCATTCATAATAAACTTGCTCCTGACAGCAGTAGCTGCATCATTAGCATAATCAACACACAGAATGCCAAGGTTGACAAGATAAACTAATAAAGAGTCAATAATAGTGCACCACACAATAGGAGAAAGAACACTCTTGTGAGCAACCAGAGCAGAGATAGCACGAATCTTCGTGCAAGCACTTTTATGAGGCGCAAACATACCAAGAAGACAACAATCTAGTAATCATCTATTAATTACAGGATTAGAGCTCTACAATATCAAGAAAAATATCAAGGGCAATTTCTTTATCATTAATGCTCATTTCTAAGAGAAAGGAAAGCTCATAGTATGTATTAACCCATTAGGCACCAAAGCTCCCAACACACAGATCTGCCAACTGCTATGAATAATTTGTGATTGCTACGAATTTGATCTGTAAACTACGATGCGACGTAAATCGGCTAAAACTACGAATTTTTATCTAGCACCAAAACTGCAGTATTTCTCACTACGTTTTGCATTGCAATTTTCAGTCTTTCTTCATCCACGCCATACATGCTAATTTTTAATTTAAACTTGCGTTATTAGATTCTAGGATGTATAAAGAGATAGAATTGTTAAATATTTCTCATTTGTGTATTTTTTTGTGCTCCCCCTTGCACCCCACCCCACCCCTAACGATTGGCAAACAAACACCTTGCAAAAGCCTTGGGATTTCTAATCTTTTTCCATCCACAACATAAATGTCAATGTTCTTTTTAAACTTACTTTATTAGATGCTAGAACCTATAAAGAAGTAGAATTGTTCAATATTTCTCAATCTTTTTTTATTTTTTAACCCCCCCCCCTCCCCTAGCAATTGATTATCAAACGTCCTCAGAAGCTGTTGAATGTGTTTAATATTTATATTTAAACATTTTTTAAATAATTATCCCAGTGCTAATATTATAATTTTTTGCAATCATTATAATTTATACTATTTTTAAAAATTATACACATAATTAAACACACAACAGAAATATTTATTTAACGGGCAGCATTTTTGCTGAATTTTAATAGTGTAAAAATAGTGTAAAAACAAGAATTCTGCATTTTGAATAAAATTATTTTATACCTGGTTTCATAAAACATGTTTGTTTCTTAAACAGTCTTTCATTATATATGAATACTAATGCAAATTATTTAGATAAAAATAATAACTTTTAAAAATGTTTAATCTGAGGTGTGTGTGTGTGTGGGGGGGGGGGGGGGGTTAGTTAAAAAAACATTAAACATAATGTGGCCGGATTTCGGTGGCAAATAAAGCCAGATCTTCAACATCCAGCAGTGCATATTATCTGCGGAAAATGTTTCATCAGCACTGAAATAGTACCACGTGGATTATACGCAAGAAATACGGTAATATACATACATTTATTTGTTTAGAATTTGTGTTTTGTATGATAAAAATGAACCAATCAACCATCCAATCTATTTTTAAAATTAGTGTGCTACTAATTGTTATTTTCAAATGTTGGTAGGTATGAACAGGGGAACATTTAATTAAGAGTTTTTTTTCTCTACAAGTAATTAAGATAAATATATTTTTTTATTATTTTCTTCTATATGTATATAGTGTTGGATTCGTGAAAATTTTCGAACTCCAGTTTTTGATGGATTTACATGTTTTGGTATGTCTTGAACATGATTTGGCTGTTTTTAGAAAATGTCTGTCTGTCAGTCAGTCTGTTTGTTTGTCTGTGTGTGTGTGTATCACAAATTTGTGGATGCTGTATCTCACGAACCAATGAATGAAATTTAACCAAACTTGCTATTTAGTTGGGCCCTGACATAAACTGGTGCTGATTAGACTCTGTGATAATTTAAAACAAAGTTATCAATTTTTCTTATCTTTTAACGAAAAAAAAAACTTAGGAAAAAAATCGTACTTCTTCTCATAATTGCAAAAAATTGACTTTCTTTCAGCATTTAATTATATCTATAAATTCTGTCAGATAAAAATTGTCTGCATTTATAATGGAAAATTATTTAATAATTTAATTTATAATTTATATTGAATAAATTTTGTGCAAAATTATATAGAAGAAAGTCTAGTTTTTTACCATTGAATATTGAAGTACCTAGCTTGGTTGGTAATTTTTTCAAACAGTTTGTAATGTAAGTTCTATTTTTTTTTTATTTTTTTTTTTTAATTATTCAAACAAAATTGTCTGCGTCTACTGCATAAAAAAAGAAAATCACCAAGAATAACTCATTCGAGTGCAGGGATTTGAAACAATGGATATGAAATAAAACAGTTCTTTTCTTAAATTATAAAATACAGGGATCAAGAAAACTAATTTAAAAGGGTTTTGCAGTTTATCAACATCTATTCTACCCCCATTAGGTGAAAAGTCTCCTATTTTGGAACTGTATCATATTTTCTAAAAAAAAAAAAAAAAAAAAAAAAAATTTTTTAAACTATGATTAGAAAAGCACATTGAAACCTAAAACATATGAAAATTCAAAATTTTTCAGAAGGATTCATATAGCGGTGCTTAATGGTTAACTGGTTGACAAACACTCTATGAGAAAGGTAGTAGCCTTCTATCAAGAAGAATTTGATTCCTAATATATCTGTCAATAAGCTTCTGAATTGTTAGCAACAGAAAAGAAGGGAAGCTGATAGACCTAAAGAATTTAGTCTCAGAATAGATATCCTTCCTTTCCTTATTATTATCATTATTGTTATTTTAATGTAAAGAGGATAACTTTTGAAATTTGAGCAAAAATAGCAAATATATTAAATTATCCTTTTGAAAATTTTTCTTTAAAAAAATTACTATTTAACCAGTGATATAAAAAATTAATATATACATATATATATTAGTTAATGAGATTGCCTAACTTAGGATAACAATTTTGTTTTGAAAATACAATAACAGGTGAAATGTACATTTTCAATACTCTTCAAAATATCCAAAAAATAAAATAAATAAAAAACACCTATTACAATTTCTCCCCTCCCCTAAAGACTAGAATGTCATAGATAATTTTTTATTGAATTAATGTAAGTAAGGGAATGTATTTTCTGATATCAATTTGAAGTTTCTTAGTTTGTGAGCACTCGCAGACAGTTTTCGTAGTAATATCAGAAATTGTGAGGGTTTTGTTAGTTAAAGCAAGGTATTCGGTGGAATTGAAGTGTCATGAAGAAAGTTGTGGATGGAGTTGGGAATTTTAACTAAATGATGGCTTTTGGTGAGGTTTTGATGTTACAATTGGATTTGAAAATATTTTAAGTGAAGTTCTGTTATGGTGATTATTGAAAATGATTCTCGAGTATAATCTATTTAAATAAAATATTCAAAGCAACAGAAGTTTTTTGGAGCAGTTCTATGAGTCTATGAGAGAGTTTTTGAAGAAGGTTTCAACTAAAAGCTAGAGCATGGTATAGAGAAGTATACATTAGTCATTTTAAATTTAATATTGCCAGTAATCTTGGTGAACATTTGCTCCACTCATTTTTTCCCTTTCATTTAATACAATCAAACACTTCAATTAGCAGATAGTAAGTTCCTCTCGTACTTGAGTACTTAATAAACCATTGTTTTTAAAAAATCTTTGTCATTTTTAAAATCTTCGCCTTGTACCCCCCCCCCCCCCCCCAAAAAAAAAAAAAAAAAAAAATATATATATATATATATTTTATTTTATTGGAATTATGATATTTGTATGTTTAAATCACATATTACATTAAAATGCCATTTTCGAATTTCATAGAAAAGTTTTTTAAAGTGTCGTTTATAAATATTTGAATAGCTTTAGAAGGACGAATTAACTTTAAAAAACGTTAAATACCTTTAACAATCCTTCATTTTTAGCAGCTTTAATTATTATATATTTCGACTACATTCGTAGTCGTCTTCAGATGTCTTTGCTGCACTATTGAAACATGTCTTCATCTTCTTCCACATCACTTTCCCTCCTGCTTACGTCACTTTTCCGCCGGTACGTTTTTATCACCTGTTGCCAGTCATCTGCTATGATGCTATGCTCTCTCTCATTTACTGCTGTGTTAGAGGTTAATATCTCTAAAGCTTCGCGTTTCATGGCGTAGTTGTGTGAGTTATAGGGGGCTATTTTAACAGTTTTTAGGGTATTAAGTATTATGGGGTTAGTTTTATGTGTGCGTGATAGGGCGGTGGAGCTTCTATTGTATTTTAGATCGTTAATATGTTCCATTTCTCTGTCCTTGATTTTTCTCTTTGTCATTCCGATGTAGGTTGCAGGTTTATTGTTATTTACCTGTAATGAAGACATGTTTCAATAGTGCAGCAAAGACATCTGAAGACGACTACGAATGTAGTCGAAATATATAATAATTAAAGCTGCTAAAAATGAAGGATTGTTAAAGGTATTTAACGTTTTTTAAAGTGTCGTTGATAATTGAGAAATCTACATATTTCTATAACAATCAGTTTTAAAGTTTTCAAAGCGCAGTAATAATAATTTTTCTTTTTTCAGTGGCTATGTAACTAGTGAAGATAAAACAGATGTACTGAGAAACCAGTCATACTGGCCCTCTTATAATTCTCCGTAAGATAATTTTTCCTTTCTTTTAAAAATCATTATTAGTTACAGTAATATTTCTCCCTGTTTAAAATATTTATGAGCCTAGCTCGCTACATGATTTTTAATTATTTATCATGTTTATTCTATGTTTTATACTAAGGATATAACAGAATTAATATTAAATTAAGGAAAATTGAATTTTAAATTATAGATTGTTAATAATTCATAAATTGCTCCTGTAAACTTAGTTTTGGTACATAACACTTTAAAACTCAAGAAATAAAAAAGATAGGGAAAGTTCAAGAGTCAATTTTGTATGCTAGTGTAATTATACATTGTCTGTTCTCACAGTTACTTAAAATTAAGTCCCAAACATGTTTCTGTGTGCCCTGGAAATGCCAGGCACAATTAATAAACCAATTAAAATTAATAAAATCTGTAATCAAAAGGTAAAACAAAAACTATGGGAGCAGTTTTTTTTTCATATAATTCAGTAGCTTAGCTATCAAAACTAGTGGAAATGCTCAATCTAAAATCAAGAATCCACTGAAAGTTCCCTTGCTTTGTTCAACCATGGATATAACAGTGTTCACACTAGAAAAAAAATTGTGAGTGAGACTTATCCACTCTAAGAAAAAAATTAAGTGGAATTTTTCAAATTTAATTACATATTTTACTTTTAACAGAGTTTTTTTTTTTTTTTTTTTTTCTTTTTTTTTTTTCTTCCCTTGGTTGAAGACCGGCATTTCTTTTTTGAAATCAAATATTCAGAATCTAAATTTTCATCAGAAATGCAGATGAAATTTCTCAACTCCTTAACATTTAATCTGTTTTAAAATGTAATTTGATTTTGAGTACTCAAAGAGCACTTGACTGAAGTACAGTAATTGGAATAAGGGTGATTCTCTGGAAAAGGGGAAAATTGAAGTCCCTTTTAAATTTATAATTAATTTGAACAGTTTTTTCCAAACAAATTATTTTCATTATAAGCCAGACTCTTACTCTGTCTTGTAATTACACCATTTCATAAAAATACCTATCATAATTTTTTAAAAATTACAAAATTACAATAAAAATGTCATTCCCCTGCCTGTTCCCAAACCCGAGTTAAATATGTTACAAGTATAAATTATTAATTACAATTAGTTTCTTTATACATGGGAAAAAGCAGAAAAGCTATACTGTAATACATCTTTTGAAATAATGAAAAGAAATTTGTCCCTAAGTGTTGTTATCATTCCCCTGTTTTTTCAAAAATAGTTATTAATAATCCTGATAGATGGCTTTGAAGTCAAACTCAAACAAAAACTTACTTCTGACCAATGAGATAAAGGATGTGTAGAAGTATGAAATTTGTAGCCATTTTGTCTTTTAGTGTACAGCATTCCAAAGTTGTGGTTTTTTTTAAATATTTTTATTCAGCATTACCCTGGTTTTAGTTTTAAAAGATATATTAGAGGTAAATATTTATTATAATTTTTTATTGTTTTAATATTAGTGCTTCTATATATGTATGCATTTTTGAAATTCTTTGTTCTGCTATGTAATTACTAGGCTAATTTATGCAAGAAAACCATCATTCCCCTGCTTCATTTCCCTGTCAATAATTAAAACAGGGGAATGAAGATATTATCAGGGAAATGATAAAATGATGTGAAATGTAAAAGATAAAAATTTTAAATATATATTCTCTGAAAGATTAAATGAACGCAGGTGATGGGCAACAAAATTAGAAGGTTAACAAAACTGAATTTAATTCAGCCATAATATTTCCTCTACAAATATGGATGACAATTCACAGTCATCAAGTTCTGTTGATCGCTCTCAAGTAGATTCAAACTCAACTAGTTTAAGCTTCTCTACTCCATCTAATTCATGTTCAAACACATTAATTACAACCCAAAAATTATCTGGGCAAAAGAAAGTTCTAACTTTCTTTCGCCCAGATAATTTTTTTTTTTTTTAATAATTAAAAAAGAAAAATTATCTTTTATTAAGCAAATTATATTGAATATTGATTTTTTTTTTGCATGTTTAATTGTATTTTAGCATTCAATACTGTATGTGTGAATTTTAACAAACAGGTATTTTATAATGTAAGCATATTATATGATAATTGTAATACAATTTACCATGTATAATAGCTAAGTATTTTGTCATAACTCCTGATCCCATTGAGATCCCACTCTAAAAGTTTTAGGTTATATAGCTTTTAGTATAAACAAAAACATATATTTTTTTCAGATTTTTTAAAAACACTATATTTAATTTTTTTTTAAATTTTAAAATTTCAATTTTTTTTTTTTAAATTTTTACCCAACATAATGATGTTGCATATCAAATTAAACCTTGTGAAATACTCTTTAAAATGAGGGGTCATAAACTTCGGTATCCCTTATAGAACTGGAGAAATTTGAGATTGAAAATGCTTATACAAGCTAAAAAATGCTGATTTTTTTTAAATTAAAAAAAAAAATTATTTTTAAAAGATCGAACAAGATAAAAAAAATTTAAAAAAATTTATTCTCATTTATATCATCAAAGAGAATGATTCCTGCAAGTTTCATAGATATCTGAGGGGGTCAGGTTGAGTGAGTGGTTGATTTGGCATGGAATGACCCTTAGACGTGATAGGAGTGCACTTTTCAGAAAATGTAAGAAATTGAAAGACCAAGTGAAGATGCTTAATAAGAGATTAGAAAAGTACAAAAAACGTTGTCTGAGATTAAATGATAAAACTAGAAAGAAACTAGAAAAAATGACCCCAAAATCCGAGACTGATTATTACTTTAAACACCCCAAAAATTTTTCACAAGTTATCAAGAAAAATTAATGTTTGGAGAGGTGCTCAGTGCAGAGTTAACATCAAGCTATAAGTTTTTGAAATCAGATAGAACAAAACAAATGTATCACAAGATTTTGTCCGGCAAAATTCTGAAAAAATATAAACTACTTGCAGCAAGTAAAGAGTTTTTTAGATATAAAAGGTATGCGTCTAATAAACGGAGGGATTTACATTCTCCACTACTAAAGGCTGAAGAGAAAAAATTCTGGTAATGAAAACATAAAGAAAAGTGTTCAGATATTTTTAGAAGATAATGAAAACAGTATTATGTGTCCTGGGAAAAAATATTGTATCACAAAGAACAAGCAAAAAAGGTACCTTTCTGACAGTTTAAGAAATCTGTAAAAAGCCACATGTAGATTAGTTATCCAACATTTTGTCGGTTACGACCTTTTTGGGTTATACAAGCAAAAGTAGCAGACCGAAATACATGTTTATGCGTGAAACACGAGAATATGGAACTCATTATTAAACTGTTACATAACATGAATGTAATCAATGTAAGAAATATTACATCTTTATTAATGGAGCTATGCTGCTTTATTGATAATGAGAAGTGCTTGCTCAGAAAGTGTCAGAAGTGTGCAAACAATGTTGTATCTCATAATGAGTTTGATGGTGATGCTGAAATTACATGTCAGAAGTGGTTAGCTATAAAACACAAATATACAGATAAAAAGACTGGCAAAACAAAGTTTACATCTAAAATCAACAAAGAAAACGCTAATTTGTCTGTACAAAATGCTATTAAAGAATTGCAGAATAATCTGGATGAATTTCTTTTGCAGGAAGGAAGAAAATTACACCAATTTAGAAGTTTGAAAGCATTGAAAAAAAAACATTGCAGCCAAATGAAGTGATAATACAAATAGACTTTAGAGAAAACTATAATTACAAATATGGCCATGAAATTCAGTCATACCATTTTGGGGGATCATGCCAACAAGTGACACTAGATACTGTTGTTTGTTATTATAAACAAGATCCTAATGAATTGTTCAAATCGGAATTGTTCTGTACTTTATCTGAATCCCTTCATCATGGTCCAGCTGCTCTTTCCACTCATTTATATCCTCTTATCACAGATTTATATGCAAGATTTCCTGTTATTGACTCTTTACATATATATAGTGACAGTCCTTCAAACCAGTATCGTAATAAAGCAATATTTCCCTATATATCTACTGATTTGCCAAATGCATTTCCAAATATAAAATCCATTACCTGGAATTATTCTGAGTGTGGCCATGGAAAGGAGCCCCTGATGGAATAGGTGGTGTGCTAAAGAGAACAGCTGATAAAATTGTTGCTCAAGAAAAAGATATTGCTGATTTTTATACATTTGTTGATGCATTGAAGAAAAATTGCAAAGGTATTAAGTTATTGTTATTGAGAAAGATAAGATAAATAGGAATGTCATAAATTTTGAAAAAAAAAGAAGGTATACATTTTAAAGGGACTATGAGAGTCCATCAAGTATGTTGGCACAAATTTTATCCAGCACTACAGTTTTGCTACTTGAGTTGTTTCAATTGCCAAGGTACACAGAGTTGCAAATATTTTAACTTAGGTGAAGTACAGGTATCAAGACAAAATGTACTGAAAATGATGGCACATGCTAAAAATGATGAAAAGATAAAAAGAGCAGACGTTAAGAACACTGATGCCAGTCTTGTAAGCAATAATGTAGCACAAAGCTCACTTCAAGTAGGAGACTGGGTTCTTGTCCATTATAATAATCAGCTTTACCCAAGAGAAATATTACATTTATTTTCTGGAGAAGTAGAAGTAAATGCTATAGCACATACAGATGTGCCAGGACATTTTAAATGACCAAAAGATATAGATGTTCACCATTATCCAACTGAAGATATCGAAAAGAAATTAGTTACAAAACCTCAGCCTTGAGACAGCAGAGCAGCCCATTACTTTTTCCCTAATGAATCATTCTAAAATGTAGACTTTTATTATATTATTATTTCAATATCAAAAATCATATACGTATCACATCAGAATGTTGTAGTACTTAAACCTTATCTCGGTGCTTATCAATCTGTTTAATCCCCAATGTTACAGCTGATTTACACTTAATAAAATAATAATAAAAATCTGAAAATATATGACCTTCTTGTAACCTCTCTATAACATTAAATGTATTTGTGCATTTTAAAATAACACAGATCATCCCCCTGTTCTACCATCATTTCCCTGTTCTACCAAATCATTCCCCTGTTTCCCATATCATTCCCCTGGCATGAGAATTTTTAAAAATCTATATATATTATTTATTTTTAGGAATTATGAACTGCTAGTGATATAACCTGTATAAAATCATCTTTTAAAGATATATGCACAATAAAGGTTACATATTTTTATATTTTATAAAATTATAATTTTGATTAGTGAAATACCCCCTTTTCGAGAGAACGACCCATAACCAAAATTATTTCATATTTAATTGATATCTTTAGCTTCCAAACTTGTTTTGTTAATAAAGTATACACATCTGTTTGTTAATAAAGTATACACATCTTTATACATTCTGTTAACAAACTTTTAGAATTGAAAAGGGTTTTGATTTGATTATCCAATTTTCCATTTTTTTTTTTTATTCAACGATTCTGAGAGAAGCTAAAAAGCAGAGAATCATAGGTTTCAAAGCAATCATTATGTTACTCAAAGCAACTAAAAAAATGGATGAATTATTCAATGAACAGTGTGAAAAAATGCCAAGAAAATCCCCCTTGGTCAAGGGGGATTTTCTTGGCATTTCCCCACAGCATTTGGTATTTCCTTGCATTCCCAGCATTTTTCCTTTCCTTTTCTTGACATTTCCCCACAGTTTTGAGTGGGATTTTTTTTTTTTTTTTTTTTTTTTAATATAGTGAGATTCTCGTAATCCCATCCACTAATGGGAACCCTGGTGTAAGTAAATAAAGATGTTTTGATTGGATTACCAAAAATTTGTTATTGTGTTCCATAGAGTGCATCATTTCATAGATACACCACAGTAAAGGAAAATTTATTCTTAAAGTTTCTCTATTTTTGTATTTCTTTCATTATAAAGTGTTATGTACCAAAGCTAAATTTACTGGGGCAATTTATAAATTATTAATGATCAATTTTGAATAGGATTTTTCCTAGTTTAATATTAATTCTTTTATATCCTTTTTTATAAGCTATCAAATATACATAAGTTATATCTATATACACAATCTAGTTTGCTATATGGGACAATTCGTGAAGTATTAAACCCTATGATATTTTTTAAATTATTTAATGGAAGGTAAAATTTTATAAAAAATTTATTAGGTTCAGCCTGTTCATTCAAAAGATTTCTGCCTCTCAATAAAAAAAAAACAATTTTTTCTTCTGTATAATATACATGCATTTTTTTGTACAAAGGGCTGTATACATATTAAATACGAAATTTAATACATCGTTTTTCTTTATAAAGGATTGAATTATACATTAAATTGTAATAATATTACCTTAAAATCCTTTTTATAAACGAGCATATATATTTCGGACCCAGTCGGGACCATCTTCAGTTTTAAAAATCATGTTTTTAGCGGTTTGTTTCTCTCTGTCTCTCTCTTTGTGTGTGTGCGTTATTAGCATATCTCAAGAACAAATAGTTGCAGGAAGTCCAAATTCGATATTCGAAATCCATATCATATTGCGATGCTACACTAAGCTATTCTTTGCAATCAGACAAAGGGTCATCCAAGAGAATTCAAATACATTACGTCTGTGAGTGAAATTTCTCATATGTACAGTGTGACATCTATAGGCTGCCCTAAACAAAATTAAAAGAACAGATTTTTTTTTATGCATAAAATATGTTTTGTGTAGATTGTGGTATAGCAATCATTCATCATTCATTTACAGGGTTACTCAGAGTATTTGGATATATTAGAGCTATATTTGGGAATTGCTGGAAGTGTATTTCATTTTGTGTTACATGTTTTACATATAACACTAAATTTACGTACACAAGTCGTGTATATATTAGATTGCAACATATGAAATATCCGATTTTCATGGTCTACTTAAAGAAAGAATATATTTTTACAGAACAAACTTTATTAATCAAAATAGGAACCATTAGCTTAAATACACTTTTTCCAATGAGAAACAAGTTTTTTTATGCCGGTATCATAAAATGTAGTCGTCCCGGAGGCAACAAATTCATTGAATACTGCTTCAGTATCCTTTGGATTTCTGAAGCATTTCTCCTGCAAGAAGTTATCGAGATGTTTGAAAAAGTGAAAATCTGTAGGTGAGAGGTCAGGTGAATATGGTGGGTGGTCTAAAACTTCATAGTTTAATGTGTGCAGCTTTTGACGAGTTATCATTGAAACATGCAGTCTAGCGTTATCATGGAGAAGAATAGGGCCCTTCCTATTGACCAATGCCGGCTGTTTACGTGTAAGTTTCTGGTGCATTTCATCGATTTCTCTACAATATTTCTCCGCTGTGATGGTTTCGCCTGGTTTTAGAAAGCTATGGGGAATTAAACCAGCTGAGGACCACCAAACAATCACCATAACCTTCTTTTGATGCAGTTTCAGCTTTGGGAAGTGTTGTGGAGCCTTGTCAGCATCCAGCCACTGCGCTGAATGCTTACGATTGTCGTACAGAATCCACTTTTCATCACAAGTTATAATTTGAGAAAAGGATAATTTTGGTTGTGAAGAGGAAGGGCAGGCGAGATTTCAAAACGTTTGCGTTTCTGATTCTCATTCAATTCATGAGGAACCAATTTATCCATTTTTTTAACTTCGTCAATTAATTTTAGTTGACGTGAAATGGTTGTAGGAGATACACCTAGTTCTTCTGCATAATCTCTAACAGTATTGCTTGGAAATACAATTTTTTTTAAATTATTATTATTAAAATCACACAATCAACTGATTGGAAGAAAATCATATGTATTCAAATTTTATTTTTCCGACTAAGTGAAAATAATGCCTGGACCGGGAGTCGAACCCCGGATCATTGACTTACAAGATCAAGGCTCTACCAATTGAGCTATCCAGAGCAACAACCGGTCAGCATTACTCACTCAGACAACCTTTAGGCAGAAAACATCTGGTCTATCATATAGATAGCTCGACAGAAATAAGCCGCAGGTAGAGGATAACACCATTAAATAATGGGAGAAAGAAATACAATTTTTTTATTATTATTAAAATCAATTAGTGATTTTAATCAATTAAAGATCAATTAGTGATTTTTCTCCGCTGCCTACGGCAGCTCTTTTTTCTGCCCATGCTGCATCGGGGGGACCAGGTTCCCACTGTCTGCGAAAAGGTCTAAGCCCCCGTTATTTACACTGTATTACGATTTGATTCCGACCAGTATAACAAAAAAAAACAAAAAAAAAGTAGATTTTCTTTTAAAAGGAATTAAATACACGAAAAACAAATAAATTTTAATCAGTTTAATCCTTTTTCACTATATACTACCATTCCCCCCCCCCAATAAATATTATAAATTAAAAAAAAAAAAAAAAAAGGGTTTTTTATTTTAAAGGGATTAATTTAAAATGAAAAATAAAAAGTTGTTATACTATAAAAATTATACATAAACATAACAATTTATTTATATTTGATTTTACCATTTGATTTTCAATACCATTTGATTTTTAACAAATATAATAAATTTAAAAAAAGAAAAAAGAATTCCACCTTCAAATGAATGTATTAAATAAAAAATAAATAGTGAAATAACTGTTGCTAAGATATGCAGACGATTACAATCAAAGAATTAAATTTATGAAAAATGAAGCATTAAAGCCAATATTTAAAATAAAAAAACATTAATTAAAAAAATTCAAATTCGAAAAAATCTCGATGAGATGCACACCTGCAGGGTCCCAGATACCTGTATGCCAAATTTGGAAGCTCTGCTATCAATAGTGTGAGCACCAGAGTGCAGACAGACACACACACACAGGCACTTTTCTTTATTTATATTGATAATGATAATTATATAATCAGAGTTAATTTATAACTATTGCACATTTTTTTCCTTTAGATATTTTGAAGATATTTTCAATTTAAGTGGTGCTGCAATAAATGTACAAAAATATGGAGATTGGTTTTCTCATGATAAAACTCCTCGTGCCTTAATATTTAAGAGAGATCATTCCAAAGTTCATGATATTAACACCATGATCAAATTAATGAGGTATGTATATTTCTAAACATATATTTTATGTAATATATATGGTGGCAGAAAAAAAAAAAAAAAAAAAAAACTAGCACCAAGAAAATATTAGTTTAAAGAAATGAAATTTAGGCAAAGCAATTTTCTAGGTAACATTTATTTTATTATAGTTTCAAGGTCACAGATTAAAATGCACAAGAAGAACTATTTCAGAATATGAAATAGTGGTACATTAATGAAAGCTATAATTAAATTCAGGAAAAATATTCAGTTTATTGAACACCAAAGAAAAAGTTTTATTAGCAGACAGCCGTTTCAATGCCATTTAGCATATTGTTTTCAGTTTTAGCAAAAGTTTGTATCTCAAAAACAGCTCTAACGATTTTCTTGAAAATTGTTTCATTAATCCATTTTATATGCCCTTTCTCATGTATTATGTGGTTATTACAGGAATATTAATGATCATCCTGATTAGGTAATTCCGTTTTAGAGCTCGAAAATTGGTGTTTAAAAAAATAACTCTATTTTTTTTTTCTTATTTTTTGCTATGTAAACTCTGTTTTATATGTCTTTATATGTGTATCAAGTTTCTCTTGCCAGAAAATTCCAAAAAATGCATGTAATACGTGTAATGGTGGGTAATGGAAGTCGTGTGTTTGTTTCACATCAGATTTTTTTTTTATGTATTACATTAACAGGCCTCACAGCATTCCTAAAATTTTACTCTCATTTTATTACACAATTTCACTTTTCCTATTACTATACTGTAGCACCGATCAGTATTATTTGATACTTAATTTTGCTGTGATTTATAATCAAACAAAAAAATTCTTTAACCCTTACTTACTAGACTTTTTGAGAATTTTTGAAATCTCTTGTCCAAAAAGTTTTTTGAAAAAGTTAAAAAAGCAAATATGTTAAGTTTTTTTTTTCGGGGGGGGGGGGTCTGTAGTTTTTGCGCCCCTAGGCAGTCACCTAAACTTGCCTAATTGTAAAACCGGCCCTGCATATGTTGACGTTTTAATTAATATCTATGCAACTTAATTAAAAAATTTTATTTATTTTTCCCTATCCCCTTTAGAAGGTTTCTGTGCACCCAATTTTTGTACTTCTATGCTCACTGGGGACTGAATATATAGATATACAGACAGACAGACAAACTTTTCCTTTTACTGTTATAAAAAATAGTAAATTTGTTCAAGTAAAATAATACAGATCACTATTTAAAATTTTTCATACCTTAAAATTAATCCTTGAAAAACAACGAATATATTTCGGCTGTTGTCACAGCCATCTTCAACGTTGCGAATGACGAAACATTGGATTGCCTGTCTTCATAGTAAACAAAATCCTCCCGTTGATGTTTCCTCTTCACTTCATTTCGCGGTAGACAGGAGCTGTTGCCATTCTTTGGGAGGAAACATCAACGGGAGGATTTTGTTTACTATGAAGACCGGCAATCCAATGTTTCGTCATTCGCAATGTTGAAGATGGCTGTGACAACAGCCGAAATATATTCGTTGTTTTTCAAGGATTAATTTTAAGGTATGAAAAATTTTAAATAGTAATTGTAATCCTTTTGTCTTGTAATGAATAATACAGATCAGTTGCTTTAATATATGCAATGTATTACAGGGATATTAGTCTTATCAATAAAGCGGAATCATTTGTGGTGACTAGTTATCCTTTCTTGATGAGATATGCAGTTGTAGCTGTAGATAGGCAACCTGAGTGGAGAGTTTGCTCTTAGTCCTGAAAAATATCACAAAGAACCCCCAATAGATAATCGGCAGCACTGATTCACTTTTAGAGTGGGGCCCCAAGGGGTTTATTATTTATAGCAAAACGGTTGGAATGTGCTTTACGGTCCTTCTTGGCGACTCGCGGATAAAGATGCCAACCTTAGTAACCACGGTGTTTATGCGCCGCTGAACGATCGATGTTTGAAATGTGGTAACCTCCCCATGATGTTTTGAAACTATGATTTTCGCGTACGTTATTGTTGCCAAATGAATTTCGTGCATTTTAAAGACTCATACGGGTTACTGATCGATGCGAAACGAAATTTCCTACGTTTTAAAGATTCATGGAGTTTGTGTGAGACGTATTTAGTGATATTTCTTTGGTTTTTATGTACGCTTTACTGATCGATGCGAAACGAAATTTCGTATGTTTAAGAGATTCATGCAGAATGCGGGTGAGGTATAGAGTGATGTTTTGTTTGTGGTTTTCATGTACGCTCCGCATACATACGTGCATATTACTGGTCGCTGCAAAACGACATTTCGTCCGGAGGACATCATTTGGATAAAATGTGCTTTTAAGGCAGTGATTTTTTTTGTGTGTGTGGGGGGGGAGTGAATTTTTTTTTGTGTGTGTGTGTGGGGGGGCAGTGTTTTTTTTTTTTTTTTTTTTTTTGGGGGGGGGGGGGATTTTTTTTTTTTTTTATATGTGTGTGGGGGGCAGGGTTTTTTTTTTGTGTGGGAGGGGGGGGGCAGTGTTTTTTTTTTGGGGGGGGGGGCAGTGATTTTTTTTGTGGGGGGGGCGGGGCAGTGTTTTTTTTTGGGGGGGGGGGAGGGAGGGGGCAGTGATTTTTTTTTTTTTTTTTTTTTTTTTTTTTTTTTTTTGTGGGGGGGCAGTGTGTTTTTTTGGGGGGGGAGCAGTGATTTTTTGGAAGGGGGCAATGTTTTTTTTTGGGGGGGCAGTGCTTTTTTTGGGGGGGAGGGGGGGGTTCATGTACGCGGAGCGTACAGACGTGCATATTACTGTTCCCTGCAAAACGAATGCTTCGTTACTCATGTCATAAAGCTTTTTCGCCGAAGGGCCTCCGCGTCCTCGGTGCCTCCCGCTTGCATTGGACGCGTCCACTGCAAGCGGGAGGCACCGAGGACGCGGAGGGCCCTCCGGCGAAAAAGCTTTATGACATGAGTAACGAAGCAAAATAAAGGGATTTTTTTAATTTTACTGATTGCTGCAAAACAAAATTTCGTAGGTTTTATACATTCATGCACAATGCGGGTGTGGTATCCAGTGTTTTTTTTTTTTTTTTGGTTTCATATACGCGGACCGTACAAACGTGCATATTACTCATTCCTGCGAAAAGTCACCGAAGCACAGTGCTAGTGCGAAGTTAAATGCTACCTTACTGGCGTATCTCCGAGATTGTCGCCGAAGCGCAGTGCTAGTGCGAAGTTAAATGCTACCTTACTGGCGTATCTCCGAGATTGTTGCCGAAGCGCAGTGCTAGTGCGAAGTTAAATGCTACCTTACTGTAAGGTGACCATACGTCCGCGAAATTCGAGGACTGTCCTCGAATTTTGGCCTTTTCTACTTTTTGTCCCCAAAAATTCTTTGACTACTCGGGGACGCTAAATGTCCCGAAATTTAAATATTTGCGTGTATTTTTTCAAAATCACAATCCATTCCGTGGAGGATCAAAATTGTGATGGCATGTCTCCGGACTACCTGTGGGGGTAAGTGCTAGACTGTCGCCAATTGTCCATTGTACAGCACTAATGAGACGTAAAACCCATCTATTCCAATCCAATCAAAATCGCAGTCTAATAATTGGATTATCTTGAAAATCAACGGAACTTTGAAATAAAGACCCTCATACTTCATGAGCAGAGAAAGAATCATGCACTACTAATCAGTATATAAATTCTATCTTGCCCGATTTATGTTAAGTGAAAAATAAAATTTGCTTAATGAAATTATTTCTTGTAGTTATATAATCGGGAATAATTTCTGCCTTTCAGGGAGTGGGGATTCTAAAGATTAAAATGAAATGGTGCTATTTTGTGTTTTCTCCTATCATCATCATAATAAAGTGTACATGGGTTCTATAGACTTGATTATTTTAATAATGCTGGGATAGTTTAATTTGCATAAACTTACCTTAGGCTCAGCAATTTTTCATAGAAAAAAGTGATTCAAAGCATTTTGTAATGTATAAATCAGAGTTCTTTTTATTAATAATGCATATTGGTCTATCGTGTCCTCGAAAAAGTCCCCAAATAGAGTTTTCAAGGTCCTCGACATTTACTTCGATTTGGGGACAAACGGTAATTTGTCCTCAAATCAGTGTTTGAAAATATGGTCACCTTACCTTACTGGCGTATCTCCGAGATTGTCACCGAAGGGTAGTGCTAGTGCGATGTTAAATGCAACATTACTTGCGAATCTCCGAGATTATCGCCCATAACGCAGTAGTAGTGTGACGTTAAATGCACTCTGCTTATCTGGGTTATATTTAAGGTTATTGTTGTATTCTCTGTTTTTTTTTTTTTTTGGTCCTTTCGGAAAGAGTCTGGTATTTCGATTTGTTTCTTTTGTTTTTTGAATTTTGGCAACAGTAGGCCGTTTCATTGCATCATGTGTCAGGCAAGGGACGCACACGTTGTTTGTTGTTTTTCTTCTGAGAAATTGCGATTTATTTTAAATTGATTATTTGTGTTGAATATCATAAGAAATACGTTTGAGTACGGTTTGAAATTGTGTTGATGTGGTTGGTGTACATGATAAAATCGAAATCTCCAGAGATTATTTTCTTCGTTTTTCCAAGAGTAATGTTGTTTGAGTGTGCCGCTTTTCTTATTTAGGTAAAATTGTCATTTGTTGGTTTTGTAAAATTGAATATTTAGATTGAGTATCTTAAAAAAAAAGCTTTTGAGTAGCGTTTATAGGTTTTGTACAATTGAATGTTTATGCTGAAAAAAAGCTTTGGATTAGTGTTTAGAGTGATGCTAGAGTGGTTGGTGTACATGATTATATCGTTATATGCAGAGGGGATATTTCTTTTTTTCGAGGAAAATGCTACTGTTTACGGAAATTATAAAACGGGTAAGTAAATAAACTTTCTTTTTTATTTAAATGCTTATTTATGTATATTAAGTTACTTGTGCTGTTTTTGTTTTGTAATATTTCTTAGATTTAGTTGATAACAATTGTGAAAAATTTGTATTTTTCTTTACTCAAGTATTTGTAAGATATTTCTGACGCTTTATGTTTACATAATTGCTTTAAAGTACGTAAATCGGCCCTTTTCGAAAGGATGGGTATGAAAACCGTGCTTCCAGTCCGGAAAAATTTGTATTTTTCTTTACTCAAGTATTTGTAAGATATTTCTGACGCTAAATTTGTATTTTTCTTTACTCAAGTATTTGTAAGATATTTCTGACGCTTTATGTTTACATAATCGCTTTAAATTGCATAAATCGGCCTTCTTGGAACGGTTATAAAAACTGGGAAACCGTGCTTCCTGTCTGCCATTTTGGAAAGGACGGGAGAGAAAAACGACACCGCGCAGACTCGGCGAGTTCGGAAAAAACTCACCAAAAAATCGCCAAGAAGGACCGTAAAGCACATTTTTACCAGCAAAACTAACAAAGGAAGTGTATGAATTTGTAAAATTCCTTTTAAAACAAAACGAACTAATTAAATAGTGTATTTGAAAACTAATAGGGTATAAATTTTGCAAAACAGATGAAAATATGACCCTAGGAGTTTTATCTTTTTTATCAAAGCCAACAAAAACAGCCCATGGGTGCATGAATATGTGAGGCTGTGTTAAGGTGTTCAATTTATAACTGGTAGGACTTGTGCTTCAAACTTTTTTTTTTTTATTGAAAAGAAAAAGTCTTAATTTTCTTTTTAATTGATACTAGTGAAAAATGTAGGAAAAAAAAAAAAAAAAACAATTATTTTATATAGATGTGCTTGATATAAAAATGGAATAAAGGGAAAAAAATTAAAGAAAAAAAAATCATGCTTAAAGTTCCAGATTTCATTTTTTGTAATCATAGTCATTATTAGACTGTGATTGGGACCAAAAAAAAAAAAAAAAAAGATCAAAGCATAAGCAATGAGCACAAACCTATTTAAGAAAATTGATTATTGATTACAATCAGTTTCATTAAAATATTATTTAATATTGAGGCATATATCACAAACATTTTGGAAATAAACTGTTTAACTTTTTTCTTATTATTATCTTAAGAGACCAAATACTGGAGTGTGAACATGAGACCTACTAGTCACCAGCCAAGCATTTTACCACAGCTCCACACCTTTGTTCTAAAGCTGGTCTCATTTGTTTTGAATAAAAAAGAGTAAAGTTTTTAAGTTATATCTTGATTCAGGGAGTGTAAATGTGCAAAATTTATACCTTATCCTATGTTTTCAACTACAGTGTTTATTTTTAGTTTGGTTTAACTTTAATAAGAATTTTACAGATTCATACTCCACTTCTAAGCATAGATAGTTTTTAGAATTTTTCAGATTTATTTATTTTTCTTTTCCATAATATACTAGAGTAATTTTAGTAAAACTAGCTATCTTCTTCCAGGTATAATGATTTCACTAATGATCCATTATCTCGTTGCAATTGTACTCCACCTTATAGTGCAGAAAATGCTATTTCTGCTCGTTGTGATTTGAATCCTGCTAATGGAACTTACCCATTTGCTGCCTTGGGACATCGACAACATGGAGCTACTGATATGAAAGTAATTCCTTTATATTTTTCTTCTATTATGTTTATTTACATTTGCAGGCCTAGAAGTGACATTCTTTTAAAATATTATAGGAAATATAGGAATTGGCTTTTCTAAATATAGGAATTTTATAGGAATTAATTTAGGAAGAAGATATGTATATGCACACAAAAATTATGTATGGAAATATTAAAATTGTGTATACAGTATCAGGGTTCTCACAAAGGAAAATTTTTATATTATTTTATATTTGAATATTTGTTGATAGCTATTTTAAAAATATTTCTATTTAAAAATAGTAGTATCTAAATTTCCCTCTGTGACAGCCATGTACAGTATGGAAATGCATAAATAAACATGTTAACACACTGTAAAATTTATTTTTTATACTTACATATTTAACTGGAAATCCTCAATTACGACCTTAGTACATTTAAATTGTAAAAGTATCTTTGATAAAAATTCTTAAATCAATCATGTACTTTAAAATATAGAAATCTTATAAATATCAACATTCAGGTTATTTTAAAATGATCTTATTTAACCACTTCAAGAGGTTATTACTGAAGTGGTCACTTCAAATAGTATCAAGTGATATGATTCTAACAAAACAAACTAATAGTAAAAACTGCAGCAAGACTTTATTTATATATATATAAGCAATTGTTTCAATAAAAGATAACTGGAATTATTATTATTATTATTATTATTTGTACAAATAATGTTATAGTTTCATTATTCAGATATTACAGAGTTATTTTCAAAATATCCACAAACAGTTTTTATAATTCAATCCTCTGGATAATTATTTAAACAATTAAGGAAGAATTTTTACAAACAAAACAATAATTGAAAACTCAAAGGCTAATTTCCCTATTTTATTTGACAATTTAACAGTAAATAAAATATTTCTTAGAAATATTTTCATTATCGAAGAACGAAATTACATTAATTTTGATTTTTTGCTTTCAGCCTCAGTTAGTTTTTCTGTCTGAAATTTTACTTTGGTAGTACCAGATTCAATCATTGATGAAGCTACACTCATTTCTTTAAAATCTTTATTTTTAATGGCTTTTTGAAGTCTTTCATTGCCTTCATTCAGTAATGTTTGTGCAGTATTCAAATCATCTTTTAATGATTCAATATATTTTTCCATTTCTGAAAGTTTCTTTATTTTCTATTTTTAATTTCTTTTTTATCTGTTCTGACTCTTGCTGGGCATGTTTTTCTGCTTGGACTTTTGCAGCTTCTTGCTCCTTTCTTTTATCTTCTTTATATACTGAATAAGCCCTGTTTACAGAATTCAACAGTTTTCCAGTAATTGAAACATTTGAAATATTTTCATAACGTCGAATAGTATCTTTTACTATTCTCAACCCAACAATTGTTTTTTCAGATAAGCTGGTTCTATCAGAAGAAAGAATTGCATTATTTACTGAGAATCCTCATTCTACATCAGCATTACCATGCGATAATGACAAACATGATTTAATCAATAAAGAAAGATTTTCATATTTTGCTAAACCAGTATATTTGTCCACGAGTTTTAAAACTTTCACCCAATATGAATCAATTCTTTCATATTGCAAAGTTTCATCATCTTTACTTGTTTTAACTATCATAAAATTATCACACAATTCCTCTATCTCTTTATCAAGGCGATAAATTTGCCATTCTCTGACAATAACATCAATTTTTTTATCATTCAAGTTTAATGGCTTCATTTTTAAACAAAGCCGCATTACAGCATTATCTGAGGAATTTTCTCTCATTAATGGATGCAATATCTCCAGATCTTTAAGAAAACTGTTCGACACAGGCAGATTATCAACCAGATACTTAGTTAAACTAACCAGGCTCTTCCTCAGTTCCGTTCTTAAGTTAATTCTTTCACTTTCTTTTAATTTGGATATTGCTCTTCTTGCTCCAATACCTATGTCAATATCTTTTAAAGGTTTCAAATTTTCTGAACTACTTATATCTATATCAAGTAAAGCTTTGCCTTCATGTGTACCAACACAACTTTCTTTCAAAAATTTTCGCATCACATTACGCAGCAACTCATTCATTTTATTGTACAAAATATGAACTAATGGAGCTTCTTTTTGAAATAATACTAAATATGATTCTAAGATTGGACATAAATCTGAAATAAATTCCAAATACACTGGAGTTGACTGGTCTTTTAAGGCTGAAATAATTCTTTTATATCGAGGATTTTCTTGAATAGAAGATAAGCTTGACTTTTGTCGTGGCAGAAAATTTAAGAAATATTCTCTTAATGATGGATACACATCAATAATTCTATTAATGACAGACCCTAATGTAAGCCACCTTGAATTTACATGTCTTAATAGAAACTTTTGTTCACAATCAAGCAGCTTTTGAATCTCTTTCAAGTCTTCTCTTCTCGCTGCACTTACTTTGAAAAAACCAAAAAGATCATTAGCAAACTGGTCAATATCAAAAGATAAAGATGCCATTGCTTTTGAAACACTGTTATGGATTTTGTGTAAAGAGCATGTCCCAATGTCTATAAGTTCAGGACAGTTTGCAATAGCAAGCTCTTCGTTTAGCTTTTTGGCCACACTCAAATTAACATTAGGCCCATCCATGCTCAGCATTAAAAGTTTACTCAGAGGCAATTTGTGTTCATTTAATGTACTAATTATGTTTGCACAGATCTTATCACACTCTGCATGCCCCAAAAATACTGAGTTCATATATGAATTCACAACTTTTTCAGCTTTTTCGCTAAAAAATCTAACATAAATATCTAGTTGTTTTTTTATTTGACAAGTTGTTGTTTCATCAAATTCAATAATGAACCAATTTCCTGCTGTTTTTAATTCTTTGATTAATTCTTCTTGGAAATATGGTCCTAGACCATGAGAAATTATATATAAAACCTTCCTTTCACTTAATTTCATTTGATTAACAATTGAATTTCCTTCAAACATTATTTGGAACAATGAAACAACATCTTTACAAGAGGCGAAAGAAAAGTTTGCAGCTGCAACCTTCATTGCCCATAAAGCTTCAGCTTGTGTTACCATCTGCTCATTATTTAACTGGAGTGAGTTTACAGAATTTGAGGCAGAACTTGTATCATATCTATTGTTACCTAAATTAAATGATAGCTTCATTTGACCCTTAAGTTGTTTTGAAGCATTTACATGTTTACTTGTTGATGCATGTTGCAAAAGCTGTGATATTCCACTATTTGATATCATAAAATAACATTTGCATAACATGCAAAATGCTTCATAATCATTTCTTCCTTGGTTACACCAACTACTTATAATATCACCATTACTGTCTGCTGCTTCGAGCCATTTTGTACTAAATTTTGTAGCCCCACCAGGCATTTTCCTAAAAAGAAAAAAAAAGTTATAAGTACCTACATTTTTAAATTTATACAAAGCAAAGTCAGTATTTTATATTAAAGCTATTTCTGAGCAAGGATGGATCATAGACCCCTGTTTAAAAGACACTTGTGGTAATATTAAAAATACCATGGTAACTGGCATAGAATAAAATTGAAAATTTTTTAACTAGTTATTTTTAAATAACTGAAATAATGAAAGTAGCTCTATAAATAAAATTTTTACGTATTTAATATTATTTTTATTAATTTTCATCTTAAAAAAAAAAAAAAAAAAAACCCTCATACGATTTTATTTTTGTTAATTTTATTACAATTAGAGACAGTTTTATACATAAATACATGCTTTTTTAATTATTATTATTTCCACTCTTGATGTATTTAATTTCGGAATATTTCATTATTTTTCTTATGGTGATCTTTTGTAAAATGAGTAACAATGTCTGTTTGAAAAAAATAAATAAATAAATAAATAAATAAAAAACCGCTTAAATTAGATTTTTTATTAATGTAATACACAATTTTCTCGTTCGATATAAAAAAAAGGGGGGGGGGAGAGATTTTTTTATTAAATATGTCAAGTTTACTTATTTTCATTTCGAATGTCCGTTTTATGATCGTTGATTATTGTAAAGATACCATTTCTTGACCTCTAAATGTTTCATACTTTTTTTTTTTTTGTCTTAGTACTTTAAGTTTTTCAATTAAAAGTTTACCTTTTATTATTTTATGCAATGTTATTAGTTGATGTTAGTGATAAACGATCGTTTTTCAAAACTGTTTATGGCAATTAAGTCCACAATTGACATTTTATCACCCACTCATTTCCCCTGCCCCTACTCTTAAAAAAGAATATTTAACAAATACATTAAAATTTAATAAATAAATTTTATTTCATTGCGAATTATTATTTTACTAATTTTATTTAATTACAGTAAAAAAGAAAAAAAAAAAAAAGTCAATACAACATGCAATTTTTTATTTAATTAAAAAAAAAATTATATCCCTTTTCCAAAGTTACACACATTTAATAGTTCACTAGTAAATGCTCTTACAGAATCTACATTCAAAACGCAGCGAAAATAATCTCTCAAAGTCAAAATAAACATCAGCCAAAAGCGAAAGTTCAACTCCGAAGGGGCAGAATCATTTTTCATTTTCAGGCACCGGAAAATTACTGGGTCAAGAGCATTGAGAAGTTTGTCTCCTCTCTCTTCTTCTCACCCCCCCAGCAGCTATATTAACAGTAAGTAGAGGGGGGGGGGGGAATCGTATTCGCATTTATTCGGTTCCCCCTACTTAAGCTCAGTGCCGATTGATTTAAACAGCTGCAATAATTATATAATGTAAATAAAAATTCTCCAAAATAGTAAACTATTTCCCTGGGTAGATCGTATGTGAGTCACTGAAAATAAACAAATTAAGAGAGAGGCAAAAAACAGCCTAATCATCTGCCTGATGTTTGGAAAGAAATGAAGAGGAAAGGTTTATGGATTATACGCCATTTTAAGATGATATATATATTTAAAAAACAAACAAACAAAAAAAAAAAAAAAAAAAAAAAAACGTTATTTTGTAGGTTACTTGAGGATTCATGTTAGATAAATGCCGCCGGATAACAGATCTTTTGATATAATTTTATTTACTTTAATATGAAATATTTTTTCTTGGTAGATGATAAAATATTATTATTATTACTTTTTTTTTTTCAATATAAATTTTTCCATTATATCCGAACAAAATCAAATATTTATAATAAAATTTGTTTTTTGTTTTCCTTAATTTTTCTAAACTTCAGTGTCAGTATGCAATTTCGCTTTCACTGAAAAATTAGGGAGCTTCATCAATTATGAAAGCAAAATTAGAAAGAGAAAGTCTTTTCTTACTTCACATTAATGCTTTTATTATTACTATTTTAAAATTTGCTTTCTGAGGATTTGGGCGACCACATTAGTGGCTGAGCTGTTCTGTGCTCAAAGCTGGTAGATGGGAAGTGCTGGGTGCGATCCCAGGTCGTACTCACTGACCTAGCTGTTCTGATTTTTCTGTGGTTTTCTCCAAAATTCGCGTAAATATGGGCCAGGACCCCTCAGAAAGACCCACACGGAGGGCACTCTACCTACAGGCCTAGGACCCTAATGTAGTCAATCGGCCTTAAGCCACAGCTATCAACACTTGCGGTTTTGGGCATAACTGAAACAGAATACAGAACTTAGCTCTCAACTAGATACATGTTTAAAAATTACTATTATTATTTTAAATTTCTTTCCTCTCCTCTTTCAGACTTTGCAAATACCGGTTTTAAAGATTAATAACAAATAAAATACTGTTTCTTTTACCACTGATGATTATGATAATAATTAAGTAGCCAAAAATGTCCAGTTTTACAGCAATTCCGGATTATTGGAGCCCGATTTTTCGGCTTAATACTACATGTTTCGTATAAAATTCTCAGCAACATCATTAGGTTATATTTTAGCATATTAATAGTATCGATTTCTTACTTAGAATTTCACGCGGACTTTATTCGCGATAACATCCAGTATATTTTTTTCCCCCAGACATATGCAATACAATAAGAAATTACTGAAGTTATAAAGATTATATTATAATTTTCATTATTTCTTTTCAAAGGCATACAAAATTAAGAATTTAAAAAATGTATATTTATTATAACCCATTCTTATAATTTAAATGATAAACTAATGAAGCACACTTAAGACCCTAAAATTGCCTTATGAATACTTTAAAATAATGCATGCAAAGAGAAATAATGTAAATTAACTCACCTGGCAAAAATAAAAAGCAGAGAAATTCTTTTTTATATTTGAATCTCTTCAGTTCATTGTTGAACTTTGTTCTTCCTTTTCAAATGACTTATGGTTTTGGTCTTCATGCGTAATAGCGTAATCATATGCCTATATAGAAACAAAGAGAAGGGAAGGGAAATTGGATCTGCAAAATTCGCGCGATCCGCGATCGGCAAGACAATGACGTATCGCAAGGGGAAGAAAGGGGGGGGGGATGAACTGCTTTGTTGGCTAAATAATGAATACGGTTCATCCGCTGGTAGTGCCATCTCTTGGCCAGATTTAGAGTTAAAATTCATATACTGCGCATTCAATCGGACGTTCGTAAGTAGGTCGAAGCTAAAATATAGGAAATGTTGAGCGACAATTAAAAAAAATAGGAAAAAAAGGAGGTTTCATAAATATATAGGAAATACAGGAAATATAGGAGCGCTGCGAGGCCTGCATTTGATTTCTGTGATTTGAATTAGGCTAAATAAGTTCATTTTGTTGTGATAGAAAATATAAAATTTATTTAGAAAGAATGTATTAAGAAAATAGTTCTTTCTTTCTTCATACATTTTTTTTAAGGCAAAATAAAAACTCTTGAATTATTACATTTTTATTTTTTTGTTTATTTTCACTTGTTAAATGCTTAGTTTCAAAATTACGGGGGGGGGGGGGAATTATTATATATATTTTTTTGGATTATTATGGATAATGCTTCAAAGTAGTCATGTATGTTTATCTAAATATTTTTATTTATTTATTTATTTTGTGGCATTTTAATTATATTGAAGCTTCAATTTCTTTTCAAAATTTATAAAAATGTTAATATTTTAATAATCATTCAATAACTATAATGGTTACTCAATCATCATTTAAGAATAAGAATGTCGAAATAGACAAACATTCAGGGTTGCTACAGTACCTGGAATTAAAGGAAAACCTGGAAAAATGTATTAAAATATAGGGAAAATTCAGAGAATTAAAAAAATTATAGCAAAAATGGGGGGAAATTCTGTGATTTTTTTTATTTTGTGGAAAAACATTGGAAAGCTGTTTTCATAATCATATCCTTTTTTAAATTTTAATGCTTTGTAATGTAGAAGAAAAAATCATTTAATGGTTTTCTCCAAATAAAGTAAGTTAATAAAAACTGAAAACAAACAGAATAAACGCTACTGCTTTTGTAATGTACTTGGGTCTGCATTTTATCACCTGATGGAAGGGAAGGATATACGTAATGAAGGCCATAGCCAAAAAATTTTATTCTGCTGGGTAGGACCTTTCTATAATTTTAACCCTCTGACTGCTCAATTTGTGGACCGAAATAGTGTCAAAAATTGTGTATTTTTTGTTATGTATATTTTAAATCTATATATATTGGAGAACTGAAATATGCATTTTTTCTTTCTAAAAAAGATTTTTTATATAGATTTTTATCATGAGAAACTAAGCTGTCAGAAAAACCAATTTCAGATGTTATAAAAAAAAAAATTAATAAATTTCAATTGAATCTATATATTAATTTGAAACGTGTTTTTGTCTGTCTCCACTAAATTGAGAGAACGGCTAAGTGTAAAAATTTGGTTCAGGTGTCTAAAAAAGGTCTTGGTCTGTAGATATGTTATGAAAAGAGAAAAATAAAAAAAGTCGAATGGTTCCCCCCCCTGGGGGGGCAAGGGTTAAACACACGTTGGCGAGCATAATTCAGCTCCAAATTACTTCACGGTGAAGAAATTGTACATGGGGGACTAGACTCGAATACTAAAAAATCAATATCTCTGATTTTGGAATTTTCAATTTTAAAGGGGAAAAAGGGGGTAAGTAGATTTGAAGGGGGGGGGGATTAGTTTGAGAGGGAAATCAATTCTAGACCCACACATGTAGCAACTCATTTTAAACGTCTTGAAATTTCATGTAGATTGGGGCTGTTTGTATATAATATAGTGTGCCCCCTAATGGTGAAAAATGGAACTAGGTGATTTTGTAGTAGACCCTATCATGTTACACCTTATTTTAAAGGTCTCAGTATTTCCTGACTGCTGGTGATGTTCGTACAGAACACACTGTGCCCCTTGGTGGTGGAAAGTGCAACTAAAGGATTTTGCAGTTGACACCACCATGTGACACCTTATTTGAAAGGTCTGGTCTTGGAAATTCAAGGCAACTGGTGATGTTCGTATACAACATACTGCACGCCCTGGTGGAGGAAAGTGAATTTTGCGTAGCATGCCTGCTATACGGTACCGCAGCCATAGACAGCGGAAACGCAGGTCAAAGGTTTGTTTGGTTCAATGTTAATTTTTGAGAATTTTTTCATGTTATTAGCGGCTCGCGTATACGCTGCCGCAGGCACCGTGGTCATGGGCCCGAGTTCCGTTCGGTTTGAGGTAATTTTTTGTTACAGATGATTATTTTTTTTCGCGATGCTTTAATTTAAAAATAGAAATCAGGTTATTATCATGGGCTCGGTGCAATGCCGGTCGAGTTCATTCGGTTCCAAGTTAATTTTTGGGAATTTTTCCATGTCAGTAGCAGCTCGTGTATGCGCTGCCGCAAGCCTCGGGGTCACAAGGCAAAGTTTTGTTCGGTTCAAGGTAATTTTTTTGTTACAACTGATTATTTTTTTCGCAATACTTTTATTTAACAGTAGAAATTCAAATGAAATCGAGTTAAAGATATGAAATCATACCAATTTAAGGTTCATTTCTATTTATAAACATTTTTCCGAATTTCTTTCTTTAAGTGAAATGTCGTAAATTATATTAGATGTTTTAACTTGAAGTTCATTTAAATAATGATGCGACAATTTTTGAAACATTACAGTCAATAAAGCGTCCATCGAATTCGACGGGTTCCAGCTAGTTACAGTTAATTTCTATTTATTACATAATATAAAAAAGTAAAATGTATAAAACATAAGAAAATATAATGCACTGAGAAAAAAATACCTTAGAAATGTAGTTTAGTATGATAGAGTTCGAAACATGGTTCAAGGCAAAGTCCAACTTCATAATCTTTGCACCAGATTCATGTTTCTTTGCGAATCTGATACATCATCAGGAATATATACTCTGTCAATCGCTGAACGTTTTCTAGCAGCCATTTCTGATTTGATTAGAAAAAGGTTGACAAACATAGGGAAGTTAAAACGGTAAATACCAAGTTCCTTCAAATGACGCAATTTAGTGGACGACTAGACATCTGTTGGTCAAAACCTAAATTAAACATCCAATACTGTGTATAATTTATTTCACTGGTTAAATGGTGAAAAGGCGGGATGCACTCCTTAATAAAGGAGGAAAAACACATGCCTGCAAAAATCGTGGGATGAGCAAATTTTGATACATTTGAGTTGCCCGTGAAAATTGTGGGATGAGCAGCCAGAGGGTTAATTATCATTTAGCTTCATAATTTAAACTTATTTTATCATATTGAGATCACCGCAATATAGGTTCTTTGCCTAACTCGCAAGTATAAAAAGAAGTATTAAAGAAAACAGATATTAATTACAAAAAAATATATAATTTGTTAAAATTTTTTGAAATACAGATTAAATTACAAATAGCATAGTTTCAAAAAGTGATATAAATATTAAAATTACATATATTAATATTTTAGAAATGTTTGAAGTGAAACTAGGGATAAGGGTTCTACCCAAAAGCGTTAAACTTAATGATAATTTTACTGAATTAACAAATACTGCCATTAGAGGTCTGCAAGGGCCAAAATTTTTAGGCCCGGCCCGGCAGGGACAAAAAATGATAATATCAGGCCCAACCCGGCCCGATTAAAAAAATATGTAAAATAACAACAACAACAAAAAAAAGAATGCTTTTCTATGAAAAAGATTTTTAGTATGTGTTTTGCAGTGGTTTTATATAGCCAAGCAATAGAATGTTCTTTAACAAAACTGCTGAACTTTTACAAAGTAATTATATATAAACAGAAATTCTTTATTACAGACATACAGAAGGCACAAAGACAGACAGAAAGTCAAATCGAAAATATTAGCATTCACCAAACAATATAGGAAGGTATTTAAAATGGTTAACACTAGTAAAGATGCACTTTCAACCATTTCCTCTTATACACGATAATATATCCAAATCTTTCATGTGATCCGGTAAACAAAACTTTAATTCTAATCCAAATATATTCAATAGAAAAGTTGTTTTTGCACATGCTAAAAATAATGCTACTTTCATCCAGTGCACTGGAGTAAAGAAAAAGGCGTTTTCACGAGAAAGTTACAGTGGAAGGATTTTTATTGCCTTCATACCACCTAAACTCTACAGACTATAGGACACAAACCTTATACACAGTAACGTATCTAATTTCTTTTGTTTGTACATGTGCACAAATTAGTAGTGACATGCATACTATTTTGATTAGAAAACCATCTAATATTACTTTAAATAAAATATATTAATTTCAAGACATGCTAAAAATATTTGTGGAAAATCAAATCGTGAACAGACAGACTGATAGACAATTAAATTGAAGTTACAGATATTTTTTAACAAAATACAATTTTATGTGACATACCAGCCTATAAGATTATGTAAAATAAATGACTGAAGAAATATTTTATCACTTTCCATTTTTGTACATTAACAAGGAAACTAAAAAAAGATTCCGGCTGACACGGCCCGTAAAAAATTTCATCTAGGCCCGGCTCGAGTATACATAAAATAATTGAGCCTGATCCAACCAGAGGGCTGGACCAGGCTCGGGCTCGGGTCGTAAGCCCGGCCCGTGCAGACCTCTAACTGCCATACCCAATATTAAGATCATCTTCAAAATTAAAAAGTGCCCAAGGGATCATTTTAAAATTTGCTTACCCATTAGATCAGGGTGCGAAATTTCCACTCGCCAGCTTACCATTGGCGATTGAAAATTTTACTGTGGCGAGTAAAGTTTCGGTCTAAATGTAAATAGAATTCTTACAGTATATGGTACAAATATATATATATATATATCGATTTAAAAACATAAAGTCATGCTAATCTTAGGTAAGGTGACCAGACATTCTCTTTTTAAGAGGACAGTCTTCTTTTTCAATGCTCTGCCCTCTTAAACCAAAAAAAAACATTACAGGACTAAAAAGTCCTCTTTTTTATGTTTTTTATCCTCTGTCCTCTTTTTCAAATGAAAAGGATTTAATCTTCAATTTAAAAAATTTCGCAAAACTGGGAAGCTCAATCGGCTGTTGGCTGTATCGAAAGGTGGACACTTAACTTTTTTCTGTGTTAAGTTCGCAAAAGAACAACTTTCTAATAAATTTGCCAAAGCATATTATGGCTTATGTCTACTCAGATTCTTCGAATCACAAAGAAATAAAAGTATTCCCTATATTTGTATGTCCTTTGATCTAGAACACGGAATCACTATTGAAATTGTCATGAAATCATTAAGAAGGTGGTGCTCTGGTTGATACACAGTGGTTGACGTGTGTTCTCACTTTTGCATGAATAATATTCCTCATAAAAATAGGCCCAGCAGTGACTGAAAGGTTCTGACCTCAAACCTGGTATACGTGAGGTGCTGGCTTCGATACCTGGTCGCACTCGTTGGCTTAGCTGTTTGGAGTTTTCTGTGGTTTTCTCCGAAATTAGCATAAATATGTGCTAGAACCTCTTAGAAAGACCCCACTTCTACTCAGGCCTAGAGTCCTAGTGCAGACAAGTGGCCTTAATGATAACACTACCACCACCTCACAAAAATATGCAAAAGTTATTTGAATTCATTTTATGTCCTCCCAGCAAAAACGCTCCCACAAAGCGACTGTTTTCTTCAATGAACAAAATGTAGACATGTGAAAAAAATCCCCTTTATAAACCTACTTTAAAAACTTATTAACTACTAACACTAATTTAGGTTATATTTGTGAGAACTTTTATAAAGTGTTGATAAAGAATGACTGTTCGTTAAAACAAATCGTTTCATCTTCCGAATATTAATTTTTTTATTTTTCATTTGCCAATTTTATTTTTTATTTTATGATTATGATTTTAATAAAAAAAATGTCTACCAAGTTTTTTTATTTAGCTACGTGGAAGTGCCACAAAATAAGAAAAAGTTTTTGTTTATAGCAAAAATTAATAATAATAATAATAATAAAATCTATTTTGTCCAGTGACACTTATAAAAATTAGGGATTTTCCTCTCATATCCGTACATTATTAATTTAAATTAAGGTGTACTGATCCAAATTCATCATTTGAGATAAAAATGTTTCACCACTTGTGTAAAGTAGCTTTTGAATCGGTTTTTATAATAATTTTCATTCAATTTTGTATACTCTAAAATGACCTCTTTTCCCCAAATTTTTATGTACTTACTGTCATTCACTACGGTATGTTTATGAATCTCAACATAATTTAATTGTTGTCATTTTTTTTTTTTTTTTTTTTTTTTTTTTCCATCAGAATTTTAAAAAAAAGTACATTTATTTAAAATGAAGAAAATAAATTAGAAATATCAGTTGTATCGTTCATTTGGTACCTTTTTGGTACCAATTCTTGTGAATCCGATGGATTAAACAGCTTATCGATCGGACAATTAGATTTTTTTTTAATTAACTAAAGTATGAATTTTGGTGGCAACAGCAGAAGATTGTATGGAAACCGTTAGGAGAAATAAAAAAAATCTGCTTCACATTAAGTCACATGTTTTTGAAGTAGGATTAAAAATTGCAGTTCAATTTTTTTTTTTATTTTCTCTCACGAACACAAAAATGTAATATACAGCCTCACAAGACCAACTTGCATTTCTAATTTCATCAATGTTTTTGGTTAATAAACAAAAAAGTTACTTTTTTTTTTCAAATTAAATTTTATTCTAACTTTGAAAAGATTTATGTGGTACGATACATTAGGAATTTGGGTTTCAAAAGTTTTTTTTAAATAGATTATTCAAAATTGAATGTCTTCTGTTTTCTTATAAAATGAAAGACATTGTGTTATTTCTCCTTTTTTTTTTTGCCAAAAAAAAAAAGTTCTGGTCACCTTATACGTAAAAAATAGAGTAAGTTAATCATATTTTGTGGCGAGTAACTTTTTTTTTTTCAGCAAGTGTAATCTAAGTTGAAATTTCGGGCCCTGCATTATATGATTCTCCATGTTGATGCTTACACCGGAGGCAGGAAAAGCTGACCACAGATGATATATATTTATCCAGTCAGTATAGCACAACACAAAATACCAAAATCGTCATCTATTTTTCTCTTCCCTCTCCTTATATTATTTTCTAACTCTCTTTTCCTTACGCCCCTTTTCAGTTCCTTCTTTCAATTGTTGGATTATGTACACGCCCCTATAAAATTTTAGAGGTTCTCGTGATTTTACGATTGATGTTATTGGTTTATGTTACTTAACGTAAACCAATAATATCAACCCATTTATTTTCTTAGAATTTTTTCTTTAAATTTTGCCTTAGCATCCCTATTTTCTAACGCCTGTTCGGCGTCCATATTTTCTAACATCTGGTCACTATAACAACCCATCTCTGGATTTTTATGGACGATTAAATAATTTTATGTAACTTTTTCACCTAGTTTGAGCATCAGTGACCATGCAACACTTCTTTTATATCTGACCCTTTTTATATTTCATATTAAATGCAAGTTTCTGCCTCTTGTTGTCCACCAAAGTGCAGCTGTTTCACAGTTAAATGCATTCTTTATAAAATAATTTCTAAAGCCTTTTTTCCTCAAAATTTTCATTACATTGTGTAACTTTTCTCGATTTTATCCTTGCATACAACTCTTTCTACAAGTTCATTTTTCTACATTTACTGCATATGTGGTATGTTTTTCATTTGTTTTATTACCTATCCTACGTTTCTACTATTCATGCATAAGAATGCTCATGTACCAGCTGTTTTCCCTTTCGCTTCCAAAACATTCTCGCTGTGGAAAGGCAGGATGATATGTATAATATCATCTCAGCAATTCGGAGAAGGTTCAAACTTTAATACATAATGTTGAGTATTAAAAGCATAACTCAAAATTTTTCTTAGCTAATCTTCAAAGTTTACGACTTTATACATAATTACTGTTGAAATGGAAACCTAAAACAATTGTTGGATATTTTTGCAATTCATGGTGTTTTATTTACAAAATTCATAACTTTAAAAACATTAAAACCCGTTTAAAAGATTACCTCGCTAGCGCTTTCGGCTGCATCACGCAGCCTTCTTCTGGCGTTTTCGCTCCTGTGAACTATCGTACACACGGCCATGTATTCTTCTCTCTTCCTCTCTCTCCAGAATACTGCGCCATCCCGTGTCGATCTCTGATTGGTCGGTGTTGCATGAACCCTCATTAGCTAAAATTTCGACAGTTTCCCGTTTTGTGGCATAGAAATAATTATTGTAGTTTGCTAGTTTTTTGTAATTTTTAAAATCTATTTCTATTTTTTCTGTTTGGTTTATTTTAGTTAAAGGACCAAAAAACCGGTTGCTACATTGGAATGACAAAGCGAAAAATAAAAACGCGAATCAAAGAACACCAAAATGATATAAAATATAACCATACAACCACAGCTTTAACTAAAATAAACCAAACAGAAAAAATAGAAATAGATTTTAAAAATTACAAAAAACTAGCAAACTACAATAATTATTTCTATGCCACAAAACGGGAAACTGTCGAAATTTTAGCTAATGAGGGTTCATGCAACACCGACCAATCAGAGGTCGACACGAGATGGCGCAGTATTCTGGAGAGAGAGGAAGAGAGAAGAATACATGGCCGTGTGTACGATAGTTCACAGGAGCGAAAACGCCAGAAGAAGGCTGCGTGATGCAGCCGAAAGCGCTAGCGAGGTAATCTTTTAAACGGGTTTTAATGTTTTTAAAGTTTTAATGTATTTTACCTTTTTTAAATTGTTTTAAAAAATTCATAACATTTTCAATTTAATGATAAATATTCAAACCTATATTGTTATATTTTCTGTTAAAATAAATTTTATATAATTTTTAGCCTTAGCCCAAAATGAGAAGTTTTAAATATTTTTATTTATTTAAAATAACAAAACTATCTAGAAAGAAATAATGATTTTTACTTACAATTTTATTATTGTTATCATAAAATTCTGTTATTGCATATATATATACATTTTTCATAATTCATCAGAAATATTTAAAAGGTACAAAAAAAAAAAAAAAAAAATCTTATAAATAGTATTATTTTTTAAATGAAACATATCTTTCAGATGAAAACAAGTAAAACGTTAAATATATGTTGTTAAAAGCAACAAACGAATCAAAAAAAAAAAAGGAAGAAAGAAAGAAAACAGTACCAATGATATTCAATTAAACTCTATTTTTACTTTCTTCTATATTCAATAGAAGCAGAGGTGTTTGTGTTCAGGGTTTACCCCTGATTTCAGGGTTTTTACTGTAACCCATGTGTATATATTATTTCCTATAAAGTTATTTCTTGTTTTCATTGGTTGTTCATTTGTCATCCAGGTGATATGTGAATGAAATGTAAAAAGATTGAGGGCTTCTGCCCTTAATAGTTTGAGTATTATTTGATATTTTGGGGTTTTTTTAATTTGAGACTCTAAATTTCAGGGTTTTTACCTTTGAGTCACAATCACCCCTGTAGAAGAAAGTATTGGATTCGTAAAAAATTTCGACCTCGGGTTTTTGATGGATTTACACGTTTTGAGAGCTGTAGAACACGATTTGACCATTTTTAGAAAACGTCTGTCTGTGTGTGTGACAAAATTTTGTGGCAACTGTATCTCAGGAACTACTGCACAGAATTTCATACAAATTGGTATATAGTTGCACCTTAATTTAAATTAGTGCCTATCAACTTTTGGTAAAAATTGTCTTACAACTTCTGTTGCCATTCCGCTTTTTCTAAATTTTTAACATGGTGATATAGGACAAAATTTTCTATAAATGTGCATAAAGAGAATTATTTTTTAGTAATCATTATGAAATTTACAAGAATTATTTATAATAGAGATAGTCAACTGGGAAATTTTTTTTGTATGTGTAAGAGCCTCTCCACCCCCCCCCTGAGAGGGAAGTCCCCCTCGAGGGGAGTAAATTTTCATGATGGGTATCTTTCAAAAGAACTCGCCAATACCTTTAAAACGAATGGTTGAACCATCGATCTGCGATAATTTAAAATAAAGTTATTGATTTTTTTTCATTTTTAACAAAAAAAAAAAAAAAAATTGATTTTTTTTTTGGAGGGGGGGGGGGATCTTTAGTGTTATACTACTTCTCTAATATGGAAATCGTCTGCATTATCATGGAAGTTAATTTTTTTAAATAATAATTTTAATTAATTATTTTTACTGAGTGAATTTGTATAGGAAAATATAGAAGAAAGTCATGTGGTGGCCACAACATACTAGTTTACATATGCTGCGAATTTTGTTTCACTAAGAAAAGAATCATTAAACCATTCTTCACAACATTTTAAAATTTTCATTGCATTTAGAAATTGTTCTCCATTTTTTTTATCGGAGGATATTAGGCTCAAAATTTAGTTTTTAATTTTTTACTTTCTTATATATGTAATATAGAGAAAGTATTGGATTCGCGAAAATTTTCGACCTCCGTTTTTTGATGGATTTACACGTTTTGGGATGTCTAGATAACGAATTAATAGTTTTTAGAAAATGTCTGTCTGTCTGTATCATTTTTTTCTGGACGCTGTATCTCACGAACCAATGAATGAAATTTAACCAAACTTGGTATTTAGTTGCACCCTGACATAAACTGGTGCTGATTAGATTTTGGGATCAATCGCTCAACAGGTGGCGTTGTGATCGCATTTTATGCAAATTTTTAACATGGCAGCATAGGACAAAATTCCGTATAAATGGGCTTAAAGAGAGTTATTTTACACTTGTGATTGTAAAATTAATATGAATTATTGATAATAGTAGTAGTTAACTAGGAAAAAAAAATTGTGCATGTGGGGGCATCGGTTCCCCCCTGGGGGGGAAGTACCCCCCCGGGAAAGTAAATTTTCAAGATGGGTATCTTTCGAAAGGTCTCGTTGATAATAGTAATAGTTAACTGGGAAAAAAATTTTGTGCATGTGGGGGCATCGGTTCCCCCTCCCCCCCCCCCCCCCCCCCCCGCGGGTGGCAAAGTTTCAAGATGGGTATCTTTCGAAAGGTCTCGTCAATACCTTTAAAACGAATGGTTGAACCATAAATCTGTGATAACTTAAACCAAAGTTATCGATTTTTTTTTACTTTTAACAAAAAAAAACTGAAAAAAATCGCATTATTTTATTTTTTATTTTTTTAACGAAATTTAACCAAACTTGGTATTTAGTTGGTCCCCGACATAAACTGGTGCTGATTATGTTTGGGGATCAATAGCTCAACAGGTGGCGCTGTGATAGCATTTTATCTAAATTTTTAACATGGCAGCATAGGACAAAAATTCGTATAAATGTGCATAATAAGAGTTGTTTTAAACTTGTGATTGTAAAATTAATATGAATTATTGATAATAGTAGTATGTAACTAGGAAAAAAAATTTCTGCATGGGGGGGCATCGCTTCACCCCCCTAGGGGGGAAATACCCCCCCCAGGGGAGGTAAATTTTCACAATGGGTATCTTTCAAAAGATCAGGTTGATAATAGTAGTAGTTAACTAGGAAAAAATTTTTGTGCATGTGGGGGCAGGGGCAAAGTTTCAAGATGGGTATCTTTCGACAGGTCTCGTCAATACCTTTAAAACGAATGGTTGAACCATAAATCTGTGATAACTTAAACCAAAGTTATCGATTTTTTTTTACTTTTAACAAAACAAAACTTAGAAAAAAATCGCATTTTTTTTTTTTTTAAACGAAATTTAACCAAACTTGGTATTTAGTCGGTCCCCGACATAAACTGGTACTGATTATGTTTGGGGATCAATAGCTGAACTGGTGGCGCTGTGATAGCATTTTATCTAAATTTTTAACATGGCAGCATAGGACAAAAATTCGTATAAATGTGCATAGTAAGAGTTGTTTTAAACTTGTGATTGTAAAATTAATATGAATTATTGATAATAGTAGTATGTAACTAGGAAAAAAATTTTGCATGTGGGGGCATCGGTTCCCCCCCCCACACTGGCGGGGGAAGTACCCCCCTCCCCCTGGGTGCAAATTTTCAAGATGGGTATCTTTCGAAAGGTCTCGTCAATATCTTTAAAATGAATGGTTGAACTATAAATCTGTGATAATTTAAAACAAAGTTATCGATTTTTTTTACTTTTAACAAAAAAAAAAAAAAAAACTTAGAAAAAAAATCTTTTTTTTTTTTTTTTTTTTTAAATATTGTTACTGATTGAATATGTATAGGTAAATATAGAAGAAAGTCTTGTGGTGGCCACAACATACTAGTTTCATCTGACTGAAATATGTCATGGTAATATTGTGAGCATGATAATGTTCATAATGAGCATGAGCACTGCCATGCCAAACAATATTACTTAAAAAATACAGAAGATTTTTATCCAGACTATTAAAACAATAATTAAAAAAGCATTAAAAGCTAGAGACACTTTAAAAGATGTAATATTTATTAAAATGAAATTTACAAATGGAAATCTACAAAGCTTTTCACCATGAGTTTTCATGGTGTCTTCAGGTCATATTTGAGATAATGAGAACAGGCAGCATATATATGAGTCCAGGTGGTAGTTATAGTTGTTAGAAGCTTGACAAAAATGAAAAAAATATGAAAATAAAAAATATCTTTTAAATTAACTTTATGATGGGTTGTTTATAATTTGGCTGGAAGGAAGGATGAGTAATGGTGCGTGAGAGAGCATCGTATAGTGGGTTCAAGGCCGATCGGCGATTCATTGAGAATAAACATGCATTGCGTTGTTTAGATAATGCAGACATCATTAAAAGATGCGGCTATTTCTCTAAGTGCCGTTTTATCGGCAGAGGGCCGGAAATATACTCTCTTGCTGAAAATGAAATATCATTAATTATGGTCATCAATTTAAAAATAATTATTATAAAGCTTACCTTCAGATCTGTAATATAAATCAACATAAAATTGACGTTAATTCACAAATAAAAAAACACCATTATATTGCTAAACTCGTTTAATTAAAATATTATAAAATATAGTAGAGGTACCTCCTACACAAATAATTATATTCTTTTTTTATACTTTGAAGATTAACATTATAATCTATTTGATTCAGTATCATTTGAATTTTATTTCTTTTGTATCAGCAATTCAACTATAATGAATTATATTTCATATTCTCGACGAACGTTATTTTAATGTATTTTTTAACTGAATCCACATTGTTCATTTTTAAGTCTTAAAGTCACTCTTATTTTTTATATGATGATTAATAATGATCATAATCTTGTATTTATTTGAAAATGGAGTCCAATTGGTAGAGATGGAGACAAACGTACATTTCCATGTTTAGGTTGACGAAGACCGATGACTGTTGTAAGCACATAGAAGAGACTGTAATATAATCGATCTTGCACAAGAGCCTATTTATATGAACCTTAAGGAGTACATTTCTTGATGTGATTGATAATTATATCTCCAGAAAGTCACTAACAGAAACTGCCTGTGCGTGATGATCGGATGAAATTTTTGACTGCTTCACTGATTAAAATTTTATCTCCAGGAACTTCTTGGCTGTTATTTTGTTCAGAGCTGTGGTCCGGATGCTTATTTAAAATAATAGATTTTGATGAAATATTATACCTTAAATAAAATACCAGCAGATTAAGATTAGCAAGAAGGGATACTACGATCCGAACCACACCCAGCGGCTATTTCTAATGGCAAAAGCCGCTAGGCCGAGCTCGAACCGCACGCCCTTATATTACGATGTTCTCCGTCAGAATGTGTCGGCGTTCCTTCCCAAATCTCCCGCCTCGAACTGCCGATTTACCGGCAAATTTATGCACGCTAGAATAGCTCGCTCCAAATATTCTTTATTGGAGTTGATTTTATGAATGAAAGTTGACTAAATTGAATTATCTTTGTCACAATTTATTTATTTTTGATTTATTGAAAGATTAATATATTTTTTCTATTTTTTGTTGAAAATTTTGCGATGACGCTATTTTTAAAGATGCGGATGAATAATTCCGGAGGGGACATTGAACTCAAGCAGAAATTCTTGGAATGAGTGAGTTCATAGCATCGGCTCTGAGAGAGAAAGCGATGTATTTTTCAAAATACAAAATATCAGAGATATCTTTTTTGAAATAAATTAGAAGGAATCCAGAACATATTTAAATAATTTTTCAGATAATTATTCACCAAATATTTTGGGATTTATTCTGGATTTGGGGAAATATTTATTAATTATTTTCTGGGTTTATTAAATAATTTTTCAGAGCATATTAACTAAAAAAAAATATAGATTTTTCTGGATTTTAAATAAATTATTTCCGGAGTTTAAATAATCATTTCAGATTTCAATTTTTGAAATAAATCATCTCCGTTTTTATTATTATTATTTTTAATTAAAATTTCATATCTGAATTTTGGAAGGAAGTTTTAAAATGATAAATTTTCAAATAAAATGTTAAAAGTTTTTAACAAAAAAGATTACACATATTAAGAAGAATTAACTTTTAAATGTCACTTGCAGCAAAGACTTCATAACTTTGCTTCAAAATATTGTAGAAATAAGGATTTATATCTCCAGGAATTCTTTTGAAATGCCATTTATATGTAAGAACTTGTGAAACATTGGAGAGAAGGAATGCTGAAACAAAGGGAATTTTTTCTTTTCTTGGATTCATAGACTTGGTTGGGTTGGGTAAGGCTGTAGTAGGTATATTATACTCAAGAAATATAGCTGTACTAGGTTTCTTGTCATCTAATAGCTTACTGAAAAGATGTATAAATTAGTTAATGATTGGATTCACAAATGAAATGCCAGATTTTCTGTAAGATTGCGTAGTCTTAACTGTCCTCTCAATTTATGAAGTTATGTTTTTACTATTAAAATAATGCCATAAGCAGATTTTTGCATGATATAATAATCTCAAACAGAGAAAAAGAAGGAAATAGTTCTATTCTGCTCAACTTCATTTATGCTAACTCAAACGCTAACCCTATATGGGATAATGCCAAAATTATTACAGCACCACCTACTATCCAAGAACTTTACGTCTCTGAAGCTATTAATATAATTAAATGTAAAAATACAATAGATTCTAAAGATGCTGCAATTTTGTCAATAATTTGGCACAATATTATAAAATAACTAATAGTTTATATCTGCTAGTTCATTATGGTTTTTATCCTACAATAGTCCTTGTGTGATTTTTCAATAGTGCCAGCTTCACTTACTTTTATTAGCTCCTTGATCCAACCTTCACTGTACTTCAAATTGACTTTGCTTCTGTTCACGTTATTAAAAGACTTGACTGTGAAATGCAAAATATTTAAAAAACTGCTCAGTGGAAACGAGTAATAAAAATCCCTGATAATGCTTTGGTATTTCAATTTCAAAGCGAAAAGCTACGGATAATGTTTTAAAATCTTTTAAATAAAGTTTAAATTGATGTGTTTTAAAATGTTTTTAATCTAAATAAAGATCAGAGGTATCGGATTTACTGTAAACTATGGAAGGTAACTGAGAAGAATGTGATTGTAAACGTTATCTAAGTAAATTTTTTAAATAGTTTCAACATTTAGTTTAACTTAATGTATTTAAATTTAGTATATTCAATAAAACATATTTAGCAGAATTTATTTGGGAATTAATGAATTATGTCTGAAATAAATATTTCATGCATAAATCTTACCAGTACATTAGAAAAAAATTTTAATAAAAATTTTTCTCTTTACCAGCTCACTACATACGAAATGTTCCAAAATTTTGAATTTGTGGCATTTGGAGGTCCAACATATGATCCTCTTCCACCTTTTCAGTGGAGTAAATCAGATTTTGACAAAACTGTCAAACATAAAGGACATCCAGACTTGTGGAAGTTCAAGCCTGTTGTACATAAGTGGTCTCTATCATAAAATTCTACCTCCTTTGAAAGCTAATTGTCAGCAATAATATGTATATTGTTATTTTTAAGCTATGATATTTTGATTATATTTATTAGCATAGAAATCATTAATTTTTTGTGGAAATATATTTTCCATAAGTAGTCTTATGTTTTATGAATATCTTTTGGAACTTTATTATTATTATTTTTTTAAGTGATATTGTATTGTGATCTTTGATACAAATATTTATATTGTAGATATTTAATTGATTATTTTACAAATGTTGTATTTTACAATGCAAGTAAATGTATTTTAATATCAGAAATAAAATTTCATTTTGTATATTTGTATTTTTATTTGAAAATTTTTTTTAAGATAAAGACAACATATGAAAGGTAATAATTTATTTCCTATCTATAAATTTAATTTCATATTGCTTCTGTATTTTAACTTAAAAATACTAAAATTTTATAATGCAATAAAATAAAATAATAAAGTTCAAAATTAATATTACAAGCTAAGACCAATGTGCAATTTATTCTGGTTTCATCATGCATAAAAATAAAATTAACCTTGGTTTGATCTGTGGTCAGTTTAGTTCAAGCCATCTCATTATTAAAAGCTCGGGTGATTGATTATATTTTTAATATTCTGATCTATAAGCACTGTATATTAAAATCCATAGATGCCATTTAAGAACAGAAGTTTACAACGTTTTACTTTTCAGTAGCTGCTAACAAAGTCTTCACCTTATGTGGGGATCCTGACTCTTTCAATCCAACCTTTTATTGGACTGGGCTTTCAGGATGCTTCGTTCTCAGCCATTCTAAGAGCTATAATCTAAATAAAAGATTGGTTCCAATCTTAATGAATATCTCCTACAATTAACTGTATATAAGGTAAATGCACCAGTAGTGGACACTTTAAGGGCATTTTCTGTGCAATTTCCTAAATTTTAGAGTTTAAAAAAATAATTAATATTTTGCACCTTTACTAACTCTTTCATAACCCGACTGTATTATGAAAATTGCTAATTGTAGCATTTATATATGTAAAAAATCAAAAATCCGGAGAGCTTAAAATGAGCCAGTAGTGGACCCTTTTTTGTTCCAGTAGTGGACACCTTTGAATTTTTGCTTTAAAATTAAGATGACCAAATGTTTCTATGTCTTGGGGACAGATCCGTTTTAGCAGTTTGTCCTCACATACATGAATCGCTGTTGGGGCCAACATTTAGGGCTGAAATTTGAAAGAATTTTACATCACACTAGTTCTACACTATTGGTTACACTGTGCTGGAAAAAAAAAAAAAAAGAGCTCTAATATCACTATTACTGATTCTTATATAAAATGACCTCCTAAATCCAAGTATGACTTCCATTTCTCTCAGTCACCCACCGTTTTCTAGAAACACCACCCCTCCCTCAATTTTTATCACTGTTCAGTAATTTTATGACCATGAATTTGATCTGGAGAATGAAAAAGAATTAATTTAACACCTAAAAACCAAAAAATACATATGTTTATTTAATAAACTTAATGATTGATTAAAAAAAATATAAGAAATGTAATAGATAATTTTAGTGGCAAATCCCCACCCACCCGTAAATTTTCCCCTTGCCACAAATGTTCATGCTTTAGAATTTTCCAACTCTGTAGCCCCTCAGAAGAAATTTATCAGTTAAAATAATCCTCTCCCCCACTAAAAATTAAATTTATAGCCACAAAATCACTGAAAATTGATAAAAATAGGGGGCCGTCTCTAAAAAACGGTGGGTATAGGGCAAAATGGGTGTCATATTCGGAATCAGGAGGTATTTTTGCATAAGAATTTGCCAAAATGGTGTTGGGAGCAATTTTCATGATATGCAGTGTTATTGGAGCCAGTCTGGGAATCACTAATAAGGCTAGTCAGAAGAATCCCATTATAATTTTCTCTTTGTAGCTGCAATGTCCTCCATGTTCCCATCAAAGTTAAATTTTTGAGGGTTATTAATGTCTCCGGACTATCCCTAGTGGGTGAGTTTCAGACCGTCATTAACCGCCCATAGTGTTAGCACTAGTGCAACATGAAATTCACTCATGCTCAACCTTTTCTAAATACTGACCACAGTGTGCTATTTCAGTGACGATGTTTCAATGGGAATCGAACTTAACCAACAAGTCCAATATTGAATCCAAAAAAAAAAAAAAAAAGAAATGTCAATAAAAAAATTTGATGTGTGGACTGATTATACATATTCAACACACACTACAAAATGATTTGGGGGGAGGGGGGACAATAACACATTTTAAAAAGTAACTCTGCTCCAAATTATCTCAGGAAAGCAATTTTTTGATATGTCGATTGGTTATGCGTACTCAACACACACAAACTACAAAGTGATTATTTGAAATTCCGTGTTATCACCCCCCCTCCCCCTTTTGAGGGTTGGTGGGTAAAAAACATGTTTCCACACGTAACTTTGTTCAAAATTATCATAGAATGGCAATTTTTGATGTGTGAACTGCTTATACGTATTCAACACACACTTCAAAGTGATTTTGTGCTTTCTTTAAAAATGTTATCTCTTATGGTTTTAATATAAACAAGAATTAATTCTAGCCCTAAATGAACATTATAGATGCGATTATTTACTTGAAGTTATTAGCGTACATTTGACTTTAAATACAAAATATGTTGATGTTAGCTAATAAACAATCACATTATTATTAGTTAACATCTAACATATTTTGTATTTAAAGTCAAATGTACGCTAATAACTTCAAGTAAATAATCACATCTATAGTGTTCACTTAGAACTAGAATTAATTAGTGTAAAATATAATTCTTTAAATCGATCTTCTAAATGTTGTAAATTGTATTGTAAATACGAAAAAATTCATGTATTAGTAATTTAAGAAGAAATGTTAACGTGTGCAATTTTCAAAATTAAAATTTTGGGGAAAAAAATTTAAATTCTGGAAAAGAAATCGCTTATAAAAGATGACTTTATCATTATCTCTTTTATTAAAAAAAGCAATATGTCAAGTTCCATAAAATCAATCAGACGCTGATGAAACCATTCGCAAGAATTTTATCTTCTAAACAAAATATATTTGTAATCACTTTATAACCAAATCTATAACTAAAATAACATTTAGGAATGAACAAATATAATAAAAACTAACTTTTCCTAACCTCATAACAAATCAAACAACCTAATTCAAAATTCCATAGATTATCTCTTGATCCGTAATGAATGAAAATTCAAGAGATTAAGATTTCAATAATTTTATAAATTGTAAGAAGTATTAAAAAAATAATTTTTAAGAATTTATTTGAAATATATTACTTATCTTAAAATACGGGAAAACATGCGAAATGTGAATATTCTAAAAATACATGAATTTTTTCGTTTAAATGTGCATTCGTTCAAACACAGTTCTATTTAAATTTTAAACACACGAGTAAACAAATTCTATTCGAGCATGTGCAATTTCAGCCTGAGAAGATCAGGTACCTCCAACACGAGATGGCTTTGTCATCGATCAGTGACGTAACCATGACATAGTACACTACCCATTGCTCCATAGTAGTGAATACACTTACTTTGTAAAGCTTTGCATGTACCTAACAGATAATATAAAGTGATTTTGTAAAATTTTCTCCCCCTTCTTTTCTTTAAGAATGAGGCTAAAAAAGACAGGGGGGTGAGGCTAAAAAAACATGTTTTAAATAGAGATGGGCATTATTTCACATAATAAAATAAATAATACTGTTATATAATATCCTATTAGCATTGCAATATATTACTGAAACGATCATATTAAATAAATAACACTTCCATCTTACCTTTCTGCACGAAAAGAAAATAAAATAAAAGTGCCTGTTATAAAAAGTATAATAATAATACCACTTTTTTTTTTTTAAGTAAATGAATGTATTTCTGTAATAATTTTTTTTATGGGGGGGGGGGGGGGAAGGGGACTCGAGAATTTACTTCTTTTCCATTGTTCTAAAATAAAATTGCAAACGCCATTTAAATCGTACAAGAACAACTTATATGATACAGCATTATACAGTAACGAGTTTGAATACTCTCTTTCCCATAATGAATTTAGAAAAACAAACTAATAAACATCGCTACTAGCGAAATCCAAATCATACGTAAACTACTAGACCTAAGACTCAGAGTTCTAACTAGACCGAATCTTATCATGTGAGTAACAAATAAAACAACCACCTTTCAGAATCTGATAATCCCTGCATACCGCACGTAACGAAAAAGTAACATCTTTCACATATCAGACTTCCCGAACTAATGTTCAAACTTTGCTCGTAACGGTAATGGTCGAATTCGAAAATACCGATTCATTACTTCGAGTCTGGAAAGAATGCCAGTGTTGATTCATGGGAAGCGGTAAAGGCGACAGCCGATCAGAAGTAGACAGTCATGTGACCAGAAAGAGAAACAAAACTCATTCTTTTTCTTTTTTTATTATTGATGCTGGTTTTCTCGCTGAACTATTCGAAAAACTGAACTTTATTCTTGAATTGACATTCTAATATTCAGGCTGCATTCGTACAGCCAAGTAATCCATTAATTGTTATATTATTAAAACAATAAGTATTCTTCTGTTTATTCTTTATAATTCATTCAAGGCATAAAAAAAATGCCTTTATACGTATTCTGAATGTTTAAACCTGTGCTAAAGTTTGTGAAAGATTCTGTTTTTATTCATAAAATTCTGAAAGAAAATCTCTGATTAAAATCAACTATAGTAAGCAATCGGATTTCATATTTTGTTACTTGTATGGCCTAAAATGTTTCTTCAAGCGACCACGGGAAATGCAGGAGAGAGGTGAGTTAGCTTTTCTTAATATTATGCATGCTAAAACTTAGTTTCGTTTTAGTAAAATGTTTTTGATGCAGGTCAATTCTTTATGCATGAGTCTAGTTATAATTAATCAACATGTTTTTGGTCCGTCCTAGAGCCATGAGTCTATCGATGATTTATATAGATATATAAAAAAAAAAAAAAAAAACTATATATATTTAATATGTATTTGATATTCTTATTCTTATTCGTAATCATTTATTCTTAAAATGATTTATTTTTGTTCTTGAATGTTTGTTCTGTAATTCGAAGGCCTATAGTTATGTGTATTTAAACTTATATATTCTAAAATGCCGAAATTATCTAAGCAAGTTTTATTATTTGAAAATTTATGTAAGGAAATCGATAGTTTTAGAGATAGAGTAAAGGGGTGTAGTAAAGATGAACAATCTAAGGTTAAATTATTAAAAACCAAAGTTCAATCGTATGATTATGAAATCGCGGAAATATTTAAAAATTTATCCGCTAAAGAGAATGAGGATTATATGGATATGTATTTGAGATATAAGGGAGTGGTTTTTGATTTGCTGGTGGAGTTAGAGGACAAAACAGAAGTAAACGCGTGCGATTCAGATACTCACGCGGAAAATAAAGATGAGAAAAATGGAAAATCGTCTCTTATTAAATTACCGAAATTTGATCTTCCGCGATTTTTTGGTGAAACCGAAAATTGGATTTCTTTTAAAGAAATTTTTAATTCGACAATTCTAAAGAATAATTAATTATCCAAAATTGAAAAACTGCAATATTTACATTCTTCAGTGCGCGGAAACGCAGCTAAATTAATTCGAGGATTCGCTCTAAAAGAGGAAAATTTAGATCAATGTTGGGAAATATTAAATGAAAGATATGAAAATAAAAGACAATTAGCATTGAGTCAAATTAACAAAATATTTTCTATGAAAATTGTAAAAGCAAACAATGCTAAAACTTTACTTGAGTTATTAGATACTTGTAACGAAGCCGTCAGAAACTTAAAAACTTTGGGTTTAGATTCTAATGCGTTAAGCGACTTAATTATAATAAAATTCATGATGGGGAAATTGGATGAATCGTTAAAACAGAGATGGGAATTAATGTTGGATAGTGATAAATTGCCGGATCTTGATCTTTTTAGGAAATTCGTTGAGCGCGAAGTGCGCGGTGTTGAAGAGATAAAATGTAAACAAGACGTAAAATTCACTAATTTGAAGAAATCAAACGTATTGAGTACAATTGTGAAAAAGGAAAATACGTGCATTCTTTGTAATGAGCGTCACGCGCTATTTAAATGTCCGACATTTAATTCAAAACCCGTTAAAGAAAGATGGAAATTTGTTGAATTAAATAAGTTATGTCAAAATTGCTTACGCCAAAATCATAGGCTGGAGAATTGTAGGATAAACATTAATTGTAAAAATTGTGCAGAAAAACATCACACGCTGTTGCATGTTTATGGTAGAAATTCAAATTCTGAAAGGGCGAATCATGTATCGCCAGATATATCAGTTTCTAATAGTGCTCAGTTTTATTCTAGTAATGTTTTGTTATCTACAGCACTAATTAAGGTTAAATCGAATAAAGGAAAAATTATGCATTGTAAAGCTTTGATAGATAATGCTAGTCAAAATTCATTAATTACTAAGGAATGTGCTAAGCGACTAAATTTGCCCTTACGGAGCACGTCGCATAGTATAATAGGGATTAATTGCGTTTTAGCAGAAACTGCTCTCAACGAAACAGAATTTAAATTCACTCCGCATTTTTCGTCGGAGTCATTTTCAGTCAGCGCTTTTATAGTTGATAGGGTTACCTCACCTCTCCCTAATTTCCAACTACCGCAACATGATTGGCCACACATAAAGGGATTACAACTAGCTGATCCCAATTATGACGTTAGTGGTCCAATCGATATTCTTCTTGGGGCAGAAATAGTCGCCTCAATCTGCAATGGCAGTCCAATTCAAGGGCCAGCAGGAACTCCTACAGCATTCCCCACAAAGCTGGGTTACCTCCTTTCAGGACGAATAAACAGTTTTCAATGTACAAATATCAGTTTAACGTGTCATATGACTATTGATGATGATATCAACAACACTTTAAAACAATTTTTTGATACAGAATCAATTCCAAATGTAGAATCAAAAAAGATAGAAAATGATCCTGTGGAAAATATTTATGTGACCACAACTAAAAGAAATAGTCAGGGAAGATATGTCGTTCATCTACCCTTTAAGCCAGATAAGGCACTAGGTGACAGTAAGTCAGGTGCTATTTCAAGATTTCTTTCCATTGAAAATAAAATTAAAAAGAACCCACAATTAAAGAGGGAGTATTTGAATTTCATGAACGAATATATTTCTTTGGGGCATATGACAAAATTAATTCCAGCTGAAATTAATGAAACGCCACATTATTATTTACCGCATCATGCGGTGGTAAATGAAAACTCTGAAACAACAAAATTACGTGTAGTATTTGACGCCTCGTTTAAAACAACAAATAACAAATCTTTAAATGACATTCTATATATTGGTCCTAAACTACAGTCAAATATTTTTGACAATTTAGTAAAATTTCGAGCCAACCCTGTAGCGTTCAGTGCAGACATTGCTAAAATGTATCGGCAAATTTTAATTGATAGAAAAGATAGAATATACCAGAGAATTGTTTGGAGAGAATCTCCCAATGACCAATTATCCTTTTACGAATTGAATACTGTCACCTACGGAACAGCTTGTGCACCCTATTTAGCGTTACGCACCCTTAAGCAATTATGTGAGGATGAGGGACAAAATTTTCCATTGGCAACAGAAATTGCCAAGGAGAATTTTTACATCGACGACTTATTGTCAGGGGCACAATCCCTTCAATTAGCAAAAGATAGAATAATGGAGCTGCAGGCTCTAATGCAAGCTGGAGGGTTTAAACTTAGGAAATGGGCTTGTAGCCATCCAGAAGCGCTCTCTGATATTCCAGAGGAAGATAAGGCTAATTCGGTCATTCATTTTTTTGAGGATAAAGAAAAAATAAATCAAAGAGTACTAGGAATGTTCTGGGATTTAAGTGAAGATACTCTTCAAGTTAGAACCTTAGCTGATCAACAAATTAATACGAAAAGACAGTTGCCCTCCGTAATTGCGCAAATTTATGATCCCCTCGGAATTATTTCGCCATCTACAATAACCTTAAAACTCATTCTACAAAAATTGTGGAAGTTGCAATCAACGTGGGATGAGCCTATACCTCCAGATATTTTGCAAGAATGGAAAACTTTTTATAATGAAATTAATGAGTTTAAATCTATGTCCATTCCACGCTATGTAGGTTCAAATACTAAAGATTGTACAGTTGAACTGCATGGCTTTTGTGATGCCTCTCCGAGGGCGTATGCAGCAGTCGCATATTTAAAGATCATAACAAACACGATTCAGGTATATCTAATTGCTGCTAAAACTAGAGTCGCACCCATAAAAGTACTCACTTTACCGAAATTAGAATTGTGTGGGGCTGTACTCGTAGCTGAGTTAATTTGCAATATTCAAAAATCCCTTAAATTTACTCATTCGACATACTGGTATACTGACTCTTCTATTGTATTAAACTGGATAAATAACCCTTCAAACAAAGGAAATAGTTTCGTGGCCCATAGAGCTACCAAAATCAGAGCTCTTACTCAATTAGAATTTTGGAGACATATCCCAGGAAAAGAAAACCCGGCCAATTGTGCCACACGCGGATTGTCCCCGGCTAAGTTGAAAGCTAGAACTGAGTGGTGGGAAGGGCCAAAATGGCTCCATAGTTTTGAGCTACCACCAATGTGCACATTACATTCAGTTTCCGTTCAGAAACAAACTCATCAACATTCGACAGATTCAAGTTCTAAGCCTGCACTTTCTAATAACACTTTCATATCACATATCACGAAATACTCTATCTATCTAAAACTTTTAAGAATTCTAGCTTATGTTTTGAGATTTATCAATAAAATTAAAACCAAATCAAAGGAAAGTGGTCCTTTAAAGGCCATAGAGCTAAATCAAGCGGAAATGTGGCTTGTAAAAATTATTCAAAATGCAGAATTTAGTGATGAAATTGCCTTACTAAGGAAAGGCAAACTTTTAAAACCTTCACACCATCTATTCTGTCTTGATCCTTTTCTGGATGAAGCAGGCATTCTTCGTGTTGGAGGACGCCTGCGGAACCACCCATCCTTACGATTTCAAGAAAAACACCCCATATTACTTCCCAAAGCAAATCACGTTACTTCCTTGATAATAACATATTATCATAACTTAAGCTCCCATGCTGGTCCCAATTTAGTACTTTCACTCCTTCGAAACAAATTTTGGATTCCCCACGGACGCTCCACCGCAAAATCAGTATTAAGACAGTGTATACTCTGTTTTCGACTGTCAGCTAAGCCAATAATTCCAAAGATGGGGGATCTACCCTCAGAAAGAATCACACCCATTCGGCCCTTTTCGAAGGTTGGTGTCGATTTCGCGGGACCAGTAATGACAAAATGTCAACATAAACGAAAAGCGACAACCTTTAAATCATATATTGCCCTTTTCATCTGTATGGCGACAAAGGCAGTGCATCTTGAATGTGTTTCAAATCTTTCTACAGAAGCCTTTCTCGCAGCCTTGAAACGCTTCATAGGTAGGCGTGGATACCCCTCTGACATATTTTCGGACAATGGCAGAAATTTTGTCGGTGCCCATTCTTACCTAAACCAGCTATTTTCTTTATTCAAAGAAGAAAAATTACAAAATTTTGCTTCCCAACACCAAATAACCTGGCACTTTATTCCCCCGTATGCTCCAAATTTTGGGGGACTCTGGGAAGCGTCGATAAAATTAGCCAAACATCATTTGGTAAAAATCACACAAGGAGCAATATTAACGTTCGAGGAACTTTCCACCCTTCTATGTCAAATAGAGGCTGTTATAAATTCGCGGCCTCTAACACCATTGTCCAATGCTCCTAATGATTGCGCAGCTTTAACACCAGGACATTTTTTGATTGGATCTGCATTATTAGAATTGCCAGAACTACCATTAACAAACAATTCTCTTAGTCTTTCTTCTAGGTATAAGCTCTTATTGCAGATGAAGGAAACGTTTTGGAAGAGGTGGAAAGCACAATACCTGCCAACATTGCTGCATAGATCTAAAAGAACCAACAACCACCGTCACAGCTTTTCTCCAGGGGAACTCGTCATCCTGAAAAATAAAGCATCACCTCCACTCCATTGGGATCTCGCCAGAATCATCAAGTTGATTCCCGGACCTGACGGAATCACCAGGGTCCTCCAACTTAAAACCTCTTCTGCTGGAACTCTGATTCGACCGGTTACGCAGGTGATCCCTTTTCCAAGTATTTCGACTCCTGCTCCGGTGCCTTCCCGCCCCGCCCAGCCTGTTGATTCATGGGAAGCGGTAAAGGCGACAGCCGATCAGAAGTAGACAGTCATGTGACCAGAAAGAGAAACAAAACTCATTCTTTTTCTTTTTTTATTATTGATTCTGGTTTTCTCTCTGAACTATTCGAAAAACGGAAGTAATTTTATTCTTGAATTGACATTCTAATATTCAGGCTGCATTCGTACAGCCAAGTAATCCATTAATTGTTATATTATTAAAACAATAAGTATTCTTCTGTTTATTCTTTATAATTCATTCAAGGCATAAAAAAAATGCCTTTATACGTATTCTGAATGTTTAAACCTGTGCTAAAGTTTGTGAAAGATTCTGTTTTTATTCATAAAATTCTGAAAGAAAATCTCTGATTAAAATCAACTATAGTAAGCAATCGGATTTCATATTTTGTTGCTTGTATGGCCTAAAATGTTTCTTCAAGCGACCACGGGAAATGCAGGAGAGAGGTGAGTTAGCTTTTCTTAATATTATGCATGCTAAAACTTAGTTTCGTTTTAGTAAAATGTTTTTGATGCAGGTCAATTCTTTATGCATGAGTCTAGTTATAATTAATCAACAGCCAGTATCATTTCAGTAACGAGTACATACGGTTACTTTGTAGATTACAAATATTATTCATAGATTCAAATATTCTTTTGAAATAAGTAAAAGCTTTTATTATTTTACATTTTTCTAATATTATTTTCAAAGTATTAATTCTAAACTGAACTATTGCGTATTAATTTAGTTTAATATTAGTATAGTCTATGAAGATGGGGAATAGAATTGTACTTTGTGTATTGGTATGGGGAAGATGGTCACTGAGGTGAAGATGGTAGATTTTAGAAAGAATGTATCACAAGGGAGAGAGGAAGGATGAAAAGTGTTTGTTTATATTTGAAATTTATTGCACTGGAATCGAAAATGCGTAATCGCATACTGATAGTGTTGGTGAGCATTTATTTGTTGTAGTTTTATCAAGAATATTGTTTGAGTTTAATCAAGAATAATTTGATAAGAAAATTGAATATTTATTTATTTATGTATTTTTTTTTTTTTTTAATCTGATTTTTTCTCGAGACTATTTTTAATGATTTAAAAGGAGTAAAGGAGATAAGAATAGTTAATTATGCTCGTATGTTAAAATTAAGTGTCTGAGAAAACAAATCATTTTATGCAGTTTTGGTAAGCAAAATTTATAATTTAAAACGAGTGTTTCTGATTTTAGAAAACATATTCAAATTGACTGTTTTCTAAGTATGGTTGAAAAATATTAATTTCCTTGTCAATCTGGAATGTTCAAGTTCTTCGGAAGATCAAAAGAAACAATTACTCGGTAGTTTAAAATCTGGGATGCCTTAAAGATTTTTTTTAAAAGATTATTTGTTATTATTTAATTATTTCTTAATTATATGCCTTTTAATATGAGAATTCTTTTTTACGGAAAATGGCACGTGTTACTTGATATTATTTGAAATATTCTGTTTTCGTGTTTAAATTAATTGATTTAACAGATTCTTATGCTTACACAATTGGGATGAACATTTGTGTAAAACTTTGACTCTACCACTATTTCATATCAGCGTTTTTTTTTTTTTTTTTAATTACAGAAATTCTAGTGTTAAATAAAGTGGAGATTACTTCGAAAGCATTGGGATTCAAAAATATGATCCGCATTCACTATGCACCCATGTTTATATTGTATATCCCGAAAGGATTAGAAAGACATTAGCCATATATAAACTAAAGAGTAATAGGTTATAAAAATAATAGAGAACCTTTTACCAAAGGTAGTATGGGACAAAGTAACCTGTTACTGAAACAGGGTTCATACTCCTCAGGGAAAACCTGGAAAACACGGAATACTCATGGAATTTGGAATTTGTTAAAAAAAGTCAGGGAAAACCTCAGGGAAAATAAACATTTTCTTTAAAAGTCAGGGAAAAATCAGTTATAAAACCTGGAAAAACAAATGTTTTTTTTCTCTCAAGTTATGTTTTTCTTGTTTAGCTTCGTATCAAAATTTAAATGATTAAGTATTGTGAAAATACGCATGTAAATAATGATTACTACCTGAATTTCTGTCGTGATCAGCAGTAATATGACATCATACAATGGAAGTAGCTGTATTTTGTCCTGTCTAGAGGAGCGTTTCTTGTAATATGTTGCTAATATTTTCTTGAAAATTGTCTGGGAACTCAGGGAATTTTTCCCCCATATTTGAGTATGAACCCTGTGAAAAGTAACTGTTTATCCCATCTCTAGTTTTAAAACATAACTCTGGCTCAAATAATCTCAGGATCTCAATTTTTTAATGTGTCGGTTATCTACATGTATGCAACATGAACTATACAGAAAGGAATTTTGTGAAATTACTCCTACCCTCTTCTTAGGGGTGGGAGGGGCAAAAAACACGTTTTCAAGCTTAAATGTGTTCCAAATTACCTTTGAATTGCAAATTTTGTTGTGTGGGTTTTGATTAAATGTACTTAATAAGCACTTTGATGTGATTTTGCGAATCTTCCCACTTTACCCGCAAGGAAGGGGGAGTAAAATACAGGCAAGGCACTACTGAAGGCATTGTTTCTCCAGACTCGAAATGTGGCGTGTGGGAAAACCGCTACCGAAAGTAGCGAGAACTTTAATTTAGATTTTGACTGATCTCAATGATTTTTTTTTTTTTTTAATTATTACTTTGCTATGGTATTTTGGGAAATCATTTCAATATAATGGGCCAGCGAAGCAGGCAAAGCTTGCTAGTTGCATATAAAGCATTTCATCTCTTCTGCATATGGAAACCTCACTCTGAGCACATCTCTTTGAATGTAAATCAACAGTTAAAGATATGAAAGCAGAGCTAAATGTCTAGGATGATGCAATATTACATTATGCTGGTGATGCAATATTGCATCATGCTATGATTAGAAAAACAGATAATGCAATAATTTCACAAATTACATCAGTTAGAAGGAGCTAGTCTTAGATAATGACATTTTTGAAATTGTTGAAAATATATTTTTTGAATAGTATTTAAAATTAAGATAATTAAATATAAAAATAAAAACTTTATTTTTTAGAAAACTTTTCACTAGTTAGCACTATTGAGCATAAATGGAGTTTGCCTCAATATCCTGGAGTAAAAAAAAAAATTTTTTTTTGGTTTTAAGAAATATTACCTTTCTAATTTTTTGTATACTTAAAGTACACATATTGATTAGTGTTTCTAACAAGTTTTTCAAGTTATTGTAATTTTTCACAGTAGTGCCAAATCCAAGATGGCCGACATTTTGTAAAAATGACTGTTTTTCAAATGTCTATATCTTGGCCAATAATGGATGAAATATTTTACAAATTGATATATTTTGGTTTTACCACCGTAAATTTTAGTGGTAATTTAAAAAAAAAAAAAAAAATCCATTACTATGGAGCAACAAATTTTTCTAATTTTGGGTGTTTTCGTATGGAATAACCCATTTATTACAATTTGTCGCCTGCAAAAGTACAGAGAATCAAGTTTACCAATCTCTTAAAATTTGGAAACGTACTACAAAAAAAAAAACCAAGATGAAATGCCTTGAAGTTCAAGGCCTTTGGATGATTTTTAGTTCTTCATCTAAGAAAAATTCTTCTTGAATTTTGCCATTGAAGATTTGGGAAAATGCAAAAATTATAATTTGTAGTCAGTGTAACTGCCTTAATTATCTAAAGTATTCACACATTATTCCCCAAGTTATCATAAATTGTGATTTACAAATAAATGGACAATTTGTTTTACTTTACTTGATTTTTAGAATCATATCCCATTTTACATCTTGCATCTCATGTAAATTGTTTTATTTATTTATTTTTACGTCTAATGGAGAGCTTTATCATATAAATAAAATAAAGCATCAACCAGTTAAATAGATTTATTATAAACAAAAAGAAACTCATTTGTACACTTTTAAGAGTGTTTTTTTAAACAAAATCTTTAATATTTCAATTGGTAATTGTCAATTTTACCATAATCTATTATTTGTACAATGGGAGAGAGAATGTTTCACAAAGAAGTTAACAGTGAACAAATGAATTTGTGTGTAAATACAATATAAATAATAAAAAGTTTATTTTTTGTACATGTAACAAGGAATTGTACTTCTATTTTACATTTTTTTGTTTGTTTTCATGATAGGATAAAAACATTAAAAGCAATAATTCTTAGTCATACAACTGTAATAAATGTTTAGGTCATTGATCACAATTGCATAAAAAGAATTTAAAATAATAAATAAGAGCAGGAATAAGAAAGCTCAGTTAAAAAAAGATCAAGACTACCTTCATACCAAGGTATGAGTACTACTTGCACCGGATTCAAATAAAATATATTCTATATACTTACAAAGCATTAAATCACAATTCATTTACATTATTTCTCTTCGGAGTTTCTCAATACAAATGACTAAGGAGAAAAATTATATAACATACAGGGTGTTTAAAGTGCAATCGTTAAGCTATAGTTGAAAATAAGATAAATAAAATAAATAAGTTTTATTAAAAAAAAAAAAAATCACAGAGCTTCAATGGAGTACATACAAACAAAAAATTAATGACATTTTTTTCACATTTATCATAAATTAAGTAAAAACTATTATTACAAGTAATTTTAACCTATATTGCTTAAAATAATGAATTTTGAAGATAGGCTGATTTCTATTTTTATCTGATTATTATTCATGATTATTAAAAGCCATCTGATTCCCCCCCCCCCTCCCCAATCAGAAAAAAAAAACATGATAAAAGATATGATTAAGTGCTAACGATGTTTTATATTATGTACAATACTTAATAAAATATATTTTACAGAATGCACATTCAACATTTTTCTTTAAACACCCTGTATTTCCTCCCCCCATAAGATTTGAAAAGTGAATGTGCAATAATTACAAATGAAATTTCGGAAAAATAATTTATATTAAAACATTTTCAAGAGATCATAATATATTACATAAGAAAATGATAGGTAAAATTTTATAAAAAAAAAAATGTACAGAAACTTTAAAATGGAAACCTATGTCACAGTGCATAAAAATAATGAATAAAAATGAGTACAAAATCATTAAAAAGCGACTGTGCCATTGGATTCCCCCTAAAAAAAGGCTGAGCAGTAACTCTGGATCTTATAAGTATGCATGCATAGCTCAAATTATTGCTCCCACAAATTAAACACGCACACCTTATAAGCTCTTCAACACTACAGATCATTGCATTATAAAGACGAATGAAGAATATGCAAAAATTTACACTACATTAGATTTAAATCATATTAATGTACACTGCATTTATTTTCTGACATACAAGGCAATTTTTATACATTCAACTACTCAAATTTCAATTAGATTTTTAATAATTTATATTATGGTAAGATTTTCAATCAAATGTAAACTACACACTTTTGACAAAAAAGATGAATTAACATTTAAAAATACTGATGGAAAAGAAGAATTGACCGAAACAAGAGTAAAAAGTGATCAAATCAGGAATTTAACTGTTTAATTCTTGGCATAATATGGCAATGCTCTACCAGCAACCCAATCCAATTCATTTCTGACTAATATCATTCAAGAACATATGAAAAATTTTAACTTTCATGTGAGTGAATAATGCCAGTCAGAAGCTGATTGGGTGGTAAGTGTTACATACAAAGTGATCAGGCTCAATGCCAGACCTCATCACACTTTTTTATAGTCTTTCCATTAAAAATGTATAATTTATATAATGAGACATTTCCAATATAAGTAATAAAAAATTAAAAAGATTATGTAAATGCTGAACATACAACTATTTAATTCAGTATAGTCAACAATAAAAATAAAAACACAACACACACCTAAAATTTAACAATAGAAAAACATACGACTAAAACATAGAATTGCATAGTTCATTTAAGTATAAAATTTGTAACTCTCTTGATAAATTGCATAGCACTTAAATAATCATAGTGATATATTAGACTAAAAAGTTGAGAATTTTTGTTCTATTCCTCATATATTTAAATTACTTATGCTTCATATACTTCTCATAAATAAACACAGAAAATGGATAGAAAAAATAATAAATATTTGATAGATACTGGAAAACTAACAATCAGTGTTAACAGTAAATCATTAAGATTTCATCAAAACACAGAATTTTTTCAGGAGTTGTTTTTTGGGTGATATACTTCATGTTTAATTAAACTAAGTGTAAGGTTTAAAGTACAAAGGTAGCAATGACAAAAGCATTGAAGTAAATTTTTTGCACAAATTGTGAATAATTGTTGAAGCACTTAAAAAAGTAGGCACATTTGATGGAAAATACATAAATTTAACCAAATCAAATTCTTGTGAGATCCTTAAATATAACAACTGCAGCTACTTTACTCAAAAGCCCCGTTCACATGAGCAGTTTCTACCCGCGTCAACCTTCGTGAGGCTGTTCACATTCTTCCTTCCCACGTAAAAGGAGGGTCAGACTAGGGTCATTTTTCCTCCGAAATCAACACTAGAATCTACTAGGGTATGACCCGCAAATTACTCAGAAAACTCCTCTCCCTTGTTTCTTTCTGTTTCAGAATGTGACAGTGAATTGCGCACTATGTTCAAGAGATAAACTGAGGTTTTATTATTTTTTGTGTGTGTGTGTATTGCTCTTTGAAGTTAAATGAACAATAATAATAATAGAGGAAGGAATTTAAAATAATGCATGGATATTATACAAATGAAAAATATAAAACAGCCACGGTGTTTTGTTATCTTCTTCCTTTTTAATTGAAATTTCTAAAATTCTTACTAAACTAAGATATAGTAAATTAATATTATTTTACAATATGAATAATTTTTTTTTTGAGGTGTAAAGGTTATTTAAGGAATTGGTAGATTTATAAAATTTTTGTATGCATTGGAATATAACAAGTATTAAAATTTCAAAAACTATTTAAATTCAATAAAATTACATTAAAAACTTACATACTTTTAAAAAAATTAATCCTGCTAAACAATTTTTATTTCTTCTCTTGATTTTACATTATTATAATTTATTTAACAATATATTCTAAATATGTTTGAATATTGTGTTCTCGATTGATTGACAAAATAATTTTTGAAAAATGTTTTTATGTTTGAATATTAAATTTTTTTCATTTATTTTCCAGAATTCCAACAATCTATATATGTATACATACATATATATATATATATTTTTTTTTTTTTTAAATTAATTTATCAATCAATCTTTAATATATATATAAGATATAACTTACCAATGAATCTACAAGGTAATAACTAAATGTATTTATAAAACATTGTCGAGTTGCTTTAATATTTAAAATCCATTGTCCACACTAGAACCTGGCCTGGGTGGAGTGTCCTTTAAGGGGACTTTCTAAGGGATACTAGATCACACTCATAGGAGTTTTAGGAAAAAAGATGGAAAACAATTAAGATCAAACCGACTATGGTTCGAACCAGATACCCATATTTATTCACTTAATAGTATGGCTAATATATGGAATATTGTTGGGTTAATAAGAGTTATAAGAGCTATATATATTTTTTCCGGGTGGAGAAAGATGAGTAATTATATGAACAAAACAAATTTATAATACCTATATCTTGAGTTGAGGTATAAATTTAACTTTAGAAGTGGGTTAAAAATAGATAAACTATTTGGAAACAGATTTGAATAATATATACTTCATAATCAGTTTTATGTTTTGCCATATTAGAGATTTCATTGAAATTTGGCATAATTTCTTTTATAGATAATTGCATCTCATTGCTACTGTTCTTATATATATATAAAAAAATTATCGGCATATTTAATCACAAAATAGAAAAAAAAAAAAAAAAATCAAGTAGTGGTGTGGGCATTAAGACTGATTGATATCACAAGGGTTCTAGACTTCGGTGGAATGCACTCCACAAAATTATTTTAAAAGTTTCGGATTATTTAAGAGGTTCCGTGATTGTGGAAATTTTGGCTAATCGACAAACACAACCTGGATTTGAAACCGGCACTTTCGGCCTATAGCTTTGATATCAGAACCTCTGAAATACTAGTGGGATGAAAATAATTAAGCAATATTAATAGTTAACTATGACTTATTCATGAAAGAAAGATAGAAATTCAATTCAATTGTACTATTACTATTATTATTACTTTGACTTTTAATACAGGAACAGATGTACATTGATAAAAATTCATAAAAGGAAGATATTGAATTTTGGTTTTAATGCTTTGTGTTACAGAATATTTTTAATTATAAAAAGAGTTTTAATGATAAAATATATATGCACAAAAGTCTAATTTATAGTTTTTAGTATACATGCATAAGCATACTTTTTTTAAAATTATTAATTCTTATTTCGATGCATAATAAAAGATAAAGATTTATTTTAATATGTTGAAATATTTTTAAGAATATCTATTAGTTATGATAGTGAGAAATGAAATAAGTATCTGATTTAGTATTCATTAATGTAGTAATATTACTTTAAATCTTTAGGATATTAAAATTTAAATTAGAAGTTTAATCATTTATTTATTTAATGCATTTAGACTTAATATAATTATAATACATAATTTATTCTAACTAAAATCAAATTAAAGTACAGTAAAGTTAATCATATTAGTATTTCAATTGACATTTACAGGTTTAATTGTAATAACAATAACATAAATAAAAGTAGTATCAAAAATTATTTTATTTCCCAATCCCATTTACAATCTTAATATTCAAAATACTAATAATTAAATTTCTAATACATAGTATAACCTTTATTCTACTCCATATTATATAAAAAAGATACTGAAATTTTCATGTTTAAAAAATTAAATTTAGAATGATTTGTTTGTAATATTGAATTTGTATTAACAACTTAATTATACAAAATTAAATATTAATGATGAAGAATAATATAAATATATAATCCTAAAATTTATTAATGTATATAATCCTTTTATTCTCAGCTGCTGTCAAACATGAAATAGAATTCACAAACAAACGAAAAACAAAAATGTATTTTTACGTGGATAATATTGTAGCTTCGCTTCTTTTCTGTCATCCGAACTCATGTGTTAATCTTGCAAAAAGCCAATCAGAATTCAAAAAATGTATGACGCTGCTTCTGTAATTTTTAACCAGAGTTGATAGTGCGAACAGCTTAAAATCTTGACTCTGTAAATCACCACCTTTCAAATTTCTGGGTCATTTGACATAGATAGAAGTTACTTCATGTGAACGGAGCTAAAGGGTCAGATATATCTCTCAAAAAGTTGATATTCAGTATGATCAAACTGATACTATTTCAGCATCACAAAGAAATTTATTACAGTTTGACTTGCATCTGCAAAAAACAAATTAAACCTTTTTTTTTTTTTTTTTTTTAATAATGACCAACAGTGAATAACCAAATTAGTCTTAAATGAAAACGATATTATTATTATCATAATTGTAGTCATAGAGATAATCTAATTACAATGGAAATGGATATGTATATTAAAAGAATCATGGAAAATATTATGAGATGCACGATGGACGGTATACTACAATGATTATTTACCATTTTCTCTTTATTAGCTTAGAAAAGAATAAGTGTGTTCCAACATTAAAAGTTTGAACGCATGTTAAGGAATTCTTTCCTAAATTATAGTTATTATACACCAAGTAATTTATCATTTCAAATAAAAAATACCTGAATAATAATAATAAAAAAAAATATAAAAAAGGGCAGCAGAGAAAAAGTTTGAATACGATTTTAACATTAATTTTCTTGAAAATTCAATATGTTGACATAATAATACAGATCCAAAACTATCAAAATATAAGCAACTAAGTATCAGCAGCATGTAGCTTGCTGCTAGAATAAATATATAGCTTTACAGTTTCCTCCATTCTCAAAAGTAATAAATGAAGGGGAGAAAATAAATAATTTTAAAAATGAAACTATAAGCATTTATTTTTATTGATCTTATGGCTACTGTGGAATTAGTGTCAGTCACAGATTAAAATCTCAATGAATATAAATACTCACTTTGCTTTCTTACAAAGACTAGGTCTAATAAATTTTGAAGCAATATTTTCTGTCATTGACAAATTTTAACAAGTTTTATGGTAAAAGATAAGCATACATTCATTTGCATAGTATTAAGTTTTTTAACAAGAACAAAATTTTATATATCAAAAGGATCAAAATAAGGAACATATCTAAAAAAATATAGTTATTTTAAATAGAAAAACTAAATCTAAAAATTAAAATGCATAGAAAGTTGACATATCATACATATTTCTTTTTTGCATAGAATTAAAGGACACTTTCATGATTTATTGATTAAATCTTGATTTTGTATGCACTTTTAAAAATATGAATCATTAAAAATAGTTGGCAAACTAGTATTTAAAAAATATGAAAATTAAATGATTGGTCCCAAATAAATATATCAATATCCTGCTCTGTTTAAGCATGAAGTACTCTAATACATTTATGTATTTATTTAAAAATACCATACACAATTTGCAAGAAAATTTATATATATATATATATATATATATATATATTATATATATTCAAGTACTAGTAATTGTTAAAAAAAAAAAAAAAAAAAAAGCTGCACTTAGATTTTTTTTATTAAACGGCCAATTTTAATCAATTTAAAAAAATTGAATGAGTGAAAATGATTTAATAATTCTACCTCTTTGTTGGCTCTAGAATCTAATAAAATGTGTTTAAAATGAATATTGGCATTTATGCTGTGGATGGAAAAAGATTGAAAATTGTGATATTTCCGACCGAAGTCGGAAGACTTGAAATTTTTACACAATACTGCTTTGAAAATAATCTGCAAACTAAAAAAAAAAAATGTGACGTACGTCTCACGTCTTCTGCTATGGGGGATATCGCACATCCTTAGCCAGCAAGAAATAGGGTTACACATACTCAATATCTGACAAAATCACTATCTGTTACATACCTACATTTAAATATTCAAATTGGTAGTTTTTGAAAAGAAAAATGAAAGTATCCAAGGACGACTTTTTTTTTTGTCCCTTAGTGTACATATAATATTGTATTACAATGTTCCATTGTTTAATTCCTGGAATACACAGGAAAAGGGATAAATTTCTAAATAATATTAATAATTATATTAATTTTCCCTGACTTTTACTACATTTTTGTAATCCCTGTGGTTTCCAAGTGGCATAACAACCTATATGTAAGCAAAACAAGTTCAAAGGAAGGGAAAATTGTTTAAGTATTTCAATAAATATAAACTTGCTGAAGTATTCAAAAAGATTGTCTGACAGAGTTTTAATTTTTCAATTCAAGCTGAAACAGTTGTTGCATCTTTGCAATTAATGGTATCATATTTACATACAAAATTTTCAATCTTCATCATTCAGCGGCAAGGTTTTTTTTTTTTTTTTCAATGAGTAATTGTATAGAGGCAATTTATACAAAAAATAAAAAATAAATAAAACACTAGATCACCAACTATTATTATTCTTTTGTTTAAATTTAAATTTCTAGGCATTTTTCAATCTCACTTGGCATGTATATTTATATACATGTTTTGTTCGCATAAAATAAAAGGTTAAAAACAGCAAGAGAACCAAATTTACAGCTCAGCCTTTACTGTAGCTATCTTATTCCCGCAGGCAAGAATTAAAACAAAAGTGACAATGACTAAAAACAAACAGTATAATTAAAATAATATATATACATATATATAAATATATATACATGTATATATATATATAATTTGCAAAGGTATTTAAGCTGCTGGCAGTGAGAAACCAAGAGAAGTCAGTAAAAACAAGAGTCCAGCACTCCTTTGCTAAGATGGCAGTACCATACAATCTCTGAGTCATTAATCCGATTTTTGTTAGTTTTTTAAACTTTTTAGGCTTCTACAACTTCCAATGACACAAAAAGGACACATGTACAGATAATTTGATACATGATTTGTAAAAAGATTTTTTGTTTTTTTATACTTGTGACACTGTACACTTTTCTGTACAAAATCAATGATAGAGTAGGATTGTTCAGATAACTTTTCAAAGTTCCATGATAGTTAAACTACAATATTCTAATAAGTAGCGCATAGTTAATTTTGGCTTGAAAGGACGTTGATGGCCAAGTGCGCCCATTGCAAACATCCATTTACTTGTTATATACAAAATAAATAGCAATTATATTTTATATTTCTTTTTAAATAGCCAGTAACCAAAGTTCTCTCAGTACACGATCACACATAATGCATAGTTCATTGAAGATGCAAAGACGAAGAGCTGAGATTTTATTTAATATGCTGCTAGCTCAGATAGTAGTCCTCTCAAGAATATATGCTAGTATACACATAAATAAATTTCTGCACATTCGTATCTGATTATTAAATTTCTCTCAGATGATAGAACTTTACAATTGCAACCTATATTACAAGTCTCGATACGAAAGAGCTCTGATATGTCTGCATCCTGAAACATCACAAAAGCATTATTTAAAAACTGTCAATGAATGGCTACAGTCACGACTATATTTGTTCCCTGGAGTCAAGTAGATTTCTCTAGCTGCTGCTTCATAAAAGAGCTTCCACAACCTGATAAAGTTGCATAAGAACTTGGATATGAACAGGTAAGCAAGAACACCTATCATGTGTAGATGGATCTAAAGACAGCCATGATAATGAATTGAAGCCTTCTAATACATACCTAAATAAAAGAAAAAATAACATACACTTATTTGCAAAATGTGCTTATAATAAAAGATGTGTGAGTGTGTATGTGTGTCATTTTGTAGGCAATCAGAGAATTACAATATTTTGCATGGAAACTGGTTTGAGCCCCCCTCCCTTCTATATTGCATTTCAAAGCCTAATTTTCAAAATTTTGACTGATTTTTATCTATTTAATTTTATGTTTTTGCCAAAATATTGTGCAAGTTTGGAAGTTTCACATTTGATGACATATCATTTGGCTTATATACTTCTTAGGAAAACATTGATCAGGGGTCGATCCAGGTTTTAATTTTTGGGTCCCTTTTTTGTGAAAAACAAAATATTTTTGTGAAATTTGTATTTATTTTTGTGAAATATAAAATATTTTTGTGAAAAAGTAAAATATTATGTAAAATCTTCCGTTTTTACAATCACTTTATGTAATGTTTAATATCAAGTTAATAGAGTTTCGTCGAGCCAAATTAAGGCATTAATTAAAAATAATACTGAAAATATGAAAACATTTAATAAAAGGATCATTTTTTATAAAACAAAATCTTGTGAAGGGACTCATTTTATAAATTTGAATTTTGTGAAGGGTTCCTTTTTATGGATTTGAATTTTGTGAAGGGTCCCTTTTCATGAATTTGAATTTTGTGAAGGGTCCCTTTTTATGAATTTGAATTTTGTGAAGGATCCCTTTTTACTATGTGGAATTTTGTGAAGGGGCCACAAAAGGGACCCAAATTTTGCCTGGATCGACCCCTGTTGATGGTGCAATCTTAAAGAAACAGCTAAATTTGTTTCAAATCTTAGAATTTTATACATTTATTTTTTTATATTTTTAAAGTAAACTCCCTCATTTGCAGATTACAGAGATTTTAATGAAATGGATTTAAAAACTCATGCATCAGTGATAGTTTTGAATGTATTTAATAATAAATTACATTAGGAGATAGCTAAAAGATTCACTTTCTTAAGAGATATTATTTGATGATTTTTTAATCATTCATTATGAATCAATAATTAAAAAAAAAAAATCCATGATGATATTCAGCTTTCATTTTTTCACTTGAGGCATGATGGTATGAGTGAGGTACTACAGTGAGGCACATGCATGCTCAATTGAAAGTCATTTAATTCAACTAAGCTATGTGAATAATAAGTCCATCATTTTCCCCTCAAAGACATTTATTTTAAACATATTTTAATATCTTTGACTGCATCTAGTTTACTTTAGTTATAATTTAATTTTTAATTCTTTTATAGTGATAATGAATAAATTATTTTTACTATGATAGCTTTTTACAGAAAGAGTTTTTTTTATGCATTAGGATACTGAATCTTATATTTTGCACAGAATCAATCAGGGATCGACTAAGCTTTATATAGCCCTGTGTACAAGATAAACCGGATGATCCAAGTGTCACAGAAAAAATATAAAAAGTATATTATTCAAAAAGTACTGACTATAGGTCTGTGAAGTTTTCACTAAAATGTACAGAAGAACATGGGAATTTTTTTTATATATAAGAAAAAATATTAGTTACATTTTTCATGAACATATTGTGCTGTTTTCGCAGTATCCTCTCACATTTTAAACAGATATGCATGATCAAATAACAGCATATTGAGAATACTAAAGCTTTTTTTTAGGAGAATTTCCAATGCAAAACATCTGATGGTCATTCTAATGAATGATGGTGGTCACATTCAGCATTTATAGTTCTAATTATGTTCTGGAATGTTCTACGCAACTGTAAAGAAAATAGTTTCACAATTAAAGCGCCACTTGATTAAGAAAATTTAAACTAATTTGCTAAATTTTTTTAATAAATCTTTTGTAACCTAAAAAAAAAAATCTCTTGTCTTTCTATGCATTTCAGTGAAAACCACATAGTGCTATGGTCAATACTTTTTGAATAGTAATTTTTTTTTATTCTTTCTGTGACTTTTAGATCACCCTGTATATAACGACCATACACATTTATGAGGTTCCAATCATTTAACGACACAATCCATTTTGATAGAAGTATATATTTTATAATTCAGAAGGGAACTTAACTGAGAATTTAATGTGAAACATGAATATAAGCAGGGGTCGGTCCAGGTTTTTTTTTTTTTTTCCAGGGTCCTATTTTTGTGAAAATTTTTCTTATTTTTGTGAATTTTTTTTCTGACATAATTATTATTTTTATTTTTGTGAAAATTCATTTCACAAATTTTATCTGCACACACACACACACATATGTATATATGTTTCATCTAAACAATTTCAGTAGGACGCTGTACTCTGCCTGCCCTTTGACTGAAAAAATAACACCCTTCTTACACTTAAATCTAAAAAAGTTGTGCCCTTTCCTTTAATTGAAAATAACCTTCAAATTGATGATATGTTATAAATATAAATAAATGTAATCGCATACCTGCCAACCTGCAAAAATCTCAAGGAGTAAAACAGTGCGTGAACAAAAAATTTCGCACTCTTCCCCCCCCCCCAAAAAAAAAATACATAAATGCAAATAGAATTTTTTCTGTATTTTCATATAAAATTGAAAAGTGGTAAAAAAAATTATACCCTAATTTATTTTACAAATACAATAACATTCAATAATAAGTAATATAATGCAAAGTTTAGCTCAATAAGAAATAAGACTTACCTTTCAAATTAAATATTCACATAATCATTCATAATTATTTACTATACTTGCACATTTAATATATACAAGCAGAAAGGTAATGTGTTTCCATTAGAATTATTTTAAAATTGTTTTTGAACTGTACATATGCATCAGATTAGATATAGTAACTATTTTTCAATATTTCAAATAGACATTTTTAAATTTAATAATTTATTAAATTATATATTTACAAACTCCACCAACGCCTCCCCCCCCCCCCCCAAAAAAAAAGAAAGAAAAGCTACATTTATTAAAATACAATTAAATAAAATTACATTTGTTGACATACAATAAAACTACGTTTGTTAAAAGGATTTTGGTTTTTACAGTTACACTATATCAGAACTATCAGATTTTAGTGATGCAAATGTGGCTGTTTTGCACCTTTTTAATTGAGCATTACTGAAACTTTGTTCATGACATGATACTTTTTTATGTGTTTTTAACACCAATATACTTTCGGCAGATTCCTAGAATAGAGGGGCATTGGCGTTTGTTTACATTTTGGCGATATTATCCGTTCGCCAACGAACCAAGGTAATGAATTTATCTTACGGCAACCTGAAAAAACGTTTGTTTACGTTCGAAATGAAATAAATATAAATGCAGACGACTATTTAACGTAATTAAATAAAATTATTGAAGAAATTTCATAAAATGGCGATGGTTAATTAACTTTTTAACTTACAAAACGTTTGTTTACGTTCTAAATGAAATAAATATTAATGCAGACGACCATTTAACGCAATTAAATAAAATTATCGAAGAAATTTCATAAAAGGGCGATGGTTATTTAACTTTTTAACTACAATATTTTAATAAATAAGCAAATACTTAACAAAATACACGTTTTGTCATCGAAGTTTTAAGAGCAAATTAATTTCAACGACACAATAAATGTAATTAAATAAATAAAAATTCAGAATAAAAATATAACTTTAAAAGTAATTAAAAAAGCATGAAAACTTACAATATATGAATTTTATTTATTTATTTATTTATTTCCCATTTTGAAATTTCTGTTGACTCCATAATACGTAAATCACATATCAAACATTTCACTTCGCGCTCAGTTAATTCGTAACATTCGAGGATTCTAAAACCGCATTCAAATGAATCGAAACACATCGGTATAAAAATTATGAGAATATACAAATAAAATAAAAAACATATTTTCAAGTTATCAAATGATGCGCTTTCGTTTCGAATTTTTCATTAACACTTACATTTCAGCGAAGCCGAAAATTCCCTAGTTTTCATAAACTTGACCAAAAAGTGATTGAGTGAGTGAGTTTTACGTCGAACTAGAGCTACGTTGTGGGGATTAAGTTCGGCAACCAAATATCCGCATTTTCTACAGACAACGTTTACTTTATTCGCATTATTATAATTTTTTAAAAAATTATAGAAAGTAAACTATTTAATATTCAAATTTTATTTTCAGTGCTTATTAATTAAATTTGGAAAAAAAAAAATACATGCATAATTAGTTCATTACAGCAATTTAAAGCTTCTCTGTTTTAAAAGTTCACGGATCCGGCCCCTGTAACGACGGAGGTTGAATTGGGACATACCCCTAAGGTATATGAACTAACAAAGAAACATGGCTGTATAAAGCTATGAATCTGACAACGCACGTAACTCGGCTCCGCGGCAATCACTGTCGCGCATATAAAACCAAAAAAACATCACTGGACACCCCTACCTCGCTGTGCATGAATCCGAAAACGCACGTAACTCGGCTCCGCGGCAATCACTATCACGCACGTTAAAACCAAAAAAACATCACTGGACACCCCTACCTCGCTGTGCATGAATCCGAAAACGCACGTAACTCGGCTCCGCGCCAATCACTATCGCGCACGTTAAAACCAAAAAAACATCACTGGACACCCCTACCTCGCTGTGCATGAATCCGAAAACGCACGTAACTCGGCTCCGCGGCAATCACTATCGCGCACGTTAAAACCAAAAAAACATCACTGGACACCCCTACCTCGCTGTGCATGAATCCGAAAACGCACGTAACTCGGCTCCGCGGCAATCACTATCGCGCACGTTAAAACCAAAAAAACATCACTGGACACTCCTACCTCGCTGTGCATGAATCCGAAAATGCACGTAACTCGGCTCCGCGGCAATCACTATCGCGCACGTTAAAACCAAAAAAACATCACTGGACACCCCTACCTCGCTGTGCATGAATCCGAAAACGCACGTAACTCGGCTCCGCGGCAATCACTGTCGCGCATATAAAACCAAAAAAACATCACTGGACACCCCTACCTCGCTGTGCATGAATCCGAAAACGCACGTAACTCGGCTCCGCGGCAATCACTATCGCGCACGTTAAAACCAAAAAAACATCACTGGACACCCCTACCTCGCTGTGCATGAATCCGAAAACGCACGTAACTCGGCTCCGCGCCAATCACTATCGCGCACGTTAAAACCAAAAAAACATCACTGGACACCCCTACCTCGCTGTGCATGAATCCGAAAACGCACGTAACTCGGCTCCGCGCCAATCACTATCGCGCACGTTAAAACCAAAAAAACATCACTGGACACCCCTACCTCGCTGTGCATGAATCCGAAAACGCACGTAACTCGGCTCCGCGGCAATCACTATCGCGCACGTTAAAACCAAAAAAACTGTTAGCTGGTGTGAAGTAGATCCAAGGCTAAGTGAATTAGCAGAGGAGCCTACTCTAGACGTAAACACCAGCGTAACAACATTTAAAGTTAATTAAATGAATTAGATACATGGAAGCTAGAGTAAGTAAATATGCTGAAAGATAAATATGTAGAAATTGTTAAATAAATGACCATAACAAATTTTAATTTAATTTGTATTTTAATTGAAACAATAAATTCAAAAAAAGTTTATATAAATATAACAATAAGTTTATATGAATAACAATAAGATAATTGAAGTAGACAAATACTTTTTATATATAACAAACATACCAAAGCAGATGCTGGATGACAAACAAGGTGAGTACGAAGACAATATTTAACATCTTTTTATTTCCCATATAGGTTGCAGAAGAAACTACTACGTGCCATTAGAAAGAAGCTGGTGACACTTATGTAGAAGACGTGACGTTCTTGTTTCCACTTGTTATTGTCGCGATATGAACACCTATAAATTTCATTTAAATTTCGAACTCACAAAAAAGGATTAACGTGAGTTATAACTAACTAAAAATGAAAAGATTTTATTTGAATATAAAAAATAAACGCCACATATTACGGCGACATCTTATGAAGTCGGCATCGGCGAAAAATGAACAATGGCAGGGGCAAGAGCACAAGCAAAGGCAACCGCGAACACCCACTACCATCGCCGTTCGCTATTTATAGTTTCGCGGGAGAAACGAAGTGATCTTCCGGATGTACGTTGGGGCATGTGCCGGCGCGCCGCGGCGCGTGCGTAGACTTCGGCTATCGTTCTTGGAGATGTTTTATGCAAATTTTTGAAACTCGGCTCAGTCGGAACTTCCGGAAGGTTAGCTATTGTTTACGTTTCGCGTTTGAAAAATTCAAATGGATGATTTAAATTTGAAAGCTCTTTAATATAGCATTTCATTGAACGATATATTTATTTTCCTGGTAAGTAGAAAATATATTAAAAGGAAATTAGGATTTTTAATAAGTGTTTAATTTTTTTTTCAACTAACGTTTTTTTTTCTCTTTAAGCTTTATTTTAAGAGTGATTAATTTTTAATATATTTCATTAGCATAACGATAAGAAAAAACGGGAAACTATAGGTTTACTGTTAACAAGGCCCCCCCTCTTATCGTTTGCACTTTTAAGCTTAAGAAAGTTAATAAAAAAAAACATCCAGCAAAACTTTGCACAAATTACATAATCATACGACTGTGACTAATCAGTTTAACAGTTTCTTCAGAACTAAAAAACAATTAGGTTTAATCTTCAGCTGCACAGCAACAGAGATCAATATCTGGATAGAGATGATCTACAAAACAATTTGTTTTTGAAACACAAATAACATATACCTGTTTACTCAAACCTCTCCTCCAGTTTTGAAAAGATTTTTAACATGCTCTTTTAAAAAAACTGTAGAAAAGAAATTCATACAATGAATTATTTGTATAATAAGTTTAACAATAAATATAACATGAGTATAATCACATTCAATATTATAAATATATGTATAAACACAATTCTTCCTTACAATATAAAAGTATAAATTACATACAAATATTTAACAAAAAGAGAACAGAATGGATTATTTCGGGAATGGAGAGGAGAGAGAGAGAGATAGATTAACAAAAATTGCTGTGAGCAATTGAATAAACAAAAATTGACTTACTGTCAAAAGAAGAATGAGAAATTAAAATTCTCAAAAAAAACTTCCAGCCTAAACCTGGAAAGATTTTGCTTAACTTGCAAAATTTGAAATTTTTTTCCCCGAATTCAAGGAAACATTTGAATTCATAGAAAAGTTTAAATTTTTGAATTCATAAATTTTGAATTCTTAAAAAAAGTTTGAATTCATTAAGGATTTGAATTCATAAAAAAAATTTTAGAAAATTTACATTTTTAAATTTTATAAATTCATAGAAAAATTTGAAATTGAAAATTTAAGATTAACTTTTGAAACATTTTCGAAGAAAAGATTTTTCACAAATTTTTGTAATTCAAATTTAGTTTGTGGCTTAGTAAATATGTCAGCCAAATTTAATTTGCTACGAATGAAAACTAATTCAAAAATATTTTTGATAACAAGATCTCTAATAAAATATAGTTTGACCTCTATATGTTTGCTTCTATTATTCTCTATAGGAGATTTAATAAAGTCTATGGCAGCCATATTGTCAATTAGTAATTTTGAAATTTTCTTATTTTTTATAATCTTCATGTTTTGGCATTCTTCTAGAATTCGATCTAGCCAGACAATTTCTTTTGCTGCTTCTGTAGCGGCAATGAACTCAGATTCCATAGTGGATAAACTAACAGCCTTCTCTTTAAAGGTCCTCCAACTGATGGGGCTACTATCTAGAAATAGTATTTGTCCACCTATGGATGTCCGATCATCACGATTTGAAGCAAAGTCGGCGTCTGTGTAGGCTACGATCTGTGAATCAGCACATGAAAGTTTTAATTTTAATTGGCTGGTTTTCTTTACATATCCCAGTAGTTTGATCAACCCATTCCAGTGATGAATTCCTGGATTCGATTGGAATTGGCTATAGATATTGACGGCATATGCTATATCAGGTCTTGTTCTGTTAGATAAATATGATAAACACCCTAGAATATTGCGATATGGATACTTTGTCATTTCTTTGGTTTCTTCTTCGGTTTGAGGACAGCTTGATTTTGAGTAAATACAGCCTTTGCTGATTGGTAAGGATGAAATTGGAGGGTTAAAACTATTAAAACGACTGCATATTTCTTGAATATAGCTTTCTTGATGAATGAATAGCTTTGAGTCAATTTCAACAAATTCTACTCCAAGTAGTTTCTTTGTCCTTCCCAAAATTTTTAATTTGAATTTTTGTTTTAAAACATTAATGGCTTCCTCTAAAAACACTTTACTTTTACCAAATAAAACCATGTCATCAACATATAATAATAGGATAACTTGAAATTTGAATGTATAAACACAGTTGCAAGAAGTAAATTTAATAAAACCGATATTTGATAAAACTCTGTCAATTTCGTAAAACCATGCTCGTCCACTTTGGTGAAGGCCATAGAGAGCTTTGTCGAGCTTGCAAACTAACTTCTCTTCTCCTTGTTTAATAAAACCAGGTGGTTGCTGCATGTATATTTCATCTTCTAGCGGAGCATATAGGTATGCGCCAGTGACATCACATTGTACGTGATTCCACTTGTGTTGCACTACCAAAAGTGAAAAGAAAAAACGAATTAGATCGAAGTTTATAACAGGACTAAAAGTTTCTTCATAACTCTCGCCTTTTACTTGAGCGTAACCTTGAGCTACAAGCCTTGCCTTGAATTTAGCAATTCGACCTTCTTCATCTCGTTTTATAGCATATACCCAGCGACATCCAATTATTTGCTTATTTTGAGGAGGTTTTACAAGATGCCAAACCTTTCGTTCTTGGATGGTTTTTATTTCGGTTTTCATTGCTTCTAGCCATTCTTGAAATTGGTCTGATTTTTGGGCTTGTTTGAAAGTTCTTGGTATAATTAATTCTAGTCAAGAGGAATTATGACAAAAATTGGCACTTGTGTCTGAGTCAGATTCTTCTATTGGAGTGAATGAAAATTTAGTGGGGTCATACTTGATTTTGTTTTCTTGGCAATATTTTCTAATGTCTCTATGGGATCTTAATCTTGTTCTTGTATTTTCGGGATAGTAGTATACGTCTGTTCTGGATTTATCTCTTCTTAAAACTTGTTTTCTTTCAAACTTTATGTTTTTTAATTGAGATGATTGAACAGGTTTTTCATCATCTGAGGATTCCTCAGTGTCAGATAATTCAGACGGTACGCTGGACTCCATTTCAGGAGTTTCGTCAACAGCCTCTTCATCAGAATCATCGTCACTATCCTTTGGAAATACATCTTGAATTGTGTAATGCTGGTTGATGGTGCCCAGCACTGCTCCACTTGCTTCTGTTTTGAACAAACGATCTTCTTTAAAGGTCACATTTAAAGATTCTACTATTTTATTTTGCTCTGGGATCCAAATACGGTATCCTCTTGTATGGTGTGCATATCCAACTAGATAACCTTTCACAGCTTTTGGATCCAGTTTCTGTCTTTTTTGTTTTGCCAGTCCTACATAAGCTACACATCCAAATGGTTTAAGATGTCTGATTGATGGTTTTCTTCCACCGTACAATTCAAATGGTGATTTTTCAAAATCTTTATGGCATAGTCTGTTCCAGGCATAATTGAAATGTGAAACGGCTTCTGGCCAAAAACAAAAGTCTAAACCACTTTCATATAATGATGTACGGGCTCCATTAATAACAGTTTGGTTATAACGTTCAATAGCACCATTTTGTTCTGGCGTGAACGTGTTTGTTAGTTCATGTTTGATGCCTTTTTCCTGACAAAATGTTGAAAATTCTTTGTTGACAAACTCTGTTCCATTATCTGAGCGGATAGCTATTAAAGGTTTACCTATAAATCTTTCTGCCCTTTTGATGTGATTAATTAAGGTTTCAGCTACTTCAGATTTTTGGACTATAGGATAAATGAATACTTTACGGGAATAATCGTCCATGATTGATAGAAAATATCGTTCTCCATGTTTGCCTCTTACTTGACATGGTCCCCAAACATCTGTATATAACAGTTCTAAGGGTCTCTTGGATCGAACAAAGTTTCTGTATTTAAATGAAGTGCGTTTAAATTTATTCAACCTGCAATCTTCACAAAAAAAATTCTGTATGTCCCTTTAAGAATGGTAATCCCTTTGCACCCCTCTTATTACTTGTATGCGTCAAAGTTTGAGGATTTACATGAGCGCATCTCTTATGCCACAGGTTTAGAACTTCCTGTTCTTTTGAAGAGGTTGTGGAGGCTTCGAAAGTTACATGTTGTTTTATAGATTTTGGGATTTTTGCTTGGACACGATAAACACCACTTTTTAATTTTGCTCTGAACATTATATTATCATTGGACGTAATTTTGACTTCGCCTCTTCCCCCAATAAACTGTAGACCTTCTTTGTCAAGTTGTGGCCCTGATATAAGGTTTCTCCTAAGCTTTGATGAATACATCACTCCCTTTAAAGTAAAATTTCTTTGGCCAAAACGCAATTTAATGTCTCCTTTTCCTTCGATTGGCAAAGTGATGCCTTCCATGGCTACAGCCATTTCTTCATTTTGTTGAGGTTTAAATGATGTGAAAAGTTCACGGTCTTTACTAAAATGATGAGACGCGGCAGAATCGAATACCCAATCTGATTCATTTGTTTGCTGAGCTAAACTGGCCTCAGTAATGTAGTAAGATGAATTTGAATCCCTACTGCTATTACGGGTCTTAGAATTTGATCTAGATTGATATGAAGATTTTTTTCGACTCTGTCTACCTCTTGATTGGAAGGATTTCTTAGGATTGAAATTCTGAGAAGGTAAGTTTTGGTTTTGAAAAGAGGGTTTAAAGTCAACATTTCTACTTCTATTGAGAGAAAAACAATTTTGTCTAGCATGGCCATTCTTATGACAAAATGTACAAATTAATTTTTGTTTTAGAAGCTTATTTTTACCTGTATCATTTAGATGAGAAAACTGAGCAGAAATTTTAGCTTTACTTAATTCATTATCTTTATTTCTTAAATTTAGCCTAGTTTCCTCGGCTACTAAGCAAGTTACAATTTCATTGAATGTAAATTTATCATCTTCCCATCTCAGTATGTTTTGAACGATACCGTCGAAATATGATGGGAGATAACGTAACAATTGATAAGATGCAAAAATTTCAGTCAGTCCCCCCTTAGAATTTTCTATTTGTTTAAATATCCTCATGACCCGGGACGCAAAGACATTTACACCCTCACCAGGCAATATTTTGCAATCACACAGCTCAGAAAATAAACTCATGTGCTGTGCACGAGTATCTGGAACAAAACTTTTGTTAATTAAATTCCATGCCTTTACGGGGTCATCCTCGTTTTCTACAATTTTCCTATACTCAGTTTCTATATTTAAGTATAAGACAGCTAAAGCAGTATTTGCTCTAGACTTAAATTTATTAACAGCAGAAGCATTGCTTCTGTCATCAGCCAAAACTGGGGCTGTTTCCGTACCAACAACTATGTCCCAGAGTCCCCGGTCAAGAAGAACAAATTTAATGTCACTCCTCCATTCCTCGAAATTAATCGCATTCAGTTTGGGAATAGAATGTAAATTGTTGACAGCCATTTTTGAGTAAAAAAAATTGTATAATTATGGTTCAAACAATTTAAAAATATAATATATTAAAAATATCACAATTTTTCTTATAAAAACCTTTGCCCCCCCGAATTAAACATTCGGTAAATTCATTTATTACTTGAAAATTTATTCAAATATATATATATGAAATTTCAAAAAGTTTTTTTTTTCTACCTTACTGAAAAAAAAATTTTACAATATTCCCTCAACAATATGCAAAAAAATGGTCATCATTACTTAAATTAAACAAAACATTCAAGATTTTCATTTATTAACATTAAACAACTTTTAATCTAAATTTAAACAATTTCTTGTTTCAAAAATTTACTATAAATGCAAAAAAATTTAACTTTCAATTTATTTTTCAAACAAAACAGAAAAACATTAATTTATGAAAGGGCCAGCATATTTACATGCTGAAAAAGGAAAAGCCCATAACCACTTTTTATTTCTCTTGTTAGCTGGTGTGAAGTAGATCCAAGGCTAAGTGAATTAGCAGAGGAGCCTACTCTAGACGTAAACACCAGCGTAACAACATTTAAAGTTAATTAAATGAATTAGATACATGGAAGCTAGAGTAAGTAAATATGCTGAAAGATAAATATGTAGAAATTGTTAAATAAATGACCATAACAAATTTTAATTTAATTTGTATTTTAATTGAAACAATAAATTCAAAAAAAGTTTATATAAATATAACAATAAGTTTATATGAATAACAATAAGATAATTGAAGTAGACAAATACTTTTTATATATAACAAACATACCAAAGCAGATGCTGGATGACAAACAAGGTGAGTACGAAGACAATATTTAACATCTTTTTATTTCCCATATAGGTTGCAGAAGAAACTACTACGTGCCATTAGAAAGAAGCTGGTGACACTTATGTAGAAGACGTGACGTTCTTGTTTCCACTTGTTATTGTCGCGATATGAACACCTATAAATTTCATTTAAATTTCGAACTCACAAAAAAGGATTAACGTGAGTTATAACTAACTAAAAATGAAAAGATTTTATTTGAATATAAAAAATAAACGCCACATATTACGGCGACATCTTATGAAGTCGGCATCGGCGAAAAATGAACAATGGCAGGGGCAAGAGCACAAGCAAAGGCAACCGCGAACACCCACTACCATCGCCGTTCGCTATTTATAGTTTCGCGGGAGAAACGAAGTGATCTTCCGGATGTACGTTGGGGCATGTGCCGGCGCGCCGCGGCGCGTGCGTAGACTTCGGCTATCGTTCTTGGAGATGTTTTATGCAAATTTTTGAAACTCGGCTCAGTCGGAACTTCCGGAAGGTTAGCTATTGTTTACGTTTCGCGTTTGAAAAATTCAAATGGATGATTTAAATTTGAAAGCTCTTTAATATAGCATTTCATTGAACGATATATTTATTTTCCTGGTAAGTAGAAAATATATTAAAAGGAAATTAGGATTTTTAATAAGTGTTTAATTTTTTTTTCAACTAACGTTTTTTTTTCTCTTTAAGCTTTATTTTAAGAGTGATTAATTTTTAATATATTTCATTAGCATAACGATAAGAAAAAACGGGAAACTATAGGTTTACTGTTAACAAAAACATCACTGGACACCCCTACCTCGCAGTGCATGAATCCGAAAACACACGTAACTCGGCTCCGCGGCAATCACTATCGCGCACGTTAAAACCAAAAAAACATCACTGGACACCCCTACCTCGCTGTGCATGAATCCGAAAACGCACGTAACTCGGCTCCGCGGCAATCACTATCGCGCACGTTAAAACCAAAAAAACATCACTGGACACCCCTACCTCGCTGTGCATGAATCCGAAAACGCACGTAACTCGGCTCCGCGGCAATCACTATCGCGCACGTTAAAACCAAAAAAACATCACTGGACACCCCTACCTCGCTGTGCATGAATCCGAAAACGCACGTAACTCGGCTCCGCGGCAATCTATTATAAACTAAAAGTCTATGTTTCAAATCATTTCTATTAAGCAGATTAAATACAGTGGAAACATTAAGATTTAAATTTTAAGGGCTTCAATAGAAATAACCCGACCAGTGTTCAACTATTATAACACATTAAAGACCAAAGTTTTTAACAAATAAAACAACTTTATTCAACAAGATATAATGATATATTAAGATTTCAAATTTATCAAGAAATTAGATTTAACAAGAGATTTAACAAGAACAAGATTACCTTTTACAGGTGTTGAGCTAGGCATATTGATAAACACAATGAAAAGCAGATGACAATATACTTCAAGAAACGTCGCAGAGCCTCCGCGATCGCCTGGTTGATCAGCGGGAAAATACGATGAAGAAATATACTTCCGCGATCGCCTGGTTGATCAGCGAAAGTGAAGCAAGACGAAATAACACAAAATTGAAATGAAAACAATTGCGTTCATCCACTATACACTTCAATTTAGAAACTTTCATTTAACTTTTAATTAACTTTTAAAAAAATTTCAAACTTAAACAAATGACGCTTAAAAAGCGTCTAAACAAATTTAACATTAATTAAACTATCAAATGTAACAAACTCGTCTCAAAAGGACGTCAATTATCATTTTATTCAAAACCTCCATCATCCATGAACGACGGAAAATTTAACCTTTAACAAGGAACAATTTAACAAACAGAAACTTAACATGTGTAAAATATTAACAACTTAACAACGGCAGCCATCATTTCTTAAAAAAGTGCAATAGCAAAAGAGCATTACTAGCTTAGCTGGAACGATACTATAAGCACATACATCGTTACTTGGCCATCAACAGCTTAAAGCTACTCACACTACTCATAAACTACTGCTTCATATCTAATTGAAGACTAGCAGGCCATAGCTAAACACTGCCGATAACTGCCGATAACTGCCCTTTAACACACGCATCGCGATCTTTTTATACTGACTGACAAGTCAAAAAATCTACATATAAACAATGCATTACCATTGCCACTCAACAGTCAAAGCCAAAAATACAATTTATCATAACTACTTTAATAGAAGTGGCAACAGCAAAAATTAAGAAAATTATGCAGAGCAAGTTTGGCAACAGCAACAATGTAAACAGAACATCGTTAGTAATGGCGCGATGTAAGTAGAAGATGGCTGATAGAGTTTAAATAGAGAAAACTTTTAAATTCAAATTAAAGGTAAGTTAACAACTATATATATATAAAATATAAGCATTTATATTCATAAAATTAATTTTTATGTGCGAGGACAACTGATAGATATCAATTGCCCCCCACCACAGCATATAAAAAATTTAACAAAATACCATCATGAGATTCCACATAGTCCATACGAAATGTCACAAGTGATGTAATAAACTAATTACTAGATAACCATTGACAAAAAAATTTCAAGTGATGAAAAACAACTCCCCACTCCGCAGATACACTAAAGAAAAAGTGATATGAAAAATATACATTATATACAACATTAATTATATGATGCAATATTCAAACATGAAAGAGTAAATATGAGGTATATATACAAGAAATGAACATATATGCAATATATGAAAAATTATGAAAAATGAATATATATACATAATGAACAAATACGCAAGGCGCCTCACGATTTCACACACACATTCACACCATGATAACATAATATAAAAAATTATGAAAAGCATCTACAGAGCGAAGAAATTTATTCAAACACGAAAGATTTATATAAAGATCACTTTTATAAATTTTAACAAATCACTTTTTGTCAACGGCTTCGTAAACTGGTCGGCAAGATTCAATTTAGAGGAAATATATTCAATATGGAATTTGCCCTCATCAAACCAATCCCTTATAAAAAATAGTTTAATATTAACATGACGTGTATGGAAACTCTCAATCCTGGACTTTGTAAAACGTATTGCAGCCTGATTATCAGCATATAGGGTAGGTATTTCAAAATTATTTTCTATAAGATTTAAGCCAGAACATTCACATAAAATATTATAAAACCAGTCCTGCTCACGAACACAATCACACATAGAAACAAATTCTGACTCCATCGTTGATATGGTAATCCCTTTCTGTTTATTAGTACGCCAAGAAACAGCAGCACTATCCAAAAGAATCAACTGGCCACCCATAGAAACATAGTCGTCCCTATTAGCGGCGAAGTCAGCGTCAGAATAAGAAATTAATTTAACCTGTGTGCATTTAAGATGGAGCTTATATTGACTGGTGAATTTTATATATCCAAGAAGTTTAAGTAGGCCCTGCCAATGTTTAATACCTGGATTTTGTTGGAACTGTGAGAAAATGTTGGTAGCATATGCAATATCAGGTCTAGTACGGTTTGAAATGAAAGAAATACAACCTAAGAGATTTCTGTAAGGTAAATGAGAAGCTTCATCGATGTCTTCTTGAATAACAGGACAATCACTTTTTGAAAATTTGATACCTTTAACAATAGGTAAGGAGGAGATAGGTACACGGTGATTTTGAAACCTCTTAATGACTTCGTCAATATATTGATTTTGGTGGATCAAAACTCCTGTATCTGTATACTCAAACTCCACACCTAATAACTTGCGTGTGATACCCAAAATTTTCAAATCAAACTTTGATTTCAGCAAACTTAAAATGTCATTAGCTTGAGATTCAGTCCTGGCAAAAACAACGATGTCGTCAACATAAACCAATAAAACAGAAAAATCATAATATGAATAAGCACAGTTACAATTTTCAAATTTATTAAAACCAAGTTCCAACAATACTTTATTTAATTCATAAAACCATAATCTGCCTGACTGGTGTAATCCGTACAGTGCTCTATCCAGCTTACAGACCCAGTCTTCTTTACCTTTTTCAGTAAAGCCAACTGGTTGCCTCATGTAAATTTCATCCTCTAAGGGAGCGTACAGATAGGCACACTTAACATCGCACTGTACATTAAACCAACCATAACATGAGACTAAAAGAGAGAAAAAAAATCTAACAACAGAAAAGTTTATCACAGGCGAGAAGGTCTCATCGTACGATTCGCCCTGGATCTGGTTGAAACCTTGCGCGACCAACCTGGCCTTGTATCTGACAATGTTGCCAGACTCGTCACGCTTTACTGTGTAAACCCAGCGGTTTCCCAACGCAGTCTTGTTCTCAGGGAGTCTCACAAGATGCCAGACACCTCTCGTGGCCATACATTCTAACTCTTCCAACATAGCCCCATGCCATTCATCAGATTGTGCAGATTTTAAAGCCTGTTTATACGTTCTCGGGACCACCACATCTAGTCAACTAGCCGTGCTGGACGCGGAAGGTATAACACCAGGATTAACAACACCAGTAAACTTATTAAACTTAGAAAAATCAAAATCAGCAGGGTTAAAAACAATATTATTTAAATTACAAAACTTTTTGACATCATTAGGTGACCTTTGACAACACCTTTTACCCTCTCCATCAGGATAATAGTAAATATCGACCTTTTCTCCCTGAGGTCGAGGCACAACCTTCCTGTACCACACGGGATTGGTCATCCAGTTAGGAGAAGCAGTCTGCGGAGTAACTTGAGGAGCAGGAGAAACAGGAGAGACGGCTGGGACGACAACTTCAGTCTCGCTGGGCAAGACCCCAGAGGTACCAGGCTCCGGACCAGGAAGAAGGTACCGGTCAACGGGCCGTGGTTGTTCCTCCGGGACAAGCACCAACTCAAAAGAAGAGTCGCCCATCACCGCTCCACTGCGTAGAACATCACCGCTTTCAACAAAAGAAACATTAATGGTTTCCACAACCTTCCTCTCGTCTTCTAACCAGACCCTGTAACCACGGGTACGCAAGGCATAGCCCACAAGGACACCACGTTTTGATTTGGAGTCTAACTTGTGCTTACGTCTAACCTTTGGAACACCCACATATGTCAACGTACCGAATGGTCTTAAATGTCGAACAGAAGGTTTATTTCCTGAATAGAGTTCAAATGGAGTTTTAGAGTTCCCACCGTGACAAATCCGGTTCCACGTATAATTAAAGTGTAAACAAGCTTCAGGCCAGAAATCATCAGACAAGCCACTGGATTTTAGCATAGCCCGAACACAGTTCATGATGGTTTGGTTGAACCGCTCACAAACTCCATTTTCTTCTGGTGTGTAAAAGTTGGTCAGCTCATGATTTATTCCATTTTCTCTACAAAAACCCTTAAAAGAATTATTATCAAACTCTTTGCCATTGTCAGTTCTGATCGACTTCAACTTGGTTCCCAAAAACCTTTCGGCCCTCAAAACATGTCTCTTAAAAACATCAAAACACATGGATTTTTCCTGGAGGGGGTAAACGGATGACCTACCAGAAAAATCATCTATTATAGACAAGAAAAAACGTTCACCCTTTTTGCCAGGAATTTTAATTGGACCCCAAGTATCCATAAAAAGTCGATCTAAAGGTTTTTTGGAAGAAGAATGACTTAAGGGTTTGAAAGAAATACGATTTTGCTTACTCACATGACAGGGATCACAAAAAAAATTATCAACTGATTTTAAATTGGGCAGACCTTTTACAGCAGAATTACGGATAGTATTAAAAATTAAGTCAGGACTTAGATGATCAAAACGAAGGTGCCAGGTATCAAAATCTTTTATATTAACAGGTTTTATTACAGGAAAAGCTGAAATTTCAGTATTATCATTTAAATTTTCATTAGAATTCTGCCCCCCATTCAATTTAACACTGTGCTTATTTTTAATTACTTTTGGAAATGTATAATAAATCCCGTCATGGAGTTTAGCAGAGAAAAGGAAATCACCATACTTGTCGACCACGTTTATTTTGCCGGCCTTACCAATAAATTTAGCACCACCCTGGTCGAATCTAGAACCACTCAAAAGATTTTTCCGCAAGTTCGGCGAATACAAAACGTTCCAAAGTTTAATAACAGTCCCATTAAAATTCAGTTCTACTTCACCTTTACCAGTAATGGGAAAAGTGACGCCATCAACAGCCACGTGTAACTCATCACCAGAAATTTCAGAAAAATTACAAAAAAAAGATTTATCTTTGCAGAAGTGATGAGAGGCCGCCGTATCATAAGCCCAGCTGCCCTCTCTATCAAAACTACTTAAATTTGCTTCAGCTATGAAATTTTGAGCTTTAGGAGTTTTATCACGTTTTGACTGTTGATTAGAGCCACCCCTCTTAGAAAAATTACTTCTGAGTGGTTTTTCCTTTTCTTTTGCAGCTAGATCATTATTTAACTTAACTTTACAATCTTTTATAACATGGCCTTTTTTCCCGCACCTCCAACAAGTAAAAACAGGCCTACGTTTAAATTTTACATTTTGGGCCTCAATAGAACATTCCGTTCTACTTTTATCAAAATTTCTAAGTTGAAGGCGCGTTTCCTCGGCACCTAACTCAACAATAATATTTTTAAAGTTAAAGTCCTTATCAGGCCAGCGAAGAATTTGTTGAACAACCTGATCAAATTTATCAGGTAGGTATCTCAAAACCTGAAAACATAAGTATTCGTCAGCAATAGGTTTATTAATGGATTTTAACTGATCAGCAATTTTAGATATTCTAGCTGCAAAAACACCAATAGATTCGCCAGGTTCTAAAAAACATGTCATAACTTCAGAAAACAATTTCATATGATAACTTCTACTATCTGGCTGGAAGTTAACCTTTAAAATTTTCCACGCTTCTGAGGGGTCAGTACATTCACTTATTAAACTTTTAAATTCATTATCAATATTCAAATATAAAATTGACATGGCAGCATTCTGCCTTCTTTTAAAGTCTTGTACTGCCTCCTCAGACACGGTTTCACTGACTTTGGGCTTAGTTTCGTCACCAGTGACGATATCATAAGCATTTTTCTCCATAAGTAAAAATTTAATATCACACTTCCAACCAGAATAGTTAGTTGCATTTAACTTGGTAATTTGAGGTACAATATTATAAGCCATTTTTTTTTTAATAGTTACTTAATTATCAATTATACAGAAAACAAGAAAAGAACAACTGGTCAAGTTTAAAAAAAATGACACCCTCAAAAAAAACTGGGCCCATAACCAAATATTATAAACTAAAAGTCTATGTTTCAAATCATTTCTATTAAGCAGATTAAATACAGTGGAAACATTAAGATTTAAATTTTAAGGGCTTCAATAGAAATAACCCGACCAGTGTTCAACTATTATAACACATTAAAGACCAAAGTTTTTAACAAATAAAACAACTTTATTCAACAAGATATAATGATATATTAAGATTTCAAATTTATCAAGAAATTAGATTTAACAAGAGATTTAACAAGAACAAGATTACCTTTTACAGGTGTTGAGCTAGGCATATTGATAAACACAATGAAAAGCAGATGACAATATACTTCAAGAAACGTCGCAGAGCCTCCGCGATCGCCTGGTTGATCAGCGGGAAAATACGATGAAGAAATATACTTCCGCGATCGCCTGGTTGATCAGCGAAAGTGAAGCAAGACGAAATAACACAAAATTGAAATGAAAACAATTGCGTTCATCCACTATACACTTCAATTTAGAAACTTTCATTTAACTTTTAATTAACTTTTAAAAAAATTTCAAACTTAAACAAATGACGCTTAAAAAGCGTCTAAACAAATTTAACATTAATTAAACTATCAAATGTAACAAACTCGTCTCAAAAGGACGTCAATTATCATTTTATTCAAAACCTCCATCATCCATGAACGACGGAAAATTTAACCTTTAACAAGGAACAATTTAACAAACAGAAACTTAACATGTGTAAAATATTAACAACTTAACAACGGCAGCCATCATTTCTTAAAAAAGTGCAATAGCAAAAGAGCATTACTAGCTTAGCTGGAACGATACTATAAGCACATACATCGTTACTTGGCCATCAACAGCTTAAAGCTACTCACACTACTCATAAACTACTGCTTCATATCTAATTGAAGACTAGCAGGCCATAGCTAAACACTGCCGATAACTGCCGATAACTGCCCTTTAACACACGCATCGCGATCTTTTTATACTGACTGACAAGTCAAAAATCTACATATAAACAATGCATTACCATTGCCACTCAACAGTCAAAGCCAAAAATACAATTTATCATAACTACTTTAATAGAAGTGGCAACAGCAAAAATTAAGAAAATTATGCAGAGCAAGTTTGGCAACAGCAACAATGTAAACAGAACATCGTTAGTAATGGCGCGATGTAAGTAGAAGATGGCTGATAGAGTTTAAATAGAGAAAACTTTTAAATTCAAATTAAAGGTAAGTTAACAACTATATATATATAAAATATAAGCATTTATATTCATAAAATTAATTTTTATGTGCGAGGACAACTGATAGATATCACAATCACTATCGCGCACGTTAAAACCAAAAAAACATCACTGGACACCCCTACCTCGCTGTGCATGAATCCGAAAACGCACGTAACTCGGCTCCGCGGCAATCACTATCGCGCACGTTAAAACCAAAAAAACATCACTGGACACCCCTACCTCGCTGTGCATGAATCCGAAAACGCGCGTAACTCGGCTCCGCGGCAATCACTATCGCGCACGTTAAAACCAAAAAAACATCACTGGACACCCCTACCTCGCTGTGCATGAATCCGAAAACGCACGTAACTCGGCTCCGCGGCAATCACTATCGCGCATGTTAAGACCAAAATTTCCCATAATGTAGCTGTAGTGCAACGTAAAACACGCTCAAAACAAATGATCCAAACAAATATCGCCTAATTTCCCATAATGTAGCTGTAGTGCAACGTAAAATGCGCTCAAAACAAATGATCCAAACAAATATCGCCTAATTTCCCATAATGTAGCTGTAGTGCAACGTAAAATGCGCTCAAAACAAATGATCCAAACAAATATCGCCTAATTTCCCATAATGTAGCTGTAGTGCAACCTAAAATACACTGAAAACAAATGAACCAATCAAATATCGCCTAATTTCCCATAATGTAGCTCTAGTGCAACGTAAAATACACTGAAAACAAATGAACCAATGAAATATCGTCTAATTTCCCGTAGTGTAGCTCTAGTGCAACGTAAAATACACTGAAAACAAATGAACCAATCAAATATCGCCTAATTTCCCATAATGTAGCTCTAGTGCAACGTAAAATGTGCTCTAAAGAAGTGAACCAATCAAATATTGCCTAAATTCTCATAATGTAGCTCTAGTGCAACGTAAAATGCGCTGAAAACAAATGAACCAATGAAATATCGCCCAATTTCCCGTAATGTAGCTCTAGTGCAACCTAAAATACACTCAAAATTAATGAACCAATGAAATATCGCCTAATTTCCCATAATGTAGCTCTAGTGCAACCTAAAATACACTGAAAACAAATGAATTAATCAAATATCGCCTAATTTCCCATAATGTAGCTCTAGTGCAACGTAAAATACACTTAAAATAAATAAACCAATGAAATATCGCATAATTTCCTGTAATGTAGCTCTAGTGCAATGTAAAATATACTCAAGACAAATGAACCAATTAAATATAGCCTAATTCCCCATAATCTAGCTCTAGTGCAACGTAAAATACACTTAAAATAAATGAACCAATGAAATATCGCATAATTTCCTGTAATGTAGCTCTAGTGCAATGTAAAATATACTCAAGACAAATGAACCAATTAAATATAGCCTAATTCCCCATAATCTAGCTCTAGTGCAACGTAAAATACACTTAAAATAAATGAACCAATGAAATATCGCATAATTTCCTGTAATGTAGCTCTAGTGCAATGTAAAATATACTCAAGACAAATGAACCAATTAAATATAGCCTAATTCCCCATAATCTAGCTCTAGTGCAGTGTAAAATACACTCAAATCAATAAAAAAACAAATGAACCAATCAAATATAGCCTAATTCCCCATAATCTAGCTCTAGTGCAATGTAAAATACACTCAGATCAATAAAAAACAAAAGAACCAATCAAATCTCTCCATACTGCGTCATAATAGAATTGTTATGTTATGTTTACAAGCATTGGCACTTTATCGCTACGGAAGTTCGCCAAGCAGAAAGTGCCCCTCTAATCTAGGAATCAACCAAATAGTTTCATATTTCAGTGATGAGCTGCAAAATTAGCATGTAATTTGGTAAATAACCTTTAAAGAATGCCAGAAAATTGAATTATTTTGTTTTGCGGACAAATAATTTGTATTATGGAAAATATTTTTGAAATATTTATAATTAGCTGTGAAATAATTTTATATTTCAATATAAAGGCACAAAATGACATCTTTCAATGTAAATAACCTTGAAAAAATGGTTGAGTTTCATCGATTTGCAGCAAAATAAGCCTATTTCCAAAATTTTTCTTAATCAGACATATTTGGACTGTTAGCGGCAAAATGCTTGTACATTTCAGTAACAGGTTACAAAATTATTGCATATTTTGGTAAACCTCTTTGAATAAAGCAAATTTTTTTTATTGGCAAAGAAATAATCGTGAATTTTTGCAATTATTTGTGTTATTAAACTTAAAATTTGTCAGTCTGTGGTGAATGGTTCTGCATTTCAATAATAAGCCACAAAATTATCATGGATTTAAGAAATAGATTAGGGGGGGGGGGAAATATATATATATATTGATTAGAGCGATAAAATAAACTCTTATTTCTGTAATTAATTATCATGAAGCATAAAGTTTGTCAATAAGTGGCAATATGATGCCATATTTTAATATGCCACAAAATTATCGCTCATTTCAAAAAATAATTTTGAAAAAAGAGCAAATTTTATAGATTGGTAAACAAAATAATTGTGTATGTTGACGATCAGAAGGAAAAAAAGAATGAAATTTAAGAATAGCTTTAAAAAGAAAAATATCATGTAAATTTTATTGATTAGCAGCAAAATAATAGCATATTAAGCAATTCATTTTGATTGAACTATTAAACTGGTAACTTTACTGCTTCATAATAAGTTTTCCTCAAAATTTAAAGCAACTAATTCTGCTTCCGGTCTACCAGTTAAATTTTATTTTATTATAGAGTGATTTGAAAATCTTTATATTTAACCAACCCACATTTGTAGTTACGTTATTTTACAATTGTTCTGTTCTTATCTTTAAAATGTATTTCAAAATTGCTTTGTACATTTTGGTTAATTGTTCAGAAAGTATTTTTAATTTTCAGAAATTTACTTAAATTTTTGCACAAATTGTTTGTAAAATTCACAAATAGAGTGCCATTTTCAAAAATCAAGATATACCTCTCTGGTTAAAATAGAAAGAAATTTAATTTTAGATTGCATATCCTGTATATTTTATTTTTTAAATTTTAATGCATGTTAAATATGCATAAATTATTTTTAAATTTATATTTGTATTCTGAAATTATATTTATTTAGTTGAAATTCTTCTATTATTCAAACAAATTTGTTGAGTAAAAGCTTCAATTTTGGAAATGGAGGTTATGAAAATACATTTCTGTTATATATACATTGCTTTCTCTTGTCGATTTTTAGTGTTAGCCAATACGAAAAGCCAGAAAGGGAATCAAGAGTCTGCAAATCTCAATATTTTTAATGTAGTCTAATTTTATAATCTTTATGTAAATATGAATAACTGATTAAAAAAAAAAAAAAAAAAAAGCTATAAAACATTTACTCAAAACCAATTGCTGTAGAGTTGTGCAGGGTTCACATTAGAGGGTGGGATTTTGAGAATCTATCATTATATAGAAAAATCCCACTCAAAAATATATCATAAGGGGGCCCCAGTTTTTTTCACATTGTTCATTGAGTATTTCATCAATTTTTTAGTTCAGTTGGGTATTGCATTAATTGCTTTGAAGCCTGTAGATATCTTTTTTTAACTTCTTTTGAATTTCTTGATAAAAGTTAAAAAAAAAAAAAAAAAGGTGGGGGGGGGAATATGTAATTATTTCGAAATACTTCTTAATTGTAAATGTTTGTTAAGAGGGTTTATGAATTGATTATTTTATCAAGAAACAACTACGAAGTGTGAAGGCTAAAAATTGAAATAATTATATGTTAAATTTAGTTTATTCCAGTTACTGCACTTCTGTCAAGCACTCTTTCAGTACTCAAAATCAAATTGAAAATAAAATTTGAAACAGATTAAGTATTAACTTGAACAATTCCTTCTATATTTTTCGAAGAAAATTTAGATTATGAATATTGAAGAAGTATATGTCCTTAGCCTCAAAAGGGAAATGAAAATAAATTAATTTCTAACTTTAACATTTACTTGATTTTTTTTTTTTTTTTAATTAGCATTTGTAACTTTATAAAAAGAAATTTACAAAATGTAAATTACATAATTCTCACTTAAATTTAAAAGTTCTGCTTAATTTTTTTTAATTTATTTATTAGTTTGAGAATCTCACTCCTCAATATTTTTTTCTAGTGCGAACCCCGTTATGGGTTTTTAAGACCATACTTGAATTTGAGAAATTTTATTAATGATTCAAATGTTTACAGTTTTACTCATCAGAATAATTTTAATTCTGCAAACTTTTTATCCATTGTAAAAGAAGATATTTATTGGTTTAAAAAAAAAAAAAAAAAACATTGAATTGAAGAAAGAATATAAACTTTTTCAAACACAAACAATAAAATACACTAAATTTAACTTAAAAATACAAAGCATGAAAATACTGATGGTTAAATTTTAAGGTATTTTTATATTTTAATGCATAAAATATGCCTGCAGAGGAGTTTCTCTGCTGTTATGCATGAATAATAGTTGAGTAATCAATATAAATCAGGTGTCTGTGTGCATTCGATAGCTCTCGGAGACTCTCCACATAGTATTAACAGCAGGTGAATCCCCTTTAATTATATTGGAAAAATTGTTATGAGAATGACTCAATGATTTATTTTATTTTATTTTATTTTAATTTTATTTTCATAATTAAAACAAGTCCTTCCTGCTTGTTCGGAAGGGTAGGTTGATTTCTTTTTCCTTATCAAGTAGATCGTCATTTTGTTTCAAAATGGCGGCAACAAATTATTAATGCACTTGGTAGAAATATTGATGTAGGCTATGCACATATGGATTTTTAAGCAAATCGGTTCATAAATACCTTTTTTATGTGAATTTAAAATTTTCAAGTGGCTGGCGCTTGGAAGCAAAATGGGGAGTTATGTTGACAAATATATGAAATGTATTTGTGAGATATGTCTACTGTACAAATATAGTTTGAATTAATTCAAAATCTAAAATGTCATCGGGTTGAAAAATTAAGTGGCTGGCACTTCGATCAAAATCGCAAAGAAAGTTCCTCATCTAAAATATCGTTTCAAATTTGAAAATAATCTTTTTTGTAGAAATTCTTTCAATTAGTAAGTTGATAAAATGTTAGTTTTCTGCATTTCTAGCTTGTTTTAGATTAAAATAGCCTAATTTTTCCTTAAAAACGCATTAACAAGATCCAGCAACACAGTTAATGGATTTGGCACCAAACTTGGCGACTTTTCACTTATGGCGACTTTTTTGGTGACTTTTGGCAATAAAATACTTATAATCGATATACCAAAGATGGACGCAATAACGTGATTGGTTCACGAGTTACCTCAATTTTCTAGATTTTTGTTGTTTGAATGATAAATCCATTTTTCAACTTTGATCTGAATTGATTAAGTATTTCTAAAGTTACCGTGATAACGAATTTTGCAGTGGCCGCCAGTTGGAAACAATACAGTGGAACAAGTTGCCCAGCAAATATATCCAAGATATTTGAAGCATAGGTTCACAACTGTGGTTTAAATCAGTGCCGTGTTTCAAAAGTTAATTTTATGGCAAATTTTCAAGTGGCAGTCTAAGTGGTTGCAACTTGGAAAGAAAATGGCAAAACAACTTGCCCAGTGAAATCATCCAGTATACTTGTATAAGTTCCTTGTCCAGTTCTAGTTCAAATTAAATCAGTATTTCAAAAATTATCGTCATAAGAAATTTTCAGGTGGCGCCACTTGGAAAAAAAAAAGCGGAGTGAGATACCCAGCGAACTTATCTGAGATATTTGAAGGATAAATCCACTACTCAAATTTGATGCAAATTGATTCTGTATTACTAAAGATACTATATTGACAATTTTTCAAGTGGCAGCCACTTGGACATAAAATTGCGGATCAAGTCACCAAGTAAACTTATCCTAGATATTTGAATCATAAGTTCATTATCCAACTTTTATTTGAATCAGTTAAGTATTTTAAAAGTTATCGTGATGGCATATTTTCAAGTGGCAGTGTGATTTCAAGTCGCTGGAACTTAGAAACAAGATGTCGGGACAAGTTGTCCAGTGAAAACATTCAAGATAATTTTATGATAATATCACTGCCCAAATTTAGTTCGATTTGGAGTATTATTTCAGAAGTTATAGTGATTTTAAATTTTCAAGTGGTAGCCTGATTTCAAGTGGTCCCGCTTAACTTAAAATATCTGCCACTTTATTAAAAATGTCGGATAAACTTCATTGAGACCCTTATGTGGCCTGTATTTACATCAAAATTCAAACAATTTCGGTATACGCTTACAATTTAAATTTGAAATTTTCAAGTGGTCTCCACTTGAAAACAAAATGGCGGAACAACTTGGTTAATAAACTCATCTAAGATATTTATAAGATAAGTTAAGACTGTTCAAATTTGGTTCCATTTGGAGTATTATTTCGGAAGTTATCATAGTTTTAAATTTTCAAGTGGTCCCGCTTAACTTAAGATATCCGCCAATTTATTAAAAATGTCGAATAAAGTTCATTAATAAAGTTATTTGAGACACTTGTGTAATCTATGTATGCATCAAAATTAAAAAAAAAATTCGGAATATGCTTTTTACAATTTGAATTTGAAATTTTCAAGTGGTCTCCACTTGAAAACAAAATGGCGGAGCAACTTATTTAACAAATTCATCTGAGTTATTTATAAAATAAGTTAAGACACTATCCAAATTTGGTTCGATTTGGAGTATTATTTCAGAAGTTATTGTGATTTTAAATTTTCAAGTGGTAGAGTGATTTCAAGTGGCCCGCTTAACTTAAGATATCTACCATTTTAATAAAAATGACGGATAAATTTCATTAATCTTCATTGAGACCCTTGTGTGGTCTATATTTACATTAAATTTCAAACAAATTCGGAATACGCTTTTTAGAATTTGAAATTGAAATTTTCAAGTGGTCTCCACTTGAAAACAAAATGGCGGAGCAACTTGGTTAATAAACTCAACTAAGATATTTATAAGATAAATTAAGACACTGTCTAAATTTGGATCGATTTGGAGTATTATTTCGGAAGTTATAGTGATTTTAAATTTTCAAGTGGTACCACTTAACTTAAAATATCTGCCACTTTATTAAAAATGGCGGATAAACTTCATTAATAAACTTCATTGAGACCCTTATGTGGCCTGTATTTACAACAAAATTCAAGCAAATCTTGCTTTAAATATGCTTTTTACAATGTCGGTTTGAAATTTTCAAGTGGCTGCCACTTGAAAACAAAAAGTCGGAGCAACTTGGTTAACGAACTCATCCAAGATATTTATAAGATCAGTTCACTGTCCAAATTTGGTTCCATTTCGAGTATTATTTCGGGAGTTATCGTGATGACAAAATTTTCATTATAGATAGATAGATATATAGATAAACGAAGTGATTGCAATAGGTCGATTTCTAAAGAAATCAACCTAAAATCCAGAGGTCGATTGGGTTTTATGTTGCACTAGTGCAATGCTATCGGCAATTGGCGACAGTTTGGGACTCGCCCCTAAGGGTAGTCCGAAGACTTGCCACCACAATTTTGATCCTCCATAAAGTGAACGCTCCCCCTTTTTGAGCTAAAAAATGCAGAATAATTAAATTTGTTTTCTTAAAATTTATTTCTTTAATTTTTAATCTTCATTAAGCTATCAAACAGGGGAAAAAATGAACAAAGTGCTTTTTTTGCACTTCATAAATACAAAATGAAACATTAAAAATTAAATCAAAAACTGATTTTGAAAAACAAGAACAAATTTGAAGTTTATGAATTTTCTGAATGTAAATGCAGAATTGAAAAAAAAAAAAAAAATCATTAGATAATGAGTAATTCTCATAACAAATTTCTCCAATAACATGGGATTTGGCTGCCGTTGGCAGAGAAAACTCGATTGGCAAAGCATTTCTCAGACCATGTAAGGTTGTGTGCATTTCATCAAAATTTTGTTGATTTTTAATTTTTTTAAGCATAACTTTTGAACACAAAATAATAATAATGGTAGTATTGGATAATGGATGTAATCCTCTATTCAAAGAAATGAATCTGGAAGTTTTGAGAAGTGTTGGATTCTATTTTATTAAAAATTTAAATGTGTCATCCAATATAAGTTTTTTCAAGTATTACTCAATTTTAGATATTTTAAACAAATGAAGAAATACCGAATTCTTCCAAATGGTTCTCCAGACTTTCAGTCACAAATTATGATGGCATTCATTCGATCTGTTAGACTTCACCAAATTTTATTCAAACTCGAGCTCTATTTATTTACGTAATTAATTGTATTTCCTTTTGCTTGTATAAAAAGCATATATCTATACCCCAGTGGCAGAAACACAGCGACATAGTCGCGGACACAGAAAAACTGCTTGAAGACAGTTTTTGTCTGCACACAATAAAAAAAAATTAGTTCGCAACTTTCGGACACTTTGTCTGTACTAATAAAAAAAAAAATTGCTCGCAACTTTCGGACAGTCTTTGTCTGCAGTCATAAAAAATTTTCTGCAATTTACGGGCATTTTTTGCCTGCGGCCATGCACTACCGATGTATGACGTCTTAGACGCTCTCTGGTAGTGTAAGCCATTTTCACCCATGATTAGATGCAAATTTTGCAGACAGATTACGAAATTTTACAAACCTGTTGCAGACAGCTACAAAACTTTCTGCCACTGGGCTCAGTCGGCAGCAAAAGTATTCAAGCACTAGCAGAATTATTGGCTAGTGCTTCGATATTTTATTGCCGATTGTATATTCTCTTTAGAAATTAGTTTTAAAAAGTTTTTTAAAAATAAAGTTGAAATTTTATATGAGGTTTTTCTCTAAGATTTTCAATAATGCCAATTTTGTGGGCTTATTAAAGGCTTTTATTATTATCATTATATGTATAAACTGAGTGTTAGATAAAGATTATGACCATGAACTTTCAGAGTCTTTCTCAGAACTAGAGTTCATGAGGTTACCTAAATAAAAATTACTACCTGAGTTAGAAAAAGATTGCTGTATCATTATTTATCAAATGAATATTTTAAAAAACAGATACAAGCTCAGTGGGATAGCAGTGCATTAATTTTTCAATATATTCCTCTTTATTAGGGATGGACCGGATATCCGGAAAATATCCGGTATCCGGCATATCCGGCTGATTTTTCAATATCCGAAATATCATCGGATATCCGGATCAAAATCACCGGATATCCGGTTAATATGCCGGATATCCGGTTTTTTAATATTTGCTTTTTTTCTTGTTTTCTTTCATTAAGATATGGTGAGAAATGCGAGAAGCAACTTTTCTCCCTCCGTTTGCGGGGAAACTTCAAAAAATAGCTTCTTAAATCACGTCACTAAATCAATAATATCATAAAATTACACATTTGTGTCTGCGTTAGTTTGACTTGGCATTGCTGAGCGAGCAAGCACGTCAGTCAGGAGATCTGCCTTTATAGATGTAGATTCCTGACATTCATTTCTTTTAATTAAAAACAAGTATGTTGTGGAAAGCGCAAGACTTTCTTCTATATTTTCCTATATAAATTCACTAAGGGCAAATAATTTATTAAAATTATTATTTACTAGCAGGCTACGCCTGCTTCGCTGGTCACTATATTTAAATGAATTTTTGAAAGAATTGAATTAATATTTATTTTTTACATCACATTATAGACAAAAGCTTAAAAAAAAGAAAGAAAAGAAACTGAAATTGACCCAAAACTCGCTTCGGGTACCCGCTGTCAACGGCAGCTCTTTTCCCACCCGCACTGCATCAGATCTAGGTTTCCCATGCCTGCAGAAAGATCTTTCCCGAAACTCTTCAATCTGGATATTTTTCGATGACAGGGGGGATCTGCTACTATTTAAGAACTACGATTTTAAAGATGACTGTATCTCAGCATCTATTAAATATTTCAGTTTTGAAACATGTATTTTATAGCCCATGCTATTTACACTATATTACGATTTAATTCCGATCAATGTAATAAAATAAAATAAAATGTAGATTTAAAATATATATATATATATATATATAGAAATAAATGTTAATCATTTTAATCCTTTTTACTATGCATATACTACCATTTTTCCCGATAAATACTGTAAAAAATAATAAAAAAAATTGATGAATAAAAGTTTTTTTCTTTTAAAGGAATTAATTAAAAAATGAAAAATAAGAAGTTGTTCTACTATAAAAAATTAAACATAACTGTTATAAATACGTTTTAAAATTTAAAACTAATTATACTTAATTTTTTCTACTGCATTACGATTTTATTTTCAATAAATACATCAAATTAAAAAAAAAAATCGCCTTCAAATGAATGTATTAAATAAAAATAAGTTGAGTAATAGCCGTTGCTATGATACGCAGACGATCGAAGCAAAATAATAAATCTATGAAAAATGAAACAAAGAAGCCAATATTTAAAATCGGAAAAACATTAATTTAAAAAATTCAAATTCGAAAAAATCTTGATGAGGTGCAAACCTGCAGGGTCCCAGGTACCTATATCCTAAAATCTAAATATTTAATATGTTTAATTTTTCTACTGTATGTGTATAACTATTTGATTTCAATAAATATAATAAAAAAGATTTCTTCCTCAAATGAATTTAAATAAAAAAATAGTTTAATAGCCGTTGCTAAGATACGCAGACTCTTGAAACGAAAGAAATTTCTGAAAAATGAAACATTGAAGTTAATATTTAAATTCGAAATAACATTAATTAAAAAAATTCAAATTCGAAATTCGAAAAAATCTCGATGAGGGGCACACCTGCAGGGTCCCAGGTACCTGTATGCCAAATTTGGAGGCTCTGCGATCAGTAGTGTGAGCACCAAAGCGCAGATACACAGACACACACACACACAGACACTTCTCTTTATTTATATAGATTAAAATTATCTAACATGATGAATACAAATAATTTTCATCTTAGAAAAAACTGACATTAAATATTCAAAGAAAGACAGTTTTATTGTGTACTAGCAGGCTTTGCCCACTTCGCTGGTCATTATATATTTAAGGAAACTCTTTTCTATATCACTTTATTAAAAAAAGAATAAAAAAATACTGAAATCGCTCAAAAGCTCTTCTTGTGTTCCAGCTGCCAGGTTGACATAAATTAGTGCCTATCAATAGTTGGTGTCAACCAATCAACAGGTGGCGCTGCTATGCAGCGACTTCCACAATTTGAAAAAGGCAATATCTGAGGAACTACTGTGCAGAATTGCTTAAAAATTTACATGTGGATGCACCTTGACATAAGTTACAGCGGATCAACATTTGGAACTAGTTGCTCAATAGGCAGCACTCTTATACGGCGATTTCCTCAGCTTAAGGGAAGATTAAATTTCAGGTTCTAATGTGTATAATCAAACAATACTTGATATGTGAGAAACCCTTTATGAGACATTACACCGATTCAATCTGGATATATATCTACCAATATTTTGCGCTGCTATAGTGCAGTTTTTTCCAGAGAACGGGAATGCATGCTTCAACTTTTATGGCATTTAGCTGTACGAAACTTCATACATGAGATAACCAGTACGAAAACTTATTTTTTAAGGTGTTAGTTAAACTGTGTTTCTTTGAATATTTAGTATTAGTTTTCTCCAAGATAAAAAATCGCCTGCATTCATCATGGTAGATAATTTTAATAAATAATAGTCTTTGTAGTTTATTTTAACTGAGTGAATTTATATAGGAAAATATAGAAGAAAGTTTTGTGTGGTCACAACATACTAGTTTTACTTTCTCTTACCCATGTAAATGGTAGAGAAGTAATGTTTTTGGGTCAAATTTTTTAAGTCGAGTTTTTTTTTTTTTTTACACGATTTAAGGTCCCCTGAATCCAAAAATCCTATTTTTAACGGTTGGTCTGTGTGTCTGTGCGTGTGTCTATCATCAGCATATCTCAAGAACAAATAATAGCAGAAAGTTCAAACATGGTATTATAAATTTTATAGGGATGCTACACTAAATCTTTCATCAAGATCAAACAAATGATTCGTATACAGGGACACCCAAGAGAATTCAAATACATTGCGTCTATGGGGGAAATTAAGTATGTGCTAATTTTCATCAAGGTGCATCTACATGTAAATTTATATGCAATTCTGTGCAGTAGATCCTTAGCTACAGCCTGCCCTTAAATTACGGAAATCGCTGTACAGCAGCACCACCTGTTGGACGATAAGTATTCAAATTGAACTGGTATTAGGACTCATAATGGCCTTCTTACATATTAAATTTTATTTGATTGTACGCAATGGAACCTGAGATATAGCCTTCCCCTTAAATTGCGGAAATTACTGTATAGCAGCGCCACCTGTTGAGCGGTTGACAACAAAAGTTGGCAGGCACTAGTTTAGGTCAAGTTGCATCTGTGTATGAGACTATCTGCATTTATGTGCAGTAGTTCCTGAGATATAACCTTCCTTTAAATTGCTTCCTTTATAGCAGCGCCATCTGTTAGCTGATAAGCATTCAAATTGCACCAGCATAATGACTTACAATGGCCTTCTTACATATTAGTTTTGTTTGCTTATACGAAATAGATCCTGAGATATATAGCCTCCCCTTAAACTGAGGAAATCGTTGTATAGCAGTGCCACCTTTTGAGCAGTTGACACCAAATATTGATTGACACTAAATTAGGCCAAGTTGCATCTGCATATAAATTTATATGTGATTTTAAGCAGTAGTTCCGGAGATACAGTTGCCACAAAATTTTTGTTCTCTCTCTCTCTTTCTCTCTCACACACACACACAGACGGACAAACATTTTCTAAAAATGATCAAATCGTATTCTAAGCCTTTCAAAACGTGTAAATCCATCAAAAACGGAAGTCAAAAATGTTTACGAATCCAATACTTTCTTCTATTGAATAGAGAAGAAAGTAATAAAATAAAATAACTCTGTTATGGCTTTATTATCCCAATGATATTTACAATTTTACATTTTTTACCAAAGTATTGGATTAGTAAAAAAACTCCAGTTTTCGATGGATTTACACGTTTTGGGATGTCCTGAACACGATTTGACTGTTTTTAGAAAATGTCTGTCTGAATGTCAGTTTGTGTGTGTGTGTATCACAAATTTTGTGGACGCTGTAACTCACGAGCCAATAAACGGAATTTAACCAAACTTGGTATTTAGTTGAACCTTGACATAAACTGGTGCTGATTAGATTTGTGGAACAATTGCTGAATAGGTGGTGCTATGATCGCATTTTTTCTAAATTTTTAACATGCCAGTATGGGACAAAATCTTGTATAAATGTACTTAATGAGAGTTATTTTAAACGTGTGATTGTAAAATTAATATGAATTATTTATAATAGTAATAGTTAACATGAAAAAAAAAAAAAAATGTGCATTTTGAAGCATAGCTTCACACTCTGGAAGGGGAGTTAACAACCCCCCCCCCAGGGGGGTAGTAAATTTTCAATATGGGTGTTTTGTTTCGAAAGACTTCGTCATTACCTTTAAAATAAATGGTTTAAGTATAGATCTGTGATAAATTAAAACAAAGTTATAGATTTTTTTATCTTTTAATGAAAAAAAATTAGAAAAAAGTCTTATTTCTTTTGATATTGGCAAAAAAATTTACTTTCTTTCACCATGTTGTGATATAATTCTTTCAGATAAAAATCATCTGCATTTATAATAAAAAATAATTTAATAATTTAATAAAAAAATTATGTTCAATGAATGTTGTGTAAAATTATATAGAAGAAATTCATGTGGTGGCCACATCATATACTAGTTATGCCAATGGAATTCAGTTGTATAAAAACGAAATGCAAATATCTTTTTTACTTTCTGCTATATGCAATAGAAGAAAGTATGGGATTCGTAAAAAATTTCGACTTCCAGTTTTCGAAGGATTTATACGTTTTGGGAGGTCTAAGAACATGAATTTACAATTTTTAGAAAATGTGTGTGTGAGAGAGAGAGAGAGAGAGACAAAAATTTTGTGGCAACTTTATCTCCGAAACCACTACTCAGAATTGTATATAAATTCGTATGTAGATGCACCTTGACCTAAATTAGGGCCTATCAACGTTTGGTGTCACGGCTCAACAGGTGGCGCTGCAATACAGTGATTTCCTCAAATTAAGGGGAGGCTATATCACAGGTTTTATTGCGTATGTTCAAACAAAACTTCATATGTAAGAAGGTCATTATGATACATTATGCTGATTCAAGTTAAATGCTTATCGTCCAACAGATGGCGCTGCTATACTGCAATATAAGGAAGGCTATATCTCAGGAATTAGTGTACAGATTTGAATATATATTTATATGTAGATGTACATTGACATATATTAGTATCTGTCAACTTTTTGTGTCAACCACTCAACAGGTGATGCACACGCAGCGATTTCTGCAATTTAAGAAAAGGTTATATCTCAGGTTTTATTGGGTATAATTAAACAAAACTTGATATGTGAGAAGACCATTATGAGACATTATGCCGATTCAATTTGGATGTATATCTACCAATAGGTTACGCTGCTATAGTGCAGTTTTTTAGATTGCTGTAAGATGAAAATCGCCTGCATTTATCGTGGTGGGTAATTTTAATAAATAATGCTTATCGGCCAACAGGTGGCGCTGTTAAAAAAGCAATTTCCGCAATTTAAGGGAAGGCTATATCGCAGGAACTAATGCACAGAATTGCATTAAAATTTATCTGTAGTTGAATCTTCACATAAATTAGTTTCTATCAATTTTTTATGTCAGCCGCTCAACAGCTGCCGCTGCCACACAGAGATTTCTGCAATTTAAGAAAAGACTATATCTCAAGTTCTATGGCGTATAATCAAACAAAACTTGATATGTGAGAAGGACATTATGAGACATTACGCTGATTCAAGTTGGATGCTTATGGACCAATAGATGGCGCTTCTATAATGAAAATTTCCTCGATAACGGGAAGACTATATCTAAACTTGTATGAGACATGAGATAACCATTATAAATACGCATTTTTTAAGATTTATTTATAGGCAATAAAACTGTCCTTATTTGGATATTTGGTTTTAGTTTTCTCCAAGATAAAAATCATTTGCATTCTTCATGTTAGATAATTTTAATGAATAATAGTTTTAATAAATTATTTGCCCTTAGTAAATTTGTATAGGAAAATACAGAAGAAAGTATTGTGGTGGCCACAATATACTAGTTTAATTATTGTGTGCTCTTAAAAAACTGAAAATTTCATGTGAACTGGGGAAGGAAACTGCCGGATATCCGATGATATATCCGGCCGGATATCCGGATCCGGCAAAGTAAAAAAAATATCCGGAATGCCGGATATCCGTATCCGGTTATCCGGTAAAATCCATATCCGGTCCATCCCTACTCTTTATATATATGTTGATGTTGCAAATGCTTTATAACTGTAATCATAGAAAGTTGTTGTTGAAGGAACATTCAAAATTCTGATTCACAACTATAGATTTCTTATATTATATTAATTTTCTCCTTCTCGAACAATTTGCTCAAAACATATTTGACATTACTATAAATAACTATTAACCGTATTGTGACTAATGAAAGATATGCTTAAATATGTTGTGTAAATAATTTATTAAAAAAAAATGCATTTTTGGCATTGAAAAATTTCCAGCCCTCATCACTAACTTCTTGTTATATACCAGATTTGGGTGCCCGTCAGGGTTGGCAAAAAAACCTGTTTATTTATTTATTTATTTATTGTTTAAACCAGATTTTTATTAGTATATGTTTCCCAGTCACATTATACATATTTGTAAATAAAATTGTCACTTTAAAAAGTAATTAATATTCCAATATCAATTATTACTTCATCTAAAAATGATTTAAATTATTGATAATAAATAGGGATGAGATTTTTCAGCTTTTTTTGTAAGTTGATTTTCTTTCTGTAAGGCCTGCCGCACACCAAAGAGGCAAGTGACAGCGGCATACGCGATACGTCTCTTGAATTGGAGACGCGGCGCAAGCGACTCGCAAAAAAAAAAAAAAAAATCTTTATGATATTAAAGAAAAAACTTCAAATCATCACTGATGTTAAGTTCCCCCCCCCCCCCCTTAATCTGCTTTCAGGCTTTTTGAGTCTAAGCCATTTTCACTCCTGATTACATGCAAATTTTGCAGACAGATTATGAAATTTTAAAAGCCTGTCTCAGACAGCTACAAAACTTTCTGCCACTGGGTCTATCATTAGCTTCTTATGAAATCTTTTCTATGATGATAGGTCATATATAATGTCAAAACCTTTCTGTTTTTGCTCATTAAGAATATATAATTTTCATAAATATCTCCAAAATAAAGTCACAGAAAGACCAAAAAGGTTAGTTCATAACTAGATGTTACAACAAACCTATATATCAATTTGTAATGTTCTGCGCCCAACAATTTTAAATTTATGTGAGATACACATACATGTGTAGATACAGACATTATGAAAAATCATGTAATGTCGTAGATATCTCTAAAACGAGAGCTCGTATTAACGCCGAAGTTGCAGATGTACAAATAGACATCATTACAGTCAAAATATAAATTTGCAACATTCTATAATAATTCATTTTTGAGCTATGCAAGATACAAAACGAATTTTGCAAATTGGGATTACAATATACGGAAGTCAAAACAGAAATCATCCTACCTTTCTTATGTTTTAATTTTTTGAGCAAATGATCAGTAACCCTTAAAAAGGAATGATATCAATACAAAAAACCCTTAACGGGTTAAAAGCTTGTGACGCAGCTACTTTATGGCAATGAGAAACTGAAATATAGGTCTTAAAAATAATTATATCAAAATTTAAGTGACGCTTTAGTGTTAATTAAAATATACATAGATTTTTTTATTTTGTCATTTACTTTCTTGTAATATTCTTCATATTTACAGTGCGAACAATATTTTCAACATAGATAGATTTATAAAATTTCTCACTGATGCTTTTTTATCCGCATTTCAAATTCAAAATAAGGGTTTTAAAAGGAATGATATCAAAATTACAATGACGCCTCGGTGTTACTTTACAAGATTTGTTTTGTCCTATAAAGTATATTTACACTTTGAAACTATGCTTTAAATTTTCAAATATGATATCAAATAATCACACTTTCACTGAGTTTACATTATAAATTGAAATTGTTTATTTCGAAAATTGATTTGTCTTTTGCTTCATGCTATCCAAAACTGCAAATAAAATTTGAGCAGTTTTTTCTTTGCATCACACTATCTTTTAGCTGACATTTTCACTTAATTTGGATGCTATGACACAAAGTAACATTTACATAAATTTTATTTACAGTTTAGGATAGCGTGACGCAAAAGACAAATCAATTTTCGAAATAAACAATTTCAATTTATAATGTAAACTCAGTGAAAGTGTGATTATTTGATATCATATTTGAAAATTTAAAGCATAGTTTCAAAGTGTAAATATACCTTATAGGACAAAACAAAAATAATTGTAGTGGAATTTAAAAACAAATCTTGTAAAGTAACACCGAGGCGTCACTGTAATTTTGATATCATTCCTTTTAAAACCCTTATTTTGAATTTGAGATGCGGATAAAAAAGCATCAGTGAGTAAATTTTATAAATCTATCTATGTTGAAAATATTGTTCGCACTGTAAATATGAAGAATATTACAAGAAAGTAAATGACAAAATAAAAAAATCTATGTATATTTTAATTAACACTAAAGCGTCACTTAAATTTTGATATAATTATTTTTAAGACCTATATTTCAGTTTCTCATTGCCATAAAGTAGCTGCGTCACAAGCTTTTAACCCGTTAAGGGTTTTTTGTATTGATTTTATATAACAACGATACAAGAAGCAATTACCTGGGTTATTTTCAGAAATATCTGAAGGACTTTTTGAAGAAACTGAAACCTCTTTGTAATCTTTCGTTGAATAACTATATAATAAAAAATATTTAATGTAGAAAACAAAATATACAATCAAATAAATTTTTTTATTTCAATTTAGAAAAGAATAAAACAAACCTGTTTTGAATAATCTTTTTTTCTTTTGATATGGAAATCTTCTTAAATTCTAGAAGACTTTTTTTATCTTTTACCTAAAATTTGATCACGATAATAATGAGTTTAATATTACTTCAATTAAACAGCAATAAGTAGAATATATCTACAAACAAGAAAGAAAAATCATGCAGTACGCATTGATTAGTAACACTTTCCAACTGTACGTAATTGTTGTATCGAATAACTTTTAATATTCTTTACCTACGTTATCACACAACAGACAGAAGAACTGAAAAGTATACAGATAGACTAATTCATTTTAAAATTACTCTTAGGCATTTAGGAAAGAGTTAAAAAGGCTTAACGCAAAAGAAAATGCAGACGTTACATTATAATTGCAGCTTTTGATCTCTCTGAATGATTTACTGTAGCCCTGTAAATCAGAGAGGTAATCATATCATATTCCATACAAAGCATTATTTTAGATTATTAACAATATGCTTCAATATTTTTATGATTTTTACTGTACAAAGATTTTTAAATATAACTTTCAAAAAATTCTGTCCTAAAACGTAATACAGTGTTTTTTTTTTTCTTTTTTTTTTTTTTTTTTGTCCCTGTAAACAAACTAGTTATACAGGACCTATTAATGTCATTTTAAATGGGGAACATTCTATAGGGAAAATATTTATAAAAATAACACTCATAGAACACAACGCTTTCAAATGCTTTGGGTGTTCCTGTAAAAAAACCAGAAGAGATATTCACTCAATTTTGAATATGGAACATCCGATAGTGAACTTCAATAAAACATATCAGTTTCGAGAAATTCAATAAATATTTACAGGAGTTAGAGCGCGGGCAGAAAGACAGACAGACAGATACACAAACTGAAAACATATTCACACTTAAGAATGTTAGAAAGTGTTAAAAACGCTTAATGTAAACGAAAGTACAATTCTAGCAATTTTTTATTAATAGCTCTTAATATAAATGGCTATTTTTGTATCACCCTGTAAATCTAATGCTAATCATGCTATATTCTATGCAAAGCTTTTTTTTTTTGTTCATATAAATAACATATTTCAATTTCCTAAAACTTCGTGGAAAGTAAAGATATTAAAATTTGATTTATAGAAATATCTCTCATAGAGCGCAATGCTTTGGAATACTTTTAAGTGTCTCTGTCCATAAATCAGTAATGGCATTTCCTCCATTTAATACAGGAAACATCCAATAGTGAACCTGAATAACATATTTCAATTTAATTGAGATATGTCTACAATAAAGGTATGAATATATGGTTTATCGAAATACCTCTCATAGAACACAATGCTTTGAAATACTTTCGGGTGTACCTGTACACCAACCAGTAGAGGTACAAACTCCATTTTCAATAGGGAATATCCAATCGTAAACTTGAATAACATATATCAGTTTCAAGAAATTCCATAAATATTTACGGGAGTTAGAGCTCGGACAAACAGACAGGCAGACAGACAGACGGACAGGCAGATACACAAAACTGAAATCATATTCACACTTAAAAAAAATGTTAGGAAGTGTTAAAAACGCTTAACGTAAACGAAAGTACAATTCTAGCAATTGTTTATTAATAGCTCTTAATGTAACTGGATATTTTTGTGCCACCCTGTAAATCTAATGCTAATCATACTATATTCTGTGCAAAGCATTCTTTTGTGCATATAAATAACATACTTCAATTTCCAAAAACATCGTGGAAAGTAAAGTTATTAAAATTTGATTAATAGAATATTTCTCATAGAACACAATGCTTTGAAATACTTTGAGTATCCCTGTACATAAACCGGTGGTGGTAATTCCTCCATTTTATACAGGAAACATCCAATAGTGAACTTAAATAACATATTTCAATTTCATTCAGATATGTCTACAGTAAAGGTATGAAAATATGGTTTATAGAAATACCTCTAACACAATGCTTTGAGATACTTTCGGGTGACCCTGTACACAAACTAGTAGAGGTATAAACTCCATTTTCAATAGGGAAGATCCGATAGTGAACTTGAATAACATATATCAGTTTCAAGAAATTCCATAAATATTTACGGGAGTTAGAGCGCGTACAGACAGACGGACAGACAGACAAAACGAAGTCATAAATTCTTTTCAATCTTGTTGGAAAGTGTTAAAAATGTTAGAAAGTGTTAAAAACGCTTAATGTAAACGAGAGTACATATCTAGCAATTTTTTTAATAATAGCTCTAAATTAAACTGGATATTTTTGTGGCACCCTGTAAATATAATGCTATTTATGCTATATTCTACTCAAAGCATTCTTTTTTTGCATATAAATAACATATTTCAATTTCCTAAAATTTCGTGGAAACTAAAGTTCTTAAAATTTCATTTATAGAAATATCTCTCATAGAACGCAATGTTTTGAAATACTTTTGAGTGTCCCTGTGTATAACCCAATGGTGGCATTGCCTCCATTTTATGCAGAAAACATCCAATAGTGAACTTGAATAACATATTTCAATTTCATTAAGATATGTCTTACACTAAAGGTATGAAAATATGGTTTATAGAAATACCTCTCATAGAACACAATGCTTTGAAATACTTTCGGGTGTCCCTGTACACAAACCAGTAGAGGTACAAACTCCATTTTCAATAGGGAACGTCCGATAGTGAACTTGAATAACATATTTAAATTTCATTAAGATATGTCAAGAGTAAAGGTATGAAAATATGGTTTATAGAAATACCTCTCATAGAACACAATGCTTTGAAATACTTTCGGGTGTCCCTGTACACAAACCAGTAGAGGTATAAATTCCATTTTCAATAGGGACCGTCCGACAGTGAACTTGAATAACATATGTCAGTTTCAAGAAATTCCATAAATATTTACGGGAGTTAGAGCGCGGACAGATAGACAGACAGACAGACGGACAGACAGACGGACAAACCGAAGTCATAAACACTTTTCAACCTTGTTGGAAAGTGTTAAAAAGACACTTAAAATGTACAAAAAAGCCAAGCTCAAAGAGAGAGAATTGATTAAAGTTGTGTCTAAAAAGGGTGTGATATCAAATTCAAAAACTTATTTAATATTCCCTTTTAACTAAATTTTCACATCTGAATCAAGTGCCTTATGATATGTTGATAGAAATCCTTCTTTCCTGTACTAAATACATCATAGCGTGTTTCTGAAAAATATTATTTTTATTTATGTATGATGGGCTTGGCGGCCATCTTTCAAAGTTTTACGTTAGTTTGAATTCTATAAATCTCATCAATTATAGGGCAGTTCCTTGTTTGTAAACAAACATCTCAACTTTTATGAGTGGTTGGCAAAAAGGCTTGGGAAAAGCATAGCGATGGCGGATCACCAATGTAGTATCAATGGTGGGCGGGGCGCGGGAAAGTCGTGCGCGCTTTTTTGCCAACCACCAGACGTCACGAGGAAATGCTCTATAGGATGAGTTGGTAGATTGGTTGGTTAATTGAGTTTTATATCGCACTAGTGCTGCGCAATGGGAAATAATTATAGGATGGGAGGATGGGAGTGCGCCAAATTTAACACTGTTAAAACTTAAATTGAATTAACTTGTGTGCTTAACGGGGCTTTTGCGATGTTTTCAATGCATTTTTTTTTTTCCTCTTTAATCTGAATATTTCAACCCCTGTTGAATGGAATAACCATATTATTTTTACGAGATATTTATTCCAAGAAGCTAAATTCAAATTGGGTAAATATAACGGGGGTGGAAGCTTCTGTGCTTCCCCCCCTCTCCTTCATGTTTTTACGTTAATTTAAATTTTTATATTCTTTTATTCCCGGCATTTATAGGATGGAAGTGCACTTAATACTAAATACTTATAAGAAATCATGTTATCGAAATATTTCCGTCTCTGCTGAATGGAATAGCAAAATTAATTTTACATGAGATATATTTTAAGAAACTTCTTTCAAATTGTGTGAATGTTTATTCATTACTTGAAAGTTGGCCGCCAAGCCCATCATACATAAATAAAAATAATAATATTTTTCACTATGATGTATTTAGTACAGGAAAGAAGGATTTCTATCAACATATCATAAGGCACTTGATTCAGATGTGAAAATTTAGTTAAAAGGGAATATTAAATAAGTATTTGAATGTAAGCTTGGGAATTTGATATCACACCCTTTTTAGACACAGCTTTAATCAATTCTCTCTCTTTGAGCTTAGCTTTTTTGTACATTTTAAGTGTCTTTTTTGTAGATATCATTTATTTTTTTTACTTTCTTCTATATGTAATATAGAGAAAGTATTGGATTCGTAAAAATTTTCGACCTCGGGTTTTTGATGGATTTACACGTTTTGAGAGATGTAGAACACGATTTGACCATTTTTAGAAAATGTCTGTCTGTCTGTCTGTCTGTGTGTGTGTGTGTGTGTGACAAAATTTTGTGGCAACTGTATCTCAGGAACTACTATACAGAATTTCATACAAATTGGTGTGTAGTTGCACCTTGACATAAATTAGTGCCTATCAACTTTTGGTAAAAATTGTCTTACAGGTTGCGTTGCCATCCCGCTTTTTCTAAATTTTTAACATGGTGATATAGGACAAAATTTTGTATAAATGTGCATAAAGAGAATTATATTTTAGTAATCATTATGAAATTTACAAGAATTATTTATAATAGAGATAGTCAACTGGGAAAATTTTTTTGTATGCATAGGAGCCTCGCCACCCCCCCCCCCTGGGGGGGAAGTCACCCCTCGAGGGGAGTAAATTTTCAAGATGGGTATCTTTCGAAAGGTCTCGTCAATACCTTTAAAATGAATGGTTGAACTATAAATCTGTGATAATTTAAAACAAAGTTATCGATTTTTTTTACTTTTAACGAAAAAAAAAACTTAGAAAAAAAAAAAATCGTTTTTTTTTTTTCTTTCTTTTTTTAAACGAAATTTAACCAGACTTGGTATTTAGTTGGCCCCTGACATAAACTGTGGCTGATTAGATTTGGGGATCAATCGCTCAACAGGTGGCGCTGTGATCGTATTTTTTCTAAATTTTTAACATGGACAAAAGTAGTACAAAATTTCGTATAAATGTACATAATGAGAGTTATTCTTAACCTGTGATTGTGAAATTAATATGAATTATTGATAATAGTAGTAGTTAATTAGGGAAAAAATTTGGGGCATCGCTTCCCCCCCCCCCAAGGGGGAAGTACCCCCGGGGGGGGGGGGTAAATTTTCAAGATCGGTATCTTTCGAAAGGTCTCGTCAATACCTTTAAAACGAATTGTTGAACTATAAATATGTGATAATTTAAAACAAAGTTATCGATTTTTTTTTACTTTTAACGAAAAAAAACTTTGGAAAAAAATCATATATATATATTTTTTAAATATTGTTACTGCGTGAATTTGTATAAGAAAATATAGAAGAAAGTCTTGTGGTGGCCACAACATACTAGTTTTAAAATAGTTTTTATATTTACTGGAATTAACCTGATACTTTACATCAGATATGTCCTGGATTTCAACTCAGCTTTCGTGCGATGTTGTTCTTTGTGTTAAACTGTATTACAAAGTTTTCTTTGCATTAAACTTTCCATAATTCTGGTTGCTAGACATTATCCATAGGTTTTCTATGCAGACAAGTATGTCGTGTCCATCACCAAACTTTTTTCTACATTTTCCTATACATATTAACGCAGCACAAATTATTTATTATTTTTTTCATTATGAATGCTGAATATTATCAACTCAGAGAGGTATTGTTGCACAAAATGTCCAACGGAAGTAAATTTTCACCATGCAGATGACCTCCTTTCAGTTCTAAAAAAAAAAATTGTAGTATATGAGCTTCACTTATCGGCCAATAGGCATCGAGATTGAATCAGCATAATGTCTCATAATGGTCTTTTCACATATCAAGTTTTGTTTCATTATATGCAACAAAACCTTTCCTTAAATTGCGAAAATCGCTGTATAGCAGCGCCACATGTTGAGATATTGGTACAAAATTTGATAAGCACTATAATTTGTAACAATGTAAATTTATTTGTAAATTTATGCAATTCCATGTATTAGTTACTCAGATATAGCCTTCTCTGAAATTGCGGCAATCACTGTATAACAGCACCATGTTGAGCAATTGACACCAAATATTGATAAACGCTATTATAGATCAAGGTTCAATTGCATATAAATTTATATGTAATTCTGAGCAGTAGCTCCTGATATCTAGTTGGAACAAAACTTTCGCCACACACATAGAACACACACACGCAAATAGAAATTTTCTAAAAATAGTCAAATTGTTTTCAGGATCTCTTACAACGTGTAAATCCATGAAAAAACGAAAGTCTAAATTCATTTCAATAAAATGACAAGCGAAGCGGGCAAAGCCTGCTAGTATACTACCAAGAAGGAAGTAGAAATCTTTATGCATCATAATTATCATTGCCAGATTGAATTCACGGATATTAAAATTGGATACTATATCGTGTACTGACTTCCTTATTCTAAGGAATGAAAAATATTAAAAAATCAGCAATTCAAGCTACAGATTTGAAACAAATGTTATTCAAAAATGTATTCATTTCTGTTTTCAGGGATATAAAATTTAAAATTGTACAAAATAATAAAAGCAAAGATTCTTTGGTTAAAAAAATAGCTTATAAAAAGAAAAAGCAGCTCAATTTGAAATTAATATTTTTCGGGTAAACTGAGATGAAGCAATTTCATATTTGGCGATTTATGTCTCTTTGGCGATATTTAACAGTTTTTCAGCAATTAAGATAGGAAATTTTGATTTTTAAAAGCTAAATTTTATAAAAGTTCCTAGATTAAGTAATTGTCTATCTGAAAAACCAGTTTTCAAAGAATTCTGCACATTTATGAATTCTCTAGCTTGTTTTTAAAAAAAAATTCTTGAAGAAGAAATTTTTTCAAAAAGTTGTCAAAACATCTAATTTTACGCTAAATTGAAAATGCTCCTATTTTTTTACTTATTAACTTAGAAAGTTCGTTTTTATCTCAAATTAAAGATCTCGTTGATACGAATATTTTACTTTTTGTTTCATTTTACTGTGATATTTGGTTCGTCCAATATTTAAAACTTTACGGGAAAAAATTTGCCGATTTAACATGGGAAAGTTGGTTTCTGTATAATAAGCATTTAACGATCTTGGGTTATTTCTGTCGATTTTATTATTGGCGCGTTCTGCTTTGTGTTAGTGGTAGTTTGCTTGTTTTGCTTTTCTCTGAGCTTGGCTTAGCAAAACGACCGTTTCTACTTGATATAGTCAGAAGTGATAAAGATAAATTAAACCCTTTAGAAACCGTGGTAATATATAAAATACCATATACTAATAAACAAGGTAATGAAATGTGTTATATAGGAAAAACAAAAATAAAAATAAAGCCGCGTATTAAAGAACATAGCCACGATATAACCACTGGAAAAATAACAACCGCTTTAACTCAGGTGAATAAAAATGAAGAAATAAATATAAAATTTGAACAAGTAAAGAAGTTGGCCAACTACCATAACCACGGTTACGCAGCAATCAGGGAGTCTGTTGAAATTTCAACAAGTTCAAATAATTGCAATGGCAATGATGGGGCTTTGCTCAACCGCCAATGGCGCAGAGTTTATAAAAGAGGAAGGAAGCCTGAAACTTCAGTTTCGAGTAACTTCGCACACCAAGATGCCGGTGACCAAGCTGGGGCGCGGCGCCCCGACGAAACTAGACCGGAAAGAATACATGAAGGAATAAAAAAGGTTGTATTTTTAAAGTTTTTAATTTTTTAATGGTTTTCCTTTTTATAAATAAAAAAATGCATTTCTTAAATTCATTCTCAATACTTTATTAATTGGAATACTAAAAAAAAAAAAAAAAAAAAATTCTTAATGAAATAAATATTTTCTCTTAAATTAATAATTTAATTAAAAACGTAGAGAAAAGAAATCGAAAAAATTACAAAATATCCTTACGGGGACTCGATCCCACGACCTCCGTATCCAAATGAAACGAATATATATTTTTTTAAATGGAGATAGTCAACTGGGAAAAAAAAAATGTGTTTGTAGGAGCCTCGCCTCCCTCCTGGGGGGAAGTCCCCCCTCGAGGGGAGTAAATTTTGAAGATGGGTATCATTCGAAAGATCTCGTCAATACCTTTAAAACGAATGGTTGAACTATAAATCTGTGATAATTTAAAACAAAGTTATCGATTTTTTTTACTTTTAACCAAAAAAAAAAAAAAAAAATCGATTTTTTTTTTTTTTTTTTAAATATTGTTAGTGATTGAATATGTATTAATTTTTACAAAAAAAAAAATTATAAAAAAAAAAATCATTTTTTTTTTTTTTTTTAATTGTTACTGATTGAATATGTATAGGAAAATATAGAAGAAAGTCTTGTGGTGGCCACAACATACTAGTTCTGAAATGCAATAAAAAATATTAACAAAATAGTTATAGATTATGCAATATAACACTTACTCCAACTTTTCTGAAACTCTTTCGTCTTTCTAATAGTTGAACTAAATTTGTGAATTTTCTTAAGTATATTAATGCTTTGTCAGGATTTTTCTCCACTTGAGCTTGCTCGTATATTTTGAAAGCATACTTTATTAAACTATAAGAGATTAAAATTAGATAAGCTATTTTTTAATAATAAATTTAAAATTAACATGAGAAATAAAATGAAGCAAAATAAAAAGAGTGTTGATTTACTTCCCCTCCCTCTAGACCTGGAAAAATCCACAAGCCACATGGTAACTAAAAAGATATTAAGGGCGTGCATAAGGAAATGAAGATTTCTATTCAACATGGCCGCCCAGGTTCTAAGAAAAAATTGGGGTTGGCCTAACTTTAAAAACTGACAGCCAAGAGCTCCAATCAATGAATAATAGAATTCCCCTATTAGTTGAAAAATTATCTTCTTGACTACCTTAATTACAAACTATCGCATCGCTCAGTGAAATATTTTGTGAAACGTAAATCACTAAAATAAATAGATTTAAGATTTAAATTCTAATGTCAAGAAATTTAATCTTATTAAATGAATAAATGAAAATTCTTTACACAAAATGTTTCGGAACAGAAGAAAATATTTTTTTTTAATTATAAATACATGCATAAAATATATGAATATTATAAAAAAATGTTTATTGAATTATTTATACTACATATATAGTTTCAGACAGTACATAAAATAGCTCTCTCTCTTGTCAAAGATTCAAACCCACGGTAGTGTGTTTTAAAAAATAGTGGTTGATTTTTTTTTTTTTTTTTTTTTTTTTTTAAGTTTTAATAGGAAATATGTTTACTCAAAAGTTTTTTTTTAATTCTAACTATTTACTTTCTTTCACGTATACACAGGGTAAAGAAAGTATTGTTTTTGGGTCAAATTTTCGAATTTTTTTTTTTTTTTTTCTTTATTATATAATTATACGTTTTGAAATCCTCTGAATTGGAAAATGTTTTAGCGGTTGGTTTGTGTGTGTATCTGTCTGTTATCAGCATATATCAAGAACAAATAATAGCAGAAAGTCCAAACTTGGTATTTTAAATGGGTTTCATATAAATATGCTACACTAAATTTTTTCCTTGAGACAAAGCAAATGGTTCACGTACAGGAATATCCAAGAGAATTCAAATACATGATGTTTATGGGGTTCAAAGTTCAAATAAATTATGTTCTGATAAGTACAATTTAACATCAATAGGCTGATTAAACAAAAGTGAGTAACAATTTTTTTAAATGCATAAAAGCATGTTTTGTGTAGATTGTGGTATGGAAATCATTCATCATTCATTTACAGAGCTCCAAAGTATTTGGATATATTGAGGTTATACTTGGAAATTGCTGGAATTATAACTAATTTTGTGTTAGAAGTTTTTCAAGTAAGAATAAATTTAAATACACAACATTGTTTATCGACAATATGCAGAGCTACCCAAAATTAAGCTAAACGCTCTTTTGTATTGAATGTAATTGATGGAAGTGCTTTGCTATATTTTATTATGCCGACGAACACTTGCTCACGAAGCAAAATTAATTTTTCATATCCATACTGTATGTAAACGAATTACTTTTAGTAGTTTTATTCTCAACTCTAGTTTTTTTTTTTTTTTTTTTTTTTCATAATATCACATTTTGAGGTTCCCTGATTATAAAAGTCCATTATTTAGCGGTTGATCTGTATATATATCTGTTATCAGAGTAACATAAAAACAGATAACTGCAGGAAATTCAAAAGTGGTATTTTGAAATTCGTATTAGGTTGCCACTTAAAATTTTGAGCAAGATTGTCAAGTTTGAAGTCGAATTAGTAACAGCCTTGATTATTATTCATTTGTTTATTTTTACAATTATGCATTATAAATAAGTGGGTTTGATGGAGGAGGGGAGTATCCCTCTTACAAAGAAATACATGTGAAATAAAACTGTTCCATATGTTCTAAAAATGTTCCGCAATTTTAGATTTTTTTTAAGTACATTATTTTTATTATCTTATGCTATTGATCTTAAAACTTAATATGCAATATATATCTTAATATATATAAATCTCGTGTCACAATGTTTGTCCTCAATGGACTCCTAAACCACTTAACCGATTATAATAAAATTTGCACACCATGTGCAGTTCGATCCAACTTGAGAGATAGGATAGTTTAAATCTCAAATTATAGTCGCAATTTTAATTTATTGCTAATTATTTGTCTGTTATTATTTGACAGTCACAATTATCTGTTAACTCCAAATGATTCTAACAGATGTCGATACCTTTCGACTGGGTTGAAATGAAAGCTGAAATATATTTGGTGCTGCCATCTACACAAAGAATCTTCAACTTTTTAACCTATTAATAAATTTCGTATAATTCAATTATTTCCACTTTTTAAATTTTTGGTGTTAGCATAGCCGGCCACGTGTTACTTAGACTGAAGTGTAAATTGAATTCATATTATAATGAAGATAATACAGTGAAATTAATCCTGTTTTTTACTTATTTGTGCTTCATTGATCAAAACTTTATAATTTAATCTGTATATATATATATAAATTACGTGTCACGATGTTTGTCCGGGGTAAACTCCTAAACTAAGGAACTGATTTTGATGAAATTTTGCACACTGTGTGCAGTTTGATCCAACTTGAGAGATAGGATAGTTTTTATCTCAATTTATTGTCACAATATTGTTTTATTGCAATTATTTGTTAATTATAGACCTTTATTAAAGTTGCTCCAAAATATCTGTGAGTTCCATTAATTTAATTGTTGCCAAAAAAAAAAAAAATACGAGTTCATTTTCTTTCGACATAAAAATAAATACATTTAATCAAACGTGAACGTTAAAAAATTATAAAAAGTTAAATTATGCATCTCACGAAAATTGACGTCATAATCAATTTAAAGATTTTATACACATTGATAAAGTGCTAATGTAGTTCTATCATAGATATAGTAATATATATAGATCTCTCATCCCCATGTTATCGTAGAAAGATTTTTGATGCCGAAAAAAGATAAAAAATAAAAGCTTTGGAAACAGCCATTAAGTGGTATTGAAAAAAAAAAAAAAAAAAAAAAAAAGAAAAAGAAAAGAAAGAAAGAAATATGAATTTGAAACTGTATCTGGAGTCTTCCATTCCCCTTTAGCAAATAAATTATTCATAAATTTTATTTGCTAAAATATTAGTATGTATTCCCGTGCGTATTCACTCGGGGAAAGACGGCCATATTTTGGTAAAAACGTCGTCTTTTCCCAAATGAAAAGGAATAACTTTTTTCTCCCCAATGATCACTCTATTCTATATATGCTATACTATATCTATGAGTTCTATACGCAAGCGAAGTGTGACTCACTGACCGTCTGTGCAGCCAAGAAAAAGATTTCCTATGTTAATTGCCCACTGGATTTTTTGTAAGAAATTATTAAAAATCGAGGAAATTTATTTCCCGATTTTAATCCTTATATTTGGGTATAGATATGTATTAGTTATCGCGGGTGTTAGATTGAATTATTTTGCTGTCAAATTGACAAAATTTTAATTTTAAATTTTTAAACTCTGTCGCCCTTGGCTTTTTTTTTTATTATTATTATTATTTGGCGATCAAAAGCGTAACACGAAAATACACATGCCAGATGTATGCATTGTACGAAATATAATATGTATTATTCATTGTACGTATGTATGACATGTAATATGTATTGTACGAAATATTGTTTCATATTATTCATTACTCTTTTAATATAAGTTATTAAAATAACCATGATTTTTGAAAGGAATTAAATATTTTCGCCAGATAATTTGGCGATATTCTTTTTTTTTCGCCAAGGATGACAGAAATGAAATCTATTCCGCTGCAAAATATTAGTATCTTACATCAGATATTTTATTTAGACATTTGAAAACAAATTTGACTTCAAACTATGATAGAATATTTATCATTTTCCTTTTAATTTGTATATTATTAGTATATTAAAATTTAAAAGCATGGTATATAAAAAGTTTTTTTTTTTTTTTTTTTTTTTTTTTTTAAATCTTATAATTATTCTTATCTTAATCCTCAATGTTTCCCATCTTTATTGACTTGAATTTACTATTAAAATTTTAACATACTCAAAAACTTCTCATCACTTCATTAAAATACACTAAACTTTTCCAAAATCTTTTTGTATTTAAAATGATACATGTATTTACTTTAAATGTCCAATATTTCATAAGATTTCCAATTTTAAAGTTTTAAAATATTTATCAAATTTACTTATTTTTCTGGTTTAGCCTTATTGTTTTCCCTTTTATAACTACAGCTGTTGCCCTCTTTAAAATATTTAAAATGATGAGGTCATTTAATAGTAAAATTATCCATTATAGCATATATTATATTTCACTCCTCCATAAAAATTGATTTTAAAATCGTCTGTTTCTTTTATACTTTTATTTTAATAGAATTTTAATAGAATTTAATTTATATATTAGTCATTTTAGCAATTTTATCCAAAGTAGCATTAGAAATAATATATATCACTTCTCCATTAAAATTTATAGGACCCTACAATAAAATTAATTTGTGCTTAATATCAACACTACGAAAATTTTTATCAATCGCTTCCAAATTTTGACCTAAGTTTCAAATCTCAACCCTGTGGGTTTTTACATCGGCTACAACGTTTTCGTCTTTGTTCGTAAATAATAATTTAACTGTACTAAATAGTTTACAGCCGTATAATTCAACGTATAACTTAGTCACAGCAACGCGTGGCCGGGTCTGCTAGTATATATATATATACAGGCCCGTGCTGGCTACCTTAGAGGGCGGTGGATAGGGGGTCACGAGGGCGCCTTCTGTGCTGAGCCGAACCATGTATGAATAAATAATATATATCCTTAGTTTAATCTAGTTTTTTAAAAATGGCACCTCAGTTGTAAATTTATAAAATAATTTATGAAAAAAAAAAGTTTATAATAATTACAAGATTAAAAAAAAAAAAAAAAAAAGTTTTATGTACCATGTTTTTAAATTTTCTGCTGAATCATATAAACGCTACTGAAGGCAGCGAAAACACATTGTCACCGTGATCTGGGCTATTCTTAAAGTTTCAAAAGTTTAGCTATAGTAGGGAAGTTATATGATTGTTGAATCATATAAATGTTACCGAAGGCAGCGGAGTGCCGAAACAGTTGGCTAAAAGTATTTAAAAAATGCATTGCCCCCGTGTTCTGAGCTATTCTGAAAGTTTCAAATGTCTAGCTAGTCGAGAAGTTAGTTAAAAATCGATTGCAAGATTTTTTTTTGGTCAAACAAGCAAGAATAGAAGTTATTAAAAACCTGGTAAAAATTAATAATGCTTCAAAACAATTAAACAATTTGCGCAAAGCATTTCTTTTTAATACATTTTTAAAATACAGTTGTAAAATAAATATGCATGTTGGTGGGTTATTTCTTACGTGCTAGATAAGAAAGTGTTTACTTAGATATTTACCACTGTCTCTAGTAAATAAGTGTTCGATGCAGCGAAGCTTATAAAAATTTTTAGTGTGGTTTGGTGTGTATAAACTTCACACAGGATATTTGTATTGTTAGTTAACATTTTAATTTAATGTGTTACGACTTTAGATGCTATTATAGTATTAACAGCCAAAACACAAAAGTAAATTTATCCCAGTTAATTTCGTGCTAACAATAATTATAAACACGGATGAATGAAATGCTTAAGGATCTTATTTAGATAATTTGTTAAGAAACTTAAATAAGTAGTTTTCTTTTATAGAAATGGAAAAATGTTTGGTTTTGTAAGAAGTGTTGTTCTACGTAATAAAAAGAATATTTTCACATTATTTAGAATAGCTCAGTAATTAAAAAAAAAAAAAAAAAAAAAAAAAAAAAGTCATCTATTTTAAAATTTAAGATTATTATTATTTTTTTTTTATGCTAAAATTTTTTCCCAAGCTATTTTACTCTTGTTTCTCGTACTCTAATCTTTAATAACAAATATTTGATTGAAAAAATATTCAATCAAATTTTAGTTTTTGATTTAAAATTAGAATAATGAATTTGATTACTTTGAATTAATAAAACATATCAAGATTGTTGGTCAATCAGTTTTCACCTGTTTTTCTCGCTAAATCCCTCCTTTTAATCCAACAGAATAAAGCCACCTTCGCTTATTGATATTATAGCATTAAATACATCATGTGTATATATATATTTACATAGATAGGTAGATTTTTTTTTCTGGATAACTTCATTTAAATTCGTCAATTTTTACTCTAGAACACACATTAAAAATATTATAACACTTTTGGATGAAACTGAGAAACAGTTTAATGACTCTTAGATTTAATCATGGAAAAAAAAAGAATACTGAAAGCTATTTTGTAAATTAACGTAAACAACGACAAATTAAGCAATTGCATCTTTGAATTTATTTTTAAAAATTCTATTTCTCGAGAAAACCACAGAAAACGAAGAAACAACAATCCAATAGAATTAACTTAGGAAGGAGGATGTGAAATTAGACAGAAAAACACTCTTAAAGTTCTTAAGAAAATATAGAAAAACCAATAAATACAATTAATAAAGTTCATATAAAATTCTTAATTACGTAATGATTAATCATGTAATTTCAAACTGAATAATTACACCATACGGTTTCTGTATTTTAAATAAAATAAAGTATCATACTTTTATGTGTATATTAAAAGTAAATATAATTCTTAAAAGAATTTCAATTTTTTTTTTTTTTTTCCTTTTTAATATAAAAAAGAATTCATAACTTTAAATTGAAAAGAAATGCTATAAATTAACACACGATATTAAAAAAAAAAAAAAAAAAAAAATGTTTATTAATAAGTAAATGAAATTATAAATACATACATACATAAATTTATTTATTTACTGACGTAGAAAGTTAAAAGGACAAACTGCTTTCCCGCTTTCTGCTTTTGAGTATACTTTTTGAAGATATGAACATTAAAGTTGGGTAGTATGTTCGCTAAAAAATCGTTAACTGAATTTCATATAACTTTAATATAAGTACAATTTTTACACTGATAATAATTCAAATAGTCAGAAAAATTAACTTTAGAAAAAAAGCAAAAATTCACACAATTTTAGAAAAGAAAACTAAATGAGAAATGGTATTAAGAATGTATTATTCAGATAGGTGAAGATACACATGACTTTAAATGTTAAATTAAAACATGATTTTTCTTATTGTATTCAGATTTCTTTTTCTTTTTCTTTCTTTCTTTTTTTTTTTTTTTTTTTTTTTTCCATAATGGACGTTTTGAAAAAATATAATTAATAATTTTTGAACTTTAAGCACCATCAGAAGAACAAAAATGTCAATAGAGAATTTTAAAACGAACATCTTATAATTTTTAAAAAGTTATTTGCGTATAAAAAATATGTTACTGTACAATAATACAATCAAAATGTAATATATATTTTTAAATATAATTAGAAATGTAATTATATTTAGAAATATATATTACGTTTTGATTCTTCAATTATAAAACAAGAAGTCGCCTCATTTCAGAGCTTCCTTCGCTGAGTTTGTTGATTACGAAATCATGTTCAATAGAGTTTAAAATGTCTCTCTCTCTGTACTCATCAAAATAAATGCCTCGAGAGGCATACAGGTTCATCATTTTCATACCAGGTTCTTAATCTAGTTTTTATAAGCTTTAATTTAGAAAAAATTATTTCGCGGCTGACTTGTGTTAATGGAATAGTTAATAAATAATTATAGACTTTATAAAGTTCTGTGTATTGGCGGCTGTACATGTTAAAATCAACAATTATTCTAAACGCACACTTAATGCATGCATTGCATTGATTTCTTTCACTGCATTGTATGTAAATAATATCGTCTTTATAAAAAACACCCCATATATATATATATATATATATATATATATATATATATATTACTTTCCGAACATACATAAAAAAGGAACGTTTGTAATTATAACGAAACTTTGACATTAAGTTTCGGGGTATCTATACATTTAAAAGTTCCCCGAGAGTTTATTTTGCTATATTTTTACGAAAATGTATGTAAGTGATAGCGTGTAAACGCTTTGTTCGAGTGAGCTAAGTTCTGATAAGTATGTTATAGGTCACCGTAGCATGAATGTATAGATTTTGGTGAATCTGGCACTGTCATTTTTTCTTTTCTTTTTTTTTCTTTTATAACAGGAAAAAAAAAATTCTTTATCACTATGGCTATGGACTGAAATTATTAAAAGTGTGATAGAGTCTCCATGCCTCATTTTATTGAACTTTAAATTTATATACACGTTATAAGTTACCAGTTTTGATGAATCTAGCACCTGTAGATTTTTACAGGGACACAACGAAAAATTCTTTATTATTTTCATTATGACCTGCATGAACAAATATTTAGAGAATAATAGTGTTAAATTAAACAACATACTATTTAGGGAACAATACTCAAACAACCTATTAAACTTTTATTTTTTGTTTATTTAACGACTTCTTTTGTTTTAATTTGTTTAGTTATAGTTAATTACTTAATGTTCGAAAAGTAAAATGGAGTCACTATAGGTTTTTTTATCTCTTGCACTATAAACAATAAAATAAAATGAAGAAAAGTTAGCATTGTTGGGAATTCCACAATGAAAGAGAGAAGTAAAAACTTTGCTTAAAATACAAAGTACATTGATATAATATTAGAGAATAATATATATTACCTTTTATTGGGATCCATTGTAGAAATTAACTCATTTAATTTTTTAAAAAATCTTCCTTTAAATTAGCAAAAAAAAGAAAAAGAAAATCGATTTAACAATACTAGTACGTGTAGTAAGAAAAGTAAGCGTAGTCGAGTAAAAATGCTTCCTTTTGAAGGTGAGGTGAGGTAATTGCTTCAAAAGGTTACCCTGTCGAGCAGAATAATTAACGCCAAATTTTGTTTGACACTGGATACATATGTCGTTCTTTGTATATTGGCGACATTTCTTTTTCTTTCCCTGGTATCGCACAACAAGTAAATATAGTTGAAGCATATAATGCATCATAGCTTCGCCAATCGCCAAACTGGGTTCTGTTTGAAAGCGGGGCTCATCTATTAAAAGGTAAAAGAGGACATGTGGTGGACACATGAAACATATGGAAATAAATACTTTCGATTCTGGAATCTGGGAGGGTTTATAGCATTTTCTGTGATGGCAGGGAGTGGGGGGGGGGGGATAATGAAAATGATTTCTTCTCAAAGATTCGAAAATCCAGGAATCCTGATTTTTTTTTTTTTTTTTTTTTTTTTTTTTTTCAGACATTTTAAGGCTAGGAAAAATATGTAAATATATTTCTTAATGTTTCATCAATTAAATGAATTTTTACCCCCAACTTTAATTTTTTGAAAAAATCATTTAACATATTTCTCTTAATCATTAAATGTATATTCTTCTATCCGTACCCATTAATATTTTTACTTAGAAATTTTTATATTTTTTTCCTAGCATACAGTAAAACATCGATTTTACTGATTCGAAACAAACGTTTTTCACTAATTAATAAAAAATTAGATGTAATTTTTCTGTTAAATTACTCCTTTTCATTATTTCATTCATTTGAAATGCATCATGTATGCATGTGAACTCTAGATAAAATATTTATTTCTTTATTTCAATACATTGTTGTCGCTATGACGTTAATTTCGAGAGTTGACCCAGAAAACATGGCTTTTTATTATTAAGAAGATTATAAATCTTACTAGTTTTCTGATAATTTCTTAGGAGTTATTAAAATATGCTATGCTCTAAAGCAATTTGATTTGGAATGCAAGAAAATATTAATCAAAAGAAATCACATTATTAATCGTTGATTATGATTTTAGCCGTAACATCTCTTGTTGTTCAGAGCTGTTCTCCTTCATCTCCATTTAAAACTTCTTCGAGACTAAACTTAAATTCCAAGATTAATAAAAATGCATTACAAACATTACAAAACATTAGTGTGTATTTATATGACTGTAGGCCGTAAAGGATACCAGTCCAAAAATGTACTTTTTCAGGAGAGCAACTTTATTATTATTATTATTTTTTTTTTTTTTTCAACTTTATTTTTACAGCTTTTTTGCATGTTTCTTCGCAACTAGCAGGAATGACTTTATGATACTTTTACACAGTATTAGTAACATAATGTACTAAATGGAAATAGTGTTTTTAATAATACATTTTGGTGTTAATTCCTTTCACAAAATAATGGTCATGGTGTCCTGTACCTCAGAGATATACATTTATTTAGCCTGGCCCGAGCCTTTCTGCGTGGGTGATTTTTAAGCCTGGACACTCAGTTATTGATGCATCACAAAGAGGTTTAAAATAAGTAAATATATACTACTAACAATAAATAAATAAATAATATTTAATTCAATAAATATAAACATTTCAGAAATAATAAGAATTAAAATAATGAAGTTAATAATAACTTTGATAAAATACAACAGATAAAGAATAAACAAGAACGAAAAACATACAAGTCTCTTAGATAATAAAACACATTCCAACTGTACGTACCCGTTACACTGTTTATAACCATTAACTTTTAAATTTTGTTTTAAAAATTAAAAATCCAATTTAAATTGCACTTCGAGCAATTTTCATTTGCACCCTGAAAGGTATCAGAATTTTTTGAGTGACTCTAACCGTATCATATTCTACAGTAATTTCTGCATTTAAAAATATAATGGTAAATTAGTTATGTTTCAAGTAATATAACTATATTAAGTAACCTTTAAAGAAAGTGATATTTTAAAATTATTTTGGAAGTTTACGTAATCAAACTAGTAGCGCTATTTAAACAAACAATTTGAGTTGTGGAGGGAAGGAGGGGAGGGACATATCGCAAAAACTGTTTTTATGGTTTTACTTTTAAAGAGAAAACACAAGATAAATTTCTTTTGTGTAGCTCAGTATGTTATATAAAAACTCACATGACCGCTTCCGCTTGAACAGAAAAGGGAATTTTCGAATTAATTAATTGTTCGTCTGAAGTTGGTTTTTCAAGATGTGAATTTTAAGGAATGGGCTCTCCTTCGCGTAATAGATGCAAGCCCTGAATACATTAAAGAACCATTTACGCCAACAACAGCATTTTAATTATTTAAATGTGTGGCTGTCCATTTTAATATGATATATATATAAATTATAGAGTTTTAGAGGAGCGCCAAACAACTTTGCTACAACGCCCTATGAAATTATTAGTAAAGCCGTCCTTTTCGCTTGGACTTTCGTGTAGGTGCGTAAGTCCCATAATAACACATAATTTGAAATTTTTTTAAAATAATTAATCAAAATTGTATAAATTTTTATAGTTAAATTAAAGATGTTTCATGGTGTTATGACATTGATATAGGGCTTAGCTTGTTGAAGTTATTATAAATTAATTCTCCCATACTACAATTTTCATGCGGGCATTTATACTGGTGCCATATTTTCATATCATAATAGAGAAGAGAGTTAAATATATAAGTAAAAAATAAAAATGAAGTTACTTGAACTTCGGTGTGCCAAACAGCGTCCTTAAAATTGGTATAGCCCCTAAACTTGAACGTATTTGTAAGGGCAGGCGTTCTGTGTCCTTCTCTTTCACATGATTCTGTAATTTGACCCTTAATCCCTTATTATAACACACACACACAAAATATATATATATATATATATATATATATATATGAATAGTAAAAATTATTAATATTTTTATAATTAAATTATGTGTGTTTTTCGTGCGCCCTTCCTAATGTAGTCATTAGAATGAATGTCAGTTCTTCTCACCAATTTTTGTGCTGGTCGTAGTTTGTGTTTCCCGTACTATGTAATATTATAGTTGAAAATTTATCAGAAATACTTTATAGAAAATTTTTAATAAAAATTTAGGTTTAGAGCTATCTTGTACTGTCATCATCATCATATAGTAAGAAGGTTGGATATATAAATAATCAAAATTTTAAAACAATTGATTGCTTAATTAAGAGCGTTTTTAGGGCGCCCTTAACATTGCTTTCGCGCCCTTTTCATTTAATTTATTAGAATAAAATACCCTTATTTTCTCCAACCTGAGTACTGTACTAATCCATTCACACTTTTCGTTTTCAGTATCCATGCAATTAATTTTCCAGAGGCAATATAGTATCCCGTTTTCTCTATAATTCTTCCTCTCCTGCGCCTTATACTAATGACTCATGACTGGATGATATACAAATGTTATTCCTAATTCCTATGATTTTCATCTGTTTCATTTTTACAAGAGGTTAGTGCACAGACCGGTTAGTGAAAAGGGGAGTAGTATTTTTACGGCCTACAGTATACGAGAATGAAAATTCTGAGAACAGTTTGGGGATCTAGATAGCCCAGGGCACTTTCTTTTTCTTTTACTACACTTCCTCTTCACTTCCTGAAAAGAATGAAAAAGGAAAGGGCTCTCTATAGAGAAAATAGTTGAGGAAATTGTTTACGCGTATTTATCTCAATTTCATAGAAAACGACTGTTTTTCTCTTTTCGTAAAAAAGGAGATAAAAACTGATCTTGTTCTACATTTTTAAAAACGCGTTCCTTTTTTGCGGAGGATAATTTATCAAAAATTTTTTTAAGTGACTGAGGGCGCCAAGAAAACCTCAGGCAGAGGGCGCAGGGGGACAAGTCCCCCTGTCCCCCCGGGCCAGCACGGGCCTGTATATATATATATATCAGTACAAAAACCCTTAACGGGTTAAAAGTTTGTGACGCAGCTACTTTATAAGAATTTGAAATATGGGTCTTAAAAATAATGATATCAAATTTTAAGTGACGCTTATCTGTTAAAATATACATAAATTTTCTTATTTGATCATTTGCTTTTTTTTTTTTTTTATTTATATTTACAATGCAAACATAATATTTTTAACTTCAAGATAAGACAAATATATAAAATATACTCACTAAAGCTTTTTCATTTGCATTTCAATTTCAAAATAATAGTTTTAAAAGGAATGATATAAAAATTTCAGTGACACCTCGGTGTTATTTTAAAAGATTTGTTTTTAGATTCCATTAAAATTACTTTTGTTTTGTCTAATAAAGTACATTTACACATTGAAACAGTGCTTTTAAATTTCAAATAAACTGTCAAATAATCACACTTTCACTGAGTTTGCATTATAAATTGAAATTATTTATTTCAATAAATTGATTCGTCTTTTGCGTCACGCTATCCAAAACTGCGAGTAAAATTTGTGCAAATGTTTTCTTTGCATCACACTATCTCTTTGCACAGATTTTCCCTTAGTTGGATACTATGATACAAAGTAACATTTACATAAATTTTACTCGCAGTTTTGGATAGCGTGACGCAAAAGACGAATCAATTTATTGAAATAAATAATTTCAATTTATAATGCAAACTCAGTGAAAGTGTGATTATTTGACAGTTTATTTGAAATTTAAAAGCACTGTTTCAATGTGTAAATGTACTTTATTAGACAAAATAAAAGTAATTTTAATGGAATCTAAAAACAAATCTTTTAAAATAACACCGAGGTGTCACTGAAATTTTTATATCATTCCTTTTAAAACTATTATTTTGAAATTGAAATGCAAATGAAAAAGCTTTAGTGAGTATATTTTATATATTTGTCTTATCTTGAAGTTAAAAATATTATGTTTGCATTGTAAATATAAATAAAAAAAAAAAGCAAATGATCAAATAAGAAAATTTATGTATATTTTAACAGATAAGCGTCACTTAAAATTTGATATCATTATTTTTAAGACCCATATTTCAAATTCTTATAAAGTAGCTGCGTCACAAACTTTTAACCCGTTAAGGGTTTTTGTACTGATATCATTACTTTTTAGAGGTTATTGATCAGTTGAGTTCAAAAATGCGAATTTTCACACAAATTGTTTTTTTTAACCACAAAATGAAATACTAAAAATTTACAAAAATCAATTTTTGGAAAATGAGTACTAATTTAACTATTTTGAATTTTCTGAATATGAAAATGGTTTTTAAAAAATGAGTTTGATAACAATAACTAACGATAATCTGTTTCAAAATTTATTTTCAATTTGATTTTGAGTACTGAAAGAGTGCTTGACAGAAGTGCAGTAACTGGAATAAACTCAATTTGGTTGATTCCTAGATTAGAGGGGCACTTTCTGCTTGGCGAACTTCCGTAGCGATAAAGTGCCAATGCTTGTAAACATAACATAACAATTCTATTATGACGCAGTATGGAGAGATTTGATTGGTTCTTTTGTTTTTTATTGATCTGAGTGTATTTTACATTGCACTAGAGCTAGATTATGGGGAATTAGGCTATATTTGATTGGTTCATTTGTTTTTTTATTGATTTGAGTGTATTTTACACTGCACTAGAGCTAGATTATGGGGAATTAGGCTATATTTAATTGGTTCATTTGTCTTGAGTATATTTTACATTGCACTAGAGCTACATTACAGGAAATTATGCGATATTTCATTGGTTCATTTATTTTAAGTGTATTTTACGTTGCACTAGAGCTAGATTATGGGGAATTAGGCTATATTTAATTGGTTCATTTGTCTTGAGTATATTTTACATTGCACTAGAGCTACATTACAGGAAATTATGCGATATTTCATTGGTTTATTTATTTTCAGTGTATTTTACGTTGCACTAGAGCTACATTATGGGAAATTAGGCGATATTTGATTAATTCATTTGTTTTCAGTGTATTTTAGGTTGCACTAGAGCTACATTATGGGAAATTAGGCGATATTTCATTTATTCATTAATTTTGAGTGTATTTTAGGTTGCACTAGAGCTACATTACGGGAAATTGGGCGATATTTCATTGGTTCATTTGTTTTCAGCGCATTTTACGTTGCACTAGAGCTACATTACGGGAAATTGGGCGATATTTCATTGGTTCATTTGTTTTCAGCGCATTTTACGTTGCACTAGAGCTACATTACGGGAAATTGGGCGATATTTCATTGGTTCATTTGTTTTCAGCGCATTTTACGTTGCACTAGAGCTACATTATGGGAAATTAGGCGATATTTGATTGGTTCATTTGTTTTCAGTGTATTTTACGTTGCACTAGAGCTACATTATGGAAAATTAGGCGATATTTGATTGGTTCATTTGTTTTCAGTGTATTTTACGTTGCACTAGAGCTACATTATGGGAAATTAGGCGATATTTCATTGGTTCATTAATTTTGAGTATTTTAGGTTGCACTAGAGCTACATTATGGGAAATTAGGCGATATTTGATTGGTTCATTTGTTTTCAGCGCATTTTACGTTGCACTAGAGCTACATTATGGGAAATTAGGCGATATTTGATTGGTTCATTTGTTTTCAGTGTATTTTACGTTGCACTAGAGCTACACTACGGGAAATTAGACGATATTTCATTGGTTCATTTGTTTTCAGTGTATTTTACGTTGCACTAGAGCTACATTATGGGAAATTAGGCGATATTTGATTGGTTCATTTGTTTTCAGTGTATTTTAGGTTGCACTACAGCTACATTATGGGAAATTAGGCGATATTTGTTTGGATCATTTGTTTTGAGCGCATTTTACGTTGCACTACAGCTACATTATGGGAAATTAGGCGATATTTGTTTGGATCATTTGTTTTGAGCGCATTTTACGTTGCACTACAGCTACATTATGGGAAATTAGGCGATATTTGTTTGGATCATTTGTTTTGAGCGTGTTTTACGTTGCACTACAGCTACATTATGGGAAATTTTGGTCTTAACATGCGCGATAGTGATTGCCGCGGAGCCGAGTTACGCGCGTTTTCGGATTCATGCACAGCGAGGTAGGGGTGTCCAGTGATGTTTTTTTGGTTTTAACGTGCGCGATAGTGATTGCCGCGGAGCCGAGTTACGTGCGTTTTCGGATTCATGCACAGCGAGGTAGGGGTGTCCAGTGATGTTTTTTTGGTTTTAACGTGCGCGATAGTGATTGCCGCGGAGCCGAGTTACGTGCGTTTTCGGATTCATGCACAGCGAGGTAGGAGTGTCCAGTGATGTTTTTTTGGTTTTAACGTGCGCGATAGTGATTGCCGCGGAGCCGAGTTACGTGCGTTTTCGGATTCATGCACAGCGAGGTAGGAGTGTCCAGTGATGTTTTTTTGGTTTTAACGTGCGCGATAGTGATTGGCGCGGAGCCGAGTTACGTGCGTTTTCGGATTCATGCACAGCGAGGTAGGGGTGTCCAGTGATGTTTTTTTGGTTTTAACGTGCGCGATAGTGATTGCCGCGGAGCCGAGTTACGTGCGTTTTCGGATTCATGCACAGCGAGGTAGGGGTGTCCAGTGATGTTTTTTTGGTTTTATATGCGCGACAGTGATTGCCGCGGAGCCGAGTTACGTGCGTTGTCAGATTCATAGCTTTATACAGCCATGTTTCTTTGTTAGTTCATATACCTTAGGGGTATGTCCCAATTCAACCTCCGTCGTTACAGGGGCCGGATCCGTGAACTTTTAAAACAGAGAAGCTTTAAATTGCTGTAATGAACTAATTATGCATGTATTTTTTTTTTCCAAATTTAATTAATAAGCACTGAAAATAAAATTTGAATATTAAATAGTTTACTTTCTATAATTTTTTAAAAAATTATAATAATGCGAATAAAGTAAACGTTGTCTGTAGAAAATGCGGATATTTGGTTGCCGAACTTAATCCCCACAACGTAGCTCTAGTTCGACGTAAAACTCACTCACTCAATCACTTTTTGGTCAAGTTTATGAAAACTAGGGAATTTTCCGCTTCGCTGAAATGTAAGTGTTAATGAAAAATTCGAAACGAAAGCGCATCATTTGATAACTTGAAAATATGTTTTTTATTTTATTTGTATATTCTCATAATTTTTATACCGATGTGTTTCGATTCATTTGAATGCGGTTTTAGAATCCTCGAATGTTACGAATTAACTGAGCGCGAAGTGAAATGTTTGATATGTGATTTACGTATTATGGAGTCAACAGAAATTTCAAAATGGGAAATAAATAAATAAATAAATAAAATTCATATATTGTAAGTTTTCATGCTTTTTTAATTACTTTTAAAGTTATATTTTTATTCTGAATTTTTATTTATTTAATTACATTTATTGTGTCGTTGAAATTAATTTGCTCTTAAAACTTCGATGACAAAACGTGTATTTTGTTAAGTATTTGCTTATTTATTAAAATATTGTAGTTAAAAAGTTAAATAACCATCGCCCTTTTATGAAATTTCTTCGATAATTTTATTTAATTGCGTTAAATGGTCGTCTGCATTAATATTTATTTCATTTAGAACGTAAACAAACGTTTTGTAAGTTAAAAAGTTAATTAACCATCGCCATTTTATGAAATTTCTTCAATAATTTTATTTAATTACGTTAAATAGTCGTCTGCATTTATATTTATTTCATTTCGAACGTAAACAAACGTTTTTTCAGGTTGCCGTAAGATAAATTCATTACCTTGGTTCGTTGGCGAACGGATAATATCGCCAAAATGTAAACAAACGCCAATGCCCCTCTATTCTAGGAATCTGCCAACTATTTTGTTGTTCATATAGCCAGGTAAAATTGAAAACTGTCTGCATACATAAGTATTTGACCAAACACTTCTTGCAAAAATTCTGTGGGGTTATACAAATACATACACAGGGTTAAGGAAATTTTAGAAATTTTGGTTAATATCCACGTTCAACCGAGGCTTTGAAAAAACACGGCCAGGCTGAATGCACTCTCTCTCGCTTGCTTAATGGCCTATTCAATTCAATAGATTTCAGGGGAACACTTTCATCAGTAGAAGTAATAGAGATGGCGCTACATACCCTCTTCAAATTTGCACCTACTACGTGTTTGTACCATACAATACAAAAGCCAGCTAAGCGTATTTATTTATTTTTTAATAGAGGTTATTGTATTTTATTTAATAAATACGCTTAGCTGGCTTTTGTATTGTATGGTACAAACACGTAGTAGGTGCAAATTTGTAGTATTCTAGTATTGTAATACAATTATATAGATTGTTTTTTAATAAAAAATAAGTTTAAAATTAGCATTGGGTAGTAAGAAATTAGCGCAAAATATTTTTATTTACACAATAATAATAATAATAATAATAAATAAAATAAAATAAATAAATAAATAAAAAATCCTATGGTAACAACAGATTGTTAGAAAATAAAACATTTTAAATAATATTGAACGTGCAGAGTTTTATTTTAATTTGGTGGCAAAATATGAATTAATATTTAGAGCCACTGTTGTTATAGCTCATAAACATACACTAAACATCATTCTTCAATTAATACATATAATAATTAATCTCTTTCTTTCAGAAAATAACATAAAATATTCGCAAATGAATATTATAATAGGATTATATAGATATCTATTCAGATTGAATGAAATTAGAAATGCAAAATTCTTGGTAATAATCTTTTGTAGAATTTTCTCATTAAGGAGAATATTAAAGAATGTCTTAGACATTATTTATATTAATCATATCACTTTACATGTACATTAACAACTCAAAATAAATATATTATATTAATAATAAATTGGATCAAATTATTTTTAATACTATATTTCATTAGATTTTTCTGCTAGATATAGAAGTTGTCCCCAAAAGGATATCACTAATACATTCTTTGAAGCAAACTTCTTTTTCAAGAACTTCGGCTATCAGCTAGAATTTTTTAAAAGTAAAAAGAGGAAAATAAAAATTGAAATATCAGGAAAAAGAATATATGACACTAAAATAAATTTATTATGTAACATGGAGTGAAAAAATTATTCGCAACTGTGTAGTGTGGAATACTGTATCGCCTAAAGGCTACAATTTAGTAAGAGAAAATGGATTATGTTCCTTACCATCAAAATCGACAATGTCTAGATAGATTGGTCCTGTTACAGGTAAAATTAGAGTTACACGTTTAATAAAAAGCAGACTCGAGGAAGATTGCTCAAAACTTAATGAATATGAAAAATATACTTTTATTATTATTATTATTGATGAAAAGTCAATACGACAACAATATATATGATAAAGTAGACTCATTTTTCAGGAAAAAAACAAGCATTTCAGAAAGTGAAAAGGATATTGCTGTAGATAAATTATTGGCAAATCGTTTATGTTTCATGTTACATGGATTATCACCGAATTATCATATTCCATGTGCATACTTTTTTGTATAACAATTAACAGTTGAACAGCTCTATACTCTGTTACTTGATGTTTTAAAAGATGTCGAAGAATGTAGTTTTATTATGGTGCAAATTGTAACAGATAACCATAAAACCAGGCCCCAATCATGACAAATTGGGACCCTAAGCTATATTTGTATTTAGCAACATTATGGCTTCTGGGGGGCCCTTACTGTCCGGGGCTCCTGGGCAAAGTCCCGTTTTGCCCATGCTATAATAAGGGTTTGCACAAAACAAATGCTGCAATGTATAGGAAACTAGACAAAGGAAAACTGGCGCATAGTATTCTACACCCATTTAATAACGCAAGAAAATTATTTCTAAACTTTGACGCAAATCATATAATAAAAAATATGAGATCTCTATTTCTAAAAAATGATATGTCTGATGGTGAAGAACTGAGCAGTGTAAAAGAGGTAAAAATGCTGTATAATCTTCAGAAAAATGAAAATATGAAACCAATTTGAAATTTAACTCATAAGCATATTGAGCCCACAAATTTCAAGAAAACGAATGTTAGACGTGCTGTTCTAATTCTTTCCCCTCCTGTTACAGCTGCTATAAATTTATTCAAATTTACATAGATAAGATTTTATCAATTAAGGAGCAACAACAGAATTTCTTTTGTTGTTAAGGCTATAGTTATAACAATGTTTATAACACGTGTTATAGTTATAGTTATAACATGTGAAGCAATAGTTATAACAATGAAGGCCACAGTTGATTATGTTATTATCAAATGATCATCATTATGTGCTTAACAGAGCATTCAATACGACAGTGTTTCTGCTATGGTAGCATTTTGCGAAAAATGCTAAGACTTATCCAAAATGCGCAAATGAAATAACATGTTTTCGCTTTTTTGCTAAAGCATCTTACTAAACACAAACTGAAAAAAAAAAAAAAAAAAAAAAAGAATCTTCAGGGAAAATATTATAACGAATCTTTCATGGAAAAAAAATCGCAACTTTGATCAAGAAAAATGCATTGGTTTATGCATATAAGGAAAATCAAACACTGAACTTCCCATAAGAATCGCATACAGGAAATCAACTTGTAAATAAACATGAGGTATTTGTAAAGTGGTCTAATATGAATGAAAGAAAAATTATAAATTGTAAACCAAAAAGCTTTGAATAGTAGTAAACAAACTTCACTTATATTACTTACCTTTTCTTTTATTTTGGTAAGTTATGTTTTTATTTTCCGATACAGTATAAGCTTAATGTAGTTTTACATGCTATAGTGATAATTATATCTCCAGAAAAAGAATATAAGTCGTATCTATGACGTTCATATTGCTTTAAAAAAGTTTACAATATAAAGTAATAATCTAAAAAGTTTAATGTTTTTCATGTCTGCCAATAAATGAGTTAAAATATATGCTTGTACAATATTCAAATTGATCTGGTTACAGCCTTATTTTTTTGTTTTACATTTCAAATTAAAAAAAATTTACCTTCTGTGTATAACTTTTTAAAGATCTGATTAAAAACTTTTAAGTTGATTTTAGCATTTTTGCTAAAATTTTTTTTTACTCAGCTTAAACCCTGCAATACGACCTCATTGAATCCCTATTTTAGATGTTGATCAACTCTTTTCATTTTATAAAAGATTTAAAAAATTGCACATTTGATAGCATCAAAATATTCAAATGTTGGGGGCCAGAGGGAGACCACATCATTTCAAATACAGGATATATTTCATTCAAAATAAAAGGTATGCAACAGTCAAAATGAAAGTTTTTCTCCGAAAAGTGCTGTTTTAGGTAGATTCCTTATAGGAGATCTACCTATTGCAATGGTTCTCATGGCACGACTTCTGGAAAATTTCTTCATATCTTCACCGATCATGACCCTAGAACCCGAAACCACCCTCCGTTCAAAAGTTTATATATATATATATAGGTATATATATATATATGTGTATAATGCTTTTTCCCATGTTAAGTTGTGAACACGATAACTGGAGTAATTTTTATTTAAATTTAACCAGCTCGGTATATGTTTTCAGGACAGTAAAGATCTCGGTCACGTTTGTAGATGGGGTATCCAGCTCAAAGGGGGTGGAAATAGTGGGGGGTGAAAATTTTCATTTGCCCATAATTTCTTTAATATTGAAAATAGGAAAATACTTCAAATCAGGCAAATTACCGCCTTACCCTAAAGAACAACTTTTGTATTTAAACTTTTTCAATAGCTTCAATTGCTTAAAAGTTACAAGTTAAAAAGTGATTTTTCGTGATGAAACCGACTTTTTCTATAGCTTTAATTTCTTAAATTTATAATCTGATGCTTACGTCACGTGCAAACGATAATAAAAAAGATCACTGAAAATATAAAAACCCATGGTAACTGCTTTAATTAATCATTTAAAAATATAAAAGTAAAATAATACGTTTGTCTTGGTAAAATTGTCGTTTGTAGTGAATAGTTTAGAACGCCGATTTACGCAAGAATTTAAAATTTACGATTGAAATTGAGATTAATACGTTACAGCCTTCCTTTGATTTTTTATCTTGTGAAGACAAGACATTGGTCTGTGAAGAGATATGAGGTGTTTGCGTGGGAAGAAAATATAATGACGTCAAAGCTGCCATTTTTCTTCGTCAAGCTCGACAAATTTTGTCATCAAATAACGAATTTCGTCGCCAAGTCAAAAATTTCATCGTCAACTGTCAAATTTTGCCGCCAAATCACAAATTTCATTGCTAAATCGCAAGTTTTGTCACCAAATTGCATGTCTTTATGGTTTCTATTTGTTGAATGATTATGAAATTGAACTTTAAAAAATTGAATCATTTATTGACCAATAAATCTAGCCTAAAATTTTAAGTAGAATGAATAATAGTAGCTGATAATTAAATTTCTTAAAAACAAAATAGCGACGTAAATAATGAAATGTGTGGGAACAAAGCCATTGACTAAGTATGTGTTGTATATGTATGTACAGTCGGTAACAGAAGTGTCCGAACACTAGCAAAAACTCCTATGTAAAAAAAGTACACTTCATACGGTTTTATTAATTAAATCCTTGTTGAATCCTGTTCTGAGTCAGTGTAAGAACATGATTCGATAAGGATTTATTTAACAAAACCGTGTGAAGTGTACTTTTTAGGTAGATTCCTTATAGGAGATCTACCTATTGCAATGGTTCTCATGACACGACTTCTGGAAAATTTCTTCATATCTTCACCGATCATGACCCCTAGAACCCAAAACCACCCTCCGTTCAAAAGTTTATATATATAGGTATATATATATATATAGGTTAGGGTGGAGCTTAAAAGCCATGATTTTTTATAATTGTTATTTTTATAAGTCTCACCCTTTTAATTTGTTCCTTTTGATACAAAAACACTATATGAAAAGTTTGAGCAATAAATTTTAATATTTAATGGTAGCTCAACTGACTCAAAATTTATAAACTTAGAAGAAAATAAGAATATTAGCTGTACTGTAACAAATATGTACTTACAATGTATTTATTGCTTTAAGTTTAGTAATTTATTTACTTTACTGTACAAATTATTAGCTTTTCATTATACATTAAAATTTTATTGTCTTTGAAAAGGCTGAGACAGAATTTTTTTTCCTGCTATCTGGATACATTTTGTGATGATCTTCAACAACTTGTAGCAGGAATTGTATTTGCACTTCATCATGAGTTATCAAACCACTGTATTCTTGAATAAGTGCAACTGCACGCTTGGTATGGTCATTTACTACTTTTAGGGATTTTTGTATCCCTTTAGCCTGTTTATAGTCCTCGCTTGACTCCCACAAGTCAGGATCAACTTCAAGATATCCAGCTGGAAGTTCCAACAATTGAAACAATATCATTGACTTGGCTGTCACAAAATCTTCCAAGTTTTTATTCTTGAATGAATGAAGAGCAATACTGTTTCGCTTAGAGTAATTTTTAGCTTAATTTTCTGCATTAGCATCATTCTGCAAAGCATTAACCATGAGTCTTTTGGTTAATAAACTAATAAGCCAACCAATTCCTTCTGGTAAATACCACAAGTGCTTAGCAAATTTATGTGATGATGACTTAGAAATTACTGAATGTATTGATGAGTATTCTAGTAGTGATTTGAGAACAACAAGTCATTATAAGGGGCACATGCAGCTTGAGATCTAGCTTTTAAGTATACACGGACTATGAAAACACACACATCATGTATACTTTCTTCCTCTTCTGAAATCAGTTTAAATTGAGCCTTGAACATTCAGATCTTGAAGCAATATATTACTTTGGACGTCTAGCGGGCATGATGCATTGCACCTGGTGACATAAACAGGGGTCTGTCCAGATTTTTCAGATAGGGTCCTATTTTTGTGAAAAATCTACACATAATTTTGTGAATCTAAATTTAGTGTGAAAATTAAATTCTTCCGAAATTTTCAGCTATTGCCTAGGGTCCTCTTTTTGTGAAATATTGATCAATGTAATTTTGTGAAATAAAATTAGAATTAAGATTTAATTTTAAAAATGACGGTTCACCTTTATAAAGCTAAACTTACACATATGCATAGAAAGCTTTTACAAATTAGAAACTGAATATCAGCTTTTCAGAAAAATACAGCAAAGTACGTCATTATTCAGGCAGCCCGTTCTTTCTATGGAAGATCAGTTCTTGAAACGAAACAAATTTATCAAAAGGTCTGTTTTTAGGGAAAGAATTTTGTGAAGGGTCTCTTTTTAGAATAAACAATTTTTGTGAAGGGTCCCTTTTTAGAATAAACAATTTTGTGAAGGGTCCTTTTTTAGGATAAACAATTTTGTGAAGGGTCCTTTAACGGACCCAGATTTTCCTCTGGACAGACATCTGACTCCCCTTCCTGGGAAGCACCAAGATAGATAATTACAAGTTTTAAAAATTCTTTATAATCCCCTCTTAGCTTTATTTCTCTTTTTTCTTCTAGCTACTTCTTTGCATAGTTGATTGTATCTTGCTTTATATCTTCTACTAAATTTGCAACATCATAAAATGAAATTGCTGGTTCATACTTTTCTCTATCAATAAAGCTCCAACATTTTTGAAAGCGTTTAAATAAGTTGAACTTCAGGAGAAGATATGACTCCAAATCATATTTCAAACACAGTACTAATTATCAGTTCCATAATGTGATGCCTGCAAGCAAGTGATAAGAACTATTTTTTAAACTTTTGCTCCATAAGATACATGCACCAGAATTATGACCAGTATTAGAGCTGGTAGTGTCAAAGCACATTGTCCTAATATTATCAGCTATTCACCAGTCTTGAATGCCTTCGAAGACAGCTGCTGCCTGTGCTTCTCTTGTTGCAGACGGAATCTTGGCAACAATCAGTAGCTGAGAAACTCCTTTTCCAGCAACTAATACTGCTAACCTATACATTTTTTCTTTTCCAGTCAGACCATAGACTAATGTTCCATCCCAATGAATGCCAAAAGTAATGTTGCTTTGAAACTATTTTTTATTTTTTAGTTCTATCAAACATTCTTTGTCGACGAATCGAGTCTTTGTTTACAATGTATTCATCAATGCTCAGTCTTTTGGCAGTTTCTGATAATACAAATACAGCCTTTTGGTCTGACATTTTACTATGATCTAGTATCTAGTGCTGCTGCAAGATCTGGAATAATTATGATTTTACGCCCTCATTTTCTTTTCCGTACTTCTTCAACATGAACTGCATTGTTTTCAGTTTTTTCCAACTTTTCAAAATCACTTTCTGCTGAGTTTTTTTTCAGACTCATCATCAGTAGATGACATACTTTAAAGAGTGGAATTCAATTTTCATTTCTGTGACATAGTGTATGTATGTGAGTATGCATACATTTATCATTCCATACATTAAAAACGTCATCATTGAGCTACCCCTAAATAATGTTCAATTGTGCTAATATTTCACTTGAATTTTTTTTTTCATAAAAGGAACAAATTTAGAAGGTGAGAAGATCATATTTTGAAACTTAAAAAATAAGCTCCACCCTAATATAGGTATATATATATATATATATGTATATATATGTATAACGCTTTTCCCCATGTTAAGTTGTGAACACGATAACTGGAGTAATTTTTATTTAAATTTAACTAGCTCGGGATATGTTGTCAGGACAATAAAAATCTCGGTCGAGTTCGTAGATGGGGTATCCAGCTCAAAGGGGGTGGAAATGGTGAGGGGTGAAAATTTTCATTTGCCCATAATTTCTTTAATATTGAAAATAGGAAAAAAATTCAAATCAGGCGAATCACCGCCTTACCCTAAAAAACAACTTTTGTATTTAAACTTTTTCGATAACTTCAATTGCTTAGAAGTTACAAGCTAAAAAGTGATTTTTCGTCAATTGCGTGGAACATTTTCTATAGCTTTCATTGCAAAAATTTATAATCTGATGCTTATGTCACGTGCAAACGATAATAAAAAAGATCACTGAAAATATAATAAAATTTTAATCATGTTTTTAAACAATATAATAATCAGATTTAAAAAAAAAAAAATGTAATTCAACAGAAAATATAACGTCACAAGTGCAACAATGTACTGAATTATATCAAAATAAATAAATAAATAAAAAGGCATGTCAAATAATAAATAAAAGCATGCCAATAAGTAAATCATCAGCATGACGTCAAAAATTTAAAAGTCGCCATGGGGTTTCAATACTAAATTTGTACTGATTGGGGAAGTATGGAAATCAGGTAGTCAGACATTAATTTTATTTTGAAGCCTTTCTTTAAATGATTTTGGTTTCATTTATCGCCCAATATTAATTTGGTTCCAATAATAATTTGGATTTTAATGAATTAAAATTTAAATTAGATGGTGACACTGGTAGAACATTTATGAATTTCAAATTTTACAGGTAAATAAGAAAAGAAATAAGATGCGAAAATTTTGCATGGGTTTGCTGGAAGCTTTAATTGCTTAACCCTTTCATGGTCATAAAAGCGCCATTAAAGGTATGCAACCACCATGGCCATTGCATACCTTTAATGGCTATGGGGCGCCACCAGTGGGCGCCAACTACTATTAAGAAAACCTAAGAATTAAAAAAAAGTAATATGTTTGCTGTGTTAAGCAAAAAATAAAATATCAGACATGCCAAGTCTCCTGCTTTTGGCAGGAGTCTCCTGCTTTTTGCTTGTTTTTCTATGCTCCTGATTTTCCACTCATTTCTCCTGCTTTTCTGATGTAATTTTTATCTATCCGTCTTAGCATAATTTATGCTTAAAATTTGTGGGATTGGGTAAAAAAATTTGAAAGAAAATTGAAACTTATCTTGCCCTGCAATTTATCAAGTTCAGTTTGAATGTGAATTAGTATACAATGCCTTGAAACTAATTTTTGCTAAGAATAAATTTTTAACTTTCATTTTTGCATAATAAAAAATGTCTATTATCAAAAGATTTTTTTTTTTTTTTTTTTTTTTTTTTTTTAAATACCATAACTATTGAAAACTTAAAGAATTCAAATTTCATTAGAATATAGCTGATATTTTCATTTCTTTAACAAAGATAATTAAGATTCTTATTGTTTTATATTAAGAGCAGAATGATCAAATCTGTCTATTTTGACTTAAATTGTAAACAACTGTATGTCTGAGGGTTTTTTTTTTTTGATAGTTTGTTTTACTGCAAGAAACATATATTATTCATTTAATTTTAATACTGATGCTTTGTAAATACCTCCTGAGCTTATAAAGCTTTACTTAAATTTGCATTATTTTACTCATTTTTCTTACAAACTTTCTTGTTGGAAAAAACCTCGTGATTTCTGTTAAAAAATCTCCTGCTTTTTTGTCATTAGAAGTTGGCATCTCTGAAATATTTTTGCTAATGTCAGAATGTTATTATTATTATAGTAATTTCGTTTACAGATGAGTATGTACACTTCTTCTATTTTCTTTCTCTAATGCATTATTTAAGTTATCAGCACAGTTCATTGATAAGTTATTTTGGTGTCAAATGAGGGTGGGGGACTTAGGATTTGAAGTGGAATGTGTTACTATATTTTGTAATCAATTTGCTTATCTAATAACTCCTCATTTCTCAAAAAAAGAAAAAGAAAAATTCTCATTTTGGTTTTTTAATGCTAATAATTTCAAGGAATTTTTAGAAATGTTTTTAGTTTAAAATTAAAATAATAATAATAATTAGCTATTATACTATATTCTCTCTTTCTCTCTCTTTTTTTTCCTGGTTCCAGAGCACATTGAGCTAAATGTTTTCAATTGTTTCGTAACAGCAACCACTTTCTACATAATATTAGTTTTAATACAATCTCAAAAAGAGATTGTTAAACATTCCTAAAAGACTGTTTTTCATCTACAATAGGATAAAATTTGAATTTATATCTGTAATGTATAAATTCATTTATATGGGGACTCATTTTTGAAACTCATGGGTGCCAGGGACCCATGATTTTGAAAGTCTAGCGGCATCACTGATATATTATGATTTCCCTATCATTTAATTTAGCAACTTCTGTTATTTAAATTTATTTTAAAAAAAACTGTTAATTACTAAATGTTAAAGAAATTGAGTACAATCACTTTTTTTTTTTTTTTTTACTTAGTTTATTTTTGCTGGTCATTCACAATATATCAGTTAGAATCCCTTAGAAAGATTTCATAGAGATGTACCTTCGACATATATTTCTCAAATAAATAACAATTGGTCATAATAAGTAATATTAGATTCACTTTTTAGTATTAATTAGAAAGTACATAATGAAATTCCTATAAAGAAACTGTTTATTTGATCTTTTTGAGAGTTAAACAGTTTTTGAACATGTTTATTAAATCTATATATATATAAAAGAGCAGAGTCTGTCTGTGTGTGTGTGTGTGTGTCTGTCTGTCCGCTATAGAAACCGAGGCCGTTTCACCGAGCGGGACCAAATTTCGCACGGTTAATGTTTATGACCCGAGAAAGACAACACTGCAAGCGATTTTACAGTGTTTTTACAGGGACACAAAGAAAAATTCTTTATCATTATAGCCTATGGGACCAAATTTTTAAAAGTGCGATAGCATCTAAACGCCTTCTTCAATTGAGCTGAAAATTTATATGAATATTATAAATCACTGTTGCACTAACTATAAGCATTTTGGTGAATCTAGCATTTATAGGTTTTTACAGGGAAACAACGAAAAATTCTTTATCATTATGATCTATGGGCTCAAAGTTCAGTAGCGTTAAATAAAACATCGTGTAATAGATGGAGAAAAATACTCAAACACTCTATTATGGTTTTCTCTCTTTTGTTTGTTTAACAACTCCTCTTTCTTTACTTTATCTACAAAACTGTTAATTACTCAATGTTCGGAAAGTCGAGTGGAGTCACTCCAGATTTTTTTTTTTTCTGGTTAAACAAAACTTATCTCTGAGTGTAAGAAAGACCATATTGTGGTGTTTCTACATCAACGTATCCTAAGTGTTAGCCTAATGGCTATTCATATAATGACATCACACAAAATACGCGTACCTGTGAATTGTAACAACCAATGTAAGAGTTGACTTCCCTGTACGTTGGTTCACTCTAAAATTGAGTCAGTTTTAAAAATTTAATCGTATGTGTTGGATGTCTATGTCTGGTGTAATTGTTTATTTGAATTTGGTTAAAAAAAATGTGTAAAAATGAAAGAAAGGCTTCTGGTCCTATTTGTCTGCTGACGAATTTTCGTACTGCCAATATACAATATATATTTTCTATATTTCTCATGCATATGTATCGTTGATTATTTCTTGTATCTTACTTTTCAAGATTTTTTAGCTACAAGCTTCGAGATGAGTAGTAAAACAAGGCCAAGTGAGTGAGTAGTATTTTACGCCGCACTAGTGCTACAGTATGGGTAATTGGCAACAGTCTGGGACTCATCCCTAAGGTAGTCCCGTGACATGACATCACAATTTTTATACTCCACGGAGGGGAACTCAAGTGAGATACGCGAAATCTTTATAACAGTTCAGTTCTTAATATGCAAGAAATAGAGATACGACTGTTCGTGGGATTTATTCAGAACCTCTAGCTAATGTCATAGGTGACTTATTCAAAATTTGAATTTCGTGACTTGGTAAACGATATGCATTATAATTTGCTGAATTTTTCCTATTCTCAGAAATAAAGGGTAAAACGAGAAGAGTTACATCTATAAAACACGCATTTTATATTAAAGATAGAAATTATTTTAATTCTCACAATGTTAATTTTTCTTTACTCAAAAATTATTCCAAAACATTTCTTAACTATCAAAAGGAAAAACGAACTACAAAAACCATCTGATAAAATACGCGAAACTTCGTCTTTAAATGATGCTGACGGAATGTTAAATAGCTTAAAAAGAAAAGTATTTGCCGTAAAGAATCATTAAAGGAATCAAATATGCTATGGTGTATTCTCAAGGTTTCTGCTAAAATCTGAATTCATAAAGCACGTAAGATTTTAAATATTTTATTCGTGATGTTATTAGTTAATAAACATTTTCATAACGAATTAAATAATCTTATCAGTACATTCATTTGTGTGGTCTCATGAATCCAATTTCGTATATCATTCACTTACATGTCTATTCGTCTATTAAAATTCAGTTTTGATATTCTTAATTTTATCAATGATTTTGAGCATGAAACGATAAATATTTAATTGTTCTGCATTTTAATAAATAGCTTGTGTTAGGAATATTTTAGTAAATTGTTTGTACATCTAATTATTTTTTATTCTGTTGTAGTGATATTAATCAAGACATGCTCCGAGTCGACATTTGGTTGCTGCCCAGATGGGAAAACAGCAGCTCAAGGAATTAACGATGCAGGATGTCCAAGTAAGGAATTACACATTATATTGCAAATATGTATACAGCACACACACCAAGAAAAATATGAGTCGCATCTACAATCCTTAGCCCGCAAATTTGGTTCGGCGAATTATGTAAATGATCAGAATATATCCTCAGTGAGAACTGTGGTAATACAACGCAAGTATGAATAGTCACGTATGAATATATGTGATTACATTTTAAAAACAATTGATACACGCCGCGATGGACAGATACAGTCAAACTGACAGGTAAAATACATGGCATCGACACAAAATATGACTTAGATATGTATTAGATACCGTTATAAGCAATTATCCAACTTAAAGAGGGACCGCATCATATGTCTCTGTGAAATGGGTTAATACAACAGACAGATCATCAGTATAATGAGCGATGCGATGTGGTAATTAGCCGGTGTTAAATCATTTCCTCAAAGAAGGCACAAAAGAGGTAATAGTAGCTCAAGACGTCTCCGGACAAAATCGCGCAATGAAGAGAGCTGCTATGTCCACTCCAACGGCGATTCAGTCAAAAATTCAACGTTTTTTACTAACTCGTAGGAATATGTTTGTTGGTTCGGTGTAGGATTTAAGGCCGATTGACTACACTCGAGCCCTAGGCCTATAGGTGGAAAGCCCTTTGTGAGGTCTTTCTAAGGGACCTAGCCCGTACTTACGCGAGTTCCTGAGAAAACCACGAGAAACTCCGAACAGCTAGGTCGATGAACGTTAACAGGTGTCGAACCAGGCACTCCCATCTACCAGATTTGTGCGCAGAATCGCTCTGCTGGAGAAAAATTTTTCATCTAGCTGATGATGAGGGTTTCAAATGCCTTTTTTCTTTTTCTTTTTTCACCTGGTTAAATAAATTAGCAAACAGAATAATTATTATAAAACAAAATAACTATTATATATCTTGGTAGGTGTGTGTAACTGTAATAAGTTGGGATCCTATGGACTTACTTGCGAGCCGTCTACAAAACAATGCTTCTGTAAACCGGGAGTCGGTGGACCCAGATGTGACCGTTGTGAGCCTGGATATTGGGGTCTTCACAAGCTAACAGAAGAGAGCAGTGATGGTTGCTCCCGTAAGTATTTCCTTAAAGAAAAATTCCTCAATCAAAAATATTATAAAAAATGCTTGTTTAGCTCCATTTAAATAACACAACGGATCTAAATAAACTAAATGTTTTAATCAAAAACTTTGTTAGGTGGATTTTGTTACTAATTTATCTTAGCATATTTTAAGTTTGAAGAAAGAAACGCAAAAATAGTAAAAAACAAGGACGATTATCCCAGAAATATGGCAACGCCATATTTTGGGCAGAGCTGCTAGAAGAGTCCATCCAAATGGAGCACCGAATGAAAAAACTTTCTTCCTTTCAATTTTGTAGGTTGGTAGAGAAATGATACATATCGTGGTAACAAATAAAAACTATGTATATATCTCTACATATGATTTTAATGTTAAATATATTTACAAAATGAAATTTGTCTAAAACAGTAATGCAATTTTAAAAAATATTATTAATCTTTAGGTACGTTGCATAAATTTCTATCTTGAATGGGAATAGATTTTTTACAAAAATAATATTCGCATTTTTACTTCATGGCTATTTATATAACAAAGCCCAGGAATCGGTTGTTTTCCAAGCAAAAAAATCTCTAATTGAAGTAAAAATGAATATCTGCCAAATATACAAAATAATAGCAATAATAATGTTTTATGTGTTCGGTCAAACAAAATAATTCAGACGCATTACGGGTTATCAGTGAAAATTTGGGAATACAGTTTTGATTGTGTTAAATAACTACATTAAAATTAACGAAGTTTAGAAATTTTCATTTCGGTCATATAATCTTTAGCACAAATTACATTTCTTAATGCACAAACAAACAAATTATTAATATTACTGAGTATTTTGTAACATTATATCTCAATAATAACTATAAAATATTTTTATGATTTGATTTATAAAAAAAAAAAAAGTAAAAAAACTGTAAACGCGTATTTTAATATGAGTATTTTAAATACTTCCAATTATATTAGAGTATTGTTTTAACCTCACAACTAAATTTTTTCCCTGAATTGTATGTTTTAAACTTTGCTTTCCACAAAATTGTATAAAGGCAAAGAAAAAATATAAACATTTTCGATTTGAATTTGAAAACAAAATTGAAATACTAAAATCCTTAGATTTAATAGGAATAAGAAAAAGATAGAAATATCATTACGAGGAATGGTATTCAGATTTTTATCACTTTTTCTGCCAAAGCGAATTTCTATTATTTTCGAAATAAATATCATTTGCTTTTTTATTTGAAGTACTATATTTTAAATTATTTATAAAATCTCAAGGAATTTCTTGACATTCTTTATTTTAAAGGAATACTTAAAGAATCACACAAATCACAGACTGGTTAAAAAGATTGTGTGTTTGTCTTTGAAAAATAATTTTCTCGTATCGTACAGCCTTACAATTTTCATTTTGAGATATTTAGGAATAACAAAGAAGTTTACTTCAATATTTGTTAAAGTTGTATTAATTTGATAAAGGTTTAATTTTTTCCCCTTTTTTATTTTATTCGCAAGATAAAAAGGTAATTAAATTTTTGAAAATTTTCGATTTCGGGTTTTAGACAAACTTATACGTTTGGAAATAACTAGAAATATAAAATTGTAATCCACTTCCTCATTTAGATGTACAAAATGTTTTATTTTATCTGAAGCAAATATTTTGCTCATTATTTTTATGATAGTGAAAAAAGTAAATAAAATGAAATAATATACCTCGAAATGAGGAACAACTCGAGAATATCTTTAGGGCGTTACTACTTCCCCTCTGTAAATCCCAAGAATACTGGGATTCACATGATCTTCAATGATTTGGGTCTTTTCAAAGAGTCCACAGTCTAAAAATGTACTGGATTTTCAAAATTACCAGGAAATGTAAGTTCAACTGTAGAAGCTATATGAAAATATTCCATAAAGTTTAATTGAAAATCTCTCCCATTTTCATTTATTTATTATTATTGTTATTATTATTATTATTATTATACAGTGAAAATAATTAAAACTTTTTTTTTACTTTCAGCTTGTGCGTGCAATCTATATGGTTCTGTCAGGGATGATTGTGAGCAAATGACTGGACGTTGCGTCTGCAAGCAAGGGATTTCCGGAATGAAATGCGATGTATGTCCAGTAGGCACGGTGCTAGGCGCCGACGGATGCATGGACGGTAAGTTCGAATTCAATACGGGTTAAACCATTACAATTCTGGGAAGAAAAATAAATTATTATTTTTATTTTCTGTCACTATGACTTAAAACTAATCTACAGGTCAGGATTCTCAATGCCAAGTAAACTTATATAAACTTATACTCAATGCCAAGTATTACTTATTATTAAGCAGTTCAGTTTAAATTAGTTTTATTATCTCATTCTGTATATATATATATATATATATATATATATATATATATACATGTGTGTAAGATTAATTCGTTTAATAATGAAGTTTATTTCTGCACGACTTTCCGTTAATAGTTGCTCTCTATATACCCAATATGAGCATGACACAATCGAAAATTCCCATCTTTAAATGACCATGTATAACACAAAACGTATTTCTTTTTAATAGAAAACGGGATTATTTTACTTAGTTATGTAAATTAATTAATTAATCCTCCAAAAAACTGCATAGGATTTTCGTACTTATTTCTTATAAATTTTTATTTTCTGAAACCAAAACAGTCTGTGTTACGTTTTGGATTTTCAAAGTAATACATAAAATAAAAACGAATGATTTAATTATCTTACAAAGATAAATTTACAAAATTTATCTTACAAAGATAAATTTACATGAAGCCTTTCTTTAAATGATTTTGGTTTCATTTATCGCCCAATATTAATTTGGTTCCAATAATAATTTGGATTTTAATGAATTAAAATTTAAATTAGATGGTGACACTGGTAGAACATTTATGAATTTCAAATTTTACAGGTAAATAAGAAAAGAAATAAGATGCGAAAATTTTGCATGGGTTTGCTGGAAGCTTTAATTGCTTAACCCTTTCATGGTCATAAAAGCGCCATTAAAGGTATGCAACCACCATGGCCATTGCATACCTTTAATGGCTATGGGGCGCCACCAGTGGGCGCCAACTACTATTAAGAAAACCTAAGAATTAAAAAAAAGTAATATGTTTGCTGTGTTAAGCAAAAAATAAAATATCAGACATGCCAAGTCTCCTGCTTTTGGCAGGAGTCTCCTGCTTTTTGCTTGTTTTTCTATGCTCCTGATTTTCCACTCATTTCTCCTGCTTTTCTGATGTAATTTTTATCTATCCGTCTTAGCATAATTTATGCTTAAAATTTGTGGGATTGGGTAAAAAAATTTGAAAGAAAATTGAAACTTATCTTGCCCTGCAATTTATCAAGTTCAGTTTGAATGTGAATTAGTATACAATGCCTTGAAACTAATTTTTGCTAAGAATAAATTTTTAACTTTCATTTTTGCATAATAAAAAATGTCTATTATCAAAAGATTTTTTTTTTTTTTTTTTAAATACCATAACTATTGAAAACTTAAAGAATTCAAATTTCATTAGAATATAGCTGATATTTTCATTTCTTTAACAAAGATAATTAAGATTCTTATTGTTTTATATTAAGAGCAGAATGATCAAATCTGTCTATTTTGACTTAAATTGTAAACAACTGTATGTCTGAGGTTTTTTTTTTTTTTTTTTTTTTTGATAGTTTGTTTTACTGCAAGAAACATATATTATTCATTTAATTTTAATACTGATGCTTTGTAAATACCTCCTGAGCTTATAAAGCTTTACTTAAATTTGCATTATTTTACTCATTTTTCTTACAAACTTTCTTGTTGGAAAAAACCTCGTGATTTCTGTTAAAAAATCTCCTGCTTTTTTGTCATTAGAAGTTGGCATCTCTGAAATATTTTTGCTAATGTCAGAATGTTATTATTATTATAGTAATTTCGTTTACAGATGAGTATGTACACTTCTTCTATTTTCTTTCTCTAATGCATTATTTAAGTTATCAGCACAGTTCATTGATAAGTTATTTTGGTGTCAAATGAGGGTGGGGGACTTAGGATTTGAAGTGGAATGTGTTACTATATTTTGTAATCAATTTGCTTATCTAATAACTCCTCATTTCTCAAAAAAAGAAAAAGAAAAATTCTCATTTTGGTTTTTTAATGCTAATAATTTCAAGGAATTTTTAGAAATGTTTTTAGTTTAAAATTAAAATAATAATAATAATTAGCTATTATACTATATTCTCTCTTTCTCTCTCTTTTTTTTCCTGGTTCCAGAGCACATTGAGCTAAATGTTTTCAATTGTTTCGTAACAGCAACCACTTTCTACATAATATTAGTTTTAATACAATCTCAAAAAGAGATTGTTAAACATTCCTAAAAGACTGTTTTTCATCTACAATAGGATAAAATTTGAATTTATATCTGTAATGTATAAATTCATTTATATGGGGACTCATTTTTGAAACTCATGGGTGCCAGGGACCCATGATTTTGAAAGTCTAGCGGCATCACTGATATATTATGATTTCCCTATCATTTAATTTAGCAACTTCTGTTATTTAAATTTATTTTTAAAAAAAACTGTTAATTACTAAATGTTAAAGAAATTGAGTACAATCACTTTTTTTTTTTTTTTACTTAGTTTATTTTTGCTGGTCATTCACAATATATCAGTTAGAATCCCTTAGAAAGATTTCATAGAGATGTACCTTCGACATATATTTCTCAAATAAATAACAATTGGTCATAATAAGTAATATTAGATTCACTTTTTAGTATTAATTAGAAAGTACATAATGAAATTCCTATAAAGAAACTGTTTATTTGATCTTTTTGAGAGTTAAACAGTTTTTGAACATGTTTATTAAATCTATATATATATAAAAGAGCAGAGTCTGTCTCTGTGTGTGTGTGAGTGTCTGTCTGTCCGCTATAGAAACCGAGGCCGTTTCACCGAGCGGGACCAAATTTCGCACGGTTAATGTTTATGACCCGAGAAAGACAACACTGCAAGCGATTTTACAGTGTTTTTACAGGGACACAAAGAAAAATTCTTTATCATTATAGCCTATGGGACCAAATTTTTAAAAGTGCGATAGCATCTAAACGCCTTCTTCAATTGAGCTGAAAATTTATATGAATATTATAAATCACTGTTGCACTAACTATAAGCATTTTGGTGAATCTAGCATTTATAGGTTTTTACAGGGAAACAACGAAAAATTCTTTATCATTATGATCTATGGGCTCAAAGTTCAGTAGCGTTAAGTAAAACGTCGTGTAATATATGAAGAAAAATACTCAAACACTCTATTATGGTTTTCTCTCTTTTGTTTGTTTAACAACTCCTCTTTCTTTTTTTTATCTACAAAGCTGTTAATTACTCAATGTTCGGAAAGTCGAGTGGAGTCACTCCAGATTTTTTAAAAATAATTTTGTAAATTTTTTTTTCAATATTAGGAAAGATAATTTAGATGAAAATTTCTCAATGTGGGTTGCTCACAAAATAAGATAATGGGAACCTTGTGTCTTACAACTGTATTATCTGAACAAACATAATTATTACGTGTAAAAAAAAAAAAAATCAATAAATTCTCATATTGAAAAAATAAATTGTTTTTTAAAGAAAATAGAAAAAGAATAAAATTTTTAATTGTTTGGATATTTTTTTTTTTTTTTTGATAGCTGAGCTTTTATCAAGGGACCATGTGTAAGCTTAAAATTATTCTTATTTTTGTGCATGGGAAAATTGCAATTAAAGGTTTGCAGCGTAATTTTGAAACTTAATTATTATTATTATTATAAAGTATTATGTAAAAATAGTTACAGTACTAAGATAAAAGGAAATTTAATGGTGGTATATAGAATTTGAAGAGGTAATTTAATTAAAATTTTTGTATACTTTCATATTGAGATAAAAATGTATTTATGAAATTTTGCTTCTTTTTCCTCTCTTCTTTCTTTCACATACTTTAGTTTTTCAGTACTTAATTAATGTTTTTTGGAGTTTTTTTTTTTTTTTTTAATTAACAAATATTTTTGTATGTAAAGTATCATTTACTTAGTTAATTCAGTATTTCAGTACTATTATAAATCTTCTAATCCATTATGATTGCATTTTTTTTTTCTCCTAAATAGGTCTGCTTATAGTTGCTGGCCAGAGACGTATCAAGAAGATAACTGACAGGCAGACATCTACAATAAAAGTATATCCATGTCACATAAATAAATAAACTATTAATTGAAAAAAAAAAAAAGTAGAAGAAGAATATCTTAATATTTATGACAAATTGTGCAAAGTGGTGTTTAAAGTTCCCCCCACCCCCCTCCATGTCACAGAAATAGATGTACTTTTCAAATTCGTAGAATTTTAAAGCAGAAAGAGAGATTCCTTGTAGTATCTAATAATTAATTTGCTTTTACATTATGTAGCTTAAATCCTTTTCTTACTGCATCATAATTTTACATTAACTTTTTTAATAAAGACCAAATAAAGCAAATTGAAATCGTTTTTAAGAGGCTTCAGTATTGATATTGCATATATTGTTGGTTGCCTTAATTTAGCTTTTTCTAAAAATGAATTTTATTTTGAAGACTTAGAAGTATAAAATAAAAGGTATTTTGTATGTTTTTTGTATGTATCCCTATTTATTCGTAATATATATTAACTGCAAATTAAAACAAATTGGCAACTATTTGAGCACCATATTAAATAACTTTACAATTATTTCAAGATTAGCTCTGGTTTACTTTAAGAATTTTGTCGCTTTTCTTTTGTCATCTTTTAATCAGTGGCAACCAATTCTGCTTGTTTCCCTCTCTCTTTTTCTTTTTAAGATCTTACATATATAAATTTATTGTTATTTTTTCTAATTGTCTATGAAAAGCTAAAAAGGAATTTAAGTTTTAATTAAGTGAAAATCCTATTCAAAGTTTGTAAATCAAGGAATTCTTAAATTGCTCCTGAATGTAATTTTTACAATAAAACATTTTTATAATGCAAAAAATCTTAAAAGCAACAACTAGTTATAAGGTTTTGGATATGCAATAACAACAAGTTCAATAATCTTGTATCTATTAGTTTAGCTTGTTATTATTATTATTTTAATATAAAAATGTAAAACAAAATAAAAATGGCTTAGCAGAACTAAAGAAATTTGAAGCATAAAAGTTTTATTAAGTATAGAAATTTTTCCTAAAATTTAGTGTTTATTTAAAGAAAAGAATATATATATATATAATAAAATGTTTTCAAGTACTGTGTTAAAAAATAATAAAGTAAAAGGAGTTGTCTAGATAAAACAAAGGTAATATTAATAAGGAATACTAAAGTTTATTTAAGTGAAAATAAACAAAAAATTTCCAACATCTTTGAAAACATGACTAAGGGCATTTTCAATTTGAATTATATTTATTTAAAAGAACTTCAAAGAAGAAATTTGCATTAGATCAACAAATCATCAATAGCACTATTATAACAAAGTCCTTTGCTTCTAAATATTTTTTTTCCCCTTGAAATATATTATTCTAATACTTTTTTTAAAAAACTTTATTTTACATTGATATGATACCGAGTGAATGTCGTAGAAGTAGAATATCATTACAACTGTCATTCCCCAGTGGCTTTTGTAACTGTTAGTATCTTTAATAAAGAGAGTTACTCATCTTAAATTAATGCATGGTTGCAAGGAAATAATGAAAAGTAAACAATCATTCATGAAGTCAAGTCAATTGAAGAAAACTGACAAGCATGTAGCATAATAGACCCTACATAATGAAGGATGCCACTGCCAGGAACAGCCAGACTTTTTTCCCAAATATAATATAGTGTTGGAATGTATGAGTGTGGTTGCAGAATTAAATAGTTATAATACTTTAATTATAATAGATAAAAATATATATAGTTATAAAATGCGATGTATAATATAGTTATATTTTATAATAGTTATAAAAATTAAAAGTGAGTGTTTAATGCAACTTAAATTATAATGGTAGAAGCTTTCAGTCTAAATATGGTAAGTTATATAAAAAATATTTCAATTAAATAAATGTTTGAAACATAAGTGAATTTACAATAAAATTTATTCAAAATGGTAAAGACTGAAATTTTTTTTATCTAGAGTCAAAACAATTTTACATTGAATAATTATAATTTGCATTCTTACCAGTGTTACAAGTGAAGTTCATAAAATTAAAACCTGGGACATAGTTTGACTCAGCCTGGATAATAGTCAAAATCTATTTACAAATGAAAGTTATTAAAAACAATTGTAAGAAAACGGCTCACTCTATAGGCTAACCACAAAATTATTCTCATAAACCTGTCTTATGCAGAGCAGGAGTGCACTTTTAAATAAAATTCAGTTATTAAATTAACCTACAGCACAGCTGCCATTGGCCTTTTTTTAAAAATTAATTTATTAATTTTATTAATTTAATTTAATTTAATTTTTTTTTTTTTTGGGGGGGGGGGGTGTCCCTGTGGAAAAACAAGTTGTACATGACCTATTAATGCCATTTTAAATAGGGAACATTCCTTATAGTAAAAATGCATAATATGTATCATTTTTTAAATTCTGAAAATATTTACGAATGCTGGAGGCGAGCAGAAGAACAGATAAAAGATGAGCAGTCGGACAGACAGATACGCATATTCAAATCATATTTAAACTTCAAAATTGTTAGAAAGTGTTAAAAAAATACTTAATGTGAGCAGAAATGCAATTCTCGCAAATTTTCACTAAAAGCCCTTAATGTAACTGAACTGAAATTTTACGTGGTCCTGTAAATTTTAATGTTAATCATACTATTCTATAGGAAGCATTCGTTTATGCATATGAATAAATTTCAATTTTATTGAGATTTGTACAAAGTAAAGTTGTTAAATTTGGTTTATAAAAATACCTCTCATAGAATACAGTGCTTTGGAATACTTTCGTGTGTTCCTATACACAAACCAGAAGAGGTATTCACACCATTTTCAACAGGGAATATCTGATAGTGAACTCGAATAACATATATCAATTTCAAAAATTTTCATGAATATTTACGAGACAGACAGACGGACAGATATAGCAGGCTACGCCCGCTTCGCTGTTCACTGTATTTAAATCAATTTTTAAAAGATTTGAATCCCTATTTGTTATTTATATCATATTATAATAATAAAGTTAAAAAATAAATAAATAAATAAATAATAATCGCTCTAAACCTTTCTTTGGGTATCTGCTGTCTACGGCAGTTCCTTTTCCGCTCGCGCTGCATAGGGTCCAGGTTGAAAAAACGTACAAAAAAACCTTTCCCGGCCACTTCAGTTTGGGTATTTATCAGTGACAAGTGGTGTTGCTACTATTCAAGAACTACGATTTAAAAGATGACTATATCGCAACCTTTATTAAATATTTTAATTATGTTTTTCATAGCCTTCACTCTGTACACTATAATATGTAAAAGCAGATTTTCACTTCAAAGGATTTAAATAAATAACAAACAAATACATGTTAATTAAACTAAAATTTTAATAAGTTTAATCCTTTCACTACATACTATAATTTTTTCCAATAACTGCAGTGTATATATATTTATTTATATAAAAATTAAAAGATCTTTCCTTTTAAAGGAATTAATTAAAAAATAAAAATAAGCTGCTGTTATAACGTATATATATATATGTTACCGCTAGAACGCGAAATCCGTTAATCTGCAGATTACTTAGCTAATCTGCAGATTAACTAAAATGACCCGTTAAAGTGCGGAATAAAGATTTTTCCGCATTTTAACTAGGTAATCTGCAGATTAACGGTTTCAGTATCGTTAAAGTTCAAATGTTTGTTTCGAGCCTTAGTTTTTTTTTTACATTCACTATGACGTCAAACAGCCATGTGATACAGATACGCGAATGACCTTCAAACATAACTAAAACTTTTACCCCTTCACTTCCGCTATGCTATGATGATAAACCGATAAACGGCAAACGCAAAATGTGGAGAATGTGAATGGAAGCCATGATTAGGTTTATTATCTGACTAACACAAAATTTAAAGTAACAAGTAAGTTATAATTGTTTTAATTTTGATTTTATTTCTATCTTTTTTAATTCTGTCAATATAAGTTTGATAAGGGTCTGTATTTTATTAATGAAATTTAATCTTAATTAAAAGCTGTTTCTCGTGAAACTCCATTTTGAATTATGAATATTAGATTTACATTACAGTAATTGTTTCCTTCCGAACTAAAACTATTAAACCATAATTTTTTAAGACTAATTTATTTTAAAATTGATTTAAATTACTGTTACTTACTGAAAAAAAAAAAAAAAAAGATATATTAATTATTAACTTTGAAAAATATGGCATTTAATAAATACTTAATATGAAATTTTTGTACATTTTTTAGCATTTCATTACATTTTTTTTTTTTTTCTCTCTTTTAGTTTCAAGTTTCCTGTACATATTTTATACATCATGATTATATTTTTTATTTATTTATTTATTTATTTTTTAATTTTGTTCGCTTTTTCAGGTAATTTCGTTGTAGTTTATCACATAAAAAGTGTTAATAAAGGTTTTTTTTTTTTTTTTTTTTGTAAAATTAATATATTTGCTAAACTTGTACAGATATAGGTATGCTGCAAAATGTAGTTTAATAAAGCATTGAAAACTGTCATTTTAATTTTCATGCATTCTAAAAAATGTTAAAGCAGTTTTAATTATTTGAAGTACTTCTTAAATAATGCTTCTGATTTGTTTAATTTAATATTTCTAGTAATATTTTATTTAATTTAATATTTCTAGTATTTAAATAGTAATAGCAATATAAGTTGTTAATAAAACTTTTTTTTTTTTTTTAAATTTTAAATTGTTAAATATTTTTATTTTGAAAAGAAATCGTTACTGTATTACAATTCTAACATTTATTTATAAAATAGAATTTATTGAAAGCTATTATATTTCATATTAAAAATGAATAACATCTTCAAACTTATATTGACAGAATAAAAAAGATGAAATAAATAAAAAATGAAACAAATATAACTTTAAAAGATATAAAAATTAAAACACATACAGATTAAAATAAGTAAAGAAAGAAATAAAAAAGAAAAGAAAACTATTTTTTTTTCCGAATGAAAAAACAAATACAACACAGCATGCTGTAAAATTGCGACACCAGATATCTTATTTTCACTTTAACTAGTACCTAGTAGGTAATCTGCAGATTATCTAGGTAATTCGCAGATTACCTAGGTAATCTGAGAAATAAAACAATTTTCCTCACTTTAACGGATCACCCTAGTTAATGTGCAGATTACCTAGCTAATCTGCAGATTAACTGATTTCTGCACTTTAGCGGTAACATATACATTATTCATAAACGTAACTGTGATAAATAAGCTTTTAAATTTAAAATTTGATATACATAATTTTTTCTACTGCATTATCATTTGATTAAAAAAAAAAAAAAAAAAAAAAAGATTTTGCCTTGAAATAAATGAATTAATTAAAATAAAATAAATAAATAAAACTGCATAATAGTCTCATGGCTAAGATTCGCAGACGATTGAATTGTAAGAATAAATTTTAGAAAAGTAAAACACAGAAGCCAATGTTTAAAACTGAAAAAAAGTAGTTAAAAATGTTTAAATTCGAAATTCGAAGAATTCTCAATGGGATGTACACCTCCAGGATCCCAGCTACCTTTCTGCCATGTTTTGTAGCTCTACGATCATGTAGCTCTACGTGTAAGTATCAGAGCGCAGACAAAAAAAAAAAAAAAACAGATACACACACACATACTTCTCTTTATTTTATATAGATAAAGATAACGGTATTTCTTTTTTTCGTAACGCACACTAAATTCATGAGTAATTTAAAAAAGTAAAACTTAACACTATATAAAATTTATGATAAACTTAATTGGACAAAAATAATAAGTAAGAAATGAATGAATTGAATAAGAATTAATTAAAATGAAAGAAACAATTTTAAAATTAAAGGAAATATAATGCTACTGTAAGTTGGTAAAAACCTTATTTATTTCATTTATGAAGGCGACCAAACTGTTTTCCGGTGATTTTTTTTTTTTTTTTTTTTTTTTCTGGATGACTATTTTTCGGTGACTTTCTTTCCTCTTTCCCTTACATACAAAGAAACAGTGACTTTTATTTATATTAAGATTATCGAAAGCAAAATAAAAAATCAATTTTTAAGAACTGCAAATGTACAAATTCATTCCTTAAAGCACAGGCAAATTCTTTTCGTTCTTTCTTTCTTTCTTTTTTCTTTTCTTTTGTGTGCGTGTGTATCTATATATCTATAATATTAAACCATTTGAAACATTGTACAAAAGGAAATATAAGTGCTGAAATATATCTCATTAGGAAAGTGAAAATTTAAATGAAAAGAAAAAGAAACAATTAGAATTCAAATAATGAAAGCATATAATATACCTAATACGTCTACATGGGCATCGGTTGATGATTGTATGCAAAATTAAATGAATTTCTATATATATATGGGAAGGCGTGTGTTATAGTTAATTGACAAAACTTTAGAATAGATTTATAGAAGTTTAAATATCTTGAGAGAATTTAAAAAGAGATATCTACTTGCAGTTGAGTTATTAATCTAATAATTAGTCATGTACGTCGAAAGAAAGAAAGAAAGGAAGAAAGAAAGAAAGAGAGAGAGAGAGAGAGAGAATAACGTAGAAAAACTAAATAATACATTAGAAGTACTTTTGCGATCGTGAATAATGAAATTACTTAATTAAACATTCTCAAAATCTAAAATGTATTTTTGGCTTAAAATTCATGTGATAAATCTTGATAATTTACATATGTAATAATCAAAGTGTTTCTATGATTTGTTCCATAAAAAATAAATAAATAAAACGAAATAAATAATTTTACTTAAAGATTAAATTGTGTACATACACTAGGAGGTTCGCGTTAACGACCCTCTTCACTTACCGTCGCCGGAAGCCCAAGCCAATGTTATTCTATAGGGAAATTTTCTTTACAAATAACTTATTAACTAATACATATTTTTAAATTCTGTTTTCACATTCAAAAAATTCCTAACTGTTAAACTGACAGACCCTTTTTTAAAAAAGTATTTTTTTTTTTTAATTTTTAATATTTTATTTTGAAATTAGAAAATGAAAAAAAATCACATATTGAATATTTGCATTTTGCAGCTTCAAAATAAAATATAAAAAATTAAAAAAATATTTTTTTATAAAAGGTCCGTCAATTTAACAGCTGGGAATTTTCAGAATGTGAAAACAGAATTTAAAAATATTTATTAGTTAATAAGTTATTTGTAAAGAAAAAATTCCCATAGAATAACATTAGCTTCGGCTTCTGGCGGCGGTCAGTGAATAGGGCCCTTAAGTAATATGAAGAACATAAATTCACTTAGTTTAATATATATATACAGTAAAATCTCTCTAAGTTGGACACCTACGGTTCCAAGAAAAAGTGTCCAACTTAGAGAGGTGTCCAACTTATAGGGGTTAGACATAATGTTAATGGATACATTCCGTTCCGAGAAAAAGCGTCCAACTTACAGGGGTGTCCAACTTGAGAGGTTTCACTGTATATATATATATATATAATTTGAATAATTTAATACCATTATAACACTCAGCAGACAAAAGATAGATGAAGATACCAACATATAATTAAATTTTAATTGAGATTTATTTCAAATCAATATTTACTTTTCTCGTTTTCAGAGGAATAGAGTTTTATACATATAACAAACAAATAAATAACCAGATTCACAAAACTAAAAAGACAAAGGCATAAGCTATGAAAACAAAAATATTTGAAATTGAAATTAATTTGAAGATTAACCGAACGTTATAATTTGACATGATGAAACGTCGTATAATAATAATAATAACAATAATAATAAAATTACTATGACTGTATCAAAAAACATTCAACAACAAAAAGGGAAAAAGTTTTGTATTTATATGTGTTTTCCATTATTTTTATATTTACTTAAAACAATTTGACGCGAGGATATTGTGTATCAATCTTAATAACAATCTAATGAAACTATTAAATACAATCAGAGATTAGTTAGCATATAAGGAAATTTATTCAAGATTTGTACGTTTATTCACATGATTATAAAGTTTCATATTTCTGGTTTCAATGTTTAATGAGATATGTGTCAAGCGTAAAAAGGGTACGATTGTTTGACTATCACACACCTATATTAAGAAATTAATAGCCATTATTAAATTAAATTAATTAATTGCCTTTAATTTATATAATTTAATATAAATGCGTTTAGCTTATCGAACTTAATAAATACATCATATTGAAATGAATAACATACGGTAAAATACATATACATATATATATATATATAATATATATTAGTAAACATAATATTTCTTAAGTGCATCGCAACATCACAGGAACGACCTCCTTTAAAGAAGGCGGAGTGAGAGCTGTCACAGCTATCAAACCAAAGAACTTCTACTACTCTCTTTTATATTCTTTGATCAAACTGTGCTAGATGGGAAGCAAACGTTTCGGGGGTCGTATAGCAAATTATTTTTCGGCTTTCATTGGGTAAAGCTGCTTTAAGAAAAGGAAGTCCTTATGATATTTTTTGCCACCTGCGAGGCTGTCACACCTGTCAAACTGTGCTATTTGGGAGGTAGCCAGTGGTGAAATTGAAAAAGGTTTAATATTAGTCATTTTGTAGGAAATTGGTTGATTGATACGAGTGTACTTGACCATATACTGTTAAAAATTCATTAATATAATGATTTTCTTCATGTAATATACAATCTTTTTAAAATTAAGCATTACACATCAAGTTAAAATATGTTAAAAATTGTAAACATTTGATATAAGTATTTATTGTTTTACATAATAAGGATTAGCTATGTTTGTTTTGGGTGTAAATGCTATTTTGGGTGCATGTTGAGTTACTCTGCAGCGTATTTGTTGTTAAGCTTTGATTCAGTAAATCATATGATTTTTAAATATATTTAGAAAATAAATAAAATTAGAAAAATTAAAGTTTTTAATTTTTAAAATGGTATAGACATTATTATATTATTAACTATGAATTTTTTGTAGTGTAATTTAAATCTTCATTTCATTGAGAAAGTTATTTCTAAAAGAATGGTACAGAAAATATTAAATATAGAATAATTTATTTCTTTATTTTAATAAATGTAGGTACATCAAGCCACAGGTTTGCAAAACTTAGGCAATACCTGTTATTTTAACTCTATCATCCAGTGTCTCGCAAATACAGTTCCTCTCGCTGATTATATAAATAGCGGAGAGTATGTCGAACACATACTAAAGTAATTATATATATTAGCTAACTTTAGAATAAATTATTTTAGTTTTAAAAAATATTAAAAAAAAAAAAAAATATTTTCCTTTTAAAAAAGACTCTAAGTCAAGTGAATTGTGTTTAAACACATTCATTTTTAATTTCAACCAGAAAACTAGTATGTTGTGGCCACCACAAGACTTTCTTCTATATTTTCCTATACATATTCAATCAGTAACAAAAAAAAAAAAAAAAAAAAGATTTTTTTTTTTCTAATTTTTTTTTTTTGTAAAAATTAATACATATTCAATCACTAACAATATTTTAAAAAAAAAAAAAAAAAAAAAAAATAATCGAATATATATATATATATATATATATATTTTTTTTTGGTTAAAAGTAAAAAAAAATCGATAACTTTGTTTTAAATTATCTCAGATTTATAGTTCAACCATTCGTTTTAAAGGTATTGACGAGATCTTTCGAATGATACCCATCTTCAAAATTTACCCCCCACGGGGGAGGGGTACTTCCCCCCCAGGGGGGGAAGCAATGCCCCCCCATGCACAAAATTTTTTTCCTAGTTACGTACTACTATTATCAATAATTCATATTAATTTTACAATCACAAGTGTAAAATAACTAGTAGTAAAAGGCCGAGTACTCGGTTACTAGGCCAAAGTGCTACTCAGTGCAGCACTAATTTTATTTATACTTAAAAATTTATCAATGACTTTTGTCAACAGTTTTTCTATAAAGTTTTCTATTTTAAGACTGCTGTTTTTTAATTTAACTGGAAACCAGTTCCAGTTTTGTACCATATGGGGTTAATTATGCATATTGTATCAAGAAATGAAACCTTGATTACTTTCACTAAACTGTTACTTAACGTTGTCAGTTTTACATCGTTTTTACTTTCTTTTATATAAATAAGATGAAAAGAAGATTTGTAAAAATTTTCGACCTCTGTTTTTTCAATGTGTTTATACCTTTTGAGGTTTCCTACACATGATTTATCCATTTTTGAAAAAAGTCTGAGTCTGTGACCAAAATTTAGTGGGGCTCACAAAACAATGAATGTAGTTTACAGAGAGCTTTGTATTTGGTTAGTCTTCGACATAAATTGATGTTGATTAGGTTTTTGACATGTTTTAGCTCAAGGGGTGGTACTTCTGTATTGCAATTTTCTCTATTCATTGGAAAGCTATATCTTTGCTTTTATTTATGTATTTGTGCACAGAACGTTATATGTAAGAGAAAACTATGCTGATTTAATTTGGATGCATATCATTTAGTAGGAGGCATTGTTAAATTGTAAATTTCTTTGATTCTGATAAAGCTATACCTTCACTTCTGTTGCTTATAAACACACAAACTGAATATGTGATATTATTAAAATAATATTCTGATTCAAATTGGTACATATTGACTAATAGATGACAGATAATATTGCTGTTACCCACTTTCTGCAATTTTTTTTTCCATTGCTACATCAGTATACATTGGTTAAAATTATAAAAATCTGTATTTGTAAAACTTTGGGAAGCTTTATTAATTGAATTTTTCTGCATGTTAACTGGTAGGCGATGTTATAATAAAAAAGATGGAGAGAGAGCAAATTTTTATAATGACCACAGCAACTGGTTTCATTTTTTTTTTTCTAAATTACGAGTGTATTGTGTTTCTTTTTTTATTTTCTTCTATATGTAATATAGAGAAAATATTGGATTCGCGAAAATTTTCGACCTCAGTTTTTTGACGGATCTACACGTTTTGGGATGTCCTGAACCCGAATTGATAGTTTTTAGAAAATGTCTGTCTGTCTGTCTGTATCATTTTTTTGTGGACGCTGTATCTCACGAACCAATGAATGAAATTTAACCAAACTTGGTATTAAGTTGCACCCTGACATGATCTGGAGGCCAGATGATTTGGGGATCAATAGCTCGACAGGTGGCGCTGTAATCGCATTTTATGCAAATTTTTAACATGGCAGCATAGGACAAAATTTCGTATAAATGGGCATAATGAGAGTTATTTTAAACTTGTGATTGTAAAATTAATATGAATTATTGATAATAGTAGTAGTTAACTAAGAAAAAAAAATGTGCATGGGGGGCATCGGTTCCCCCCCTGGGGGGGAAGTACCCCCCCCCCCCCCCGGGAGGGTTAAATTTTGAAGATGGGTATCATTCGAAAGATCTCGTCAATACCTTTAAAACGAATGGTTGAACCATAAATCTGTGATAATTTAAAACAAAGTTATCGATTTTTTTTACTTTTAACAAAAAAAATCGTATATATATATTTTTTTTAACGAAATTTTACCAAACTTGGTATTTAGTTGGTCCCCGACATAAACTGGTGCTGATTATATTTGGGGATCAATAGCTCAACAGGAGGCGCTGTGATAGCATTTTATCTAAATTTTTAACATGGCAGTATTGGACAAAAATTCGTATAAATGTGCATAATAAGAGTTATTTTACACTTGTGATTGTAAAATTAATATGAATTATTGATAATAGTAGTACGTAACTAGGAAAAAAATTTTGTGCATGGGGGGGAAGTAACCCCCCCCCCCCCCCCCCCCCCCCCGTGGGGGGTAAATTTTGAAGATGGGTATCATTTGAAAGATCTCGTCAATACCTTTAAAGCGAATGGTTGAACTATAAATCTGTAATAATTTAAAACAAAGTTATCGATTTTTTTTACTTTTAACCAAAAAAAAAAAAAAGAAAAAAATTCGATTTTTTTTTTTTTTTTTTTTTTTTTTTTTTAAATATTGTTAGTGATTGAATATGTATTAATTTTTACAAAAAAATAAATAAATAAATAAATAAAAAAAATATCTTTTTTTTTTTTTTTTTAATATTGTTACTGATTGAATATGTATAGGAAAATATAGAAGAAAGTCTTGTGGTGGCCACAACATACTAGTTTATTGTTTGTTTTAGCATTGATAATATTGTATTTCTTAGAATTAAGTTTTTTTTTTTTTTAATCTATTGTAAAAAAAAAATTCAATTTTGACTCCCTTTTTTTTAAAGAGATGAAAACGACGGAACTGGAGATCTATTCGAAGAATTTGCAGCTGTTATTAAAGCTTTATCGACGGGAGAGTATAAATCATTCTCTCCTAGAGATTTTAAGGTATTTTGAAAATTCTTTGTCTATATTTTGCAATAGTTTTGTTTTAATAATTCCAAAAATGTATTTTCTAAAAATTTTTTGATAGATTTGAAAAATATATAAATTACTTTAAGTTAATATGTTTTGAATCGGACCATTTTTTTAAATAAAATTAGCCTATTAAAAAAAAAAAAAAAAAAAAAAAACAACATTTAAAATGATGTCCGACGTTTGTTATGCTTTAGAAAATAACTTTCAAAACTAAAATATTTTGTATGCCTCCAATACCTCCAGAATTTTCGGAAGATACAAAGATCACAAAAATCCACCCAAAATGCGTCCTATTGTAAGCAAATGTGAAGATCCCGGGTATCCCCTCGAAAAATATGACAAATATCTATTTTTCCTTTCTCCCCCCTTCTGAAACTAGTTTGCACTCAATTGAAGAATTTATTAAAAAATTTTGTGAAATTGAATTAAACCAAAACCACATACTAGTAAGTTTTGATGTAGTTAACTGATATCCCTCCATCGATCTCAAGAAAATTACCGAAACCATTAGCACAAAAATGCAAGTGCTATGGCTGAATTTAAAGAAGCATGAAGTAAGGTTTTTTTTTAGTATATTTATAAAATTTGATTGTTTATAGTATAAGAATCTTATGTATATTAAAACACAGGGTTGCTTCTTTGAGAGCAAAATGAGAGCATTTGAACATGTGCAAAATTCTTATACTCAATCCCAAACGATCACATTCCTCTTATTAAATGTCAGGCAATATGAACATCAGGTCATCACAATTTCATTCCCATTGCGGGGATGCAGAAAAAGGAAAAGGTTTGGAGTTAAGGGGTTTAAGGTTACACAGAAGCTGGGCAGTGGGCGATTAGTGACGGTCTTGGATTTTTCCTTCGAAGTAATCCAGGGACGTGCAATCACAATTTTGATCCTCCACAGAAAAGATCAAAAGCAAACAAGAAGAAATGTGTACTTTTTTTTTTTTTTTTTTAATCAGTTCTTTTTGATAATTATGTCATGATTGTTTTTCATGCATTCTAATGATTTTTAATAAATCATTTTTAAGCAGAAAAATGTAAATTACTCAAGATTTGATTTCACAACTTATATTCAATAAATTAATATATATATATATATATATATATTACATTGAGTGTAATTTTTGTCAAATGTTGTGCAAATTGAGAAGCGACACTTCAAATTTCGAAAATGTCTTTCTTGCAAATGCAACTCAGGAAATTTTTTGGATTTATGGTTTTGACATCGCACTAGATCTAAACTATGGGCATTTGGAGATGGCCTGGGCTTCAAGAGTGATCGAAAGACATGAAATCACAATTTTGATCCTCTGTCGATAAGTAACCCCCAAATGTATTATTTTTATAGAACATGGAGGAGATTGCAGCCACAACAAATTTTATGTGCAGCAGCTACCATTAATGTACACAACAATCTTTTGTCAGCTGGAGTGTCAATCCCACTGTTCTGTAATCACAAGCTCAAAACTCTGGTAAATGAATTACCCAGGCTCACTCATGAAGGGGCAGTAAGGAGAGTAAATGTTTGAGCCAAGTAACTGTGATTTAAATTTAAGTTAGTCGTGCCTAACAGGAAATATTTTTTCCATGAATTATACATTTTAAGTATATATCAGATTTTTTTTTCTTCTTCCCCTCCTTGAAAAGAGAATTAGACATGATCACAAATGTCTCTTGAAGGCTTACAAACTTTATCATGTGTACTTTAGAAATTTCGCTATCATAGTTTTTAAAATAGCTATTGAATACAGAGGAGCATACTCTTATATTTGATGATTTAAAAGATGATCAATTGTCTGAAAGCTTGTCCAGGCCACTTGGTCTAAACCATGCTAATAAAATCATTTAAAGTGTAAACAATTTTTAATTCATTCTGAAGAATCAATTGCTTGTGTATTTGATATAGCAAACAATTTTGGGTTTTAAAATATTTCTTTTCATATATGAATATTAAACAAAGTACCTTATTATTCAACTTCGTGCGTTGCAGAAGAGCTCTTTTTGGACGGGGGGCCCCTTCCGTCTTCAGTGTCGTCCGCACTTCGCGGCTGGCAGTCGTAGGTTTACCTACGACTGCTTACTAGACTTTTTGACTTTTTACTAGACTTTCTACTTACTAGACTTTTTGAGAATTTTTGAAATCTCTTGTCCAAAAAGTTTTTTGAAAAAGTTAAAAAAGCAAATATGTTAAGTTTTTTTTTTCGGGGGGGGGGGGGGGGGGTCTGTAGTTTTTGCGCCCCTAGGCAGTCACCTAAACTTGCCTAATTGTAAAACCGGCCCTGCATATGTTGACGTTTTAATTAATATCTATGCAACTTAATTAAAAAATTTTATTTATTTTTCCCTATCCCCTTTAGAAGGTTTCTGTGCACCCAATTTTTGTACTTCTATGCTCACTGGGGACTGAATATATAGATATACAGACAGACAGACAAACTTTTCCTTTTACTGTTATAAAAAATAGTAAATTTGTTCAAGTAAAATAATACAGATCACTATTTAAAATTTTTCATACCTTAAAATTAATCCTTGAAAAACAACGAATATATTTCGGCTGTTGTCACAGCCATCTTCAACGTTGCGAATGACGAAACATTGGATTGCCTGTCTTCATAGTAAACAAAATCCTCCCGTTGATGTTTCCTCTTCACTTCATTTCGCGGTAGACAGGAGCTGTTGCCATTCTTTGGGAGGAAACATCAACGGGAGGATTTTGTTTACTATGAAGACCGGCAATCCAATGTTTCGTCATTCGCAATGTTGAAGATGGCTGTGACAACAGCCGAAATACATTCGTTGTTTTTCAAGGATTAATTTTAAGGTATGAAAAATTTTAAATAGTAATTGTAATCCTTTTGTCTTGTAATGAATAATACAGATCAGTTGCTTTAATATATGCAATGTATTACAGGGATATTAGTCTTATCAATAAAGAGGAATCATTTGTGGTGACTAGTTATCCTTTCTTGATGAGATATGCAGTTGTAGCTGTAGATAGGCAACCTGAGTGGAGAGTTTGCTCTTAGTCCTGAAAAATATCACAAAGAACCCCCAATAGATAATCGGCAGCACTGATTCACTTTTAGAGTGGGGCCCCAAGGGGTTTATTATTTATAGCAAAACGGTTGGAATGTGCTTTACGGTCCTTCTTGGCGACTCGCGGATAAAGATGCCAACCTTAGTAACCACGGTGTTTATGCGCCGCTGAACGATCGATGTTTGAAATGTGGTAACCTCCCCATGATGTTTTGAAACTATGATTTTCGCGTACGTTATTGTTGCCAAATGAATTTCGTGCATTTTAAAGACTCATGGAGTTTGTGTGAGACGTATTTAGTAATATTTTTTTTTTTGGTTTTTATATACGGGTTACTGATCGATGCGAAACGAAATTTCCTACGTTTTAAAGATTCATGGAGTTTGTGTGAGACGTATTTAGTGATATTTCTTTGGTTTTTATGTACGCTTTACTATGTACGCTTAAATAACACAACGGATCTAAATAAACTAAATGTTTTAATCAAAAACTTTGTTAGGTGGATTTTGTTACTAATTTATCTTAGCATATTTTAAGTTTGAAGAAAGAAACGCAAAAATAGTAAAAAAACAAGGACGATTATCCCAGAAATATGGCAACGCCATATTTTGGGCAGAGCTGCTAGAAGAGTCCATCCAAATGGAGCACCGAATGAAAAAACTTTCTTCCTTTCAATTTTGTAGGTTGGTAGAGAAATGATACATATCGTGGTAACAAATAAAAACTATGTATATATCTCTACATATGATTTTAATGTTAAATATATTTACAAAATGAAATTTGTCTAAAACAGTAATGCAATTTTAAAAAATATTATTAATCTTTAGGTACGTTGCATAAATTTCTATCTTGAATGGGAATAGATTTTTTACAAAAATAATATTCGCATTTTTACTTCATGGCTATTTATATAACAAAGCCCAGGAATCGGTTGTTTTCCAAGCAAAAAAATCTCTAATTGAAGTAAAAATGAATATCTGCCAAATATACAAAATAATAGCAATAATAATGTTTTATGTGTTCGGTCAAACAAAATAATTCAGACGCGTTACGGGTTATCAGTGAAAATTTGGGAATACAGTTTTGATTGTGTTAAATAACTACATTAAAATTAACGAAGTTTAGAAATTTTCATTTCGGTCATATAATCTTTAGCACAAATTACATTTCTTAATGCACAAACAAACAAATTATTAATATTACTGAGTATTTTGTAACATTATATCTCAATAATAACTATAAAATATTTTTATGATTTGATTTATAAAAAAAAAAAAAGTAAAAAAACTGTAAACGCGTATTTTAATATGAGTATTTTAAATACTTCCAATTATATTAGAGTATTGTTTTAACCTCACAACTAAATTTTTTCCCTGAATTGTATGTTTTAAACTTTGCTTTCCACAAAATTGTATAAAGGCAAAGAAAAAATATAAACATTTTCGATTTGAATTTGAAAACAAAATTGAAATACTAAAATCCTTAGATTTAATAGGAATAAGAAAAAGATAGAAATATCATTACGAGGAATGGTATTCAGATTTTTATCGCTTTTTCTGCCAAAGCGAATTTCTATTATTTTCGAAATAAATATCATTTGCTTTTTTATTTGAAGTACTATATTTTAAATTATTTATAAAATCTCAAGGAATTTCTTGACATTCTTTATTTTAAAGGAATACTTAAAGAATCACACAAATCACAGACTGGTTAAAAAGATTGTGTGTTTGTCTTTGAAAAATAATTTTCTCGTATCGTACAGCCTTACAATTTTCATTTTGAGATATTTAGGAATAACAAAGAAGTTTACTTCAATATTTGTTAAAGTTGTATTAATTTGATAAAGGTTTAATTTTTTCCCCTTTTTTATTTTATTCGCAAGATAAAAAGGTAATTAAATTTTTGAAAATTTTCGATTTCGGGTTTTAGACAAACTTATACGTTTGGAAATAACTAGAAATATAAAATTGTAATCCACTTCCTCATTTAGATGTACAAAATGTTTTATTTTATCTGAAGCAAATATTTTGCTCATTATTTTTATGATAGTGAAAAAAGTAAATAAAATGAAATAATATACCTCGAAATGAGGAACAACTCGAGAATATCTTTAGGGCGTTACTACTTCCCCTCTGTAAATCCCAAGAATACTGGGATTCACATGATCTTCAATGATTTGGGTCTTTTCAAAGAGTCCACAGTCTAAAAATGTACTGGATTTTCAAAATTACCAGGAAATGTAAGTTCAACTGTAGAAGCTATATGAAAATATTCCATAAAGTTTAATTGAAAATCTCTCCCATTTTCATTTATTTATTATTATTGTTATTATTATTATTATTATTATTATTTTACAGTGAAAATAATTAAAACTTTTTTTTTACTTTCAGCTTGTGCGTGCAATCTATATGGTTCTGTCAGGGATGATTGTGAGCAAATGACTGGACGTTGCGTCTGCAAGCAAGGGATTTCCGGAATGAAATGCGATGTATGTCCAGTAGGCACGGTGCTAGGCGCCGACGGATGCATGGACGGTAAGTTCGAATTCAATACGGGTTAAACCATTACAATTCTGGGAAGAAAAATAAATTATTATTTTTATTTTCTGTCACTATGACTTAAAACTAATCTACAGGTCAGGATTCTCAATGCCAAGTAAACTTATATAAACTTATACTCAATGCCAAGTATTACTTATTATTAAGCAGTTCAGTTTAAATTAGTTTTATTATCTCATTCTGTATATATATATATATATATATATATACATGTGTGTAAGATTAATTCGTTTAATAATGAAGTTTATTTCTGCACGACTTTCCGTTAATAGTTGCTCTCTATATACCCAATATGAGCATGACACAATCGAAAATTCCCATCTTTAAATGACCATGTATAACACAAAACGTATTTCTTTTTAATAGAAAACGGGATTATTTTACTTAGTTATGTAAATTAATTAATTAATCCTCCAAAAAACTGCATAGGATTTTCGTACTTATTTCTTATAAATTTTTATTTTCTGAAACCAAAACAGTCTGTGTTACGTTTTGGATTTTCAAAGTAATACATAAAATAAAAACGAATGATTTAATTATCTTACAAAGATAAATTTACAAAATTTATCTTACAAAGATAAATTTACATGAAGCCTTTCTTTAAATGATTTTGGTTTCATTTATCGCCCAATATTAATTTGGTTCCAATAATAATTTGGATTTTAATGAATTAAAATTTAAATTAGATGGTGACACTGGTAGAACATTTATGAATTTCAAATTTTACAGGTAAATAAGAAAAGAAATAAGATGCGAAAATTTTGCATGGGTTTGCTGGAAGCTTTAATTGCTTAACCCTTTCATGGTCATAAAAGCGCCATTAAAGGTATGCAACCACCATGGCCATTGCATACCTTTAATGGCTATGGGGCGCCACCAGTGGGCGCCAACTACTATTAAGAAAACCTAAGAATTAAAAAAAAGTAATATGTTTGCTGTGTTAAGCAAAAAATAAAATATCAGACATGCCAAGTCTCCTGCTTTTGGCAGGAGTCTCCTGCTTTTTGCTTGTTTTTCTATGCTCCTGATTTTCCACTCATTTCTCCTGCTTTTCTGATGTAATTTTTATCTATCCGTCTTAGCATAATTTATGCTTAAAATTTGTGGGATTGGGTAAAAAAATTTGAAAGAAAATTGAAACTTATCTTGCCCTGCAATTTATCAAGTTCAGTTTGAATGTGAATTAGTATACAATGCCTTGAAACTAATTTTTGCTAAGAATAAATTTTTAACTTTCATTTTTGCATAATAAAAAATGTCTATTATCAAAAGATTTTTTTTTTTTTTTTTTAAATACCATAACTATTGAAAACTTAAAGAATTCAAATTTCATTAGAATATAGCTGATATTTTCATTTCTTTAACAAAGATAATTAAGATTCTTATTGTTTTATATTAAGAGCAGAATGATCAAATCTGTCTATTTTGACTTAAATTGTAAACAACTGTATGTCTGAGGTTTTTTTTTTTTTTTTTTTTTTGATAGTTTGTTTTACTGCAAGAAACATATATTATTCATTTAATTTTAATACTGATGCTTTGTAAATACCTCCTGAGCTTATAAAGCTTTACTTAAATTTGCATTATTTTACTCATTTTTCTTACAAACTTTCTTGTTGGAAAAAACCTCGTGATTTCTGTTAAAAAATCTCCTGCTTTTTTGTCATTAGAAGTTGGCATCTCTGAAATATTTTTGCTAATGTCAGAATGTTATTATTATTATAGTAATTTCGTTTACAGATGAGTATGTACACTTCTTCTATTTTCTTTCTCTAATGCATTATTTAAGTTATCAGCACAGTTCATTGATAAGTTATTTTGGTGTCAAATGAGGGTGGGGGACTTAGGATTTGAAGTGGAATGTGTTACTATATTTTGTAATCAATTTGCTTATCTAATAACTCCTCATTTCTCAAAAAAAGAAAAAGAAAAATTCTCATTTTGGTTTTTTAATGCTAATAATTTCAAGGAATTTTTAGAAATGTTTTTAGTTTAAAATTAAAATAATAATAATAATTAGCTATTATACTATATTCTCTCTTTCTCTCTCTTTTTTTTCCTGGTTCCAGAGCACATTGAGCTAAATGTTTTCAATTGTTTCGTAACAGCAACCACTTTCTACATAATATTAGTTTTAATACAATCTCAAAAAGAGATTGTTAAACATTCCTAAAAGACTGTTTTTCATCTACAATAGGATAAAATTTGAATTTATATCTGTAATGTATAAATTCATTTATATGGGGACTCATTTTTGAAACTCATGGGTGCCAGGGACCCATGATTTTGAAAGTCTAGCGGCATCACTGATATATTATGATTTCCCTATCATTTAATTTAGCAACTTCTGTTATTTAAATTTATTTAAAAAAAAACTGTTAATTACTAAATGTTAAAGAAATTGAGTACAATCACTTTTTTTTTTTTTTTTACTTAGTTTATTTTTGCTGGTCATTCACAATATATCAGTTAGAATCCCTTAGAAAGATTTCATAGAGATGTACCTTCGACATATATTTCTCAAATAAATAACAATTGGTCATAATAAGTAATATTAGATTCACTTTTTAGTATTAATTAGAAAGTACATAATGAAATTCCTATAAAGAAACTGTTTATTTGATCTTTTTGAGAGTTAAACAGTTTTTGAACATGTTTATTAAATCTATATATATATAAAAGAGCAGAGTCTGTCTCTGTGTGTGTGTGAGTGTCTGTCTGTCCGCTATAGAAACCGAGGCCGTTTCACCGAGCGGGACCAAATTTCGCACGGTTAATGTTTATGACCCGAGAAAGACAACACTGCAAGCGATTTTACAGTGTTTTTACAGGGACACAAAGAAAAATTCTTTATCATTATAGCCTATGGGACCAAATTTTTAAAAGTGCAATAGCATCTAAACGCCTTCTTCAATTGAGCTGAAAATTTATATGAATATTATAAATCACTGTTGCACTAACTATAAGCATTTTGGTGAATCTAGCATTTATAGGTTTTTACAGGGAAACAACGAAAAATTCTTTATCATTATGATCTATGGGCTCAAAGTTCAGTAGCGTTAAGTAAAACGTCGTGTAATATATGAAGAAAAATACTCAAACACTCTATTATGGTTTTCTCTCTTTTGTTTGTTTAACAACTCCTCTTTCTTTTTTTTATCTACAAAGCTGTTAATTACTCAATGTTCGGAAAGTCGAGTGGAGTCACTCCAGATTTTTTAAAAATAATTTTGTAAATTTTTTTTTCAATATTAGGAAAGATAATTTAGATGAAAATTTCTCAATGTGGGTTGCTCACAAAATAAGATAATGGGAACCTTGTGTCTTACAACTGTATTATCTGAACAAACATAATTATTACGTGTAAAAAAAAAAAAAAATCAATAAATTCTCATATTGAAAAAATAAATTGTTTTTTAAAGAAAATAGAAAAAGAATAAAATTTTTAATTGTTTGGATATTTTTTTTTTTTTTTTGATAGCTGAGCTTTTATCAAGGGACCATGTGTAAGCTTAAAATTATTCTTATTTTTGTGCATGGGAAAATTGCAATTAAAGGTTTGCAGCGTAATTTTGAAACTTAATTATTATTATTATTATAAAGTATTATGTAAAAATAGTTACAGTACTAAGATAAAAGGAAATTTAATGGTGGTATATAGAATTTGAAGAGGTAATTTAATTAAAATTTTTGTATACTTTCATATTGAGATAAAAATGTATTTATGAAATTTTGCTTCTTTTTCCTCTCTTCTTTCTTTCACATACTTTAGTTTTTCAGTACTTAATTAATGTTTTTTGGAGTTTTTTTTTTTTTTTTTAATTAACAAATATTTTTGTATGTAAAGTATCATTTACTTAGTTAATTCAGTATTTCAGTACTATTATAAATCTTCTAATCCATTATGATTGCATTTTTTTTTTCTCCTAAATAGGTTTGCTTATAGTTGCTGGCCAGAGATGTATCAAGAAGATAACTGACAGGCAGACATCTACAATAAAAGTATATCCATGTCACATAAATAAATAAACTATTAATTGAAAAAAAAAAAAAAGTAGAAGAAGAATATCTTAATATTTATGACAAATTGTGCAAAGTGGTGTTTAAAGTTCCCCCCACCCCCCTCCATGTCACAGAAATAGATGTACTTTTCAAATTCGTAGAATTTTAAAGCAGAAAGAGAGATTCCTTGTAGTATCTAATAATTAATTTGCTTTTACATTATGTAGCTTAAATCCTTTTCTTACTGCATCATAATTTTACATTAACTTTTTTAATAAAGACCAAATAAAGCAAATTGAAATCGTTTTTAAGAGGCTTCAGTATTGATATTGCATATATTGTTGGTTGCCTTAATTTAGCTTTTTCTAAAAATGAATTTTATTTTGAAGACTTAGAAGTATAAAATAAAAGGTATTTTGTATGTTTTTGTATGTATCCCTATTTATTCGTAATATATATTAACTGCAAATTAAAACAAATTGGCAACTATTTGAGCACCATATTAAATAACTTTACAATTATTTCAAGATTAGCTCTGGTTTACTTTAAGAATTTTGTCGCTTTTCTTTTGTCATCTTTTAATCAGTGGCAACCAATTCTGCTTGTTTCCCTCTCTCTTTTTCTTTTTAAGATCTTACATATATAAATTTATTGTTATTTTTTCTAATTGTCTATGAAAAGCTAAAAAGGAATTTAAGTTTTAATTAAGTGAAAATCCTATTCAAAGTTTGTAAATCAAGGAATTCTTAAATTGCTCCTGAATGTAATTTTTACAATAAAACATTTTTATAATGCAAAAAATCTTAAAAGCAACAACTAGTTATAAGGTTTTGGATATGCAATAACAACAAGTTCAATACACTTGTATCTATTAGTTTAGCTTGTTATTATTATTATTTTAATATAAAAATGTAAAACAAAATAAAAATGGCTTAGCAGAACTAAAGAAATTTGAAGCATAAAAGTTTTATTAAGTATAGAAATTTTTCCTAAAATTTAGTGTTTATTTAAAGAAAAGAATATATATATATATAATAAAATGTTTTCAAGTACTGTGTTAAAAAATAATAAAGTAAAAGGAGTTGTCTAGATAAAACAAAGGTAATATTAATAAGGAATACTAAAGTTTATTTAAGTGAAAATAAACAAAAAATTTCCAACATCTTTGAAAACATGACTAAGGGCATTTTCAATTTGAATTATATTTATTTAAAAGAACTTCAAAGAAGAAATTTGCATTAGATCAACAAATCATCAATAGCACTATTATAACAAAGTCCTTTGCTTCTAAATATTTTTTTTCCCCTTGAAATATATTATTCTAATACTTTTTTTAAAAAACTTTATTTTACATTGATATGATACCGAGTGAATGTCGTAGAAGTAGAATATCATTACAACTGTCATTCCCCAGTGGCTTTTGTAACTGTTAGTATCTTTAATAAAGAGAGTTACTCATCTTAAATTAATGCATGGTTGCAAGGAAATAATGAAAAGTAAACAATCATTCATGAAGTCAAGTCAATTGAAGAAAACTGACAAGCATGTAGCATAATAGACCCTACATAATGAAGGATGCCACTGCCAGGAACAGCCAGACTTTTTTCCCAAATATAATATAGTGTTGGAATGTATGAGTGTGGTTGCAGAATTAAATAGTTATAATACTTTAATTATAATAGATAAAAATATATATAGTTATAAAATGCGATGTATAATATAGTTATATTTTATAATAGTTATAAAAATTAAAAGTGAGTGTTTAATGCAACTTAAATTATAATGGTAGAAGCTTTCAGTCTAAATATGGTAAGTTATATAAAAAATATTTCAATTAAATAAATGTTTGAAACATAAGTGAATTTACAATAAAATTTATTCAAAATGGTAAAAACTGAAATTTTTTTTATCTAGAGTCAAGACAATTTTACATTGAATAATTATAATTTGCATTCTTACCAGTGTTACAAGTGAAGTTCATAAAATTAAAACCTGGGACATAGTTTGACTCAGCCTGGATAATAGTCAAAATCTATTTACAAATGAAAGTTATTAAAAACAATTGTAAGAAAACGGCTCACTCTATAGGCTAACCACAAAATTATTCTCATAAACCTGTCTTATGCAGAGCAGGAGTGCACTTTTAAATAAAATTCAGTTATTAAATTAACCTACAGCACAGCTGCCATTGGCCTTTTTTTAAAAATTAATTTATTAATTTTATTAATTTAATTTAATTTAATTTTTTTTTTTTTTTTTTTGGGGGGGGGGGGGTGTCCCTGTGGAAAAACAAGTTGTACATGACCTATTAATGCCATTTTAAATAGGGAACATTCCTTATAGTAAAAATGCATAATATGTATCATTTTTTAAATTCTGAAAATATTTACGAATGCTGGAGGCGAGCAGAAGAACAGATAAAAGATGAGCAGTCGGACAGACAGATACGCATATTCAAATCATATTTAAACTTCAAAATTGTTAGAAAGTGTTAAAAAAATACTTAATGTGAGCAGAAATGCAATTCTCGCAAATTTTCACTAAAAGCCCTTAATGTAACTGAACTGAAATTTTACGTGGTCCTGTAAATTTTAATGTTAATCATACTATTCTATAGGAAGCATTCGTTTATGCATATGAATAAATTTCAATTTTATTGAGATTTGTACAAAGTAAAGTTGTTAAATTTGGTTTATAAAAATACCTCTCATAGAATACAGTGCTTTGGAATACTTTCGTGTGTTCCTATACACAAACCAGAAGAGGTATTCACACCATTTTCAACAGGGAATATCTGATAGTGAACTCGAATAACATATATCAATTTCAAAAATTTTCATGAATATTTACGAGACAGACAGACGGACAGATATAGCAGGCTACGCCCGCTTCGCTGTTCACTGTATTTAAATCAATTTTTAAAAGATTTGAATCCCTATTTGTTATTTATATCATATTATAATTAAAAAGTTAAAAAATAAATAAATAAATAAATAATAATCGCTCTAAACCTTTCTTTGGGTATCTGCTGTCTACGGCAGTTCCTTTTCCGCTCGCGCTGCATAGGGTCCAGGTTGAAAAAACGTACAAAAAAACCTTTCCCGGCCACTTCAGTTTGGGTATTTATCAGTGACAAGTGGTGTTGCTACTATTCAAGAACTACGATTTAAAAGATGACTATATCGCAACCTTTATTAAATATTTTAATTATGTTTTTCATAGCCTTCACTCTGTACACTATAATATGTAAAAGCAGATTTTCACTTCAAAGGATTTAAATAAATAACAAACAAATACATGTTAATTAAACTAAAATTTTAATAAGTTTAATCCTTTCACTACATACTATAATTTTTTCCAATAACTGCAGTGTATATATATTTATTTATATAAAAATTAAAAGATCTTTCCTTTTAAAGGAATTAATTAAAAAATAAAAATAAGCTGCTGTTATAACGTATATATATATATGTTACCGCTAGAACGCGAAATCCGTTAATCTGCAGATTACTTAGCTAATCTGCAGATTAACTAAAATGACCCGTTAAAGTGCGGAATAAAGATTTTTCCGCATTTTAACTAGGTAATCTGCAGATTAACGGTTTCAGTATCGTTAAAGTTCAAATGTTTGTTTCGAGCCTTAGTTTTTTTTTTACATTCACTATGACGTCAAACAGCCATGTGATACAGATACGCGAATGACCTTCAAACATAACTAAAACTTTTACCCCTTCACTTGCGCTATGCTATGATGATAAACCGATAAACGGCAAACGCAAAATGTGGAGAATGTGAATGGAAGCCATGATTAGGTTTATTATCTGACTAACACAAAATTTAAAGTAACAAGTAAGTTATAATTGTTTTAATTTTGATTTTATTTCTATCTTTTTTAATTCTGTCAATATAAGTTTGATAAGGGTCTGTATTTTATTAATGAAATTTAATCTTAATTAAAAGCTGTTTCTCGTGAAACTCCATTTTGAATTATGAATATTAGATTTACATTACAGTAATTGTTTCCTTCCGAACTAAAACTATTAAACCATAATTTTTTAAGACTAATTTATTTTAAAATTGATTTAAATTACTGTTACTTACTGAAAAAAAAAAAAAAAAAAAGATATATTAATTATTAACTTTGAAAAATATGGCATTTAATAAATACTTAATATGAAATTTTTGTACATTTTTTAGCATTTCATTACATTTTTTTTTTTTTTTCTCTCTTTCAGTTTCAAGTTTCCTGTACATATTTTATACATCATGATTATATTTTTTATTTATTTATTTATTTATTTTTTAATTTTGTTCGCTTTTTCAGGTAATTTCGTTGTAGTTTATCACATAAAAAGTGTTAATAAAGGTTTTTTTTTTTTTTTTTTTTTTTTGTAAAATTAATATATTTGCTAAACTTGTACAGATATAGGTATGCTGCAAAATGTAGTTTAATAAAGCATTGAAAACTGTCATTTTAATTTTCATGCATTCTAAAAAATGTTAAAGCAGTTTTAATTATTTGAAGTACTTCTTAAATAATGCTTCTGATTTGTTTAATTTAATATTTCTAGTAATATTTTATTTAATTTAATATTTCTAGTATTTAAATAGTAATAGCAATATAAGTTGTTAATAAAACTTTTTTTTTTTTTTTTAATTTTAAATTGTTAAATATTTTTATTTTGAAAAGAAATCGTTACTGTTTTACAATTCTAACATTTATTTATAAAATAGAATTTATTGAAAGCTATTATATTTCATATTAAAAATGAATAACATCTTCAAACTTATATTGACAGAATAAAAAAGATGAAATAAATAAAAAATGAAACAAATATAACTTTAAAAGATATAAAAATTAAAACACATACAGATTAAAATAAGTAAAGAAAGAAATAAAAAAGAAAAGAAAACTATTTTTTTTTCCGAATGAAAAAACAAATACAACACAGCATGCTGTAAAATTGCGACACCAGATATCTTATTTTCACTTTAACTAGTACCTAGTAGGTAATCTGCAGATTATCTAGGTAATTCGCAGATTACCTAGGTAATCTGAGAAATAAAACAATTTTCCTCACTTTAACGGATCACCCTAGTTAATGTGCAGATTACCTAGCTAATCTGCAGATTAACTGATTTACATTATTCATAAACGTAACTGTGATAAATAAGCTTTTAAATTTAAAATTTGATATACATAATTTTTTCTACTGCATTATCATTTGATTAAAAAAAAAAAAAAAAAAAAAAAAAAGATTTTGCCTTGAAATAAATGAATTAATTAAAATAAAATAAATAAATAAAACTGCATAATAGTCTCATGGCTAAGATTCGCAGACGATTGAATTGTAAGAATAAATTTTAGAAAAGTAAAACACAGAAGCCAATGTTTAAAACTGAAAAAAAGTAGTTAAAAATGTTTAAATTCGAAATTCGAAGAATTCTCAATGGGATGTACACCTCCAGGATCCCAGCTACCTTTCTGCCATGTTTTGTAGCTCTACGATCATGTAGCTCTACGTGTAAGTATCAGAGCGCAGACAAAAAAAAAAAAAAAAAAAACAGATACACACACACATACTTCTCTTTATTTATATAGATAAAGATAACGGTATTTCTTTTTTTCGTAACGCACACTAAATTCATGAGTAATTTAAAAAAGTAAAACTTAACACTATATAAAATTTATGATAAACTTAATTGGACAAAAATAATAAGTAAGAAATGAATGAATTGAATAAGAATTAATTAAAATGAAAGAAACAATTTTAAAATTAAAGGAAATATAATGCTACTGTAAGTTGGTAAAAACCTTATTTATTTCATTTATGAAGGCGACCAAACTGTTTTCCGGTGATTTTTTTTTTTTTTTTTTTTTTTTCTTTTCTGGATGACTATTTTTCGGTGACTTTCTTTCCTCTTTCCCTTACATACAAAGAAACAGTGACTTTTATTTATATTAAGATTATCGAAAGCAAAATAAAAAATCAATTTTTAAGAACTGCAAATGTACAAATTCATTCCTTAAAGCACAGGCAAATTCTTTTCGTTCTTTCTTTCTTTCTTTTTTCTTTTCTTTTGTGTGCGTGTGTATCTATATATCTATAATATTAAACCATTTGAAACATTGTACAAAAGGAAATATAAGTGCTGAAATATATCTCATTAGGAAAGTGAAAATTTAAATGAAAAGAAAAAGAAACAATTAGAATTCAAATAATGAAAGCATATAATATACCTAATACGTCTACATGGGCATCGGTTGATGATTGTATGCAAAATTAAATGAATTTCTATATATATATGGGAAGGCGTGTGTTATAGTTAATTGACAAAACTTTAGAATAGATTTATAGAAGTTTAAATATCTTGAGAGAATTTAAAAAGAGATATCTACTTGCAGTTGAGTTATTAATCTAATAATTAGTCATGTACGTCGAAAGAAAGAAAGAAAGGAAGAAAGAAAGAAAGAGAGAGAGAGAGAGAGAGAATGAATAACGTAGAAAAACTAAATAATACATTAGAAGTACTTTTGCGATCGTGAATAATGAAATTACTTAATTAAACATTCTCAAAATCTAAAATGTATTTTTGGCTTAAAATTCATGTGATAAATCTTGATAATTTACATATGGAATAATCAAAGTGTTTCTATGATTTGTTCCATAAAAAATAAATAAATAAAACGAAATAAATAATTTTACTTAAAGATTAAATTGTGTACATACACTAGGAGGTTCGCGTTAACGACCCTCTTCACTTACCGTCGCCGGATGCCCAAGCCAATGTTATTCTATAGGGAAATTTTCTTTACAAATAACTTATTAACTAATACATATTTTTAAATTCTGTTTTCACATTCAAAAAATTCCTAACTGTTAAACTGACAGACCCTTTTTTAAAAAAGTATTTTTTTTTTTTAATTTTTAATATTTTATTTTGAAATTAGAAAATGAAAAAAAATCACATATTGAATATTTGCATTTTGCAGCTTCAAAATAAAATATAAAAAATTAAAAAAATATTTTTTTATAAAAGGTCCGTCAATTTAACAGCTGGGAATTTTCAGAATGTGAAAACAGAATTTAAAAATATTTATTAGTTAATAAGTTATTTGTAAAGAAAAAATTCCCATAGAATAACATTAGCTTCGGCTTCTGGCGGCGGTCAGTGAATAGGGCCCTTAAGTAATATGAAGAACATAAATTCACTTAGTTTAATATATATATACAGTAAAATCTCTCTAAGTTGGACACCTACGGTTCCAAGAAAAAGTGTCCAACTTAGAGAGGTGTCCAACTTATAGGGGTTAGACATAATGTTAATGGATACATTCCGTTCCGAGAAAAAGCGTCCAACTTACAGGGGTGTCCAACTTGAGAGGTTTCACTGTATATATATATATATATAATTTGAATAATTTAATACCATTATAACACTCAGCAGACAAAAGATAGATGAAGATACCAACATATAATTAAATTTTAATTGAGATTTATTTCAAATCAATATTTACTTTTCTCGTTTTCAGAGGAATAGAGTTTTATACATATAACAAACAAATAAATAACCAGATTCACAAAACTAAAAAGACAAAGGCATAAGCTATGAAAACAAAAATATTTGAAATTGAAATTAATTTGAAGATTAACCGAACGTTATAATTTGACATGATGAAACGTCGTATAATAATAATAATAACAATAATAATAAAATTACTATGACTGTATCAAAAAACATTCAACAACAAAAAGGGAAAAAGTTTTGTATTTATATGTGTTTTCCATTATTTTTATATTTACTTAAAACAATTTGACGCGAGGATATTGTGTATCAATCTTAATAACAATCTAATGAAACTATTAAATAAATAAACTATTTAATAATCTAAATGAAACTATTAAATACAATCAGAGATTAGTTAGCATATAAGGAAATTTATTCAAGATTTGTACGTTTATTCACATGATTATAAAGTTTCATATTTCTGGTTTCAATGTTTAATGAGATATGTGTCAAGCGTAAAAAGGGTACGATTGTTTGACTATCACACACCTATATTAAGAAATTAATAGCCATTATTAAATTAAATTAATTAATTGCCTTTAATTTATATAATTTAATATAAATGCGTTTAGCTTATCGAACTTAATAAATACATCATATTGAAATGAATAACATACGGTAAAATACATATACATATATATATATATATAATATATATTAGTAAACATAATATTTCTTAAGTGCATCGCAACATCACAGGAACGACCTCCTTTAAAGAAGGCGGAGTGAGAGCTGTCACAGCTATCAAACCAAAGAACTTCTACTACTCTCTTTTATATTCTTTGATCAAACTGTGCTAGATGGGAAGCAAACGTTTCGGGGGTCGTATAGCAAATTATTTTTCGGCTTTCATTGGGTAAAGCTGCTTTAAGAAAAGGAAGTCCTTATGATATTTTTTGCCACCTGCGAGGCTGTCACACCTGTCAAACTGTGCTATTTGGGAGGTAGCCAGTGGTGAAATTGAAAAAGGTTTAATATTAGTCATTTTGTAGGAAATTGGTTGATTGATACGAGTGTACTTGACCATATACTGTTAAAAATTCATTAATATAATGATTTTCTTCATGTAATATACAATCTTTTTAAAATTAAGCATTACACATCAAGTTAAAATATGTTAAAAATTGTAAACATTTGATATAAGTATTTATTGTTTTACATAATAAGGATTAGCTATGTTTGTTTTGGGTGTAAATGCTATTTTGGGTGCATGTTGAGTTACTCTGCAGCGTATTTGTTGTTAAGCTTTGATTCAGTAAATCATATGATTTTTAAATATATTTAGAAAATAAATAAAATTAGAAAAATTAAAGTTTTTAATTTTTAAAATGGTATAGACATTATTATATTATTAACTATGAATTTTTTGTAGTGTAATTTAAATCTTCATTTCATTGAGAAAGTTATTTCTAAAAGAATGGTACAGAAAATATTAAATATAGAATAATTTATTTCTTTATTTTAATAAATGTAGGTACATCAAGCCACAGGTTTGCAAAACTTAGGCAATACCTGTTATTTTAACTCTATCATCCAGTGTCTCGCAAATACAGTTCCTCTCGCTGATTATATAAATAGCGGAGAGTATGTCGAACACATACTAAAGTAATTATATATATTAGCTAACTTTAGAATAAATTATTTTAGTTTTAAAAAATATTAAAAAAAAAAAAAAATATTTTCCTTTTAAAAAAGACTCTAAGTCAAGTGAATTGTGTTTAAACACATTCATTTTTAATTTCAACCAGAAAACTAGTATGTTGTGGCCACCACAAGACTTTCTTCTATATTTTCCTATACATATTCAATCAGTAACAAAAAAAAAAAAAAAAAAAAAAGATTTTTTTTTTTCTAATTTTTTTTTTTTGTAAAAATTAATACATATTCAATCACTAACAATATTTAAAAAAAAAAAAAAAAAAAAAATAATCGAATATATATATATATATTTTTTTTTTTGGTTAAAAGTAAAAAAAAATCGATAACTTTGTTTTAAATTATCTCAGATTTATAGTTCAACCATTCGTTTTAAAGGTATTGACGAGATCTTTCGAATGATACCCATCTTCAAAATTTACCCCCCACGGGGGAGGGGTACTTCCCCCCCAGGGGGGGAAGCGATGCCCCCCCATGCACAAAATTTTTTTCCTAGTTACGTACTACTATTATCAATAATTCATATTAATTTTACAATCACAAGTGTAAAATAACTAGTAGTAAAAGGCCGAGTACTCGGTTACTAGGCCAAAGTGCTACTCAGTGCAGCACTAATTTTATTTATACTTAAAAATTTATCAATGACTTTTGTCAACAGTTTTTCTATAAAGTTTTCTATTTTAAGACTGCTGTTTTTTAATTTAACTGGAAACCAGTTCCAGTTTTGTACCATATGGGGTTAATTATGCATATTGTATCAAGAAATGAAACCTTGATTACTTTCACTAAACTGTTACTTAACGTTGTCAGTTTTACATCGTTTTTACTTTCTTTTATATAAATAAGATGAAAAGAAGATTTGTAAAAATTTTCGACCTCTGTTTTTTCAATGTGTTTATACCTTTTGAGGTTTCCTACACATGATTTATCCATTTTTGAAAAAAGTCTGAGTCTGTGACCAAAATTTAGTGGGGCTCACAAAACAATGAATGTAGTTTACAGAGAGCTTTGTATTTGGTTAGTCTTCGACATAAATTGATGTTGATTAGGTTTTTGACATGTTTTAGCTCAAGGGGTGGTACTTCTGTATTGCAATTTTCTCTATTCATTGGAAAGCTATATCTTTGCTTTTATTTATGTATTTGTGCACAGAACGTTATATGTAAGAGAAAACTATGCTGATTTAATTTGGATGCATATCATTTAGTAGGAGGCATTGTTAAATTGTAAATTTCTTTGATTCTGATAAAGCTATACCTTCACTTCTGTTGCTTATAAACACACAAACTGAATATGTGATATTATTAAAATAATATTCTGATTCAAATTGGTACATATTGACTAATAGATGACAGATAATATTGCTGTTACCCACTTTCTGCAATTTTTTTTTCCATTGCTACATCAGTATACATTGGTTAAAATTATAAAAATCTGTATTTGTAAAACTTTGGGAAGCTTTATTAATTGAATTTTTCTGCATGTTAACTGGTAGGCGATGTTATAATAAAAAAGATGGAGAGAGAGCAAATTTTTATAATGACCACAGCAACTGGTTTCATTTTTTTTTTTCTAAATTACGAGTGTATTGTGTTTCTTTTTTTATTTTCTTCTATATGTAATATAGAGAAAATATTGGATTCGCGAAAATTTTCGACCTCAGTTTTTTGACGGATCTACACGTTTTGGGATGTCCTGAACCCGAATTGATAGTTTTTAGAAAATGTCTGTCTGTCTGTCTGTATCATTTTTTTGTGGACGCTGTATCTCACGAACCAATGAATGAAATTTAACCAAACTTGGTATTAAGTTGCACCCTGACATGATCTGGAGGCCAGATGATTTGGGGATCAATAGCTCGACATTTGGCGCTGTAATCGCATTTTATGCAAATTTTTAACATGGCAGCATAGGACAAAATTTCGTATAAATGGGCATAATGAGAGTTATTTTAAACTTGTGATTGTAAAATTAATATGAATTATTGATAATAGTAGTAGTTAACTAAGAAAAAAAAATGTGCATGGGGGGCATCGGTTCCCCCCCTGGGGGGGAAGTACCCCCCCCCCCCCCCCCCGGGAGGGTTAAATTTTGAAGATGGGTATCATTCGAAAGATCTCGTCAATACCTTTAAAACGAATGGTTGAACCATAAATCTGTGATAATTTAAAACAAAGTTATCGATTTTTTTTACTTTTAACAAAAAAAATCGTATATATATATATTTTTTAACGAAATTTTACCAAACTTGGTATTTAGTTGGTCCCCGACATAAACTGGTGCTGATTATATTTGGGGATCAATAGCTCAACAGGAGGCGCTGTGATAGCATTTTATCTAAATTTTTAACATGGCAGTATTGGACAAAAATTCGTATAAATGTGCATAATAAGAGTTATTTTACACTTGTGATTGTAAAATTAATATGAATTATTGATAATAGTAGTACGTAACTAGGAAAAAAATTTTGTGCATGGGGGGGAAGTAACCCCCCCCCCCCCCCCCCCCCCCCCGTGGGGGGTAAATTTTGAAGATGGGTATCATTTGAAAGATCTCGTCAATACCTTTAAAGCGAATGGTTGAACTATAAATCTGTAATAATTTAAAACAAAGTTATCGATTTTTTTTACTTTTAACCAAAAAAAAAAAGAAGAAAAAAATTCGATTTTTTTTTTTTTTTTTTTTTTTTTTTTTTTTTTTTAAATATTGTTAGTGATTGAATATGTATTAATTTTTACAAAAAAATAAATAAATAAATAAATAAAAAAAATATCTTTTTTTTTTTTTTTTAATATTGTTACTGATTGAATATGTATAGGAAAATATAGAAGAAAGTCTTGTGGTGGCCACAACATACTAGTTTATTGTTTGTTTTAGCATTGATAATATTGTATTTCTTAGAATTAAGTTTTTTTTTTTTTAATCTATTGTAAAAAAAAAATTCAATTTTGACTCCCTTTTTTTTAAAGAGATGAAAACGACGGAACTGGAGATCTATTCGAAGAATTTGCAGCTGTTATTAAAGCTTTATCGACGGGAGAGTATAAATCATTCTCTCCTAGAGATTTTAAGGTATTTTGAAAATTCTTTGTCTATATTTTGCAATAGTTTTGTTTTAATAATTCCAAAAATGTAACTTCTAAAAATTTTTTGATAGATTTGAAAAATATATAAATTACTTTAAGTTAATATGTTTTGAATCGGACCATTTTTTTAAATAAAATTAGCCTATTAAAAAAAAAAAAAAAAAAAAAAAAACAACATTTAAAATGATGTCCGACGTTTGTTATGCTTTAAAAAATAACTTTCAAAACTAAAATATTTTGTATGCCTCCAATACCTCCAGAATTTTCGGAAGATACAAAGATCACAAAAATCCACCCAAAATGCGTCCTATTGTAAGCAAATGTGAAGATCCCGGGTATCCCCTCGAAAAATATGACAAATATCTATTTTTCCTTTCTCCCCCCTTCTGAAACTAGTTTGCACTCAATTGAAGAATTTATTAAAAAATTTTGTGAAATTGAATTAAACCAAAACCACATACTAGTAAGTTTTGATGTAGTTAACTGATATCCCTCCATCGATCTCAAGAAAATTACCGAAACCATTAGCACAAAAATGCAAGTGCTATGGCTGAATTTAAAGAAGCATGAAGTAAGGTTTTTTTTTAGTATATTTATAAAATTTGATTGTTTATAGTATAAGAATCTTATGTATATTAAAACACAGGGTTGCTTCTTTGAGAGCAAAATGAGAGCATTTGAACATGTGCAAAATTCTTATACTCAATCCCAAACGATCACATTCCTCTTATTAAATGTCAGGCAATATGAACATCAGGTCATCACAATTTCATTCCCATTGCGGGGATGCAGAAAAAGGAAAAGGTTTGGAGTTAAGGGGTTTAAGGTTACACAGAAGCTGGGCAGTGGGCGATTAGTGACGGTCTTGGATTTTTCCTTCGAAGTAATCCAGGGACGTGCAATCACAATTTTGATCCTCCACAGAAAAGATCAAAAGCAAACAAGAAGAAATGTGTACTTTTTTTTTTTTTTTTTAATCAGTTCTTTTTGATAATTATGTCATGATTGTTTTTCATGCATTCTAATGATTTTTAATAAATCATTTTTAAGCAGAAAAATGTAAATTACTCAAGATTTGATTTCACAACTTATATTCAATAAATTAATATATATATATATATATATATATTACATTGAGTGTAATTTTTGTCAAATGTTGTGCAAATTGAGAAGCGACACTTCAAATTTCGAAAATGTCTTTCTTGCAAATGCAACTCAGGAAATTTTTTGGATTTATGGTTTTGACATCGCACTAGATCTAAACTATGGGCATTTGGAGATGGCCTGGGCTTCAAGAGTGATCGAAAGACATGAAATCACAATTTTGATCCTCTGTCGATAAGTAACCCCCAAATGTATTATTTTTATAGAACATGGAGGAGATTGCAGCCACAACAAATTTTATGTGCAGCAGCTACCATTAATGTACACAACAATCTTTTGTCAGCTGGAGTGTCAATCCCACTGTTCTGTAATCACAAGCTCAAAACTCTGGTAAATGAATTACCCAGGCTCACTCATGAAGGGGCAGTAAGGAGAGTAAATGTTTGAGCCAAGTAACTGTGATTTAAATTTAAGTTAGTCGTGCCTAACAGGAAATATTTTTTCCATGAATTATACATTTTAAGTATATATCAGATTTTTTTTTCTTCTTCCCCTCCTTGAAAAGAGAATTAGACATGATCACAAATGTCTCTTGAAGGCTTACAAACTTTATCATGTGTACTTTAGAAATTTCGCTATCATAGTTTTTAAAATAGCTATTGAATACAGAGGAGCATACTCTTATATTTGATGATTTAAAAGATGATCAATTGTCTGAAAGCTTGTCCAGGCCACTTGGTCTAAACCATGCTAATAAAATCATTTAAAGTGTAAACAATTTTTAATTCATTCTGAAGAATCAATTGCTTGTGTATTTGATATAGCAAACAATTTTGGGTTTTAAAATATTTCTTTTCATATATGAATATTAAACAAAGTACCTTATTATTCAACTTCGTGCGTTGCAGAAGAGCTCTTTTTGGACGGGGGGCCCCTTCCGTCTTCAGTGTCGTCCGCACTTCGCGGCTGGCAGTCGTAGGTTTACCTACGACTGCTTACTAGACTTTTTGACTTTTTACTAGACTTTCTACTTACTAGACTTTTTGAGAATTTTTGAAATCTCTTGTCCAAAAAGTTTTTTGAAAAAGTTAAAAAAGCAAATATGTTAAGTTTTTTTTTTCGGGGGGGGGGGGGGGGGTCTGTAGTTTTTGCGCCCCTAGGCAGTCACCTAAACTTGCCTAATTGTAAAACCGGCCCTGCATATGTTGACGTTTTAATTAATATCTATGCAACTTAATTAAAAAATTTTATTTATTTTTCCCTATCCCCTTTAGAAGGTTTCTGTGCACCCAATTTTTGTACTTCTATGCTCACTGGGGACTGAATATATAGATATACAGACAGACAGACAAACTTTTCCTTTTACTGTTATAAAAAATAGTAAATTTGTTCAAGTAAAATAATACAGATCACTATTTAAAATTTTTCATACCTTAAAATTAATCCTTGAAAAACAACGAATATATTTCGGCTGTTGTCACAGCCATCTTCAACGTTGCGAATGACGAAACATTGGATTGCCTGTCTTCATAGTAAACAAAATCCTCCCGTTGATGTTTCCTCTTCACTTCATTTCGCGGTAGACAGGAGCTGTTGCCATTCTTTGGGAGGAAACATCAACGGGAGGATTTTGTTTACTATGAAGACCGGCAATCCAATGTTTCGTCATTCGCAATGTTGAAGATGGCTGTGACAACAGCCGAAATACATTCGTTGTTTTTCAAGGATTAATTTTAAGGTATGAAAAATTTTAAATAGTAATTGTAATCCTTTTGTCTTGTAATGAATAATACAGATCAGTTGCTTTAATATATGCAATGTATTACAGGGATATTAGTCTTATCAATAAAGAGGAATCATTTGTGGTGACTAGTTATCCTTTCTTGATGAGATATGCAGTTGTAGCTGTAGATAGGCAACCTGAGTGGAGAGTTTGCTCTTAGTCCTGAAAAATATCACAAAGAACCCCCAATAGATAATCGGCAGCACTGATTCACTTTTAGAGTGGGGCCCCAAGGGGTTTATTATTTATAGCAAAACGGTTGGAATGTGCTTTACGGTCCTTCTTGGCGACTCGCGGATAAAGATGCCAACCTTAGTAACCACGGTGTTTATGCGCCGCTGAACGATCGATGTTTGAAATGTGGTAACCTCCCCATGATGTTTTGAAACTATGATTTTCGCGTACGTTATTGTTGCCAAATGAATTTCGTGCATTTTAAAGACTCATGGAGTTTGTGTGAGACGTATTTAGTAATATTTTTTTTTTTGGTTTTTATATACGGGTTACTGATCGATGCGAAACGAAATTTCCTACGTTTTAAAGATTCATGGAGTTTGTGTGAGACGTATTTAGTGATATTTCTTTGGTTTTTATGTACGCTTTACTATGTACGCTTAAATAACACAACGGATCTAAATAAACTAAATGTTTTAATCAAAAACTTTGTTAGGTGGATTTTGTTACTAATTTATCTTAGCATATTTTAAGTTTGAAGAAAGAAACGCAAAAATAGTAAAAAAACAAGGACGATTATCCCAGAAATATGGCAACGCCATATTTTGGGCAGAGCTGCTAGAAGAGTCCATCCAAATGGAGCACCGAATGAAAAAACTTTCTTCCTTTCAATTTTGTAGGTTGGTAGAGAAATGATACATATCGTGGTAACAAATAAAAACTATGTATATATCTCTACATATGATTTTAATGTTAAATATATTTACAAAATGAAATTTGTCTAAAACAGTAATGCAATTTTAAAAAATATTATTAATCTTTAGGTACGTTGCATAAATTTCTATCTTGAATGGGAATAGATTTTTTACAAAAATAATATTCGCATTTTTACTTCATGGCTATTTATATAACAAAGCCCAGGAATCGGTTGTTTTCCAAGCAAAAAAATCTCTAATTGAAGTAAAAATGAATATCTGCCAAATATACAAAATAATAGCAATAATAATGTTTTATGTGTTCGGTCAAACAAAATAATTCAGACGCATTACGGGTTATCAGTGAAAATTTGGGAATACAGTTTTGATTGTGTTAAATAACTACATTAAAATTAACGAAGTTTAGAAATTTTCATTTCGGTCATATAATCTTTAGCACAAATTACATTTCTTAATGCACAAACAAACAAATTATTAATATTACTGAGTATTTTGTAACATTATATCTCAATAATAACTATAAAATATTTTTATGATTTGATTTATAAAAAAAAAAAAAGTAAAAAAACTGTAAACGCGTATTTTAATATGAGTATTTTAAATACTTCCAATTATATTAGAGTATTGTTTTAACCTCACAACTAAATTTTTTCCCTGAATTGTATGTTTTAAACTTTGCTTTCCACAAAATTGTATAAAGGCAAAGAAAAAATATAAACATTTTCGATTTGAATTTGAAAACAAAATTGAAATACTAAAATCCTTAGATTTAATAGGAATAAGAAAAAGATAGAAATATCATTACGAGGAATGGTATTCAGATTTTTATCGCTTTTTCTGCCAAAGCGAATTTCTATTATTATCGAAATAAATATCATTTGCTTTTTTATTTGAAGTACTATATTTTAAATTATTTATAAAATCTCAAGGAATTTCTTGACATTCTTTATTTTAAAGGAATACTTAAAGAATCACACAAATCACAGACTGGTTAAAAAGATTGTGTGTTTGTCTTTGAAAAATAATTTTCTCGTATCGTACAGCCTTACAATTTTCATTTTGAGATATTTAGGAATAACAAAGAAGTTTACTTCAATATTTGTTAAAGTTGTATTAATTTGATAAAGGTTTAATTTTTTCCCCTTTTTTATTTTATTCGCAAGATAAAAAGGTAATTAAATTTTTGAAAATTTTCGATTTCGGGTTTTAGACAAACTTATACGTTTGGAAATAACTAGAAATATAAAATTGTAATCCACTTCCTCATTTAGATGTACAAAATGTTTTATTTTATCTGAAGCAAATATTTTGCTCATTATTTTTATGATAGTGAAAAAAGTAAATAAAATGAAATAATATACCTCGAAATGAGGAACAACTCGAGAATATCTTTAGGGCGTTACTACTTCCCCTCTGTAAATCCCAAGAATACTGGGATTCACATGATCTTCAATGATTTGGGTCTTTTCAAAGAGTCCACAGTCTAAAAATGTACTGGATTTTCAAAATTACCAGGAAATGTAAGTTCAACTGTAGAAGCTATATGAAAATATTCCATAAAGTTTAATTGAAAATCTCTCCCATTTTCATTTATTTATTATTATTGTTATTATTATTATTATTATTATTATTATTTTACAGTGAAAATAATTAAAACTTTTTTTTTACTTTCAGCTTGTGCGTGCAATCTATATGGTTCTGTCAGGGATGATTGTGAGCAAATGACTGGACGTTGCGTCTGCAAGCAAGGGATTTCCGGAATGAAATGCGATGTATGTCCAGTAGGCACGGTGCTAGGCGCCGACGGATGCATGGACGGTAAGTTCGAATTCAATACGGGTTAAACCATTACAATTCTGGGAAGAAAAATAAATTATTATTTTTATTTTCTGTCACTATGACTTAAAACTAATCTACAGGTCAGGATTCTCAATGCCAAGTAAACTTATATAAACTTATACTCAATGCCAAGTATTACTTATTATTAAGCAGTTCAGTTTAAATTAGTTTTATTATCTCATTCTGTATATATATATATATATATACATGTGTGTAAGATTAATTCGTTTAATAATGAAGTTTATTTCTGCACGACTTTCCGTTAATAGTTGCTCTCTATATACCCAATATGAGCATGACACAATCGAAAATTCCCATCTTTAAATGACCATGTATAACACAAAACGTATTTCTTTTTAATAGAAAATGGGATTATTTTACTTAGTTATGTAAATTAATTAATTAATCCTCCAAAAAACTGCATAGGATTTTCGTACTTATTTCTTATAAATTTTTATTTTCTGAAACCAAAACAGTCTGTGTTACGTTTTGGATTTTCAAAGTAATACATAAAATAAAAACGAATGATTTAATTATCTTACAAAGATAAATTTACAAAATTTATCTTACAAAGATAAATTTACATGAAGCCTTTCTTTAAATGATTTTGGTTTCATTTATCGCCCAATATTAATTTGGTTCCAATAATAATTTGGATTTTAATGAATTAAAATTTAAATTAGATGGTGACACTGGTAGAACATTTATGAATTTCAAATTTTACAGGTAAATAAGAAAAGAAATAAGATGCGAAAATTTTGCATGGGTTTGCTGGAAGCTTTAATTGCTTAACCCTTTCATGGTCATAAAAGCGCCATTAAAGGTATGCAACCACCATGGCCATTGCATACCTTTAATGGCTATGGGGCGCCACCAGTGGGCACCAACTACTATTAAGAAAACCTAAGAATTAAAAAAAAGTAATATGTTTGCTGTGTTAAGCAAAAAATAAAATATCAGACATGCCAAGTCTCCTGCTTTTGGCAGGAGTCTCCTGCTTTTTGCTTGTTTTTCTATGCTCCTGATTTTCCACTCATTTCTCCTGCTTTTCTGATGTAATTTTTATCTATCCGTCTTAGCATAATTTATGCTTAAAATTTGTGGGATTGGGTAAAAAAATTTGAAAGAAAATTGAAACTTATCTTGCCCTGCAATTTATCAAGTTCAGTTTGAATGTGAATTAGTATACAATGCCTTGAAACTAATTTTTGCTAAGAATAAATTTTTAACTTTCATTTTTGCATAATAAAAAATGTCTATTATCAAAAGATTTTTTTTTTTTTTTTTTTAAATACCATAACTATTGAAAACTTAAAGAATTCAAATTTCATTAGAATATAGCTGATATTTTCATTTCTTTAACAAAGATAATTAAGATTCTTATTGTTTTATATTAAGAGCAGAATGATCAAATCTGTCTATTTTGACTTAAATTGTAAACAACTGTATGTCTGAGGTTTTTTTTTTTTTTTTTTTTTTTTTTTTGATAGTTTGTTTTACTGCAAGAAACATATATTATTCATTTAATTTTAATACTGATGCTTTGTAAATACCTCCTGAGCTTATAAAGCTTTACTTAAATTTGCATTATTTTACTCATTTTTCTTACAAACTTTCTTGTTGGAAAAAACCTCGTGATTTCTGTTAAAAAATCTCCTGCTTTTTTGTCATTAGAAGTTGGCATCTCTGAAATATTTTTGCTAATGTCAGAATGTTATTATTATTATAGTAATTTCGTTTACAGATGAGTATGTACACTTCTTCTATTTTCTTTCTCTAATGCATTATTTAAGTTATCAGCACAGTTCATTGATAAGTTATTTTGGTGTCAAATGAGGGTGGGGGACTTAGGATTTGAAGTGGAATGTGTTACTATATTTTGTAATCAATTTGCTTATCTAATAACTCCTCATTTCTCAAAAAAAGAAAAAGAAAAATTCTCATTTTGGTTTTTTAATGCTAATAATTTCAAGGAATTTTTAGAAATGTTTTTAGTTTAAAATTAAAATAATAATAATAATTAGCTATTATACTATATTCTCTCTTTCTCTCTCTTTTTTTTCCTGGTTCCAGAGCACATTGAGCTAAATGTTTTCAATTGTTTCGTAACAGCAACCACTTTCTACATAATATTAGTTTTAATACAATCTCAAAAAGAGATTGTTAAACATTCCTAAAAGACTGTTTTTCATCTACAATAGGATAAAATTTGAATTTATATCTGTAATGTATAAATTCATTTATATGGGGACTCATTTTTGAAACTCATGGGTGCCAGGGACCCATGATTTTGAAAGTCTAGCGGCATCACTGATATATTATGATTTCCCTATCATTTAATTTAGCAACTTCTGTTATTTAAATTTATTTTTAAAAAAACTGTTAATTACTAAATGTTAAAGAAATTGAGTACAATCACTTTTTTTTTTTTTTTACTTAGTTTATTTTTGCTGGTCATTCACAATATATCAGTTAGAATCCCTTAGAAAGATTTCATAGAGATGTACCTTCGACATATATTTCTCAAATAAATAACAATTGGTCATAATAAGTAATATTAGATTCACTTTTTAGTATTAATTAGAAAGTACATAATGAAATTCCTATAAAGAAACTGTTTATTTGATCTTTTTGAGAGTTAAACAGTTTTTGAACATGTTTATTAAATCTATATATATATAAAAGAGCAGAGTCTGTCTCTGTGTGTGTGTGAGTGTCTGTCTGTCCGCTATAGAAACCGAGGCCGTTTCACCGAGCGGGACCAAATTTCGCACGGTTAATGTTTATGACCCGAGAAAGACAACACTGCAAGCGATTTTACAGTGTTTTTACAGGGACACAAAGAAAAATTCTTTATCATTATAGCCTATGGGACCAAATTTTTAAAAGTGCGATAGCATCTAAACGCCTTCTTCAATTGAGCTGAAAATTTATATGAATATTATAAATCACTGTTGCACTAACTATAAGCATTTTGGTGAATCTAGCATTTATAGGTTTTTACAGGGAAACAACGAAAAATTCTTTATCATTATGATCTATGGGCTCAAAGTTCAGTAGCGTTAAGTAAAACGTCGTGTAATATATGAAGAAAAATACTCAAACACTCTATTATGGTTTTCTCTCTTTTGTTTGTTTAACAACTCCTCTTTCTTTTTTTTATCTACAAAGCTGTTAATTACTCAATGTTCGGAAAGTCGAGTGGAGTCACTCCAGATTTTTTAAAAATAATTTTGTAAATTTTTTTTTCAATATTAGGAAAGATAATTTAGATGAAAATTTCTCAATGTGGGTTGCTCACAAAATAAGATAATGGGAACCTTGTGTCTTACAACTGTATTATCTGAACAAACATAATTATTACGTGTAAAAAAAAAAAAAATCAATAAATTCTCATATTGAAAAAATAAATTGTTTTTTAAAGAAAATAGAAAAAGAATAAAATTTTTAATTGTTTGGATATTTTTTTTTTTTTTGATAGCTGAGCTTTTATCAAGGGACCATGTGTAAGCTTAAAATTATTCTTATTTTTGTGCATGGGAAAATTGCAATTAAAGGTTTGCAGCGTAATTTTGAAACTTAATTATTATTATTATTATAAAGTATTATGTAAAAATAGTTACAGTACTAAGATAAAAGGAAATTTAATGGTGGTATATAGAATTTGAAGAGGTAATTTAATTAAAATTTTTGTATACTTTCATATTGAGATAAAAATGTATTTATGAAATTTTGCTTCTTTTTCCTCTCTTCTTTCTTTCACATACTTTAGTTTTTCAGTACTTAATTAATGTTTTTTGGAGTTTTTTTTTTTTTTTTTAATTAACAAATATTTTTGTATGTAAAGTATCATTTACTTAGTTAATTCAGTATTTCAGTACTATTATAAATCTTCTAATCCATTATGATTGCATTTTTTTTTTCTCCTAAATAGGTTTGCTTATAGTTGCTGGCCAGAGACGTATCAAGAAGATAACTGACAGGCAGACATCTACAATAAAAGTATATCCATGTCACATAAATAAATAAACTATTAATTGAAAAAAAAAAAAAAGTAGAAGAAGAATATCTTAATATTTATGACAAATTGTGCAAAGTGGTGTTTAAAGTTCCCCCCACCCCCCTCCATGTCACAGAAATAGATGTACTTTTCAAATTCGTAGAATTTTAAAGCAGAAAGAGAGATTCCTTGTAGTATCTAATAATTAATTTGCTTTTACATTATGTAGCTTAAATCCTTTTCTTACTGCATCATAATTTTACATTAACTTTTTTAATAAAGACCAAATAAAGCAAATTGAAATCGTTTTTAAGAGGCTTCAGTATTGATATTGCATATATTGTTGGTTGCCTTAATTTAGCTTTTTCTAAAAATGAATTTTATTTTGAAGACTTAGAAGTATAAAATAAAAGGTATTTTGTATGTTTTTTGTATGTATCCCTATTTATTCGTAATATATATTAACTGCAAATTAAAACAAATTGGCAACTATTTGAGCACCATATTAAATAACTTTACAATTATTTCAAGATTAGCTCTGGTTTACTTTAAGAATTTTGTCGCTTTTCTTTTGTCATCTTTTAATCAGTGGCAACCAATTCTGCTTGTTTCCCTCTCTCTTTTTCTTTTTAAGATCTTACATATATAAATTTATTGTTATTTTTTCTAATTGTCTATGAAAAGCTAAAAAGGAATTTAAGTTTTAATTAAGTGAAAATCCTATTCAAAGTTTGTAAATCAAGGAATTCTTAAATTGCTCCTGAATGTAATTTTTACAATAAAACATTTTTATAATGCAAAAAATCTTAAAAGCAACAACTAGTTATAAGGTTTTGGATATGCAATAACAACAAGTTCAATACACTTGTATCTATTAGTTTAGCTTGTTATTATTATTATTTTAATATAAAAATGTAAAACAAAATAAAAATGGCTTAGCAGAACTAAAGAAATTTGAAGCATAAAAGTTTTATTAAGTATAGAAATTTTTCCTAAAATTTAGTGTTTATTTAAAGAAAAGAATATATATATATATAATAAAATGTTTTCAAGTACTGTGTTAAAAAATAATAAAGTAAAAGGAGTTGTCTAGATAAAACAAAGGTAATATTAATAAGGAATACTAAAGTTTATTTAAGTGAAAATAAACAAAAAATTTCCAACATCTTTGAAAACATGACTAAGGGCATTTTCAATTTGAATTATATTTATTTAAAAGAACTTCAAAGAAGAAATTTGCATTAGATCAACAAATCATCAATAGCACTATTATAACAAAGTCCTTTGCTTCTAAATATTTTTTTTCCCCTTGAAATATATTATTCTAATACTTTTTTTAAAAAACTTTATTTTACATTGATATGATACCGAGTGAATGTCGTAGAAGTAGAATATCATTACAACTGTCATTCCCCAGTGGCTTTTGTAACTGTTAGTATCTTTAATAAAGAGAGTTACTCATCTTAAATTAATGCATGGTTGCAAGGAAATAATGAAAAGTAAACAATCATTCATGAAGTCAAGTCAATTGAAGAAAACTGACAAGCATGTAGCATAATAGACCCTACATAATGAAGGATGCCACTGCCAGGAACAGCCAGACTTTTTTCCCAAATATAATATAGTGTTGGAATGTATGAGTGTGGTTGCAGAATTAAATAGTTATAATACTTTAATTATAATAGATAAAAATATATATAGTTATAAAATGCGATGTATAATATAGTTATATTTTATAATAGTTATAAAAATTAAAAGTGAGTGTTTAATGCAACTTAAATTATAATGGTAGAAGCTTTCAGTCTAAATATGGTAAGTTATATAAAAAATATTTCAATTAAATAAATGTTTGAAACATAAGTGAATTTACAATAAAATTTATTCAAAATGGTAAAAACTGAAATTTTTTTTATCTAGAGTCAAGACAATTTTACATTGAATAATTATAATTTGCATTCTTACCAGTGTTACAAGTGAAGTTCATAAAATTAAAACCTGGGACATAGTTTGACTCAGCCTGGATAATAGTCAAAATCTATTTACAAATGAAAGTTATTAAAAACAATTGTAAGAAAACGGCTCACTCTATAGGCTAACCACAAAATTATTCTCATAAACCTGTCTTATGCAGAGCAGGAGTGCACTTTTAAATAAAATTCAGTTATTAAATTAACCTACAGCACAGCTGCCATTGGCCTTTTTTTAAAAATTAATTTATTAATTTTATTAATTTAATTTAATTTAATTTTTTTTTTTTTTTGGGGGGGGGGGGTGTCCCTGTGGAAAAACAAGTTGTACATGACCTATTAATGCCATTTTAAATAGGGAACATTCCTTATAGTAAAAATGCATAATATGTATCATTTTTTAAATTCTGAAAATATTTACGAATGCTGGAGGCGAGCAGAAGAACAGATAAAAGATGAGCAGTCGGACAGACAGATACGCATATTCAAATCATATTTAAACTTCAAAATTGTTAGAAAGTGTTAAAAAAATACTTAATGTGAGCAGAAATGCAATTCTCGCAAATTTTCACTAAAAGCCCTTAATGTAACTGAACTGAAATTTTACGTGGTCCTGTAAATTTTAATGTTAATCATACTATTCTATAGGAAGCATTCGTTTATGCATATGAATAAATTTCAATTTTATTGAGATTTGTACAAAGTAAAGTTGTTAAATTTGGTTTATAAAAATACCTCTCATAGAATACAGTGCTTTGGAATACTTTCGTGTGTTCCTATACACAAACCAGAAGAGGTATTCACACCATTTTCAACAGGGAATATCTGATAGTGAACTCGAATAACATATATCAATTTCAAAAATTTTCATGAATATTTACGAGACAGACAGACGGACAGATATAGCAGGCTACGCCCGCTTCGCTGTTCACTGTATTTAAATCAATTTTTAAAAGATTTGAATCCCTATTTGTTATTTATATCATATTATAATTAAAAAGTTAAAAAATAAATAAATAAATAAATAATAATCGCTCTAAACCTTTCTTTGGGTATCTGCTGTCTACGGCAGTTCCTTTTCCGCTCGCGCTGCATAGGGTCCAGGTTGAAAAAACGTACAAAAAAACCTTTCCCGGCCACTTCAGTTTGGGTATTTATCAGTGACAAGTGGTGTTGCTACTATTCAAGAACTACGATTTAAAAGATGACTATATCGCAACCTTTATTAAATATTTTAATTATGTTTTTCATAGCCTTCACTCTGTACACTATAATATGTAAAAGCAGATTTTCACTTCAAAGGATTTAAATAAATAACAAACAAATACATGTTAATTAAACTAAAATTTTAATAAGTTTAATCCTTTCACTACATACTATAATTTTTTCCAATAACTGCAGTGTATATATATTTATTTATATAAAAATTAAAAGATCTTTCCTTTTAAAGGAATTAATTAAAAAATAAAAATAAGCTGCTGTTATAACGTATATATATATATGTTACCGCTAGAACGCGAAATCCGTTAATCTGCAGATTACTTAGCTAATCTGCAGATTAACTAAAATGACCCGTTAAAGTGCGGAATAAAGATTTTTCCGCATTTTAACTAGGTAATCTGCAGATTAACGGTTTCAGTATCGTTAAAGTTCAAATGTTTGTTTCGAGCCTTAGTTTTTTTTTTACATTCACTATGACGTCAAACAGCCATGTGATACAGATACGCGAATGACCTTCAAACATAACTAAAACTTTTACCCCTTCACTTCCGCTATGCTATGATGATAAACCGATAAACGGCAAACGCAAAATGTGGAGAATGTGAATGGAAGCCATGATTAGGTTTATTATCTGACTAACACAAAATTTAAAGTAACAAGTAAGTTATAATTGTTTTAATTTTGATTTTATTTCTATCTTTTTTAATTCTGTCAATATAAGTTTGATAAGGGTCTGTATTTTATTAATGAAATTTAATCTTAATTAAAAGCTGTTTCTCGTGAAACTCCATTTTGAATTATGAATATTAGATTTACATTACAGTAATTGTTTCCTTCCGAACTAAAACTATTAAACCATAATTTTTTAAGACTAATTTATTTTAAAATTGATTTAAATTACTGTTACTTACTGAAAAAAAAAAAAAAAAAAAAGATATATTAATTATTAACTTTGAAAAATATGGCATTTAATAAATACTTAATATGAAATTTTTGTACATTTTTTAGCATTTCATTACATTTTTTTTTTTTTTCTCTCTTTCAGTTTCAAGTTTCCTGTACATATTTTATACATCATGATTATATTTTTTATTTATTTATTTATTTATTTTTTAATTTTGTTCGCTTTTTCAGGTAATTTCGTTGTAGTTTATCACATAAAAAGTGTTAATAAAGGTTTTTTTTTTTTTTTTTTTGTAAAATTAATATATTTGCTAAACTTGTACAGATATAGGTATGCTGCAAAATGTAGTTTAATAAAGCATTGAAAACTGTCATTTTAATTTTCATGCATTCTAAAAAATGTTAAAGCAGTTTTAATTATTTGAAGTACTTCTTAAATAATGCTTCTGATTTGTTTAATTTAATATTTCTAGTAATATTTTATTTAATTTAATATTTCTAGTATTTAAATAGTAATAGCAATATAAGTTGTTAATAAAACTTTTTTTTTTTTTTTTAAATTTTAAATTGTTAAATATTTTTATTTTGAAAAGAAATCGTTACTGTATTACAATTCTAACATTTATTTATAAAATAGAATTTATTGAAAGCTATTATATTTCATATTAAAAATGAATAACATCTTCAAACTTATATTGACAGAATAAAAAAGATGAAATAAATAAAAAATGAAACAAATATAACTTTAAAAGATATAAAAATTAAAACACATACAGATTAAAATAAGTAAAGAAAGAAATAAAAAAGAAAAGAAAACTATTTTTTTTTCCGAATGAAAAAACAAATACAACACAGCATGCTGTAAAATTGCGACACCAGATATCTTATTTTCACTTTAACTAGTACCTAGTAGGTAATCTGCAGATTATCTAGGTAATTCGCAGATTACCTAGGTAATCTGAGAAATAAAACAATTTTCCTCACTTTAACGGATCACCCTAGTTAATGTGCAGATTACCTAGCTAATCTGCAGATTAACTGATTTCTGCACTTTAGCGGTAACATATACATTATTCATAAACGTAACTGTGATAAATAAGCTTTTAAATTTAAAATTTGATATACATAATTTTTTCTACTGCATTATCATTTGATTAAAAAAAAAAAAAAAAAAAAAAAAAGATTTTGCCTTGAAATAAATGAATTAATTAAAATAAAATAAATAAATAAAACTGCATAATAGTCTCATGGCTAAGATTCGCAGACGATTGAATTGTAAGAATAAATTTTAGAAAAGTAAAACACAGAAGCCAATGTTGTTAAAAATGTTTAAATTCGAAATTCGAAGAATTCTCAATGGGATGTACACCTCCAGGATCCCAGCTACCTTTCTGCCATGTTTTGTAGCTCTACGATCATGTAGCTCTACGTGTAAGTATCAGAGCGCAGACAAAAAAAAAAAAAAAAACAGATACACACACACATACTTCTCTTTATTTATATAGATAAAGATAACGGTATTTCTTTTTTTCGTAACGCACACTAAATTCATGAGTAATTTAAAAAAGTAAAACTTAACACTATATAAAATTTATGATAAACTTAATTGGACAAAAATAATAAGTAAGAAATGAATGAATTGAATAAGAATTAATTAAAATGAAAGAAACAATTTTAAAATTAAAGGAAATATAATGCTACTGTAAGTTGGTAAAAACCTTATTTATTTCATTTATGAAGGCGACCAAACTGTTTTCCGGTGATTTTTTTTTTTTTTTTTTTTTTTTTTTTTTTTCTGGATGACTATTTTTCGGTGACTTTCTTTCCTCTTTCCCTTACATACAAAGAAACAGTGACTTTTATTTATATTAAGATTATCGAAAGCAAAATAAAAAATCAATTTTTAAGAACTGCAAATGTACAAATTCATTCCTTAAAGCACAGGCAAATTCTTTTCGTTCTTTCTTTCTTTCTTTTTTCTTTTCTTTTGTGTGCGTGTGTATCTATATATCTATAATATTAAACCATTTGAAACATTGTACAAAAGGAAATATAAGTGCTGAAATATATCTCATTAGGAAAGTGAAAATTTAAATGAAAAGAAAAAGAAACAATTAGAATTCAAATAATGAAAGCATATAATATACCTAATACGTCTACATGGGCATCGGTTGATGATTGTATGCAAAATTAAATGAATTTCTATATATATATGGGAAGGCGTGTGTTATAGTTAATTGACAAAACTTTAGAATAGATTTATAGAAGTTTAAATATCTTGAGAGAATTTAAAAAGAGATATCTACTTGCAGTTGAGTTATTAATCTAATAATTAGTCATGTACGTCGAAAGAAAGAAAGAAAGGAAGAAAGAAAGAAAGAGAGAGAGAGAGAGAGAGAATAACGTAGAAAAACTAAATAATACATTAGAAGTACTTTTGCGATCGTGAATAATGAAATTACTTAATTAAACATTCTCAAAATCTAAAATGTATTTTTGGCTTAAAATTCATGTGATAAATCTTGATAATTTACATATGGAATAATCAAAGTGTTTCTATGATTTGTTCCATAAAAAATAAATAAATAAAACGAAATAAATAATTTTACTTAAAGATTAAATTGTGTACATACACTAGGAGGTTCGCGTTAACGACCCTCTTCACTTACCGTCGCCGGAAGCCCAAGCCAATGTTATTCTATAGGGAAATTTTCTTTACAAATAACTTATTAACTAATACATATTTTTAAATTCTGTTTTCACATTCAAAAAATTCCTAACTGTTAAACTGACAGACCCTTTTTTAAAAAAGTATTTTTTTTTTTTAATTTTTAATATTTTATTTTGAAATTAGAAAATGAAAAAAAATCACATATTGAATATTTGCATTTTGCAGCTTCAAAATAAAATATAAAAAATTAAAAAAATATTTTTTTATAAAAGGTCCGTCAATTTAACAGCTGGGAATTTTCAGAATGTGAAAACAGAATTTAAAAATATTTATTAGTTAATAAGTTATTTGTAAAGAAAAAATTCCCATAGAATAACATTAGCTTCGGCTTCTGGCGGCGGTCAGTGAATAGGGCCCTTAAGTAATATGAAGAACATAAATTCACTTAGTTTAATATATATATACAGTAAAATCTCTCTAAGTTGGACACCTACGGTTCCAAGAAAAAGTGTCCAACTTAGAGAGGTGTCCAACTTATAGGGGTTAGACATAATGTTAATGGATACATTCCGTTCCGAGAAAAAGCGTCCAACTTACAGGGGTGTCCAACTTGAGAGGTTTCACTGTATATATATATATATATAATTTGAATAATTTAATACCATTATAACACTCAGCAGACAAAAGATAGATGAAGATACCAACATATAATTAAATTTTAATTGAGATTTATTTCAAATCAATATTTACTTTTCTCGTTTTCAGAGGAATAGAGTTTTATACATATAACAAACAAATAAATAACCAGATTCACAAAACTAAAAAGACAAAGGCATAAGCTATGAAAACAAAAATATTTGAAATTGAAATTAATTTGAAGATTAACCGAACGTTATAATTTGACATGATGAAACGTCGTATAATAATAATAATAACAATAATAATAAAATTACTATGACTGTATCAAAAAACATTCAACAACAAAAAGGGAAAAAGTTTTGTATTTATATGTGTTTTCCATTATTTTTATATTTACTTAAAACAATTTGACGCGAGGATATTGTGTATCAATCTTAATAACAATCTAATGAAACTATTAAATACAATCAGAGATTAGTTAGCATATAAGGAAATTTATTCAAGATTTGTACGTTTATTCACATGATTATAAAGTTTCATATTTCTGGTTTCAATGTTTAATGAGATATGTGTCAAGCGTAAAAAGGGTACGATTGTTTGACTATCACACACCTATATTAAGAAATTAATAGCCATTATTAAATTAAATTAATTAATTGCCTTTAATTTATATAATTTAATATAAATGCGTTTAGCTTATCGAACTTAATAAATACATCATATTGAAATGAATAACATACGGTAAAATACATATACATATATATATATATATAATATATATTAGTAAACATAATATTTCTTAAGTGCATCGCAACATCACAGGAACGACCTCCTTTAAAGAAGGCGGAGTGAGAGCTGTCACAGCTATCAAACCAAAGAACTTCTACTACTCTCTTTTATATTCTTTGATCAAACTGTGCTAGATGGGAAGCAAACGTTTCGGGGGTCGTATAGCAAATTATTTTTCGGCTTTCATTGGGTAAAGCTGCTTTAAGAAAAGGAAGTCCTTATGATATTTTTTGCCACCTGCGAGGCTGTCACACCTGTCAAACTGTGCTATTTGGGAGGTAGCCAGTGGTGAAATTGAAAAAGGTTTAATATTAGTCATTTTGTAGGAAATTGGTTGATTGATACGAGTGTACTTGACCATATACTGTTAAAAATTCATTAATATAATGATTTTCTTCATGTAATATACAATCTTTTTAAAATTAAGCATTACACATCAAGTTAAAATATGTTAAAAATTGTAAACATTTGATATAAGTATTTATTGTTTTACATAATAAGGATTAGCTATGTTTGTTTTGGGTGTAAATGCTATTTTGGGTGCATGTTGAGTTACTCTGCAGCGTATTTGTTGTTAAGCTTTGATTCAGTAAATCATATGATTTTTAAATATATTTAGAAAATAAATAAAATTAGAAAAATTAAAGTTTTTAATTTTTAAAATGGTATAGACATTATTATATTATTAACTATGAATTTTTTGTAGTGTAATTTAAATCTTCATTTCATTGAGAAAGTTATTTCTAAAAGAATGGTACAGAAAATATTAAATATAGAATAATTTATTTCTTTATTTTAATAAATGTAGGTACATCAAGCCACAGGTTTGCAAAACTTAGGCAATACCTGTTATTTTAACTCTATCATCCAGTGTCTCGCAAATACAGTTCCTCTCGCTGATTATATAAATAGCGGAGAGTATGTCGAACACATACTAAAGTAATTATATATATTAGCTAACTTTAGAATAAATTATTTTAGTTTTAAAAAATATTAAAAAAAAAAAAAAATATTTTCCTTTTAAAAAAGACTCTAAGTCAAGTGAATTGTGTTTAAACACATTCATTTTTAATTTCAACCAGAAAACTAGTATGTTGTGGCCACCACAAGACTTTCTTCTATATTTTCCTATACATATTCAATCAGTAACAAAAAAAAAAAAAAAAAAAAAGATTTTTTTTTTCTAATTTTTTTTTTTTGTAAAAATTAATACATATTCAATCACTAACAATATTTAAAAAAAAAAAAAAAAAAAAAAAAAAATAATCGAATATATATATATATATATATATATTTTTTTTTTTGGTTAAAAGTAAAAAAAAATCGATAACTTTGTTTTAAATTATCTCAGATTTATAGTTCAACCATTCGTTTTAAAGGTATTGACGAGATCTTTCGAATGATACCCATCTTCAAAATTTACCCCCCACGGGGGAGGGGTACTTCCCCCCCAGGGGGGGAAGCAATGCCCCCCCATGCACAAAATTTTTTTCCTAGTTACGTACTACTATTATCAATAATTCATATTAATTTTACAATCACAAGTGTAAAATAACTAGTAGTAAAAGGCCGAGTACTCGGTTACTAGGCCAAAGTGCTACTCAGTGCAGCACTAATTTTATTTATACTTAAAAATTTATCAATGACTTTTGTCAACAGTTTTTCTATAAAGTTTTCTATTTTAAGACTGCTGTTTTTTAATTTAACTGGAAACCAGTTCCAGTTTTGTACCATATGGGGTTAATTATGCATATTGTATCAAGAAATGAAACCTTGATTACTTTCACTAAACTGTTACTTAACGTTGTCAGTTTTACATCGTTTTTACTTTCTTTTATATAAATAAGATGAAAAGAAGATTTGTAAAAATTTTCGACCTCTGTTTTTTCAATGTGTTTATACCTTTTGAGGTTTCCTACACTGTTAAAAAAATGCAGAAAAAATACAGAAATTCTCTGTAATTTCAGAAAAAAAGTCGTAAAATACGTTTTGTCTACGTAATTTTTCCGTAATTTACGCCTTTTTTTCTGAAATTACAGAGAATTTCTGTATTTTTTCTGCATTTTTTTAACAGTGTACACATGATTTATCCATTTTTGAAAAAAGTCTGAGTCTGTGACCAAAATTTAGTGGGGCTCACAAAACAATGAATGTAGTTTACAGAGAGCTTTGTATTTGGTTAGTCTTCGACATAAATTGATGTTGATTAGGTTTTTGACATGTTTTAGCTCAAGGGGTGGTACTTCTGTATTGCAATTTTCTCTATTCATTGGAAAGCTATATCTTTGCTTTTATTTATGTATTTGTGCACAGAACGTTATATGTAAGAGAAAACTATGCTGATTTAATTTGGATGCATATCATTTAGTAGGAGGCATTGTTAAATTGTAAATTTCTTTGATTCTGATAAAGCTATACCTTCACTTCTGTTGCTTATAAACACACAAACTGAATATGTGATATTATTAAAATAATATTCTGATTCAAATTGGTACATATTGACTAATAGATGACAGATAATATTGCTGTTACCCACTTTCTGCAATTTTTTTTTCCATTGCTACATCAGTATACATTGGTTAAAATTATAAAAATCTGTATTTGTAAAACTTTGGGAAGCTTTATTAATTGAATTTTTCTGCATGTTAACTGGTAGGCGATGTTATAATAAAAAAGATGGAGAGAGAGCAAATTTTTATAATGACCACAGCAACTGGTTTCATTTTTTTTTTTCTAAATTACGAGTGTATTGTGTTTCTTTTTTTATTTTCTTCTATATGTAATATAGAGAAAATATTGGATTCGCGAAAATTTTCGACCTCAGTTTTTTGACGGATCTACACGTTTTGGGATGTCCTGAACCCGAATTGATAGTTTTTAGAAAATGTCTGTCTGTCTGTCTGTATCATTTTTTTGTGGACGCTGTATCTCACGAACCAATGAATGAAATTTAACCAAACTTGGTATTAAGTTGCACCCTGACATGATCTGGAGGCCAGATGATTTGGGGATCAATAGCTCGACAGGTGGCGCTGTAATCGCATTTTATGCAAATTTTTAACATGGCAGCATAGGACAAAATTTCGTATAAATGGGCATAATGAGAGTTATTTTAAACTTGTGATTGTAAAATTAATATGAATTATTGATAATAGTAGTAGTTAACTAAGAAAAAAAAATGTGCATGGGGGGCATCGGTTCCCCCCCTGGGGGGGAAGTACCCCCCCCCCCCCGGGAGGGTTAAATTTTGAAGATGGGTATCATTCGAAAGATCTCGTCAATACCTTTAAAACGAATGGTTGAACCATAAATCTGTGATAATTTAAAACAAAGTTATCGATTTTTTTTACTTTTAACAAAAAAAATCGTATATATATATATTTTTTAACGAAATTTTACCAAACTTGGTATTTAGTTGGTCCCCGACATAAACTGGTGCTGATTATATTTGGGGATCAATAGCTCAACAGGAGGCGCTGTGATAGCATTTTATCTAAATTTTTAACATGGCAGTATTGGACAAAAATTCGTATAAATGTGCATAATAAGAGTTATTTTACACTTGTGATTGTAAAATTAATATGAATTATTGATAATAGTAGTACGTAACTAGGAAAAAAATTTTGTGCATGGGGGGGAAGTAACCCCCCCCCCCGTGGGGGGTAAATTTTGAAGATGGGTATCATTTGAAAGATCTCGTCAATACCTTTAAAGCGAATGGTTGAACTATAAATCTGTAATAATTTAAAACAAAGTTATCGATTTTTTTTACTTTTAACCAAAAAAAAAAAGAAGAAAAAAATTCGATTTTTTTTTTTTTTTTTTTTTTTTTAAATATTGTTAGTGATTGAATATGTATTAATTTTTACAAAAAAATAAATAAATAAATAAATAAAAAAAATATCTTTTTTTTTTTTTTTTTAATATTGTTACTGATTGAATATGTATAGGAAAATATAGAAGAAAGTCTTGTGGTGGCCACAACATACTAGTTTATTGTTTGTTTTAGCATTGATAATATTGTATTTCTTAGAATTAAGTTTTTTTTTTTTTTAATCTATTGTAAAAAAAAAATTCAATTTTGACTCCCTTTTTTTTAAAGAGATGAAAACGACGGAACTGGAGATCTATTCGAAGAATTTGCAGCTGTTATTAAAGCTTTATCGACGGGAGAGTATAAATCATTCTCTCCTAGAGATTTTAAGGTATTTTGAAAATTCTTTGTCTATATTTTGCAATAGTTTTGTTTTAATAATTCCAAAAATGTAACTTCTAAAAATTTTTTGATAGATTTGAAAAATATATAAATTACTTTAAGTTAATATGTTTTGAATCGGACCATTTTTTTAAATAAAATTAGCCTATTAAAAAAAAAAAAAAAAAAAAAAAACAACATTTAAAATGATGTCCGACGTTTGTTATGCTTTAAAAAATAACTTTCAAAACTAAAATATTTTGTATGCCTCCAATACCTCCAGAATTTTCGGAAGATACAAAGATCACAAAAATCCACCCAAAATGCGTCCTATTGTAAGCAAATGTGAAGATCCCGGGTATCCCCTCGAAAAATATGACAAATATCTATTTTTCCTTTCTCCCCCCTTCTGAAACTAGTTTGCACTCAATTGAAGAATTTATTAAAAAATTTTGTGAAATTGAATTAAACCAAAACCACATACTAGTAAGTTTTGATGTAGTTAACTGATATCCCTCCATCGATCTCAAGAAAATTACCGAAACCATTAGCACAAAAATGCAAGTGCTATGGCTGAATTTAAAGAAGCATGAAGTAAGGTTTTTTTTTAGTATATTTATAAAATTTGATTGTTTATAGTATAAGAATCTTATGTATATTAAAACACAGGGTTGCTTCTTTGAGAGCAAAATGAGAGCATTTGAACATGTGCAAAATTCTTATACTCAATCCCAAACGATCACATTCCTCTTATTAAATGTCAGGCAATATGAACATCAGGTCATCACAATTTCATTCCCATTGCGGGGATGCAGAAAAAGGAAAAGGTTTGGAGTTAAGGGGTTTAAGGTTACACAGAAGCTGGGCAGTGGGCGATTAGTGACGGTCTTGGATTTTTCCTTCGAAGTAATCCAGGGACGTGCAATCACAATTTTGATCCTCCACAGAAAAGATCAAAAGCAAACAAGAAGAAATGTGTACTTTTTTTTTTTTTTTTTAATCAGTTCTTTTTGATAATTATGTCATGATTGTTTTTCATGCATTCTAATGATTTTTAATAAATCATTTTTAAGCAGAAAAATGTAAATTACTCAAGATTTGATTTCACAACTTATATTCAATAAATTAATATATATATATATATATATATATTACATTGAGTGTAATTTTTGTCAAATGTTGTGCAAATTGAGAAGCGACACTTCAAATTTCGAAAATGTCTTTCTTGCAAATGCAACTCAGGAAATTTTTTGGATTTATGGTTTTGACATCGCACTAGATCTAAACTATGGGCATTTGGAGATGGCCTGGGCTTCAAGAGTGATCGAAAGACATGAAATCACAATTTTGATCCTCTGTCGATAAGTAACCCCCAAATGTATTATTTTTATAGAACATGGAGGAGATTGCAGCCACAACAAATTTTATGTGCAGCAGCTACCATTAATGTACACAACAATCTTTTGTCAGCTGGAGTGTCAATCCCACTGTTCTGTAATCACAAGCTCAAAACTCTGGTAAATGAATTACCCAGGCTCACTCATGAAGGGGCAGTAAGGAGAGTAAATGTTTGAGCCAAGTAACTGTGATTTAAATTTAAGTTAGTCGTGCCTAACAGGAAATATTTTTTCCATGAATTATACATTTTAAGTATATATCAGATTTTTTTTTCTTCTTCCCCTCCTTGAAAAGAGAATTAGACATGATCACAAATGTCTCTTGAAGGCTTACAAACTTTATCATGTGTACTTTAGAAATTTCGCTATCATAGTTTTTAAAATAGCTATTGAATACAGAGGAGCATACTCTTATATTTGATGATTTAAAAGATGATCAATTGTCTGAAAGCTTGTCCAGGCCACTTGGTCTAAACCATGCTAATAAAATCATTTAAAGTGTAAACAATTTTTAATTCATTCTGAAGAATCAATTGCTTGTGTATTTGATATAGCAAACAATTTTGGGTTTTAAAATATTTCTTTTCATATATGAATATTAAACAAAGTACCTTATTATTCAACTTCGTGCGTTGCAGAAGAGCTCTTTTTGGACGGGGGGCCCCTTCCGTCTTCAGTGTCGTCCGCACTTCGCGGCTGGCAGTCGTAGGTTTACCTACGACTGCTTACTAGACTTTTTGACTTTTTACTAGACTTTCTACTTACTAGACTTTTTGAGAATTTTTGAAATCTCTTGTCCAAAAAGTTTTTTGAAAAAGTTAAAAAAGCAAATATGTTAAGTTTTTTTTTTCGGGGGGGGGGGGGGGGGGGTCTGTAGTTTTTGCGCCCCTAGGCAGTCACCTAAACTTGCCTAATTGTAAAACCGGCCCTGCATATGTTGACGTTTTAATTAATATCTATGCAACTTAATTAAAAAATTTTATTTATTTTTCCCTATCCCCTTTAGAAGGTTTCTGTGCACCCAATTTTTGTACTTCTATGCTCACTGGGGACTGAATATATAGATATACAGACAGACAGACAAACTTTTCCTTTTACTGTTATAAAAAATAGTAAATTTGTTCAAGTAAAATAATACAGATCACTATTTAAAATTTTTCATACCTTAAAATTAATCCTTGAAAAACAACGAATATATTTCGGCTGTTGTCACAGCCATCTTCAACGTTGCGAATGACGAAACATTGGATTGCCTGTCTTCATAGTAAACAAAATCCTCCCGTTGATGTTTCCTCTTCACTTCATTTCGCGGTAGACAGGAGCTGTTGCCATTCTTTGGGAGGAAACATCAACGGGAGGATTTTGTTTACTATGAAGACCGGCAATCCAATGTTTCGTCATTCGCAATGTTGAAGATGGCTGTGACAACAGCCGAAATACATTCGTTGTTTTTCAAGGATTAATTTTAAGGTATGAAAAATTTTAAATAGTAATTGTAATCCTTTTGTCTTGTAATGAATAATACAGATCAGTTGCTTTAATATATGCAATGTATTACAGGGATATTAGTCTTATCAATAAAGAGGAATCATTTGTGGTGACTAGTTATCCTTTCTTGATGAGATATGCAGTTGTAGCTGTAGATAGGCAACCTGAGTGGAGAGTTTGCTCTTAGTCCTGAAAAATATCACAAAGAACCCCCAATAGATAATCGGCAGCACTGATTCACTTTTAGAGTGGGGCCCCAAGGGGTTTATTATTTATAGCAAAACGGTTGGAATGTGCTTTACGGTCCTTCTTGGCGACTCGCGGATAAAGATGCCAACCTTAGTAACCACGGTGTTTATGCGCCGCTGAACGATCGATGTTTGAAATGTGGTAACCTCCCCATGATGTTTTGAAACTATGATTTTCGCGTACGTTATTGTTGCCAAATGAATTTCGTGCATTTTAAAGACTCATGGAGTTTGTGTGAGACGTATTTAGTAATATTTTTTTTTTTGGTTTTTATATACGGGTTACTGATCGATGCGAAACGAAATTTCCTACGTTTTAAAGATTCATGGAGTTTGTGTGAGACGTATTTAGTGATATTTCTTTGGTTTTTATGTACGCTTTACTATGTACGCTTAAATAACACAACGGATCTAAATAAACTAAATGTTTTAATCAAAAACTTTGTTAGGTGGATTTTGTTACTAATTTATCTTAGCATATTTTAAGTTTGAAGAAAGAAACGCAAAAATAGTAAAAAAACAAGGACGATTATCCCAGAAATATGGCAACGCCATATTTTGGGCAGAGCTGCTAGAAGAGTCCATCCAAATGGAGCACCGAATGAAAAAACTTTCTTCCTTTCAATTTTGTAGGTTGGTAGAGAAATGATACATATCGTGGTAACAAATAAAAACTATGTATATATCTCTACATATGATTTTAATGTTAAATATATTTACAAAATGAAATTTGTCTAAAACAGTAATGCAATTTTAAAAAATATTATTAATCTTTAGGTACGTTGCATAAATTTCTATCTTGAATGGGAATAGATTTTTTACAAAAATAATATTCGCATTTTTACTTCATGGCTATTTATATAACAAAGCCCAGGAATCGGTTGTTTTCCAAGCAAAAAAATCTCTAATTGAAGTAAAAATGAATATCTGCCAAATATACAAAATAATAGCAATAATAATGTTTTATGTGTTCGGTCAAACAAAATAATTCAGACGCGTTACGGGTTATCAGTGAAAATTTGGGAATACAGTTTTGATTGTGTTAAATAACTACATTAAAATTAACGAAGTTTAGAAATTTTCATTTCGGTCATATAATCTTTAGCACAAATTACATTTCTTAATGCACAAACAAACAAATTATTAATATTACTGAGTATTTTGTAACATTATATCTCAATAATAACTATAAAATATTTTTATGATTTGATTTATAAAAAAAAAAAAAGTAAAAAAACTGTAAACGCGTATTTTAATATGAGTATTTTAAATACTTCCAATTATATTAGAGTATTGTTTTAACCTCACAACTAAATTTTTTCCCTGAATTGTATGTTTTAAACTTTGCTTTCCACAAAATTGTATAAAGGCAAAGAAAAAATATAAACATTTTCGATTTGAATTTGAAAACAAAATTGAAATACTAAAATCCTTAGATTTAATAGGAATAAGAAAAAGATAGAAATATCATTACGAGGAATGGTATTCAGATTTTTATCGCTTTTTCTGCCAAAGCGAATTTCTATTATTTTCGAAATAAATATCATTTGCTTTTTTATTTGAAGTACTATATTTTAAATTATTTATAAAATCTCAAGGAATTTCTTGACATTCTTTATTTTAAAGGAATACTTAAAGAATCACACAAATCACAGACTGGTTAAAAAGATTGTGTGTTTGTCTTTGAAAAATAATTTTCTCGTATCGTACAGCCTTACAATTTTCATTTTGAGATATTTAGGAATAACAAAGAAGTTTACTTCAATATTTGTTAAAGTTGTATTAATTTGATAAAGGTTTAATTTTTTCCCCTTTTTTATTTTATTCGCAAGATAAAAAGGTAATTAAATTTTTGAAAATTTTCGATTTCGGGTTTTAGACAAACTTATACGTTTGGAAATAACTAGAAATATAAAATTGTAATCCACTTCCTCATTTAGATGTACAAAATGTTTTATTTTATCTGAAGCAAATATTTTGCTCATTATTTTTATGATAGTGAAAAAAGTAAATAAAATGAAATAATATACCTCGAAATGAGGAACAACTCGAGAATATCTTTAGGGCGTTACTACTTCCCCTCTGTAAATCCCAAGAATACTGGGATTCACATGATCTTCAATGATTTGGGTCTTTTCAAAGAGTCCACAGTCTAAAAATGTACTGGATTTTCAAAATTACCAGGAAATGTAAGTTCAACTGTAGAAGCTATATGAAAATATTCCATAAAGTTTAATTGAAAATCTCTCCCATTTTCATTTATTTATTATTATTGTTATTATTATTATTATTATTATTATTTTACAGTGAAAATAATTAAAACTTTTTTTTTACTTTCAGCTTGTGCGTGCAATCTATATGGTTCTGTCAGGGATGATTGTGAGCAAATGACTGGACGTTGCGTCTGCAAGCAAGGGATTTCCGGAATGAAATGCGATGTATGTCCAGTAGGCACGGTGCTAGGCGCCGACGGATGCATGGACGGTAAGTTCGAATTCAATACGGGTTAAACCATTACAATTCTGGGAAGAAAAATAAATTATTATTTTTATTTTCTGTCACTATGACTTAAAACTAATCTACAGGTCAGGATTCTCAATGCCAAGTAAACTTATATAAACTTATACTCAATGCCAAGTATTACTTATTATTAAGCAGTTCAGTTTAAATTAGTTTTATTATCTCATTCTGTATATATATATATATATATATATATATATATATACATGTGTGTAAGATTAATTCGTTTAATAATGAAGTTTATTTCTGCACGACTTTCCGTTAATAGTTGCTCTCTATATACCCAATATGAGCATGACACAATCGAAAATTCCCATCTTTAAATGACCATGTATAACACAAAACGTATTTCTTTTTAATAGAAAACGGGATTATTTTACTTAGTTATGTAAATTAATTAATTAATCCTCCAAAAAACTGCATAGGATTTTCGTACTTATTTCTTATAAATTTTTATTTTCTGAAACCAAAACAGTCTGTGTTACGTTTTGGATTTTCAAAGTAATACATAAAATAAAAACGAATGATTTAATTATCTTACAAAGATAAATTTACAAAATTTATCTTACAAAGATAAATTTACATGAAGCCTTTCTTTAAATGATTTTGGTTTCATTTATCGCCCAATATTAATTTGGTTCCAATAATAATTTGGATTTTAATGAATTAAAATTTAAATTAGATGGTGACACTGGTAGAACATTTATGAATTTCAAATTTTACAGGTAAATAAGAAAAGAAATAAGATGCGAAAATTTTGCATGGGTTTGCTGGAAGCTTTAATTGCTTAACCCTTTCATGGTCATAAAAGCGCCATTAAAGGTATGCAACCACCATGGCCATTGCATACCTTTAATGGCTATGGGGCGCCACCAGTGGGCGCCAACTACTATTAAGAAAACCTAAGAATTAAAAAAAAGTAATATGTTTGCTGTGTTAAGCAAAAAATAAAATATCAGACATGCCAAGTCTCCTGCTTTTGGCAGGAGTCTCCTGCTTTTTGCTTGTTTTTCTATGCTCCTGATTTTCCACTCATTTCTCCTGCTTTTCTGATGTAATTTTTATCTATCCGTCTTAGCATAATTTATGCTTAAAATTTGTGGGATTGGGTAAAAAAATTTGAAAGAAAATTGAAACTTATCTTGCCCTGCAATTTATCAAGTTCAGTTTGAATGTGAATTAGTATACAATGCCTTGAAACTAATTTTTGCTAAGAATAAATTTTTAACTTTCATTTTTGCATAATAAAAAATGTCTATTATCAAAAGATTTTTTTTTTTTTTTTTTAAATACCATAACTATTGAAAACTTAAAGAATTCAAATTTCATTAGAATATAGCTGATATTTTCATTTCTTTAACAAAGATAATTAAGATTCTTATTGTTTTATATTAAGAGCAGAATGATCAAATCTGTCTATTTTGACTTAAATTGTAAACAACTGTATGTCTGAGGTTTTTTTTTTTTTTTTTTTTTTGATAGTTTGTTTTACTGCAAGAAACATATATTATTCATTTAATTTTAATACTGATGCTTTGTAAATACCTCCTGAGCTTATAAAGCTTTACTTAAATTTGCATTATTTTACTCATTTTTCTTACAAACTTTCTTGTTGGAAAAAACCTCGTGATTTCTGTTAAAAAATCTCCTGCTTTTTTGTCATTAGAAGTTGGCATCTCTGAAATATTTTTGCTAATGTCAGAATGTTATTATTATTATAGTAATTTCGTTTACAGATGAGTATGTACACTTCTTCTATTTTCTTTCTCTAATGCATTATTTAAGTTATCAGCACAGTTCATTGATAAGTTATTTTGGTGTCAAATGAGGGTGGGGGACTTAGGATTTGAAGTGGAATGTGTTACTATATTTTGTAATCAATTTGCTTATCTAATAACTCCTCATTTCTCAAAAAAAGAAAAAGAAAAATTCTCATTTTGGTTTTTTAATGCTAATAATTTCAAGGAATTTTTAGAAATGTTTTTAGTTTAAAATTAAAATAATAATAATAATTAGCTATTATACTATATTCTCTCTTTCTCTCTCTTTTTTTTCCTGGTTCCAGAGCACATTGAGCTAAATGTTTTCAATTGTTTCGTAACAGCAACCACTTTCTACATAATATTAGTTTTAATACAATCTCAAAAAGAGATTGTTAAACATTCCTAAAAGACTGTTTTTCATCTACAATAGGATAAAATTTGAATTTATATCTGTAATGTATAAATTCATTTATATGGGGACTCATTTTTGAAACTCATGGGTGCCAGGGACCCATGATTTTGAAAGTCTAGCGGCATCACTGATATATTATGATTTCCCTATCATTTAATTTAGCAACTTCTGTTATTTAAATTTATTTAAAAAAAAACTGTTAATTACTAAATGTTAAAGAAATTGAGTACAATCACTTTTTTTTTTTTTTTTACTTAGTTTATTTTTGCTGGTCATTCACAATATATCAGTTAGAATCCCTTAGAAAGATTTCATAGAGATGTACCTTCGACATATATTTCTCAAATAAATAACAATTGGTCATAATAAGTAATATTAGATTCACTTTTTAGTATTAATTAGAAAGTACATAATGAAATTCCTATAAAGAAACTGTTTATTTGATCTTTTTGAGAGTTAAACAGTTTTTGAACATGTTTATTAAATCTATATATATATAAAAGAGCAGAGTCTGTCTCTGTGTGTGTGTGAGTGTCTGTCTGTCCGCTATAGAAACCGAGGCCGTTTCACCGAGCGGGACCAAATTTCGCACGGTTAATGTTTATGACCCGAGAAAGACAACACTGCAAGCGATTTTACAGTGTTTTTACAGGGACACAAAGAAAAATTCTTTATCATTATAGCCTATGGGACCAAATTTTAAAAGTGCAATAGCATCTAAACGCCTTCTTCAATTGAGCTGAAAATTTATATGAATATTATAAATCACTGTTGCACTAACTATAAGCATTTTGGTGAATCTAGCATTTATAGGTTTTTACAGGGAAACAACGAAAAATTCTTTATCATTATGATCTATGGGCTCAAAGTTCAGTAGCGTTAAGTAAAACGTCGTGTAATATATGAAGAAAAATACTCAAACACTCTATTATGGTTTTCTCTCTTTTGTTTGTTTAACAACTCCTCTTTCTTTTTTTTATCTACAAAGCTGTTAATTACTCAATGTTCGGAAAGTCGAGTGGAGTCACTCCAGATTTTTTAAAAATAATTTTGTAAATTTTTTTTTCAATATTAGGAAAGATAATTTAGATGAAAATTTCTCAATGTGGGTTGCTCACAAAATAAGATAATGGGAACCTTGTGTCTTACAACTGTATTATCTGAACAAACATAATTATTACGTGTAAAAAAAAAAAAAAATCAATAAATTCTCATATTGAAAAAATAAATTGTTTTTTAAAGAAAATAGAAAAAGAATAAAATTTTTAATTGTTTGGATATTTTTTTTTTTTTTGATAGCTGAGCTTTTATCAAGGGACCATGTGTAAGCTTAAAATTATTCTTATTTTTGTGCATGGGAAAATTGCAATTAAAGGTTTGCAGCGTAATTTTGAAACTTAATTATTATTATTATTATAAAGTATTATGTAAAAATAGTTACAGTACTAAGATAAAAGGAAATTTAATGGTGGTATATAGAATTTGAAGAGGTAATTTAATTAAAATTTTTGTATACTTTCATATTGAGATAAAAATGTATTTATGAAATTTTGCTTCTTTTTCCTCTCTTCTTTCTTTCACATACTTTAGTTTTTCAGTACTTAATTAATGTTTTTTGGAGTTTTTTTTTTTTTTTTTAATTAACAAATATTTTTGTATGTAAAGTATCATTTACTTAGTTAATTCAGTATTTCAGTACTATTATAAATCTTCTAATCCATTATGATTGCATTTTTTTTTTCTCCTAAATAGGTTTGCTTATAGTTGCTGGCCAGAGACGTATCAAGAAGATAACTGACAGGCAGACATCTACAATAAAAGTATATCCATGTCACATAAATAAATAAACTATTAATTGAAAAAAAAAAAAAGTAGAAGAAGAATATCTTAATATTTATGACAAATTGTGCAAAGTGGTGTTTAAAGTTCCCCCCACCCCCCTCCATGTCACAGAAATAGATGTACTTTTCAAATTCGTAGAATTTTAAAGCAGAAAGAGAGATTCCTTGTAGTATCTAATAATTAATTTGCTTTTACATTATGTAGCTTAAATCCTTTTCTTACTGCATCATAATTTTACATTAACTTTTTTAATAAAGACCAAATAAAGCAAATTGAAATCGTTTTTAAGAGGCTTCAGTATTGATATTGCATATATTGTTGGTTGCCTTAATTTAGCTTTTTCTAAAAATGAATTTTATTTTGAAGACTTAGAAGTATAAAATAAAAGGTATTTTGTATGTTTTTTGTATGTATCCCTATTTATTCGTAATATATATTAACTGCAAATTAAAACAAATTGGCAACTATTTGAGCACCATATTAAATAACTTTACAATTATTTCAAGATTAGCTCTGGTTTACTTTAAGAATTTTGTCGCTTTTCTTTTGTCATCTTTTAATCAGTGGCAACCAATTCTGCTTGTTTCCCTCTCTCTTTTTCTTTTTAAGATCTTACATATATAAATTTATTGTTATTTTTTCTAATTGTCTATGAAAAGCTAAAAAGGAATTTAAGTTTTAATTAAGTGAAAATCCTATTCAAAGTTTGTAAATCAAGGAATTCTTAAATTGCTCCTGAATGTAATTTTTACAATAAAACATTTTTATAATGCAAAAAATCTTAAAAGCAACAACTAGTTATAAGGTTTTGGATATGCAATAACAACAAGTTCAATACACTTGTATCTATTAGTTTAGCTTGTTATTATTATTATTTTAATATAAAAATGTAAAACAAAATAAAAATGGCTTAGCAGAACTAAAGAAATTTGAAGCATAAAAGTTTTATTAAGTATAGAAATTTTTCCTAAAATTTAGTGTTTATTTAAAGAAAAGAATATATATATATATAATAAAATGTTTTCAAGTACTGTGTTAAAAAATAATAAAGTAAAAGGAGTTGTCTAGATAAAACAAAGGTAATATTAATAAGGAATACTAAAGTTTATTTAAGTGAAAATAAACAAAAAATTTCCAACATCTTTGAAAACATGACTAAGGGCATTTTCAATTTGAATTATATTTATTTAAAAGAACTTCAAAGAAGAAATTTGCATTAGATCAACAAATCATCAATAGCACTATTATAACAAAGTCCTTTGCTTCTAAATATTTTTTTCCCCTTGAAATATATTATTCTAATACTTTTTTTAAAAAACTTTATTTTACATTGATATGATACCGAGTGAATGTCGTAGAAGTAGAATATCATTACAACTGTCATTCCCCAGTGGCTTTTGTAACTGTTAGTATCTTTAATAAAGAGAGTTACTCATCTTAAATTAATGCATGGTTGCAAGGAAATAATGAAAAGTAAACAATCATTCATGAAGTCAAGTCAATTGAAGAAAACTGACAAGCATGTAGCATAATAGACCCTACATAATGAAGGATGCCACTGCCAGGAACAGCCAGACTTTTTTCCCAAATATAATATAGTGTTGGAATGTATGAGTGTGGTTGCAGAATTAAATAGTTATAATACTTTAATTATAATAGATAAAAATATATATAGTTATAAAATGCGATGTATAATATAGTTATATTTTATAATAGTTATAAAAATTAAAAGTGAGTGTTTAATGCAACTTAAATTATAATGGTAGAAGCTTTCAGTCTAAATATGGTAAGTTATATAAAAAATATTTCAATTAAATAAATGTTTGAAACATAAGTGAATTTACAATAAAATTTATTCAAAATGGTAAAAACTGAAATTTTTTTTATCTAGAGTCAAGACAATTTTACATTGAATAATTATAATTTGCATTCTTACCAGTGTTACAAGTGAAGTTCATAAAATTAAAACCTGGGACATAGTTTGACTCAGCCTGGATAATAGTCAAAATCTATTTACAAATGAAAGTTATTAAAAACAATTGTAAGAAAACGGCTCACTCTATAGGCTAACCACAAAATTATTCTCATAAACCTGTCTTATGCAGAGCAGGAGTGCACTTTTAAATAAAATTCAGTTATTAAATTAACCTACAGCACAGCTGCCATTGGCCTTTTTTTAAAAATTAATTTATTAATTTTATTAATTTAATTTAATTTAATTTTTTTTTTTTTTTTGGGGGGGGGGGGGGGGGTGTCCCTGTGGAAAAACAAGTTGTACATGACCTATTAATGCCATTTTAAATAGGGAACATTCCTTATAGTAAAAATGCATAATATGTATCATTTTTTAAATTCTGAAAATATTTACGAATGCTGGAGGCGAGCAGAAGAACAGATAAAAGATGAGCAGTCGGACAGACAGATACGCATATTCAAATCATATTTAAACTTCAAAATTGTTAGAAAGTGTTAAAAAAATACTTAATGTGAGCAGAAATGCAATTCTCGCAAATTTTCACTAAAAGCCCTTAATGTAACTGAACTGAAATTTTACGTGGTCCTGTAAATTTTAATGTTAATCATACTATTCTATAGGAAGCATTCGTTTATGCATATGAATAAATTTCAATTTTATTGAGATTTGTACAAAGTAAAGTTGTTAAATTTGGTTTATAAAAATACCTCTCATAGAATACAGTGCTTTGGAATACTTTCGTGTGTTCCTATACACAAACCAGAAGAGGTATTCACACCATTTTCAACAGGGAATATCTGATAGTGAACTCGAATAACATATATCAATTTCAAAAATTTTCATGAATATTTACGAGACAGACAGACGGACAGATATAGCAGGCTACGCCCGCTTCGCTGTTCACTGTATTTAAATCAATTTTTAAAAGATTTGAATCCCTATTTGTTATTTATATCATATTATAATTAAAAAGTTAAAAAATAAATAAATAAATAAATAATAATCGCTCTAAACCTTTCTTTGGGTATCTGCTGTCTACGGCAGTTCCTTTTCCGCTCGCGCTGCATAGGGTCCAGGTTGAAAAAACGTACAAAAAAACCTTTCCCGGCCACTTCAGTTTGGGTATTTATCAGTGACAAGTGGTGTTGCTACTATTCAAGAACTACGATTTAAAAGATGACTATATCGCAACCTTTATTAAATATTTTAATTATGTTTTTCATAGCCTTCACTCTGTACACTATAATATGTAAAAGCAGATTTTCACTTCAAAGGATTTAAATAAATAACAAACAAATACATGTTAATTAAACTAAAATTTTAATAAGTTTAATCCTTTCACTACATACTATAATTTTTTCCAATAACTGCAGTGTATATATATTTATTTATATAAAAATTAAAAGATCTTTCCTTTTAAAGGAATTAATTAAAAAATAAAAATAAGCTGCTGTTATAACGTATATATATATATGTTACCGCTAGAACGCGAAATCCGTTAATCTGCAGATTACTTAGCTAATCTGCAGATTAACTAAAATGACCCGTTAAAGTGCGGAATAAAGATTTTTCCGCATTTTAACTAGGTAATCTGCAGATTAACGGTTTCAGTATCGTTAAAGTTCAAATGTTTGTTTCGAGCCTTAGTTTTTTTTTTACATTCACTATGACGTCAAACAGCCATGTGATACAGATACGCGAATGACCTTCAAACATAACTAAAACTTTTACCCCTTCACTTCCGCTATGCTATGATGATAAACCGATAAACGGCAAACGCAAAATGTGGAGAATGTGAATGGAAGCCATGATTAGGTTTATTATCTGACTAACACAAAATTTAAAGTAACAAGTAAGTTATAATTGTTTTAATTTTGATTTTATTTCTATCTTTTTTAATTCTGTCAATATAAGTTTGATAAGGGTCTGTATTTTATTAATGAAATTTAATCTTAATTAAAAGCTGTTTCTCGTGAAACTCCATTTTGAATTATGAATATTAGATTTACATTACAGTAATTGTTTCCTTCCGAACTAAAACTATTAAACCATAATTTTTTAAGACTAATTTATTTTAAAATTGATTTAAATTACTGTTACTTACTGAAAAAAAAAAAAAAAAAAGATATATTAATTATTAACTTTGAAAAATATGGCATTTAATAAATACTTAATATGAAATTTTTGTACATTTTTTAGCATTTCATTACATTTTTTTTTTTTTTTCTCTCTTTCAGTTTCAAGTTTCCTGTACATATTTTATACATCATGATTATATTTTTTATTTATTTATTTATTTATTTTTTAATTTTGTTCGCTTTTTCAGGTAATTTCGTTGTAGTTTATCACATAAAAAGTGTTAATAAAGGTTTTTTTTTTTTTTTTTTTTGTAAAATTAATATATTTGCTAAACTTGTACAGATATAGGTATGCTGCAAAATGTAGTTTAATAAAGCATTGAAAACTGTCATTTTAATTTTCATGCATTCTAAAAAATGTTAAAGCAGTTTTAATTATTTGAAGTACTTCTTAAATAATGCTTCTGATTTGTTTAATTTAATATTTCTAGTAATATTTTATTTAATTTAATATTTCTAGTATTTAAATAGTAATAGCAATATAAGTTGTTAATAAAACTTTTTTTTTTTTTTTTAATTTTAAATTGTTAAATATTTTTATTTTGAAAAGAAATCGTTACTGTTTTACAATTCTAACATTTATTTATAAAATAGAATTTATTGAAAGCTATTATATTTCATATTAAAAATGAATAACATCTTCAAACTTATATTGACAGAATAAAAAAGATGAAATAAATAAAAAATGAAACAAATATAACTTTAAAAGATATAAAAATTAAAACACATACAGATTAAAATAAGTAAAGAAAGAAATAAAAAAGAAAAGAAAACTATTTTTTTTTCCGAATGAAAAAACAAATACAACACAGCATGCTGTAAAATTGCGACACCAGATATCTTATTTTCACTTTAACTAGTACCTAGTAGGTAATCTGCAGATTATCTAGGTAATTCGCAGATTACCTAGGTAATCTGAGAAATAAAACAATTTTCCTCACTTTAACGGATCACCCTAGTTAATGTGCAGATTACCTAGCTAATCTGCAGATTAACTGATTTACATTATTCATAAACGTAACTGTGATAAATAAGCTTTTAAATTTAAAATTTGATATACATAATTTTTTCTACTGCATTATCATTTGATTAAAAAAAAAAAAAAAAAAAAAAAAAAAAGATTTTGCCTTGAAATAAATGAATTAATTAAAATAAAATAAATAAATAAAACTGCATAATAGTCTCATGGCTAAGATTCGCAGACGATTGAATTGTAAGAATAAATTTTAGAAAAGTAAAACACAGAAGCCAATGTTTAAAACTGAAAAAAAGTAGTTAAAAATGTTTAAATTCGAAATTCGAAGAATTCTCAATGGGATGTACACCTCCAGGATCCCAGCTACCTTTCTGCCATGTTTTGTAGCTCTACGATCATGTAGCTCTACGTGTAAGTATCAGAGCGCAGACAAAAAAAAAAAAAAAAAAAACAGATACACACACACATACTTCTCTTTATTTATATAGATAAAGATAACGGTATTTCTTTTTTTCGTAACGCACACTAAATTCATGAGTAATTTAAAAAAGTAAAACTTAACACTATATAAAATTTATGATAAACTTAATTGGACAAAAATAATAAGTAAGAAATGAATGAATTGAATAAGAATTAATTAAAATGAAAGAAACAATTTTAAAATTAAAGGAAATATAATGCTACTGTAAGTTGGTAAAAACCTTATTTATTTCATTTATGAAGGCGACCAAACTGTTTTCCGGTGATTTTTTTTTTTTTTTTTTTTTTTTTTTTTTTCTGGATGACTATTTTTCGGTGACTTTCTTTCCTCTTTCCCTTACATACAAAGAAACAGTGACTTTTATTTATATTAAGATTATCGAAAGCAAAATAAAAAATCAATTTTTAAGAACTGCAAATGTACAAATTCATTCCTTAAAGCACAGGCAAATTCTTTTCGTTCTTTCTTTCTTTCTTTTTTCTTTTCTTTTGTGTGCGTGTGTATCTATATATCTATAATATTAAACCATTTGAAACATTGTACAAAAGGAAATATAAGTGCTGAAATATATCTCATTAGGAAAGTGAAAATTTAAATGAAAAGAAAAAGAAACAATTAGAATTCAAATAATGAAAGCATATAATATACCTAATACGTCTACATGGGCATCGGTTGATGATTGTATGCAAAATTAAATGAATTTCTATATATATATGGGAAGGCGTGTGTTATAGTTAATTGACAAAACTTTAGAATAGATTTATAGAAGTTTAAATATCTTGAGAGAATTTAAAAAGAGATATCTACTTGCAGTTGAGTTATTAATCTAATAATTAGTCATGTACGTCGAAAGAAAGAAAGAAAGGAAGAAAGAAAGAAAGAGAGAGAGAGAGAGAGAGAGAATGAATAACGTAGAAAAACTAAATAATACATTAGAAGTACTTTTGCGATCGTGAATAATGAAATTACTTAATTAAACATTCTCAAAATCTAAAATGTATTTTTGGCTTAAAATTCATGTGATAAATCTTGATAATTTACATATGGAATAATCAAAGTGTTTCTATGATTTGTTCCATAAAAAATAAATAAATAAAACGAAATAAATAATTTTACTTAAAGATTAAATTGTGTACATACACTAGGAGGTTCGCGTTAACGACCCTCTTCACTTACCGTCGCCGGAAGCCCAAGCCAATGTTATTCTATAGGGAAATTTTCTTTACAAATAACTTATTAACTAATACATATTTTTAAATTCTGTTTTCACATTCAAAAAATTCCTAACTGTTAAACTGACAGACCCTTTTTTAAAAAAGTATTTTTTTTTTTTAATTTTTAATATTTTATTTTGAAATTAGAAAATGAAAAAAAATCACATATTGAATATTTGCATTTTGCAGCTTCAAAATAAAATATAAAAAATTAAAAAAATATTTTTTTATAAAAGGTCCGTCAATTTAACAGCTGGGAATTTTCAGAATGTGAAAACAGAATTTAAAAATATTTATTAGTTAATAAGTTATTTGTAAAGAAAAAATTCCCATAGAATAACATTAGCTTCGGCTTCTGGCGGCGGTCAGTGAATAGGGCCCTTAAGTAATATGAAGAACATAAATTCACTTAGTTTAATATATATATACAGTAAAATCTCTCTAAGTTGGACACCTACGGTTCCAAGAAAAAGTGTCCAACTTAGAGAGGTGTCCAACTTATAGGGGTTAGACATAATGTTAATGGATACATTCCGTTCCGAGAAAAAGCGTCCAACTTACAGGGGTGTCCAACTTGAGAGGTTTCACTGTATATATATATATATATAATTTGAATAATTTAATACCATTATAACACTCAGCAGACAAAAGATAGATGAAGATACCAACATATAATTAAATTTTAATTGAGATTTATTTCAAATCAATATTTACTTTTCTCGTTTTCAGAGGAATAGAGTTTTATACATATAACAAACAAATAAATAACCAGATTCACAAAACTAAAAAGACAAAGGCATAAGCTATGAAAACAAAAATATTTGAAATTGAAATTAATTTGAAGATTAACCGAACGTTATAATTTGACATGATGAAACGTCGTATAATAATAATAATAACAATAATAATAAAATTACTATGACTGTATCAAAAAACATTCAACAACAAAAAGGGAAAAAGTTTTGTATTTATATGTGTTTTCCATTATTTTTATATTTACTTAAAACAATTTGACGCGAGGATATTGTGTATCAATCTTAATAACAATCTAATGAAACTATTAAATACAATCAGAGATTAGTTAGCATATAAGGAAATTTATTCAAGATTTGTACGTTTATTCACATGATTATAAAGTTTCATATTTCTGGTTTCAATGTTTAATGAGATATGTGTCAAGCGTAAAAAGGGTACGATTGTTTGACTATCACACACCTATATTAAGAAATTAATAGCCATTATTAAATTAAATTAATTAATTGCCTTTAATTTATATAATTTAATATAAATGCGTTTAGCTTATCGAACTTAATAAATACATCATATTGAAATGAATAACATACGGTAAAATACATATACATATATATATATATATAATATATATTAGTAAACATAATATTTCTTAAGTGCATCGCAACATCACAGGAACGACCTCCTTTAAAGAAGGCGGAGTGAGAGCTGTCACAGCTATCAAACCAAAGAACTTCTACTACTCTCTTTTATATTCTTTGATCAAACTGTGCTAGATGGGAAGCAAACGTTTCGGGGGTCGTATAGCAAATTATTTTTCGGCTTTCATTGGGTAAAGCTGCTTTAAGAAAAGGAAGTCCTTATGATATTTTTTGCCACCTGCGAGGCTGTCACACCTGTCAAACTGTGCTATTTGGGAGGTAGCCAGTGGTGAAATTGAAAAAGGTTTAATATTAGTCATTTTGTAGGAAATTGGTTGATTGATACGAGTGTACTTGACCATATACTGTTAAAAATTCATTAATATAATGATTTTCTTCATGTAATATACAATCTTTTTAAAATTAAGCATTACACATCAAGTTAAAATATGTTAAAAATTGTAAACATTTGATATAAGTATTTATTGTTTTACATAATAAGGATTAGCTATGTTTGTTTTGGGTGTAAATGCTATTTTGGGTGCATGTTGAGTTACTCTGCAGCGTATTTGTTGTTAAGCTTTGATTCAGTAAATCATATGATTTTTAAATATATTTAGAAAATAAATAAAATTAGAAAAATTAAAGTTTTTAATTTTTAAAATGGTATAGACATTATTATATTATTAACTATGAATTTTTTGTAGTGTAATTTAAATCTTCATTTCATTGAGAAAGTTATTTCTAAAAGAATGGTACAGAAAATATTAAATATAGAATAATTTATTTCTTTATTTTAATAAATGTAGGTACATCAAGCCACAGGTTTGCAAAACTTAGGCAATACCTGTTATTTTAACTCTATCATCCAGTGTCTCGCAAATACAGTTCCTCTCGCTGATTATATAAATAGCGGAGAGTATGTCGAACACATACTAAAGTAATTATATATATTAGCTAACTTTAGAATAAATTATTTTAGTTTTAAAAAATATTAAAAAAAAAAAAAAATATTTTCCTTTTAAAAAAGACTCTAAGTCAAGTGAATTGTGTTTAAACACATTCATTTTTAATTTCAACCAGAAAACTAGTATGTTGTGGCCACCACAAGACTTTCTTCTATATTTTCCTATACATATTCAATCAGTAACAAAAAAAAAAAAAAAAAAAAAAAGATTTTTTTTTTCTAATTTTTTTTTTTTGTAAAAATTAATACATATTCAATCACTAACAATATTTAAAAAAAAAAAAAAAAAAAAAAAAAATAATCGAATATATATATATATATATATATATATTTTTTTTTTTTGGTTAAAAGTAAAAAAAAATCGATAACTTTGTTTTAAATTATCTCAGATTTATAGTTCAACCATTCGTTTTAAAGGTATTGACGAGATCTTTCGAATGATACCCATCTTCAAAATTTACCCCCCACGGGGGAGGGGTACTTCCCCCCCAGGGGGGGAAGCGATGCCCCCCCATGCACAAAATTTTTTTCCTAGTTACGTACTACTATTATCAATAATTCATATTAATTTTACAATCACAAGTGTAAAATAACTAGTAGTAAAAGGCCGAGTACTCGGTTACTAGGCCAAAGTGCTACTCAGTGCAGCACTAATTTTATTTATACTTAAAAATTTATCAATGACTTTTGTCAACAGTTTTTCTATAAAGTTTTCTATTTTAAGACTGCTGTTTTTTAATTTAACTGGAAACCAGTTCCAGTTTTGTACCATATGGGGTTAATTATGCATATTGTATCAAGAAATGAAACCTTGATTACTTTCACTAAACTGTTACTTAACGTTGTCAGTTTTACATCGTTTTTACTTTCTTTTATATAAATAAGATGAAAAGAAGATTTGTAAAAATTTTCGACCTCTGTTTTTTCAATGTGTTTATACCTTTTGAGGTTTCCTACACTGTTAAAAAAATGCAGAAAAAATACAGAAATTCTCTGTAATTTCAGAAAAAAAGTCGTAAAATACGTTTTGTCTACGTAATTTTTCCGTAATTTACGCCTTTTTTTCTGAAATTACAGAGAATTTCTGTATTTTTTCTGCATTTTTTTAACAGTGTACACATGATTTATCCATTTTTGAAAAAAGTCTGAGTCTGTGACCAAAATTTAGTGGGGCTCACAAAACAATGAATGTAGTTTACAGAGAGCTTTGTATTTGGTTAGTCTTCGACATAAATTGATGTTGATTAGGTTTTTGACATGTTTTAGCTCAAGGGGTGGTACTTCTGTATTGCAATTTTCTCTATTCATTGGAAAGCTATATCTTTGCTTTTATTTATGTATTTGTGCACAGAACGTTATATGTAAGAGAAAACTATGCTGATTTAATTTGGATGCATATCATTTAGTAGGAGGCATTGTTAAATTGTAAATTTCTTTGATTCTGATAAAGCTATACCTTCACTTCTGTTGCTTATAAACACACAAACTGAATATGTGATATTATTAAAATAATATTCTGATTCAAATTGGTACATATTGACTAATAGATGACAGATAATATTGCTGTTACCCACTTTCTGCAATTTTTTTTTCCATTGCTACATCAGTATACATTGGTTAAAATTATAAAAATCTGTATTTGTAAAACTTTGGGAAGCTTTATTAATTGAATTTTTCTGCATGTTAACTGGTAGGCGATGTTATAATAAAAAAGATGGAGAGAGAGCAAATTTTTATAATGACCACAGCAACTGGTTTCATTTTTTTTTTTCTAAATTACGAGTGTATTGTGTTTCTTTTTTTATTTTCTTCTATATGTAATATAGAGAAAATATTGGATTCGCGAAAATTTTCGACCTCAGTTTTTTGACGGATCTACACGTTTTGGGATGTCCTGAACCCGAATTGATAGTTTTTAGAAAATGTCTGTCTGTCTGTCTGTATCATTTTTTTGTGGACGCTGTATCTCACGAACCAATGAATGAAATTTAACCAAACTTGGTATTAAGTTGCACCCTGACATGATCTGGAGGCCAGATGATTTGGGGATCAATAGCTCGACAGGTGGCGCTGTAATCGCATTTTATGCAAATTTTTAACATGGCAGCATAGGACAAAATTTCGTATAAATGGGCATAATGAGAGTTATTTTAAACTTGTGATTGTAAAATTAATATGAATTATTGATAATAGTAGTAGTTAACTAAGAAAAAAAAATGTGCATGGGGGGCATCGGTTCCCCCCCTGGGGGGGAAGTACCCCCCCCCCCCCGGGAGGGTTAAATTTTGAAGATGGGTATCATTCGAAAGATCTCGTCAATACCTTTAAAACGAATGGTTGAACCATAAATCTGTGATAATTTAAAACAAAGTTATCGATTTTTTTTACTTTTAACAAAAAAAATCGTATATATATATATTTTTTAACGAAATTTTACCAAACTTGGTATTTAGTTGGTCCCCGACATAAACTGGTGCTGATTATATTTGGGGATCAATAGCTCAACAGGAGGCGCTGTGATAGCATTTTATCTAAATTTTTAACATGGCAGTATTGGACAAAAATTCGTATAAATGTGCATAATAAGAGTTATTTTACACTTGTGATTGTAAAATTAATATGAATTATTGATAATAGTAGTACGTAACTAGGAAAAAAATTTTGTGCATGGGGGGGAAGTAACCCCCCCCCCCCCCCCGTGGGGGGTAAATTTTGAAGATGGGTATCATTTGAAAGATCTCGTCAATACCTTTAAAGCGAATGGTTGAACTATAAATCTGTAATAATTTAAAACAAAGTTATCGATTTTTTTTACTTTTAACCAAAAAAAAAAAGAAGAAAAAAATTCGATTTTTTTTTTTTTTTTTTTTTTTTTAAATATTGTTAGTGATTGAATATGTATTAATTTTTACAAAAAAATAAATAAATAAATAAATAAAAAAAATATCTTTTTTTTTTTTTTTTTAATATTGTTACTGATTGAATATGTATAGGAAAATATAGAAGAAAGTCTTGTGGTGGCCACAACATACTAGTTTATTGTTTGTTTTAGCATTGATAATATTGTATTTCTTAGAATTAAGTTTTTTTTTTTTTTAATCTATTGTAAAAAAAAAATTCAATTTTGACTCCCTTTTTTTTAAAGAGATGAAAACGACGGAACTGGAGATCTATTCGAAGAATTTGCAGCTGTTATTAAAGCTTTATCGACGGGAGAGTATAAATCATTCTCTCCTAGAGATTTTAAGGTATTTTGAAAATTCTTTGTCTATATTTTGCAATAGTTTTGTTTTAATAATTCCAAAAATGTAACTTCTAAAAATTTTTTGATAGATTTGAAAAATATATAAATTACTTTAAGTTAATATGTTTTGAATCGGACCATTTTTTTAAATAAAATTAGCCTATTAAAAAAAAAAAAAAAAAAAAAAAACAACATTTAAAATGATGTCCGACGTTTGTTATGCTTTAAAAAATAACTTTCAAAACTAAAATATTTTGTATGCCTCCAATACCTCCAGAATTTTCGGAAGATACAAAGATCACAAAAATCCACCCAAAATGCGTCCTATTGTAAGCAAATGTGAAGATCCCGGGTATCCCCTCGAAAAATATGACAAATATCTATTTTTCCTTTCTCCCCCCTTCTGAAACTAGTTTGCACTCAATTGAAGAATTTATTAAAAAATTTTGTGAAATTGAATTAAACCAAAACCACATACTAGTAAGTTTTGATGTAGTTAACTGATATCCCTCCATCGATCTCAAGAAAATTACCGAAACCATTAGCACAAAAATGCAAGTGCTATGGCTGAATTTAAAGAAGCATGAAGTAAGGTTTTTTTTTAGTATATTTATAAAATTTGATTGTTTATAGTATAAGAATCTTATGTATATTAAAACACAGGGTTGCTTCTTTGAGAGCAAAATGAGAGCATTTGAACATGTGCAAAATTCTTATACTCAATCCCAAACGATCACATTCCTCTTATTAAATGTCAGGCAATATGAACATCAGGTCATCACAATTTCATTCCCATTGCGGGGATGCAGAAAAAGGAAAAGGTTTGGAGTTAAGGGGTTTAAGGTTACACAGAAGCTGGGCAGTGGGCGATTAGTGACGGTCTTGGATTTTTCCTTCGAAGTAATCCAGGGACGTGCAATCACAATTTTGATCCTCCACAGAAAAGATCAAAAGCAAACAAGAAGAAATGTGTACTTTTTTTTTTTTTTTTTAATCAGTTCTTTTTGATAATTATGTCATGATTGTTTTTCATGCATTCTAATGATTTTTAATAAATCATTTTTAAGCAGAAAAATGTAAATTACTCAAGATTTGATTTCACAACTTATATTCAATAAATTAATATATATATATATATATATATATTACATTGAGTGTAATTTTTGTCAAATGTTGTGCAAATTGAGAAGCGACACTTCAAATTTCGAAAATGTCTTTCTTGCAAATGCAACTCAGGAAATTTTTTGGATTTATGGTTTTGACATCGCACTAGATCTAAACTATGGGCATTTGGAGATGGCCTGGGCTTCAAGAGTGATCGAAAGACATGAAATCACAATTTTGATCCTCTGTCGATAAGTAACCCCCAAATGTATTATTTTTATAGAACATGGAGGAGATTGCAGCCACAACAAATTTTATGTGCAGCAGCTACCATTAATGTACACAACAATCTTTTGTCAGCTGGAGTGTCAATCCCACTGTTCTGTAATCACAAGCTCAAAACTCTGGTAAATGAATTACCCAGGCTCACTCATGAAGGGGCAGTAAGGAGAGTAAATGTTTGAGCCAAGTAACTGTGATTTAAATTTAAGTTAGTCGTGCCTAACAGGAAATATTTTTTCCATGAATTATACATTTTAAGTATATATCAGATTTTTTTTTCTTCTTCCCCTCCTTGAAAAGAGAATTAGACATGATCACAAATGTCTCTTGAAGGCTTACAAACTTTATCATGTGTACTTTAGAAATTTCGCTATCATAGTTTTTAAAATAGCTATTGAATACAGAGGAGCATACTCTTATATTTGATGATTTAAAAGATGATCAATTGTCTGAAAGCTTGTCCAGGCCACTTGGTCTAAACCATGCTAATAAAATCATTTAAAGTGTAAACAATTTTTAATTCATTCTGAAGAATCAATTGCTTGTGTATTTGATATAGCAAACAATTTTGGGTTTTAAAATATTTCTTTTCATATATGAATATTAAACAAAGTACCTTATTATTCAACTTCGTGCGTTGCAGAAGAGCTCTTTTTGGACGGGGGGCCCCTTCCGTCTTCAGTGTCGTCCGCACTTCGCGGCTGGCAGTCGTAGGTTTACCTACGACTGCTTACTAGACTTTTTGACTTTTTACTAGACTTTCTACTTACTAGACTTTTTGAGAATTTTTGAAATCTCTTGTCCAAAAAGTTTTTTGAAAAAGTTAAAAAAGCAAATATGTTAAGTTTTTTTTTTCGGGGGGGGGGGGGGGGGGTCTGTAGTTTTTGCGCCCCTAGGCAGTCACCTAAACTTGCCTAATTGTAAAACCGGCCCTGCATATGTTGACGTTTTAATTAATATCTATGCAACTTAATTAAAAAATTTTATTTATTTTTCCCTATCCCCTTTAGAAGGTTTCTGTGCACCCAATTTTTGTACTTCTATGCTCACTGGGGACTGAATATATAGATATACAGACAGACAGACAAACTTTTCCTTTTACTGTTATAAAAAATAGTAAATTTGTTCAAGTAAAATAATACAGATCACTATTTAAAATTTTTCATACCTTAAAATTAATCCTTGAAAAACAACGAATATATTTCGGCTGTTGTCACAGCCATCTTCAACGTTGCGAATGACGAAACATTGGATTGCCTGTCTTCATAGTAAACAAAATCCTCCCGTTGATGTTTCCTCTTCACTTCATTTCGCGGTAGACAGGAGCTGTTGCCATTCTTTGGGAGGAAACATCAACGGGAGGATTTTGTTTACTATGAAGACCGGCAATCCAATGTTTCGTCATTCGCAATGTTGAAGATGGCTGTGACAACAGCCGAAATACATTCGTTGTTTTTCAAGGATTAATTTTAAGGTATGAAAAATTTTAAATAGTAATTGTAATCCTTTTGTCTTGTAATGAATAATACAGATCAGTTGCTTTAATATATGCAATGTATTACAGGGATATTAGTCTTATCAATAAAGAGGAATCATTTGTGGTGACTAGTTATCCTTTCTTGATGAGATATGCAGTTGTAGCTGTAGATAGGCAACCTGAGTGGAGAGTTTGCTCTTAGTCCTGAAAAATATCACAAAGAACCCCCAATAGATAATCGGCAGCACTGATTCACTTTTAGAGTGGGGCCCCAAGGGGTTTATTATTTATAGCAAAACGGTTGGAATGTGCTTTACGGTCCTTCTTGGCGACTCGCGGATAAAGATGCCAACCTTAGTAACCACGGTGTTTATGCGCCGCTGAACGATCGATGTTTGAAATGTGGTAACCTCCCCATGATGTTTTGAAACTATGATTTTCGCGTACGTTATTGTTGCCAAATGAATTTCGTGCATTTTAAAGACTCATGGAGTTTGTGTGAGACGTATTTAGTAATATTTTTTTTTTTGGTTTTTATATACGGGTTACTGATCGATGCGAAACGAAATTTCCTACGTTTTAAAGATTCATGGAGTTTGTGTGAGACGTATTTAGTGATATTTCTTTGGTTTTTATGTACGCTTTACTATGTACGCTTAAATAACACAACGGATCTAAATAAACTAAATGTTTTAATCAAAAACTTTGTTAGGTGGATTTTGTTACTAATTTATCTTAGCATATTTTAAGTTTGAAGAAAGAAACGCAAAAATAGTAAAAAAACAAGGACGATTATCCCAGAAATATGGCAACGCCATATTTTGGGCAGAGCTGCTAGAAGAGTCCATCCAAATGGAGCACCGAATGAAAAAACTTTCTTCCTTTCAATTTTGTAGGTTGGTAGAGAAATGATACATATCGTGGTAACAAATAAAAACTATGTATATATCTCTACATATGATTTTAATGTTAAATATATTTACAAAATGAAATTTGTCTAAAACAGTAATGCAATTTTAAAAAATATTATTAATCTTTAGGTACGTTGCATAAATTTCTATCTTGAATGGGAATAGATTTTTTACAAAAATAATATTCGCATTTTTACTTCATGGCTATTTATATAACAAAGCCCAGGAATCGGTTGTTTTCCAAGCAAAAAAATCTCTAATTGAAGTAAAAATGAATATCTGCCAAATATACAAAATAATAGCAATAATAATGTTTTATGTGTTCGGTCAAACAAAATAATTCAGACGCGTTACGGGTTATCAGTGAAAATTTGGGAATACAGTTTTGATTGTGTTAAATAACTACATTAAAATTAACGAAGTTTAGAAATTTTCATTTCGGTCATATAATCTTTAGCACAAATTACATTTCTTAATGCACAAACAAACAAATTATTAATATTACTGAGTATTTTGTAACATTATATCTCAATAATAACTATAAAATATTTTTATGATTTGATTTATAAAAAAAAAAAAAGTAAAAAAACTGTAAACGCGTATTTTAATATGAGTATTTTAAATACTTCCAATTATATTAGAGTATTGTTTTAACCTCACAACTAAATTTTTTCCCTGAATTGTATGTTTTAAACTTTGCTTTCCACAAAATTGTATAAAGGCAAAGAAAAAATATAAACATTTTCGATTTGAATTTGAAAACAAAATTGAAATACTAAAATCCTTAGATTTAATAGGAATAAGAAAAAGATAGAAATATCATTACGAGGAATGGTATTCAGATTTTTATCGCTTTTTCTGCCAAAGCGAATTTCTATTATTTTCGAAATAAATATCATTTGCTTTTTTATTTGAAGTACTATATTTTAAATTATTTATAAAATCTCAAGGAATTTCTTGACATTCTTTATTTTAAAGGAATACTTAAAGAATCACACAAATCACAGACTGGTTAAAAAGATTGTGTGTTTGTCTTTGAAAAATAATTTTCTTGTATCGTACAGCCTTACAATTTTCATTTTGAGATATTTAGGAATAACAAAGAAGTTTACTTCAATATTTGTTAAAGTTGTATTAATTTGATAAAGGTTTAATTTTTTCCCCTTTTTTATTTTATTCGCAAGATAAAAAGGTAATTAAATTTTTGAAAATTTTCGATTTCGGGTTTTAGACAAACTTATACGTTTGGAAATAACTAGAAATATAAAATTGTAATCCACTTCCTCATTTAGATGTACAAAATGTTTTATTTTATCTGAAGCAAATATTTTGCTCATTATTTTTATGATAGTGAAAAAAGTAAATAAAATGAAATAATATACCTCGAAATGAGGAACAACTCGAGAATATCTTTAGGGCGTTACTACTTCCCCTCTGTAAATCCCAAGAATACTGGGATTCACATGATCTTCAATGATTTGGGTCTTTTCAAAGAGTCCACAGTCTAAAAATGTACTGGATTTTCAAAATTACCAGGAAATGTAAGTTCAACTGTAGAAGCTATATGAAAATATTCCATAAAGTTTAATTGAAAATCTCTCCCATTTTCATTTATTTATTATTATTGTTATTATTATTATTATTATTATTATTTTACAGTGAAAATAATTAAAACTTTTTTTTTACTTTCAGCTTGTGCGTGCAATCTATATGGTTCTGTCAGGGATGATTGTGAGCAAATGACTGGACGTTGCGTCTGCAAGCAAGGGATTTCCGGAATGAAATGCGATGTATGTCCAGTAGGCACGGTGCTAGGCGCCGACGGATGCATGGACGGTAAGTTCGAATTCAATACGGGTTAAACCATTACAATTCTGGGAAGAAAAATAAATTATTATTTTTATTTTCTGTCACTATGACTTAAAACTAATCTACAGGTCAGGATTCTCAATGCCAAGTAAACTTATATAAACTTATACTCAATGCCAAGTATTACTTATTATTAAGCAGTTCAGTTTAAATTAGTTTTATTATCTCATTCTGTATATATATATATATATATATATATATATATATATATACATGTGTGTAAGATTAATTCGTTTAATAATGAAGTTTATTTCTGCACGACTTTCCGTTAATAGTTGCTCTCTATATACCCAATATGAGCATGACACAATCGAAAATTCCCATCTTTAAATGACCATGTATAACACAAAACGTATTTCTTTTTAATAGAAAACGGGATTATTTTACTTAGTTATGTAAATTAATTAATTAATCCTCCAAAAAACTGCATAGGATTTTCGTACTTATTTCTTATAAATTTTTATTTTCTGAAACCAAAACAGTCTGTGTTACGTTTTGGATTTTCAAAGTAATACATAAAATAAAAACGAATGATTTAATTATCTTACAAAGATAAATTTACAAAATTTATCTTACAAAGATAAATTTACATGAAGCCTTTCTTTAAATGATTTTGGTTTCATTTATCGCCCAATATTAATTTGGTTCCAATAATAATTTGGATTTTAATGAATTAAAATTTAAATTAGATGGTGACACTGGTAGAACATTTATGAATTTCAAATTTTACAGGTAAATAAGAAAAGAAATAAGATGCGAAAATTTTGCATGGGTTTGCTGGAAGCTTTAATTGCTTAACCCTTTCATGGTCATAAAAGCGCCATTAAAGGTATGCAACCACCATGGCCATTGCATACCTTTAATGGCTATGGGGCGCCACCAGTGGGCGCCAACTACTATTAAGAAAACCTAAGAATTAAAAAAAAGTAATATGTTTGCTGTGTTAAGCAAAAAATAAAATATCAGACATGCCAAGTCTCCTGCTTTTGGCAGGAGTCTCCTGCTTTTTGCTTGTTTTTCTATGCTCCTGATTTTCCACTCATTTCTCCTGCTTTTCTGATGTAATTTTTATCTATCCGTCTTAGCATAATTTATGCTTAAAATTTGTGGGATTGGGTAAAAAAATTTGAAAGAAAATTGAAACTTATCTTGCCCTGCAATTTATCAAGTTCAGTTTGAATGTGAATTAGTATACAATGCCTTGAAACTAATTTTTGCTAAGAATAAATTTTTAACTTTCATTTTTGCATAATAAAAAATGTCTATTATCAAAAGATTTTTTTTTTTTTTTTTTAAATACCATAACTATTGAAAACTTAAAGAATTCAAATTTCATTAGAATATAGCTGATATTTTCATTTCTTTAACAAAGATAATTAAGATTCTTATTGTTTTATATTAAGAGCAGAATGATCAAATCTGTCTATTTTGACTTAAATTGTAAACAACTGTATGTCTGAGGTTTTTTTTTTTTTTTTTTTTTTTTGATAGTTTGTTTTACTGCAAGAAACATATATTATTCATTTAATTTTAATACTGATGCTTTGTAAATACCTCCTGAGCTTATAAAGCTTTACTTAAATTTGCATTATTTTACTCATTTTTCTTACAAACTTTCTTGTTGGAAAAAACCTCGTGATTTCTGTTAAAAAATCTCCTGCTTTTTTGTCATTAGAAGTTGGCATCTCTGAAATATTTTTGCTAATGTCAGAATGTTATTATTATTATAGTAATTTCGTTTACAGATGAGTATGTACACTTCTTCTATTTTCTTTCTCTAATGCATTATTTAAGTTATCAGCACAGTTCATTGATAAGTTATTTTGGTGTCAAATGAGGGTGGGGGACTTAGGATTTGAAGTGGAATGTGTTACTATATTTTGTAATCAATTTGCTTATCTAATAACTCCTCATTTCTCAAAAAAAGAAAAAGAAAAATTCTCATTTTGGTTTTTTAATGCTAATAATTTCAAGGAATTTTTAGAAATGTTTTTAGTTTAAAATTAAAATAATAATAATAATTAGCTATTATACTATATTCTCTCTTTCTCTCTCTTTTTTTTCCTGGTTCCAGAGCACATTGAGCTAAATGTTTTCAATTGTTTCGTAACAGCAACCACTTTCTACATAATATTAGTTTTAATACAATCTCAAAAAGAGATTGTTAAACATTCCTAAAAGACTGTTTTTCATCTACAATAGGATAAAATTTGAATTTATATCTGTAATGTATAAATTCATTTATATGGGGACTCATTTTTGAAACTCATGGGTGCCAGGGACCCATGATTTTGAAAGTCTAGCGGCATCACTGATATATTATGATTTCCCTATCATTTAATTTAGCAACTTCTGTTATTTAAATTTATTTAAAAAAAAACTGTTAATTACTAAATGTTAAAGAAATTGAGTACAATCACTTTTTTTTTTTTTTTACTTAGTTTATTTTTGCTGGTCATTCACAATATATCAGTTAGAATCCCTTAGAAAGATTTCATAGAGATGTACCTTCGACATATATTTCTCAAATAAATAACAATTGGTCATAATAAGTAATATTAGATTCACTTTTTAGTATTAATTAGAAAGTACATAATGAAATTCCTATAAAGAAACTGTTTATTTGATCTTTTTGAGAGTTAAACAGTTTTTGAACATGTTTATTAAATCTATATATATATAAAAGAGCAGAGTCTGTCTCTGTGTGTGTGTGAGTGTCTGTCTGTCCGCTATAGAAACCGAGGCCGTTTCACCGAGCGGGACCAAATTTCGCACGGTTAATGTTTATGACCCGAGAAAGACAACACTGCAAGCGATTTTACAGTGTTTTTACAGGGACACAAAGAAAAATTCTTTATCATTATAGCCTATGGGACCAAATTTTAAAAGTGCAATAGCATCTAAACGCCTTCTTCAATTGAGCTGAAAATTTATATGAATATTATAAATCACTGTTGCACTAACTATAAGCATTTTGGTGAATCTAGCATTTATAGGTTTTTACAGGGAAACAACGAAAAATTCTTTATCATTATGATCTATGGGCTCAAAGTTCAGTAGCGTTAAGTAAAACGTCGTGTAATATATGAAGAAAAATACTCAAACACTCTATTATGGTTTTCTCTCTTTTGTTTGTTTAACAACTCCTCTTTCTTTTTTTTATCTACAAAGCTGTTAATTACTCAATGTTCGGAAAGTCGAGTGGAGTCACTCCAGATTTTTTAAAAATAATTTTGTAAATTTTTTTTTCAATATTAGGAAAGATAATTTAGATGAAAATTTCTCAATGTGGGTTGCTCACAAAATAAGATAATGGGAACCTTGTGTCTTACAACTGTATTATCTGAACAAACATAATTATTACGTGTAAAAAAAAAAAAAAATCAATAAATTCTCATATTGAAAAAATAAATTGTTTTTTAAAGAAAATAGAAAAAGAATAAAATTTTTAATTGTTTGGATATTTTTTTTTTTTTTGATAGCTGAGCTTTTATCAAGGGACCATGTGTAAGCTTAAAATTATTCTTATTTTTGTGCATGGGAAAATTGCAATTAAAGGTTTGCAGCGTAATTTTGAAACTTAATTATTATTATTATTATAAAGTATTATGTAAAAATAGTTACAGTACTAAGATAAAAGGAAATTTAATGGTGGTATATAGAATTTGAAGAGGTAATTTAATTAAAATTTTTGTATACTTTCATATTGAGATAAAAATGTATTTATGAAATTTTGCTTCTTTTTCCTCTCTTCTTTCTTTCACATACTTTAGTTTTTCAGTACTTAATTAATGTTTTTTGGAGTTTTTTTTTTTTTTTTTAATTAACAAATATTTTTGTATGTAAAGTATCATTTACTTAGTTAATTCAGTATTTCAGTACTATTATAAATCTTCTAATCCATTATGATTGCATTTTTTTTTTCTCCTAAATAGGTTTGCTTATAGTTGCTGGCCAGAGACGTATCAAGAAGATAACTGACAGGCAGACATCTACAATAAAAGTATATCCATGTCACATAAATAAATAAACTATTAATTGAAAAAAAAAAAAAGTAGAAGAAGAATATCTTAATATTTATGACAAATTGTGCAAAGTGGTGTTTAAAGTTCCCCCCACCCCCCTCCATGTCACAGAAATAGATGTACTTTTCAAATTCGTAGAATTTTAAAGCAGAAAGAGAGATTCCTTGTAGTATCTAATAATTAATTTGCTTTTACATTATGTAGCTTAAATCCTTTTCTTACTGCATCATAATTTTACATTAACTTTTTTAATAAAGACCAAATAAAGCAAATTGAAATCGTTTTTAAGAGGCTTCAGTATTGATATTGCATATATTGTTGGTTGCCTTAATTTAGCTTTTTCTAAAAATGAATTTTATTTTGAAGACTTAGAAGTATAAAATAAAAGGTATTTTGTATGTTTTTTGTATGTATCCCTATTTATTCGTAATATATATTAACTGCAAATTAAAACAAATTGGCAACTATTTGAGCACCATATTAAATAACTTTACAATTATTTCAAGATTAGCTCTGGTTTACTTTAAGAATTTTGTCGCTTTTCTTTTGTCATCTTTTAATCAGTGGCAACCAATTCTGCTTGTTTCCCTCTCTCTTTTTCTTTTTAAGATCTTACATATATAAATTTATTGTTATTTTTTCTAATTGTCTATGAAAAGCTAAAAAGGAATTTAAGTTTTAATTAAGTGAAAATCCTATTCAAAGTTTGTAAATCAAGGAATTCTTAAATTGCTCCTGAATGTAATTTTTACAATAAAACATTTTTATAATGCAAAAAATCTTAAAAGCAACAACTAGTTATAAGGTTTTGGATATGCAATAACAACAAGTTCAATACACTTGTATCTATTAGTTTAGCTTGTTATTATTATTATTTTAATATAAAAATGTAAAACAAAATAAAAATGGCTTAGCAGAACTAAAGAAATTTGAAGCATAAAAGTTTTATTAAGTATAGAAATTTTTCCTAAAATTTAGTGTTTATTTAAAGAAAAGAATATATATATATATAATAAAATGTTTTCAAGTACTGTGTTAAAAAATAATAAAGTAAAAGGAGTTGTCTAGATAAAACAAAGGTAATATTAATAAGGAATACTAAAGTTTATTTAAGTGAAAATAAACAAAAAATTTCCAACATCTTTGAAAACATGACTAAGGGCATTTTCAATTTGAATTATATTTATTTAAAAGAACTTCAAAGAAGAAATTTGCATTAGATCAACAAATCATCAATAGCACTATTATAACAAAGTCCTTTGCTTCTAAATATTTTTTTCCCCTTGAAATATATTATTCTAATACTTTTTTTAAAAAACTTTATTTTACATTGATATGATACCGAGTGAATGTCGTAGAAGTAGAATATCATTACAACTGTCATTCCCCAGTGGCTTTTGTAACTGTTAGTATCTTTAATAAAGAGAGTTACTCATCTTAAATTAATGCATGGTTGCAAGGAAATAATGAAAAGTAAACAATCATTCATGAAGTCAAGTCAATTGAAGAAAACTGACAAGCATGTAGCATAATAGACCCTACATAATGAAGGATGCCACTGCCAGGAACAGCCAGACTTTTTTCCCAAATATAATATAGTGTTGGAATGTATGAGTGTGGTTGCAGAATTAAATAGTTATAATACTTTAATTATAATAGATAAAAATATATATAGTTATAAAATGCGATGTATAATATAGTTATATTTTATAATAGTTATAAAAATTAAAAGTGAGTGTTTAATGCAACTTAAATTATAATGGTAGAAGCTTTCAGTCTAAATATGGTAAGTTATATAAAAAATATTTCAATTAAATAAATGTTTGAAACATAAGTGAATTTACAATAAAATTTATTCAAAATGGTAAAAACTGAAATTTTTTTTATCTAGAGTCAAGACAATTTTACATTGAATAATTATAATTTGCATTCTTACCAGTGTTACAAGTGAAGTTCATAAAATTAAAACCTGGGACATAGTTTGACTCAGCCTGGATAATAGTCAAAATCTATTTACAAATGAAAGTTATTAAAAACAATTGTAAGAAAACGGCTCACTCTATAGGCTAACCACAAAATTATTCTCATAAACCTGTCTTATGCAGAGCAGGAGTGCACTTTTAAATAAAATTCAGTTATTAAATTAACCTACAGCACAGCTGCCATTGGCCTTTTTTTAAAAATTAATTTATTAATTTTATTAATTTAATTTAATTTAATTTTTTTTTTTTTTTTTGGGGGGGGGGGGGGGGTGTCCCTGTGGAAAAACAAGTTGTACATGACCTATTAATGCCATTTTAAATAGGGAACATTCCTTATAGTAAAAATGCATAATATGTATCATTTTTTAAATTCTGAAAATATTTACGAATGCTGGAGGCGAGCAGAAGAACAGATAAAAGATGAGCAGTCGGACAGACAGATACGCATATTCAAATCATATTTAAACTTCAAAATTGTTAGAAAGTGTTAAAAAAATACTTAATGTGAGCAGAAATGCAATTCTCGCAAATTTTCACTAAAAGCCCTTAATGTAACTGAACTGAAATTTTACGTGGTCCTGTAAATTTTAATGTTAATCATACTATTCTATAGGAAGCATTCGTTTATGCATATGAATAAATTTCAATTTTATTGAGATTTGTACAAAGTAAAGTTGTTAAATTTGGTTTATAAAAATACCTCTCATAGAATACAGTGCTTTGGAATACTTTCGTGTGTTCCTATACACAAACCAGAAGAGGTATTCACACCATTTTCAACAGGGAATATCTGATAGTGAACTCGAATAACATATATCAATTTCAAAAATTTTCATGAATATTTACGAGACAGACAGACGGACAGATATAGCAGGCTACGCCCGCTTCGCTGTTCACTGTATTTAAATCAATTTTTAAAAGATTTGAATCCCTATTTGTTATTTATATCATATTATAATTAAAAAGTTAAAAAATAAATAAATAAATAAATAATAATCGCTCTAAACCTTTCTTTGGGTATCTGCTGTCTACGGCAGTTCCTTTTCCGCTCGCGCTGCATAGGGTCCAGGTTGAAAAAACGTACAAAAAAACCTTTCCCGGCCACTTCAGTTTGGGTATTTATCAGTGACAAGTGGTGTTGCTACTATTCAAGAACTACGATTTAAAAGATGACTATATCGCAACCTTTATTAAATATTTTAATTATGTTTTTCATAGCCTTCACTCTGTACACTATAATATGTAAAAGCAGATTTTCACTTCAAAGGATTTAAATAAATAACAAACAAATACATGTTAATTAAACTAAAATTTTAATAAGTTTAATCCTTTCACTACATACTATAATTTTTTCCAATAACTGCAGTGTATATATATTTATTTATATAAAAATTAAAAGATCTTTCCTTTTAAAGGAATTAATTAAAAAATAAAAATAAGCTGCTGTTATAACGTATATATATATATGTTACCGCTAGAACGCGAAATCCGTTAATCTGCAGATTACTTAGCTAATCTGCAGATTAACTAAAATGACCCGTTAAAGTGCGGAATAAAGATTTTTCCGCATTTTAACTAGGTAATCTGCAGATTAACGGTTTCAGTATCGTTAAAGTTCAAATGTTTGTTTCGAGCCTTAGTTTTTTTTTTACATTCACTATGACGTCAAACAGCCATGTGATACAGATACGCGAATGACCTTCAAACATAACTAAAACTTTTACCCCTTCACTTCCGCTATGCTATGATGATAAACCGATAAACGGCAAACGCAAAATGTGGAGAATGTGAATGGAAGCCATGATTAGGTTTATTATCTGACTAACACAAAATTTAAAGTAACAAGTAAGTTATAATTGTTTTAATTTTGATTTTATTTCTATCTTTTTTAATTCTGTCAATATAAGTTTGATAAGGGTCTGTATTTTATTAATGAAATTTAATCTTAATTAAAAGCTGTTTCTCGTGAAACTCCATTTTGAATTATGAATATTAGATTTACATTACAGTAATTGTTTCCTTCCGAACTAAAACTATTAAACCATAATTTTTTAAGACTAATTTATTTTAAAATTGATTTAAATTACTGTTACTTACTGAAAAAAAAAAAAAAAAAAGATATATTAATTATTAACTTTGAAAAATATGGCATTTAATAAATACTTAATATGAAATTTTTGTACATTTTTTAGCATTTCATTACATTTTTTTTTTTTTTTCTCTCTTTCAGTTTCAAGTTTCCTGTACATATTTTATACATCATGATTATATTTTTTATTTATTTATTTATTTATTTTTTAATTTTGTTCGCTTTTTCAGGTAATTTCGTTGTAGTTTATCACATAAAAAGTGTTAATAAAGGTTTTTTTTTTTTTTTTTTTTGTAAAATTAATATATTTGCTAAACTTGTACAGATATAGGTATGCTGCAAAATGTAGTTTAATAAAGCATTGAAAACTGTCATTTTAATTTTCATGCATTCTAAAAAATGTTAAAGCAGTTTTAATTATTTGAAGTACTTCTTAAATAATGCTTCTGATTTGTTTAATTTAATATTTCTAGTAATATTTTATTTAATTTAATATTTCTAGTATTTAAATAGTAATAGCAATATAAGTTGTTAATAAAACTTTTTTTTTTTTTTTTAATTTTAAATTGTTAAATATTTTTATTTTGAAAAGAAATCGTTACTGTTTTACAATTCTAACATTTATTTATAAAATAGAATTTATTGAAAGCTATTATATTTCATATTAAAAATGAATAACATCTTCAAACTTATATTGACAGAATAAAAAAGATGAAATAAATAAAAAATGAAACAAATATAACTTTAAAAGATATAAAAATTAAAACACATACAGATTAAAATAAGTAAAGAAAGAAATAAAAAAGAAAAGAAAACTATTTTTTTTTCCGAATGAAAAAACAAATACAACACAGCATGCTGTAAAATTGCGACACCAGATATCTTATTTTCACTTTAACTAGTACCTAGTAGGTAATCTGCAGATTATCTAGGTAATTCGCAGATTACCTAGGTAATCTGAGAAATAAAACAATTTTCCTCACTTTAACGGATCACCCTAGTTAATGTGCAGATTACCTAGCTAATCTGCAGATTAACTGATTTACATTATTCATAAACGTAACTGTGATAAATAAGCTTTTAAATTTAAAATTTGATATACATAATTTTTTCTACTGCATTATCATTTGATTAAAAAAAAAAAAAAAAAAAAAAAAAAAAGATTTTGCCTTGAAATAAATGAATTAATTAAAATAAAATAAATAAATAAAACTGCATAATAGTCTCATGGCTAAGATTCGCAGACGATTGAATTGTAAGAATAAATTTTAGAAAAGTAAAACACAGAAGCCAATGTTTAAAACTGAAAAAAAGTAGTTAAAAATGTTTAAATTCGAAATTCGAAGAATTCTCAATGGGATGTACACCTCCAGGATCCCAGCTACCTTTCTGCCATGTTTTGTAGCTCTACGATCATGTAGCTCTACGTGTAAGTATCAGAGCGCAGACAAAAAAAAAAAAAAAAAAAACAGATACACACACACATACTTCTCTTTATTTATATAGATAAAGATAACGGTATTTCTTTTTTTCGTAACGCACACTAAATTCATGAGTAATTTAAAAAAGTAAAACTTAACACTATATAAAATTTATGATAAACTTAATTGGACAAAAATAATAAGTAAGAAATGAATGAATTGAATAAGAATTAATTAAAATGAAAGAAACAATTTTAAAATTAAAGGAAATATAATGCTACTGTAAGTTGGTAAAAACCTTATTTATTTCATTTATGAAGGCGACCAAACTGTTTTCCGGTGATTTTTTTTTTTTTTTTTTTTTTTTTTTTTTTCTGGATGACTATTTTTCGGTGACTTTCTTTCCTCTTTCCCTTACATACAAAGAAACAGTGACTTTTATTTATATTAAGATTATCGAAAGCAAAATAAAAAATCAATTTTTAAGAACTGCAAATGTACAAATTCATTCCTTAAAGCACAGGCAAATTCTTTTCGTTCTTTCTTTCTTTCTTTTTTCTTTTCTTTTGTGTGCGTGTGTATCTATATATCTATAATATTAAACCATTTGAAACATTGTACAAAAGGAAATATAAGTGCTGAAATATATCTCATTAGGAAAGTGAAAATTTAAATGAAAAGAAAAAGAAACAATTAGAATTCAAATAATGAAAGCATATAATATACCTAATACGTCTACATGGGCATCGGTTGATGATTGTATGCAAAATTAAATGAATTTCTATATATATATGGGAAGGCGTGTGTTATAGTTAATTGACAAAACTTTAGAATAGATTTATAGAAGTTTAAATATCTTGAGAGAATTTAAAAAGAGATATCTACTTGCAGTTGAGTTATTAATCTAATAATTAGTCATGTACGTCGAAAGAAAGAAAGAAAGGAAGAAAGAAAGAAAGAGAGAGAGAGAGAGAGAGAGAATGAATAACGTAGAAAAACTAAATAATACATTAGAAGTACTTTTGCGATCGTGAATAATGAAATTACTTAATTAAACATTCTCAAAATCTAAAATGTATTTTTGGCTTAAAATTCATGTGATAAATCTTGATAATTTACATATGGAATAATCAAAGTGTTTCTATGATTTGTTCCATAAAAAATAAATAAATAAAACGAAATAAATAATTTTACTTAAAGATTAAATTGTGTACATACACTAGGAGGTTCGCGTTAACGACCCTCTTCACTTACCGTCGCCGGAAGCCCAAGCCAATGTTATTCTATAGGGAAATTTTCTTTACAAATAACTTATTAACTAATACATATTTTTAAATTCTGTTTTCACATTCAAAAAATTCCTAACTGTTAAACTGACAGACCCTTTTTTAAAAAAGTATTTTTTTTTTTTAATTTTTAATATTTTATTTTGAAATTAGAAAATGAAAAAAAATCACATATTGAATATTTGCATTTTGCAGCTTCAAAATAAAATATAAAAAATTAAAAAAATATTTTTTTATAAAAGGTCCGTCAATTTAACAGCTGGGAATTTTCAGAATGTGAAAACAGAATTTAAAAATATTTATTAGTTAATAAGTTATTTGTAAAGAAAAAATTCCCATAGAATAACATTAGCTTCGGCTTCTGGCGGCGGTCAGTGAATAGGGCCCTTAAGTAATATGAAGAACATAAATTCACTTAGTTTAATATATATATACAGTAAAATCTCTCTAAGTTGGACACCTACGGTTCCAAGAAAAAGTGTCCAACTTAGAGAGGTGTCCAACTTATAGGGGTTAGACATAATGTTAATGGATACATTCCGTTCCGAGAAAAAGCGTCCAACTTACAGGGGTGTCCAACTTGAGAGGTTTCACTGTATATATATATATATATAATTTGAATAATTTAATACCATTATAACACTCAGCAGACAAAAGATAGATGAAGATACCAACATATAATTAAATTTTAATTGAGATTTATTTCAAATCAATATTTACTTTTCTCGTTTTCAGAGGAATAGAGTTTTATACATATAACAAACAAATAAATAACCAGATTCACAAAACTAAAAAGACAAAGGCATAAGCTATGAAAACAAAAATATTTGAAATTGAAATTAATTTGAAGATTAACCGAACGTTATAATTTGACATGATGAAACGTCGTATAATAATAATAATAACAATAATAATAAAATTACTATGACTGTATCAAAAAACATTCAACAACAAAAAGGGAAAAAGTTTTGTATTTATATGTGTTTTCCATTATTTTTATATTTACTTAAAACAATTTGACGCGAGGATATTGTGTATCAATCTTAATAACAATCTAATGAAACTATTAAATAAATAAACTATTTAATAATCTAAATGAAACTATTAAATACAATCAGAGATTAGTTAGCATATAAGGAAATTTATTCAAGATTTGTACGTTTATTCACATGATTATAAAGTTTCATATTTCTGGTTTCAATGTTTAATGAGATATGTGTCAAGCGTAAAAAGGGTACGATTGTTTGACTATCACACACCTATATTAAGAAATTAATAGCCATTATTAAATTAAATTAATTAATTGCCTTTAATTTATATAATTTAATATAAATGCGTTTAGCTTATCGAACTTAATAAATACATCATATTGAAATGAATAACATACGGTAAAATACATATACATATATATATATATATAATATATATTAGTAAACATAATATTTCTTAAGTGCATCGCAACATCACAGGAACGACCTCCTTTAAAGAAGGCGGAGTGAGAGCTGTCACAGCTATCAAACCAAAGAACTTCTACTACTCTCTTTTATATTCTTTGATCAAACTGTGCTAGATGGGAAGCAAACGTTTCGGGGGTCGTATAGCAAATTATTTTTCGGCTTTCATTGGGTAAAGCTGCTTTAAGAAAAGGAAGTCCTTATGATATTTTTTGCCACCTGCGAGGCTGTCACACCTGTCAAACTGTGCTATTTGGGAGGTAGCCAGTGGTGAAATTGAAAAAGGTTTAATATTAGTCATTTTGTAGGAAATTGGTTGATTGATACGAGTGTACTTGACCATATACTGTTAAAAATTCATTAATATAATGATTTTCTTCATGTAATATACAATCTTTTTAAAATTAAGCATTACACATCAAGTTAAAATATGTTAAAAATTGTAAACATTTGATATAAGTATTTATTGTTTTACATAATAAGGATTAGCTATGTTTGTTTTGGGTGTAAATGCTATTTTGGGTGCATGTTGAGTTACTCTGCAGCGTATTTGTTGTTAAGCTTTGATTCAGTAAATCATATGATTTTTAAATATATTTAGAAAATAAATAAAATTAGAAAAATTAAAGTTTTTAATTTTTAAAATGGTATAGACATTATTATATTATTAACTATGAATTTTTTGTAGTGTAATTTAAATCTTCATTTCATTGAGAAAGTTATTTCTAAAAGAATGGTACAGAAAATATTAAATATAGAATAATTTATTTCTTTATTTTAATAAATGTAGGTACATCAAGCCACAGGTTTGCAAAACTTAGGCAATACCTGTTATTTTAACTCTATCATCCAGTGTCTCGCAAATACAGTTCCTCTCGCTGATTATATAAATAGCGGAGAGTATGTCGAACACATACTAAAGTAATTATATATATTAGCTAACTTTAGAATAAATTATTTTAGTTTTAAAAAATATTAAAAAAAAAAAAAAATATTTTCCTTTTAAAAAAGACTCTAAGTCAAGTGAATTGTGTTTAAACACATTCATTTTTAATTTCAACCAGAAAACTAGTATGTTGTGGCCACCACAAGACTTTCTTCTATATTTTCCTATACATATTCAATCAGTAACAAAAAAAAAAAAAAAAAAAAAAGATTTTTTTTTTTCTAATTTTTTTTTTTTGTAAAAATTAATACATATTCAATCACTAACAATATTTAAAAAAAAAAAAAAAAAAAAAATAATCGAATATATATATATATATTTTTTTTTTTGGTTAAAAGTAAAAAAAAATCGATAACTTTGTTTTAAATTATCTCAGATTTATAGTTCAACCATTCGTTTTAAAGGTATTGACGAGATCTTTCGAATGATACCCATCTTCAAAATTTACCCCCCACGGGGGAGGGGTACTTCCCCCCCAGGGGGGGAAGCGATGCCCCCCCATGCACAAAATTTTTTTCCTAGTTACGTACTACTATTATCAATAATTCATATTAATTTTACAATCACAAGTGTAAAATAACTAGTAGTAAAAGGCCGAGTACTCGGTTACTAGGCCAAAGTGCTACTCAGTGCAGCACTAATTTTATTTATACTTAAAAATTTATCAATGACTTTTGTCAACAGTTTTTCTATAAAGTTTTCTATTTTAAGACTGCTGTTTTTTAATTTAACTGGAAACCAGTTCCAGTTTTGTACCATATGGGGTTAATTATGCATATTGTATCAAGAAATGAAACCTTGATTACTTTCACTAAACTGTTACTTAACGTTGTCAGTTTTACATCGTTTTTACTTTCTTTTATATAAATAAGATGAAAAGAAGATTTGTAAAAATTTTCGACCTCTGTTTTTTCAATGTGTTTATACCTTTTGAGGTTTCCTACACATGATTTATCCATTTTTGAAAAAAGTCTGAGTCTGTGACCAAAATTTAGTGGGGCTCACAAAACAATGAATGTAGTTTACAGAGAGCTTTGTATTTGGTTAGTCTTCGACATAAATTGATGTTGATTAGGTTTTTGACATGTTTTAGCTCAAGGGGTGGTACTTCTGTATTGCAATTTTCTCTATTCATTGGAAAGCTATATCTTTGCTTTTATTTATGTATTTGTGCACAGAACGTTATATGTAAGAGAAAACTATGCTGATTTAATTTGGATGCATATCATTTAGTAGGAGGCATTGTTAAATTGTAAATTTCTTTGATTCTGATAAAGCTATACCTTCACTTCTGTTGCTTATAAACACACAAACTGAATATGTGATATTATTAAAATAATATTCTGATTCAAATTGGTACATATTGACTAATAGATGACAGATAATATTGCTGTTACCCACTTTCTGCAATTTTTTTTTCCATTGCTACATCAGTATACATTGGTTAAAATTATAAAAATCTGTATTTGTAAAACTTTGGGAAGCTTTATTAATTGAATTTTTCTGCATGTTAACTGGTAGGCGATGTTATAATAAAAAAGATGGAGAGAGAGCAAATTTTTATAATGACCACAGCAACTGGTTTCATTTTTTTTTTTCTAAATTACGAGTGTATTGTGTTTCTTTTTTTATTTTCTTCTATATGTAATATAGAGAAAATATTGGATTCGCGAAAATTTTCGACCTCAGTTTTTTGACGGATCTACACGTTTTGGGATGTCCTGAACCCGAATTGATAGTTTTTAGAAAATGTCTGTCTGTCTGTCTGTATCATTTTTTTGTGGACGCTGTATCTCACGAACCAATGAATGAAATTTAACCAAACTTGGTATTAAGTTGCACCCTGACATGATCTGGAGGCCAGATGATTTGGGGATCAATAGCTCGACAGGTGGCGCTGTAATCGCATTTTATGCAAATTTTTAACATGGCAGCATAGGACAAAATTTCGTATAAATGGGCATAATGAGAGTTATTTTAAACTTGTGATTGTAAAATTAATATGAATTATTGATAATAGTAGTAGTTAACTAAGAAAAAAAAATGTGCATGGGGGGCATCGGTTCCCCCCCTGGGGGGGAAGTACCACCCCCCCCCCCCCCGGGAGGGTTAAATTTTGAAGATGGGTATCATTCGAAAGATCTCGTCAATACCTTTAAAATGAATGGTTGAACCATAAATCTGTGATAATTTAAAACAAAGTTATCGATTTTTTTTACTTTTAACAAAAAAAATCGTATATATATATATTTTTTAACGAAATTTTACCAAACTTGGTATTTAGTTGGTCCCCGACATAAACTGGTGCTGATTATATTTGGGGATCAATAGCTCAACAGGAGGCGCTGTGATAGCATTTTATCTAAATTTTTAACATGGCAGTATTGGACAAAAATTCGTATAAATGTGCATAATAAGAGTTATTTTACACTTGTGATTGTAAAATTAATATGAATTATTGATAATAGTAGTACGTAACTAGGAAAAAAATTTTGTGCATGGGGGGGAAGTAACCCCCCCCCCCCCCCGTGGGGGGTAAATTTTGAAGATGGGTATCATTTGAAAGATCTCGTCAATACCTTTAAAGCGAATGGTTGAACTATAAATCTGTAATAATTTAAAACAAAGTTATCGATTTTTTTTACTTTTAACCAAAAAAAAAAAGAAGAAAAAAATTCGATTTTTTTTTTTTTTTTTTTTTTTTTTTAAATATTGTTAGTGATTGAATATGTATTAATTTTTACAAAAAAATAAATAAATAAATAAATAAAAAAAATATCTTTTTTTTTTTTTTTTTTAATATTGTTACTGATTGAATATGTATAGGAAAATATAGAAGAAAGTCTTGTGGTGGCCACAACATACTAGTTTATTGTTTGTTTTAGCATTGATAATATTGTATTTCTTAGAATTAAGTTTTTTTTTTTTTAATCTATTGTAAAAAAAAAATTCAATTTTGACTCCCTTTTTTTTAAAGAGATGAAAACGACGGAACTGGAGATCTATTCGAAGAATTTGCAGCTGTTATTAAAGCTTTATCGACGGGAGAGTATAAATCATTCTCTCCTAGAGATTTTAAGGTATTTTGAAAATTCTTTGTCTATATTTTGCAATAGTTTTGTTTTAATAATTCCAAAAATGTAACTTCTAAAAATTTTTTGATAGATTTGAAAAATATATAAATTACTTTAAGTTAATATGTTTTGAATCGGACCATTTTTTAAAATAAAATTAGCCTATTAAAAAAAAAAAAAAAAAAAAAAAACAACATTTAAAATGATGTCCGACGTTTGTTATGCTTTAAAAAATAACTTTCAAAACTAAAATATTTTGTATGCCTCCAATACCTCCAGAATTTTCGGAAGATACAAAGATCACAAAAATCCACCCAAAATGCGTCCTATTGTAAGCAAATGTGAAGATCCCAGGTATCCCCTCGAAAAATATGACAAATATCTATTTTTCCTTTCTCCCCCCTTCTGAAACTAGTTTGCACTCAATTGAAGAATTTATTAAAAAATTTTGTGAAATTGAATTAAACCAAAACCACATACTAGTAAGTTTTGATGTAGTTAACTGATATCCCTCCATCGATCTCAAGAAAATTACCGAAACCATTAGCACAAAAATGCAAGTGCTATGGCTGAATTTAAAGAAGCATGAAGTAAGGTTTTTTTTTAGTATATTTATAAAATTTGATTGTTTATAGTATAAGAATCTTATGTATATTAAAACACAGGGTTGCTTCTTTGAGAGCAAAATGAGAGCATTTGAACATGTGCAAAATTCTTATACTCAATCCCAAACGATCACATTCCTCTTATTAAATGTCAGGCAATATGAACATCAGGTCATCACAATTTCATTCCCATTGCGGGGATGCAGAAAAAGGAAAAGGTTTGGAGTTAAGGGGTTTAAGGTTACACAGAAGCTGGGCAGTGGGCGATTAGTGACGGTCTTGGATTTTTCCTTCGAAGTAATCCAGGGACGTGCAATCACAATTTTGATCCTCCACAGAAAAGATCAAAAGCAAACAAGAAGAAATGTGTACTTTTTTTTTTTTTTTTTAATCAGTTCTTTTTGATAATTATGTCATGATTGTTTTTCATGCATTCTAATGATTTTTAATAAATCATTTTTAAGCAGAAAAATGTAAATTACTCAAGATTTGATTTCACAACTTATATTCAATAAATTAATATATATATATATATATATATATTACATTGAGTGTAATTTTTGTCAAATGTTGTGCAAATTGAGAAGCGACACTTCAAATTTCGAAAATGTCTTTCTTGCAAATGCAACTCAGGAAATTTTTTGGATTTATGGTTTTGACATCGCACTAGATCTAAACTATGGGCATTTGGAGATGGCCTGGGCTTCAAGAGTGATCGAAAGACATGAAATCACAATTTTGATCCTCTGTCGATAAGTAACCCCCAAATGTATTATTTTTATAGAACATGGAGGAGATTGCAGCCACAACAAATTTTATGTGCAGCAGCTACCATTAATGTACACAACAATCTTTTGTCAGCTGGAGTGTCAATCCCACTGTTCTGTAATCACAAGCTCAAAACTCTGGTAAATGAATTACCCAGGCTCACTCATGAAGGGGCAGTAAGGAGAGTAAATGTTTGAGCCAAGTAACTGTGATTTAAATTTAAGTTAGTCGTGCCTAACAGGAAATATTTTTTCCATGAATTATACATTTTAAGTATATATCAGATTTTTTTTTCTTCTTCCCCTCCTTGAAAAGAGAATTAGACATGATCACAAATGTCTCTTGAAGGCTTACAAACTTTATCATGTGTACTTTAGAAATTTCGCTATCATAGTTTTTAAAATAGCTATTGAATACAGAGGAGCATACTCTTATATTTGATGATTTAAAAGATGATCAATTGTCTGAAAGCTTGTCCAGGCCACTTGGTCTAAACCATGCTAATAAAATCATTTAAAGTGTAAACAATTTTTAATTCATTCTGAAGAATCAATTGCTTGTGTATTTGATATAGCAAACAATTTTGGGTTTTAAAATATTTCTTTTCATATATGAATATTAAACAAAGTACCTTATTATTCAACTTCGTGCGTTGCAGAAGAGCTCTTTTTGGACGGGGGGCCCCTTCCGTCTTCAGTGTCGTCCGCACTTCGCGGCTGGCAGTCGTAGGTTTACCTACGACTGCTTACTAGACTTTTTGACTTTTTACTAGACTTTCTACTTACTAGACTTTTTGAGAATTTTTGAAATCTCTTGTCCAAAAAGTTTTTTGAAAAAGTTAAAAAAGCAAATATGTTAAGTTTTTTTTTTCGGGGGGGGGGGGGGGGGGTCTGTAGTTTTTGCGCCCCTAGGCAGTCACCTAAACTTGCCTAATTGTAAAACCGGCCCTGCATATGTTGACGTTTTAATTAATATCTATGCAACTTAATTAAAAAATTTTATTTATTTTTCCCTATCCCCTTTAGAAGGTTTCTGTGCACCCAATTTTTGTACTTCTATGCTCACTGGGGACTGAATATATAGATATACAGACAGACAGACAAACTTTTCCTTTTACTGTTATAAAAAATAGTAAATTTGTTCAAGTAAAATAATACAGATCACTATTTAAAATTTTTCATACCTTAAAATTAATCCTTGAAAAACAACGAATATATTTCGGCTGTTGTCACAGCCATCTTCAACGTTGCGAATGACGAAACATTGGATTGCCTGTCTTCATAGTAAACAAAATCCTCCCGTTGATGTTTCCTCTTCACTTCATTTCGCGGTAGACAGGAGCTGTTGCCATTCTTTGGGAGGAAACATCAACGGGAGGATTTTGTTTACTATGAAGACCGGCAATCCAATGTTTCGTCATTCGCAATGTTGAAGATGGCTGTGACAACAGCCGAAATACATTCGTTGTTTTTCAAGGATTAATTTTAAGGTATGAAAAATTTTAAATAGTAATTGTAATCCTTTTGTCTTGTAATGAATAATACAGATCAGTTGCTTTAATATATGCAATGTATTACAGGGATATTAGTCTTATCAATAAAGAGGAATCATTTGTGGTGACTAGTTATCCTTTCTTGATGAGATATGCAGTTGTAGCTGTAGATAGGCAACCTGAGTGGAGAGTTTGCTCTTAGTCCTGAAAAATATCACAAAGAACCCCCAATAGATAATCGGCAGCACTGATTCACTTTTAGAGTGGGGCCCCAAGGGGTTTATTATTTATAGCAAAACGGTTGGAATGTGCTTTACGGTCCTTCTTGGCGACTCGCGGATAAAGATGCCAACCTTAGTAACCACGGTGTTTATGCGCCGCTGAACGATCGATGTTTGAAATGTGGTAACCTCCCCATGATGTTTTGAAACTATGATTTTCGCGTACGTTATTGTTGCCAAATGAATTTCGTGCATTTTAAAGACTCATGGAGTTTGTGTGAGACGTATTTAGTAATATTTTTTTTTTTGGTTTTTATATACGGGTTACTGATCGATGCGAAACGAAATTTCCTACGTTTTAAAGATTCATGGAGTTTGTGTGAGACGTATTTAGTGATATTTCTTTGGTTTTTATGTACGCTTTACTATGTACGCTTAAATAACACAACGGATCTAAATAAACTAAATGTTTTAATCAAAAACTTTGTTAGGTGGATTTTGTTACTAATTTATCTTAGCATATTTTAAGTTTGAAGAAAGAAACGCAAAAATAGTAAAAAAACAAGGACGATTATCCCAGAAATATGGCAACGCCATATTTTGGGCAGAGCTGCTAGAAGAGTCCATCCAAATGGAGCACCGAATGAAAAAACTTTCTTCCTTTCAATTTTGTAGGTTGGTAGAGAAATGATACATATCGTGGTAACAAATAAAAACTATGTATATATCTCTACATATGATTTTAATGTTAAATATATTTACAAAATGAAATTTGTCTAAAACAGTAATGCAATTTTAAAAAATATTATTAATCTTTAGGTACGTTGCATAAATTTCTATCTTGAATGGGAATAGATTTTTTACAAAAATAATATTCGCATTTTTACTTCATGGCTATTTATATAACAAAGCCCAGGAATCGGTTGTTTTCCAAGCAAAAAAATCTCTAATTGAAGTAAAAATGAATATCTGCCAAATATACAAAATAATAGCAATAATAATGTTTTATGTGTTCGGTCAAACAAAATAATTCAGACGCATTACGGGTTATCAGTGAAAATTTGGGAATACAGTTTTGATTGTGTTAAATAACTACATTAAAATTAACGAAGTTTAGAAATTTTCATTTCGGTCATATAATCTTTAGCACAAATTACATTTCTTAATGCACAAACAAACAAATTATTAATATTACTGAGTATTTTGTAACATTATATCTCAATAATAACTATAAAATATTTTTATGATTTGATTTATAAAAAAAAAAAAAGTAAAAAAACTGTAAACGCGTATTTTAATATGAGTATTTTAAATACTTCCAATTATATTAGAGTATTGTTTTAACCTCACAACTAAATTTTTTCCCTGAATTGTATGTTTTAAACTTTGCTTTCCACAAAATTGTATAAAGGCAAAGAAAAAATATAAACATTTTCGATTTGAATTTGAAAACAAAATTGAAATACTAAAATCCTTAGATTTAATAGGAATAAGAAAAAGATAGAAATATCATTACGAGGAATGGTATTCAGATTTTTATCGCTTTTTCTGCCAAAGCGAATTTCTATTATTTTCGAAATAAATATCATTTGCTTTTTTATTTGAAGTACTATATTTTAAATTATTTATAAAATCTCAAGGAATTTCTTGACATTCTTTATTTTAAAGGAATACTTAAAGAATCACACAAATCACAGACTGGTTAAAAAGATTGTGTGTTTGTCTTTGAAAAATAATTTTCTCGTATCGTACAGCCTTACAATTTTCATTTTGAGATATTTAGGAATAACAAAGAAGTTTACTTCAATATTTGTTAAAGTTGTATTAATTTGATAAAGGTTTAATTTTTTCCCCTTTTTTATTTTATTCGCAAGATAAAAAGGTAATTAAATTTTTGAAAATTTTCGATTTCGGGTTTTAGACAAACTTATACGTTTGGAAATAACTAGAAATATAAAATTGTAATCCACTTCCTCATTTAGATGTACAAAATGTTTTATTTTATCTGAAGCAAATATTTTGCTCATTATTTTTATGATAGTGAAAAAAGTAAATAAAATGAAATAATATACCTCGAAATGAGGAACAACTCGAGAATATCTTTAGGGCGTTACTACTTCCCCTCTGTAAATCCCAAGAATACTGGGATTCACATGATCTTCAATGATTTGGGTCTTTTCAAAGAGTCCACAGTCTAAAAATGTACTGGATTTTCAAAATTACCAGGAAATGTAAGTTCAACTGTAGAAGCTATATGAAAATATTCCATAAAGTTTAATTGAAAATCTCTCCCATTTTCATTTATTTATTATTATTGTTATTATTATTATTATTATTATTATTTTACAGTGAAAATAATTAAAACTTTTTTTTTACTTTCAGCTTGTGCGTGCAATCTATATGGTTCTGTCAGGGATGATTGTGAGCAAATGACTGGACGTTGCGTCTGCAAGCAAGGGATTTCCGGAATGAAATGCGATGTATGTCCAGTAGGCACGGTGCTAGGCGCCGACGGATGCATGGACGGTAAGTTCGAATTCAATACGGGTTAAACCATTACAATTCTGGGAAGAAAAATAAATTATTATTTTTATTTTCTGTCACTATGACTTAAAACTAATCTACAGGTCAGGATTCTCAATGCCAAGTAAACTTATATAAACTTATACTCAATGCCAAGTATTACTTATTATTAAGCAGTTCAGTTTAAATTAGTTTTATTATCTCATTCTGTATATATATATATATATATATATATATATATATACATGTGTGTAAGATTAATTCGTTTAATAATGAAGTTTATTTCTGCACGACTTTCCGTTAATAGTTGCTCTCTATATACCCAATATGAGCATGACACAATCGAAAATTCCCATCTTTAAATGACCATGTATAACACAAAACGTATTTCTTTTTAATAGAAAACGGGATTATTTTACTTAGTTATGTAAATTAATTAATTAATCCTCCAAAAAACTGCATAGGATTTTCGTACTTATTTCTTATAAATTTTTATTTTCTGAAACCAAAACAGTCTGTGTTACGTTTTGGATTTTCAAAGTAATACATAAAATAAAAACGAATGATTTAATTATCTTACAAAGATAAATTTACAAAATTTATCTTACAAAGATAAATTTACATGAAGCCTTTCTTTAAATGATTTTGGTTTCATTTATCGCCCAATATTAATTTGGTTCCAATAATAATTTGGATTTTAATGAATTAAAATTTAAATTAGATGGTGACACTGGTAGAACATTTATGAATTTCAAATTTTACAGGTAAATAAGAAAAGAAATAAGATGCGAAAATTTTGCATGGGTTTGCTGGAAGCTTTAATTGCTTAACCCTTTCATGGTCATAAAAGCGCCATTAAAGGTATGCAACCACCATGGCCATTGCATACCTTTAATGGCTATGGGGCGCCACCAGTGGGCGCCAACTACTATTAAGAAAACCTAAGAATTAAAAAAAAGTAATATGTTTGCTGTGTTAAGCAAAAAATAAAATATCAGACATGCCAAGTCTCCTGCTTTTGGCAGGAGTCTCCTGCTTTTTGCTTGTTTTTCTATGCTCCTGATTTTCCACTCATTTCTCCTGCTTTTCTGATGTAATTTTTATCTATCCGTCTTAGCATAATTTATGCTTAAAATTTGTGGGATTGGGTAAAAAAATTTGAAAGAAAATTGAAACTTATCTTGCCCTGCAATTTATCAAGTTCAGTTTGAATGTGAATTAGTATACAATGCCTTGAAACTAATTTTTGCTAAGAATAAATTTTTAACTTTCATTTTTGCATAATAAAAAATGTCTATTATCAAAAGATTTTTTTTTTTTTTTTTTTAAATACCATAACTATTGAAAACTTAAAGAATTCAAATTTCATTAGAATATAGCTGATATTTTCATTTCTTTAACAAAGATAATTAAGATTCTTATTGTTTTATATTAAGAGCAGAATGATCAAATCTGTCTATTTTGACTTAAATTGTAAACAACTGTATGTCTGAGGTTTTTTTTTTTTTTTTTTTTTGATAGTTTGTTTTACTGCAAGAAACATATATTATTCATTTAATTTTAATACTGATGCTTTGTAAATACCTCCTGAGCTTATAAAGCTTTACTTAAATTTGCATTATTTTACTCATTTTTCTTACAAACTTTCTTGTTGGAAAAAACCTCGTGATTTCTGTTAAAAAATCTCCTGCTTTTTTGTCATTAGAAGTTGGCATCTCTGAAATATTTTTGCTAATGTCAGAATGTTATTATTATTATAGTAATTTCGTTTACAGATGAGTATGTACACTTCTTCTATTTTCTTTCTCTAATGCATTATTTAAGTTATCAGCACAGTTCATTGATAAGTTATTTTGGTGTCAAATGAGGGTGGGGGACTTAGGATTTGAAGTGGAATGTGTTACTATATTTTGTAATCAATTTGCTTATCTAATAACTCCTCATTTCTCAAAAAAAGAAAAAGAAAAATTCTCATTTTGGTTTTTTAATGCTAATAATTTCAAGGAATTTTTAGAAATGTTTTTAGTTTAAAATTAAAATAATAATAATAATTAGCTATTATACTATATTCTCTCTTTCTCTCTCTTTTTTTTCCTGGTTCCAGAGCACATTGAGCTAAATGTTTTCAATTGTTTCGTAACAGCAACCACTTTCTACATAATATTAGTTTTAATACAATCTCAAAAAGAGATTGTTAAACATTCCTAAAAGACTGTTTTTCATCTACAATAGGATAAAATTTGAATTTATATCTGTAATGTATAAATTCATTTATATGGGGACTCATTTTTGAAACTCATGGGTGCCAGGGACCCATGATTTTGAAAGTCTAGCGGCATCACTGATATATTATGATTTCCCTATCATTTAATTTAGCAACTTCTGTTATTTAAATTTATTTTAAAAAAAACTGTTAATTACTAAATGTTAAAGAAATTGAGTACAATCACTTTTTTTTTTTTTTTACTTAGTTTATTTTTGCTGGTCATTCACAATATATCAGTTAGAATCCCTTAGAAAGATTTCATAGAGATGTACCTTCGACATATATTTCTCAAATAAATAACAATTGGTCATAATAAGTAATATTAGATTCACTTTTTAGTATTAATTAGAAAGTACATAATGAAATTCCTATAAAGAAACTGTTTATTTGATCTTTTTGAGAGTTAAACAGTTTTTGAACATGTTTATTAAATCTATATATATATAAAAGAGCAGAGTCTGTCTCTGTGTGTGTGTGAGTGTCTGTCTGTCCGCTATAGAAACCGAGGCCGTTTCACCGAGCGGGACCAAATTTCGCACGGTTAATGTTTATGACCCGAGAAAGACAACACTGCAAGCGATTTTACAGTGTTTTTACAGGGACACAAAGAAAAATTCTTTATCATTATAGCCTATGGGACCAAATTTTTAAAAGTGCGATAGCATCTAAACGCCTTCTTCAATTGAGCTGAAAATTTATATGAATATTATAAATCACTGTTGCACTAACTATAAGCATTTTGGTGAATCTAGCATTTATAGGTTTTTACAGGGAAACAACGAAAAATTCTTTATCATTATGATCTATGGGCTCAAAGTTCAGTAGCGTTAAGTAAAACGTCGTGTAATATATGAAGAAAAATACTCAAACACTCTATTATGGTTTTCTCTCTTTTGTTTGTTTAACAACTCCTCTTTCTTTTTTTTATCTACAAAGCTGTTAATTACTCAATGTTCGGAAAGTCGAGTGGAGTCACTCCAGATTTTTTAAAAATAATTTTGTAAATTTTTTTTTCAATATTAGGAAAGATAATTTAGATGAAAATTTCTCAATGTGGGTTGCTCACAAAATAAGATAATGGGAACCTTGTGTCTTACAACTGTATTATCTGAACAAACATAATTATTACGTGTAAAAAAAAAAAAAATCAATAAATTCTCATATTGAAAAAATAAATTGTTTTTTAAAGAAAATAGAAAAAGAATAAAATTTTTAATTGTTTGGATATTTTTTTTTTTTTTGATAGCTGAGCTTTTATCAAGGGACCATGTGTAAGCTTAAAATTATTCTTATTTTTGTGCATGGGAAAATTGCAATTAAAGGTTTGCAGCGTAATTTTGAAACTTAATTATTATTATTATTATAAAGTATTATGTAAAAATAGTTACAGTACTAAGATAAAAGGAAATTTAATGGTGGTATATAGAATTTGAAGAGGTAATTTAATTAAAATTTTTGTATACTTTCATATTGAGATAAAAATGTATTTATGAAATTTTGCTTCTTTTTCCTCTCTTCTTTCTTTCACATACTTTAGTTTTTCAGTACTTAATTAATGTTTTTTGGAGTTTTTTTTTTTTTTTTTAATTAACAAATATTTTTGTATGTAAAGTATCATTTACTTAGTTAATTCAGTATTTCAGTACTATTATAAATCTTCTAATCCATTATGATTGCATTTTTTTTTTCTCCTAAATAGGTTTGCTTATAGTTGCTGGCCAGAGACGTATCAAGAAGATAACTGACAGGCAGACATCTACAATAAAAGTATATCCATGTCACATAAATAAATAAACTATTAATTGAAAAAAAAAAAAAAGTAGAAGAAGAATATCTTAATATTTATGACAAATTGTGCAAAGTGGTGTTTAAAGTTCCCCCCACCCCCCTCCATGTCACAGAAATAGATGTACTTTTCAAATTCGTAGAATTTTAAAGCAGAAAGAGAGATTCCTTGTAGTATCTAATAATTAATTTGCTTTTACATTATGTAGCTTAAATCCTTTTCTTACTGCATCATAATTTTACATTAACTTTTTTAATAAAGACCAAATAAAGCAAATTGAAATCGTTTTTAAGAGGCTTCAGTATTGATATTGCATATATTGTTGGTTGCCTTAATTTAGCTTTTTCTAAAAATGAATTTTATTTTGAAGACTTAGAAGTATAAAATAAAAGGTATTTTGTATGTTTTTTGTATGTATCCCTATTTATTCGTAATATATATTAACTGCAAATTAAAACAAATTGGCAACTATTTGAGCACCATATTAAATAACTTTACAATTATTTCAAGATTAGCTCTGGTTTACTTTAAGAATTTTGTCGCTTTTCTTTTGTCATCTTTTAATCAGTGGCAACCAATTCTGCTTGTTTCCCTCTCTCTTTTTCTTTTTAAGATCTTACATATATAAATTTATTGTTATTTTTTCTAATTGTCTATGAAAAGCTAAAAAGGAATTTAAGTTTTAATTAAGTGAAAATCCTATTCAAAGTTTGTAAATCAAGGAATTCTTAAATTGCTCCTGAATGTAATTTTTACAATAAAACATTTTTATAATGCAAAAAATCTTAAAAGCAACAACTAGTTATAAGGTTTTGGATATGCAATAACAACAAGTTCAATACACTTGTATCTATTAGTTTAGCTTGTTATTATTATTATTTTAATATAAAAATGTAAAACAAAATAAAAATGGCTTAGCAGAACTAAAGAAATTTGAAGCATAAAAGTTTTATTAAGTATAGAAATTTTTCCTAAAATTTAGTGTTTATTTAAAGAAAAGAATATATATATATATAATAAAATGTTTTCAAGTACTGTGTTAAAAAATAATAAAGTAAAAGGAGTTGTCTAGATAAAACAAAGGTAATATTAATAAGGAATACTAAAGTTTATTTAAGTGAAAATAAACAAAAAATTTCCAACATCTTTGAAAACATGACTAAGGGCATTTTCAATTTGAATTATATTTATTTAAAAGAACTTCAAAGAAGAAATTTGCATTAGATCAACAAATCATCAATAGCACTATTATAACAAAGTCCTTTGCTTCTAAATATTTTTTTTCCCCTTGAAATATATTATTCTAATACTTTTTTTAAAAAACTTTATTTTACATTGATATGATACCGAGTGAATGTCGTAGAAGTAGAATATCATTACAACTGTCATTCCCCAGTGGCTTTTGTAACTGTTAGTATCTTTAATAAAGAGAGTTACTCATCTTAAATTAATGCATGGTTGCAAGGAAATAATGAAAAGTAAACAATCATTCATGAAGTCAAGTCAATTGAAGAAAACTGACAAGCATGTAGCATAATAGACCCTACATAATGAAGGATGCCACTGCCAGGAACAGCCAGACTTTTTTCCCAAATATAATATAGTGTTGGAATGTATGAGTGTGGTTGCAGAATTAAATAGTTATAATACTTTAATTATAATAGATAAAAATATATATAGTTATAAAATGCGATGTATAATATAGTTATATTTTATAATAGTTATAAAAATTAAAAGTGAGTGTTTAATGCAACTTAAATTATAATGGTAGAAGCTTTCAGTCTAAATATGGTAAGTTATATAAAAAATATTTCAATTAAATAAATGTTTGAAACATAAGTGAATTTACAATAAAATTTATTCAAAATGGTAAAAACTGAAATTTTTTTTATCTAGAGTCAAGACAATTTTACATTGAATAATTATAATTTGCATTCTTACCAGTGTTACAAGTGAAGTTCATAAAATTAAAACCTGGGACATAGTTTGACTCAGCCTGGATAATAGTCAAAATCTATTTACAAATGAAAGTTATTAAAAACAATTGTAAGAAAACGGCTCACTCTATAGGCTAACCACAAAATTATTCTCATAAACCTGTCTTATGCAGAGCAGGAGTGCACTTTTAAATAAAATTCAGTTATTAAATTAACCTACAGCACAGCTGCCATTGGCCTTTTTTTAAAAATTAATTTATTAATTTTATTAATTTAATTTAAATTAATTTTTTTTTTTTTTTTGGGGGGGGGGGGTGTCCCTGTGGAAAAACAAGTTGTACATGACCTATTAATGCCATTTTAAATAGGGAACATTCCTTATAGTAAAAATGCATAATATGTATCATTTTTTAAATTCTGAAAATATTTACGAATGCTGGAGGCGAGCAGAAGAACAGATAAAAGATGAGCAGTCGGACAGACAGATACGCATATTCAAATCATATTTAAACTTCAAAATTGTTAGAAAGTGTTAAAAAAATACTTAATGTGAGCAGAAATGCAATTCTCGCAAATTTTCACTAAAAGCCCTTAATGTAACTGAACTGAAATTTTACGTGGTCCTGTAAATTTTAATGTTAATCATACTATTCTATAGGAAGCATTCGTTTATGCATATGAATAAATTTCAATTTTATTGAGATTTGTACAAAGTAAAGTTGTTAAATTTGGTTTATAAAAATACCTCTCATAGAATACAGTGCTTTGGAATACTTTCGTGTGTTCCTATACACAAACCAGAAGAGGTATTCACACCATTTTCAACAGGGAATATCTGATAGTGAACTCGAATAACATATATCAATTTCAAAAATTTTCATGAATATTTACGAGACAGACAGACGGACAGATATAGCAGGCTACGCCCGCTTCGCTGTTCACTGTATTTAAATCAATTTTTAAAAGATTTGAATCCCTATTTGTTATTTATATCATATTATAATAATAAAGTTAAAAAATAAATAAATAAATAAATAATAATCGCTCTAAACCTTTCTTTGGGTATCTGCTGTCTACGGCAGTTCCTTTTCCGCTCGCGCTGCATAGGGTCCAGGTTGAAAAAACGTACAAAAAAACCTTTCCCGGCCACTTCAGTTTGGGTATTTATCAGTGACAAGTGGTGTTGCTACTATTCAAGAACTACGATTTAAAAGATGACTATATCGCAACCTTTATTAAATATTTTAATTATGTTTTTCATAGCCTTCACTCTGTACACTATAATATGTAAAAGCAGATTTTCACTTCAAAGGATTTAAATAAATAACAAACAAATACATGTTAATTAAACTAAAATTTTAATAAGTTTAATCCTTTCACTACATACTATAATTTTTTCCAATAACTGCAGTGTATATATATTTATTTATATAAAAATTAAAAGATCTTTCCTTTTAAAGGAATTAATTAAAAAATAAAAATAAGCTGCTGTTATAACGTATATATATATATGTTACCGCTAGAATGCGAAATCCGTTAATCTGCAGATTACTTAGCTAATCTGCAGATTAACTAAAATGACCCGTTAAAGTGCGGAATAAAGATTTTTCCGCATTTTAACTAGGTAATCTGCAGATTAACGGTTTCAGTATCGTTAAAGTTCAAATGTTTGTTTCGAGCCTTAGTTTTTTTTTTACATTCACTATGACGTCAAACAGCCATGTGATACAGATACGCGAATGACCTTCAAACATAACTAAAACTTTTACCCCTTCACTTCCGCTATGCTATGATGATAAACCGATAAACGGCAAACGCAAAATGTGGAGAATGTGAATGGAAGCCATGATTAGGTTTATTATCTGACTAACACAAAATTTAAAGTAACAAGTAAGTTATAATTGTTTTAATTTTGATTTTATTTCTATCTTTTTTAATTCTGTCAATATAAGTTTGATAAGGGTCTGTATTTTATTAATGAAATTTAATCTTAATTAAAAGCTGTTTCTCGTGAAACTCCATTTTGAATTATGAATATTAGATTTACATTACAGTAATTGTTTCCTTCCGAACTAAAACTATTAAACCATAATTTTTTAAGACTAATTTATTTTAAAATTGATTTAAATTACTGTTACTTACTGAAAAAAAAAAAAAAAAAAAAGATATATTAATTATTAACTTTGAAAAATATGGCATTTAATAAATACTTAATATGAAATTTTTGTACATTTTTTAGCATTTCATTACATTTTTTTTTTTTTTCTCTCTTTCAGTTTCAAGTTTCCTGTACATATTTTATACATCATGATTATATTTTTTATTTATTTATTTATTTATTTTTTAATTTTGTTCGCTTTTTCAGGTAATTTCGTTGTAGTTTATCACATAAAAAGTGTTAATAAAGGTTTTTTTTTTTTTTTTTTGTAAAATTAATATATTTGCTAAACTTGTACAGATATAGGTATGCTGCAAAATGTAGTTTAATAAAGCATTGAAAACTGTCATTTTAATTTTCATGCATTCTAAAAAATGTTAAAGCAGTTTTAATTATTTGAAGTACTTCTTAAATAATGCTTCTGATTTGTTTAATTTAATATTTCTAGTAATATTTTATTTAATTTAATATTTCTAGTATTTAAATAGTAATAGCAATATAAGTTGTTAATAAAACTTTTTTTTTTTTTTTAAATTTTAAATTGTTAAATATTTTTATTTTGAAAAGAAATCGTTACTGTATTACAATTCTAACATTTATTTATAAAATAGAATTTATTGAAAGCTATTATATTTCATATTAAAAATGAATAACATCTTCAAACTTATATTGACAGAATAAAAAAGATGAAATAAATAAAAAATGAAACAAATATAACTTTAAAAGATATAAAAATTAAAACACATACAGATTAAAATAAGTAAAGAAAGAAATAAAAAAGAAAAGAAAACTATTTTTTTTTCCGAATGAAAAAACAAATACAACACAGCATGCTGTAAAATTGCGACACCAGATATCTTATTTTCACTTTAACTAGTACCTAGTAGGTAATCTGCAGATTATCTAGGTAATTCGCAGATTACCTAGGTAATCTGAGAAATAAAACAATTTTCCTCACTTTAACGGATCACCCTAGTTAATGTGCAGATTACCTAGCTAATCTGCAGATTAACTGATTTCTGCACTTTAGCGGTAACATATACATTATTCATAAACGTAACTGTGATAAATAAGCTTTTAAATTTAAAATTTGATATACATAATTTTTTCTACTGCATTATCATTTGATTAAAAAAAAAAAAAAAAAAAAAAAAGATTTTGCCTTGAAATAAATGAATTAATTAAAATAAAATAAATAAATAAAACTGCATAATAGTCTCATGGCTAAGATTCGCAGACGATTGAATTGTAAGAATAAATTTTAGAAAAGTAAAACACAGAAGCCAATGTTTAAAACTGAAAAAAAGTAGTTAAAAATGTTTAAATTCGAAATTCGAAGAATTCTCAATGGGATGTACACCTCCAGGATCCCAGCTACCTTTCTGCCATGTTTTGTAGCTCTACGATCATGTAGCTCTACGTGTAAGTATCAGAGCGCAGACAAAAAAAAAAAAAAAAAAACAGATACACACACACATACTTCTCTTTATTTATATAGATAAAGATAACGGTATTTCTTTTTTTCGTAACGCACACTAAATTCATGAGTAATTTAAAAAAGTAAAACTTAACACTATATAAAATTTATGATAAACTTAATTGGACAAAAATAATAAGTAAGAAATGAATGAATTGAATAAGAATTAATTAAAATGAAAGAAACAATTTTAAAATTAAAGGAAATATAATGCTACTGTAAGTTGGTAAAAACCTTATTTATTTCATTTATGAAGGCGACCAAACTGTTTTCCGGTGATTTTTTTTTTTTTTTTTTTTTTTTTTTTTTTTCTGGATGACTATTTTTCGGTGACTTTCTTTCCTCTTTCCCTTACATACAAAGAAACAGTGACTTTTATTTATATTAAGATTATCGAAAGCAAAATAAAAAATCAATTTTTAAGAACTGCAAATGTACAAATTCATTCCTTAAAGCACAGGCAAATTCTTTTCGTTCTTTCTTTCTTTCTTTTTTCTTTTCTTTTGTGTGCGTGTGTATCTATATATCTATAATATTAAACCATTTGAAACATTGTACAAAAGGAAATATAAGTGCTGAAATATATCTCATTAGGAAAGTGAAAATTTAAATGAAAAGAAAAAGAAACAATTAGAATTCAAATAATGAAAGCATATAATATACCTAATACGTCTACATGGGCATCGGTTGATGATTGTATGCAAAATTAAATGAATTTCTATATATATATGGGAAGGCGTGTGTTATAGTTAATTGACAAAACTTTAGAATAGATTTATAGAAGTTTAAATATCTTGAGAGAATTTAAAAAGAGATATCTACTTGCAGTTGAGTTATTAATCTAATAATTAGTCATGTACGTCGAAAGAAAGAAAGAAAGGAAGAAAGAAAGAAAGAGAGAGAGAGAGAGAGAGAATAACGTAGAAAAACTAAATAATACATTAGAAGTACTTTTGCGATCGTGAATAATGAAATTACTTAATTAAACATTCTCAAAATCTAAAATGTATTTTTGGCTTAAAATTCATGTGATAAATCTTGATAATTTACATATGGAATAATCAAAGTGTTTCTATGATTTGTTCCATAAAAAATAAATAAATAAAACGAAATAAATAATTTTACTTAAAGATTAAATTGTGTACATACACTAGGAGGTTCGCGTTAACGACCCTCTTCACTTACCGTCGCCGGAAGCCCAAGCCAATGTTATTCTATAGGGAAATTTTCTTTACAAATAACTTATTAACTAATACATATTTTTAAATTCTGTTTTCACATTCAAAAAATTCCTAACTGTTAAACTGACAGACCCTTTTTTAAAAAAGTATTTTTTTTTTTTAATTTTTAATATTTTATTTTGAAATTAGAAAATGAAAAAAAATCACATATTGAATATTTGCATTTTGCAGCTTCAAAATAAAATATAAAAAATTAAAAAAATATTTTTTTATAAAAGGTCCGTCAATTTAACAGCTGGGAATTTTCAGAATGTGAAAACAGAATTTAAAAATATTTATTAGTTAATAAGTTATTTGTAAAGAAAAAATTCCCATAGAATAACATTAGCTTCGGCTTCTGGCGGCGGTCAGTGAATAGGGCCCTTAAGTAATATGAAGAACATAAATTCACTTAGTTTAATATATATATACAGTAAAATCTCTCTAAGTTGGACACCTACGGTTCCAAGAAAAAGTGTCCAACTTAGAGAGGTGTCCAACTTATAGGGGTTAGACATAATGTTAATGGATACATTCCGTTCCGAGAAAAAGCGTCCAACTTACAGGGGTGTCCAACTTGAGAGGTTTCACTGTATATATATATATATATAATTTGAATAATTTAATACCATTATAACACTCAGCAGACAAAAGATAGATGAAGATACCAACATATAATTAAATTTTAATTGAGATTTATTTCAAATCAATATTTACTTTTCTCGTTTTCAGAGGAATAGAGTTTTATACATATAACAAACAAATAAATAACCAGATTCACAAAACTAAAAAGACAAAGGCATAAGCTATGAAAACAAAAATATTTGAAATTGAAATTAATTTGAAGATTAACCGAACGTTATAATTTGACATGATGAAACGTCGTATAATAATAATAATAACAATAATAATAAAATTACTATGACTGTATCAAAAAACATTCAACAACAAAAAGGGAAAAAGTTTTGTATTTATATGTGTTTTCCATTATTTTTATATTTACTTAAAACAATTTGACGCGAGGATATTGTGTATCAATCTTAATAACAATCTAATGAAACTATTAAATAAATAAACTATTTAATAATCTAAATGAAACTATTAAATACAATCAGAGATTAGTTAGCATATAAGGAAATTTATTCAAGATTTATACGTTTATTCACATGATTATAAGGTTTCATATTTCTGGTTTCAATGTTTAATGAGATATGTGTCAAGCGTAAAAAGGGTACGATTGTTTGACTATCACACACCTATATTAAGAAATTAATAGCCATTATTAAATTAAATTAATTAATTGCCTTTAATTTATATAATTTAATATAAATGCGTTTAGCTTATCGAACTTAATAAATACATCATATTGAAATGAATAACATACGGTAAAATACATATACATATATATATATATATAATATATATTAGTAAACATAATATTTCTTAAGTGCATCGCAACATCACAGGAACGACCTCCTTTAAAGAAGGCGGAGTGAGAGCTGTCACAGCTATCAAACCAAAGAACTTCTACTACTCTCTTTTATATTCTTTGATCAAACTGTGCTAGATGGGAAGCAAACGTTTCGGGGGTCGTATAGCAAATTATTTTTCGGCTTTCATTGGGTAAAGCTGCTTTAAGAAAAGGAAGTCCTTATGATATTTTTTGCCACCTGCGAGGCTGTCACACCTGTCAAACTGTGCTATTTGGGAGGTAGCCAGTGGTGAAATTGAAAAAGGTTTAATATTAGTCATTTTGTAGGAAATTGGTTGATTGATACGAGTGTACTTGACCATATACTGTTAAAAATTCATTAATATAATGATTTTCTTCATGTAATATACAATCTTTTTAAAATTAAGCATTACACATCAAGTTAAAATATGTTAAAAATTGTAAACATTTGATATAAGTATTTATTGTTTTACATAATAAGGATTAGCTATGTTTGTTTTGGGTGTAAATGCTATTTTGGGTGCATGTTGAGTTACTCTGCAGCGTATTTGTTGTTAAGCTTTGATTCAGTAAATCATATGATTTTTAAATATATTTAGAAAATAAATAAAATTAGAAAAATTAAAGTTTTTAATTTTTAAAATGGTATAGACATTATTATATTATTAACTATGAATTTTTTGTAGTGTAATTTAAATCTTCATTTCATTGAGAAAGTTATTTCTAAAAGAATGGTACAGAAAATATTAAATATAGAATAATTTATTTCTTTATTTTAATAAATGTAGGTACATCAAGCCACAGGTTTGCAAAACTTAGGCAATACCTGTTATTTTAACTCTATCATCCAGTGTCTCGCAAATACAGTTCCTCTCGCTGATTATATAAATAGCGGAGAGTATGTCGAACACATACTAAAGTAATTATATATATTAGCTAACTTTAGAATAAATTATTTTAGTTTTAAAAAATATTAAAAAAAAAAAAAAATATTTTCCTTTTAAAAAAGACTCTAAGTCAAGTGAATTGTGTTTAAACACATTCATTTTTAATTTCAACCAGAAAACTAGTATGTTGTGGCCACCACAAGACTTTCTTCTATATTTTCCTATACATATTCAATCAGTAACAAAAAAAAAAAAAAAAAAAAAGATTTTTTTTTTCTAATTTTTTTTTTTTGTAAAAATTAATACATATTCAATCACTAACAATATTTAAAAAAAAAAAAAAAAAAAAAAATAATCGAATATATATATATATATATATATATATTTTTTTTTTTGGTTAAAAGTAAAAAAAAATCGATAACTTTGTTTTAAATTATCTCAGATTTATAGTTCAACCATTCGTTTTAAAGGTATTGACGAGATCTTTCGAATGATACCCATCTTCAAAATTTACCCCCCACGGGGGAGGGGTACTTCCCCCCCAGGGGGGGAAGCGATGCCCCCCCATGCACAAAATTTTTTTCCTAGTTACGTACTACTATTATCAATAATTCATATTAATTTTACAATCACAAGTGTAAAATAACTAGTAGTAAAAGGCCGAGTACTCGGTTACTAGGCCAAAGTGCTACTCAGTGCAGCACTAATTTTATTTATACTTAAAAATTTATCAATGACTTTTGTCAACAGTTTTTCTATAAAGTTTTCTATTTTAAGACTGCTGTTTTTTAATTTAACTGGAAACCAGTTCCAGTTTTGTACCATATGGGGTTAATTATGCATATTGTATCAAGAAATGAAACCTTGATTACTTTCACTAAACTGTTACTTAACGTTGTCAGTTTTACATCGTTTTTACTTTCTTTTATATAAATAAGATGAAAAGAAGATTTGTAAAAATTTTCGACCTCTGTTTTTTCAATGTGTTTATACCTTTTGAGGTTTCCTACACATGATTTATCCATTTTTGAAAAAAGTCTGAGTCTGTGACCAAAATTTAGTGGGGCTCACAAAACAATGAATGTAGTTTACAGAGAGCTTTGTATTTGGTTAGTCTTCGACATAAATTGATGTTGATTAGGTTTTTGACATGTTTTAGCTCAAGGGGTGGTACTTCTGTATTGCAATTTTCTCTATTCATTGGAAAGCTATATCTTTGCTTTTATTTATGTATTTGTGCACAGAACGTTATATGTAAGAGAAAACTATGCTGATTTAATTTGGATGCATATCATTTAGTAGGAGGCATTGTTAAATTGTAAATTTCTTTGATTCTGATAAAGCTATACCTTCACTTCTGTTGCTTATAAACACACAAACTGAATATGTGATATTATTAAAATAATATTCTGATTCAAATTGGTACATATTGACTAATAGATGACAGATAATATTGCTGTTACCCACTTTCTGCAATTTTTTTTTCCATTGCTACATCAGTATACATTGGTTAAAATTATAAAAATCTGTATTTGTAAAACTTTGGGAAGCTTTATTAATTGAATTTTTCTGCATGTTAACTGGTAGGCGATGTTATAATAAAAAAGATGGAGAGAGAGCAAATTTTTATAATGACCACAGCAACTGGTTTCATTTTTTTTTTTCTAAATTACGAGTGTATTGTGTTTCTTTTTTTATTTTCTTCTATATGTAATATAGAGAAAATATTGGATTCGCGAAAATTTTCGACCTCAGTTTTTTGACGGATCTACACGTTTTGGGATGTCCTGAACCCGAATTGATAGTTTTTAGAAAATGTCTGTCTGTCTGTCTGTATCATTTTTTTGTGGACGCTGTATCTCACGAACCAATGAATGAAATTTAACCAAACTTGGTATTAAGTTGCACCCTGACATGATCTGGAGGCCAGATGATTTGGGGATCAATAGCTCGACAGGTGGCGCTGTAATCGCATTTTATGCAAATTTTTAACATGGCAGCATAGGACAAAATTTCGTATAAATGGGCATAATGAGAGTTATTTTAAACTTGTGATTGTAAAATTAATATGAATTATTGATAATAGTAGTAGTTAACTAAGAAAAAAAAATGTGCATGGGGGGCATCGGTTCCCCCCCTGGGGGGGAAGTACCCCCCCCCCCCCGGGAGGGTTAAATTTTGAAGATGGGTATCATTCGAAAGATCTCGTCAATACCTTTAAAACGAATGGTTGAACCATAAATCTGTGATAATTTAAAACAAAGTTATCGATTTTTTTTACTTTTAACAAAAAAAATCGTATATATATATATTTTTTAACGAAATTTTACCAAACTTGGTATTTAGTTGGTCCCCGACATAAACTGGTGCTGATTATATTTGGGGATCAATAGCTCAACAGGAGGCGCTGTGATAGCATTTTATCTAAATTTTTAACATGGCAGTATTGGACAAAAATTCGTATAAATGTGCATAATAAGAGTTATTTTACACTTGTGATTGTAAAATTAATATGAATTATTGATAATAGTAGTACGTAACTAGGAAAAAAAGTTTGTGCATGGGGGGGAAGTAACCCCCCCCCCCCCCGTGGGGGGTAAATTTTGAAGATGGGTATCATTTGAAAGATCTCGTCAATACCTTTAAAGCGAATGGTTGAACTATAAATCTGTAATAATTTAAAACAAAGTTATCGATTTTTTTTACTTTTAACCAAAAAAAAAAAGAAGAAAAAAATTCGATTTTTTTTTTTTTTTTTTTTTTTTTTTAAATATTGTTAGTGATTGAATATGTATTAATTTTTACAAAAAAATAAATAAATAAATAAATAAAAAAAATATCTTTTTTTTTTTTTTTTTTTTAATATTGTTACTGATTGAATATGTATAGGAAAATATAGAAGAAAGTCTTGTGGTGGCCACAACATACTAGTTTATTGTTTGTTTTAGCATTGATAATATTGTATTTCTTAGAATTAAGTTTTTTTTTTTTTAATCTATTGTAAAAAAAAAATTCAATTTTGACTCCCTTTTTTTTAAAGAGATGAAAACGACGGAACTGGAGATCTATTCGAAGAATTTGCAGCTGTTATTAAAGCTTTATCGACGGGAGAGTATAAATCATTCTCTCCTAGAGATTTTAAGGTATTTTGAAAATTCTTTGTCTATATTTTGCAATAGTTTTGTTTTAATAATTCCAAAAATGTAACTTCTAAAAATTTTTTGATAGATTTGAAAAATATATAAATTACTTTAAGTTAATATGTTTTGAATCGGACCATTTTTTAAAATAAAATTAGCCTATTAAAAAAAAAAAAAAAAAAAAAAAAACAACATTTAAAATGATGTCCGACGTTTGTTATGCTTTAAAAAATAACTTTCAAAACTAAAATATTTTGTATGCCTCCAATACCTCCAGAATTTTCGGAAGATACAAAGATCACAAAAATCCACCCAAAATGCGTCCTATTGTAAGCAAATGTGAAGATCCCAGGTATCCCCTCGAAAAATATGACAAATATCTATTTTTCCTTTCTCCCCCCTTCTGAAACTAGTTTGCACTCAATTGAAGAATTTATTAAAAAATTTTGTGAAATTGAATTAAACCAAAACCACATACTAGTAAGTTTTGATGTAGTTAACTGATATCCCTCCATCGATCTCAAGAAAATTACCGAAACCATTAGCACAAAAATGCAAGTGCTATGGCTGAATTTAAAGAAGCATGAAGTAAGGTTTTTTTTTAGTATATTTATAAAATTTGATTGTTTATAGTATAAGAATCTTATGTATATTAAAACACAGGGTTGCTTCTTTGAGAGCAAAATGAGAGCATTTGAACATGTGCAAAATTCTTATACTCAATCCCAAACGATCACATTCCTCTTATTAAATGTCAGGCAATATGAACATCAGGTCATCACAATTTCATTCCCATTGCGGGGATGCAGAAAAAGGAAAAGGTTTGGAGTTAAGGGGTTTAAGGTTACACAGAAGCTGGGCAGTGGGCGATTAGTGACGGTCTTGGATTTTTCCTTCGAAGTAATCCAGGGACGTGCAATCACAATTTTGATCCTCCACAGAAAAGATCAAAAGCAAACAAGAAGAAATGTGTACTTTTTTTTTTTTTTTTTAATCAGTTCTTTTTGATAATTATGTCATGATTGTTTTTCATGCATTCTAATGATTTTTAATAAATCATTTTTAAGCAGAAAAATGTAAATTACTCAAGATTTGATTTCACAACTTATATTCAATAAATTAATATATATATATATATATATATATTACATTGAGTGTAATTTTTGTCAAATGTTGTGCAAATTGAGAAGCGACACTTCAAATTTCGAAAATGTCTTTCTTGCAAATGCAACTCAGGAAATTTTTTGGATTTATGGTTTTGACATCGCACTAGATCTAAACTATGGGCATTTGGAGATGGCCTGGGCTTCAAGAGTGATCGAAAGACATGAAATCACAATTTTGATCCTCTGTCGATAAGTAACCCCCAAATGTATTATTTTTATAGAACATGGAGGAGATTGCAGCCACAACAAATTTTATGTGCAGCAGCTACCATTAATGTACACAACAATCTTTTGTCAGCTGGAGTGTCAATCCCACTGTTCTGTAATCACAAGCTCAAAACTCTGGTAAATGAATTACCCAGGCTCACTCATGAAGGGGCAGTAAGGAGAGTAAATGTTTGAGCCAAGTAACTGTGATTTAAATTTAAGTTAGTCGTGCCTAACAGGAAATATTTTTTCCATGAATTATACATTTTAAGTATATATCAGATTTTTTTTTCTTCTTCCCCTCCTTGAAAAGAGAATTAGACATGATCACAAATGTCTCTTGAAGGCTTACAAACTTTATCATGTGTACTTTAGAAATTTCGCTATCATAGTTTTTAAAATAGCTATTGAATACAGAGGAGCATACTCTTATATTTGATGATTTAAAAGATGATCAATTGTCTGAAAGCTTGTCCAGGCCACTTGGTCTAAACCATGCTAATAAAATCATTTAAAGTGTAAACAATTTTTAATTCATTCTGAAGAATCAATTGCTTGTGTATTTGATATAGCAAACAATTTTGGGTTTTAAAATATTTCTTTTCATATATGAATATTAAACAAAGTACCTTATTATTCAACTTCGTGCGTTGCAGAAGAGCTCTTTTTGGACGGGGGGCCCCTTCCGTCTTCAGTGTCGTCCGCACTTCGCGGCTGGCAGTCGTAGGTTTACCTACGACTGCTTACTAGACTTTTTGACTTTTTACTAGACTTTCTACTTACTAGACTTTTTGAGAATTTTTGAAATCTCTTGTCCAAAAAGTTTTTTGAAAAAGTTAAAAAAGCAAATATGTTAAGTTTTTTTTTTCGGGGGGGGGGGGGGGGGGTCTGTAGTTTTTGCGCCCCTAGGCAGTCACCTAAACTTGCCTAATTGTAAAACCGGCCCTGCATATGTTGACGTTTTAATTAATATCTATGCAACTTAATTAAAAAATTTTATTTATTTTTCCCTATCCCCTTTAGAAGGTTTCTGTGCACCCAATTTTTGTACTTCTATGCTCACTGGGGACTGAATATATAGATATACAGACAGACAGACAAACTTTTCCTTTTACTGTTATAAAAAATAGTAAATTTGTTCAAGTAAAATAATACAGATCACTATTTAAAATTTTTCATACCTTAAAATTAATCCTTGAAAAACAACGAATATATTTCGGCTGTTGTCACAGCCATCTTCAACGTTGCGAATGACGAAACATTGGATTGCCTGTCTTCATAGTAAACAAAATCCTCCCGTTGATGTTTCCTCTTCACTTCATTTCGCGGTAGACAGGAGCTGTTGCCATTCTTTGGGAGGAAACATCAACGGGAGGATTTTGTTTACTATGAAGACCGGCAATCCAATGTTTCGTCATTCGCAATGTTGAAGATGGCTGTGACAACAGCCGAAATACATTCGTTGTTTTTCAAGGATTAATTTTAAGGTATGAAAAATTTTAAATAGTAATTGTAATCCTTTTGTCTTGTAATGAATAATACAGATCAGTTGCTTTAATATATGCAATGTATTACAGGGATATTAGTCTTATCAATAAAGAGGAATCATTTGTGGTGACTAGTTATCCTTTCTTGATGAGATATGCAGTTGTAGCTGTAGATAGGCAACCTGAGTGGAGAGTTTGCTCTTAGTCCTGAAAAATATCACAAAGAACCCCCAATAGATAATCGGCAGCACTGATTCACTTTTAGAGTGGGGCCCCAAGGGGTTTATTATTTATAGCAAAACGGTTGGAATGTGCTTTACGGTCCTTCTTGGCGACTCGCGGATAAAGATGCCAACCTTAGTAACCACGGTGTTTATGCGCCGCTGAACGATCGATGTTTGAAATGTGGTAACCTCCCCATGATGTTTTGAAACTATGATTTTCGCGTACGTTATTGTTGCCAAATGAATTTCGTGCATTTTAAAGACTCATGGAGTTTGTGTGAGACGTATTTAGTAATATTTTTTTTTTTGGTTTTTATATACGGGTTACTGATCGATGCGAAACGAAATTTCCTACGTTTTAAAGATTCATGGAGTTTGTGTGAGACGTATTTAGTGATATTTCTTTGGTTTTTATGTACGCTTTACTATGTACGCTTAAATAACACAACGGATCTAAATAAACTAAATGTTTTAATCAAAAACTTTGTTAGGTGGATTTTGTTACTAATTTATCTTAGCATATTTTAAGTTTGAAGAAAGAAACGCAAAAATAGTAAAAAAACAAGGACGATTATCCCAGAAATATGGCAACGCCATATTTTGGGCAGAGCTGCTAGAAGAGTCCATCCAAATGGAGCACCGAATGAAAAAACTTTCTTCCTTTCAATTTTGTAGGTTGGTAGAGAAATGATACATATCGTGGTAACAAATAAAAACTATGTATATATCTCTACATATGATTTTAATGTTAAATATATTTACAAAATGAAATTTGTCTAAAACAGTAATGCAATTTTAAAAAATATTATTAATCTTTAGGTACGTTGCATAAATTTCTATCTTGAATGGGAATAGATTTTTTACAAAAATAATATTCGCATTTTTACTTCATGGCTATTTATATAACAAAGCCCAGGAATCGGTTGTTTTCCAAGCAAAAAAATCTCTAATTGAAGTAAAAATGAATATCTGCCAAATATACAAAATAATAGCAATAATAATGTTTTATGTGTTCGGTCAAACAAAATAATTCAGACGCATTACGGGTTATCAGTGAAAATTTGGGAATACAGTTTTGATTGTGTTAAATAACTACATTAAAATTAACGAAGTTTAGAAATTTTCATTTCGGTCATATAATCTTTAGCACAAATTACATTTCTTAATGCACAAACAAACAAATTATTAATATTACTGAGTATTTTGTAACATTATATCTCAATAATAACTATAAAATATTTTTATGATTTGATTTATAAAAAAAAAAAAAGTAAAAAAACTGTAAACGCGTATTTTAATATGAGTATTTTAAATACTTCCAATTATATTAGAGTATTGTTTTAACCTCACAACTAAATTTTTTCCCTGAATTGTATGTTTTAAACTTTGCTTTCCACAAAATTGTATAAAGGCAAAGAAAAAATATAAACATTTTCGATTTGAATTTGAAAACAAAATTGAAATACTAAAATCCTTAGATTTAATAGGAATAAGAAAAAGATAGAAATATCATTACGAGGAATGGTATTCAGATTTTTATCGCTTTTTCTGCCAAAGCGAATTTCTATTATTTTCGAAATAAATATCATTTGCTTTTTTATTTGAAGTACTATATTTTAAATTATTTATAAAATCTCAAGGAATTTCTTGACATTCTTTATTTTAAAGGAATACTTAAAGAATCACACAAATCACAGACTGGTTAAAAAGATTGTGTGTTTGTCTTTGAAAAATAATTTTCTCGTATCGTACAGCCTTACAATTTTCATTTTGAGATATTTAGGAATAACAAAGAAGTTTACTTCAATATTTGTTAAAGTTGTATTAATTTGATAAAGGTTTAATTTTTTCCCCTTTTTTATTTTATTCGCAAGATAAAAAGGTAATTAAATTTTTGAAAATTTTCGATTTCGGGTTTTAGACAAACTTATACGTTTGGAAATAACTAGAAATATAAAATTGTAATCCACTTCCTCATTTAGATGTACAAAATGTTTTATTTTATCTGAAGCAAATATTTTGCTCATTATTTTTATGATAGTGAAAAAAGTAAATAAAATGAAATAATATACCTCGAAATGAGGAACAACTCGAGAATATCTTTAGGGCGTTACTACTTCCCCTCTGTAAATCCCAAGAATACTGGGATTCACATGATCTTCAATGATTTGGGTCTTTTCAAAGAGTCCACAGTCTAAAAATGTACTGGATTTTCAAAATTACCAGGAAATGTAAGTTCAACTGTAGAAGCTATATGAAAATATTCCATAAAGTTTAATTGAAAATCTCTCCCATTTTCATTTATTTATTATTATTGTTATTATTATTATTATTATTATTATTTTACAGTGAAAATAATTAAAACTTTTTTTTTACTTTCAGCTTGTGCGTGCAATCTATATGGTTCTGTCAGGGATGATTGTGAGCAAATGACTGGACGTTGCGTCTGCAAGCAAGGGATTTCCGGAATGAAATGCGATGTATGTCCAGTAGGCACGGTGCTAGGCGCCGACGGATGCATGGACGGTAAGTTCGAATTCAATACGGGTTAAACCATTACAATTCTGGGAAGAAAAATAAATTATTATTTTTATTTTCTGTCACTATGACTTAAAACTAATCTACAGGTCAGGATTCTCAATGCCAAGTAAACTTATATAAACTTATACTCAATGCCAAGTATTACTTATTATTAAGCAGTTCAGTTTAAATTAGTTTTATTATCTCATTCTGTATATATATATATATATATATATATATATATATATACATGTGTGTAAGATTAATTCGTTTAATAATGAAGTTTATTTCTGCACGACTTTCCGTTAATAGTTGCTCTCTATATACCCAATATGAGCATGACACAATCGAAAATTCCCATCTTTAAATGACCATGTATAACACAAAACGTATTTCTTTTTAATAGAAAACGGGATTATTTTACTTAGTTATGTAAATTAATTAATTAATCCTCCAAAAAACTGCATAGGATTTTCGTACTTATTTCTTATAAATTTTTATTTTCTGAAACCAAAACAGTCTGTGTTACGTTTTGGATTTTCAAAGTAATACATAAAATAAAAACGAATGATTTAATTATCTTACAAAGATAAATTTACAAAATTTATCTTACAAAGATAAATTTACATGAAGCCTTTCTTTAAATGATTTTGGTTTCATTTATCGCCCAATATTAATTTGGTTCCAATAATAATTTGGATTTTAATGAATTAAAATTTAAATTAGATGGTGACACTGGTAGAACATTTATGAATTTCAAATTTTACAGGTAAATAAGAAAAGAAATAAGATGCGAAAATTTTGCATGGGTTTGCTGGAAGCTTTAATTGCTTAACCCTTTCATGGTCATAAAAGCGCCATTAAAGGTATGCAACCACCATGGCCATTGCATACCTTTAATGGCTATGGGGCGCCACCAGTGGGCGCCAACTACTATTAAGAAAACCTAAGAATTAAAAAAAAGTAATATGTTTGCTGTGTTAAGCAAAAAATAAAATATCAGACATGCCAAGTCTCCTGCTTTTGGCAGGAGTCTCCTGCTTTTTGCTTGTTTTTCTATGCTCCTGATTTTCCACTCATTTCTCCTGCTTTTCTGATGTAATTTTTATCTATCCGTCTTAGCATAATTTATGCTTAAAATTTGTGGGATTGGGTAAAAAAATTTGAAAGAAAATTGAAACTTATCTTGCCCTGCAATTTATCAAGTTCAGTTTGAATGTGAATTAGTATACAATGCCTTGAAACTAATTTTTGCTAAGAATAAATTTTTAACTTTCATTTTTGCATAATAAAAAATGTCTATTATCAAAAGATTTTTTTTTTTTTTTTTTTAAATACCATAACTATTGAAAACTTAAAGAATTCAAATTTCATTAGAATATAGCTGATATTTTCATTTCTTTAACAAAGATAATTAAGATTCTTATTGTTTTATATTAAGAGCAGAATGATCAAATCTGTCTATTTTGACTTAAATTGTAAACAACTGTATGTCTGAGGTTTTTTTTTTTTTTTTTTTTTTGATAGTTTGTTTTACTGCAAGAAACATATATTATTCATTTAATTTTAATACTGATGCTTTGTAAATACCTCCTGAGCTTATAAAGCTTTACTTAAATTTGCATTATTTTACTCATTTTTCTTACAAACTTTCTTGTTGGAAAAAACCTCGTGATTTCTGTTAAAAAATCTCCTGCTTTTTTGTCATTAGAAGTTGGCATCTCTGAAATATTTTTGCTAATGTCAGAATGTTATTATTATTATAGTAATTTCGTTTACAGATGAGTATGTACACTTCTTCTATTTTCTTTCTCTAATGCATTATTTAAGTTATCAGCACAGTTCATTGATAAGTTATTTTGGTGTCAAATGAGGGTGGGGGACTTAGGATTTGAAGTGGAATGTGTTACTATATTTTGTAATCAATTTGCTTATCTAATAACTCCTCATTTCTCAAAAAAAGAAAAAGAAAAATTCTCATTTTGGTTTTTTAATGCTAATAATTTCAAGGAATTTTTAGAAATGTTTTTAGTTTAAAATTAAAATAATAATAATAATTAGCTATTATACTATATTCTCTCTTTCTCTCTCTTTTTTTTCCTGGTTCCAGAGCACATTGAGCTAAATGTTTTCAATTGTTTCGTAACAGCAACCACTTTCTACATAATATTAGTTTTAATACAATCTCAAAAAGAGATTGTTAAACATTCCTAAAAGACTGTTTTTCATCTACAATAGGATAAAATTTGAATTTATATCTGTAATGTATAAATTCATTTATATGGGGACTCATTTTTGAAACTCATGGGTGCCAGGGACCCATGATTTTGAAAGTCTAGCGGCATCACTGATATATTATGATTTCCCTATCATTTAATTTAGCAACTTCTGTTATTTAAATTTATTTTAAAAAAAACTGTTAATTACTAAATGTTAAAGAAATTGAGTACAATCACTTTTTTTTTTTTTTTACTTAGTTTATTTTTGCTGGTCATTCACAATATATCAGTTAGAATCCCTTAGAAAGATTTCATAGAGATGTACCTTCGACATATATTTCTCAAATAAATAACAATTGGTCATAATAAGTAATATTAGATTCACTTTTTAGTATTAATTAGAAAGTACATAATGAAATTCCTATAAAGAAACTGTTTATTTGATCTTTTTGAGAGTTAAACAGTTTTTGAACATGTTTATTAAATCTATATATATATAAAAGAGCAGAGTCTGTCTCTGTGTGTGTGTGAGTGTCTGTCTGTCCGCTATAGAAACCGAGGCCGTTTCACCGAGCGGGACCAAATTTCGCACGGTTAATGTTTATGACCCGAGAAAGACAACACTGCAAGCGATTTTACAGTGTTTTTACAGGGACACAAAGAAAAATTCTTTATCATTATAGCCTATGGGACCAAATTTTTAAAAGTGCGATAGCATCTAAACGCCTTCTTCAATTGAGCTGAAAATTTATATGAATATTATAAATCACTGTTGCACTAACTATAAGCATTTTGGTGAATCTAGCATTTATAGGTTTTTACAGGGAAACAACGAAAAATTCTTTATCATTATGATCTATGGGCTCAAAGTTCAGTAGCGTTAAGTAAAACGTCGTGTAATATATGAAGAAAAATACTCAAACACTCTATTATGGTTTTCTCTCTTTTGTTTGTTTAACAACTCCTCTTTCTTTTTTTTATCTACAAAGCTGTTAATTACTCAATGTTCGGAAAGTCGAGTGGAGTCACTCCAGATTTTTTAAAAATAATTTTGTAAATTTTTTTTTCAATATTAGGAAAGATAATTTAGATGAAAATTTCTCAATGTGGGTTGCTCACAAAATAAGATAATGGGAACCTTGTGTCTTACAACTGTATTATCTGAACAAACATAATTATTACGTGTAAAAAAAAAAAAAATCAATAAATTCTCATATTGAAAAAATAAATTGTTTTTTAAAGAAAATAGAAAAAGAATAAAATTTTTAATTGTTTGGATATTTTTTTTTTTTTTGATAGCTGAGCTTTTATCAAGGGACCATGTGTAAGCTTAAAATTATTCTTATTTTTGTGCATGGGAAAATTGCAATTAAAGGTTTGCAGCGTAATTTTGAAACTTAATTATTATTATTATTATAAAGTATTATGTAAAAATAGTTACAGTACTAAGATAAAAGGAAATTTAATGGTGGTATATAGAATTTGAAGAGGTAATTTAATTAAAATTTTTGTATACTTTCATATTGAGATAAAAATGTATTTATGAAATTTTGCTTCTTTTTCCTCTCTTCTTTCTTTCACATACTTTAGTTTTTCAGTACTTAATTAATGTTTTTTGGAGTTTTTTTTTTTTTTTTTAATTAACAAATATTTTTGTATGTAAAGTATCATTTACTTAGTTAATTCAGTATTTCAGTACTATTATAAATCTTCTAATCCATTATGATTGCATTTTTTTTTTCTCCTAAATAGGTTTGCTTATAGTTGCTGGCCAGAGACGTATCAAGAAGATAACTGACAGGCAGACATCTACAATAAAAGTATATCCATGTCACATAAATAAATAAACTATTAATTGAAAAAAAAAAAAAAGTAGAAGAAGAATATCTTAATATTTATGACAAATTGTGCAAAGTGGTGTTTAAAGTTCCCCCCACCCCCCTCCATGTCACAGAAATAGATGTACTTTTCAAATTCGTAGAATTTTAAAGCAGAAAGAGAGATTCCTTGTAGTATCTAATAATTAATTTGCTTTTACATTATGTAGCTTAAATCCTTTTCTTACTGCATCATAATTTTACATTAACTTTTTTAATAAAGACCAAATAAAGCAAATTGAAATCGTTTTTAAGAGGCTTCAGTATTGATATTGCATATATTGTTGGTTGCCTTAATTTAGCTTTTTCTAAAAATGAATTTTATTTTGAAGACTTAGAAGTATAAAATAAAAGGTATTTTGTATGTTTTTTGTATGTATCCCTATTTATTCGTAATATATATTAACTGCAAATTAAAACAAATTGGCAACTATTTGAGCACCATATTAAATAACTTTACAATTATTTCAAGATTAGCTCTGGTTTACTTTAAGAATTTTGTCGCTTTTCTTTTGTCATCTTTTAATCAGTGGCAACCAATTCTGCTTGTTTCCCTCTCTCTTTTTCTTTTTAAGATCTTACATATATAAATTTATTGTTATTTTTTCTAATTGTCTATGAAAAGCTAAAAAGGAATTTAAGTTTTAATTAAGTGAAAATCCTATTCAAAGTTTGTAAATCAAGGAATTCTTAAATTGCTCCTGAATGTAATTTTTACAATAAAACATTTTTATAATGCAAAAAATCTTAAAAGCAACAACTAGTTATAAGGTTTTGGATATGCAATAACAACAAGTTCAATACACTTGTATCTATTAGTTTAGCTTGTTATTATTATTATTTTAATATAAAAATGTAAAACAAAATAAAAATGGCTTAGCAGAACTAAAGAAATTTGAAGCATAAAAGTTTTATTAAGTATAGAAATTTTTCCTAAAATTTAGTGTTTATTTAAAGAAAAGAATATATATATATATAATAAAATGTTTTCAAGTACTGTGTTAAAAAATAATAAAGTAAAAGGAGTTGTCTAGATAAAACAAAGGTAATATTAATAAGGAATACTAAAGTTTATTTAAGTGAAAATAAACAAAAAATTTCCAACATCTTTGAAAACATGACTAAGGGCATTTTCAATTTGAATTATATTTATTTAAAAGAACTTCAAAGAAGAAATTTGCATTAGATCAACAAATCATCAATAGCACTATTATAACAAAGTCCTTTGCTTCTAAATATTTTTTTTCCCCTTGAAATATATTATTCTAATACTTTTTTTAAAAAACTTTATTTTACATTGATATGATACCGAGTGAATGTCGTAGAAGTAGAATATCATTACAACTGTCATTCCCCAGTGGCTTTTGTAACTGTTAGTATCTTTAATAAAGAGAGTTACTCATCTTAAATTAATGCATGGTTGCAAGGAAATAATGAAAAGTAAACAATCATTCATGAAGTCAAGTCAATTGAAGAAAACTGACAAGCATGTAGCATAATAGACCCTACATAATGAAGGATGCCACTGCCAGGAACAGCCAGACTTTTTTCCCAAATATAATATAGTGTTGGAATGTATGAGTGTGGTTGCAGAATTAAATAGTTATAATACTTTAATTATAATAGATAAAAATATATATAGTTATAAAATGCGATGTATAATATAGTTATATTTTATAATAGTTATAAAAATTAAAAGTGAGTGTTTAATGCAACTTAAATTATAATGGTAGAAGCTTTCAGTCTAAATATGGTAAGTTATATAAAAAATATTTCAATTAAATAAATGTTTGAAACATAAGTGAATTTACAATAAAATTTATTCAAAATGGTAAAAACTGAAATTTTTTTTATCTAGAGTCAAGACAATTTTACATTGAATAATTATAATTTGCATTCTTACCAGTGTTACAAGTGAAGTTCATAAAATTAAAACCTGGGACATAGTTTGACTCAGCCTGGATAATAGTCAAAATCTATTTACAAATGAAAGTTATTAAAAACAATTGTAAGAAAACGGCTCACTCTATAGGCTAACCACAAAATTATTCTCATAAACCTGTCTTATGCAGAGCAGGAGTGCACTTTTAAATAAAATTCAGTTATTAAATTAACCTACAGCACAGCTGCCATTGGCCTTTTTTTAAAAATTAATTTATTAATTTTATTAATTTAATTTAAATTAATTTTTTTTTTTTTTTTGGGGGGGGGGGGTGTCCCTGTGGAAAAACAAGTTGTACATGACCTATTAATGCCATTTTAAATAGGGAACATTCCTTATAGTAAAAATGCATAATATGTATCATTTTTTAAATTCTGAAAATATTTACGAATGCTGGAGGCGAGCAGAAGAACAGATAAAAGATGAGCAGTCGGACAGACAGATACGCATATTCAAATCATATTTAAACTTCAAAATTGTTAGAAAGTGTTAAAAAAATACTTAATGTGAGCAGAAATGCAATTCTCGCAAATTTTCACTAAAAGCCCTTAATGTAACTGAACTGAAATTTTACGTGGTCCTGTAAATTTTAATGTTAATCATACTATTCTATAGGAAGCATTCGTTTATGCATATGAATAAATTTCAATTTTATTGAGATTTGTACAAAGTAAAGTTGTTAAATTTGGTTTATAAAAATACCTCTCATAGAATACAGTGCTTTGGAATACTTTCGTGTGTTCCTATACACAAACCAGAAGAGGTATTCACACCATTTTCAACAGGGAATATCTGATAGTGAACTCGAATAACATATATCAATTTCAAAAATTTTCATGAATATTTACGAGACAGACAGACGGACAGATATAGCAGGCTACGCCCGCTTCGCTGTTCACTGTATTTAAATCAATTTTTAAAAGATTTGAATCCCTATTTGTTATTTATATCATATTATAATAATAAAGTTAAAAAATAAATAAATAAATAAATAATAATCGCTCTAAACCTTTCTTTGGGTATCTGCTGTCTACGGCAGTTCCTTTTCCGCTCGCGCTGCATAGGGTCCAGGTTGAAAAAACGTACAAAAAAACCTTTCCCGGCCACTTCAGTTTGGGTATTTATCAGTGACAAGTGGTGTTGCTACTATTCAAGAACTACGATTTAAAAGATGACTATATCGCAACCTTTATTAAATATTTTAATTATGTTTTTCATAGCCTTCACTCTGTACACTATAATATGTAAAAGCAGATTTTCACTTCAAAGGATTTAAATAAATAACAAACAAATACATGTTAATTAAACTAAAATTTTAATAAGTTTAATCCTTTCACTACATACTATAATTTTTTCCAATAACTGCAGTGTATATATATTTATTTATATAAAAATTAAAAGATCTTTCCTTTTAAAGGAATTAATTAAAAAATAAAAATAAGCTGCTGTTATAACGTATATATATATATGTTACCGCTAGAACGCGAAATCCGTTAATCTGCAGATTACTTAGCTAATCTGCAGATTAACTAAAATGACCCGTTAAAGTGCGGAATAAAGATTTTTCCGCATTTTAACTAGGTAATCTGCAGATTAACGGTTTCAGTATCGTTAAAGTTCAAATGTTTGTTTCGAGCCTTAGTTTTTTTTTTACATTCACTATGACGTCAAACAGCCATGTGATACAGATACGCGAATGACCTTCAAACATAACTAAAACTTTTACCCCTTCACTTCCGCTATGCTATGATGATAAACCGATAAACGGCAAACGCAAAATGTGGAGAATGTGAATGGAAGCCATGATTAGGTTTATTATCTGACTAACACAAAATTTAAAGTAACAAGTAAGTTATAATTGTTTTAATTTTGATTTTATTTCTATCTTTTTTAATTCTGTCAATATAAGTTTGATAAGGGTCTGTATTTTATTAATGAAATTTAATCTTAATTAAAAGCTGTTTCTCGTGAAACTCCATTTTGAATTATGAATATTAGATTTACATTACAGTAATTGTTTCCTTCCGAACTAAAACTATTAAACCATAATTTTTTAAGACTAATTTATTTTAAAATTGATTTAAATTACTGTTACTTACTGAAAAAAAAAAAAAAAAAAAAGATATATTAATTATTAACTTTGAAAAATATGGCATTTAATAAATACTTAATATGAAATTTTTGTACATTTTTTAGCATTTCATTACATTTTTTTTTTTTTTTCTCTCTTTCAGTTTCAAGTTTCCTGTACATATTTTATACATCATGATTATATTTTTTATTTATTTATTTATTTATTTTTTAATTTTGTTCGCTTTTTCAGGTAATTTCGTTGTAGTTTATCACATAAAAAGTGTTAATAAAGGTTTTTTTTTTTTTTTTTTTGTAAAATTAATATATTTGCTAAACTTGTACAGATATAGGTATGCTGCAAAATGTAGTTTAATAAAGCATTGAAAACTGTCATTTTAATTTTCATGCATTCTAAAAAATGTTAAAGCAGTTTTAATTATTTGAAGTACTTCTTAAATAATGCTTCTGATTTGTTTAATTTAATATTTCTAGTAATATTTTATTTAATTTAATATTTCTAGTATTTAAATAGTAATAGCAATATAAGTTGTTAATAAAACTTTTTTTTTTTTTTTAAATTTTAAATTGTTAAATATTTTTATTTTGAAAAGAAATCGTTACTGTATTACAATTCTAACATTTATTTATAAAATAGAATTTATTGAAAGCTATTATATTTCATATTAAAAATGAATAACATCTTCAAACTTATATTGACAGAATAAAAAAGATGAAATAAATAAAAAATGAAACAAATATAACTTTAAAAGATATAAAAATTAAAACACATACAGATTAAAATAAGTAAAGAAAGAAATAAAAAAGAAAAGAAAACTATTTTTTTTTCCGAATGAAAAAACAAATACAACACAGCATGCTGTAAAATTGCGACACCAGATATCTTATTTTCACTTTAACTAGTACCTAGTAGGTAATCTGCAGATTATCTAGGTAATTCGCAGATTACCTAGGTAATCTGAGAAATAAAACAATTTTCCTCACTTTAACGGATCACCCTAGTTAATGTGCAGATTACCTAGCTAATCTGCAGATTAACTGATTTCTGCACTTTAGCGGTAACATATACATTATTCATAAACGTAACTGTGATAAATAAGCTTTTAAATTTAAAATTTGATATACATAATTTTTTCTACTGCATTATCATTTGATTAAAAAAAAAAAAAAAAAAAAAAAGATTTTGCCTTGAAATAAATGAATTAATTAAAATAAAATAAATAAATAAAACTGCATAATAGTCTCATGGCTAAGATTCGCAGACGATTGAATTGTAAGAATAAATTTTAGAAAAGTAAAACACAGAAGCCAATGTTTAAAACTGAAAAAAAGTAGTTAAAAATGTTTAAATTCGAAATTCGAAGAATTCTCAATGGGATGTACACCTCCAGGATCCCAGCTACCTTTCTGCCATGTTTTGTAGCTCTACGATCATGTAGCTCTACGTGTAAGTATCAGAGCGCAGACAAAAAAAAAAAAAAAAACAGATACACACACACATACTTCTCTTTATTTATATAGATAAAGATAACGGTATTTCTTTTTTTCGTAACGCACACTAAATTCATGAGTAATTTAAAAAAGTAAAACTTAACACTATATAAAATTTATGATAAACTTAATTGGACAAAAATAATAAGTAAGAAATGAATGAATTGAATAAGAATTAATTAAAATGAAAGAAACAATTTTAAAATTAAAGGAAATATAATGCTACTGTAAGTTGGTAAAAACCTTATTTATTTCATTTATGAAGGCGACCAAACTGTTTTCCGGTGATTTTTTTTTTTTTTTTTTTTTTTTTTTTTTTTCTGGATGACTATTTTTCGGTGACTTTCTTTCCTCTTTCCCTTACATACAAAGAAACAGTGACTTTTATTTATATTAAGATTATCGAAAGCAAAATAAAAAATCAATTTTTAAGAACTGCAAATGTACAAATTCATTCCTTAAAGCACAGGCAAATTCTTTTCGTTCTTTCTTTCTTTCTTTTTTCTTTTCTTTTGTGTGCGTGTGTATCTATATATCTATAATATTAAACCATTTGAAACATTGTACAAAAGGAAATATAAGTGCTGAAATATATCTCATTAGGAAAGTGAAAATTTAAATGAAAAGAAAAAGAAACAATTAGAATTCAAATAATGAAAGCATATAATATACCTAATACGTCTACATGGGCATCGGTTGATGATTGTATGCAAAATTAAATGAATTTCTATATATATATGGGAAGGCGTGTGTTATAGTTAATTGACAAAACTTTAGAATAGATTTATAGAAGTTTAAATATCTTGAGAGAATTTAAAAAGAGATATCTACTTGCAGTTGAGTTATTAATCTAATAATTAGTCATGTACGTCGAAAGAAAGAAAGAAAGGAAGAAAGAAAGAAAGAGAGAGAGAGAGAGAGAGAATAACGTAGAAAAACTAAATAATACATTAGAAGTACTTTTGCGATCGTGAATAATGAAATTACTTAATTAAACATTCTCAAAATCTAAAATGTATTTTTGGCTTAAAATTCATGTGATAAATCTTGATAATTTACATATGGAATAATCAAAGTGTTTCTATGATTTGTTCCATAAAAAATAAATAAATAAAACGAAATAAATAATTTTACTTAAAGATTAAATTGTGTACATACACTAGGAGGTTCGCGTTAACGACCCTCTTCACTTACCGTCGCCGGAAGCCCAAGCCAATGTTATTCTATAGGGAAATTTTCTTTACAAATAACTTATTAACTAATACATATTTTTAAATTCTGTTTTCACATTCAAAAAATTCCTAACTGTTAAACTGACAGACCCTTTTTTAAAAAAGTATTTTTTTTTTTTAATTTTTAATATTTTATTTTGAAATTAGAAAATGAAAAAAAATCACATATTGAATATTTGCATTTTGCAGCTTCAAAATAAAATATAAAAAATTAAAAAAATATTTTTTTATAAAAGGTCCGTCAATTTAACAGCTGGGAATTTTCAGAATGTGAAAACAGAATTTAAAAATATTTATTAGTTAATAAGTTATTTGTAAAGAAAAAATTCCCATAGAATAACATTAGCTTCGGCTTCTGGCGGCGGTCAGTGAATAGGGCCCTTAAGTAATATGAAGAACATAAATTCACTTAGTTTAATATATATATACAGTAAAATCTCTCTAAGTTGGACACCTACGGTTCCAAGAAAAAGTGTCCAACTTAGAGAGGTGTCCAACTTATAGGGGTTAGACATAATGTTAATGGATACATTCCGTTCCGAGAAAAAGCGTCCAACTTACAGGGGTGTCCAACTTGAGAGGTTTCACTGTATATATATATATATATAATTTGAATAATTTAATACCATTATAACACTCAGCAGACAAAAGATAGATGAAGATACCAACATATAATTAAATTTTAATTGAGATTTATTTCAAATCAATATTTACTTTTCTCGTTTTCAGAGGAATAGAGTTTTATACATATAACAAACAAATAAATAACCAGATTCACAAAACTAAAAAGACAAAGGCATAAGCTATGAAAACAAAAATATTTGAAATTGAAATTAATTTGAAGATTAACCGAACGTTATAATTTGACATGATGAAACGTCGTATAATAATAATAATAACAATAATAATAAAATTACTATGACTGTATCAAAAAACATTCAACAACAAAAAGGGAAAAAGTTTTGTATTTATATGTGTTTTCCATTATTTTTATATTTACTTAAAACAATTTGACGCGAGGATATTGTGTATCAATCTTAATAACAATCTAATGAAACTATTAAATAAATAAACTATTTAATAATCTAAATGAAACTATTAAATACAATCAGAGATTAGTTAGCATATAAGGAAATTTATTCAAGATTTGTACGTTTATTCACATGATTATAAAGTTTCATATTTCTGGTTTCAATGTTTAATGAGATATGTGTCAAGCGTAAAAAGGGTACGATTGTTTGACTATCACACACCTATATTAAGAAATTAATAGCCATTATTAAATTAAATTAATTAATTGCCTTTAATTTATATAATTTAATATAAATGCGTTTAGCTTATCGAACTTAATAAATACATCATATTGAAATGAATAACATACGGTAAAATACATATACATATATATATATATATAATATATATTAGTAAACATAATATTTCTTAAGTGCATCGCAACATCACAGGAACGACCTCCTTTAAAGAAGGCGGAGTGAGAGCTGTCACAGCTATCAAACCAAAGAACTTCTACTACTCTCTTTTATATTCTTTGATCAAACTGTGCTAGATGGGAAGCAAACGTTTCGGGGGTCGTATAGCAAATTATTTTTCGGCTTTCATTGGGTAAAGCTGCTTTAAGAAAAGGAAGTCCTTATGATATTTTTTGCCACCTGCGAGGCTGTCACACCTGTCAAACTGTGCTATTTGGGAGGTAGCCAGTGGTGAAATTGAAAAAGGTTTAATATTAGTCATTTTGTAGGAAATTGGTTGATTGATACGAGTGTACTTGACCATATACTGTTAAAAATTCATTAATATAATGATTTTCTTCATGTAATATACAATCTTTTTAAAATTAAGCATTACACATCAAGTTAAAATATGTTAAAAATTGTAAACATTTGATATAAGTATTTATTGTTTTACATAATAAGGATTAGCTATGTTTGTTTTGGGTGTAAATGCTATTTTGGGTGCATGTTGAGTTACTCTGCAGCGTATTTGTTGTTAAGCTTTGATTCAGTAAATCATATGATTTTTAAATATATTTAGAAAATAAATAAAATTAGAAAAATTAAAGTTTTTAATTTTTAAAATGGTATAGACATTATTATATTATTAACTATGAATTTTTTGTAGTGTAATTTAAATCTTCATTTCATTGAGAAAGTTATTTCTAAAAGAATGGTACAGAAAATATTAAATATAGAATAATTTATTTCTTTATTTTAATAAATGTAGGTACATCAAGCCACAGGTTTGCAAAACTTAGGCAATACCTGTTATTTTAACTCTATCATCCAGTGTCTCGCAAATACAGTTCCTCTCGCTGATTATATAAATAGCGGAGAGTATGTCGAACACATACTAAAGTAATTATATATATTAGCTAACTTTAGAATAAATTATTTTAGTTTTAAAAAATATTAAAAAAAAAAAAAAAATATTTTCCTTTTAAAAAAGACTCTAAGTCAAGTGAATTGTGTTTAAACACATTCATTTTTAATTTCAACCAGAAAACTAGTATGTTGTGGCCACCACAAGACTTTCTTCTATATTTTCCTATACATATTCAATCAGTAACAAAAAAAAAAAAAAAAAAAAGATTTTTTTTTTCTAATTTTTTTTTTTTTGTAAAAATTAATACATATTCAATCACTAACAATATTTAAAAAAAAAAAAAAAAAAAAAAAAAAAAAAAAAAATAATCGAATATATATATATATATATATATATATATTTTTTTTTGGTTAAAAGTAAAAAAAAATCGATAACTTTGTTTTAAATTATCTCAGATTTATAGTTCAACCATTCGTTTTAAAGGTATTGACGAGATCTTTCGAATGATACCCATCTTCAAAATTTACCCCCCACGGGGGAGGGGTACTTCCCCCCCAGGGGGGGAAGCAATGCCCCCCCATGCACAAAATTTTTTTCCTAGTTACGTACTACTATTATCAATAATTCATATTAATTTTACAATCACAAGTGTAAAATAACTAGTAGTAAAAGGCCGAGTACTCGGTTACTAGGCCAAAGTGCTACTCAGTGCAGCACTAATTTTATTTATACTTAAAAATTTATCAATGACTTTTGTCAACAGTTTTTCTATAAAGTTTTCTATTTTAAGACTGCTGTTTTTTAATTTAACTGGAAACCAGTTCCAGTTTTGTACCATATGGGGTTAATTATGCATATTGTATCAAGAAATGAAACCTTGATTACTTTCACTAAACTGTTACTTAACGTTGTCAGTTTTACATCGTTTTTACTTTCTTTTATATAAATAAGATGAAAAGAAGATTTGTAAAAATTTTCGACCTCTGTTTTTTCAATGTGTTTATACCTTTTGAGGTTTCCTACACATGATTTATCCATTTTTGAAAAAAGTCTGAGTCTGTGACCAAAATTTAGTGGGGCTCACAAAACAATGAATGTAGTTTACAGAGAGCTTTGTATTTGGTTAGTCTTCGACATAAATTGATGTTGATTAGGTTTTTGACATGTTTTAGCTCAAGGGGTGGTACTTCTGTATTGCAATTTTCTCTATTCATTGGAAAGCTATATCTTTGCTTTTATTTATGTATTTGTGCACAGAACGTTATATGTAAGAGAAAACTATGCTGATTTAATTTGGATGCATATCATTTAGTAGGAGGCATTGTTAAATTGTAAATTTCTTTGATTCTGATAAAGCTATACCTTCACTTCTGTTGCTTATAAACACACAAACTGAATATGTGATATTATTAAAATAATATTCTGATTCAAATTGGTACATATTGACTAATAGATGACAGATAATATTGCTGTTACCCACTTTCTGCAATTTTTTTTTCCATTGCTACATCAGTATACATTGGTTAAAATTATAAAAATCTGTATTTGTAAAACTTTGGGAAGCTTTATTAATTGAATTTTTCTGCATGTTAACTGGTAGGCGATGTTATAATAAAAAAGATGGAGAGAGAGCAAATTTTTATAATGACCACAGCAACTGGTTTCATTTTTTTTTTTCTAAATTACGAGTGTATTGTGTTTCTTTTTTTATTTTCTTCTATATGTAATATAGAGAAAATATTGGATTCGCGAAAATTTTCGACCTCAGTTTTTTGACGGATCTACACGTTTTGGGATGTCCTGAACCCGAATTGATAGTTTTTAGAAAATGTCTGTCTGTCTGTCTGTATCATTTTTTTGTGGACGCTGTATCTCACGAACCAATGAATGAAATTTAACCAAACTTGGTATTAAGTTGCACCCTGACATGATCTGGAGGCCAGATGATTTGGGGATCAATAGCTCGACAGGTGGCGCTGTAATCGCATTTTATGCAAATTTTTAACATGGCAGCATAGGACAAAATTTCGTATAAATGGGCATAATGAGAGTTATTTTAAACTTGTGATTGTAAAATTAATATGAATTATTGATAATAGTAGTAGTTAACTAAGAAAAAAAAATGTGCATGGGGGGCATCGGTTCCCCCCCTGGGGGGGAAGTACCCCCCCCCCGGGAGGGTTAAATTTTGAAGATGGGTATCATTCGAAAGATCTCGTCAATACCTTTAAAACGAATGGTTGAACCATAAATCTGTGATAATTTAAAACAAAGTTATCGATTTTTTTTACTTTTAACAAAAAAAATCGTATATATATATATTTTTTAACGAAATTTTACCAAACTTGGTATTTAGTTGGTCCCCGACATAAACTGGTGCTGATTATATTTGGGGATCAATAGCTCAACAGGAGGCGCTGTGATAGCATTTTATCTAAATTTTTAACATGGCAGTATTGGACAAAAATTCGTATAAATGTGCATAATAAGAGTTATTTTACACTTGTGATTGTAAAATTAATATGAATTATTGATAATAGTAGTACGTAACTAGGAAAAAAATTTTGTGCATGGGGGGGAAGTAACCCCCCCCCCCCCCGTGGGGGGTAAATTTTGAAGATGGGTATCATTTGAAAGATCTCGTCAATACCTTTAAAGCGAATGGTTGAACTATAAATCTGTAATAATTTAAAACAAAGTTATCGATTTTTTTTACTTTTAACCAAAAAAAAAAAGAAGAAAAAAATTCGATTTTTTTTTTTTTTTTTTTTTAAATATTGTTAGTGATTGAATATGTATTAATTTTTACAAAAAAATAAATAAATAAATAAATAAAAAAAATATCTTTTTTTTTTTTTTTTTAATATTGTTACTGATTGAATATGTATAGGAAAATATAGAAGAAAGTCTTGTGGTGGCCACAACATACTAGTTTATTGTTTGTTTTAGCATTGATAATATTGTATTTCTTAGAATTAAGTTTTTTTTTTTTTAATCTATTGTAAAAAAAAAATTCAATTTTGACTCCCTTTTTTTTAAAGAGATGAAAACGACGGAACTGGAGATCTATTCGAAGAATTTGCAGCTGTTATTAAAGCTTTATCGACGGGAGAGTATAAATCATTCTCTCCTAGAGATTTTAAGGTATTTTGAAAATTCTTTGTCTATATTTTGCAATAGTTTTGTTTTAATAATTCCAAAAATGTAACTTCTAAAAATTTTTTGATAGATTTGAAAAATATATAAATTACTTTAAGTTAATATGTTTTGAATCGGACCATTTTTTTAAATAAAATTAGCCTATTAAAAAAAAAAAAAAAAAAAAAAAAAAACATTTAAAATGATGTCCGACGTTTGTTATGCTTTAAAAAATAACTTTCAAAACTAAAATATTTTGTATGCCTCCAATACCTCCAGAATTTTCGGAAGATACAAAGATCACAAAAATCCACCCAAAATGCGTCCTATTGTAAGCAAATGTGAAGATCCCGGGTATCCCCTCGAAAAATATGACAAATATCTATTTTTCCTTTCTCCCCCCTTCTGAAACTAGTTTGCACTCAATTGAAGAATTTATTAAAAAATTTTGTGAAATTGAATTAAACCAAAACCACATACTAGTAAGTTTTGATGTAGTTAACTGATATCCCTCCATCGATCTCAAGAAAATTACCGAAACCATTAGCACAAAAATGCAAGTGCTATGGCTGAATTTAAAGAAGCATGAAGTAAGGTTTTTTTTTAGTATATTTATAAAATTTGATTGTTTATAGTATAAGAATCTTATGTATATTAAAACACAGGGTTGCTTCTTTGAGAGCAAAATGAGAGCATTTGAACATGTGCAAAATTCTTATACTCAATCCCAAACGATCACATTCCTCTTATTAAATGTCAGGCAATATGAACATCAGGTCATCACAATTTCATTCCCATTGCGGGGATGCAGAAAAAGGAAAAGGTTTGGAGTTAAGGGGTTTAAGGTTACACAGAAGCTGGGCAGTGGGCGATTAGTGACGGTCTTGGATTTTTCCTTCGAAGTAATCCAGGGACGTGCAATCACAATTTTGATCCTCCACAGAAAAGATCAAAAGCAAACAAGAAGAAATGTGTACTTTTTTTTTTTTTTTTTAATCAGTTCTTTTTGATAATTATGTCATGATTGTTTTTCATGCATTCTAATGATTTTTAATAAATCATTTTTAAGCAGAAAAATGTAAATTACTCAAGATTTGATTTCACAACTTATATTCAATAAATTAATATATATATATATATATATATATTACATTGAGTGTAATTTTTGTCAAATGTTGTGCAAATTGAGAAGCGACACTTCAAATTTCGAAAATGTCTTTCTTGCAAATGCAACTCAGGAAATTTTTTGGATTTATGGTTTTGACATCGCACTAGATCTAAACTATGGGCATTTGGAGATGGCCTGGGCTTCAAGAGTGATCGAAAGACATGAAATCACAATTTTGATCCTCTGTCGATAAGTAACCCCCAAATGTATTATTTTTATAGAACATGGAGGAGATTGCAGCCACAACAAATTTTATGTGCAGCAGCTACCATTAATGTACACAACAATCTTTTGTCAGCTGGAGTGTCAATCCCACTGTTCTGTAATCACAAGCTCAAAACTCTGGTAAATGAATTACCCAGGCTCACTCATGAAGGGGCAGTAAGGAGAGTAAATGTTTGAGCCAAGTAACTGTGATTTAAATTTAAGTTAGTCGTGCCTAACAGGAAATATTTTTTCCATGAATTATACATTTTAAGTATATATCAGATTTTTTTTTCTTCTTCCCCTCCTTGAAAAGAGAATTAGACATGATCACAAATGTCTCTTGAAGGCTTACAAACTTTATCATGTGTACTTTAGAAATTTCGCTATCATAGTTTTTAAAATAGCTATTGAATACAGAGGAGCATACTCTTATATTTGATGATTTAAAAGATGATCAATTGTCTGAAAGCTTGTCCAGGCCACTTGGTCTAAACCATGCTAATAAAATCATTTAAAGTGTAAACAATTTTTAATTCATTCTGAAGAATCAATTGCTTGTGTATTTGATATAGCAAACAATTTTGGGTTTTAAAATATTTCTTTTCATATATGAATATTAAACAAAGTACCTTATTATTCAACTTCGTGCGTTGCAGAAGAGCTCTTTTTGGACGGGGGGCCCCTTCCGTCTTCAGTGTCGTCCGCACTTCGCGGCTGGCAGTCGTAGGTTTACCTACGACTGCTTACTAGACTTTTTGACTTTTTACTAGACTTTCTACTTACTAGACTTTTTGAGAATTTTTGAAATCTCTTGTCCAAAAAGTTTTTTGAAAAAGTTAAAAAAGCAAATATGTTAAGTTTTTTTTTTCGGGGGGGGGGGGGGGGGGGGGGGGTCTGTAGTTTTTGCGCCCCTAGGCAGTCACCTAAACTTGCCTAATTGTAAAACCGGCCCTGCATATGTTGACGTTTTAATTAATATCTATGCAACTTAATTAAAAAATTTTATTTATTTTTCCCTATCCCCTTTAGAAGGTTTCTGTGCACCCAATTTTTGTACTTCTATGCTCACTGGGGACTGAATATATAGATATACAGACAGACAGACAAACTTTTCCTTTTACTGTTATAAAAAATAGTAAATTTGTTCAAGTAAAATAATACAGATCACTATTTAAAATTTTTCATACCTTAAAATTAATCCTTGAAAAACAACGAATATATTTCGGCTGTTGTCACAGCCATCTTCAACGTTGCGAATGACGAAACATTGGATTGCCTGTCTTCATAGTAAACAAAATCCTCCCGTTGATGTTTCCTCTTCACTTCATTTCGCGGTAGACAGGAGCTGTTGCCATTCTTTGGGAGGAAACATCAACGGGAGGATTTTGTTTACTATGAAGACCGGCAATCCAATGTTTCGTCATTCGCAATGTTGAAGATGGCTGTGACAACAGCCGAAATACATTCGTTGTTTTTCAAGGATTAATTTTAAGGTATGAAAAATTTTAAATAGTAATTGTAATCCTTTTGTCTTGTAATGAATAATACAGATCAGTTGCTTTAATATATGCAATGTATTACAGGGATATTAGTCTTATCAATAAAGAGGAATCATTTGTGGTGACTAGTTATCCTTTCTTGATGAGATATGCAGTTGTAGCTGTAGATAGGCAACCTGAGTGGAGAGTTTGCTCTTAGTCCTGAAAAATATCACAAAGAACCCCCAATAGATAATCGGCAGCACTGATTCACTTTTAGAGTGGGGCCCCAAGGGGTTTATTATTTATAGCAAAACGGTTGGAATGTGCTTTACGGTCCTTCTTGGCGACTCGCGGATAAAGATGCCAACCTTAGTAACCACGGTGTTTATGCGCCGCTGAACGATCGATGTTTGAAATGTGGTAACCTCCCCATGATGTTTTGAAACTATGATTTTCGCGTACGTTATTGTTGCCAAATGAATTTCGTGCATTTTAAAGACTCATGGAGTTTGTGTGAGACGTATTTAGTAATATTTTTTTTTTTGGTTTTTATATACGGGTTACTGATCGATGCGAAACGAAATTTCCTACGTTTTAAAGATTCATGGAGTTTGTGTGAGACGTATTTAGTGATATTTCTTTGGTTTTTATGTACGCTTTACTATGTACACTTAAATAACACAACGGATCTAAATAAACTAAATGTTTTAATCAAAAACTTTGTTAGGTGGATTTTGTTACTAATTTATCTTAGCATATTTTAAGTTTGAAGAAAGAAACGCAAAAATAGTAAAAAAACAAGGACGATTATCCCAGAAATATGGCAACGCCATATTTTGGGCAGAGCTGCTAGAAGAGTCCATCCAAATGGAGCACCGAATGAAAAAACTTTCTTCCTTTCAATTTTGTAGGTTGGTAGAGAAATGATACATATCGTGGTAACAAATAAAAACTATGTATATATCTCTACATATGATTTTAATGTTAAATATATTTACAAAATGAAATTTGTCTAAAACAGTAATGCAATTTTAAAAAATATTATTAATCTTTAGGTACGTTGCATAAATTTCTATCTTGAATGGGAATAGATTTTTTACAAAAATAATATTCGCATTTTTACTTCATGGCTATTTATATAACAAAGCCCAGGAATCGGTTGTTTTCCAAGCAAAAAAATCTCTAATTGAAGTAAAAATGAATATCTGCCAAATATACAAAATAATAGCAATAATAATGTTTTATGTGTTCGGTCAAACAAAATAATTCAGACGCATTACGGGTTATCAGTGAAAATTTGGGAATACAGTTTTGATTGTGTTAAATAACTACATTAAAATTAACGAAGTTTAGAAATTTTCATTTCGGTCATATAATCTTTAGCACAAATTACATTTCTTAATGCACAAACAAACAAATTATTAATATTACTGAGTATTTTGTAACATTATATCTCAATAATAACTATAAAATATTTTTATGATTTGATTTATAAAAAAAAAAAAAGTAAAAAAACTGTAAACGCGTATTTTAATATGAGTATTTTAAATACTTCCAATTATATTAGAGTATTGTTTTAACCTCACAACTAAATTTTTTCCCTGAATTGTATGTTTTAAACTTTGCTTTCCACAAAATTGTATAAAGGCAAAGAAAAAATATAAACATTTTCGATTTGAATTTGAAAACAAAATTGAAATACTAAAATCCTTAGATTTAATAGGAATAAGAAAAAGATAGAAATATCATTACGAGGAATGGTATTCAGATTTTTATCGCTTTTTCTGCCAAAGCGAATTTCTATTATTTTCGAAATAAATATCATTTGCTTTTTTATTTGAAGTACTATATTTTAAATTATTTATAAAATCTCAAGGAATTTCTTGACATTCTTTATTTTAAAGGAATACTTAAAGAATCACACAAATCACAGACTGGTTAAAAAGATTGTGTGTTTGTCTTTGAAAAATAATTTTCTCGTATCGTACAGCCTTACAATTTTCATTTTGAGATATTTAGGAATAACAAAGAAGTTTACTTCAATATTTGTTAAAGTTGTATTAATTTGATAAAGGTTTAATTTTTTCCCCTTTTTTATTTTATTCGCAAGATAAAAAGGTAATTAAATTTTTGAAAATTTTCGATTTCGGGTTTTAGACAAACTTATACGTTTGGAAATAACTAGAAATATAAAATTGTAATCCACTTCCTCATTTAGATGTACAAAATGTTTTATTTTATCTGAAGCAAATATTTTGCTCATTATTTTTATGATAGTGAAAAAAGTAAATAAAATGAAATAATATACCTCGAAATGAGGAACAACTCGAGAATATCTTTAGGGCGTTACTACTTCCCCTCTGTAAATCCCAAGAATACTGGGATTCACATGATCTTCAATGATTTGGGTCTTTTCAAAGAGTCCACAGTCTAAAAATGTACTGGATTTTCAAAATTACCAGGAAATGTAAGTTCAACTGTAGAAGCTATATGAAAATATTCCATAAAGTTTAATTGAAAATCTCTCCCATTTTCATTTATTTATTATTATTGTTATTATTATTATTATTATTATTATTTTACAGTGAAAATAATTAAAACTTTTTTTTTACTTTCAGCTTGTGCGTGCAATCTATATGGTTCTGTCAGGGATGATTGTGAGCAAATGACTGGACGTTGCGTCTGCAAGCAAGGGATTTCCGGAATGAAATGCGATGTATGTCCAGTAGGCACGGTGCTAGGCGCCGACGGATGCATGGACGGTAAGTTCGAATTCAATACGGGTTAAACCATTACAATTCTGGGAAGAAAAATAAATTATTATTTTTATTTTCTGTCACTATGACTTAAAACTAATCTACAGGTCAGGATTCTCAATGCCAAGTAAACTTATATAAACTTATACTCAATGCCAAGTATTACTTATTATTAAGCAGTTCAGTTTAAATTAGTTTTATTATCTCATTCTGTATATATATATATATATATATATATATACATGTGTGTAAGATTAATTCGTTTAATAATGAAGTTTATTTCTGCACGACTTTCCGTTAATAGTTGCTCTCTATATACCCAATATGAGCATGACACAATCGAAAATTCCCATCTTTAAATGACCATGTATAACACAAAACGTATTTCTTTTTAATAGAAAACGGGATTATTTTACTTAGTTATGTAAATTAATTAATTAATCCTCCAAAAAACTGCATAGGATTTTCGTACTTATTTCTTATAAATTTTTATTTTCTGAAACCAAAACAGTCTGTGTTACGTTTTGGATTTTCAAAGTAATACATAAAATAAAAACGAATGATTTAATTATCTTACAAAGATAAATTTACAAAATTTATCTTACAAAGATAAATTTACATGAAGCCTTTCTTTAAATGATTTTGGTTTCATTTATCGCCCAATATTAATTTGGTTCCAATAATAATTTGGATTTTAATGAATTAAAATTTAAATTAGATGGTGACACTGGTAGAACATTTATGAATTTCAAATTTTACAGGTAAATAAGAAAAGAAATAAGATGCGAAAATTTTGCATGGGTTTGCTGGAAGCTTTAATTGCTTAACCCTTTCATGGTCATAAAAGCGCCATTAAAGGTATGCAACCACCATGGCCATTGCATACCTTTAATGGCTATGGGGCGCCACCAGTGGGCGCCAACTACTATTAAGAAAACCTAAGAATTAAAAAAAAGTAATATGTTTGCTGTGTTAAGCAAAAAATAAAATATCAGACATGCCAAGTCTCCTGCTTTTGGCAGGAGTCTCCTGCTTTTTGCTTGTTTTTCTATGCTCCTGATTTTCCACTCATTTCTCCTGCTTTTCTGATGTAATTTTTATCTATCCGTCTTAGCATAATTTATGCTTAAAATTTGTGGGATTGGGTAAAAAAATTTGAAAGAAAATTGAAACTTATCTTGCCCTGCAATTTATCAAGTTCAGTTTGAATGTGAATTAGTATACAATGCCTTGAAACTAATTTTTGCTAAGAATAAATTTTTAACTTTCATTTTTGCATAATAAAAAATGTCTATTATCAAAAGATTTTTTTTTTTTTTTTTTTAATACCATAACTATTGAAAACTTAAAGAATTCAAATTTCATTAGAATATAGCTGATATTTTCATTTCTTTAACAAAGATAATTAAGATTCTTATTGTTTTATATTAAGAGCAGAATGATCAAATCTGTCTATTTTGACTTAAATTGTAAACAACTGTATGTCTGAGGTTTTTTTTTTTTTTTTTTGATAGTTTGTTTTACTGCAAGAAACATATATTATTCATTTAATTTTAATACTGATGCTTTGTAAATACCTCCTGAGCTTATAAAGCTTTACTTAAATTTGCATTATTTTACTCATTTTTCTTACAAACTTTCTTGTTGGAAAAAACCTCGTGATTTCTGTTAAAAAATCTCCTGCTTTTTTGTCATTAGAAGTTGGCATCTCTGAAATATTTTTGCTAATGTCAGAATGTTATTATTATTATAGTAATTTCGTTTACAGATGAGTATGTACACTTCTTCTATTTTCTTTCTCTAATGCATTATTTAAGTTATCAGCACAGTTCATTGATAAGTTATTTTGGTGTCAAATGAGGGTGGGGGACTTAGGATTTGAAGTGGAATGTGTTACTATATTTTGTAATCAATTTGCTTATCTAATAACTCCTCATTTCTCAAAAAAAGAAAAAGAAAAATTCTCATTTTGGTTTTTTAATGCTAATAATTTCAAGGAATTTTTAGAAATGTTTTTAGTTTAAAATTAAAATAATAATAATAATTAGCTATTATACTATATTCTCTCTTTCTCTCTCTTTTTTTTCCTGGTTCCAGAGCACATTGAGCTAAATGTTTTCAATTGTTTCGTAACAGCAACCACTTTCTACATAATATTAGTTTTAATACAATCTCAAAAAGAGATTGTTAAACATTCCTAAAAGACTGTTTTTCATCTACAATAGGATAAAATTTGAATTTATATCTGTAATGTATAAATTCATTTATATGGGGACTCATTTTTGAAACTCATGGGTGCCAGGGACCCATGATTTTGAAAGTCTAGCGGCATCACTGATATATTATGATTTCCCTATCATTTAATTTAGCAACTTCTGTTATTTAAATTTATTTTAAAAAAAACTGTTAATTACTAAATGTTAAAGAAATTGAGTACAATCACTTTTTTTTTTTTTTTACTTAGTTTATTTTTGCTGGTCATTCACAATATATCAGTTAGAATCCCTTAGAAAGATTTCATAGAGATGTACCTTCGACATATATTTCTCAAATAAATAACAATTGGTCATAATAAGTAATATTAGATTCACTTTTTAGTATTAATTAGAAAGTACATAATGAAATTCCTATAAAGAAACTGTTTATTTGATCTTTTTGAGAGTTAAACAGTTTTTGAACATGTTTATTAAATCTATATATATATAAAAGAGCAGAGTCTGTCTCTGTGTGTGTGTGAGTGTCTGTCTGTCCGCTATAGAAACCGAGGCCGTTTCACCGAGCGGGACCAAATTTCGCACGGTTAATGTTTATGACCCGAGAAAGACAACACTGCAAGCGATTTTACAGTGTTTTTACAGGGACACAAAGAAAAATTCTTTATCATTATAGCCTATGGGACCAAATTTTTAAAAGTGCGATAGCATCTAAACGCCTTCTTCAATTGAGCTGAAAATTTATATGAATATTATAAATCACTGTTGCACTAACTATAAGCATTTTGGTGAATCTAGCATTTATAGGTTTTTACAGGGAAACAACGAAAAATTCTTTATCATTATGATCTATGGGCTCAAAGTTCAGTAGCGTTAAGTAAAACGTCGTGTAATATATGAAGAAAAATACTCAAACACTCTATTATGGTTTTCTCTCTTTTGTTTGTTTAACAACTCCTCTTTCTTTTTTTTATCTACAAAGCTGTTAATTACTCAGTGTTCGGAAAGTCGAGTGGAGTCACTCCAGATTTTTTAAAAATAATTTTGTAAATTTTTTTTTCAATATTAGGAAAGATAATTTAGATGAAAATTTCTCAATGTGGGTTGCTCACAAAATAAGATAATGGGAACCTTGTGTCTTACAACTGTATTATCTGAACAAACATAATTATTACGTGTAAAAAAAAAAAAAATCAATAAATTCTCATATTGAAAAAATAAATTGTTTTTTAAAGAAAATAGAAAAAGAATAAAATTTTTAATTGTTTGGATATTTTTTTTTTTTTTTGATAGCTGAGCTTTTATCAAGGGACCATGTGTAAGCTTAAAATTATTCTTATTTTTGTGCATGGGAAAATTGCAATTAAAGGTTTGCAGCGTAATTTTGAAACTTAATTATTATTATTATTATAAAGTATTATGTAAAAATAGTTACAGTACTAAGATAAAAGGAAATTTAATGGTGGTATATAGAATTTGAAGAGGTAATTTAATTAAAATTTTTGTATACTTTCATATTGAGATAAAAATGTATTTATGAAATTTTGCTTCTTTTTCCTCTCTTCTTTCTTTCACATACTTTAGTTTTTCAGTACTTAATTAATGTTTTTTGGAGTTTTTTTTTTTTTTTTTAATTAACAAATATTTTTGTATGTAAAGTATCATTTACTTAGTTAATTCAGTATTTCAGTACTATTATAAATCTTCTAATCCATTATGATTGCATTTTTTTTTTCTCCTAAATAGGTTTGCTTATAGTTGCTGGCCAGAGATGTATCAAGAAGATAACTGACAGGCAGACATCTACAATAAAAGTATATCCATGTCACATAAATAAATAAACTATTAATTGAAAAAAAAAAAAAAGTAGAAGAAGAATATCTTAATATTTATGACAAATTGTGCAAAGTGGTGTTTAAAGTTCCCCCCACCCCCCTCCATGTCACAGAAATAGATGTACTTTTCAAATTCGTAGAATTTTAAAGCAGAAAGAGAGATTCCTTGTAGTATCTAATAATTAATTTGCTTTTACATTATGTAGCTTAAATCCTTTTCTTACTGCATCATAATTTTACATTAACTTTTTTAATAAAGACCAAATAAAGCAAATTGAAATCGTTTTTAAGAGGCTTCAGTATTGATATTGCATATATTGTTGGTTGCCTTAATTTAGCTTTTTCTAAAAATGAATTTTATTTTGAAGACTTAGAAGTATAAAATAAAAGGTATTTTGTATGTTTTTTGTATGTATCCCTATTTATTCGTAATATATATTAACTGCAAATTAAAACAAATTGGCAACTATTTGAGCACCATATTAAATAACTTTACAATTATTTCAAGATTAGCTCTGGTTTACTTTAAGAATTTTGTCGCTTTTCTTTTGTCATCTTTTAATCAGTGGCAACCAATTCTGCTTGTTTCCCTCTCTCTTTTTCTTTTTAAGATCTTACATATATAAATTTATTGTTATTTTTTCTAATTGTCTATGAAAAGCTAAAAAGGAATTTAAGTTTTAATTAAGTGAAAATCCTATTCAAAGTTTGTAAATCAAGGAATTCTTAAATTGCTCCTGAATGTAATTTTTACAATAAAACATTTTTATAATGCAAAAAATCTTAAAAGCAACAACTAGTTATAAGGTTTTGGATATGCAATAACAACAAGTTCAATACACTTGTATCTATTAGTTTAGCTTGTTATTATTATTATTTTAATATAAAAATGTAAAACAAAATAAAAATGGCTTAGCAGAACTAAAGAAATTTGAAGCATAAAAGTTTTATTAAGTATAGAAATTTTTCCTAAAATTTAGTGTTTATTTAAAGAAAAGAATATATATATATATATAATAAAATGTTTTCAAGTACTGTGTTAAAAAATAATAAAGTAAAAGGAGTTGTCTAGATAAAACAAAGGTAATATTAATAAGGAATACTAAAGTTTATTTAAGTGAAAATAAACAAAAAATTTCCAACATCTTTGAAAACATGACTAAGGGCATTTTCAATTTGAATTATATTTATTTAAAAGAACTTCAAAGAAGAAATTTGCATTAGATCAACAAATCATCAATAGCACTATTATAACAAAGTCCTTTGCTTCTAAATATTTTTTTTCCCCTTGAAATATATTATTCTAATACTTTTTTTAAAAAACTTTATTTTACATTGATATGATACCGAGTGAATGTCGTAGAAGTAGAATATCATTACAACTGTCATTCCCCAGTGGCTTTTGTAACTGTTAGTATCTTTAATAAAGAGAGTTACTCATCTTAAATTAATGCATGGTTGCAAGGAAATAATGAAAAGTAAACAATCATTCATGAAGTCAAGTCAATTGAAGAAAACTGACAAGCATGTAGCATAATAGACCCTACATAATGAAGGATGCCACTGCCAGGAACAGCCAGACTTTTTTCCAGTGGCGGCTCGTGGCAGGAGCTGCAGAGCTGCAGCCCCCCCAGAAATATTCGAAAAAATTATTTTATCAACTTTCAAAATATTTTGAAAATAAATATTATTATATTGTATTGTATTATGCATATAGAAAAGCAGATTACTTCGTTATCATGAAAAATTATTAAAAAGCTGAGAAAAGTTAACCATTTTTAAACGTAATAGCACCTCGAAAATTCGTAAAGGAACTGCTCATTCATGCAGCTCCGGAAAAGAGGGATTTCTTTAGGGAAAGAACAGTTACAACCGCTCCTACTCGTTTTCCCTACCAGTTTCAACCATTTGGTTGGAGCTGCAACCTGTGCAGCTCCGATCTAATTAGGGATTTCGGTAATGCTGGAAAAGAACAATTTCCCTTTGTAATCTACGTTTTTTCTTCACAGTTTTTAATGCGGTAATCGCTGTGTTTGATGATTATTTATGTATAAGAAGAGGTAAAAAAAATTTAGCATGAAGGTTATTCACGATTATATGAGAAAATAGAAGTCATTTTTATTTATTTTTCAAGCAGATTTTTATTTTATATTACATGGAAATTTTGCACGGTTTTTCGGTTTCTTGCTTTGCCAATGGCAGAAACGTTGAATAGACATAATCTCAATTTTTATATAAATTTTGCCGTAAACATAATATTTTAAATTTATCAAGTGTTTAATCGCTTTGTTGATAAGGTTATTATTATAATAATTATTATTTATTTATTTATTTATTTTCACTTGTATTTTAGTCACTAATGTTTTTCTATTTTGATGAGAAATATTAGCAGTCGAACCTTTCTTAAAAACACGCGATTACTAAATTTTTAATTTTAGACATTTTCATACAACGAAGTTGGAAAGCATTTATAACTTCGTTTCATCTCTCTTTCTATTTGAGTGAGAACTTTCAGAAATATGCTCATTAATTAAGCATTTTAATATCCGTTCTTTAGATTGACCGCACTATTTTTTCTATATACTTCTTTTACGAGGACACACAAAACATCCAGAATGCACTGCTGGCTTGGATAATATTTCAAACCAAATTAAACCAATATATACTATTCAAGCCTTTTCAAATATATCTAAAGAAAATAGTGTTTTAACATTTGTAGAATTTCTTTTTCTTTTTTTTAAATGCACGGCAATACAGAAGATGTGCAGCAAATTTTGGAAATTCATTTTTAATTACACTAAGGTTTCATATTTAAATGAAATTTTAGTTTACTGTACCATGTGTGTAAAGTTCGCATTAAAAAAAATAATAACAATAAAATGTTCGTAATGTTAGACAAGCATTTCATAATCTGTCTGATGAGCAAGATTTTACGTCAATGTTAACTTTTTTAATTAATATTTCAAAGGATGTTCTAAATAAATTAATGAAACGCATCATTATAATTGCACTTTTAAGATACGAGCATTACTATAATGTTTTGAGGTCTCCTGAGCTCATTTTTGCTATTTTTACAGTGTTATATGTATGGTGTGAGTAAGTGTATATATGTGAGTGAATATCATAACATTTAAATGCTTGGTCCAATTGAACTGAAAGCTGGTAGGTATGTGAAAGGTCACCATCAAACGAGCTGTATAGAATTTCATGGATGTGAGACTTATAGTTCTGTTACAAGGACACAAAGAAAAATTCCTTATCATTTTGATTAATGGACTTAAATTTATGAAGTGCGATTGCGCCTAAATGTTTTATCCAATTGAACTAAAAATTGGATACGTCGTCACGCAATTTGTATAGTTTTGATGACTACAGGACTTATACATTTTTGTACAGAAACACAAAAATAAATTCTTTATCGTTATGGACTATAGATTCGAATTATCTGTAGTTATTATCGAAGAACTGTACAGATCTACATAAGTATGTAATCAAACTATTTATTATTATTTTTATATAAATCATTGTGTGTATCTTTTTAATGGGCAGAATTTGATTTACAATCATGTATGTATACTTCGTACCATCTTGGAGAAAATAATAGCATGAAGATGAAAAATATTTTGTTGGGGGAAAATCGATTATCATTAATAAATAAAGTTAACAAAATAAAATCTCCAGATTTTTTTTTTTTTTTTTGTAATGAATGTCCAATAATATAAAATTTTAAATCTATGCTGTATCCTGTATTGCTCTGCTTCTTGCTCAGTCTGCGCATATAAAACCCGAAGCCCTCGATTAAAACAGATTATTTAGAAAATCATTTTCGCTTTTTTCTCAAATCTTACATAGACATGCAGCTATGCAGCCCCCCTGTAAAGGAATCTCACGAGCCGCTACTGCTTTTTTCCCAAATATAATATAGTGTTGGAATGTATGAGTGTGGTTGCAGAATTAAATAGTTATAATACTTTAATTATAATAGATAAAAATATATATAGTTATAAAATGCGATGTATAATATAGTTATATTTTATAATAGTTATAAAAATTAAAAGTGAGTGTTTAATGCAACTTAAATTATAATGGTAGAAGCTTTCAGTCTAAATATGGTAAGTTATATAAAAAATATTTCAATTAAATAAATGTTTGAAACATAAGTGAATTTACAATAAAATTTATTCAAAATGGTAAAAACTGAAATTTTTTTTATCTAGAGTCAAGACAATTTTACATTGAATAATTATAATTTGCATTCTTACTAGTGTTACAAGTGAAGTTCATAAAATTAAAACCTGGGACATAGTTTGACTCAGCCTGGATAATAGTCAAAATCTATTTACAAATGAAAGTTATTAAAAACAATTGTAAGAAAACGGCTCACTCTATAGGCTAACCACAAAATTATTCTCATAAACCTGTCTTATGCAGAGCAGGAGTGCACTTTTAAATAAAATTCAGTTATTAAATTAACCTACAGCACAGCTGCCATTGGCCTTTTTTTAAAAATTAATTTATTAATTTTATTAATTTAATTTAATTTAATTTTTTTTTTTTTTTGGGGGGGGGGGGGTGTCCCTGTGGAAAAACAAGTTGTACATGACCTATTAATGCCATTTTAAATAGGGAACATTCCTTATAGTAAAAATGCATAATATGTATCATTTTTTAAATTCTGAAAATATTTACGAATGCTGGAGGCGAGCAGAAGAACAGATAAAAGATGAGCAGTCGGACAGACAGATACGCATATTCAAATCATATTTAAACTTCAAAATTGTTAGAAAGTGTTAAAAAAATACTTAATGTGAGCAGAAATGCAATTCTCGCAAATTTTCACTAAAAGCCCTTAATGTAACTGAACTGAAATTTTACGTGGTCCTGTAAATTTTAATGTTAATCATACTATTCTATAGGAAGCATTCGTTTATGCATATGAATAAATTTCAATTTTATTGAGATTTGTACAAAGTAAAGTTGTTAAATTTGGTTTATAAAAATACCTCTCATAGAATACAGTGCTTTGGAATACTTTCGTGTGTTCCTATACACAAACCAGAAGAGGTATTCACACCATTTTCAACAGGGAATATCTGATAGTGAACTCGAATAACATATATCAATTTCAAAAATTTTCATGAATATTTACGAGACAGACAGACGGACAGATATAGCAGGCTACGCCCGCTTCGCTGTTCACTGTATTTAAATCAATTTTTAAAAGATTTGAATCCCTATTTGTTATTTATATCATATTATAATTAAAAAGTTAAAAAATAAATAAATAAATAAATAATAATCGCTCTAAACCTTTCTTTGGGTATCTGCTGTCTACGGCAGTTCCTTTTCCGCTCGCGCTGCATAGGGTCCAGGTTGAAAAAACGTACAAAAAAACCTTTCCCGGCCACTTCAGTTTGGGTATTTATCAGTGACAAGTGGTGTTGCTACTATTCAAGAACTACGATTTAAAAGATGACTATATCGCAACCTTTATTAAATATTTTAATTATGTTTTTCATAGCCTTCACTCTGTACACTATAATATGTAAAAGCAGATTTTCACTTCAAAGGATTTAAATAAATAACAAACAAATACATGTTAATTAAACTAAAATTTTAATAAGTTTAATCCTTTCACTACATACTATAATTTTTTCCAATAACTGCAGTGTATATATATTTATTTATATAAAAATTAAAAGATCTTTCCTTTTAAAGGAATTAATTAAAAAATAAAAATAAGCTGCTGTTATAACGTATATATATATATGTTACCGCTAGAACGCGAAATCCGTTAATCTGCAGATTACTTAGCTAATCTGCAGATTAACTAAAATGACCCGTTAAAGTGCGGAATAAAGATTTTTCCGCATTTTAACTAGGTAATCTGCAGATTAACGGTTTCAGTATCGTTAAAGTTCAAATGTTTGTTTCGAGCCTTAGTTTTTTTTTTACATTCACTATGACGTCAAACAGCCATGTGATACAGATACGCGAATGACCTTCAAACATAACTAAAACTTTTACCCCTTCACTTCCGCTATGCTATGATGATAAACCGATAAACGGCAAACGCAAAATGTGGAGAATGTGAATGGAAGCCATGATTAGGTTTATTATCTGACTAACACAAAATTTAAAGTAACAAGTAAGTTATAATTGTTTTAATTTTGATTTTATTTCTATCTTTTTTAATTCTGTCAATATAAGTTTGATAAGGGTCTGTATTTTATTAATGAAATTTAATCTTAATTAAAAGCTGTTTCTCGTGAAACTCCATTTTGAATTATGAATATTAGATTTACATTACAGTAATTGTTTCCTTCCGAACTAAAACTATTAAACCATAATTTTTTAAGACTAATTTATTTTAAAATTGATTTAAATTACTGTTACTTACTGAAAAAAAAAAAAAAAAAAAGATATATTAATTATTAACTTTGAAAAATATGGCATTTAATAAATACTTAATATGAAATTTTTGTACATTTTTTAGCATTTCATTACATTTTTTTTTTTTTTTCTCTCTTTCAGTTTCAAGTTTCCTGTACATATTTTATACATCATGATTATATTTTTTATTTATTTATTTATTTATTTTTTAATTTTGTTCGCTTTTTCGGGTAATTTCGTTGTAGTTTATCACATAAAAAGTGTTAATAAAGGTTTTTTTTTTTTTTTTTTGTAAAATTAATATATTTGCTAAACTTGTACAGATATAGGTATGCTGCAAAATGTAGTTTAATAAAGCATTGAAAACTGTCATTTTAATTTTCATGCATTCTAAAAAATGTTAAAGCAGTTTTAATTATTTGAAGTACTTCTTAAATAATGCTTCTGATTTGTTTAATTTAATATTTCTAGTAATATTTTATTTAATTTAATATTTCTAGTATTTAAATAGTAATAGCAATATAAGTTGTTAATAAAACTTTTTTTTTTTTTTTAAATTTTAAATTGTTAAATATTTTTATTTTGAAAAGAAATCGTTACTGTATTACAATTCTAACATTTATTTATAAAATAGAATTTATTGAAAGCTATTATATTTCATATTAAAAATGAATAACATCTTCAAACTTATATTGACAGAATAAAAAAGATGAAATAAATAAAAAATGAAACAAATATAACTTTAAAAGATATAAAAATTAAAACACATACAGATTAAAATAAGTAAAGAAAGAAATAAAAAAGAAAAGAAAACTATTTTTTTTTCCGAATGAAAAAACAAATACAACACAGCATGCTGTAAAATTGCGACACCAGATATCTTATTTTCACTTTAACTAGTACCTAGTAGGTAATCTGCAGATTATCTAGGTAATTCGCAGATTACCTAGGTAATCTGAGAAATAAAACAATTTTCCTCACTTTAACGGATCACCCTAGTTAATGTGCAGATTACCTAGCTAATCTGCAGATTAACTGATTTCTGCACTTTAGCGGTAACATATACATTATTCATAAACGTAACTGTGATAAATAAGCTTTTAAATTTAAAATTTGATATACATAATTTTTTCTACTGCATTATCATTTGATTAAAAAAAAAAAAAAAAAAAAAAAAAAGATTTTGCCTTGAAATAAATGAATTAATTAAAATAAAATAAATAAATAAAACTGCATAATAGTCTCATGGCTAAGATTCGCAGACGATTGAATTGTAAGAATAAATTTTAGAAAAGTAAAACACAGAAGCCAATGTTTAAAACTGAAAAAAAGTAGTTAAAAATGTTTAAATTCGAAATTCGAAGAATTCTCAATGGGATGTACACCTCCAGGATCCCAGCTACCTTTCTGCCATGTTTTGTAGCTCTACGATCATGTAGCTCTACGGTTAAGTATCAGAGCGCAGACAAAAAAAAAAAAAAAAAAACAGATACACACACACATACTTCTCTTTATTTATATAGATAAAGATAACGGTATTTCTTTTTTTCGTAACGCACACTAAATTCATGAGTAATTTAAAAAAGTAAAACTTAACACTATATAAAATTTATGATAAACTTAATTGGACAAAAATAATAAGTAAGAAATGAATGAATTGAATAAGAATTAATTAAAATGAAAGAAACAATTTTAAAATTAAAGGAAATATAATGCTACTGTAAGTTGGTAAAAACCTTATTTATTTCATTTATGAAGGCGACCAAACTGTTTTCCGGTGATTTTTTTTTTTTTTTTTTTTTTTTTTTTTTTTTCTGGATGACTATTTTTCGGTGACTTTCTTTCCTCTTTCCCTTACATACAAAGAAACAGTGACTTTTATTTATATTAAGATTATCGAAAGCAAAATAAAAAATCAATTTTTAAGAACTGCAAATGTACAAATTCATTCCTTAAAGCACAGGCAAATTCTTTTCGTTCTTTCTTTCTTTCTTTTTTCTTTTCTTTTGTGTGCGTGTGTATCTATATATCTATAATATTAAACCATTTGAAACATTGTACAAAAGGAAATATAAGTGCTGAAATATATCTCATTAGGAAAGTGAAAATTTAAATGAAAAGAAAAAGAAACAATTAGAATTCAAATAATGAAAGCATATAATATACCTAATACGTCTACATGGGCATCGGTTGATGATTGTATGCAAAATTAAATGAATTTCTATATATATATGGGAAGGCGTGTGTTATAGTTAATTGACAAAACTTTAGAATAGATTTATAGAAGTTTAAATATCTTGAGAGAATTTAAAAAGAGATATCTACTTGCAGTTGAGTTATTAATCTAATAATTAGTCATGTACGTCGAAAGAAAGAAAGAAAGGAAGAAAGAAAGAAAGAGAGAGAGAGAGAGAGAGAATAACGTAGAAAAACTAAATAATACATTAGAAGTACTTTTGCGATCGTGAATAATGAAATTACTTAATTAAACATTCTCAAAATCTAAAATGTATTTTTGGCTTAAAATTCATGTGATAAATCTTGATAATTTACATATGGAATAATCAAAGTGTTTCTATGATTTGTTCCATAAAAAATAAATAAATAAAACGAAATAAATAATTTTACTTAAAGATTAAATTGTGTACATACACTAGGAGGTTCGCGTTAACGACCCTCTTCACTTACCGTCGCCGGAAGCCCAAGCCAATGTTATTCTATAGGGAAATTTTCTTTACAAATAACTTATTAACTAATACATATTTTTAAATTCTGTTTTCACATTCAAAAAATTCCTAACTGTTAAACTGACAGACCCTTTTTTAAAAAAGTATTTTTTTTTTTTAATTTTTAATATTTTATTTTGAAATTAGAAAATGAAAAAAAATCACATATTGAATATTTGCATTTTGCAGCTTCAAAATAAAATATAAAAAATTAAAAAAATATTTTTTTATAAAAGGTCCGTCAATTTAACAGCTGGGAATTTTCAGAATGTGAAAACAGAATTTAAAAATATTTATTAGTTAATAAGTTATTTGTAAAGAAAAAATTCCCATAGAATAACATTAGCTTCGGCTTCTGGCGGCGGTCAGTGAATAGGGCCCTTAAGTAATATGAAGAACATAAATTCACTTAGTTTAATATATATATACAGTAAAATCTCTCTAAGTTGGACACCTACGGTTCCAAGAAAAAGTGTCCAACTTAGAGAGGTGTCCAACTTATAGGGGTTAGACATAATGTTAATGGATACATTCCGTTCCGAGAAAAAGCGTCCAACTTACAGGGGTGTCCAACTTGAGAGGTTTCACTGTATATATATATATATATATAATTTGAATAATTTAATACCATTATAACACTCAGCAGACAAAAGATAGATGAAGATACCAACATATAATTAAATTTTAATTGAGATTTATTTCAAATCAATATTTACTTTTCTCGTTTTCAGAGGAATAGAGTTTTATACATATAACAAACAAATAAATAACCAGATTCACAAAACTAAAAAGACAAAGGCATAAGCTATGAAAACAAAAATATTTGAAATTGAAATTAATTTGAAGATTAACCGAACGTTATAATTTGACATGATGAAACGTCGTATAATAATAATAATAACAATAATAATAAAATTACTATGACTGTATCAAAAAACATTCAACAACAAAAAGGGAAAAAGTTTTGTATTTATATGTGTTTTCCATTATTTTTATATTTACTTAAAACAATTTGACGCGAGGATATTGTGTATCAATCTTAATAACAATCTAATGAAACTATTAAATAAATAAACTATTTAATAATCTAAATGAAACTATTAAATACAATCAGAGATTAGTTAGCATATAAGGAAATTTATTCAAGATTTGTACGTTTATTCACATGATTATAAAGTTTCATATTTCTGGTTTCAATGTTTAATGAGATATGTGTCAAGCGTAAAAAGGGTACGATTGTTTGACTATCACACACCTATATTAAGAAATTAATAGCCATTATTAAATTAAATTAATTAATTGCCTTTAATTTATATAATTTAATATAAATGCGTTTAGCTTATCGAACTTAATAAATACATCATATTGAAATGAATAACATACGGTAAAATACATATACATATATATATATATATAATATATATTAGTAAACATAATATTTCTTAAGTGCATCGCAACATCACAGGAACGACCTCCTTTAAAGAAGGCGGAGTGAGAGCTGTCACAGCTATCAAACCAAAGAACTTCTACTACTCTCTTTTATATTCTTTGATCAAACTGTGCTAGATGGGAAGCAAACGTTTCGGGGGTCGTATAGCAAATTATTTTTCGGCTTTCATTGGGTAAAGCTGCTTTAAGAAAAGGAAGTCCTTATGATATTTTTTGCCACCTGCGAGGCTGTCACACCTGTCAAACTGTGCTATTTGGGAGGTAGCCAGTGGTGAAATTGAAAAAGGTTTAATATTAGTCATTTTGTAGGAAATTGGTTGATTGATACGAGTGTACTTGACCATATACTGTTAAAAATTCATTAATATAATGATTTTCTTCATGTAATATACAATCTTTTTAAAATTAAGCATTACACATCAAGTTAAAATATGTTAAAAATTGTAAACATTAGATATAAGTATTTATTGTTTTACATAATAAGGATTAGCTATGTTTGTTTTGGGTGTAAATGCTATTTTGGGTGCATGTTGAGTTACTCTGCAGCGTATTTGTTGTTAAGCTTTGATTCAGTAAATCATATGATTTTTAAATATATTTAGAAAATAAATAAAATTAGAAAAATTAAAGTTTTTAATTTTTAAAATGGTATAGACATTATTATATTATTAACTATGAATTTTTTGTAGTGTAATTTAAATCTTCATTTCATTGAGAAAGTTATTTCTAAAAGAATGGTACAGAAAATATTAAATATAGAATAATTTATTTCTTTATTTTAATAAATGTAGGTACATCAAGCCACAGGTTTGCAAAACTTAGGCAATACCTGTTATTTTAACTCTATCATCCAGTGTCTCGCAAATACAGTTCCTCTCGCTGATTATATAAATAGCGGAGAGTATGTCGAACACATACTAAAGTAATTATATATATTAGCTAACTTTAGAATAAATTATTTTAGTTTTAAAAAATATTAAAAAAAAAAAAAAATATTTTCCTTTTAAAAAAGACTCTAAGTCAAGTGAATTGTGTTTAAACACATTCATTTTTAATTTCAACCAGAAAACTAGTATGTTGTGGCCACCACAAGACTTTCTTCTATATTTTCCTATACATATTCAATCAGTAACAAAAAAAAAAAAAAAAAAAAAGATTTTTTTTTTCTAATTTTTTTTTTTTTGTAAAAATTAATACATATTCAATCACTAACAATATTTAAAAAAAAAAAAAAAAAAAAAATAATCGAATATATATATATATATTTTTTTTTTTGGTTAAAAGTAAAAAAAAATCGATAACTTTGTTTTAAATTATCTCAGATTTATAGTTCAACCATTCGTTTTAAAGGTATTGACGAGATCTTTCGAATGATACCCATCTTCAAAATTTACCCCCCACGGGGGAGGGGTACTTCCCCCCCAGGGGGGGAAGCGATGCCCCCCCATGCACAAAATTTTTTTCCTAGTTACGTACTACTATTATCAATAATTCATATTAATTTTACAATCACAAGTGTAAAATAACTAGTAGTAAAAGGCCGAGTACTCGGTTACTAGGCCAAAGTGCTACTCAGTGCAGCACTAATTTTATTTATACTTAAAAATTTATCAATGACTTTTGTCAACAGTTTTTCTATAAAGTTTTCTATTTTAAGACTGCTGTTTTTTAATTTAACTGGAAACCAGTTCCAGTTTTGTACCATATGGGGTTAATTATGCATATTGTATCAAGAAATGAAACCTTGATTACTTTCACTAAACTGTTACTTAACGTTGTCAGTTTTACATCGTTTTTACTTTCTTTTATATAAATAAGATGAAAAGAAGATTTGTAAAAATTTTCGACCTCTGTTTTTTCAATGTGTTTATACCTTTTGAGGTTTCCTACACATGATTTATCCATTTTTGAAAAAAGTCTGAGTCTGTGACCAAAATTTAGTGGGGCTCACAAAACAATGAATGTAGTTTACAGAGAGCTTTGTATTTGGTTAGTCTTCGACATAAATTGATGTTGATTAGGTTTTTGACATGTTTTAGCTCAAGGGGTGGTACTTCTGTATTGCAATTTTCTCTATTCATTGGAAAGCTATATCTTTGCTTTTATTTATGTATTTGTGCACAGAACGTTATATGTAAGAGAAAACTATGCTGATTTAATTTGGATGCATATCATTTAGTAGGAGGCATTGTTAAATTGTAAATTTCTTTGATTCTGATAAAGCTATACCTTCACTTCTGTTGCTTATAAACACACAAACTGAATATGTGATATTATTAAAATAATATTCTGATTCAAATTGGTACATATTGACTAATAGATGACAGATAATATTGCTGTTACCCACTTTCTGCAATTTTTTTTTCCATTGCTACATCAGTATACATTGGTTAAAATTATAAAAATCTGTATTTGTAAAACTTTGGGAAGCTTTATTAATTGAATTTTTCTGCATGTTAACTGGTAGGCGATGTTATAATAAAAAAGATGGAGAGAGAGCAAATTTTTATAATGACCACAGCAACTGGTTTCATTTTTTTTTTTCTAAATTACGAGTGTATTGTGTTTCTTTTTTTATTTTCTTCTATATGTAATATAGAGAAAATATTGGATTCGCGAAAATTTTCGACCTCAGTTTTTTGACGGATCTACACGTTTTGGGATGTCCTGAACCCGAATTGATAGTTTTTAGAAAATGTCTGTCTGTCTGTCTGTATCATTTTTTTGTGGACGCTGTATCTCACGAACCAATGAATGAAATTTAACCAAACTTGGTATTAAGTTGCACCCTGACATGATCTGGAGGCCAGATGATTTGGGGATCAATAGCTCGACAGGTGGCGCTGTAATCGCATTTTATGCAAATTTTTAACATGGCAGCATAGGACAAAATTTCGTATAAATGGGCATAATGAGAGTTATTTTAAACTTGTGATTGTAAAATTAATATGAATTATTGATAATAGTAGTAGTTAACTAAGAAAAAAAAATGTGCATGGGGGGCATCGGTTCCCCCCCTGGGGGGGAAGTACCCCCCCCCCCCCCGGGAGGGTTAAATTTTGAAGATGGGTATCATTCGAAAGATCTCGTCAATACCTTTAAAACGAATGGTTGAACCATAAATCTGTGATAATTTAAAACAAAGTTATCGATTTTTTTTACTTTTAACAAAAAAAATCGTATATATATATATTTTTTAACGAAATTTTACCAAACTTGGTATTTAGTTGGTCCCCGACATAAACTGGTGCTGATTATATTTGGGGATCAATAGCTCAACAGGAGGCGCTGTGATAGCATTTTATCTAAATTTTTAACATGGCAGTATTGGACAAAAATTCGTATAAATGTGCATAATAAGAGTTATTTTACACTTGTGATTGTAAAATTAATATGAATTATTGATAATAGTAGTACGTAACTAGGAAAAAAATTTTGTGCATGGGGGGGAAGTAACCCCCCCCCCCCCCCCCGTGGGGGGTAAATTTTGAAGATGGGTATCATTTGAAAGATCTCGTCAATACCTTTAAAGCGAATGGTTGAACTATAAATCTGTAATAATTTAAAACAAAGTTATCGATTTTTTTTACTTTTAACCAAAAAAAAAAAGAAGAAAAAAATTCGATTTTTTTTTTTTTTTTTTTTTTTTTTTTAATATTGTTAGTGATTGAATATGTATTAATTTTTACAAAAAAATAAATAAATAAATAAATAAAAAAAATATCTTTTTTTTTTTTTTTTTTTAATATTGTTACTGATTGAATATGTATAGGAAAATATAGAAGGAAGTCTTGTGGTGGCCACAACATACTAGTTTATTGTTTGTTTTAGCATTGATAATATTGTATTTCTTAGAATTAAGTTTTTTTTTTTTTAATCTATTGTAAAAAAAAAATTCAATTTTGACTCCCTTTTTTTTAAAGAGATGAAAACGACGGAACTGGAGATCTATTCGAAGAATTTGCAGCTGTTATTAAAGCTTTATCGACGGGAGAGTATAAATCATTCTCTCCTAGAGATTTTAAGGTATTTTGAAAATTCTTTGTCTATATTTTGCAATAGTTTTGTTTTAATAATTCCAAAAATGTAACTTCTAAAAATTTTTTGATAGATTTGAAAAATATATAAATTACTTTAAGTTAATATGTTTTGAATCGGACCATTTTTTTAAATAAAATTAGCCTATTAAAAAAAAAAAAAAAAAAAAAAAAACATTTAAAATGATGTCCGACGTTTGTTATGCTTTAAAAAATAACTTTCAAAACTAAAATATTTTGTATGCCTCCAATACCTCCAGAATTTTCGGAAGATACAAAGATCACAAAAATCCACCCAAAATGCGTCCTATTGTAAGCAAATGTGAAGATCCCGGGTATCCCCTCGAAAAATATGACAAATATCTATTTTTCCTTTCTCCCCCCTTCTGAAACTAGTTTGCACTCAATTGAAGAATTTATTAAAAAATTTTGTGAAATTGAATTAAACCAAAACCACATACTAGTAAGTTTTGATGTAGTTAACTGATATCCCTCCATCGATCTCAAGAAAATTACCGAAACCATTAGCACAAAAATGCAAGTGCTATGGCTGAATTTAAAGAAGCATGAAGTAAGGTTTTTTTTTAGTATATTTATAAAATTTGATTGTTTATAGTATAAGAATCTTATGTATATTAAAACACAGGGTTGCTTCTTTGAGAGCAAAATGAGAGCATTTGAACATGTGCAAAATTCTTATACTCAATCCCAAACGATCACATTCCTCTTATTAAATGTCAGGCAATATGAACATCAGGTCATCACAATTTCATTCCCATTGCGGGGATGCAGAAAAAGGAAAAGGTTTGGAGTTAAGGGGTTTAAGGTTACACAGAAGCTGGGCAGTGGGCGATTAGTGACGGTCTTGGATTTTTCCTTCGAAGTAATCCAGGGACGTGCAATCACAATTTTGATCCTCCACAGAAAAGATCAAAAGCAAACAAGAAGAAATGTGTACTTTTTTTTTTTTTTTTTAATCAGTTCTTTTTGATAATTATGTCATGATTGTTTTTCATGCATTCTAATGATTTTTAATAAATCATTTTTAAGCAGAAAAATGTAAATTACTCAAGATTTGATTTCACAACTTATATTCAATAAATTAATATATATATATATATATATATATTACATTGAGTGTAATTTTTGTCAAATGTTGTGCAAATTGAGAAGCGACACTTCAAATTTCGAAAATGTCTTTCTTGCAAATGCAACTCAGGAAATTTTTTGGATTTATGGTTTTGACATCGCACTAGATCTAAACTATGGGCATTTGGAGATGGCCTGGGCTTCAAGAGTGATCGAAAGACATGAAATCACAATTTTGATCCTCTGTCGATAAGTAACCCCCAAATGTATTATTTTTATAGAACATGGAGGAGATTGCAGCCACAACAAATTTTATGTGCAGCAGCTACCATTAATGTACACAACAATCTTTTGTCAGCTGGAGTGTCAATCCCACTGTTCTGTAATCACAAGCTCAAAACTCTGGTAAATGAATTACCCAGGCTCACTCATGAAGGGACAGTAAGGAGAGTAAATGTTTGAGCCAAGTAACTGTGATTTAAATTTAAGTTAGTCGTGCCTAACAGGAAATATTTTTTCCATGAATTATACATTTTAAGTATATATCAATTTTTTTTTCTTCTTCCCCTCCTTGAAAAGAGAATTAGACATGATCACAAATGTCTCTTGAAGGCTTACAAACTTTATCATGTGTACTTTAGAAATTTCGCTATCATAGTTTTTAAAATAGCTATTGAATACAGAGGAGCATACTCTTATATTTGATGATTTAAAAGATGATCAATTGTCTGAAAGCTTGTCCAGGCCACTTGGTCTAAACCATGCTAATAAAATCATTTAAAGTGTAAACAATTTTTAATTCATTCTGAAGAATCAATTGCTTGTGTATTTGATATAGCAAACAATTTTGGGTTTTAAAATATTTCTTTTCATATATGAATATTAAACAAAGTACCTTATTATTCAACTTCGTGCGTTGCAGAAGAGCTCTTTTTGGACGGGGGGCCCCTTCCGTCTTCAGTGTCGTCCGCACTTCGCGGCTGGCAGTCGTAGGTTTACCTACGACTGCTTACTAGACTTTTTGACTTTTTACTAGACTTTCTACTTACTAGACTTTTTGAGAATTTTTGAAATCTCTTGTCCAAAAAGTTTTTTGAAAAAGTTAAAAAAGCAAATATGTTAAGTTTTTTTTTTCGGGGGGGGGGGGGGGGGGGTCTGTAGTTTTTGCGCCCCTAGGCAGTCACCTAAACTTGCCTAATTGTAAAACCGGCCCTGCATATGTTGACGTTTTAATTAATATCTATGCAACTTAATTAAAAAATTTTATTTATTTTTCCCTATCCCCTTTAGAAGGTTTCTGTGCACCCAATTTTTGTACTTCTATGCTCACTGGGGACTGAATATATAGATATACAGACAGACAGACAAACTTTTCCTTTTACTGTTATAAAAAATAGTAAATTTGTTCAAGTAAAATAATACAGATCACTATTTAAAATTTTTCATACCTTAAAATTAATCCTTGAAAAACAACGAATATATTTCGGCTGTTGTCACAGCCATCTTCAACGTTGCGAATGACGAAACATTGGATTGCCTGTCTTCATAGTAAACAAAATCCTCCCATTGATGTTTCCTCTTCACTTCATTTCGCGGTAGACAGGAGCTGTTGCCATTCTTTGGGAGGAAACATCAACGGGAGGATTTTGTTTACTATGAAGACCGGCAATCCAATGTTTCGTCATTCGCAATGTTGAAGATGGCTGTGACAACAGCCGAAATACATTCGTTGTTTTTCAAGGATTAATTTTAAGGTATGAAAAATTTTAAATAGTAATTGTAATCCTTTTGTCTTGTAATGAATAATACAGATCAGTTGCTTTAATATATGCAATGTATTACAGGGATATTAGTCTTATCAATAAAGAGGAATCATTTGTGGTGACTAGTTATCCTTTCTTGATGAGATATGCAGTTGTAGCTGTAGATAGGCAACCTGAGTGGAGAGTTTGCTCTTAGTCCTGAAAAATATCACAAAGAACCCCCAATAGATAATCGGCAGCACTGATTCACTTTTAGAGTGGGGCCCCAAGGGGTTTATTATTTATAGCAAAACGGTTGGAATGTGCTTTACGGTCCTTCTTGGCGACTCGCGGATAAAGATGCCAACCTTAGTAACCACGGTGTTTATGCGCCGCTGAACGATCGATGTTTGAAATGTGGTAACCTCCCCATGATGTTTTGAAACTATGATTTTCGCGTACGTTATTGTTGCCAAATGAATTTCGTGCATTTTAAAGACTCATGGAGTTTGTGTGAGACGTATTTAGTAATATTTTTTTTTTTGGTTTTTATATACGGGTTACTGATCGATGCGAAACGAAATTTCCTACGTTTTAAAGATTCATGGAGTTTGTGTGAGACGTATTTAGTGATATTTCTTTGGTTTTTATGTACGCTTTACTGATCGATGCGAAACGAAATTTCGTATGTTTAAGAGATTCATGCAGAATGCGGGTGAGGTATAGAGTGATGTTTTGTTTGTGGTTTTCATGTACGCTCCGCATACATACGTGCATATTACTGGTCGCTGCAAAACGACATTTCGTCCGGAGGACATCATTTGGATAAAATGTGCTTTTAAGGCAGTGATTTTTTTTGTGTGTGTGGGGGGGGAGTGAATTTTTTTTTGTGTGTGTGTGTGTGTGGGGGCAGAGTTTTTTTTTTTTTTTTTGGGGGGTGGGGTGGGGGGGGGCAGGTTTTTTTTTTGGGGGGGCAGTGTTTTTTTGGGGGGGGAGGGAGGGGGCAGTGATTTTTTTTTTTTTTGTGGGGGGGGGCAGTGTTTTTTTTGGGGGGGGGGAGGGAGGGGGCAGTGATTTTTTTTTTTTTTTTTTTTGTGGGGAGGCAGTGTGTTTTTTTTGGGGGGGAGCAGTGATTTTTTGGAAGGGGGCAATGTTTTTTTTTGGGGGGGCAGTGCTTTTTTTGGGGGGGAGGGGGGGTTCATGTACGCGGAGCGTACAGACGTGCATATTACTGTTCCCTGCAAAACGAATGCTTCGTTACTCATGTCATAAAGCTTTTTCGCCGAAGGGCCTCCGCGTCCTCGGTGCCTCCCGCTTGCATTGGACGCGTCCACTGTAAGCGGGAGGCACCGAGGACGCGGAGGGCCCTCCGGCGAAAAAGCTTTATGACATGAGTAACGAAGCAAAATAAAGGGATTTTTTTAATTTTACTGATTGCTGCAAAACAAAATTTCGTAGGTTTTATACATTCATGCACAATGCGGGTGTGGTATCCAGTGTTTTTTTTTTTTTTTGGTTTCATATACGCGGACCGTACAAACGTGCATATTACTCATTCCTGCGAAAAGTCACTGAAGCACAGTGCTAGTGCGAAGTTAAATGCTACCTTACTGGCGTATCTCCGAGATTGTCGCCGAAGCGCAGTGCTAGTGCGAAGTTAAATGCTACCTTACTGGCGTATCTCCGAGATTGTTGCCGAAGCGCAGTGCTAGTGCGAAGTTAAATGCTACCTTACTGTAAGGTGACCATACGTCCGCGAAATTCGAGGACTGTCCTCGAATTTTGGCCTTTTCTACTTTTTGTCCCCAAAAATTCTTTGACTACTCGGGGACGCTAAATGTCCCGAAATTTAAATATTTGCGTGTATTTTTTCAAAATCACAGTCCATTCCGTGGAGGATCAAAATTGTGATGGCATGTCTCCGGACTACCTGTGGGGGTAAGTGCTAGACTGTCGCCAATTGTCCATTGTACAGCACTAATGAGACGTAAAACCCATCTATTCCAATCCAATCAAAATCGCAGTCTAATAATTGGATTATCTTGAAAATCAACGGAACTTTGAAATAAAGACCCTCATACTTCATGAGCAGAGAAAGAATCATGCACTACTAATCAGTATATAAATTCTATCTTGCCCGATTTATGTTAAGTGAAAAATAAAATTTGCTTAATGAAATTATTTCTTGTAGTTATATAATCGGGAATAATTTCTGCCTTTCAGGGAGTGGGGATTCTAAAGATTAAAATGAAATGGTGCTATTTTGTGTTTTCTCCTATCATCATCATAATAAAGTGTACATGGGTTCTATAGACTTGATTATTTTAATAATGCTGGGATAGTTTAATTTGCATAAACTTACCTTAGGCTCAGCAATTTTTCATAGAAAAAAGTGATTCAAAGCATTTTGTAATGTATAAATCAGAGTTCTTTTTATTAATAATGCATATTGGTCTATCGTGTCCTCGAAAAAGTCCCCAAATAGAGTTTTCAAGGTCCTCGACATTTACTTCGATTTGGGGACAAACGGTAATTTGTCCTCAAATCAGTGTTTGAAAATATGGTCACCTTACCTTACTGGCGTATCTCCGAGATTGTCACCGAAGGGTAGTGCTAGTGCGATGTTAAATGCAACATTACTTGCGAATCTCCGAGATTATCGCCCATAACGCAGTAGTAGTGTGACGTTAAATGCACTCTGCTTATCTGGGTTATATTTAAGGTTATTGTTGTATTCTCTGTTTTTTTTTTTTTGGTCCTTTCGGAAAGAGTCTGGTATTTCGATTTGTTTCTTTTGTTTTTTGAATTTTGGCAACAGTAGGCCGTTTCATTGCATCATGTGTCAGGCAAGGGACGCACACGTTGTTTGTTGTTTTTCTTCTGAGAAATTGCGATTTATTTTAAATTGATTATTTGTGTTGAATATCATAAGAAATACGTTTGAGTACGGTTTGAAATTGTGTTGATGTGGTTGGTGTACATGATAAAATCGAAATCTCCAGAGATTATTTTCTTCGTTTTTCCAAGAGTAATGTTGTTTGAGTGTGCCGCTTTTCTTATTTAGGTAAAATTGTCATTTGTTGGTTTTGTAAAATTGAATATTTAGATTGAGTATCTTAAAAAAAAAGCTTTTGAGTAGCGTTTATAGGTTTTGTACAATTGAATGTTTATGCTGAAAAAAAGCTTTGGATTAGTGTTTAGAGTGATGCTAGAGTGGTTGGTGTACATGATTATATCGTTATATGCAGAGGGGATATTTCTTTTTTTCGAGGAAAATGCTACTGTTTACGGAAATTATAAAACGGGTAAGTAAATAAACTTTCTTTTTTATTTAAATGCTTATTTATGTATATTAAGTTACTTGTGCTGTTTTTGTCTTGTAATATTTCTTAGATTTAGTTGATAACAATTGTGAAAAATTTGTATTTTTCTTTACTCAAGTATTTGTAAGATATTTCTGACGCTTTATGTTTACATAATTGCTTTAAAGTACGTAAATCGGCCCTTTTCGAAAGGATGGGTATGAAAACCGTGCTTCCAGTCCGGAAAAATTTGTATTTTTCTTTACTCAAGTATTTGTAAGATATTTCTGACGCTAAATTTGTATTTTTCTTTACTCAAGTATTTGTAAGATATTTCTGACGCTTTATGTTTACATAATCGCTTTAAATTGCATAAATCGGCCTTCTTGGAACGGTTATAAAAACTGGGAAACCGTGCTTCCTGTCTGCCATTTTGGAAAGGACGGGAGAGAAAAACGACACCGCGCAGACTCGGCGAGTTCGGAAAAAACTCACCAAAAAATCGCCAAGAAGGACCGTAAAGCACATTTTTACCAGCAAAACTAACAAAGGAAGTGTATGAATTTGTAAAATTCCTTTTAAAACAAAACAAACTAATTAAATAGTGTATTTGAAAACTAATAGGGTATAAATTTTGCAAAACAGATGAAAATATGACCCTAGGAGTTTTATCTTTTTTATCAAAGCCAACAAAAACAGCCCATGGGTGCATGCATATGTGAGGCTGTGTTAAGGTGTTCAATTTATAACTGGTAGGACTTGTGCTTCAAACTTTTTTTTTTTTATTGAAAAGAAAAAGTCTTAATTTTCTTTTTAATTGATACTAGTGAAAAATGTAGGAAAAAAAAAAAAAAAACAATTATTTTATATAGATGTGCTTGATATAAAAATGGAATAAAGGGAAAAAAATTAAAGAAAAAAAAATCATGCTTAAAGTTCCAGATTTCATTTTTTGTAATCATAGTCATTATTAGACTGTGATTGGGACCAAAAAAAAAAAAAAGATCAAAGCATAAGCAATGAGCACAAACCTATTTAAGAAAATTGATTATTGATTACAATCAGTTTCATTAAAATATTATTTAATATTGAGGCATATATCACAAACATTTTGGAAATAAACTGTTTAACTTTTTTCTTATTATTATCTTAAGAGACCAAATACTGGAGTGTGAACATGAGACCTACTAGTCACCAGCCAAGCATTTTACCACAGCTCCACACCTTTGTTCTAAAGCTGGTCTCATTTGTTTTGAATAAAAAAGAGTAAAGTTTTTAAGTTATATCTTGATTCAGGGAGTGTAAATGTGCAAAATTTATACCTTATCCTATGTTTTCAACTACAGTGTTTATTTTTAGTTTGGTTTAACTTTAATAAGAATTTTACAGATTCATACTCCACTTCTAAGCATAGATAGTTTTTAGAATTTTTCAGATTTATTTATTTTTCTTTTCCATAATATACTAGAGTAATTTTAGTAAAACTAGCTATCTTCTTCCAGGTATAATGATTTCACTAATGATCCATTATCTCGTTGCAATTGTACTCCACCTTATAGTGCAGAAAATGCTATTTCTGCTCGTTGTGATTTGAATCCTGCTAATGGAACTTACCCATTTGCTGCCTTGGGACATCGACAACATGGAGCTACTGATATGAAAGTAATTCCTTTATATTTTTCTTCTATTATGTTTATTTACATTTGCAGGCCTAGAAGTGACATTCTTTTAAAATATTATAGGAAATATAGGAATTGGCTTTTCTAAATATAGGAATTTTATAGGAATTAATTTAGGAAGAAGATATGTATATGCACACAAAAATTATGTATGGAAATATTAAAATTGTGTATACAGTATCAGGGTTCTCACAAAGGAAAATTTTTATATTATTTTATATTTGAATATTTGTTGATAGCTATTTTAAAAATATTTCTATTTAAAAATAGTAGTATCTAAATTTCCCTCTGTGACAGCCATGTACAGTATGGAAATGCATAAATAAACATGTTAACACACTGTAAAATTTATTTTTTATACTTACATATTTAACTGGAAATCCTCAATTACGACCTTAGTACATTTAAATTGTAAAAGTATCTTTGATAAAAATTCTTAAATCAATCATGTACTTTAAAATATAGAAATCTTATAAATATCAACATTCAGGTTATTTTAAAATGATCTTATTTAACCACTTCAAGAGGTTATTACTGAAGTGGTCACTTCAAATAGTATCAAGTGATATGATTCTAACAAAACAAACTAATAGTAAAAACTGCAGCAAGACTTTATTTATATATATATAAGCAATTGTTTCAATAAAAGATAACTGGAATTATTATTATTATTATTATTATTTGTACAAATAATGTTATAGTTTCATTATTCAGATATTACAGAGTTATTTTCAAAATATCCACAAACAGTTTTTATAATTCAATCCTCTGGATAATTATTTAAACAATTAAGGAAGAATTTTTACAAACAAAACAATAATTGAAAACTCAAAGGCTAATTTCCCTATTTTATTTGACAATTTAACAGTAAATAAAATATTTCTTAGAAATATTTTCATTATCGAAGAACGAAATTACATTAATTTTGATTTTTTGCTTTCAGCCTCAGTTAGTTTTTCTGTCTGAAATTTTACTTTGGTAGTACCAGATTCAATCATTGATGAAGCTACACTCATTTCTTTAAAATCTTTATTTTTAATGGCTTTTTGAAGTCTTTCATTGCCTTCATTCAGTAATGTTTGTGCAGTATTCAAATCATCTTTTAATGATTCAATATATTTTTCCATTTCTGAAAGTTTCTTTATTTTCTATTTTTAATTTCTTTTTTATCTGTTCTGACTCTTGCTGGGCATGTTTTTCTGCTTGGACTTTTGCAGCTTCTTGCTCCTTTCTTTTATCTTCTTTATATACTGAATAAGCCCTGTTTACAGAATTCAACAGTTTTCCAGTAATTGAAACATTTGAAATATTTTCATAACGTCGAATAGTATCTTTTACTATTCTCAACCCAACAATTGTTTTTTCAGATAAGCTGGTTCTATCAGAAGAAAGAATTGCATTATTTACTGAGAATCCTCATTCTACATCAGCATTACCATGCGATAATGACAAACATGATTTAATCAATAAAGAAAGATTTTCATATTTTGCTAAACCAGTATATTTGTCCACGAGTTTTAAAACTTTCACCCAATATGAATCAATTCTTTCATATTGCAAAGTTTCATCATCTTTACTTGTTTTAACTATCATAAAATTATCACACAATTCCTCTATCTCTTTATCAAGGCGATAAATTTGCCATTCTCTGACAATAACATCAATTTTTTTATCATTCAAGTTTAATGGCTTCATTTTTAAACAAAGCCGCATTACAGCATTATCTGAGGAATTTTCTCTCATTAATGGATGCAATATCTCCAGATCTTTAAGAAAACTGTTCGACACAGGCAGATTATCAACCAGATACTTAGTTAAACTAACCAGGCTCTTCCTCAGTTCCGTTCTTAAGTTAATTCTTTCACTTTCTTTTAATTTGGATATTGCTCTTCTTGCTCCAATACCTATGTCAATATCTTTTAAAGGTTTCAAATTTTCTGAACTACTTATATCTATATCAAGTAAAGCTTTGCCTTCATGTGTACCAACACAACTTTCTTTCAAAAATTTTCGCATCACATTACGCAGCAACTCATTCATTTTATTGTACAAAATATGAACTAATGGAGCTTCTTTTTGAAATAATACTAAATATGATTCTAAGATTGGACATAAATCTGAAATAAATTCCAAATACACTGGAGTTGACTGGTCTTTTAAGGCTGAAATAATTCTTTTATATCGAGGATTTTCTTGAATAGAAGATAAGCTTGACTTTTGTCGTGGCAGAAAATTTAAGAAATATTCTCTTAATGATGGATACACATCAATAATTCTATTAATGACAGACCCTAATGTAAGCCACCTTGAATTTACATGTCTTAATAGAAACTTTTGTTCACAATCAAGCAGCTTTTGAATCTCTTTCAAGTCTTCTCTTCTCGCTGCACTTACTTTGAAAAAACCAAAAAGATCATTAGCAAACTGGTCAATATCAAAAGATAAAGATGCCATTGCTTTTGAAACACTGTTATGGATTTTGTGTAAAGAGCATGTCCCAATGTCTATAAGTTCAGGACAGTTTGCAATAGCAAGCTCTTCGTTTAGCTTTTTGGCCACACTCAAATTAACATTAGGCCCATCCATGCTCAGCATTAAAAGTTTACTCAGAGGCAATTTGTGTTCATTTAATGTACTAATTATGTTTGCACAGATCTTATCACACTCTGCATGCCCCAAAAATACTGAGTTCATATATGAATTCACAACTTTTTCAGCTTTTTCGCTAAAAAATCTAACATAAATATCTAGTTGTTTTTTTATTTGACAAGTTGTTGTTTCATCAAATTCAATAGTGAACCAATTTCCTGCTGTTTTTAATTCTTTGATTAATTCTTCTTGGAAATATGGTCCTAGACCATGAGAAATTATATATAAAACCTTCCTTTCACTTAATTTCATTTGATTAACAATTGAATTTCCTTCAAACATTATTTGGAACAATGAAACAACATCTTTACAAGAGGCGAAAGAAAAGTTTGCAGCTGCAACCTTCATTGCCCATAAAGCTTCAGCTTGTGTTACCATCTGCTCATTATTTAACTGGAGTGAGTTTACAGAATTTGAGGCAGAACTTGTATCATATCTATTGTTACCTAAATTAAATGATAGCTTCATTTGACCCTTAAGTTGTTTTGAAGCATTTACATGTTTACTTGTTGATGCATGTTGCAAAAGCTGTGATATTCCACTATTTGATATCATAAAATAACATTTGCATAACATGCAAAATGCTTCATAATCATTTCTTCCTTGGTTACACCAACTACTTATAATATCACCATTACTGTCTGCTGCTTCGAGCCATTTTGTACTAAATTTTGTAGCCCCACCAGGCATTTTCCTAAAAAGAAAAAAAAAGTTATAAGTACCTACATTTTTAAATTTATACAAAGCAAAGTCAGTATTTTATATTAAAGCTATTTCTGAGCAAGGATGGATCATAGACCCCTGTTTAAAAGACACTTGTGGTAATATTAAAAATACCATGGTAACTGGCATAGAATAAAATTGAAAATTTTTTAACTAGTTATTTTTAAATAACTGAAATAATGAAAGTAGCTCTATAAATAAAATTTTTACGTATTTAATATTATTTTTATTAATTTTCATCTTAAAAAAAAAAAAAAAAAAAACCCTCATACGATTTTATTTTTGTTAATTTTATTACAATTAGAGACAGTTTTATACATAAATACATGCTTTTTTAATTATTATTATTTCCACTCTTGATGTATTTAATTTCGGAATATTTCATTATTTTTCTTATGGTGATCTTTTGTAAAATGAGTAACAATGTCTGTTTGAAAAAAATAAATAAATAAATAAATAAATAAAAAACCGCTTAAATTAGATTTTTTATTAATGTAATACACAATTTTCACGTTCGATATAAAAAAAAGGGGGGGGGGGAGATTTTTTTATTAAATATGTCAAGTTTACTTATTTTCATTTCGAATGTCCGTTTTATGATCGTTGATTATTGTAAAGATACCATTTCTTGACCTCTAAATGTTTCATACTTTTTTTTTTTTTTGTCTTAGTACTTTAAGTTTTTCAATTAAAAGTTTACCTTTTATTATTTTATGCAATGTTATTAGTTGATGTTAGTGATAAACGATCGTTTTTCAAAACTGTTTATGGCAATTAAGTCCACAATTGACATTTTATCACCCACTCATTTCCCCTGCCCCTACTCTTAAAAAAGAATATTTAACAAATACATTAAAATTTAATAAATAAATTTTATTTCATTGCGAATTATTATTTTACTAATTTTATTTAATTACAGTAAAAAAGAAAAAAAAAAAAAGTCAATACAACATGCAATTTTTTATTTAATTAAAAAAAAAATTATATCCCTTTTCCAAAGTTACACACATTTAATAGTTCACTAGTAAATGCTCTTACAGAATCTACATTCAAAACGCAGCGAAAATAATCTCTCAAAGTCAAAATAAACATCAGCCAAAAGCGAAAGTTCAACTCCGAAGGGGCAGAATCATTTTTCATTTTCAGGCACCGGAAAATTACTGGGTCAAGAGCATTGAGAAGTTTGTCTCCTCTCTCTTCTTCTCACCCCCCAGCAGCTATATTAACAGTAAGTAGAGGGGGGGGGGGGAATCATATTCGCATTTATTCGGTTCCCCCTACTTAAGCTCAGTGCCGATTGATTTAAACAGCTGCAATAATTATATAATGTAAATAAAAATTCTCCAAAATAGTAAACTATTTCCCTGGGTAGATCGTATGTGAGTCACTGAAAATAAACAAATTAAGAGAGAGGCAAAAAACAGCCTAATCATCTGCCTGATGTTTGGAAAGAAATGAAGAGGAAAGGTTTATGGATTATACGCCATTTTAAGATGATATATATATTTAAAAAACAAACAAACAAAAAAAAAAAAAAAAAAAAAAAACGTTATTTTGTAGGTTACTTGAGGATTCATGTTAGATAAATGCCGCCGGATAACAGATCTTTTGATATAATTTTATTTACTTTAATATGAAATATTTTTTCTTGGTAGATGATAAAATATTATTATTATTACTTTTTTTTTTTCAATATAAATTTTTCCATTATATCCGAACAAAATCAAATATTTATAATAAAATTTGTTTTTTGTTTTCCTTAATTTTTCTAAACTTCAGTGTCAGTATGCAATTTCGCTTTCACTGAAAAATTAGGGAGCTTCATCAATTATGAAAGCAAAATTAGAAAGAGAAAGTCTTTTCTTACTTCACATTAATGCTTTTATTATTACTATTTTAAAATTTGCTTTCTGAGGATTTGGGCGACCACATTAGTGGCTGAGCTGTTCTGTGCTCAAAGCTGGTAGATGGGAAGTGCTGGGTGCGATCCCAGGTCGTACTCACTGACCTAGCTGTTCTGATTTTTCTGTGGTTTTCTCCAAAATTCGTGTAAATATGGGCCAGGACCCCTCAGAAAGACCCACACGGAGGGCACTCTACCTACAGGCCTAGGACCCTAATGTAGTCAATCGGCCTTAAGCCACAGCTATCAACACTTGCGGTTTTGGGCATAACTGAAACAGAATACAGAACTTAGCTCTCAACTAGATACATGTTTAAAAATTACTATTATTATTTTAAATTTCTTTCCTCTCCTCTTTCAGACTTTGCAAATACCGGTTTTAAAGATTAATAACAAATAAAATACTGTTTCTTTTACCACTGATGATTATGATAATAATTAAGTAGCCAAAAATGTCCAGTTTTACAGCAATTCCGGATTATTGGAGCCCGATTTTTCGGCTTAATACTACATGTTTCGTATAAAATTCTCAGCAACATCATTAGGTTATATTTTAGCATATTAATAGTATCGATTTCTTACTTAGAATTTCACGCGGACTTTATTCGCGATAACATCCAGTATATTTTTTTCCCCCAGACATATGCAATACAATAAGAAATTACTGAAGTTATAAAGATTATATTATAATTTTCATTATTTCTTTTCAAAGGCATACAAAATTAAGAATTTAAAAAATGTATATTTATTATAACCCATTCTTATAATTTAAATGATAAACTAATGAAGCACACTTAAGACCCTAAAATTGCCTTATGAATACTTTAAAATAATGCATGCAAAGAGAAATAATGTAAATTAACTCACCTGGCAAAAATAAAAAGCAGAGAAATTCTTTTTTATATTTGAATCTCTTCAGTTCATTGTTGAACTTTGTTCTTCCTTTTCAAATGACTTATGGTTTTGGTCTTCATGCGTAATAGCGTAATCATATGCCTATATAGAAACAAAGAGAAGGGAAGGGAAATTGGATCTGCAAAATTCGCGCGATCCGCGATCGGCAAGACAATGACGTATCGCAAGGGGAAGAAAGGGGGGGGGGATGAACTGCTTTGTTGGCTAAATAATGAATACGGTTCATCCGCTGGTAGTGCCATCTCTTGGCCAGATTTAGAGTTAAAATTCATATACTGCGCATTCAATCGGACGTTCGTAAGTAGGTCGAAGCTAAAATATAGGAAATGTTGAGCGACAATTAAAAAAAATAGGAAAAAAAGGAGGTTTCATAAATATATAGGAAATACAGGAAATATAGGAGCGCTGCGAGGCCTGCATTTGATTTCTGTGATTTGAATTAGGCTAAATAAGTTCATTTTGTTGTGATAGAAAATATAAAATTTATTTAGAAAGAATGTATTAAGAAAATAGTTCTTTCTTTCTTCATACATTTTTTTTAAGGCAAAATAAAAACTCTTGAATTATTACATTTTTATTTTTTTGTTTATTTTCACTTGTTAAATGCTTAGTTTCAAAATTACGGGGGGGGGGGGGGAATTATTATATATATTTTTTTGGATTATTATGGATAATGCTTCAAAGTAGTCATGTATGTTTATCTAAATATTTTTATTTATTTATTTATTTTGTGGCATTTTAATTATATTGAAGCTTCAATTTCTTTTCAAAATTTATAAAAATGTTAATATTTTAATAATCATTCAATAACTATAATGGTTACTCAATCATCATTTAAGAATAAGAATGTCGAAATAGACAAACATTCAGGGTTGCTACAGTACCTGGAATTAAAGGAAAACCTGGAAAAATGTATTAAAATATAGGGAAAATTCAGAGAATTAAAAAAATTATAGCAAAAATGGGGGGAAATTCTGTGATTTTTTTTATTTTGTGGAAAAACATTGGAAAGCTGTTTTCATAATCATATCCTTTTTTAAATTTTAATGCTTTGTAATGTAGAAGAAAAAATCATTTAATGGTTTTCTCCAAATAAAGTAAGTTAATAAAAACTGAAAACAAACAGAATAAACGCTACTGCTTTTGTAATGTACTTGGGTCTGCATTTTATCACCTGATGGAAGGGAAGGATATACGTAATGAAGGCCATAGCCAAAAAATTTTATTCTGCTGGGTAGGACCTTTCTATAATTTTAACCCTCTGACTGCTCAATTTGTGGACCGAAATAGTGTCAAAAATTGTGTATTTTTTGTTATGTATATTTTAAATCTATATATATTGGAGAACTGAAATATGCATTTTTTCTTTCTAAAAAAGATTTTTTATATAGATTTTTATCATGAGAAACTAAGCTGTCAGAAAAACCAATTTCAGATGTTATAAAAAAAAAAATTAATAAATTTCAATTGAATCTATATATTAATTTGAAACGTGTTTTTGTCTGTCTCCACTAAATTGAGAGAACGGCTAAGTGTAAAAATTTGGTTCAGGTGTCTAAAAAAGGTCTTGGTCTGTAGATATGTTATGAAAAGAGAAAAATAAAAAAAGTCGAATGGTTCCCCCCCCCTGGGGGGGCAAGGGTTAAACACACGTTGGCGAGCATAATTCAGCTCCAAATTACTTCACGGTGAAGAAATTGTACATGGGGGACTAGACTCGAATACTAAAAAATCAATATCTCTGATTTTGGAATTTTCAATTTTAAAGGGGAAAAAGGGGGTAAGTAGATTTGAAGGGGGGGGGGGGGATTAGTTTGAGAGGGAAATCAATTCTAGACCCACACATGTAGCAACTCATTTTAAACGTCTTGAAATTTCATGTAGATTGGGGCTGTTTGTATATAATATAGTGTGCCCCCTAATGGTGAAAAATGGAACTAGGTGATTTTGTAGTAGACCCTATCATGTTACACCTTATTTTAAAGGTCTCAGTATTTCCTGACTGCTGGTGATGTTCGTACAGAACACACTGTGCCCCTTGGTGGTGGAAAGTGCAACTAAAGGATTTTGCAGTTGACACCACCATGTGACACCTTATTTGAAAGGTCTGGTCTTGGAAATTCAAGGCAACTGGTGATGTTCGTATACAACATACTGCACGCCCTGGTGGAGGAAAGTGAATTTTGCGTAGCATGCCTGCTATACGGTACCGCAGCCATAGACAGCGGAAACGCAGGTCAAAGGTTTGTTTGGTTCAATGTTAATTTTTGAGAATTTTTTCATGTTATTAGCGGCTCGCGTATACGCTGCCGCAGGCACCGTGGTCATGGGCCCGAGTTCCGTTCGGTTTGAGGTAATTTTTTGTTACAGATGATTATTTTTTTTCGCGATGCTTTAATTTAAAAATAGAAATCAGGTTATTATCATGGGCTCGGTGCAATGCCGGTCGAGTTCATTCGGTTCCAAGTTAATTTTTGGGAATTTTTCCATGTCAGTAGCAGCTCGTGTATGCGCTGCCGCAAGCCTCGGGGTCACAAGGCAAAGTTTTGTTCGGTTCAAGGTAATTTTTTTGTTACAACTGATTATTTTTTTCGCAATACTTTTATTTAACAGTAGAAATTCAAATGAAATCGAGTTAAAGATATGAAATCATACCAATTTAAGGTTCATTTCTATTTATAAACATTTTTCCGAATTTCTTTCTTTAAGTGAAATGTCGTAAATTATATTAGATGTTTTAACTTGAAGTTCATTTAAATAATGATGCGACAATTTTTGAAACATTACAGTCAATAAAGCGTCCATCGAATTCGACGGGTTCCAGCTAGTTACAGTTAATTTCTATTTATTACATAATATAAAAAAGTAAAATGTATAAAACATAAGAAAATATAATGCACTGAGAAAAAAATACCTTAGAAATGTAGTTTAGTATGATAGAGTTCGAAACATGGTTCAAGGCAAAGTCCAACTTCATAATCTTTGCACCAGATTCATGTTTCTTTGCGAATCTGATACATCATCAGGAATATATACTCTGTCAATTGCTGAACGTTTTCTAGCAGCCATTTCTGATTTGATTAGAAAAAGGTTGACAAACATAGGGAAGTTAAAACGGTAAATACCAAGTTCCTTCAAATGACGCAATTTAGTGGACGACTAGACATCTGTTGGTCAAAACCTAAATTAAACATCCAATACTGTGTATAATTTATTTCACTGGTTAAATGGTGAAAAGGCGGGATGCACTCCTTAATAAAGGAGGAAAAACACATGCCTGCAAAAATCGTGGGATGAGCAAATTTTGATACATTTGAGTTGCCCGTGAAAATTGTGGGATGAGCAGCCAGAGGGTTAATTATCATTTAGCTTCATAATTTAAACTTATTTTATCATATTGAGATCACCGCAATATAGGTTCTTTGCCTAACTCGCAAGTATAAAAAGAAGTATTAAAGAAAACAGATATTAATTACAAAAAAATATATAATTTGTTAAAATTTTTTGAAATACAGATTAAATTACAAATAGCATAGTTTCAAAAAGTGATATAAATATTAAAATTACATATATTAATATTTTAGAAATGTTTGAAGTGAAACTAGGGATAAGGGTTCTACCCAAAAGCGTTAAACTTAATGATAATTTTACTGAATTAACAAATACTGCCATTAGAGGTCTGCAAGGGCCAAAATTTTTAGGCCCGGCCCGGCAGGGACAAAAAATGATAATATCAGGCCCAACCCGGCCCGATTAAAAAAATATGTAAAATAACAACAACAACAAAAAAAAGAATGCTTTTCTATGAAAAAGATTTTTAGTATGTGTTTTGCAGTGGTTTTATATAGCCAAGCAATAGAATGTTCTTTAACAAAACTGCTGAACTTTTACAAAGTAATTACATATAAACAGAAATTCTTTATTACAGACATACAGAAGGCACAAAGACAGACAGAAAGTCAAATCGAAAATATTAGCATTCACCAAACAATATAGGAAGGTATTTAAAATGGTTAACACTAGTAAAGATGCACTTTCAACCATTTCCTCTTATACACGATAATATATCCAAATCTTTCATGTGATCCGGTAAACAAAACTTTAATTCTAATCCAAATATATTCAATAGAAAAGTTGTTTTTGCACATGCTAAAAATAATGCTACTTTCATCCAGTGCACTGGAGTAAAGAAAAAGGCGTTTTCACGAGAAAGTTACAGTGGAAGGATTTTTATTGCCTTCATACCACCTAAACTCTACAGACTATAGGACACAAACCTTATACACAGTAACGTATCTAATTTCTTTTGTTTGTACATGTGCACAAATTAGTAGTGACATGCATACTATTTTGATTAGAAAACCATCTAATATTACTTTAAATAAAATATATTAATTTCAAGACATGCTAAAAATATTTGTGGAAAATCAAATCGTGAACAGACAGACTGATAGACAATTAAATTGAAGTTACAGATATTTTTTAACAAAATGCAATTTTATGTGACATACCAGCCTATAAGATTATGTAAAATAAATGACTGAAGAAATATTTTATCACTTTCCATTTTTGTACATTAACAAGGAAACTAAAAAAAGATTCCGGCTGACACGGCCCGTAAAAAATTTCATCTAGGCCCGGCTCGAGTATACATAAAATAATTGAGCCTGATCCAACCAGAGGGCTGGACCAGGCTCGGGCTCGGGTCGTAAGCCCGGCCCGTGCAGACCTCTAACTGCCATACCCAATATTAAGATCATCTTCAAAATTAAAAAGTGCCCAAGGGATCATTTTAAAATTTGCTTACCCATTAGATCAGGGTGCGAAATTTCCACTCGCCAGCTTACCATTGGCGATTGAAAATTTTACTGTGGCGAGTAAAGTTTCGGTCTAAATGTAAATAGAATTCTTACAGTATATGGTACAAATATATATATATATATATCGATTTAAAAACATAAAGTCATGCTAATCTTAGGTAAGGTGACCAGACATTCTCTTTTTAAGAGGACAGTCTTCTTTTTCAATGCTCTGCCCTCTTAAACCAAAAAAAAACATTACAGGACTAAAAAGTCCTCTTTTTTATGTTTTTTATCCTCTGTCCTCTTTTTCAAATGAAAAGGATTTAATCTTCAATTTAAAAAATTTCGCAAAACTGGGAAGCTCAATCGGCTGTTGGCTGTATCGAAAGGTGGACACTTAACTTTTTTCTGTGTTAAGTTCGCAAAAGAACAACTTTCTAATAAATTTGCCAAAGCATATTATGGCTTATGTCTACTCAGATTCTTCGAATCACAAAGAAATAAAAGTATTCCCTATATTTGTATGTCCTTTGATCTAGAACACAGAATCACTATTGAAATTGTCATGAAATCATTAAGAAGGTGGTGCTCTGGTTGATACACAGTGGTTGACGTGTGTTCTCACTTTTGCATGAATAATATTCCTCATAAAAATAGGCCCAGCAGTGACTGAAAGGTTCTGACCTCAAACCTGGTATACGTGAGGTGCTGGCTTCGATACCTGGTCGCACTCGTTGGCTTAGCTGTTTGGAGTTTTCCGTGGTTTTCTCCGAAATTAGCATAAATATGTGCTAGAACCTCTTAGAAAGACCCCACTTCTACTCAGGCCTAGAGTCCTAGTGCAGACAAGTGGCCTTAATGATAACACTACCACCACCTCACAAAAATATGCAAAAGTTATTTGAATTCATTTTATGTCCTCCCAGCAAAAACGCTCCCACAAAGCGACTGTTTTCTTCAATGAACAAAATGTAGACATGTGAAAAAAATCCCCTTTATAAACCTACTTTAAAAACTTATTAACTACTAACACTAATTTAGGTTATATTTGTGAGAACTTTTATAAAGTGTTGATAAAGAATGACTGTTCGTTAAAACAAATCGTTTCATCTTCCGAATATTAATTTTTTTATTTTTCATTTGCCAATTTTATTTTTTATTTTATGATTATGATTTTAATAAAAAAAATGTCTACCAAGTTTTTTTATTTAGCTACGTGGAAGTGCCACAAAATAAGAAAAAGTTTTTGTTTATAGCAAAAATTAATAATAATAATAATAATAAAATCTATTTTGTCCAGTGACACTTATAAAAATTAGGGATTTTCCTCTCATATCCGTACATTATTAATTTAAATTAAGGTGTACTGATCCAAATTCATCATTTGAGATAAAAATGTTTCACCACTTGTGTAAAGTAGCTTTTGAATCGGTTTTTATAATAATTTTCATTCAATTTTGTATACTCTAAAATGACCTCTTTTCCCCAAATTTTTATGTACTTACTGTCATTCACTACGGTATGTTTATGAATCTCAACATAATTTAATTGTTGTCATTTTTTTTTTTTTTTTTTTTTTTTTCCATCAGAATTTTAAAAAAAAGTACATTTATTTAAAATGAAGAAAATAAATTAGAAATATCAGTTGTATCGTTCATTTGGTACCTTTTTGGTACCAATTCTTGTGAATCCGATGGATTAAACAGCTTATCGATCGGACAATTAGATTTTTTTTTAATTAACTAAAGTATGAATTTTGGTGGCAACAGCAGAAGATTGTATGGAAACCGTTAGGAGAAATAAAAAAAATCTGCTTCACATTAAGTCACATGTTTTTGAAGTAGGATTAAAAATTGCAGTTCAATTTTTTTTTTTATTTTCTCTCACGAACACAAAAATGTAATATACAGCCTCACAAGACCAACTTGCATTTCTAATTTCATCAATGTTTTTGGTTAATAAACAAAAAAGTTACTTTTTTTTTTCAAATTAAATTTTATTCTAACTTTGAAAAGATTTATGTGGTACGATACATTAGGAATTTGGGTTTCAAAAGTTTTTTTTAAATAGATTATTCAAAATTGAATGTCTTCTGTTTTCTTATAAAATGAAAGACATTGTGTTATTTCTCCTTTTTTTTTTTGCCAAAAAAAAAAAGTTCTGGTCACCTTATACGTAAAAAATAGAGTAAGTTAATCATATTTTGTGGCGAGTAACTTTTTTTTTTTCAGCAAGTGTAATCTAAGTTGAAATTTCGGGCCCTGCATTATATGATTCTCCATGTTGATGCTTACACCGGAGGCAGGAAAAGCTGACCACAGATGATATATATTTATCCAGTCAGTATAGCACAACACAAAATACCAAAATCGTCATCTATTTTTCTCTTCCCTCTCCTTATATTATTTTCTAACTCTCTTTTCCTTACGCCCCTTTTCAGTTCCTTCTTTCAATTGTTGGATTATGTACACGCCCCTATAAAATTTTAGAGGTTCTCGTGATTTTACGATTGATGTTATTGGTTTATGTTACTTAACGTAAACCAATAATATCAACCCATTTATTTTCTTAGAATTTTTTCTTTAAATTTTGCCTTAGCATCCCTATTTTCTAACGCCTGTTCGGCGTCCATATTTTCTAACATCTGGTCACTATAACAACCCATCTCTGGATTTTTATGGACGATTAAATAATTTTATGTAACTTTTTCACCTAGTTTGAGCATCAGTGACCATGCAACACTTCTTTTATATCTGACCCTTTTTATATTTCATATTAAATGCAAGTTTCTGCCTCTTGTTGTCCACCAAAGTGCAGCTGTTTCACAGTTAAATGCATTCTTTATAAAATAATTTCTAAAGCCTTTTTTCCTCAAAATTTTCATTACATTGTGTAACTTTTCTCGATTTTATCCTTGCATACAACTCTTTCTACAAGTTCATTTTTCTACATTTACTGCATATGTGGTATGTTTTTCATTTGTTTTATTACCTATCCTACGTTTCTACTATTCATGCATAAGAATGCTCATGTACCAGCTGTTTTCCCTTTCGCTTCCAAAACATTCTCGCTGTGGAAAGGCAGGATGATATGTATAATATCATCTCAGCAATTCGGAGAAGGTTCAAACTTTAATACATAATGTTGAGTATTAAAAGCATAACTCAAAATTTTTCTTAGCTAATCTTCAAAGTTTACGACTTTATACATAATTACTGTTGAAATGGAAACCTAAAACAATTGTTGGATATTTTTGCAATTCATGGTGTTTTATTTACAAAATTCATAACTTTAAAAACATTAAAACCCGTTTAAAAGATTACCTCGCTAGCGCTTTCGGCTGCATCACGCAGCCTTCTTCTGGCGTTTTCGCTCCTGTGAACTATCGTACACACGGCCATGTATTCTTCTCTCTTCCTCTCTCTCCAGAATACTGCGCCATCCCGTGTCGATCTCTGATTGGTCGGTGTTGCATGAACCCTCATTAGCTAAAATTTCGACAGTTTCCCGTTTTGTGGCATAGAAATAATTATTGTAGTTTGCTAGTTTTTTGTAATTTTTAAAATCTATTTCTATTTTTTCTGTTTGGTTTATTTTAGTTAAAGGACCAAAAAACCGGTTGCTACATTGGAATGACAAAGCGAAAAATAAAAACGCGAATCAAAGAACACCAAAATGATATAAAATATAACCATACAACCACAGCTTTAACTAAAATAAACCAAACAGAAAAAATAGAAATAGATTTTAAAAATTACAAAAAACTAGCAAACTACAATAATTATTTCTATGCCACAAAACGGGAAACTGTCGAAATTTTAGCTAATGAGGGTTCATGCAACACCGACCAATCAGAGGTCGACACGAGATGGCGCAGTATTCTGGAGAGAGAGGAAGAGAGAAGAATACATGGCCGTGTGTACGATAGTTCACAGGAGCGAAAACGCCAGAAGAAGGCTGCGTGATGCAGCCGAAAGCGCTAGCGAGGTAATCTTTTAAACGGGTTTTAATGTTTTTAAAGTTTTAATGTATTTTACCTTTTTTAAATTGTTTTAAAAAATTCATAACATTTTCAATTTAATGATAAATATTCAAACCTATATTGTTATATTTTCTGTTAAAATAAATTTTATATAATTTTTAGCCTTAGCCCAAAATGAGAAGTTTTAAATATTTTTATTTATTTAAAATAACAAAACTATCTAGAAAGAAATAATGATTTTTACTTACAATTTTATTATTGTTATCATAAAATTCTGTTATTGCATATATATATACATTTTTCATAATTCATCAGAAATATTTAAAAGGTACAAAAAAAAAAAAAAAAAAAAAAAAAAAATCTTATAAATAGTATTATTTTTTAAATGAAACATATCTTTCAGATGAAAACAAGTAAAACGTTAAATATATGTTGTTAAAAGCAACAAACGAATCAAAAAAAAAAAAAAAAAAAAGGAAGAAAGAAAGAAAACAGTACCAATGATATTCAATTAAACTCTATTTTTACTTTCTTCTATATTCAATAGAAGCAGAGGTGTTTGTGTTCAGGGTTTACCCCTGATTTCAGGGTTTTTACTGTAACCCATGTGTATATATTATTTCCTATAAAGTTATTTCTTGTTTTCATTGGTTGTTCATTTGTCATCCAGGTGATATGTGAATGAAATGTAAAAAGATTGAGGGCTTCTGCCCTTAATAGTTTGAGTATTATTTGATATTTTGGGGTTTTTTTAATTTGAGACTCTAAATTTCAGGGTTTTTACCTTTGAGTCACAATCACCCCTGTAAGAAAGTATTGGATTCGTAAAAAATTTCGACCTCGGGTTTTTGATGGATTTACACGTTTTGAGAGCTGTAGAACACGATTTGACCATTTTTAGAAAACGTCTGTCTGTGTGTGTGACAAAATTTTGTGGCAACTGTATCTCAGGAACTACTGCACAGAATTTCATACAAATTGGTATATAGTGTCACCTTAATTTAAATTAGTGCCTATCAACTTTTGGTAAAAATTGTCTTACAACTTGTGTTGCCATTCCGCTTTTTCTAAATTTTTAACATGGTGATATAGGACAAAATTTTCTATAAATGTGCATAAAGAGAATTATTTTTTAGTAATCATTATGAAATTTACAAGAATTATTTATAATAGAGATAGTCAACTGGGAAATTTTTTTTGTATGTGTAAGAGCCTCTCCACCCCCCCCCTGGGAGGGAAGTCCCCCCTCGAGGGGAGTAAATTTTCATGATGGGTATCTTTCAAAAGAACTCGCCAATACCTTTAAAACGAATGGTTGAACCATCGATCTGCGATAATTTAAAATAAAGTTATTGATTTTTTTTCATTTTTAACAAAAAAAAAAAAAAAAAATTGATTTTTTTTTTTTTGGGGGGGGGGGGGATCTTTAGTGTTATACTACTTCTCTAATATGGAAATCGTCTGCATTATCATGGAAGTTAATTTTTTTAAATAATAATTTTAATTAATTATTTTTACTGAGTGAATTTGTATAGGAAAATATAGAAGAAAGTCATGTGGTGGCCACAACATACTAGTTTACATATGCTGCGAATTTTGTTTCACTAAGAAAAGAATCATTAAACCATTCTTCACAACATTTTAAAATTTTCATTGCATTTAGAAATTGTTCTCCATTTTTTTTATCGGAGGATATTAGGCTCAAAATTTAGTTTTTAATTTTTTACTTTCTTATATATGTAATATAGAGAAAGTATTGGATTCGCGAAAATTTTCGACCTCCGTTTTTTGATGGATTTACACGTTTTGGGATGTCTAGATAACGAATTAATAGTTTTTAGAAAATGTCTGTCTGTCTGTATCATTTTTTTCTGGACGCTGTATCTCACGAACCAATGAATGAAATTTAACCAAACTTGGTATTTAGTTGCACCCTGACATAAACTGGTGCTGATTAGATTTTGGGATCAATCGCTCAACAGGTGGCGTTGTGATCGCATTTTATGCAAATTTTTAACATGGCAGCATAGGACAAAATTCCGTATAAATGGGCTTAAAGAGAGTTATTTTACACTTGTGATTGTAAAATTAATATGAATTATTGATAATAGTAGTAGTTAACTAGGAAAAAAAAATTGTGCATGTGGGGGCATCGGTTCCCCCCTGGGGGGGAAGTACCCCCCCGGGAAAGTAAATTTTCAAGATGGGTATCTTTCGAAAGGTCTCGTTGATAATAGTAATAGTTAACTGGGAAAAAAATTTTGTGCATGTGGGGGCATCGGTTCCCCCCCCCCCCCCCCCCGCGGGTGGCAAAGTTTCAAGATGGGTATCTTTCGAAAGGTCTCGTCAATACCTTTAAAACGAATGGTTGAACCATAAATCTGTGATAACTTAAACCAAAGTTATCGATTTTTTTTTACTTTTAACAAAAAAAAACTGAAAAAAATCGCATTATTTTATTTTTTATTTTTTTAACGAAATTTAACCAAACTTGGTATTTAGTTGGTCCCCGACATAAACTGGTGCTGATTATGTTTGGGGATCAATAGCTCAACAGGTGGCGCTGTGATAGCATTTTATCTAAATTTTTAACATGGCAGCATAGGACAAAAATTCGTATAAATGTGCATAATAAGAGTTGTTTTAAACTTGTGATTGTAAAATTAATATGAATTATTGATAATAGTAGTATGTAACTAGGAAAAAAATTTTCTGCATTGGGTGGCATCGCTTCACCCCCCTAGGGGGGAAATACCCCCCCAGGGGAGGTAAATTTTCACAATGGGTATCTTTCAAAAGATCAGGTTGATAATAGTAGTAGTTAACTAGGAAAAAATTTTTGTGCATGTGGGGGCAGGGGCAAAGTTTCAAGATGGGTATCTTTCGACAGGTCTCGTCAATACCTTTAAAACGAATGGTTGAACCATAAATCTGTGATAACTTAAACCAAAGTTATCGATTTTTTTTTACTTTTAACAAAACAAAACTTAGAAAAAAATCGCATTTTTTTTTTTTTAAACGAAATTTAACCAAACTTGGTATTTAGTCGGTCCCCGACATAAACTGGTACTGATTATGTTTGGGGATCAATAGCTCAACTGGTGGCGCTGTGATAGCATTTTATCTAAATTTTTAACATGGCAGCATAGGACAAAAATTCGTATAAATGTGCATAGTAAGAGTTGTTTTAAACTTGTGATTGTAAAATTAATATGAATTATTGATAATAGTAGTATGTAACTAGGAAAAAAATTTTGCATGTGGGGGCATCGGTTCCCCCCCCCCCCACACTGGCGGGGGAAGTACCCCCCTCCCCCTGGGTGCAAATTTTCAAGATGGGTATCTTTCGAAAGGTCTCGTCAATATCTTTAAAATGAATGGTTGAACTATAAATCTGTGATAATTTAAAACAAAGTTATCGATTTTTTTTACTTTTAACAAAAAAAAAAAAAAAACTTAGAAAAAAAATCTTTTTTTTTTTTTTTTTTTTTAAATATTGTTACTGATTGAATATGTATAGGTAAATATAGAAGAAAGTCTTGTGGTGGCCACAACATACTAGTTTCATCTGACTGAAATATGTCATGGTAATATTGTGAGCATGATAATGTTCATAATGAGCATGAGCACTGCCATGCCAAACAATATTACTTAAAAAATACAGAAGATTTTTATCCAGACTATTAAAACAATAATTAAAAAAGCATTAAAAGCTAGAGACACTTTAAAAGATGTAATATTTATTAAAATGAAATTTACAAATGGAAATCTACAAAGCTTTTCACCATGAGTTTTCATGGTGTCTTCAGGTCATATTTGAGATAATGAGAACAGGCAGCATATATATGAGTCCAGGTGGTAGTTATAGTTGTTAGAAGCTTGACAAAAATGAAAAAAATATGAAAATAAAAAATATCTTTTAAATTAACTTTATGATGGGTTGTTTATAATTTGGCTGGAAGGAAGGATGAGTAATGGTGCGTGAGAGAGCATCGTATAGTGGGTTCAAGGCCGATCGGCGATTCATTGAGAATAAACATGCATTGCGTTGTTTAGATAATGCAGACATCATTAAAAGATGCGGCTATTTCTCTAAGTGCCGTTTTATCGGCAGAGGGCCGGAAATATACTCTCTTGCTGAAAATGAAATATCATTAATTATGGTCATCAATTTAAAAATAATTATTATAAAGCTTACCTTCAGATCTGTAATATAAATCAACATAAAATTGACGTTAATTCACAAATAAAAAAACACCATTATATTGCTAAACTCGTTTAATTAAAATATTATAAAATATAGTAGAGGTACTTCCTACACAAATAATTATATTCTTTTTTTATACTTTGAAGATTAACATTATAATCTATTTGATTCAGTATCATTTGAATTTTATTTCTTTTGTATCAGCAATTCAACTATAATGAATTATATTTCATATTCTCGACGAACGTTATTTTAATGTATTTTTTAACTGAATCCACATTGTTCATTTTTAAGTCTTAAAGTCACTCTTATTTTTTATATGATGATTAATAATGATCATAATCTTGTATTTATTTGAAAATGGAGTCCAATTGGTAGAGATGGAGACAAACGTACATTTCCATGTTTAGGTTGACGAAGACCGATGACTGTTGTAAGCACATAGAAGAGACTGTAATATAATCGATCTTGCACAAGAGCCTATTTATATGAACCTTAAGGAGTACATTTCTTGATGTGATTGATAATTATATCTCCAGAAAGTCACTAACAGAAACTGCCTGTGCGTGATGATCGGATGAAATTTTTGACTGCTTCACTGATTAAAATTTTATCTCCAGGAACTTCTTGGCTGTTATTTTGTTCAGAGCTGTGGTCCGGATGCTTATTTAAAATAATAGATTTTGATGAAATATTATACCTTAAATAAAATACCAGCAGATTAAGATTAGCAAGAAGGGATACTACGATCCGAACCACACCCAGCGGCTATTTCTAATGGCAAAAGCCGCTAGGCCGAGCTCGAACCGCACGCCCTTATATTACGATGTTCTCCGTCAGAATGTGTCGGCGTTCCTTCCCAAATCTCCCGCCTCGAACTGCCGATTTACCGGCAAATTTATGCACGCTAGAATAGCTCGCTCCAAATATTCTTTATTGGAGTTGATTTTATGAATGAAAGTTGACTAAATTGAATTATCTTTGTCACAATTTATTTATTTTTGATTTATTGAAAGATTAATATATTTTTTCTAATTTTTGTTGAAAATTTTGCGATGACGCTATTTTTAAAGATGCGGATGAATAATTCCGGAGGGGACATTGAACTCAAGCAGAAATTCTTGGAATGAGTGAGTTCATAGCATCGGCTCTGAGAGAGAAAGCGATGTATTTTTCAAAATACAAAATATCAGAGATATCTTTTTTGAAATAAATTAGAAGGAATCCAGAACATATTTAAATAATTTTTCAGATAATTATTCACCAAATATTTTGGGATTTATTCTGGATTTGGGGAAATATTTATTAATTATTTTCTGGGTTTATTAAATAATTTTTCAGAGCATATTAACTAAAAAAAAATATAGATTTTTCTGGATTTTAAATAAATTATTTCCGGAGTTTAAATAATCATTTCAGATTTCAATTTTTGAAATAAATCATCTCCGTTTTTATTATTATTATTATTATTATTTTTAATTAAAATTTCATATCTGAATTTTGGAAGGAAGTTTTAAAATGATAAATTTTCAAATAAAATGTTAAAAGTTTTTAACAAAAAAGATTACACATATTAAGAAGAATTAACTTTTAAATGTCACTTGCAGCAAAGACTTCATAACTTTGCTTCAAAATATTGTAGAAATAAGGATTTATATCTCCAGGAATTCTTTTGAAATGCCATTTATATGTAAGAACTTGTGAAACATTGGAGAGAAGGAATGCTGAAACAAAGGGAATTTTTTCTTTTCTTGGATTCATAGACTTGGTTGGGTTGGGTAAGGCTGTAGTAGGTATATTATACTCAAGAAATATAGCTGTACTAGGTTTCTTGTCATCTAATAGCTTACTGAAAAGATGTATAAATTAGTTAATGATTGGATTCACAAATGAAATGCCAGATTTTCTGTAAGATTGCGTAGTCTTAACTGTCCTCTCAATTTATGAAGTTATGTTTTTACTATTAAAATAATGCCATAAGCAGATTTTTGCATGATATAATAATCTCAAACAGAGAAAAAGAAGGAAATAGTTCTATTCTGCTCAACTTCATTTATGCTAACTCAAACGCTAACCCTATATGGGATAATGCCAAAATTATTACAGCACCACCTACTATCCAAGAACTTTACGTCTCTGAAGCTATTAATATAATTAAATGTAAAAATACAATAGATTCTAAAGATGCTGCAATTTTGTCAATAATTTGGCACAATATTATAAAATAACTAATAGTTTATATCTGCTAGTTCATTATGGTTTTTATCCTACAATAGTCCTTGTGTGATTTTTCAATAGTGCCAGCTTCACTTACTTTTATTAGCTCCTTGATCCAACCTTCACTGTACTTCAAATTGACTTTGCTTCTGTTCACGTTATTAAAAGACTTGACTGTGAAATGCAAAATATTTAAAAAACTGCTCAGTGGAAACGAGTAATAAAAATCCCTGATAATGCTTTGGTATTTCAATTTCAAAGCGAAAAGCTACGGATAATGTTTTAAAATCTTTTAAATAAAGTTTAAATTGACGTGTTTTAAAATGTTTTTAATCTAAATAAAGATCAGAGGTATCGGATTTACTGTAAACTATGGAAGGTAACTGAGAAGAATGTGATTGTAAACGTTATCTAAGTAAATTTTTTAAATAGTTTCAACATTTAGTTTAACTTAATGTATTTAAATTTAGTATATTCAATAAAACATATTTAGCAGAATTTATTTGGGAATTAATGAATTATGTCTGAAATAAATATTTCATGCATAAATCTTACCAGTACATTAGAAAAAAATTTTAATAAAAATTTTTCTCTTTACCAGCTCACTACATACGAAATGTTCCAAAATTTTGAATTTGTGGCATTTGGAGGTCCAACATATGATCCTCTTCCACCTTTTCAGTGGAGTAAATCAGATTTTGACAAAACTGTCAAACATAAAGGACATCCAGACTTGTGGAAGTTCAAGCCTGTTGTACATAAGTGGTCTCTATCATAAAATTCTACCTCCTTTGAAAGCTAATTGTCAGCAATAATATGTATATTGTTATTTTTAAGCTATGATATTTTGATTATATTTATTAGCATAGAAATCATTAATTTTTTGTGGAAATATATTTTCCATAAGTAGTCTTATGTTTTATGAATATCTTTTGGAACTTTATTATTATTATTTTTTTAAGTGATATTGTATTGTGATCTTTGATACAAATATTTATATTGTAGATATTTAATTGATTATTTTACAAATGTTGTATTTTACAATGCAAGTAAATGTATTTTAATATCAGAAATAAAATTTCATTTTGTATATTTGTATTTTTATTTGAAAATTTTTTTTAAGATAAAGACAACATATGAAAGGTAATAATTTATTTCCTATCTATAAATTTAATTTCATATTGCTTCTGTATTTTAACTTAAAAATACTAAAATTTTATAATGCAATAAAATAAAATAATAAAGTTCAAAATTAATATTACAAGCTAAGACCAATGTGCAATTTATTCTGGTTTCATCATGCATAAAAATAAAATTAACCTTGGTTTGATCTGTGGTCAGTTTAGTTCAAGCCATCTCATTATTAAAAGCTCGGGTGATTGATTATATTTTTAATATTCTGATCTATAAGCACTGTATATTAAAATCCATAGATGCCATTTAAGAACAGAAGTTTACAACGTTTTACTTTTCAGTAGCTGCTAACAAAGTCTTCACCTTATGTGGGGATCCTGACTCTTTCAATCCAACCTTTTATTGGACTGGGCTTTCAGGATGCTTCGTTCTCAGCCATTCTAAGAGCTATAATCTAAATAAAAGATTGGTTCCAATCTTAATGAATATCTCCTACAATTAACTGTATATAAGGTAAATGCACCAGTAGTGGACACTTTAAGGGCATTTTCTGTGCAATTTCCTAAATTTTAGAGTTTAAAAAAATAATTAATATTTTGCACCTTTACTAACTCTTTCATAACCCGACTGTATTATGAAAATTGCTAATTGTAGCATTTATATATGTAAAAAATCAAAAATCCGGAGAGCTTAAAATGAGCCAGTAGTGGACCCTTTTTTGTTCCAGTAGTGGACACCTTTGAATTTTTGCTTTAAAATTAAGATGACCAAATGTTTCTATGTCTTGGGGACAGATCCGTTTTAGCAGTTTGTCCTCACATACATGAATCGCTGTTGGGGCCAACATTTAGGGCTGAAATTTGAAAGAATTTTACATCACACTAGTTCTACACTATTGGTTACACTGTGCTGGAAAAAAAAAAAAAAAAAGAGCTCTAATATCACTATTACTGATTCTTATATAAAATGACCTCCTAAATCCAAGTATGACTTCCATTTCTCTCAGTCACCCACCGTTTTCTAGAAACACAACCCCTCCCTCAATTTTTATCACTGTTCAGTAATTTTATGACCATGAATTTGATCTGGAGAATGAAAAAGAATTAATTTAACACCTAAAAACCAAAAAATACATATGTTTATTTAATAAACTTAATGATTGATTAAAAAAAATATAAGAAATGTAATAGATAATTTTAGTGGCAAATCCCCACCCACCCGTAAATTTTCCCCTTGCCACAAATGTTCATGCTTTAGAATTTTCCAACTCTGTAGCCCCTCAGAAGAAATTTATCAGTTAAAATAATCCTCTCCCCCACTAAAAATTAAATTTATAGCCACAAAATCACTGAAAATTGATAAAAATAGGGGGCCGTCTCTAAAAAACGGTGGGTATAGGGCAAAATGGGTGTCATATTCGGAATCAGGAGGTATTTTTGCATAAGAATTTGCCAAAATGGTGTTGGGAGCAATTTTCATGATATGCAGTGTTATTGGAGCCAGTCTGGGAATCACTAATAAGGCTAGTCAGAAGAATCCCATTATAATTTTCTCTTTGTAGCTGCAATGTCCTCCATGTTCCCATCAAAGTTAAATTTTTGAGGGTTATTAATGTCTCCGGACTATCCCTAGTGGGTGAGTTTCAGACCGTCATTAACCGCCCATAGTGTTAGCACTAGTGCAACATGAAATTCACTCATGCTCAACCTTTTCTAAATACTGACCACAGTGTGCTATTTCAGTGACGATGTTTCAATGGGAATCGAACTTAACCAACAAGTCCAATATTGAATCCAAAAAAAAAAAAAAAAAGAAATGTCAATAAAAAAATTTGATGTGTGGACTGATTATACATATTCAACACACACTACAAAATGATTTGGGGGGAGGGGGGACAATAACACATTTTAAAAAGTAACTCTGCTCCAAATTATCTCAGGAAAGCAATTTTTTGATATGTCGATTGGTTATGCGTACTCAACACACACAAACTACAAAGTGATTATTTGAAATTCCGTGTTATCACCCCCCCTCCCCCTTTTGAGGGTTGGTGGGTAAAAAACATGTTTCCACACGTAACTTTGTTCAAAATTATCATAGAATGGCAATTTTTGATGTGTGAACTGCTTATACGTATTCAACACACACTTCAAAGTGATTTTGTGCTTTCTTTAAAAATGTTATCTCTTATGGTTTTAATATAAACAAGAATTAATTCTAGCCCTAAATGAACATTATAGATGCGATTATTTACTTGAAGTTATTAGCGTACATTTGACTTTAAATACAAAATATGTTGATGTTAGCTAATAAACAATCACATTATTATTAGTTAACATCTAACATATTTTGTATTTAAAGTCAAATGTACGCTAATAACTTCAAGTAAATAATCACATCTATAGTGTTCACTTAGAACTAGAATTAATTAGTGTAAAATATAATTCTTTAAATCGATCTTCTAAATGTTGTAAATTGTATTGTAAATACGAAAAAATTCATGTATTAGTAATTTAAGAAGAAATGTTAACGTGTGCAATTTTCAAAATTAAAATTTTGGGGAAAAAAATTTAAATTCTGGAAAAGAAATCGCTTATAAAAGATGACTTTATCATTATCTCTTTTATTAAAAAAAGCAATATGTCAAGTTCCATAAAATCAATCAGACGCAGATGAAACCATTCGCAAGAATTTTATCTTCTAAACAAAATATATTTGTAATCACTTTATAACCAAATCTATAACTAAAATAACATTTAGGAATGAACAAATATAATAAAAACTAACTTTTCCTAACCTCATAACAAATCAAACAACCTAATTCAAAATTCCATAGATTATCTCTTGATCCGTAATGAATGAAAATTCAAGAGATTAAGATTTCAATAATTTTATAAATTGTAAGAAGTATTAAAAAAATAATTTTTAAGAATTTATTTGAAATATATTACTTATCTTAAAATACGGGAAAACATGCGAAATGTGAATATTCTAAAAATACATGAATTTTTTCGTTTAAATGTGCATTCGTTCAAACACAGTTCTATTTAAATTTTAAACACACGAGTAAACAAATTCTATTCGAGCATGTGCAATTTCAGCCTGAGAAGATCAGGTACCTCCAACACGAGATGGCTTTGTCATCGATCAGTGACGTAACCATGACATAGTACACTACCCATTGCTCCATAGTAGTGAATACACTTACTTTGTAAAGCTTTGCATGTACCTAACAGATAATATAAAGTGATTTTGTAAAATTTTCTCCCCCTTCTTTTCTTTAAGAATGAGGCTAAAAAAGACAGGGGGTGAGGCTAAAAAAACATGTTTTAAATAGAGATGGGCATTATTTCACATAATAAAATAAATAATACTGTTATATAATATCCTATTAGCATTGCAATATATTACTGAAACGATCATATTAAATAAATAACACTTCCATCTTACCTTTCTGCACGAAAAGAAAATAAAATAAAAGTGCCTGTTATAAAAAGTATAATAATAATACCACTTTTTTTTTTTAAAGTAAATGAATGTATTTCTGTAATAATTTTTTTTTTTTTTTTTTTTTTTTTTTTTTGGGGGGGGGGGGGGGAAGGGGACTCGAGAATTTACTCCTTTTCCATTGTTCTAAAATAAAATTGCAAACGCCATTTAAATCGTACAAGAACAACTTATATGATACAGCATTATACAGTAACGAGTTTGAATACTCTCTTTCCCATAATGAATTTAGAAAAACAAACTAATAAACATCGCTACTAGCGAAATCCAAATCATACGTAAACTACTAGACCTAAGACTCAGAGTTCTAACTAGACCGAATCATATCATGTGAGTAACAAATAAAACAACCACCTTTCAGAATCTGATAATCCCTGCATACCGCACGTAACGAAAAAGTAACATCTTTCACATATCAGACTTCCCGAACTAATGTTCAAACTTTGCTCGTAACGGTAATGGTCGAATTCGAAAATACCGATTCATTACTTCGAGTCTGGAAAGAATGCCAGTGTTGATTCATGGGAAGCGGTAAAGGCGACAGCCGATCAGAAGTAGACAGTCATGTGACCAGAAAGAGAAACAAAACTCATTCTTTTTCTTTTTTTATTATTGATGCTGGTTTTCTCGCTGAACTATTCGAAAAACTGAAGTAACTTTATTCTTGAATTGACATTCTAATATTCAGGCTGCATTCGTACAGCCAAGTAATCCATTAATTGTTATATTATTAAAACAATAAGTATTCTTCTGTTTATTCTTTATAATTCATTCAAGGCATAAAAAAAATGCCTTTATACGTATTCTGAATGTTTAAACCTGTGCTAAAGTTTGTGAAAGATTCTGTTTTTATTCATAAAATTCTGAAAGAAAATCTCTGATTAAAATCAACTATAGTAAGCAATCGGATTTCATATTTTGTTACTTGTATGGCCTAAAATGTTTCTTCAAGCGACCACGGGAAATGCAGGAGAGAGGTGAGTTAGCTTTTCTTAATATTATGCATGCTAAAACTTAGTTTCGTTTTAGTAAAATGTTTTTGATGCAGGTCAATTCTTTATGCATGAGTCTAGTTATAATTAATCAACATGTTTTTGGTCCGTCCTAGAGCCATGAGTCTATCGATGATTTATATAGATATATAAAAAAAAAAAAAAAAAACTATATATATTTAATATGTATTTGATATTCTTATTCTTATTCGTAATCATTTATTCTTAAAATGATTTATTTTTGTTCTTGAATGTTTGTTCTGTAATTCGAAGGCCTATAGTTATGTGTATTTAAACTTATATATTCTAAAATGCCGAAATTATCTAAGCAAGTTTTATTATTTGAAAATTTATGTAAGGAAATCGATAGTTTTAGAGATAGAGTAAAGGGGTGTAGTAAAGATGAACAATCTAAGGTTAAATTATTAAAAACCAAAGTTCAATCGTATGATTATGAAATCGCGGAAATATTTAAAAATTTATCCGCTAAAGAGAATGAGGATTATATGGATATGTATTTGAGATATAAGGGAGTGGTTTTTGATTTGCTGGTGGAGTTAGAGGACAAAACAGAAGTAAACGCGTGCGATTCAGATACTCACGCGGAAAATAAAGATGAGAAAAATGGAAAATCGTCTCTTATTAAATTACCGAAATTTGATCTTCCGCGATTTTTTGGTGAAACCGAAAATTGGATTTCTTTTAAAGAAATTTTTAATTCGACAATTCTACAGAATAATTAATTATCCAAAATTGAAAAACTGCAATATTTACATTCTTCAGTGCGCGGAAACGCAGCTAAATTAATTTGAGGATTCGCTCTAAAAGAGGAAAATTTAGATCAATGTTGGGAAATATTAAATGAAAGATATGAAAATAAAAGACAATTAGCATTGAGTCAAATTAACAAAATATTTTCTATGAAAATTGTAAAAGCAAACAATGCTAAAACTTTACTTGAGTTATTAGATACTTGTAACGAAGCCGTCAGAAACTTAAAAACTTTGGGTTTAGATTCTAATGCGTTAAGCGACTTAATTATAATAAAATTCATGATGGGGAAATTGGATGAATCGTTAAAACAGAGATGGGAATTAATGTTGGATAGTGATAAATTGCCGGATCTTGATCTTTTTAGGAAATTCGTTGAGCGCGAAGCGCGCGGTGTTGAAGAGATAAAATGTAAACAAGACGTAAAATTCACTAATTTGAAGAAATCAAACGTATTGAGTACAATTGTGAAAAAGGAAAATACGTGCATTCTTTGTAATGAGCGTCACGCGCTATTTAAATGTCCGACATTTAATTCAAAACCCGTTAAAGAAAGATGGAAATTTGTTGAATTAAATAAGTTATGTCAAAATTGCTTACGCCAAAATCATAGGCTGGAGAATTGTAGGATAAACATTAATTGTAAAAATTGTGCAGAAAAACATCACACGCTGTTGCATGTTTATGGTAGAAATTCAAATTCTGAAAGGGCGAATCATGTATCGCCAGATATATCAGTTTCTAATAGTGCTCAGTTTTATTCTAGTAATGTTTTGTTATCTACAGCACTAATTAAGGTTAAATCGAATAAAGGAAAAATTATGCATTGTAAAGCTTTGATAGATAATGCTAGTCAAAATTCATTAATTACTAAGGAATGTGCTAAGCGACTAAATTTGCCCTTACGGAGCACGTCGCATAGTATAATAGGGATTAATTGCGTTTTAGCAGAAACTGCTCTCAACGAAACAGAATTTAAATTCACTCCGCATTTTTCGTCGGAGTCATTTTCAGTCAGCGCTTTTATAGTTGATAGGGTTACCTCACCTCTCCCTAATTTCCAACTACCGCAACATGATTGGCCACACATAAAGGGATTACAACTAGCTGATCCCAATTATGACGTTAGTGGTCCAATCGATATCCTTCTTGGGGCAGAAATAGTCGCCTCAATCTGCAATGGCAGTCCAATTCAAGGGCCAGCAGGAACTCCTACAGCATTCCCCACAAAGCTGGGTTACCTCCTTTCAGGACGAATAAACAGTTTTCAATGTACAAATATCAGTTTAACGTGTCATATGACTATTGATGATGATATCAACAACACTTTAAAACAATTTTTTGATACAGAATCAATTCCAAATGTAGAATCAAAAAAGATAGAAAATGATCCTGTGGAAAATATTTATGTGACCACAACTAAAAGAAATAGTCAGGGAAGATATGTCGTTCATCTACCCTTTAAGCCAGATAAGGCACTAGGTGACAGTAAGTCAGGTGCTATTTCAAGATTTCTTTCCATTGAAAATAAAATTAAAAAAGAACCCACAATTAAAGAGGGAGTATTTGAATTTCATGAACGAATATATTTCTTTGGGGCATATGACAAAATTAATTCCAGCTGAAATTAATGAAACGCCACATTATTATTTACCGCATCATGCGGTGGTAAATGAAAACTCTGAAACAACAAAATTACGTGTAGTATTTGACGCCTCGTTTAAAACAACAAATAACAAATCTTTAAATGACATTCTATATATTGGTCCTAAACTACAGTCAAATATTTTTGACAATTTAGTAAAATTTCGAGCCAACCCTGTAGCGTTCAGTGCAGACATTGCTAAAATGTATCGGCAAATTTTAATTGATAGAAAAGATAGAATATACCAGAGAATTGTTTGGAGAGAATCTCCCAATGACCAATTATCCTTTTACGAATTGAATACTGTCACCTACGGAACAGCTTGTGCACCCTATTTAGCGTTACGCACCCTTAAGCAATTATGTGAGGATGAGGGACAAAATTTTCCATTGGCAACAGAAATTGCCAAGGAGAATTTTTACATCGACGACTTATTGTCAGGGGCACAATCCCTTCAATTAGCAAAAGATAGAATAATGGAGCTGCAGGCTCTAATGCAAGCTGGAGGGTTTAAACTTAGGAAATGGGCTTGTAGCCATCCAGAAGCGCTCTCTGATATTCCAGAGGAAGATAAGGCTAATTCGGTCATTCATTTTTTTGAGGATAAAGAAAAAATAAATCAAAGAGTACTAGGAATGTTCTGGGATTTAAGTGAAGATACTCTTCAAGTTAGAACCTTAGCTGATCAACAAATTAATACGAAAAGACAGTTGCTCTCCGTAATTGCGCAAATTTATGATCCCCTCGGAATTATTTCGCCATCTACAATAACCTTAAAACTCATTCTACAAAAATTGTGGAAGTTGCAATCAACGTGGGATGAGCCTATACCTCCAGATATTTTGCAAGAATGGAAAACTTTTTATAATGAAATTAATGAGTTTAAATCTATGTCCATTCCACGCTATGTAGGTTCAAATACTAAAGATTGTACAGTTGAACTGCATGGCTTTTGTGATGCCTCTCCGAGGGCGTATGCAGCAGTCGCATATTTAAAGATCATAACAAACACGATTCAGGTATATCTAATTGCTGCTAAAACTAGAGTCGCACCCATAAAAGTACTCACTTTACCGAAATTAGAATTGTGTGGGGCTGTACTCGTAGCTGAGTTAATTTGCAATATTCAAAAATCCCTTAAATTTACTCATTCGACATACTGGTATACTGACTCTTCTATTGTATTAAACTGGATAAATAACCCTTCAAACAAAGGAAATAGTTTCGTGGCCCATAGAGCTACCAAAATCAGAGCTCTTACTCAATTAGAATTTTGGAGACATATCCCAGGAAAAGAAAACCCGGCCGATTGTGCCACACGCGGATTGTCCCCGGCTAAGTTGAAAGCTAGAACTGAGTGGTGGGAAGGGCCAAAATGGCTCCATAGTTTTGAGCTACCACCAATGTGCACATTACATTCAGTTTCCGTTCAGAAACAAACTCATCAACATTCGACAGATTCAAGTTCTAAGCCTGCACTTTCTAATAACACTTTCATATCACATATCACGAAATACTCTAACTATCTAAAACTTTTAAGAATTCTAGCTTATGTTTTGAGATTTATCAATAAAATTAAAACCAAATCAAAGGAAAGTGGTCCTTTAAAGGCCATAGAGCTAAATCAAGCGGAAATGTGGCTTGTAAAAATTATTCAAAATGCAGAATTTAGTGATGAAATTGCCTTACTAAGGAAAGGCAAACTTTTAAAACCTTCACACCATCTATTCTGTCTTGATCCTTTTCTGGATGAAGCAGGCATTCTTCGTGTTGGAGGACGCCTGCGGAACCACCCATCCTTACGATTTCAAGAAAAACACCCCATATTACTTCCCAAAGCAAATCACGTTACTTCCTTGATAATAACATATTATCATAACTTAAGCTCCCATGCTGGTCCCAATTTAGTACTTTCACTCCTTCGAAACAAATTTTGGATTCCCCACGGACGCTCCACCGCAAAATCAGTATTAAGACAGTGTATACTCTGTTTTCGACTGTCAGCTAAGCCAATAATTCCAAAGATGGGGGATCTACCCTCAGAAAGAATCACACCCATTCGGCCCTTTTCGAAGGTTGGTGTCGATTTCGCGGGACCAGCAATGACAAAATGTCAACATAAACGAAAAGCGACAACCTTTAAATCATATATTGCCCTTTTCATCTGTATGGCGACAAAGGCAGTGCATCTTGAATGTGTTTCAAATCTTTCTACAGAAGCCTTTCTCGCAGCCTTGAAACGCTTCATAGGTAGGCGTGGATACCCCTCTGACATATTTTCGGACAATGGCAGAAATTTTGTCGGTGCCCATTCTTACCTAAACCAGCTATTTTCTTTATTCAAAGAAGAAAAATTACAAAATTTTGCTTCCCAACACCAAATAACCTGGCACTTTATTCCCCCGTATGCTCCAAATTTTGGGGGACTCTGGGAAGCGTCGATAAAATTAGCCAAACATCATTTGGTAAAAATCACACAAGGAGCAATATTAACGTTCGAGGAACTTTCCACCCTTCTATGTCAAATAGAGGCTGTTATAAATTCGCGGCCTCTAACACCATTGTCCAATGCTCCTAATGATTGCGCAGCTTTAACACCAGGACATTTTTTGATTGGATCTGCATTATTAGAATTGCCAGAACTACCATTAACAAACAATTCTCTTAGTCTTTCTTCTAGGTATAAGCTCTTATTGCAGATGAAGGAAACGTTTTGGAAGAGGTGGAAAGCACAATACCTGCCAACATTGCTGCATAGATCTAAAAGAACCAACAACCACCGTCACAGCTTTTCTCCAGGGGAACTCGTCATCCTGAAAAATAAAGCATCACCTCCACTCCATTGGGATCTCGCCAGAATCATCAAGTTGATTCCCGGACCTGACGGAATCACCAGGGTCCTCCAACTTAAAACCTCTTCTGCTGGAACTCTGATTCGACCGGTTACGCAGGTGATCCCTTTTCCAAGTATTTCGACTCCTGCTCCGGTGCCTTCCCGCCCCGCCCAGCCTGTTGATTCATGGGAAGCGGTAAAGGCGACAGCCGATCAGAAGTAGACAGTCATGTGACCAGAAAGAGAAACAAAACTCATTCTTTTTCTTTTTTTATTATTGATTCTGGTTTTCTCTCTGAACTATTCGAAAAACGGAAGTAATTTTATTCTTGAATTGACATTCTAATATTCAGGCTGCATTCGTACAGCCAAGTAATCCATTAATTGTTATATTATTAAAACAATAAGTATTCTTCTGTTTATTCTTTATAATTCATTCAAGGCATAAAAAAAATGCCTTTATACGTATTCTGAATGTTTAAACCTGTGCTAAAGTTTGTGAAAGATTCTGTTTTTATTCATAAAATTCTGAAAGAAAATCTCTGATTAAAATCAACTATAGTAAGCAATCGGATTTCATATTTTGTTACTTGTATGGCCTAAAATGTTTCTTCAAGCGACCACGGGAAATGCAGGAGAGAGGTGAGTTAGCTTTTCTTAATATTATGCATGCTAAAACTTAGTTTCGTTTTAGTAAAATGTTTTTGATGCAGGTCAATTCTTTATGCATGAGTCTAGTTATAATTAATCAACAGCCAGTATCATTTCAGTAACGAGTACATACGGTTACTTTGTAGATTACAAATATTATTCATAGATTCAAATATTCTTTTGAAATAAGTAAAAGCTTTTATTATTTTACATTTTTCTAATATTATTTTCAAAGTATTAATTCTAAACTGAACTATTGCGTATTAATTTAGTTTAATATTAGTATAGTCTATGAAGATGGGGAATAGAATTGTACTTTGTGTATTGGTATGGGGAAGATGGTCACTGAGGTGAAGATGGTAGATTTTAGAAAGAATGTATCACAAGGGAGAGAGGAAGGATGAAAAGTGTTTGTTTATATTTGAAATTTATTGCACTGGAATCGAAAATGCGTAATCGCATACTGATAGTGTTGGTGAGCATTTATTTGTTGTAGTTTTATCAAGAATATTGTTTGAGTTTAATCAAGAATAATTTGATAAGAAAATTGAATATTTATTTATTTATGTATTTTTTTTTTTTTTAATCTGATTTTTTCTCGAGACTATTTTTAATGATTTAAAAGGAGTAAAGGAGATAAGAATAGTTAATTATGCTCGTATGTTAAAATTAAGTGTCTGAGAAAACAAATCATTTTATGCAGTTTTGGTAAGCAAAATTTATAATTTAAAACGAGTGTTTCTGATTTTAGAAAACATATTCAAATTGACTGTTTTCTAAGTATGGTTGAAAAATATTAATTTCCTTGTCAATCTGGAATGTTCAAGTTCTTCGGAAGATCAAAAGAAACAATTACTCGGTAGTTTAAAATCTGGGATGCCTTAAAGATTTTTTTTAAAAGATTATTTGTTATTATTTAATTATTTCTTAATTATATGCCTTTTAATATGAGAATTCTTTTTTACGGAAAATGGCACGTGTTACTTGATATTATTTGAAATATTCTGTTTTCGTGTTTAAATTAATTGATTTAACAGATTCTTATGCTTACACAATTGGGATGAACATTTGTGTAAAACTTTGACTCTACCACTATTTCATATCAGTGTTTTTTTTTTTTTTATTTAATTACAGAAATTCTAGTGTTAAATAAAGTGGAGATTACTTCGAAAGCATTGGGATTCAAAAATATGATCCGCATTCACTATGCACCCATGTTTATATTGTATATCCCGAAAGGATTAGAAAGACATTAGCCATATATAAACTAAAGAGTAATAGGTTATAAAAATAATAGAGAACCTTTTACCAAAGGTAGTATGGGACAAAGTAACCTGTTACTGAAACAGGGTTCATACTCCTCAGGGAAAACCTGGAAAACACGGAATACTCATGGAATTTGGAATTTGTTAAAAAAAGTCAGGGAAAACCTCAGGGAAAATAAACATTTTCTTTAAAAGTCAGGGAAAAATCAGTTATAAAACCTGGAAAAACAAATGTTTTTTTTCTCTCAAGTTATGTTTTTCTTGTTTAGCTTCGTATCAAAATTTAAATGATTAAGTATTGTGAAAATACGCATGTAAATAATGATTACTACCTGAATTTCTGTCGTGATCAGCAGTAATATGACATCATACAATGGAAGTAGCTGTATTTTGTCCTGTCTAGAGGAGCGTTTCTTGTAATATGTTGCTAATATTTTCTTGAAAATTGTCTGGGAACTCAGGGAATTTTTCCCCCATATTTGAGTATGAACCCTGTGAAAAGTAACTGTTTATCCCATCTCTAGTTTTAAAACATAACTCTGCCTCAAATAATCTCAGGATCTCAATTTTTTAATGTGTCGGTTATCTACATGTATGCAACATGAACTATACAGAAAGGAATTTTGTGAAATTACTCCTACCCTCTTCTTAGGGGTGGGAGGGGCAAAAAACACGTTTTCAAGCTTAAATGTGTTCCAAATTACCTTTGAATTGCAAATTTTGTTGTGTGGGTTTTGATTAAATGTACTTAATAAGCACTTTGATGTGATTTTGCGAATCTTCCCACTTTACCCGCAAGGAAGGGGGAGTAAAATACAGGCAAGGCACTACTGAAGGCATTGTTTCTCCAGACTCGAAATGTGGCGTGTGGGAAAACCGCTACCGAAAGTAGCGAGAACTTTAATTTAGATTTTGACTGATCTCAATGATTTTTTTTTTTTTTTTTAATTATTACTTTGCTATGGAATTTTGGGAAATCATTTCAATATAATGGGCCAGCGAAGCAGGCAAAGCTTGCTAGTTGCATATAAAGCATTTCATCTCTTCTGCATATGGAAACCTCACTCTGAGCACATCTCTTTGAATGTAAATCAACAGTTAAAGATATGAAAGCAGAGCTAAATGTCTAGGATGATGCAATATTACATTATGCTGGTGATGCAATATTGCATCATGCTATGATTAGAAAAACAGATAATGCAATAATTTCACAAATTACATCAGTTAGAAGGAGCTAGTCTTAGATAATGACATTTTTGAAATTGTTGAAAATATATTTTTTGAATAGTATTTAAAATTAAGATAATTATTAGGTGTACAAATAAGTTTTAGGACAGTTTTCAAAAAATTCAAGATTTATTAAAAAAGAAGTAAAACACAGTTATTCATCGAAGTAATCTCCATCGCACTGAATGACCTTCAGCCATCTCTCAGGTAACTCGCGGATGCCTTTTGCAAAGAAACTTTCGTCTTGCGAGGTGAGAAATTTAGCGACCCATTTTTCCACTTCTTTAAATGTTTTGAATCGCACGTCAGACAAATCGTTCTGCATTTTCCGGAATAAATGATAATCGGATGGGGCTAAGTCTGGTGAATACGCCGGGTGTGGTACAGCTTCCCATCCAAGCGCTAGTAACGTATCCTTGACCGGTTTACCCACATGAGGCCGCGCGTTGTCATGGAGCAGTTTTACTGGACGTTTTCCTTTACCAGAAAATGGACGTTTCTTCTCAATTTCTTGATTCACTTGCATCAATTGATGACAATAGCGATCGACAGTAACTGTTTGACCAGGTTTGAGAAGTTCATAATACAGTACGCCTTTCATATCCCACCATATGCACAGCATGACTTTGTGACAATGAACATTGCGCTTTGGCGTGGATGTTGTCGGCTCGCTGGGGTCAACCCAATGATATTTGCGTTTCGGATTATCAAAATAAATCCACTTTTCATCGACGGTCACAATTTTCCACAAGAAAGACTTTCTATGTTGCTTGTTGTAAAGACTCACACAAATGTTAAGACGGCTGTTTTTATTTTCTTGAGTCAGAAAGTGTGGTACCCACTTTGTTCCTTTTCGAATCTTATCCATTGCTTTTAAACGATAAGAAACACTTTGTTGAGTTACTCCAAGCTGTTCCGAAAGTTGTTTCTCCGTCTGACAAGAGTTTTCATCCAGCAACGCTTGCAGCTCCTGATCGTTCACCTTTACAGGAGGCCCGGTGCGTTCACGGTCACTAACATCGAAATCACCTTCTTTGAATCGCTTATACCAATACTCACATGTACTTTTAGATACAATGTTGTCTCCAAGAACAGAACATATCGATTCACACGCTTTCCTAACACTTTTTCCTTGATGGAATTCATAGCGAATGCAGTGTCTAATAAATAGCTTATCGGTATGCATGTTTAATTTACAGAATTTCTAGGTTATGTTTATGACTCCTTTACGTTTCGATACTACATATCAAGCGCCATCTATGATAAGTGAGCGGGACCTTTGAATTAATTTAGAATAGCTGTTATAATACAAAATCGAAGTGTCCTAAAACTTATTTGTACACCTAATAAATATAAAAATAAAAACTTTATTTTTTAGAAAACTTTTCACTAGTTAGCACTATTGAGCATAAATGGAGTTTGCCTCAATATCCTGGAGTAAAAAAAAAAATTTTTTTTTGGTTTTAAGAAATATTACCTTTCTAATTTTTTGTATACTTAAAGTACACATATTGATTAGTGTTTCTAACAAGTTTTTCAAGTTATTGTAATTTTTCACAGTAGTGCCAAATCCAAGATGGCCGACATTTTGTAAAAATGACTGTTTTTCAAATGTCTATATCTTGGCCAATAATGGATGAAATATTTTACAAATTGATATATTTTGGTTTTACCACCGTAAATTTTAGTGGTAATTTAAAAAAAAAAAAAAAAATCCATTACTATGGAGCAACAAATTTTTCTAATTTTGGGTGTTTTCGTATGGAATAACCCATTTATTACAATTTGTCGCCTGCAAAAGTACAGAGAATCAAGTTTACCAATCTCTTAAAATTTGGAAACGTACTACAAAAAAAAAAACCAAGATGAAATGCCTTGAAGTTCAAGGCCTTTGGATGATTTTTAGTTCTTCATCTAAGAAAAATTCTTCTTGAATTTTGCCATTGAAGATTTGGGAAAATGCAAAAATTATAATTTGTAGTCAGTGTAACTGCCTTAATTATCTAAAGTATTCACACATTATTCCCCAAGTTATCATAAATTGTGATTTACAAATAAATGGACAATTTGTTTTACTTTACTTGATTTTTAGAATCATATCCCATTTTACATCTTGCATCTCATGTAAATTGTTTTATTTATTTATTTTTACGTCTAATGGAGAGCTTTATCATATAAATAAAATAAAGCATCAACCAGTTAAATAGATTTATTATAAACAAAAAGAAACTCATTTGTACACTTTTAAGAGTGTTTTTTTAAACAAAATCTTTAATATTTCAATTGGTAATTGTCAATTTTACCATAATCTATTATTTGTACAATGGGAGAGAGAATGTTTCACAAAGAAGTTAACAGTGAACAAATGAATTTGTGTGTAAATACAATATAAATAATAAAAAGTTTATTTTTTGTACATGTAACAAGGAATTGTACTTCTATTTTACATTTTTTTGTTTGTTTTCATGATAGGATAAAAACATTAAAAGCAATAATTCTTAGTCATACAACTGTAATAAATGTTTAGGTCATTGATCACAATTGCATAAAAAGAATTTAAAATAATAAATAAGAGCAGGAATAAGAAAGCTCAGTTAAAAAAAGATCAAGACTACCTTCATACCAAGGTATGAGTACTACTTGCACCGGATTCAAATAAAATATATTCTATATACTTACAAAGCATTAAATCACAATTCATTTACATTATTTCTCTTCGGAGTTTCTCAATACAAATGACTAAGGAGAAAAATTATATAACATACAGGGTGTTTAAAGTGCAATCGTTAAGCTATAGTTGAAAATAAGATAAATAAAATAAATAAGTTTTATTAAAAAAAAAAAAAAAAAAAATCACAGAGCTTCAATGGAGTACATACAAACAAAAAATTAATGACATTTTTTTCACATTTATCATAAATTAAGTAAAAACTATTATTACAAGTAATTTTAACCTATATTGCTTAAAATAATGAATTTTGAAGATAGGCTGATTTCTATTTTTATCTGATTATTATTCATGATTATTAAAAGCCATCTGATTCCCCCCCCCCCTCCCCAATCAGAAAAAAAAAACATGATAAAAGATATGATTAAGTGCTAACGATGTTTTATATTATGTACAATACTTAATAAAATATATTTTACAGAATGCACATTCAACATTTTTCTTTAAACACCCTGTATTCCCCCCCCCCATAAGATTTGAAAAGTGAATGTGCAATAATTACAAATGAAATTTCGGAAAAATAATTTATATTAAAACATTTTCAAGAGATCATAATATATTACATAAGAAAATGATAGGTAAAATTTTATAAAAAAAAAAATGTACAGAAACTTTAAAATGGAAACCTATGTCACAGTGCATAAAAATAATGAATAAAAATGAATATGTACAAAATCATTAAAAAGCGACTGTGCCATTGGATTCCCCCTAAAAAAAGGCTGAGCAGTAACTCTGGATCTTATAAGTATGCATGCATAGCTCAAATTATTGCTCCCACAAATTAAACACGCACACCTTATAAGCTCTTCAACACTACAGATCATTGCATTATAAAGACGAATGAAGAATATGCAAAAATTTACACTACATTAGATTTAAATCATATTAATGTACACTGCATTTATTTTCTGACATACAAGGCAATTTTTATACATTCAACTACTCAAATTTCAATTAGATTTTTAATAATTTATATTATGGTAAGATTTTCAATCAAATGTAAACTACACACTTTTGACAAAAAAGATGAATTAACATTTAAAAATACTGATGGAAAAGAAGAATTGACCGAAACAAGAGTAAAAAGTGATCAAATCAGGAATTTAACTGTTTAATTCTTGGCATAATATGGCAATGCTCTACCAGCAACCCAATCCAATTCATTTCTGACTAATATCATTCAAGAACATATGAAAAATTTTAACTTTCATGTGAGTGAATAATGCCAGTCAGAAGCTGATTGGGTGGTAAGTGTTACATACAAAGTGATCAGGCTCAATGCCAGACCTCATCACACTTTTTTATAGTCTTTCCATTAAAAATGTATAATTTATATAATGATACATTTCCAATATAAGTAATAAAAAATTAAAAAGATTATGTAAATGCTGAACATACAACTATTTAATTCAGTATAGTCAACAATAAAAATAAAAACACAACACACACCTAAAATTTAACAATAGAAAAACATACGACTAAAACATAGAATTGCATAGTTCATTTAAGTATAAAATTTGTAACTCTCTTGATAAATTGCATAGCACTTAAATAATCATAGTGATATATTAGACTAAAAAGTTGAGAATTTTTGTTCTATTCCTCATATATTTAGATTACTTATGCTTCATATACTTCTCATAAATAAACACAGAAAATGGATAGAAAAAATAATAAATATTTGATAGATACTGGAAAACTAACAATCAGTGTTAACAGTAAATCATTAAGATTTCATCAAAACACAGAATTTTTTCAGGAGTTGTTTTTTGGGTGATATACTTCATGTTTAATTAAACTAAGTGTAAGGTTTAAAGTACAAAGGTAGCAATGACAAAAGCATTGAAGTAAATTTTTTGCACAAATTGTGAATAATTGTTGAAGCACTTAAAAAAGTAGGCACATTTGATGGAAAATACATAAATTTAACCAAATCAAATTCTTGTGAGATCCTTAAATATAACAACTGCAGCTACTTTACTCAAAAGCCCCGTTCACATGAGCAGTTTCTACCCGCGTCAACCTTCGTGAGGCTGTTCACATTCTTCCTTCCCACGTAAAAGGAGGGTCAGACTAGGGTCATTTTTCCTCCGAAATCAACACTAGAATCTACTAGGGTATGACCCGCAAATTACTCAGAAAACTCCTCTCCCTTGTTTCTTTCTGTTTCAGAATGTGACAGTGAATTGCGCACTATGTTCAAGAGATAAACTGAGGTTTTATTATTTTTTGTGTGTGTGTGTATTGCTCTTTGAAGTTAAATGAACAATAATAATAATAGAGGAAGGAATTTAAAATAATGCATGGATATTATACAAATGAAAAATATAAAACAGCCACGGTGTTTTGTTATCTTCTTCCTTTTTAATTGAAATTTCTAAAATTCTTACTAAACTAAGATATAGTAAATTAATATTATTTTACAATATGAATAATTTTTTTTTTTGAGGTGTAAAGGTTATTTAAGGAATTGGTAGATTTATAAAATTTTTGTATGCATTGGAATATAACAAGTATTAAAATTTCTCAAAAACTATTTAAATTCAATAAAATTACATTAAAAACTTACATACTTTTAAAAAAATTAATCCTGCTAAACAATTTTTATTTCTTCTCTTGATTTTACATTATTATAATTTATTTAACAATATATTCTAAATATGTTTGAATATTGTGTTCTCGATTGATTGACAAAATAATTTTTGAAAAATGTTTTTATGTTTGAATATTAAATTTTTTTCATTTATTTTCCAGAATTCCAACAATCTATATATGTATACATACATATATATATATATATATATATATTTTTTTTTTAAATTAATTTATCAATCAATCTTTAATATATATATATAAGATATAACTTACCAATGAATCTACAAGGTAATAACTAAATGTATTTATAAAACATTGTCGAGTTGCTTTAATATTTAAAATCCATTGTCCACACTAGAACCTGGCCTGGGTGGAGTGTCCTTTAAGGGGACTTTCTAAGGGATACTAGATCACACTCATAGGAGTTTTAGGAAAAAAGATGGAAAACAATTAAGATCAAACCGACTATGGTTCGAACCAGATACCCATATTTATTCACTTAATAGTATGGCTAATATATGGAATATTGTTGGGTTAATAAGAGTTATAAGAGCTATATATATTTTTTCCGGGTGGAGAAAGATGAGTAATTATATGAACAAAACAAATTTATAATACCTATATCTTGAGTTGAGGTATAAATTTAACTTTAGAAGTGGGTTAAAAATAGATAAACTATTTGGAAACAGATTTGAATAATATATACTTCATAATCAGTTTTATGTTTTGCCATATTAGAGATTTCATTGAAATTTGGCATAATTTCTTTTATAGATAATTGCATCTCATTGCTACTGTTCTTATATATATATAAAAAAATTATCGGCATATTTAATCACAAAATAGAAAAAAAAAAAAAAAAAATCAAGTAGTGGTGTGGGCATTAAGACTGATTGATATCACAAGGGTTCTAGACTTCGGTGGAATGCACTCCACAAAATTATTTTAAAAGTTTCGGATTATTTAAGAGGTTCCGTGATTGTGGAAATTTTGGCTAATCGACAAACACAACCTGGATTTGAAACCGGCACTTTCGGCCTATAGCTTTGATATCAGAACCTCTGAAATACTAGTGGGATGAAAATAATTAAGCAATATTAATAGTTAACTATGACTTATTCATGAAAGAAAGATAGAAATTCAATTCAATTGTACTATTACTATTATTATTACTTTGACTTTTAATACAGGAACAGATGTACATTGATAAAAATTCATAAAAGGAAGATATTGAATTTTGGTTTTAATGCTTTGTGTTACAGAATATTTTTAATTATAAAAAGAGTTTTAATGATAAAATATATATGCACAAAAGTCTAATTTATAGTTTTTAGTATACATGCATAAGCATACTTTTTTTAAAATTATTAATTCTTATTTCGATGCATAATAAAAGATAAAGATTTATTTTAATATGTTGAAATATTTTTAAGAATATCTATTAGTTATGATAGTGAGAAATGAAATAAGTATCTGATTTAGTATTCATTAATGTAGTAATATTACTTTAAATCTTTAGGATATTAAAATTTAAATTAGAAGTTTAATCATTTATTTATTTAATGCATTTAGACTTAATATAATTATAATACATAATTTATTCTAACTAAAATCAAATTAAAGTACAGTAAAGTTAATCATATTAGTATTTCAATTGACATTTACAGGTTTAATTGTAATAACAATAACATAAATAAAAGTAGTATCAAAAATTATTTTATTTCCCAATCCCATTTACAATCTTAATATTCAAAATACTAATAATTAAATTTCTAATACATAGTATAACCTTTATTCTACTCCATATTATATAAAAAAGATACTGAAATTTTCATGTTTAAAAAATTAAATTTAGAATGATTTGTTTGTAATATTGAATTTGTATTAACAACTTAATTATACAAAATTAAATATTAATGATGAAGAATAATATAAAATATATAATCCTAAAATTTAATAATGTATATAATCCTTTTATTCTCAGCTGCTGTCAAACATGAAATAGAATTCACAAACAAACGAAAAACAAAAATATATTTTTACGTGGATAATATTGTAGCTTCGCTTCTTTTCTGTCATCCGAACTCATGTGTTAATCTTGCAAAAAGCCAATCAGAATTCAAAAAATGTATGACGCTGCTTCTGTAATTTTTAACCAGAGTTGATAGTGCGAACAGCTTAAAATCTTGACTCTGTAAATCACCACCTTTCAAATTTCTGGGTCATTTGACATAGATAGAAGTTACTTCATGTGAACGGAGCTAAAGGGTCAGATATATCTCTCAAAAAGTTGATATTCAGTATGATCAAACTGATACTATTTCAGCATCACAAAGAAATTTATTACAGTTTGACTTGCATCTGCAAAAAACAAATTAAACCTTTTTTTTTTTTTTTTTTTTTTTAATAATGACCAACAGTGAATAACCAAATTAGTCTTAAATGAAAACGATATTATTATTATCATAATTGTAGTCATAGAGATAATCTAATTACAATGGAAATGGATATGTATATTAAAAGAATCATGGAAAATTTTATGAGATGCACGATGGACGGTATACTACAATGATTATTTACCATTTTCTCTTTATTAGCTTAGAAAAGAATAAGTGTGTTCCAACATTAAAAGTTTGAACGCATGTTAAGGAATTCTTTCCTAAATTATAGTTATTATACACCAAGTAATTTATCATTTCAAATAAAAAATACCTGAATAATAATAATAAAAAAAAATATAAAAAAGGGCAGCAGAGAAAAAGTTTGAATACGATTTTAACATTAATTTTCTTGAAAATTCAATATGTTGACATAATAATACAGATCCAAAACTATCAAAATATAAGCAACTAAGTATCAGCAGCATGTAGCTTGCTGCTAGAATAAATATATAGCTTTACAGTTTCCTCCATTCTCAAAAGTAATAAATGAAGGGGAGAAAATAAATAATTTTAAAAATGAAACTATAAGCATTTATTTTTATTGATCTTATGGCTACTGTGGAATTAGTGTCAGTCACAGATTAAAATCTCAATGAATATAAATACTCACTTTGCTTTCTTACAAAGACTAGGTCTAATAAATTTTGAAGCAATATTTTCTGTCATTGACAAATTTTAACAAGTTTTATGGTAAAAGATAAGCATACATTCATTTGCATAGTATTAAGTTTTTTAACAAGAACAAAATTTTATATATCAAAAGGATCAAAATAAGGAACATATCTAAAAAAATATAGTTATTTTAAATAGAAAAACTAAATCTAAAAATTAAAATGCATAGAAAGTTGACATATCATACATATTTCTTTTTTGCATAGAATTAAAGGACACTTTCATGATTTATTGATTAAATCTTGATTTTGTATGCACTTTTAAAAATATGAATCATTAAAAATAGTTGGCAAACTAGTATTTAAAAAATATGAAAATTAAATGATTGGTCCCAAATAAATATATCAATATCCTGCTCTGTTTAAGCATGAAGTACTCTAATACATTTATGTATTTATTTAAAAATACCATACACAATTTGCAAGAAAATTTATATATATATATATATATATATATATATATTATATATATTCAAGTACTAGTAATTGTTAAAAAAAAAAAAAAAAAAAAAGCTGCACTTAGATTTTTTTTATTAAACGGCCAATTTTAATCAATTTAAAAAAATTGAATGAGTGAAAATGATTTAATAATTCTACCTCTTTGTTGGCTCTAGAATCTAATAAAATGTGTTTAAAATGAATATTGGCATTTATGCTGTGGATGGAAAAAGATTGAAAATTGTGATATTTCCGACCGAAGTCGGAAGACTTGAAATTTTTACACAATGCTGCTTTGAAAATAATCTGCAAACTAAAAAAAAAAAATGTGACGTACGTCTCACGTCTTCTGTTATGGGGGATATCGCACATCCTTAGCCAGCAAGAAATAGGGTTACACATACTCAATATCTGACAAAATCACTATCTGTTACATACCTACATTTAAATATTCAAATTGGTAGTTTTTGAAAAGAAAAATGAAAGTATCCAAGGACGACTTTTTTTTTTGTCCCTTAGTGTACATATAATATTGTATTACAATGTTCCATTGTTTAATTCCTGGAATACACAGGAAAAGGGATAAATTTCTAAATAATATTAATAATTATATTAATTTTCCCTGACTTTTACTACATTTTTGTAATTCCTGTGGTTTCCAAGTGGCATAACAACCTGTATGTAAGCAAAACAAGTTCAAAGGAAGGGAAAATTGTTTAAGTATTTCAATAAATATAAACTTGCTGAAGTATTCAAAAAGATTGTCTGACAGAGTTTTAATTTTTCAATTCAAGCTGAAACAGTTGTTGCATCTTTGCAATTAATGGTATCATATTTACATACAAAATTTTCAATCTTCATCATTCAGCGGCAAGGTTTTTTTTTTTTTTTTCAATGAGTAATTGTATAGAGGCAATTTATACAAAAAATAAAAAATAAATAAAACACTAGATCACCAACTATTATTATTCTTTTGTTTAAATTTAAATTTCTAGGCATTTTTCAATCTCACTTGGCATGTATATTTATATACATGTTTTGTTCGCATAAAATAAAAGGTTAAAAACAGCAAGAGAACCAAATTTACAGCTCAGCCTTTACTGTAGCTATCTTATTCCCGCAGGCAAGAATTAAAACAAAAGTGACAATGACTAAAAACAAACAGTATAATTAAAATAATATATATACATATATATAAATATATATACATGTATATATATATATAATTTGCAAAGGTATTTAAGCTGCTGGCAGTGAGAAACCAAGAGAAGTCAGTAAAAACAAGAGTCCAGCACTCCTTTGCTAAGATGGCAGTACCATACAATCTCTGAGTCATTAATCCGATTTTTGTTAGTTTTTTAAACTTTTTAGGCTTCTACAACTTCCAATGACACAAAAAGGACACATGTACAGATAATTTGATACATGATTTGTAAAAAGATTTTTTGTTTTTTTATACTTGTGACACTGTACACTTTTCTGTACAAAATCAATGATAGAGTAGGATTGTTCAGATAACTTTTCAAAGTTCCATGATAGTTAAACTACAATATTCTAATAAGTAGCGCATAGTTAATTTTGGCTTGAAAGGACGTTGATGGCCAAGTGCGCCCATTGCAAACATCCATTTACTTGTTATATACAAAATAAATAGCAATTATATTTTATATTTCTTTTTAAATAGCCAGTAACCAAAGTTCTCTCAGTACACGATCACACATAATGCATAGTTCATTGAAGATGCAAAGACGAAGAGCTGAGATTTTATTTAATATGCTGCTAGCTCAGATAGTAGTCCTCTCAAGAATATATGCTAGTATACACATAAATAAATTTCTGCACATTCGTATCTGATTATTAAATTTCTCTCAGATGATAGAACTTTACAATTGCAACCTATATTACAAGTCTCGATACGAAAGAGCTCTGATATGTCTGCATCCTGAAACATCACAAAAGCATTATTTAAAAACTGTCAATGAATGGCTACAGTCACGACTATATTTGTTCCCTGGAGTCAAGTAGATTTCTCTAGCTGCTGCTTCATAAAAGAGCTTCCACAACCTGATAAAGTTGCATAAGAACTTGGATATGAACAGGTAAGCAAGAACGCCTATCATGTGTAGATGGATCTAAAGACAGCCATGATAATGAATTGAAGCCTTCTAATACATACCTAAATAAAAGAAAAAATAACATACACTTATTTGCAAAATGTGCTTATAATAAAAGATGTGTGAGTGTGTATGTGTGTCATTTTGTAGGCAATCAGAGAATTACAATATTTTGCATGGAAACTGGTTTGAGCCCCCCTCCCTTCTATATTGCATTTCAAAGCCTAATTTTCAAAATTTTGACTGATTTTTATCTATTTAATTTTATGTTTTTGCCAAAATATTGTGCAAGTTTGGAAGTTTCACATTTGATGACATATCATTTGGCTTATATACTTCTTAGGAAAACATTGATCAGGGGTCGATCCAGGTTTTAATTTTTGGGTCCCTTTTTTGTGAAAAACAAAATATTTTTGTGAAATTTGTATTTATTTTTGTGAAATATAAAATATTTTTGTGAAAAAGTAAAATATTATGTAAAATCTTCCGTTTTTACAATCACTTTATGTAATGTTTAATATCAAGTTAATAGAGTTTCGTCGAGCCAAATTAAGGCATTAATTAAAAATAATACTGAAAATATGAAAACATTTAATAAAAGGATCATTTTTTATAAAACAAAATCTTGTGAAGGGACTCATTTTATAAATTTGAATTTTGTGAAGGGTCCCTTTTTATGGATTTGAATTTTGTGAAGGGTCCCTTTTCATGAATTTGAATTTTGTGAAGGGTCCCTTTTTATGAATTTGAATTTTGTGAAGGATCCCTTTTTACTATGTGGAATTTTGTGAAGGGGCCACAAAAGGGACCCAAATTTTGCCTGGATCGACCCCTGTTGATGGTGCAATCTTAAAGAAACAGCTAAATTTGTTTCAAATCTTAGAATTTTATACATTTATTTTTTTATATTTTTAAAGTAAACTCCCTCATTTGCAGATTACAGAGATTTTAATGAAATGGATTTAAAAACTCATGCATCAGTGATAGTTTTGAATGTATTTAATAATAAATTACATTAGGAGATAGCTAAAAGATTCACTTTCTTAAGAGATATTATTTGATGATTTTTTAATCATTCATTATGAATCAATAATTAAAAAAAAAAAATCCATGATGATATTCAGCTTTCATTTTTTCACTTGAGGCATGATGGTATGAGTGAGGTACTACAGTGAGGCACATGCATGCTCAATTGAAAGTCATTTAATTCAACTAAGCTATGTGAATAATAAGTCCATCATTTTCCCCTCAAAGACATTTATTTTAAACATATTTTAATATCTTTGACTGCATCTAGTTTACTTTAGTTATAATTTAATTTTTAATTCTTTTATAGTGATAATGAATAAATTATTTTTACTATGATAGCTTTTTACAGAAAGAGTTTTTTTTATGCATTAGGATACTGAATCTTATATTTTGCACAGAATCAATCAGGGATCGACTAAGCTTTATATAGCCCTGTGTACAAGATAAACCGGATGATCCAAGTGTCACAGAAAAAATATAAAAAGTATATTATTCAAAAAGTACTGACTATAGGTCTGTGAAGTTTTCACTAAAATGTACAGAAGAACATGGGAATTTTTTTTATATATAAGAAAAAATATTAGTTACATTTTTCATGAACATATTGTGCTGTTTTCGCAGTATCCTCTCACATTTTAAACAGATATGCATGATCAAATAACAGCATATTGAGAATACTAAAGCTTTTTTTTAGGAGAATTTCCAATGCAAAACATCTGATGGTCATTCTAATGAATGATGGTGGTCACATTCAGCATTTATAGTTCTAATTATGTTCTGGAATGTTCTACGCAACTGTAAAGAAAATAGTTTCACAATTAAAGCGCCACTTGATTAAGAAAATTTAAACTAATTTGCTAAATTTTTTTAATAAATCTTTTGTAACCTAAAAAAAAAAATCTCTTGTCTTTCTATGCATTTCAGTGAAAACCACATAGTGCTATGGTCAATACTTTTTGAATAGTAATTTTTTTTTATTCTTTCTGTGACTTTTAGATCACCCTGTATATAACGACCATACACATTTATGAGGTTCCAATCATTTAACGACACAATCCATTTTGATAGAAGTATATATTTTATAATTCAGAAGGGAACTTAACTGAGAATTTAATGTGAAACATGAATATAAGCAGGGGTCGGTCCAGGTTTTTTTTTTTTTTTTCCAGGGTCCTATTTTTGTGAAAATTTTTCTTATTTTTGTGAATTTTTTTTCTGACATAATTATTATTTTTATTTTTGTGAAAATTCATTTCACAAATTTTATCTGCACACACACACACACATATGTATATATGTTTCATCTAAACAATTTCAGTAGGACGCTGTACTCTGCCTGCCCTTTGACTGAAAAAATAACACCCTTCTTACACTTAAATCTAAAAAAGTTGTGCCCTTTCCTTTAATTGAAAATAACCTTCAAATTGATGATATGTTATAAATATAAATAAATGTAATGTATTGTGCATAACAATCAATAGTCGTTCATATATCAGTAACAAGCAAAATTAAGTTGTAAAGAAAGTTTATGTTTAAAAGTTTTTCTTTTATTTGTACTTAAAATCGAAATTTTAGAATAAATGTCTGGATTTTAAATACTAAATGAGTCCTTAAGAACCAAAACTGCCCACATGAATCTAGAAAATGCCTTTTCATTAGCAGCACATTGCCCTTTTTATAAACCTGGAGGACAACTCTGATATATATGCTTATGCTTTTAATGGATGATTACGACTCATAGGTAAACCCCCCAAAATACTAGTGTTTCAGAAAAAAAAAAAAACCTCTGAATTTCAAATAATACTCAAATCATTTAGACAGAAGCCCTAATCTTTCTGTATCTTTTTATCATCCAATCAATAAAAAAGGAGCAACATAATTTGAACGTATGATGAATGTATTTTTTTAACGTAATAGTCCGAATTACGGGAATTTCCTCCCGTAACTGGCTGGCCTCGCGCTGCGAGAAATAGAGGCGTGGTTTTATTGTCATGTAGTAGCGATAGTGACTAGTACGAGAACATAAGAGAAAACTGATGGGATGTAATGTTTATATATTGCTAAGCAGATATTTTTGCTCGGTATTATTTTATAAATGCTTTGTTTTTCCAAAAAAATTTGGGAAAAGTTTATCTACGAATTGAATTTTGTGAAGGGTCCGTTTTACTAAATAATTAAAAACCACGTGCGAAATAACTATTTAAAAGAGTAAAATCCGCTGTAAAAGGCACGTTAAAAATATTTAAAAGAATTTTAAAAAGTCAAAAAACAGTTAGACAACATGTTTCGTGCTTATTTACTAGCACATCATCAGGTCTCGACCTGATGATGTGCTAGTAAATAAGCACGAAACATGTTGTCTAACTGTTTTTTGACTTTTTAAAATTCTTTTAAATATTTTTAACGTGCCTTTTACAGCGGATTTTACTCTTTTAAATAGTTATTTCGCACGTGGTTTTTAATTATTTAGTGAAACTTACAATGTCTGTGAAACAAGTCTTTTCTAGACAAAAAGTGGCATTTGCTCGCAAACTTCTACATTTGGCCTTTTTGAAAGACTGCCGTAACCTTAATCTCACTCCACATTTCATCCAAATCAAGTCTGCTAAACGTAATTTTCCTGCTTTTAAGCATATTATCAACACTGCTGAGAAAAAAATCCTACGACAATATATTCGGCGAACTAGATATGAACTGGCTAATACAGAACTTAATCTTTATTACTTACATTTGGAACTTAGCAATATCCTTATGCCCTTACAATTCGATTCTATTTTGCGTACAATTGAACTGAAACAAATAGAAGATGGATGCAAGACTAGACTAAGACATAAGAAGAAGCTCGGTAACCTTCTGGCCGAGGCCGGTAAATTACCAAACGATAAAAATTAGGGATGGACCGGATATGGATTTTACCGGATAACCGGATACGGATATCCGGCGTTCCGGATATTTTTTTACTTTGCCGGATCCGGATATCCGGCCGGATATATCATCGGATATCCGGCAGTCCCCTTCCCCAGTTCACATGCAATTTTCAGTTTTTTAAGAGCACACAATAATTAAACTAGTATATTGTGGCCACCACAATACTTTCTTCTATATTTTCCTGTACAAATTTACTAAGGGCAAATAATTTATTAAAACTATTGTTCATTAAAATTATCTAACATAAAGAATGCAAATGATTTTTATCTTGGAGAAAACTAAAACCAAATATCCAAATAAGGACAGTTTTATTGCCTATAAATAAATCTTTAAAAATGCGTATTTATAATGGTTATCTCATATGTCATACAAGTTTAGATATAGTCTTCCCGTTATCGAGGAAATTTTCAGTATAGAAGCGCCATCTATTGGTCTATAAGCATCCAACTTGAATCAGCGTAATGTCTCATAATGTCCTTCTCACATATCAAGTTTTGTTTGATTATACGCCATAGAACCTGAGATATAGTCTTTTCTTAAATTACAGAAATCTCTGTGTGGCAGCGGCAGCTGTTGAGCGGCTGACATCAAAAATTGATAGAAACTAATTTATGTGAAGATTCAACTACAGATAAATTTTTATGCAATTCTGTGCATTAGTTCCTGAGATATAGCCTTCCCTTAAATTGCGGAAATCGCTTTTTTAGCTGCGCCACCTGTTGGCCGATAAACATTATTTATTAAAATTTCCCACAACGATAAATGCAGGCGATTTTCATCTTACAGCAATCTAAAAAACTGCACTATAGCAGCGTAACCTATTGGTAGATATACATCCAAATTGAATCGGCATAATGTCTCATAATGGTCTTCTCACATATCAAGTTTTGTTTAATTATACCCAATAAAACCTGAGATATAGCCTTTTCTTAAATTGCAGAAATCGCTGCGTGTGCATCACCTGTTGAGCGGTTGACACCAAAAGTTAACAGATACTAATATATGTCAATGTACATCTACATATAAATTTATATTCAAATCTGTACAGTAATTCCTGAGATATAGCCTTCCTTATATTGCAGTATAGCTGCGCCATCTGTTGGGCGATAAGCATTTAACTTGAATCAGCATAATGTATCATAATGACCTTCTTACATATGAAGTTTTGTTTGAACATACGCAATAAAACCTGTGATATAGCCTCCCCTTAAATTGAGGAAATCACTGTATTGCAGCGCCACCTGTTGAGCAGTGACACCAAAAGTTGATAGGCCCTAATTTAGATCAAGGTGCATCTATATACGAATTTATATACAATTCTGAGTAGTGGTTTCGGAGATAAAGTTGCCACAAAATTTTTGTCTCTCTCTCTCTCACACACACATTTTCTAAAGATTGTAAATTCATGTTCTTAGACCTCCCAAAACGTATAAATCCTTCGAAAACCGGAAGTCGAAAATTTTTATGAATCCCATACTTTCTTCTATTGCATATAGAAGAAAGTAAAAAAGATATTTGCATTTCGTTTTTATACAACTGAATTCCATTCGCATACATAACTAGTATGATGTGGCCACCACATGAATTTCTTCTATATAATTTTACACAACATTCATTGAACATAATTTTTTTATTAAATTATTTTTTATTATAAATGCAGATGATTTTTATCTGAAAGAATTATATCACTACATGCCGAAAGAAAGTAAATTTTTTTGCCAATATCAAAAGAAATAAGATTTTTTTCTAATTTTTTTTCGTTAAAAGATAAAAAAAATCTATAACTTTGTTTTAATTTATCACAGATCTATGCTTAAACCATTTATTTTAAAGGTAATGACGAAGTCTTTCGAAACAAAACACCCATATTGAAAATTTACTCCCCCCCGAGGTGGGGGGGGGGGGGTGTTAACTCCCCTTCCAGAGGGTGAAGCTATGCTGCAACATGCACAATTTTTTTCTCATGTTAACTATTACTATTATAAATAATTCATATTAATTTTACAATCACACGTTTAAAATAACTCTCATTAAGTACATTTATACAAGATTTTGTCCCATACTGGCATGTTAAAAATTTAGAAAAAATGCGATCACAGCACCACCTATTGAGCAATTGTTCCACAAATCTAATCAGCACCAGTTTATGTCAGGGTTCAACTAAATACCAAGTTTGGTTAAAGTTCGTTTATTGGCTCGTGAGTTACAGCATCCACAAAATTTGTGATGCACACACACACAAACTGACAGACAGATATTTTCTAAAAACAGTCAAATCGTGTTCAGGATATCCCAAAACGTGTAAATCCATCGAAAACTGGAGTTCGAAAATTTTCACGAATCCAATACTTTTTCTATATATACCTTCAGAATAAAATAAAATTGTAAATATCATTGGGATAATAAAGCCATAACAGAGTTATTTTATTTTATTACGTTATTCTCTATTCAATAGAAGAAAGTATTGGATTCGTAAAAATTTTTGACTTCCGTTTTCGATGGATTTACACGTTTTGAAAGGCCTAGAATACGATTTGATCATTTTTAGGAAATGTTTGTCCGTCTGTGTGTGTGTGAGAGAGAGAGAAAGAGAGAGAACAAAAATTTTGTGGCAACTGTATCTCCGGAACTACTGCTTAAAATCACATATAAATTTATATGCAGATGCAACTTGGCCTAATTTAGTGCCAATAAATATTTGGTGTCAACTGCTCAAAAGGTGGCACTGCTATACAACGATTTCCTCAATTTAAGGGGAGGCTATATATATCTCAGGATCTATTTCGTATAAGCAAACAAAACTAATATGTAAGAAGGCCATTGTAAGTCATTATGCTAGTGCAATTTGAATGCTTATCAGCTTACAGGTGGCGCTGCTATACAGCGATATCTGCAATTCAAAGGAAGGTTATATCTCAGGAACTACTGCACATAAATGCAGATAGTTTCATACGCAGATGTAACTTGACCTAAATTAGTGCCTGCCAACTTTTGTTGTCAACCGCTCAACTGGTGACGCTGCTATACAGTGATTTCTGCAATTTAAGGGGAAGGCTATATCTCAGGTTCTATTGCGTACAATCAAATAAAATTTAATATGTAAGAAGGCCATTATGAGACCTAATAGCAGTTCAATTTGAATATTTATCGTCCAACAGGTGGTGCTGCTGTACAGCGATTTCCGTAATTTAAGGAAAAGCTGTAGCTAAGGATCTACTGCACAGAATTGCATATAAATTTACATGTAGATGCACCTTGACGAAAATTAGCACATACTTAATTTCTCCCATAGACGCAATGTATTTGAATTCTCTTGGGTTTTCCTGTATACGAATCATTTGTTTGATCTTCATGAAAGATTTAGTGTAGCATCCCTGTGTCATAAAAATTTATAATACCATGTTTGAACTTTCTGCTATTATTTGTTCTTGAGATATGCTGATGATAGACACATGCACAGACACACAGACCAACCGTTAAAAATAGGAATTTTGGATTCAGGGGACCTTAAATCGTGTACATAAAAAAAAAAAAAAAAAAAAAAAAAACTCGACTTAAAAAATTTGAACCAAGAACATTACTTCTCTACCATTTACATGGATAAGAGAAAGTAAAACTAGTATGTTGTAACCACCACAAAACTTTCTTCTATATTTTCCTATATAAATTCACTCAGTTAAAATAAACTACAAAGACAATTATTTATTAAAATTATCTACCATGATGAATGCAAGCGATTTTTTATCTTGGAGAAAACTAATACTAAATAATCAAAGAAACACAGTTTAACTAACACCTTAAGAAATACGTTTTCATACTGGTTATCTCATGTATGAAGTTTCGTACAGCTAAATGCCATAGAAGTTGAAGCATGCATTCCCGTTCTCTGGAAAAAACTGCACTATAGCAGCGCAAAATATTGGTAGATATACATCCAGATTGAATCGGTGTAATGTCTCATAAAGGCTTTCTCACATGTCAAGTATTGTTTGATTATACACAAACCTGAAATTTAATCTTCCCTTAAGCTGAGGAAATCGCTGCATAGGAGCGCCGCCTATTGAGCAACTAGTTCCAAAAGTTGATCCCTGTAACTTATGCCAAGGTGCATCCACATGTAAATTTTTATGCAATTTTGCACAGTAGTTCCTAAGTTATTTCCTTTTTTCAAACTGTGGAAGTCGCTGCATAGCAGCGCCACCTGTTGATTGGTTGACACCAACTGTTGATAGGCACTAAATTATGTCAACCTGGCAGTGGGAACACAAGAAGAGCTTTTGAGCGATTTCAGTATTTTTTAATTCTTTTTTTAATAAAGCGATATAGAAAAGAGTTTCCTTAAATATATAATGACCAGCGAACCGGGCAAAGCCTGCTAGTACATAATAAAACTGTCGTTCTTTGAATATTTAATGTCAGTTTTTTCTAAGATGAAAATTATTTGTATTCATCATGTTAGATAATTTTAATAAATAATAATTTTAATAAATTATTTGCCCTTAGTGAATTTATGTAGGAAAATATAGAAGAAAGTCTCTTGATTTCCAGAACATACTTGTTTTTAATTAAAAGAAATGAATTGCAGGAATCTACATCTATAAAGGCAGATCTCCTGACTGACGTGCTTGCTCGCTCAGCAATGCCGAGTCAAACTAACGGAGACACAAATGTGTAATTTTATGATATTGATTTAGTGACGTGATTTAAGAAGCTATTTTTTGAAGTTTCCCCGCAAACGGAGGGAGAAAAGTTGCTTCTCGCATTTCTCACCATATCTTAATGAAAGAAAACAAGAAAAAAAGCAAATATTAAAAAACCGGATATCCGGCATATTAACCGGATATCCGGTGATTTTGATCCGGATATCCGATGATATTTCGGATATTGAAAAATCAGCCGGATATGCCGGATACCGGATATTTTCCGGATATCCGGTCCATCCCTAATAAAAATGAAACCAACAAATTCATCAACTTAACCAGTTACCAGCCTACACCTAAAGAAGTAGTCTTACTAAATCAAGGACCTAAGTTTTGCCCCGATATTGGATTGAACTTTGAGAACACCATTGCTGAGTTTGAGGAGACCTGATGATGTGCTAGTAAATAAGCACGAAACATGTTGTCTAACTGTTTTTTGACTTTTTAAAATTCTTTTAAATATTTTTAACGTGCCTTTTACAGCGGATTTTACTCTTTTAAAGGGTCCGTTTTATGAATATGGGATTTTGTGAAGGGTCCGTTTTTTTAGCCTGGTATTTTGTGAAATGTCCATAAATGCACCAAGTTTCCCCCCGAGACAGACCCCTGATAAGAAATAATTGAAATACAGTTTAATATTGCAAATACAACTTTATAAAGACAATGAAGAATAAAATATTAAAATTGGGGTTGTAAATTATTAACTTGTTACTTTGCCTGTTTTGAAACAAAAGGAGCAAAGGTAGTGTAAATATGCACTTTAATTTGGCGAATTTGTATTAAAACATATTACATAAAAGTTTGTTGGGCTATTTCAGACTTATTTTAGGTCCTCTAAATTTAGAGGCCTTTTGGGCCAGTATTCCATGTACCGTGCCTTTGTCTGACCCTGGAATCAATATTTAATTTATTGATTTTTACTTTCTCTTACTCATGTTAAAGAAAGTAGTGTTTATGGATCAAATTTTCATAACTGAATTTCTGATATATTAACACATTTGGAGGAAACCTGAATCTGAAAATCAGGTTCTTTGTGGCTGGTGAAACATTTTGTTAAAAGCTTACTAAAAGTTACCTGAATGCTGGATACCCAATTACTGGAAGAAAATTGAAGTTGTGTTATGTGTTTTTCATACTGTAGTAAATTTGAATACACTATGTGGTATGTAGATAATTTATAGACCAAGTATCAGGGGTGATTGTGACTCAAAGATAAAAACCCTGAAAATTAGAGCTTCAAATAAAAGAAACCCTGAAATATCAATATGATATTTAAATTATTTAGACCAGGAGCTTTCAATCTTTTTACAATCCGTTTACATATTACCTGAATGACAAATGAACAGTCGATGAAAACAAAAGATAACTTCATAGGAAATATAAAAATACAGATGATTAAGTTTAAAACCCTGAAATCAGGGGTAACCCCTGAACACAAACACCTGTGAAGTATGCTGCTAACTCAGCTGTTCTACCTACTGTTGATAACTATGGAATATAATAGCACAAAAATGGCAGGTGAAAATTTGAAGGTTTTCTTCCTCGAAATCTACTGGCTAGTGTGTAAAACTACTGCAAGGAGAGGACATCCTTGGGTATTACCCCTGAAATTTGGGGTGTACTGCAACCTTACAAAGTTTGAAATAATAACTAAATTACTCATATTATGCAGTCTCCTTGTAGGTTGCATCTTTCTGTTTTTGAAAGTTTGATATTTATTGTATTTATTTTAGAATTAGAATTATTTTACTTTATCAATTTAGATACAATATATATTGTGTATACATACATACATATATATATATATATATATATATATATATATATATATATATATATATATATATATATATTTTTTTTTTTTTTTTTTTTGAAACTTTACTTTTATAACTAACCCCACTTCTTTTTGATTCTGTCAAAATCAGTATTCAACTGTAATAGTAACATTTATTAGATACAAATTTCTATTTTTCTCTCTATTTTTTTAAAATTAGCAATATTTGTCATTAAAAGCACACACAAACATAAAGGAAAAAACAAAGGAAAATAATAAATATCTCTCCTCAACCAATTATGTAAGACAAGCAAAATTGCATAAAAATTATTGAAAATGATATTCTTATAAGTATATAAAATATATTATAAATTAAATATTACTGAAATAATTAATGCATTTTATTTGTGTTATACATTTAATTAAATTATTATTTTAATAATACATTATACAAAATATATGTTCTGAATACTGCTATTAAAAAAAAAAATATATATATATATATTTTTTTTTTTTTAATTGCTGAATTTTAGCTTTTAAATAAAATAAGAATATTTTAGTCAAAATGTAATTGGTTTTAAATATTAAATTAAGATGCTTCTTTCTTTCCAACTGAAATTTGATTGTAAAGCTATTTTCAGATAGCTTTCAGCCTTTTTACTTAATTTTCTCCATAATTTTTCTTGCAGCTTGTCTAGAAAGTACTGTAAAATTAAATTTAAAAATATATGACAATGATAATTAAAAAAGATTTTTCAATGTATGATTTCTCCAATGTTTTATTAGATTTGAGGACATTTCCACCTCCTCTACCTTCAGAAGTGATGTGATGCAAAAATTTCTTATGTTGTTACAGTCATCTCTAGGGGATATTAGATCTGAAAACTGGAATTTTAAGTTAATCGTCAGCGGCCAGAAGGTCCTTTAAGCTTATTTGCCACTTACTGTGCAAAATTTTCAGTTGATTATTGAAATTAATTAATTTTCTAGTAGACTTTTTTTGAAGAAGCTTCTTAAAATTGCCAGTTTTTTTGTGACGATCCATTTAAATTTGGCAATTTTTATGAAAGGTCTTTTTCACCGATTATTAAGAAAAATCCCTTTTAAAATCGTCAGTTTAAGACAAACAGTAAAAATGTCATTATCAAATTGTCATTTGATAAAGTTTGTGCCTTTTCTTGTGGCTGATTGATAAATAAAATGCAATATTTTTTCAGTTGATTTTCATGCAGAACTATTCACCACAGATTAAAAAAATAAAAATAAAAAGTTAATCACAGCTAAATGTTGAATATAAAATATGGGAATTTTTTGGCTGTTGGCTCAGAACTGATTTTTGAAATACATAATTATTTTGTTGCAACTCAACAGAATTCTTGCCTTTTTTTTATTTCTTAAGTTTGATTGCCCAAATGCACAATATTTTAGTTAAAAAAAAAAAAAAAAAAAAAAAGAATTTCACTACTATTTCAATTAATTTAACTTTAATGTCAACTAATTACATATTCCATGAATAAAAAATGCACAATTTTTACATAGTTGATGAAATTCATGCTCATGAAAGACAGATGAAATAAACACAGCTGGTTGTTTAATTTTTTTAAGTCACTACTTTATTATTTTTCTCTATTATCATGGAGAGAATTTAAGCTTTGAGAATTTTATAATGCCCATGATAAAATAATTAATAAAATGGTTTTTATTTGGAGGAAATTCTAAAATTTATAGAAAGTTTTATCAAAAGTCAGTAAGGAAAGGGAAATATTTCATTTCTCTAGTGCCAAAAATTATGAATAAAGTTTATTTAATTAAATAAATAGAACAAAAGAAATGTTTCATTTTTATTTCTCTCATTTAAATTTAGTAGCTAAGTGCATATTTTGTCAGGAACATTTTTCTCCTGTTTTATTTATTTATTTTTTTAATTTTGGAGGAGTGGTTTTAAAATAGAAAATTGTGTTATGACTAAGTATTTGAGAGAAACATGAAGTAGTAATAATTTTAAATTTAATAGCGATGCAAACTGAAAAAAAATTTAAGTAAATGAGGAAAATACTTGAAACATTTTATCCATGAAGCAATTAAATTAATAAACCAATTAAGATATATAACCTTTTACTTATCTTCACGTTACATCCTTGGTATACTAGTTTCATCTGGGGCGCCCCAGCTTGGTCACTACCTTGCTTTGGTGTTCGAAACTGTGGTCTTCTTGTTTTCTTGTTCTTTTAAAGACTTTTCGCCATTGGCGGTTAAGGATAGCACCCTCGTTGCCATTACAACTGTCAGAATTAGCTAAAATTTCAATAGACTCCCTGATCGCTGCGTATCCGTGGTTGTTGTAGTTGGCCAACTTTTTTACTTCATCAAATTTGATATTAATTTCTTCGTTTTTGTTTACTTGGGTTAAGGCTGTGGTTAATTTACCTGTTTTTATATCGTGTTTATGTTCTTTGATGCGAGTTTTTATTTTTCTCTTTGTTTTTCCTATATAACATTTTTCTTTATTTTGTTCGTTATTGTATGGTATTTTATAAATTCCTGCCGTTTCTAAAGGTTTAGTTTTATCTTTGTCACTTCTTATTAACTGAAAAATGTTAGGGTTAGGTTTTATGGGTATATTTATATTATGTTTTGCTGCAGTTTTCTTGATTTTACTAGATATTCCACGGTCGTAAGGTATGGAGGTAGTATATTTAAGCTTTGGTTTTTGAAAATTATTGATTTCATTAAGAGTTTTTAATCTTTTTCTAAATAATTTATCTATTAATTTGTTAGAGTATCCTGCTTTTTGTGTGAATTGTTTTATATTTTTTATTTCATTTTTTAAAATTTTATTGTCTTTACAAATTACTATTGCACGGTTGATATGGGATTGTATAGCATTAATCTTATATTTAAAAGGGGTTTTACTATTTTTATGGATTATTTCATTACTGCTGTTAGGTTTTCTATAAACTTGTGTGGTTATTTTATTAGCATGGCGACTGATATTTACATCTAGAAAATTTAGCTGTTTATTGTTCTCTTCTTCTAAGGTGAATTTAATATTTGGATCTATTTTATTTAAAATGTTTAGGATTTCTATGGGATCTGTTTTTTGGTCAATTACTGCAAAAACGTCATCAACAAAACGAAACCAATAAAAAATTTTTTCCTTAAGTTTATTATCAAAATTATTTTCCATTGTACGTAGTTTTAATTCAGCTAAAAAACCCGATATGGGAGACCCCATTGGGACTCCTTTGATCTGTTTGTAATATTTTTCATTAAAAGTAAAGTAATTTTCATTCAACAAAAAGTTGGTTGCTATGTTTAAAGTTTGGGCTATTGATGGGTTTGTATAATGTTCATCTATTTTTTCTTTTATTAATTCAGTAATATTTTTTATATCTATTGACGGATAAAGGTTAACTACATCAAAACTTACAAATTTAAAATTTTCCTGTATTTCAATATCATAAATTTTACTTATAAAATCTTCGGTGGAGTTTAGGCTATGCTGCGAGGGGGGAAGTAAGTTTTTATAAATTTCAGCCATATATTTTTCTATTGTGTAAGTGGGTCCTCAATAAAGTAAAAAAAGCTAGTAAAAAGCTAATTAAATCCGAGAGAAATGTCCAATTTCTAAAAGATTGTAAATATTTCAAAATAACACCGAATTTTATGAAAATAAGAAATAAGACACTATTAAAAAGTTATAAAAATGATATAATAAAATTTGAAAGAAGATTACTCAATAAAATAATTAAACATAGAAAATCCTACATGTATAAATGCAAAGAAGTTTATAATAGTTTATATAAAAACCTCAAGGACTGTTGTGGAGAAAAAGAATGGACTATTTTATCAGAAAAAATTAGAATTTATAATGAAATAGAAAGAAATTCAACCACAAAAAGGCAAAATAATAAATTGTACAATTGGATACGTAAAAATAACATTAAACCCCTCACTCAAAATGATTACCCATACATTAATTTATCAGACCTAAAATTAAATAGCCATCAAGATAGCTTATTAAAAATGGGACAAAAGTTTATTTTAGACCAACCTATCAAAATTAAAGACAGTATAGCAAAAATCGAATCAGCCATAGAAAATATCCCAGAAGAAGCCCAAATAGACATTAGAAACGTAGCAATTCAAGAAATCAGCAAAACTATCAAAAGCAACAAAATTAATCAAGAAGACATTAAAACACTTAATAATCTAAAGAAAAATGAAAAAATAGCGTGTACATTAACAGATAAAACCAGAAAAATAGCAATATTAAATAGACAGGAATACATAGATAAAATGGAAGAAACTATAAATGAAATAGGTACAGAAAAAATAAAAAAAGACCCCATTAACAAAATAGTTGAAAAAACACAAAAAATAATAAAAGAAGGAACCTGGCCTGATAACAAACCACCTACAATAAATAATTTTGCACCAAATACACCAAGAATTTTTGGCAGATATAAAGATCACAAGAACCCCCCCAAAATTAGACCAGTTGTTAACAAAAGCGAAGGACCCACTTACACAATAGAAAAGTATATGGCTGAAATTTATAAAAACTTACTTCCCCCCTCGCAGCATAGCCTAAACTCCACCGAAGATTTTATAAGTAAAATTTATGATATTGAAATACAGGAAAATTTTAAATTTGTAAGTTTTGATGTAGTTAACCTTTATCCGTCAATAGATATAAAAAATATTACTGAATTAATAAAAGAAAAAATAGATGAACATTATACAAACCCATCAATAGCCCAAACTTTAAACATAGCAACCAACTTTTTGTTGAATGAAAATTACTTTACTTTTAATGAAAAATATTACAAACAGATCAAAGGAGTCCCAATGGGGTCTCCCATATCGGGTTTTTTAGCTGAATTAAAACTACGTACAATGGAAAATAATTTTGATAATAAACTTAAGGAAAAATTTTTTTATTGGTTTCGTTTTGTTGATGACGTTTTTGCAGTAATTGACCAAAAAACAGATCCCATAGAAATCCTAAACATTTTAAATAAAATAGATCCAAATATTAAATTCACCTTAGAAGAAGAGAACAATAAACAGCTAAATTTTCTAGATGTAAATATCAGTCGCCATGCTAATAAAATAACCACACAAGTTTATAGAAAACCTAACAGCAGTAATGAAATAATCCATAAAAATAGTAAAACCCCTTTTAAATATAAGATTAATGCTATACAATCCCATATCAACCGTGCAATAGTAATTTGTAAAGACAATAAAATTTTAAAAAATGAAATAAAAAATATAAAACAATTCACACAAAAAGCAGGATACTCTAACAAATTAATAGATAAATTATTTAGAAAAAGATTAAAAACTCTTAATGAAATCAATAATTTTCAAAAACCAAAGCTTAAATATACTACCTCCATACCTTACGACCGTGGAATATCTAGTAAAATCAAGAAAACTGCAGCAAAACATAATATAAATATACCCATAAAACCTAACCCTAACATTTTTCAATTAATAAGAAGTGACAAAGATAAAACTAAACCTTTAGAAACGGCAGGAATTTATAAAATACCATACAATAACGAACAAAATAAAGAAAAATGTTATATAGGAAAAACAAAGAGAAAAATAAAAACTCGCATCAAAGAACATAAACACGATATAAAAACAGGTAAATTAACCACAGCCTTAACCCAAGTAAACAAAAACGAAGAAATTAATATCAAATTTGATGAAGTAAAAAAGTTGGCCAACTACAACAACCACGGATACGCAGCGATCAGGGAGTCTATTGAAATTTTAGCTAATTCTGACAGTTGTAATGGCAACGAGGGTGCTATCCTTAACCGCCAATGGCGAAAAGTCTTTAAAAGAACAAGAAAACAAGAAGACCACAGTTTCGAACACCAAAGCAAGGTAGTGACCAAGCTGGGGCGCCCCAGATGAAACTAGTATACCAAGGATGTAACGTGAAGATAAGTAAAAGGTTATATATCTTAATTGGTTTATAAATGAGGAAAATTTTCCCAATGTTTTGCGTAATGTGCATGATTATACAAAAGTGAAACATACAGTGTTTGAAAAGTGATGTTTTTGTATAATTAAACAATCTTTAAATCTTGTTAAAGGTTTGAGAGATTTTTTTTTTCTTTTAGTACGACAGGACTATTTCTTTCAGACAGCGATTTTGCATTGTCATACTTCCAATATGCCAGGATGTCTGCCATTATCCAATTTTACCACTTAATTTCTTAAATTACTTAAACATTTTATTGATACACTCATCAATCGTGAAAATTCCTTTTAAGTAGTTTGGAGACAAGATTGATTTTTTTTTTTATGCTGAGTGAAAAATGCCAGAGCCAGGAATTGAACCCAGGCCCTCCGCTTAACATGCAGATGCTCTTCCACTGAGCCACCCTGGCTGATAACCAGCTCGACATTTTTCACATAATAATCGTTACATCTGCACTTGCAGATACGGTGACCTTGCCAATGGTTATTATGTGAGAAACATCCAGCTTGTTATCAGCCAGAGTGGCTAATAACAAATAATATTTTTTAGTTACGAGATTGCAATATATAAATTAGTCCTATCATACTTAATTAAATTCCGTCAAAGACAAAAATTTTCTTTTATTTCTTCTTATTTTTTTTTTTTTTTTAAGAAAAGAATGGATAGATTTTAAACATTATATTATTTAAGGCTAAAATTACCTCCTCCATTAAAATTTAAATGTTAGGCTAAACATGTTAAAAACAAAAAATACAAAACACGAGTGTATCTATAAATTCAACTAAAATTCTATACAATCTAAAGGATTAATAAATAATTTAAAGTATTGAAATTTATAGAAATTAGTAGTAAAAAAAATAGTAACCATATTATATTCAATAAAAGAAAGTATTGGTTTTGTAAAAATTTTTCCCTTCAGGTTTTTGATGGATTTAACGTCCTCTGAGTGGTCTAAAGTATGATTTGAGAATTTTTGTGGCAATTGTATCTGAGGAACTACTGCACAGAATTTCATACAAATTGATATGTAGCTGCACCATGACATAAACTAGTGCCTATCAAAACCCGAAAAACCCTAACAACTTTTGGGAAAAATTGCTCGACAGGAGGCATTGTCATCCTGTTTTTTGTAAATGTTTAACATGGTGGTATAGGGGGAGGAGAAAAAAAAAAAAAAAAACTTATAAATGTGAACAATGAGAATTATTTTTAATGAATCATTATGAAATTAAAATAATTATTTATAATAGTAATAGTCGACTAGGAAAAAAAATTTGGACACATAGGAGCAACGCTTCTCTCTCTCTTTTGAAGGGGCAAAATTTTCAATAATATGGGTATCTTTGACAAGAACTTGTCAATATCTTTAAAATGAATAGTTGAAATATTGATCTGTGATAATTTAAAACAAAGTTATTGTTTTTCCATTAAAAAAAAAAAAAAAGTCATTATGAAATTGGGCATAAAACTTTGCAATCACTGAATACTTAAAAGCGTTTACAGTAGTTTAAACTTTAAAATTTTTTTTAGATCTCGAATTTCTCAAATAAATAATTACTCAATACTCATGATGATCCTTTCGCATTCTTTTAAAATTTTGTATGAATGTTTATCATTTTATTACAACTTATCACTTACTTTTTCCCAAACGACAAAAGTTATCACCCCAATTTCAACACCGGACTCGTTCAGTCCACACTTGCGCAGATGCTGTTATGGTCTCAAAAAATGTGGTTAAAGAATATTTATATCGAAATTAAAAAAATAATTACCCATAATTAAGAACTGACAAATTAAGTTATATGAAAATATTTAGATGTGCCTTTTGTTATTCTATAAATTATCTTTAATTTTATGCATCCCAAAACATTTTACATATAAAAATTTCTGTCAAAAACAGAATTCAATTTAGTACAAAATGATATTTTTGTATAACACAAACTTTATATATTACTCCTCAATCTAATACTTAACAGTCAATGTACCAATTTTTTATATATTATTATAAGTAAAGAAATGAAATGGTAAAACTGGATGTTGGTGTACATCCTGTGAATAATTTGTGTCTATTCAGTGTTATTTACATATGAATAATAAATACATTTTTTTATGGGGAAAATATGTTTATTAATCACATTTATTACTATAAAAATTATGAAGTTATTATAAAGATTATGCATTATTTTTTTCTAAAAAAAAAATTTTTTTTTGGGGTATGAAATGGCTTTTTTATTTCATATCTATTGAACTAAATTTGATACATTTGACTGAACTAAAAAATTTTTTTCATTAGCTAGATTTTGTCTTGATTAATAAGTGTACCAATTTTCATAGTGATCGGTTGAATGGTATAGCTTTGTATGACAAACTAAACTGACTAACCCAAACTAAAACCTGCACATATTCAATGTGAAACACAGCAAAAAATGATGATGCGAAATATTTGACTGAAAGCAACAGTTCTGACACATTAAAAAAAGAAAAAAGTGCATTTTTAAAGCTATGGTTAGTAGAGCATAAAATCAACTTTCTTTGGGCATTTACTGTTATACTTCCATGAGAAAAAAATTGTCTGCACTCATCATGGAAGATAACTTTAATAAATTATTTGTTCTGAGATAATTTGCACACGAAAATGTAGAAGAACATTTTATGATGACCACAATACACTAATATTTTTTAGTTGCCATGCGGAGAGTGTTTTTTTTTTTTTTTTTTTTTTTTTTTTAGGTCTAGGGGAGATTATTTGGGGAAGGAGTACATGTCCAAAATTGTCAATCGAATTTTCTGATTTCATCAACAAATTTTCAGTTTTTGTAAATTTATAAAGTGTTTTGCTACAAATTTTGTATTTAAAAAAAAAAAAAAAAAATGTAAATTACTCCATTTTTACTAATTTATTTAGCATTTTTTCTAGACAATTTCTGCATTCAAAAAAAAAAAAAAAAAAAAAAAAAAACAGTTTTACAAGCTTGGCAACTGATTTTGTGTGTTTCTGTCATGTCTATAATTATTGTTTTTTTTTTTTTTTTTTTTTTGTACTAGGAGTAAAATTTGACTCTATATTAGAATGGTCAGTGTATGGGGCTCCACACCAGTGTGTAGTTTTGGGCTCTACAATGTTTAACACTATCACTGGTTGTTATGAGTGAAACTTCACATAACTCTAACAACTTCATAATTATATCAAGGGTGATTGTGACTGCATACAAAAAATACCTGAAATTTTTAGTGAGAAAAGCTTTTTGTATTGGACAGAACATATAATTTACTGCAGGGAAGTCCAATCATCTCAATATGAAAAATATTAATTTAAATTTGGTTTAGCAGTCATATGAAATTGATATTTTAATTTAATTTAACTTCTAGAAAAACTGAAATTCTGCTACTGGAAATAGGGGAGGGGGGGGGGACCCTGAAATCAGGTAAATTACCTGAACACAATCACCCCTGTTATATATTTAATTAATTTTTTCATTAAATCTAATATGTGAAGAAAAATAAAACATACCTGAGCACATCAGTGGTCAAATTTGAATCAAGAGGGTGATAATTTCTTGTATGAGGATTTGTGTGCAGTAAATCATCTGAACTTTGTTGTACAAATGGTGAATGAATTAACAAAGCAGACTAAAACAAACAAATGTAAAATTAATTTACATTTTTCATGCATAAGTTTTTTTTTTGTTTTTTTTTTTAATTTATATTAATTACATAACTGATCAGAAACTGTATAATATGAAAAGTATAAATACCTTTAGGAATACTGGGCATAGGTTTTGCAGATGTGGACACGTTGACCAAAACCATTTTGGTAAAGGTCCAGTCTTGGCAGTGGAAACATAATATCCTAATGCAAGTGGCTGCTGAAGAAGTTGTAGAGGTTCTTCTTGTGTATCATTTAATAGGTTTCCCGAACCCTGCAATAAATAAAATTCCATGAATAAAACACAAAATAAATTTGAAAACAGTATAATTAAGTAAAGGTAATTTTAACATATTTTTTGTGGATATTTATAAAATCTCTACTCTCAAGATTTCCTTAAAAATAAATAAATAAATAATAATAATAATAAAACATTTTTTACTTTCTTAAAGTTTATTTATTTTCTTCTAATATATTCCCCGATTTAAAAATTGGAGGAATTTTAGCAAATTAGCACTTTAGGTATGTTTATCAATTTAAAGATTAACAAAAACAATTTTTAAAAATATTTTTCAGTTTTCATGGTTTTACTTTGCCAAATATCAGCAAAGAACTGATAATTGTTGTCAGTTATTTAAGATTTCTACATGGCAGTAAATAACCATTCAATTAATATGCAGTAATAAATAAAATTACTATGCTAGGCAGCATAAGAAAAGGAACTTATTTCTAAAAGAAAATGTGCAAAAAAGGAAAGAAAGTTGCAATTAAACTGAGACAATTAAAAATCAAATTCTCTTAAATATAAATGCAGGGTTTAATCCAGCTTTTCAAAATGGTACCCCATTTGTGAATTTATAAAATAATTTGTGAAAAAATGAAATAAGTTTGTGAAAATTAATAATGCTTCAGAACAATTAATCAAAATTCGCAAAGCAATCTTTTAAAAATTAACTACACTTAAAAAATAAAATGAAACAGTTGTAAAATAAATACATATGTAGGTGAGTTATTTCTTATGTGTAAGATAAGGTGTTTAGATATTATTTATCACTAGTAAACCCATGCAAAATTTTCGCAGTCTATTTCTTTTTTTATTTACCAATAAAATTTGAAACTTATAAGTCTTGTACCAATTTCACCATCCAATTAAAATTTTAATTCACCAGAAGTCCAATTATTATTAGTTTTTGTGGGATGAAACGCTAATAATAGTTAAACTAAATCATTCAAAGAACAGTTTCAAAATAAAATTCATGTTTGACGACCCAGTTTTCATATTTCCCTAGGCAAGACAGTTTGAACTGAATAAAGGACCCATATGGCGACTTTTAAATTTTTGCCGCCATGTTGGCGAGATCCCTTTTATTTTTATTATTATATTATTTATTAATTTTGGCATAATTTTTTGTTAAAAACACTTGGTACCTATTTTGATTATACTTTTTATTATTGTGCTTTTCAGTCAATTTATGAAAAAGTTCATATTTTGTTTATATCTTTAAAGTATTGCTGGGTTTAAAATGACACTTACAAGGATTGTAAAGATGCAACTTCAAAATGTAAATTTTTCTATAAAATGATCTAATCAGATAAATGTTGTCATCTATATATTAATAGGCAAGCATAAAGTATGTAGTCCCTTTTTAACATATTAATTATGGGAGTAGAGGGTTGAAAATGGTATCATTCTAAAGGTATGGTTAGCCGGAAGGTGCGAATACAAATATTATTTTCTTACGATGTCAAGAAGGTATTTAAAAATACATTTATTTTTTATGCATTTTCCCCCATTTCTCCCTTTCACACACATATTCCTTTACATTAAAAAATACCTAAAAGTAGAAAGTTGTTAAATCTGGCAATTTCATAAAGCTCAAATAAAACCATAGACACAGTAATTTGTATAATGTAGCATCACTATGCGCAAGCGAAGTGATGACGTCACTGTCTGTCCATGGAGCCATGTAAAAGATTTTCTATGTTAATTGTTCATTGAGTTTTTTGTAAAAAATTATTAAAAAATAACGGAAATTATCTGCCGATTTTAATTCCGATACTTGGGTATAGTTATATATAAGTTACTGTCTACATGTGTTTGATTGAGTTACTTTTTCTGTAAAATTGATAAAATTTTAATTTAAAATCACAAAACTCCAGAAAAAAAATGGCAAACTTCCAGTTTCGAATGTAAACATAAACATTTCATTTCAAAGGGTGATATTTAAACAATAAATATTCAACTAATATACTAAATAAAAGGAAAATGGATTTGTTACTAACTGCTGCATGTATAAATAGACGATACGGAAAAAATTCCGATTTCCGTTTTTTGTTGAATTTACATGTTTTGAGCTTTCTTTACGTTTCAATTAACTGAAATTGGCTACTTATTTATTAAAAAAGTGTCTTTATTGCTAGCTTTTGTGGGTAGAAGAAGCAAGTAGAAGATACATAAAAACTTTTGATTTCCGGTTTTCGATGAATTTACACGTTTTGAGATTTCCTAGCATTTTAATTAAGTGAAATTGACTACTTATTTTTACTTCCTTATACAAAGTATAAGGAAGTATAGTAATCCCGATTTGCGAAATGGATTTTGTATTTCACATTGCTCGAAAATGAATGATCGCTGAATGTTGCCAATTTATAGGTGTGACAGTCATGATGTCTAGTTGCACACCTGCAAGCTTCGTCTTAACACGAGCTCTCGTTTTAGAGATATAAGCGACTTAACACGATTTTTCGTGACGTCTGTATGTATGTGTGTGTGTGTGTGTGTGGGGGGGGGGTGTATGTCGCATAACTCAAAAACGGTTGGACGTAGAAAGTTGCGAATTGGTACATAGGTTTGTTATAACATCTAGTTGTGCACCTCCCTTTTTGGACTTTATATGATTTTCCGTTTTGGAGATATTTAGGAAAATTAGGTTCATAATGGGCAAAATGTATCAAAAAACAGTAATAGCTCAAAAACGGTTTGGACAAATCTTGCAATTTAACTGACTTCTCGATTAGCTAGACATTTGAAACTTTCAGAAAAGTTCAGAACACGTTGACATGAGTCCGTCCCCCCCCCCCCCCCAAGGCACAACTATGACATGAGTCCCCCCCCCCCAAGGCACAACTTTGACATGAGTCCCCCCCAAGGCATAATTTTGACATGAGTCCCCTCCCCAAGGCACGACTTTGACATGAGTCCCCCCCAAGGTACAACTTTGACATGAGTCCCCCCCAAGGCACAACTTTGACATGAGTCCCCCAAGGCACAACTTTGACATGAGTCCCCTCCCCAAGGTACAACTTTGACATGAGTCCCCCCCAAGGCACAACTTTGACATGAGTCCCCCCCCCAAGGTACAACTTTGACATGAGTCCCCCCAGGCCCAACTTTGACATGAGTCCCCCCCCCCAAGGTACAACTTTGACATGAGTCCCCCCCAAGGCACAACTTTGACATGAGTCCCCCCCAAGGCACAATTGTTTTTTTTTTTTTTTACGTATGCATGCATTTTTTTTTTTAAATATTTTTAGCCAACTGTTTCGGGTCCAGTGACAATGTTTTTTAACATTATGTATATTTCTAAAAGTGTATAAGGAAGTCATGTGGTGCCCACATCAGATTTTTATTTTTTAAAAAGTGGATTTATTATTCTTTCCTCTGCATATATAAGTAGAAAATATAAGATTCAGAAAAGTTTTAGATTTTCGGTTTTCGATAAAGTTACACGTTTTGAAATTTCCCGAACTCAATTCGACCATTTTTGAATTTTTTTTTTTTTTCGTTGAAACACTGTACTTTATGAACCAATCGAATTAATTTAACAGAATTTGATACTTGGTTGGGCCTTGGTTTGACATGGTACCTATTAGCTTCTGGGCTGTATCACACAACAAGGGGTGTTTTCACGTTGCGATTTTCTCTCATTTCAGGAAAGGCTAACATCTACAGAGAGAAATAGTTATATTAAGTAAAACTCTGCTGATTCAGTTAATATCGGCAAACAATTGCCGCAGCTGTGTTGCAATTGCATTCCGTTTAGAACAAGGCAATAACTTTGCTTTGCCTTGCTTTGCAAAAAAAAATGGTCTAGTTTCGACCACTGGGCGATACCAGTTTATTATTATTATTATTATTTAATTTTAATATATCACTGAACTGAGTCCGTGTGTTTTAATATTACCTGCATATATTATTTTTTATCCTTGCAGTTTTTATCATCATTATCGTATCGTTTCTACAAAATATAATCGTAATTGGTCCATGTTAGAGAAATATTATATAAATTGTCTGCAGTAAATATTCAAACAGAGGGTATTTTTATGTGTTTGATATAGCAAAGCTGATAAAAAATTTTAGTGGGCTGCTATTTTGCTGAGAATTGAGTTTGTGAAGGTGCCTCTTTGCTGAAAATTGATTTTGTGAAAGTGCCTTAATGTGGTACTAAATTTGTTTTGGATTAACCTCTGAAGTGTTGGTACATGTAGACAATATGTGCAATTGTTCTTGTAGGAATACTCCGAAACTGTTTCAAAAAAGTTGTCTATTGGGAGAAAAATATCTAAAGGCCTTTAGACATTTAATTTAAAATGTTAGAAAGAGCTACTAAGTGCAAAAATGAAAATGTCGGGTACTGCACTCAGCCAAATTAGCATAGAGTCAGCAGGAATACAAATAAAAGTGGTAGTTTATCTTTGTCCTGAGCAAAAATCATAACATAAAGGTTAGAAATTATGCAAAAAAAGTTGGCTAATATGAAAAAGAGGGGAATGAAAGCAAATAATGTCTTTTTTATTGACTTTAACCCAGCAGTTTTTTCGTTCTAGAGTCAGCATTAATATAACTTCATAAATATACATGTAATTAGGCGACAATATTTTTCAGAATATTAAAATAAATCTTACCCTATTTGGTCCCCCTGGGTGAAATGGAGAATGACGTCCACCAATGCCGCAGCTAGGACTACCAGGCTGTGAAATGGAATCTCTTCTTGGAGAAGCACTCGGACTTTGTGGTGGGCTTTCAGTCCAGCGAAAAATATCATTGATATCTTGATCAACTGCAATATCATCATCATTTAATGCTTGAAAGATGTCATCATCACCCAGAGTAGTTGATAAAGGATCAATGTGTTCTTGTTGGAATGTGGCTTGCGAGGACTGCAAAGATAAAATTTCCATGTATAAAAAATAATGTTCTGAGACAGAATAAATAGCTGAAGTGAAAAACAATTTAGCAGTTTTAGAGAATAATTGAGAAAAATCACATAATTGCAGACCAGAAAGCAATTTTCTGTTGATACCTAAAAAAAAATATTTCAGTTTATAATTTGAAAAAAAAAGTACACTCTATTTAAAAAAAAAAAAAAAAAAAAAAGACTCACCAAGAAGGAGCGAAATCCAAATGGGACGAAAATTTGGATGATTTAATCAATAGAAATGGTCTCACAAAATAAACAAGTAAATAACACATTGGTCCACTTCTGACCTTTATGTAAGCAGTTATTTGGCTTGACATTAATTGATAGATTTGACAAATGTGCTCCTATGAGATATCATGCCAAATTCTGTCCAACTGGTGTGTTAGATTGGCAAAATCCCGAACTGGTTGTAAGACCCTTTTCATGATGCTTCAAATGTCCTCAGTGGAAGAGAGATCCGGCAACTTTACTGGTCAAAATGTTAGACAAGCAGGAAAACAAGCAGTAGAAACTATCTCTGTGTGCGGGCGGGCATTATCATGCTGAAATATACGATCAGGATTGCGTCATATGAAGGGAAACATAACGGGACGTAGAATGTTGTTGACGTACTGCTGTGCTGTAAAGATACGAAAGATGACAACCAAAGAGGTTCTGATATGAAATGAAATAATATTTTAGACCATTACTCTTGGTTGTCGGGCCATATAACTGGTAAGTCCGGTTGGAACCCCCCCCCCCCTTCTTTTTTGGGGCATCTTCAGACGCGTCTTCGATGGTCATTGGGGCTCAAATCCGAGTGGGACTCATCACTGAAGACAATTCTACTCCATTCAGTGACATTCCAGTTCAAACAATCCAGATATCAATGCAAATGTGCTTGTCGGTATACAAAGTTTAATAGTAATCTGTACAAGGGGCTCTGTGAGCTCAACCTCATTTCTCTGAGCTGCCTATTAAACCTCCTTTAGGCGCACAGTCTACGATCGTAGACCAGGTTTGTTTTAAGTAACATAATTCCTAATAGATGGCACACTCGCTTCCTTCTCAGTAGCTGTCTATGAAGTTTATTTAAATTATTTTATTACCTTTTAAATTACTTAAAAGAAAAGAATGAACCAGTTTTTAATCAAGATTTGTTTTTTGTTGTATTTTAAAACGTAAATAAATTTGGTCTATGAGTGTAGACAGTATGCCTAAACATGTTAGTAAAAGTTGCGCGCCTAACAGAGGGTTAATGGTCTTTAAACTCACTGAAGTACCAGTTGCACGTAGGATCAATGACGATGATCATGATGAATTGGAACTTCGAGTACCGCTCTGACGATTGATTGGTTCTCACGTTCTGTCCTTTATCTAAGCCAACCACTTCCATATTGATGCTGTGTTTGGCCATGGTTTACCCATTCCTGTCAATAGCATTTAATAGTGGCATCACTCCTATCCAATTGTCAAACAATTTGCAGATTAGACCAACTGGCTTCTTTGAGCCCAACTAACACCTGCATGGGAAGCATAGTTACTGTCTTTCTGAGTAGACGGAATAAAATTCTCGAAGAATTTATAACCTGTAATCAAAACTTCTCATTTTTAATATTCAGCCAATTGAGCAGTTAAGATGCGCTGAAGCGTTGCATGCTCATTCGATTGCAGCCGAACTTAAATTTTCCATTTTCCATCGAAACCTGCATGCATGTCAATTTATGTCCGGTTTGCATTACTAGAGGTGCCAAGTTTCAATAACAGCTATCAGTAATCAGAGTTATACATTTATGAAATGTGAACCGCCTCACATATAATAACAAATTGCACAGTTTTTGTAAACAAGAATATAACATATTAATTAAGAAATTTGAAATTTTTCTGAACAAAAGTAAATAAATATGTATTTCTTTACCTTCTTACAAAATGAAAGATTTTTTTTTAAAGGGGGGGGGGGGGGTTTACAAAAATTAATTTTATTTACTATTATTTTTTTAATAGTATTTTTTTTTTTTCTTTCTTTCAGACAACTGTTTTTATGGCATTAAATGCTAAAGCGTTGTTCTTTTCTTTATGCATCTTGCATATTCTTTGTTTGGTGATACAGTATGTATTTTAAATTTATTAAGGAAAAACAAATAGATTCACCAAGTTCAGTAATAAAGCCTAAAAATAAATGCATATAAGAGAAATATTGAGCACTTCTATCACTTTTTTGGTTCTAGAAGTAAGTTTTGGGAAATGGGGGAGTCAAAATATAAATAATTAGATGAATGAGAAGTGAAACAATTTTACTTCTTTACAGGTTCTAATATTTAATAAAGCAAGTTTAAAATGAATATTGACATTTATGTTACTGATGGAGAATGGAGAAAGATTGGCAAACTAAAGGCTTCTGCAGAGCTTTTAATCGTCGATGGCTAGTTGGAGATACGAAAAGAGGGGGGAAGGTAAAAAAAAAATTACATCAGTGAGAAATATTGTATAATATTTTTTTTTTTTTTACTTTCTAGAATCTAATAAAGCAAGTTAAAAATGAATATTGACATTTATGTTGTGGATGGAGAAAGATTGAGAATTGGAAGGCTTCCGTTGTGCGTTTTATTGCCAATCGTTAGTTGGGATTTTTTTATTTTATTTTTTTTTTTTTTTTATGATCGATATCCACGATTTTTTTAAAAGCGTATAATCCAATTTTTATATGTTGTCCGTAATGCCATAATTGTTATAAATCCGTAATAATTATGGACAAATCATAATAATTGGCACCTCTACCTTACTCCTTCTTGGTGCATCGTATTTTTTGTTATAGAGTGTATTTAGAAGTAGAAAGAAATTTTTATAATACTTAATTAAAAGGAATACACATAGCAATAAGTAAATAAGAAAGTTAAGAATTCCTTCCTCAATATCAACTATATTACAAATTCTTTCTTTTCAAAAAATAAACAAAACAAATCTCATGATGATGATAGTAATATTTATTATCTAAAATACAAAGTGACAATAATAAAGTGCCCAAATGGAAAGATATCAAGTTCCAAATTACATAAAAATTTAGTGCTGACTCTAAGCTAATTTGGCAGGGTGCTCCACCCAGCAGCCTTTTTAAAATACATTTTAGCACCTCATTTTAAATTATGCAAATAATGCCATTTTTGAAAATATGTTGCCCTTCGTATAGAATTCCCCTCGGCAGCCCTTTTATTCCAGAGTCAGCACTAAAATTATGACTTATTTCTAGAAATATAATAAAAACTACAGTAAATCTGTAGATTAAAAAAAAAAAAAAAAAAAAAAAAAAAAGAATTACACAACAAAAAGTGAAAAAAATAAATAAATAAATAAAACAATAAAAATTGTAATACTTTTTCAACTATATTACAATTTCTTTTCTTTTCCAAAATAAACAAAATAAATCTTATACAGTAGAACCTTGAGCCATCGTTTTTCATAGAGTGCGTGGGAAAAAAAAAAAAAAAAAAAAAACTAATGAAAGCGGGAAAACAGCGAATGTGGGTTAAAGTCAAACACGAAGAAAAGTATGTTTATGGATTAATACATACAATGTATACAGTGTACTAATAATAAACACTAATTTGTTACTTTTCAAACTGTCAAAGAAATAAATCATTGTTGTAGAATATTAAGTAAAATTTATTTTAAAAAAATCAAAGATTTTATGTTTTTTTTTTTTTTTTTTTTTTTAATTAAACAGGAATTTTTTGCAGATTTATAACATTTTTCTGGTCCTTTTCTGTGCTTATATAAAAGTTCTTGTATTTTTAAGTGCCATAATTGAGTCATTCGCGTGAAAATTATCCTCTGCCTCTTTGCTATTATTTTCATTATTTGAAATCACACATTTCTTCTATGCTTTAGGATACTGCATGTCGCAACGTCTTGATTAATGCAAATATTATCATTAAATTTTGTACCAGACGCATCCTGTGCTACATGCAACCACTCTTCCTCTGCTTTATCAGCATCATCATCATCATTTTCTTGCCCTTCTGTATGGTATTCTTCATTATTTTTTCAAATATAACCTCTTATCATGGAACAATTTTCTGGATTACTAAAGAGGTTACTTCCTGCCATACTGAAATTACAGAATGAATAGATGGTCTGGAGACATGGCATCACAATTTTGATCCTCCAGAGAAATGGGAGAAAAGAGTTATTTTAGGATGAAAGAAATAATTCCAGTTTGTATGCCATATGGAACTGCTTGACCTTCAGGAGAAAAATTTTACAAGGTCAGGAGGAAATTTTTACACAGATGAATGCAGGAAAACGACTTTTTGAAGCACAATACATGCAGGTTTCTTTAACATTATTTAAATAAAATTTGTGCAGGGACCATAGAAATAAAACGATCAATGTGGGAAAATGATGGATGCAGAAACAATAAATCGGGGTTTAACTGTAATGACAACTGTATATATATATTGATCCATGCATGGTAAATGTCAGAATTAAGATTTATTTTACATGGAATTGGAAAATATTAATGTTAATTTAACTATGGCAATAAATATGTCAATAAAATAGTAGCAGAGTTTTAACCCATTTGAAATTAGCACAGAAAAATCAAAAAGCCTAAGAATTATGGGAATAAGTTGCACACACCAGCCCAGGTAATTTTAAGTTTATTTTAAGCTATAAACTTTATTTTCAGGATTTTTTTTTTCTTTTTTTTACATGAATGTGTTAATATTTGTTTGAATATGAATAAATTAAACATTACATGAGAGAAATTTTTTTTATGCAAGTTACAAAAACTTTACGTTAAATTTAATTAAAAACTAATTTATTGGCATACACCGAAACTGCTCAGTTCTCAATCATATATTTGTTCTCATGAAATAATACTCATAATGCCGATTTATATGGAATTTTTACTTACTCTGCCCTGTTAAGAAAATTTTAAATTTAAAATAAATTATGAAGTTTTTAAATGTTGAAATTAAACAGGGTTCTTACCAGTATCATAAATGATGATATTTTAAAACTGGTCTGACATATATTAAAATACAAAAAACTTTAGTTCCTCAGATGATGCCGGGGGTCCTCATGCGAAAGTTACTCAAGAACAAGAATAAAGCTTCCCAAGTGAGATTTTTTTGTATTTTAATATACTTTAAAGGCTTTACTGTTGATGTTAAAGTATTTCATAATCTGACATACTTATGATGTTTCATTCTCATACTTGCCAACCAATTTTAATAAAAAAAGGGAAGATTTTTGTTGAAAAACCAGAAGATTTCATAAAAAAGGGAAGATTTTTTTTTTCTTTGACGTATTAAACAATAATATTAGTGACTATTACAAGAAATGTTCCTTTAGAGAGAAAATACATCTACTTTCACAGTATGATGTCATGTTACTGCCGATCATGATAGAAATTCAGGTAGAAATCATTGTTTACATGCACATTTTCCCGATCCTTAACCATTTGAATTTTGATATAAAGCTAAACAAAAAAAGTCATTTGACAGAAAGGAAATATTTGTTTTTTCAGGTTTTTTAATTGATTTTCCCTGACTTTTGATGAAAATTTTTATTTTCCCTGATATTTTTATTTTTAACAAAATCCTGAGTATTCCAGGTTTTCCCTGATGATTATGAATCCTGTTCAAGCTTTCCCCCTCCCCCCCCCCACCCCAAATCATACATGTGATTTTTAAAATTAGAAATTAGCTGAAAATTTTTCACTAACATTGTTGGTTGGTTGATTGATTAGTTAAATATTGATAATGTCACTTTCAACAAATTGATGAAATAAATATTTATATGTATAATTTTTAACTATGTTAAGCAATTTCAGAATTTTTTCCTTAACATTAATATATATATATAACTGCAATAACTTTTATATCCACATAAAACATTAATAAAATTCCATGCCAACAGAAAAACAAATTTTTTAAACAAATATAAAATATGATTTTCGTGTATGTACATTAATCATACATATAAAAAAAAAAGTAGCAGTAGCTAATTATCAGTTTCAAACGTGCATAAAACCAACTGAGTATTAATTTTCTTAAATTGATTTGGGAAAAATTTTCCTACCTGAAAAAATTATTCTTATTTTTTTTTTCCATGTTTACACGTTTTGTATAAATATGACAAAAATATTTAGTTTAATTGAGGAAAAATAAAGAGATTCATTAAATTCAGCAATAAAGGTCTAAAAATAATTACATTACATCAGAAATATTGAGCATTTCCATTGCCTTATTGTTTCTAGAATTGATTCATTGATCACAATCCGGGGAAGGGGGGGGGGGAATACAAAAATAATTACAGAGTAAGAAATATTAAACTCTTTGAACTCTACTTCTAGAATCTAATGAAAGAAGTTTAAAATTAATATTATCATTAAGTTGCAGATGGATAAAGATTAGGAAACAAAAGACTTCTCCAGAACATTTGATTGCTGACCACTGGTTGGAGATAAATAAAGGGGGGTGGGGGCAAAAAATAATTACATCAGCAAGTAATATTTAACGATTCTATTTCTTTACATGTTCTAGAATCTCATAAAGCAAGTTTGAAATGAATACTGACATTTATGTTATGGATGGAGAAAGATTGGGAATCTGGAGTTTTCGTAGAACATTTGGGGTTTCTTTTTAAAACGAACGATATCCGCGACATTTTTAAAAACGGAAGATTTCATCATCTGTCCGGAAGACCGGAAGATACGTTAAAAAACCGGAAGTCTTCCGGGAAAACCGGAAAAGTTGGCAAGTATGCATTCTTGATATAATATCGACACAGAATGATTAACAAATAAACTGCAGGCGAAGAATTAGAAAATTAAGTCACTAGTCTGTAGGACCAGTAATTTTACGATTTTACTGGCCTGTTTATCCATTCTATTATATTTTTTACAATATAAAATTTGTAAAACTTTAATAATTGCCATGTAAAATAAATTTATACGGCAAATATGATAATTATTTTTTCATAAATTAATTAAAAAATACAAATGAAATCTTATATAAATCAAAAATTTTTGCTTTAATAAATGAGTTAAATGTCACATATTTAACATTAAATTAAATGAAAAATTACAGAGAATAGCTGATGTTGACAATCCTAATGAAGTACTGCATTTACTAAAGTCTCAACATATTATTCTATGACAGATTTACAGGCAATTTTAGAAAAAAAGAAAATTTAAAGTTTCACTATTCCAGCAAATCGTCGTTAATTTCGTTCCCTGAACTGAGTAACATACAAAACGACACCACATCAATTTTAGAGTTTTTGGATTACTTATATTTCAAAATACATAAAAACATTAAAATATGAGGTCCAAAATTCTCACAAACACCCGAGTTCTTATGCCTACACTATTGATGGAGAACAAAAACTTTCAAACAACTATATATAGGGTATTTCATAAGTCTGGATACACCAAAATATCTCGAAAAGAATGCAAATTCGCTGAACACATTGATTTCAAAAGTTTCATGGATTTAAATGATCTATTAAATGAAGTATTATAAGTGAATCCCCAGGGTCCCTGGGGGCCTCATGTGACACAAACTCAATTTTATTCAAATGAAAATCATATTTTTTCTTTGCAGAATCGTGTTATGCATAAATATTCTGTTTTAAATCATGTATTGCTTTATCTTATTTTGCAGAGTACGGGTCCCCCGATACTTATGTTGGAATAAAAAATCTGAATATCCCAAAATATCTCAATAAAAAAGCAATTCTCACTGGACACATTGATTCCAAAATTTCTATTACATGAAGATAATAAATGGACCCCCAGGGGTCCATTTATTATACATTTTTCTATGGTATCAAGAAGATTAACTACTAGGTGAATCAGTGATAAACCAAATGCATTTCTACTTTTGAATTTGGTCAAAATTACCTTCTTTTCTGTAGTGGGTTCTTCTTCAGTGGGGAGGATGGAAGCTTCTAAATGAGAACTACTTCTAAGTTATTGAACTTTATGGTTATTGTATAAATTTGTGGTTAGACTCAAAAGCTGTAATCATATAGCTAATCAGCTTAATTAATTCTACCATTTAGTCAGTTCGCACCCCGAGAACATCATCACTGAGACTTCTCTTTTTTCCTTTTGGTTTAAGGCCTGACTGCACCTTTTCACTGACAACTATGGACTGTAGGACAATTTTGTTTGACTACAGACTTTCAAGACAAAAAAAAACTCCGACTTTAAATGTTGTATTTTAATAGGTCATATTCAGTGACATGTCACCTCAAGATGTATTACCCAAGAGTAAAAATGCAATTGCCCAAATAGGGGTGGTTTAAATTTTTTCATCTAAAGTATAAATGTCCTGTGTCTAGGGTATAGTGATAGGGTTTGAAAAAATTTAATCATCAGTATAGATGCTCTCAGATTCATTTTTTATTTATTTATTCTCTCAATTTCAGGTAAAAAATTCACAATGACTTTTTAGTAACAACTAACCCAAAACACAAAATAATCCTAAGACTGATTAAAAAGTTCATGATAAAAGTCCTATTAATATCCAAAAACACAAAACTTATACAACTTTTCCTAAACTAAAAAATAAAAGGCATATTCATCAGGTAAGTGAAACATGTGATACAGTCAATTCCCCCGAACAGGCTTTTAAATTTCTCCAAATCAGGTCCCCCCTGAAAAAAGAATCCCCAAAACAATTTCTACTAAGAAAGTAAATTATAAAAATAAATAAATAAATAAATAAATAAATATATTAACAGATTTAAGCCAAGTTTTTTTCTCAAGTAAAGCTCATTTTAAAAAAAAGTCCCCATTTAAAAAAAAAAAAAATTACACACTAGTTATCAGAAAATTTTAAACTTGCAGTAAAGTACTTTAGTGCTGAGGATGTACAAAGGATTTACATTCATTATTTTTTAGCAAAGCAAAGGAGATGGGGAGGGGAGGGGAGGAGGAGGCATGCACCGATTGATTATTGGTCAAATTATCTGAAAAAACATTTTGCTAGTAATAAACAAAATGACAGCAAAAAAATAAATACAAAATTAAAAATCACCTGAGTCGTGGCAGATGTAGGGAAGACGAGGATATGTGTACAGGAAGCATCTTCAGGTGTACTCAGATCACAGGAATTGCAGCTACTGCTAAAGCGATCATCAGGAGTATATTGATCTGCCATCACACGCAGAGCTGAATCAGGCTCTAAGGATACAAGACATGCTGACAAAATGGCAGGTGAATCTGGAGGACATAAAACAGCACATTGGTGGCATAATTCACGTAGCTGACGGCTATACCGCAGTAAGGACTTTCGACTCAGAAGAGAGGCCCAGTCACGAAGTTCACCATGTCCTAATCGTCCGAGCCTGTTGATGACAAGCCGCCAAGCATGGAGACATTTGGATAATATTTCAACAATAAAGTCCAGAAGTTTACGGAGAGCATATTTACGAACTGCAGCTTTTTTTCTACGAGTTCTACAAAAAAATAAATAAATAAATAAAATAATAATAAAAAAAATAATAAAAAAATATCCTTCTATTTACATACATATAATCATTAAAATTTGTTTAAATGATCTTTATGAATGAGCATAATAAATAAGTAAGCATTTTATTAACAATAAGTTATTTATTCAGGGGTTGATCCAGGCAAAAATTGGGTCCCCTTTGCTGCCCCTTCACAAAATTCCACATCAAAAAAGGGGACCCTTCACAAAATTCAAATCCATAAAAGAGGACCCTTCACAAAATTCAAATTTATGAAATGAGCCCTTCCCAAGATTTTGTTTTACAAAAATAATGTTTTTATAAAACGTTTCCCTGTTTTCAGTATTTTTTTTAATTAATTGGTTCAATGAAACTATGTTAATTTGATGTTAAACATTATTTAGAATGACTGTTAAAATTGAAAGTTTTATACATGATATATATTATTTATCTTTTCACAAAAATAAATAAAAATTTCACAAAAATATTTTATTTTTCACAAAAAGGGGACCCAAAAATTAAAACCTGGATCGACCCCTGTTATTATGGGGGAAAAAAAAAAAAAAGAAGAATTTTGTAAGTAAAATCAAATTGCAAAAAGATATAACAAGTCTTTATTCAGTACATTCCTCCATTAGGCAATAAAAAATTATCTATGATTGAATGTACTTCCCCCTAAATTTATTCATGTGCATATATATATGTGTGTGTGTGAGTGTATACATGAATAAAATCATGTATATGAAGTTATATACAAACATTTGTCCTGAGTGAGTGAGTGACCGACTGATTCATCATTGAAACAGTAGTGGCATTAGAAATCCCCCGACAGGGGGACACCACCTCCTCGACAGGGGGGCACTATATATAGAGAGAGTTTATTAGATGGATATTTATCAAAAACTGCAATATCACTAATAATATTACAGTTAATATTTGTACCATTCCATTTGTTGGTACTCCTCGTGGTTTTGGAGGTCATCATGCCATTCTCTGTGTGTATAATGTTTTCTTTCCACAGAAAAAAATATGTGCAGAGTGCCTGAAGGAAAATTCTTAAGAAAAAATTAATCTTTGTATCCGTTGATACAGTCAAATTTTCCTAAGGGGGCAGAAAATTGGCTCTCCAGATAGGTGGCCTTTCAACAGACGTTGTCTTCCTATTCACGAAGTAATTACAGAACAGCAGTGCCATCTATCAGCTCATATGCACCTAAATTGATTCAGTACATTGTTTTAAAATGGCCCCCTCATACACCAAGTTTTATGTAATTATATATGATAGAATCTCATATATAGCCTTCCCATTCACGGAAAAAATTGAAACACTGGAGCATCGTCTATCTGGCTATGTAAGCTGAAACTGATTCTACATAATGTTTCATAATGGCCCTGTTACATACAAAGTTATTTGCCATAATATAGAATAGAAACTGAGATATAGCCTTCCACTTCTCAGGGAAAATAGCAGCAGAGCAGTGCAACTTATCAGCCAATATGCACCTAAATTAAGTTAAGCTGATGTTTCATAATGGCGCTCTCACATATCAAGTTTTGTTCGAGTAAGCAAAATAGAACCTGAGATATAGCCTTCCATTAATTGAAAGAAATAGCAGTACAGCAGCGCCACCTATAAGGCGATTTGGGCAAAAAGTTAATAGACACTAATTTATGTCATGATGCAACTACATACAAATTTATATGTAGTTCTGTGCAGTAGGTCTTGAGATACAGTTAGAACAAAATTTTTGTCACTCATAGATAGACGGACATTTTCTAAAAATATCACAATATAAATGTGTTTTGGACCTCTCAAAACATGTATATTCACGGAAAACCGGAAGCTGAAAATTTGTACGAATCCAATACTTTCTTCTATTGAATATAGAATGCAAAAACTGGAATGCTCCAAGTTTGTAAAAGGAAATAAAAAATGCTGCTATAAGGAGAAAAACTGAAACCGACAGGTTTTAGGAGTTAGGTTTAGGGGTTAGGAAACTGGAAGCTGAAAATTTGTACGAATCCAATACTTTCTTCTATTGAATATAGAATGCAAAAACTGGAATGCTCCAAGTTTGTAAAAGGAAAAAAAATGCTGCTATAAGGAGAAAAACTGAAACCGACAGGTTTTTGGAGTATGCCCCAATGGGGGGTCACGGATTCCTCAATGGGGAGCCTGTGCCCCCCAGCCCCTTAGCTGGTGCCACCCCTGCATTAAAAGCCCAAACTCTTGCACCTACAAATATGAAATTTGGTGAAAACATTTCTTCCATATATATATACACCCACCCACTATGAAGAAATTTAACAAAATTCACTTCCTCAATGGAGTGAAGGGGGGGGGGGGGGCATAATGTGATTACATACACTCTCTCATATCTTGAAGAAAAAAAAGCTGATATCAGTCAGAATTTTTTGCTTTTAGCCCATTAAACAATTAAACGCTGCCATATGAATCCCACCAAAAATTATTAAATTTTCATATGTTTTGTGTTTCAATGTGCATTTTTAATCATATGTAGTTGAAAAAATTATTAAAAAAAAAGGGGAGGCAGTTTTCGGTTTTTATCAAATATCTTGAAAACTATAGAATTTAGAGAAAAAAATCTCAATTACAAAATTAATCTACGTAAAATTTCCTACAAAAATGTCTATTAATTATGTTTTCTTAGAAGGCAGGTTGTTCTTTTTTTTTTTTTTGTGAAATGTTTTTAAAGATATAAATAACTATGCTAGGATTATAACCATATTTATATATTTACACAACTAAATAATAGTAAACCAGCAAATGTTAGAAAATATTGCATTCAAACAAACTAAAAACATTTTTATTTATCATAACAAACCATAATATAATATACATATACACAAGTAAATATATATCACATTGATGTGCTCACATCAAATTTTATCAACCCCAAAACCAACCTGAACCCACAATAGAGTATTTGGATGACCTGCACACGACCCAAAAAGCGAAAACTAAATAAAAAATAATAATTCGTCTAAAGGTCACACAAAACTAAGTTATAAATTTCCATTGCAACGTAACTGATAAACTTTTTTAGAAGTAAAAATGTAATTACTAATACGCTAAGTTAAAAGCTTTAAAATCTGAAAACTAGATTAATAATTAATTTTTAACTATTTATGTGTGTTGTGTACCTCAAGTGTACAAAAATGGGATTCAAGTTTAGTGTTTATAGTTTATTGTTTAATGCTCATATTCTTAAATAATAACTTTACATTTCTTTGTTAATTGCTTTTGTCTCACATGTTTTTTTATTTTATCAAAGTAATTTGGGTACATGTATTTATAAACATTGGCATATATAGTATGTTTACATCAGTTATACAGTGATAATTAAATCAAACAAATTTCTGTTTATTATGGTAAATTTTTTTTGAAAGGTGATCTCAAGTCAACCTAACTCGTTGAAAATTAAACCTGACCCACAGGGAAAACAATTCAGTCAACCCAACCTGAACCACAAGAAAAGAAATTTATTCAACCAGACCTGCTGCTCACAGGACTCTAATCAACGACCTAATTTCAGGACCTTTTCTTAATTTTCATGACCTATTGCTCAATTTCAAGACCTTTTTACGACTCTCATGACCTAGTAGATACCCTGTTTAATTAAAATATAAATTGGTGAGTATGTTATATATAGTGAAAGTTACTATAATTTTTATTGTGAAAAGGACCCATGAAAGTAGAGTGGTAAATCAAACTATATATAGATAATGATGTTACGCACTAAGTAAATTATTTAGTTGAAAATGTTCCATAGATACTTAATGAATCTCAAATGTGACTTAATATACAAAGTAGAATTTTTATACATTGCAATTTACTGGCTCAAACTATTTAAAATTTGCCTTAGTAATGTTAAATTGTTTGAAACATTAAAAGCAAATAAATATTTGGTAATGCAATCTTATCATTTATAGTTCTTTAAAGAAATATATATCCAAATATATCCAAAGAAATTTGGATATATTACGATCTATTAAAGGACATACAACTTGAAAAGACATGATTTACACTTATGATTTTTCCCTTTTGGTTATTTAACAACTTCAATTTAGATTAATTTAAACAATCTTTAATCAACGTGAACCAATAAGTAGGAACAGAACAAAACATTTAAATTAAACAATGATTACCTGTTTGGAATTTCTATGCAGATACAGGTGATTTCTAAAATATCACCTTTATCATCTGAGCAACTAGCAATTAACCATCTTTGATCTTCTGTCAAACAATATGTACAATATAAAATACTGGACTTTTCACGTCTGTCACCAAACATTTCACCAAGTTCAGTTTGTTTATCTTTCTGTGGAGCTAAAGTAAAAGCCTTACTTGATGGGGATTTGATAATGTTATTACGAGTCTGAAAAAAAAAATGTAGCTATTAATACATATAACAAATTTAGAAAAGTTTTAATAAGAATTTTAATAATAATAAAAAATAAAATAAAATAAATAAAGCTTTTTTTTTTTTTTTTTTTTGTTAAGTTACCAAAATGAATGAATGATCAAAGAAAACGTATAATATTGAAATATTTTATAAATTTATTTCTTAAAGATATGGTGGATCTAAATATACAAACAATAAAGTTCAGAATCTAATATTAAGGAAGACAATGAAAATTTGGTTTATATTAAATTCTATGTATAAATTTTTTGAAAAGAATCTAATATTAAGGAAGACAATGAAAATTTGGTTTATATTAAATTCTATGTATAAATTTTTTGAAAGTGAAAATTTTTTAGATTGTTACAATCATTCATTAAACAAAAAATTAGAATTCAAAAACTAGATTATTCAAATTTTAAGCTAGAAAAATGCATAAAAAATTGATTTAAACATTTACCTGACAAGCTAAGTCTCCTTTGTATAAAAATGCTTTACGATTTAATGGAAATTGTACTTTGAAATTAGTTGTAACTTATGCAAGTAAGAAAAAAGTTTACTTCTAGAAATTCTTTTTGAAAGTTTATAGCTCATTTTGTCATAAGAAATCATAAGCAAATTAAAATTCAATAGAATGAACGACACTTGCCCAAGACATCATTGAAAATTAAGATACAATGTGTTTAAAAGGCTACACCCTCCCCCTAATCAGATGAACAAGAAAACATGTTCTACCACTGCATAAGACACATTAAAAGAAAAAGGAAAGAATACACATATAACCAATAAATGGCGAGAAAAAGCGACAAAAAGGAATAAATAAAGATTAAACAATAAAAAAGTATTTACCAAATACAGAAAAATAAATCCAGATTAATAATAATAATAATTACATTAGGAAAAAGTTTGCAGCTAATGAAGATACATGCAGTCTTTTGAATTACTAATATAACAACTCAACTTAAGTTTAACAACAAACTCATCAATTTCGAATGATAGTTAGAATGACATAAATTATTGAAAAATACATTAATATTATTTAATTTAAGCATTTGTCAAATAACTATGTATTTTATTATTTTTGTCTAGTACTATATTTTGGTAAGTTCTAACATAATAAACATGTGTATAGCAGATCAAATTGTTTTTAAAACATTATTTGTTAATTCAGTTATTGAACATTTATTAACTGAAACATCCATTCATATAAATTTAGCATGATCAAATTGATCTTTCACACACATATAGCACAATTTTCCCCCCACCATTTCACTCCTTTTGTTACTATATAATGAACAAATAAATAAATAAATAAATAAATAAAATAAATAAAATAACTATAAAGGTTGTTATAGTAAAATTAAAAATCTATTTTCTGTTTTAGGTATAATAACAATTAACAAACTATGACTATGAAATTTATAGTTAAATTATTTTACTTTGGATAAAATAATTGGTTATATGGATTCATTATTATTTAAATAGCTAATGTGTTTTCATTTAAATTTACACATTTTTTTTTTTCAATATTGATGCAGCTTCCAAATAGGTTCATGTACCAAATACACATGAATATATTTCATGAGATATTTAATATATTTGTATTCTGACTGCAGTATAGTATTTCTGAAGTGATTTTTATTTTATTTGAAAGTAGTATTGAATTTCGCTGAAGAATTTGCACATTAAAAAAAAAAAAAAACTCTTTTTTTAAGGTAGAAAAGAATTCATCGGGTAATTTTGCTAGACTTTTGAGCAGGAGTATATTAAACATATAAACAAACAGTATTAGTACAAATGTTTTTTATACCTTTTCTTTCAGAACTGAAGAATTTAAAAATTGAATAGTTAATTTAGATAACTTACATCTCTATTCTTTAAGAATATGTCTTGTGCAGCTGCTGGGCCAAATCCTGTTAAAGATTTTGCAACAGTTTGATGAACAAATACCTGGTGACAATGAGAAAATACAGAAAATGCTAAAGCTTTAAGTTGATCTTTATGCTTTTCACTGCTTTCCATTGCTCCAAGACTCAATATGTTATCTAAAGGTACCAGCTGTGAGAGAGAGAAAAATTACCCTTTTTAAAAATGGCATTTATACTGAAATTTCATAGGCACACTCTTTTGCATCATAAGGAAATATGAAAAGAAGCAAAACCCTACCCCCTAGTGATCAATAAAGTTGAGTGTATGCATATGGCTCCATTGTAGAGTCCTGCACAAGTTGGGTAACCCAACAGGTAAATTTTACATCAACTTAAAACCCGACAAAAAATTTTTCATCAACCCAAGACCCGACCTGAACCCGCAGCCTTTATACCCAAAAACTGAATGAAGATTACTAAGTAATTCATCTATAAATCATGCAAAACTCTTTTTAAATTATAAAACAACATGAATTTTCATTGTCACAGAGTTCGTAAATTATTTTAAAAAGAATTTAAAATGTAATTACTAACTGTATTAGCTTAAAAATTTAAAAATCTGAAAAATGTACTTCAATTTAAGTGTTAGTAATTTATGGTTTAATACTTATATTCTGAAATAAAATAAAATAAAAATAATTATAAGATAAACTTTTTATAAACCATGTTTTTAAATTTTCTGTTGAATCATAGCTATTAAACTAACTACATTAGCACTTTATCAATGCATATGAAATTTTATATATAATTTTATATTTGAATCCCAGTTACATATGAAAACACTATACGTGGTTTACATAATATTTTCTTTCATGTTATTTTCTACATTTATTTGATTTATTCGATCAACCATAAAATGACAACAATTTCGTGTCAAATATAATATTACAATGTGCTATGATCGGTTACGTCTATCGGTTGAGACAATTTTTGGGGTTATACTAGTAGCTGAGTTAGTTAATAATAATTGGTATATAGAAAAATAAATAATGAAATATGTAAACCTGATCATGGTACAGCATTAATATATCCCCCTTGGCGACTTTTGAAATTTTATTGCCACTTTAGACAAAAATAGATACTTTATGCGATTATTTTTTATGTTTCTTTCTTTTCTTTTCTTTTACTTTACCTGTGCTTTTTCTTTTCTTTTTTTCAATATTTTATAATTTATTTATATTTTTGATGCGCTACTTGGCAATAAGTAAATAAGGATTATCAATAAGTAAAGCTCTTTAATATAATGCTGAATTAGCTTTCATGCTAAGCGTGATTCATCCGTGCCAAAAACATACTATTTAAACAAAAGGAAAAAAAAAATCTAAAATTGAGGTATATTATTATTATTGATAATGACGCCAATTTTTGTGAGATGCATAATTTAACTTTTTACAATTTTTTGACGCTCACGTTTAATTAAATGTATTTATTTTTATGTCAAAAGAAAATGAACTTGTAATCTTTTTTTTTTTTGGCAACAATTAAATTATAGCTAATATTTTAATTTATTATAAGAAAACTATTCAAAAATTGGACTTCGAAGTATCGGGTTGTGAGCTATTGTGAAAGTTTCAAATGTCTAGCTAGAAGGGAAGGTAGTTAAAATTCCATTACAAGATTTGTACCGGACAAACAAACACACACACAAACAAACAAGAATAGAAATTAATAATAACATAATTTTTTTTTTGAGATCTGATACCATTCTTGCATATTCTTACGTAAAATGACCTCCTGAATCCGAATATGACTCCCATTTTGCCCATCACCCACTGTTTTCTAGATACACCACTCTCTCCCTCAATTTCTTTCCCTGTTCGATAATTTTATGACCATGAATTTGATTTGAAGAATGAAAAAATAATTAATTTAACAACTAAAAACAAAAAATATATAAAGTTTAAAAAATAACATTAATAACAGATTAAAAAAATTTAAGATATGTAATGCATTATTTCAGTGGCAAATCCCCCCCCCCCCCAAAAAAAAATAATAATAATAATAATAATAATAATTTCCTTTGTCGCTGTCCCTTCCCTTGTTTTACATTTAACGGTTAAAATAATCCTCCCTCCTCCTAAAAATCAAATTTATAGCCATAAAATCACCAAAAAATGATAAAAATAGGGGGCCATTCCAAAAAAACGGTAGGTGATACAGCAAAATGGACGTCATATTCGGATTCAGGAGGTCATTTTACATAAGAATATACTGAAATAGTGTCAGAAGTAATTTTCATGCGGAACAGTGTAATTTGGGTAGCATGTATTTCATTCACATTTAAACATCTGCTTTCTTACGATCACTTTAAATTCATACAATCAGCAAATTAGCCTTCCTTCGGTTGTGGTTTTGGTGCAGTGTTTATTTGTTCTAGAGAAGACGATAAAGAATATAATCTGCCTTGATGGAATTCATTTCCTAAATGTGTTTATTTTACATTTTCTTTTTTTATTACCATGTTTTTATTAACTTCTGTTCTTGTTTGTTTGTGTGTTTGTTTGTCCAGTACAAATCTTGCAATCTATTTTCAACTAACTTCCCTACTAGCTAGACATTTGAAACTTTCACAGTAGCTTAAAACCCGGTGACAAAACAATATTTCGAAGTCAGATTTTCGAATAGATTTGTTTTAAATAATTAAAATATGAAAATAATAAGCTCCTAATAGCAATAAAAATAGCCATTAAAATATTAGCTATAATTTAATTGTTGACAAAAAAATTTACGAGTTCATTTTCTTTCGACATAAAAATAAATACATTTATTTAAACACAAATGTTAAAAAATTATAAAAAGTTAAATAATGCATCTGAAAAGGAAAAAAAAAAAAAAAAAAAATTGACGTCATATTATCACTTTAAAAAATTTATACACATTGATAAGTGCTAATGTATGATGCTAATATAAGTTGCAGGGATGGAACAGCGTGATCACCACTTTGGAGCACTTAAAATACCATTTTGGAGCAGCTAAATATCAATTTTGGAGCATATCGGAGCAGAATAATTATGGATTTGGAGCATATCGGAGCAGAATATTTATGGATTTGGAGCATATTGGAGCAAAATAATTATGGATTTGGAGCATATCGGGCAAAATAGTTATGGATTTGGAGCAAATTTACTATCAGTCTGGAGCACATTGTCAGAATAATCTGAGTTCTTGTTTTTTGAAAAATTAAAAATTCTGCAAAAAATTTTAACTATTCTTCCACTTAGTTACTACATAAAAATGAACATCTCAACATCATATGTAAAATAAAATACATTTTGAAAATGTTCAGCAGAAATGGGCGAGGGAAATTTCTTAAACTTGTACCACGATATATACAAAAGAAAAGCTAAATTGTAGGTAAGCATCGAATTTTCAGTTACTATTAGGTGTACTGAATATTCCTTATTCAGTAATAATCGAATATTTAGTGCATACCTATTCAAATGAAACTTAATTACAAGAACAAGAAAATTGATGTGAAAATGATTTGAATGCTCTAACTCCAAATTTATACAAAAATTGTATTTTTTTTAACCAAATCTTAATTTTTAGGATAATAGTAAAATAAATGTATGGGTAATTTTAATCATTTAGATATTAGAGAAAGTAATAAAACTGAATTTATGATAAACTAATCCTTGTTATTAAGGATGGAAAAGGATTGAAATCGTACGACATTAACCCTTTATATCCCAAATTACCTTATTTTTGGAAAAATAGTTTGAAAGTTTATTATATTTCTTTATGCATGAGAAACATCTCATATTAAATTTAGCTTAAATTATAGCTTAACTATAGGGAAAGCTTAAACTATAGAGACTCTGAAGTTCCAATGAAATTCTGTAGTAAATTTACGCTATATTCATATTGAGAAATTTTTTTGATGGGACTTTGAAGTCCCAGTGGAATACAAAGCGTTAAATTTAATTTTAGTGCAAACTGACAGTGATGCACTTTTCTGAAACTTTTTTCTTTTTTTTTTTTTTAAATAATCTGGTGTGTCACTCACACGACTTTCTCTTACCCTGAAATTTAATACTATAAATACAGGTTGGAGATTAAGAGATAAGATAACGAGTACTGTTATGTAAACCTATGTTAAACAATTCATATTAGGCTTCGGAAGAGTTTTATATGATAATTAGTTCTGTGTGAGGGGGGCTACCGCCCCCCTCAACCCCCCGTTTCATTAATGCATCTACATTTATATAGAATTTAATTCGGTTATTAAAAAATATTTCTCTTTTTGAAAAATAATTTATTAAAATTATTTAAAAAAATTATCTTTTATGATAAGGCAGACGATTTCCATATTAGAGAAGTACTTTAACACCAAATATCCAAAAAAAAGTCCATTTTATTCTCAATATTAAAAAAAAAAAAAAAAAAAAAGAGTACGATTTTTTTTCTAAGTTTTTTTTTTCGTTAAAAGTAAAAAAAATCGATAACTTTGTTTTAAATTATCGCAGATCGATGGTTCAACCATTCGTTTTAAAGGTATTTTCGAGCTCTTTTGAAAGATACCCATCATGAAAATTTACTCCCCTCGAGGGGGGACTTCCCCCCCAGGGGGGGAGGCGAGGCTCCTACATACACAAAAAAATTTTCCCAGTTAACTGTCTCTATTACAAAAAATATATATTTGTTTCATTTGGTTTAGTGCAGTCTATAGACATTAAACTCTATTTTCCTGCAATTTCCCCCATAGACGTAATGTATTAGAATTCTCTTGATTGTCCCTGTACACGAACCATTCACTTGATCTTAACGAAAAGCTTACTGTAGCATCCCTATATGATACACATTTAGAATACGAAGTTTGAACTTTCTGCCATAATTTGTTTTTGAGATATGCTGATAACAGACAGACACACAGACATACAGACATACACACAGACCATTTGCTAAAAACATGATTTTCGTATTCAGGGGACCTCCAAACGTGTAAATATAACAAAATCTCGCGTTCGAAAATTTGAGCCAAAAACAATACTTTCTCTACCTTATGGGTAAGAGAAAGTAAAAAAGGAGTTTATCATGTGTGTGTGGTAGTGGAGGGGGGGGGGAATAAATAAATAAAAAAATTATAACTGCATTAAAATATTACACACATATATACATTTTGACATAGAATAAATACTGCATTTAAAAAATAAATAACAAAATATTCTAAATGAATAAATAATCTCACATAAAACAAAATTCTTGTACTTTTGTAATATTTTTGAAATTATGTAAAAACTGTTTTTATAACTTTATTACAATTCAGACTTGTACTTACAAGTATTTTAATTTGATTTGCAAAATATGCGTTAATTTTGCGGCCGATAGCCGAAATATTGAATAGTTTCCCAATAAATGGTAAAATGTTTAGGTTTAATATAAATTTATTAATTAAATACGCCATTTTTATCATAAATCGACAAAATTCGCGATATTTTTTACCGCCGATTGCCGAAATACGTAATTATTTCGCTGTAAATAATTGCTAACATATACTATAATTTTGTTACTCATTGAAAAAAATTATACTTTTTTCATAGCTGATTTCCGAAATTCGCGATATTTTTGCTGGAATTTTCCGTTTTCCAAAATTTTACGTTTAATTACCATTAATTAATTAAATATACTATTTTTCCTTGTTAATCGGAAGAATTCACGATATTTTTACAGCCGATCGCCGAAATATATAATTATTTCGTTGCAAATTTTAAAAAATTACGTTTACCGCGAATAATTGCTAATACATACCATAATTTTGTTACTGATTGAAAAAATTCATACTTTTTTCATTGCTGATTTCCGAAATTCGCGATATTTTTGAGGCAATTTAGTAATAAATAGTCAAAATTTTACGTTTAATTACCATTAATTAATTAAATATGCTATTTTCCTTCGTTAATCGGCAGAATTCACGATATTTTAACGGCCGATTACCGAAATACGTAATTATTTCGCTGCAAATTTATAAAATCTACGTTTAATAGCAAACAATTGCTAATATACACCATAATTTTGTCACTAATTGATAAAATTCACGCTTATTTTAAAAGCTGATCGCTAAAATTCGCAATATTTTTGCGGTCAATTATATCGAAAACGGGGTCAATTATTAACGAAATATGCAATTATCTGGCTGGTAATCGGTGAAATTTGTGTCCTATTCAAAGCTACATCCCCAAATACTAAACAACTTTGCCGTTAATCGATGAAATTCACACTTTTTTCAAAGCTGAACCCAGAAATATGTGAAAATTTTGCAGATGAATTCAAAAAAGCCGGATTATTTCACAGCTAATTGTCAAAAATGTACGTTTCGCCGGAACTCTCCTAATCGATAAAAAATTGCGCTTTTTTTTTTTTTTCCCCACAAAGCGGATTCCTAAAATATGTTATTATTGTGCGGCTCTTTGCCGAAACACGCTATTATTTAGCTACTAATATATGAAAATCGCGTTCTTTTGAAAGCTGAATCTCAAATACTCAACAATTTTGTCGCTAATCAGTGAAATTTGCGCTTTTTTTTTTCAAAGCAGAATCTCGAAATAAGGTATAATTTTGTAGATTTCGGAAATACGGGATCGTTTACCCACAAAAATCAAAACTTACATTTTATATCCTATTCTTTGGCTGCTAATCGACAATTTTTTTTAAGCTAATTTCTGTAATTCGCGATATTTTTGTAGCTGATAACAAAAAATATGCAATCATTTCGCCGCTAATTAGCAAAATTTATGTTTAATCACGATTAATTGCTGAAATAGGCTTTATTTCGATACTAATCTATGAAATTCTTCCTTTTTTCAAACATGATTAGAAATACGGAATTATTTTATAATTTATTGCTAATTTTTAAAATTCCGTAGCAAAATTCTTTTTTTTTTATTATTATTTGATTACTGAAATATGCCATGTTTTTGCGGCTGATTTATAAAATACGTAATTTTCTCGTGCGACTTTTGTGATGAATTTATTTTAAATCCGTCGATTTTTGTGAGAGTCCCGTTTTCAAATCCGAAAATTTCTTAAATTTACCCATGCACTAAATAAACTTAGCTATCGCGTATTCTGTTATCCCAGCAAAAAGCACAGAAAGTTTTCTTTTTTTTCCAACGGTAGATACTTGGCCCGTTAAAGTTCGGAGTTTTCCACGATTTTCTCCGAAACTTACGCGAATACGGACTAAAACACTTAAGAAAATTCCCCACCTCCTCCGTTAAAGGTCTGATTTTACAGTGATTTTCTCTGAAACTCGCATGATTATGGCGTAAGACCCTTCAGAAAGTCTCTTACGGAGAACATTTTTTCCTGGCCTAGAATTTTTGCGTTATCAATCGGCCTTAAATTTCAATAGCTTTGAATCCATTATTTATTTAGATAAATAATCGAAATAAACATTTTTTTTCCCCCTCAGAAAGTTTTATTTTTTAACGACTTTTTACTCATTAAGATAACTGTATTGTTTAAATAAAAATGAAAATACTGCATAATCATAGCTTTCAGTTTCTTTCTTCCCCCCTTAAAGCACACTCTTAGCAATGTAAACAAATACTTGTTCCGAGTTAGTAATATTTATTTGGATTACGCAATGCCCTGCACTGGAATTTTTTCTTCTTAACGATTTATTTATGAGTAGTTCTTCCGACAGATTATAAAAGTAATTAGATTTGATTTTTTTTTTTTCCCCAACAGATGTTGAAGCGATTTCATAGATAAAAAATAAAATTCAATGAATCATGTTTCATGCGGCAACTGTTTGTAATGAAAAATTTGATAAGGATCGGACCGCGATTTCCGCCGTGTGATGTGTGAAAGAGAAAAAAAAAAAAAGAAAAAGAAAAATAGGATTTGTAGTAAGAGTTTTTGAAATATAAGAAATAAGGAAATATATAAGCTCAGTACACCCTGCTTAAAACGAAATCGCATCGATGTTTTGACGCAAAAACGGAGTTCAAAACCTCGGTTTCGGCGCGAAAATAAAATATCGAAAGCCATCATTTGGCACAAAAAAATTTTAAGCATTTTGGCGCAGGCGGGCGCAATTTTACGGCAAAACGACTTTTTTGGAGCAGGTTTGCGCAGAGGTACCGAATTTGCGCAGTCTGGCGCAATTGGCGCAGCTGTTCCATCCCTGAAGTTGTTCTAAAAGCAGCAATATTTTATTTTTAAAACCAACTTTTTTTTTTTTTTTTCCATTATTATTAGTTTACTGAACTGAGTCAGCATACTTAAATATTGCTTATATATTATTTTATATCCCCACATATTTTATTATTGATTCATCAGAAAATTTAAAAACATGGTATATAAAAAGTTTTTTTATCTTATAATTATATTAATTAAATCACAACAAGTATTTCCCCTGTATTTGCTGTATATAAAAGTGTAGATGGAAAAAAATTCAAAATTTCGTTAATATAAAAGCGTGGATTAAAATTCATTGAAAATAAAGGTATCTTAATGTAAATTGAGAAATAATTTAAATTCCCAGAACTTAAAAACGAGGTTATATTGTATTTCTGTAAAAAATATTAATAATAGTCAATATAGTACTTTCCAATTTTCATACAATTTCTACAAAAGATCTGTATTAGATTTGCTGAAGAAAAGAAAATGTGTATGCGGATATTTTTTTTACGGATACGAATATGGAGCTCTGATACATGTCTAAAATCAGTTATAGTGCTATAATTATGTCTACAAATTTTTGCTTACAATTGTAAAAAATTTTTTGAAAGATGTTTTCAAGTCGACCCGACTCGTAGAAAACTAAACCTGACCTGAACCCAAACCCAACCTGTATGAAAAAAGATTCAGTCAACCCGACCTGCAAGTAAAAAAAAAAAAAAAAAAGCTTTCAACCTGACCTGAACCAGACCCGCAAGAAAAAAATAATTGCTAAGCTGGACAGGTAAAATTGGGTTACCCGACCCAATGCAAGACTCTACTCCATTGATAGTAACCAAGAAAATTGAGAGTAATATATACCATAATGATGCAAATGGATTAACTGAAATGTTTCAGATCAATTAAACAATTGTTTAATCCAAACAGAGCATGCAAAATGCTAATTAAGCTACCCATTCACTATTCAAAAGCATAAAAGCTGATAATATAACTTTATATAAAAAAATTTCAATGAATTATAAACACATGACACATCATAAAAACAGAAACAATTTTGCAACAGGGACTGAAATAGATTACAATGAACAGATATCTTTAAATTTAATATATATATATATATATATATATATATATATATATATATATATATTGTATTTTTACCTACCTGCAATTGTATATTGTTTCGTATGTGTTCAGGTAGAAATTGCAGCATATGTGTGTATGAGCGTAGCAGCCCAAGTGTAGCCAAGCGATACACATCTGGATCAGCAGACCCATGTGTGAAAGGCTCTACTACATAGATAACTATAATTGGTATTTGTTGACTTTCTTCACTATCAGATGTTTCTGTATTAGTACTGGCAGCAGGAGTTACAGAAGTTTCAGAACAAGCAGTAATATCAGGTTTGACTTCTGATGATTAGAGAAATACGTATTCAAAATATAATATGACAAAATATACAGCATTGACAATGTACAATTCATCAAATAATTTTTTTTTAAATGAATAGAGGGTACGATAAAATATTAACTTATTATTCTTTAAACTTAGAGATTTATTTATGTATTATATACATATTAGTATATACAGTACAACACTTTAAATCCAGAATTCTAAAAACTGGAATTATCCAAAATTCAGACACTAAAATTTTTATTTAATCTTTGTTTTCTAAAATGACGACAGATGGCACCACCACATAAACGTGAAATTTGTAATTTTTTTTAAATTCCAAAAACATCTATATTTAAAGTAATATGCAATTGGATTTTCAGCTGTAAGAACCAAATGGATCAATGTTTCATTCATCCAAAAATATAGTTTTTCCTTACAATGAATTACAAAATAGCACTTGTTCACAGTCCATCGTTTTGGATTTCTTAAATTTTGATTTTCACTTATGATTATTTGTTGCGTGAATGCGTGAAAAAATAAAAAAAAAAGTAAAAATATATGTTGTAAGCGAATAAAAAAAAATAAATAATTAAAAAGGTGGCTGTTTTTTAAACTACTGATTAACTATTAAAAAAAAAATTAATAGATTTAATATATACTTTTTTTGCAATCACAAAAATATATATATCAGTCTTTAAGAAAAGAAATTTTATTACTTTCTTAATAGAAGAGACTAATTCTACTGGACTAATTCTACTAAAACTGGTATACGAGTATAACCCTATCAAAAATGACGGAATGTGAAATCAATGAACGTAGTGAATCAACGAAGGCTTTGCCTGCTTCGCTGGTCACTACATTTAAAGGAAACTCTTTTATATTGCTTTATAAAAAAAAAAAAAAAAAAAGCATGAAATTGTTCAAAAGCTCGCTTTCTGTCCCCGCTGCCTTCGGCAGCAACCCACTCATTTGCAGACTCTCGGGTGCCTGTGACAATAGCTTACCAGTGGGCTTCCATTTGGGTGCTTATCAGATGACAGTTTCGAAACGGACAGTATAAAAAAAATTGAAGTAGCAATTTTATTCATTTTAAGTAAATTGGAGTGTAAAGGTTGATATTTTTATTTACCAACTATATGAAAAATACCAGAACCGGGAATCGAACCCGGGCACCTCCGCTTAACGCACGAATGCTCTGCCACTGAGCTACCCTGGCTGACAACCAGCTAGGCATTTTTCACATAATATTTGTTGGCGAAGTCACCAAGTCTGCAAACGCAGGATATAACAGGTGAAACAATAATAATCGTAGCATGGAGTTGTGCTACAATTATTATTGTCTCACCTGTTATATCTGCGTTTGCAGACTCGGTGACTTCGCCAACGAATATTATTTCGCCAATGAGTTATTTTTCTAGTGTGAACCCTCTATACATTAGGAAAATTTCTTCTATATTTTCCTATACAAATTCCCACCGAATAATTTATTTATCAAAATTACTTTCTATCATGATTCTAGTAATACTTTCTATTTCAATTTTTCTATCATCATTTTCATCTCAGAAAAAGTATAACACTAAATGTTGAAAGAAAGCTAATTTTGTGCACTATAAATCACATGAGAATTTTTTTTTTTTTAAATTAAAAAATCAATAACTTTATTTTAAAGTATTGCACACCTATAATTCAAACATTTATTTAAAAGGTTTTTATGATTTCTGTTGAAAAGACAATACATAGAAAATATGCTATGAAACTTTATTATAATAAAGGGTACGAATCATATAATAATTATACCTTGTGGTTCTGTTTTAATCGTAATTTGCTCTTTTTCTAATCCTTCTGTACTGGTAGCAGTAGGAGCAGTCGAGGATTTATCAGCTGGTTTAGGAGATGGAGAATCTAACAGACTGCTATCTAGAGGCTGAGTTGATAAGTGAGGAGCTACAACATAAACATAATTGTAATATTAACTATAATCATGGCAATTGACAGAATAAATTAAAATTTTGACGGAAATTTTTAAATTGGGGTATAATTATTATTTTTCAGAGTACAAAAAAGAAAAGAAATAGGTGATTAGCAACACACACACACACACACACACACACACACACACACACACACACAAAAAAAAAAGGGGGGGGGGGGGAATTTAAAGATTGTAAAATATGACAGATATACATCTTCGAGATGGGCGCTATTTCACGTAATAGAATAAATAATAATAATATTGCATTGTAGCCTATTAGCATGGTAATGTATTAATAAAAATATCGCATTAAAAAATATATATATATATTATCAACTTTATCTCTGCACACGAAATAGACGAGGAATTTCTGGCAATATGCCAAAAGAATAGCATCAGATAACTTTTCCTTTGCATAATAAATGTTCTAAAACAAAACTGCAAACACTATCCCATACTTGCCAACCAATTTTAATAAAAAAAGGGAAGATCTTTGTTGAAAAACCAGAAGATTTCATAAAAAAAGGGAAGATTTTTTTTTTTTTCTCTGACGTAATAAACAATACAGTTTTACAATTTTAATATTTAGAAGCAAGCTATAAAAACGTTTTACTATAGATTGATTATACTAAATATATAAAAGGTTTAAATGAAGTTATTCCTCCTCAACATATAAATATCTACAAAACAGAATCTGTAAGAAATTTCTTTAACGATAGACAAAAAACTTAGTTAAGTTAAAGTATAACTAATATTTTAAATAAATTTTTGTGTATGTACATTAATCATACATATAAAAAAAAGTAGCAGTAGCTCACTATCAGTTTCAAATGTGCATAAAAACAACTGAGTATTAATTTTCTTAAATTGATTTGGAAAAAAATATTCCTACCTGAAAAAATTATTCTTCATTTTTTTCCCCATGTTTAACATTTGGTATAAATATGACAAATATTTAATTTAATTGAGGAAAAATACACAGATTAATTCAGCAATAAAGATCTAAAAATAATTACATACGTGAGAAATATTGAGCACTTCCACTGCTTTATTGTTTCTAGAATTGATCATTGATCACAATCCGAGGAGGGGGGGGGATACAAAAATAATTACGGAGTAAGAAATATTAAACTCTTTCAACTCTACTTCTAGAATCTAATGAAAAAAGTTTGAAATTAATATTATCATTCATGTTGCAGATGGATAAAAATTAGGAAACAAAAGACTTCTGCAGAACATTTGATTGCTGATCACTAGTTGGAGATAAATGAAAGGGGGAGGGGGGGGGGGGCAAAAATTAATTACATCAGCAAGAAATATTTAACAATTCTATTTCTTTACATGTTCTAGAATCTCATAAAGCAAGTTTGAAATGAATATTGGCATTTATGTTATGGATGGAAAAAGATTGGGAATCAGGATTTTTCGTAGAACATTTGGGTTTTCTTTTTAAAACGAACGATGTCCGCGACTTTTTTAAAAACGGAAGATTTCATCATTTGTCCGGAAGACCGGAAGATACGTTAAAAAACCGGAAGTCTTCCGGGAAAACCGGAAAAGTTGGCAAGTATGCTATCCAAATCATACAAGAACAACTTATATGATACAGCATCATCATACAAGTAGAATACTCTCTTTCCCATAATGAATTTACAAAAACAAAACTATGAACACCATGACTACTGAAATCCAAATCATACAAAACGAACTAGACCAAATCACATCATACGAGATACGAGTACCGAATAAAGCACCCATCTTTCAAAATCTGACAAACCCCGCATACCGCATGTTAGATACAACATGATACAAATAACGAGTAAAAAATAAGACACCACATCTTTTGCATTATACTTCAAGCACAAATGTTCGAACTTTGCTTTGCAGCATGCAGTGATGACACCAGAAAGTCCCCGACATGAGGGCACTATATACAGAAAAAATATTATAAGACTATTTAACATGGATAACCGCCTCATGCCATTTCTGCATCCACCGGGGGAAATATAGACTACAATATTGTTATCAATAATATTACTATTATCAATATTTGCAGGGTTTTATTTGTTAATACTTCATGCAGTTTTGAAAATCACTGTGCCATTCTCTGGAAGTACGATACTATTTTCAATACATAGAATTAAATCTGTACACGATGCATGAAAGAAAGTTCTTAAAAAGCGTTTTATCATATCCGTTGATCACAGATATATACAATAAAATTTCACTGTAAGAGCCACTGATTATGGCTTAGAAAACTGGTTGTTCAGAGACTAATTATCTACATCACGATGGCCTTTTATAGGGGTTTCTAAGAAAATTTTAATTTTGGCAACAAATTCTATAAATTAAATGGTTTTAATTGCTCTAATTTACATTATTTATCTATATAGCTTTCGAATGACCATTAATATTATTTTGTTTAAATTCTGATTTTGTTTTCAACGATTTTATTTTTACATACTAAAACTAAATTTTCAGCTTAGCATCGTAAGTACAAATAATTCTTTAATAATCTATACACTACCAATTAAGTTTACTGAAAAGAAATGAAAATTTCAACTTTTCATCTTTTAGTTAAGTTTAATATTTTTATTTTGCCATATAAAAGATAATATTACACATTTTGAAGGTATTGAATTTAAAATATTTAGCTAAGTAATGGTATAACACAAAATTTCTTTTACCGAAAACTCGAATAATTATAACATAATAACATTATTAATTTTTTTTTCTTTTTAATATTTAAAATATGAAATGTGATATTCTAAACTTAAAAAAAGGGGTCATATAGGGATGTAAGAAAGAGGTGAGAAACTAGATGTTTGATAATTTTTAAATACAAAATTGCGAACATCTTTAGTTATTATTCTTCTAAGTCATCATGGAAATCTATAACAGGGAGGCGATGCACTGTCAAAGATTTAAAATTATTTTCAATATCGCCTAAAACAGTAGATTTGATTATTTAATATAAAATGTTGAATAATTTAAATTTGCTAACTTTCAAGTGCAATTTAAAATTTTATTTTTTAACTAGAGACTTTTTTGGATTCAGAGATACTTTTCAAGCACATAATTGAAAATTGTAAATAGATGATAGATAATATACAACAAAAGCATCCCTCACTCGATTAAATGTCCCTCTGCTTTTCACCTAAATTTCATTTGTTTTAAAAATACCAAATAAGCGAGCACCCTCGTAAGATGAAGATTCTATCCAAATAGGAGACAGTTTTTTGTGCTATTTCTTTTGCTTTTATTAATATGAACATTGATTTGTTTTGTAGTAAATTGGACACTCTGATTATTTGAAAATGGAAAAACAAAAGTTTTCTAAAATAGTGTTAAATTTTTTAAAACAATTTTTTTGGAAGTGGGACAAAAGGGTTTGCAGAATTTTCCCCATTAGTTGAATGCTACTTAACCAAGAGTTAATCAAATTATTATTATTATTGTTATTATTACTACTGCATTTAAAAATATATGTATCTTTGTTTTAAAGTAATTTTTCATGCTACTTAATTTTAACAGAAAAATACATGTCAGTTTCTGTATTTTTGCTGATTTTTATCATTTATACCCCCTCCTCAAACATATCCCGATTTTCCTTGAGAATTGAGGGGGGCACTTGGATGGTATTTTACAGTATATAAATTAAGAATTATCAGGGTTCCCAGCATGAAAGACACTCAAAAATAGTTGCTTTAGTTGGCTTTAATGTATGAAATAGTAGCCATTCTGAATGAAATAGCAGCCAAAATAATAGCCACATCAATCCAAATAATAGTCTTGAATAAAAAAAACAATGTAAATATTTAAGCAATTTTTGGAGATAATATGGTCAAAAGATATAAAACTGACCTAAGAAATTAGATACCTTTCTCATAAAAGACAACTGATACATATGTAAAAGGCATATAAAACAGAGTTTACATAGTAAGATTAAAAAAAAATAAAATAAAATAATTGTAGCCTTTTTTGAGACACCAATTTCCAAGATCTAAAAATGATCTACTTAATCAGGATAATTGTTAATTTTCTTATAATAACCACAAAAAATTAAAAATAATTTGATGCAAAAAAGATATCTAAAAAGGAATTTATATAGCAGTTTTTAAGAAAATTATTAGAGCCATTTTTGAGATATTTAATCAAAACGTGGAAAACTCAATTGTTGACTAGAAAACAACAATTACATACAAAAGGATATCTAAAAGAAAGTTAATATGGAGAGATTAAAAAAAAATTGTGCAGCCATTCTGCAAGAACCTCAAATTGACCTACTTATACAGAAACAGAAAACCTATTAATTTTTCTGAACGTGAACTAACCAACTAATGCATATGAAAGGACCGAGTGTTTATATGCAATTTTATGGTCCCACTTTTGGTTTCCAATGTCACACTTTCGATTATCCAACTTTCACTAAAAGTTGAAAAAATCATCTGTACACCAGAACTGCCTGAATTCTGAAGTTTCATCATTCTATATTTATTAGTTTCGGAGATGTAATAGTCAGAAGATCTCTCTCTCTTTCCCATCATATATGCACGAATTGCCGAAAACCACTGTTTTGAGCACAGGAAACATTAAAACATGCATATCAGATCAGAACACGAAACTGAATTTTTTGACCGAATATAATACGCATTCCCATTACCTACGGTAGTCAGATAATGGAAGTAAAAATACAGTGAAGGTGCAGAAAAAATAGCAGGGAACAATTTTTTGTCCAAAATAGTCTCCATTTTCTGAAAATAGTTCTGACTAACATGAAAATAGTAGCTTTTAAGCCACTTTTACACAAAAATAGTTGCTATAGTAGCCTGGGGTTGATTTTAGTAGCAAATTGTTGCTTTTTAGTCGCCGCTGGGAACCCTGAATTATGGAAATATCAATTATGTAAATTAGATTTAAGTAAACCTACAAGTATTTTTTGAATATCTTTATATATGAAGATACTATTCTCTTTAAATTTCAACATTTAGTGATAGTTCAGTTACTAATAAGAATCTTTAAGCATTAAAAATTTTTAATTTGTATTTTAATATGAATAATTATTTATTATTTGCTGTTGAATGATTTTTGCTTTGAATATAAAATGAATGTTTAGTAAATGCCTTTGTGGAACTTGTCTGAGAATATTCTCCAATTGAAAATTATGAATTGTAAAGAGAATACTGTAAAATAAATTTTGTTTGTTATAGTTATACATGTCAAACTGCATAATTATAAATAAATTTTTTAATTATAATCATAAATATGAAAATTATTTTCATGTATTTAAGAAAAAAGATTATTCTTGATTATTCTCTGAATTTGGAGCTTCAGAGAATATTCTCACCTTACATCTCTATTTGTATCTGAATTAATCAAATGTAAAAAATTTTAAGAAGTTGTGCTAAGATTCTCAGTACTAACTTTTACACATCACTCACTGTAATTCATATGACATAAAAATGAATTTGCAGAATTTATTCATTCATTCAGTTAAGACCGAATTACTAAAGTGGAGCTTTTCCACTTTTAATTCTGATAATGTTTCAATTAAAATAAAGGCAACATCTATTTAAAAATGTAATAATCTGCTGGATCTGACTATAATATTTGCTGCATTTCTGAAATAATTATGAAAATTATATATTTTTTTAAGCTTATAAAATGCACTTTCTGAGCTTTGTAGTGCTATCACAGCATGAAGAAGTATCAGAACCATTTTTTAAGGAAGTTTCACTATTAACATTGGATAAGTCATTGAATAATTTTCAGAGACAATCAGTAAAATTAAACTTAGGTCTTTAATGAAAAAAAAAAATTTTTTTTAAACGTTTAAGGACAGTAGCAATCTTGTTAACTGAATTCTTAATCATGCACAGTTCAAAAATTAAAAACTGAATTTTATTTTTTAAATTAGCAATAGAATTGGTTCTTCAGAACATTATAACAGAATAATTAAATTTCTTACCTAGATGATAGCGACATGCTTGAGCATAAAGCTTCAGTCTGTTTGCAATTGGACCATCTCCTAGTTGATTGAACCAGTCATCTACAGGTTCATCTGCAAGTTTTTTAGCAGTTGATTTTCCTACTCTCATTATTCCATCTCGTAGAACTTTAGTGATTGGACAATGCCTTCCTAATCTACATAACTCATAAATCGTGCTTAATTCTTTGAAATATTTTTTTACATGAGTTAAGACACAGTCACTGTCAGGAGCTACAACTATATATGCAACATCCCTGCTGTTTGTGTAAGGTTCCAGCAGTAGCTGGTCCTATAAAGAAAAATATAAATAACACCAGTTTTAGAAGTTATGATATACGTATAAAATGAATAAAATAATCTGATAAGATTTTACTATACTTGCCAATCATGAAACTTATTTTCTACAAGGGTAAAACTACTCAATCTACAAAATCTCTGAAAATTGCTACCTGCATGCAGAATGAATAGCAAGAGGACACTTATTAAGGATATACCATATGACTATTAATAAAAACATTGAAGAGTTATTCCATACATTACATAGCAAAATAAGAAATTTCTATTAAAGTAAAAGAATTTAACATGGAATTCAGCGAGCAAAAATTTCAAAAATTCTGATTTTTGGGGTAGCCCCTGAAGAGTTCACCATCTTTTCAAATAGCAGTTGTTTCTTACCAAGAAAAACAAATTGAAAATCTCACAAATATCATTTTAAAAAGGTTTGCCTGTTAATCTTTATAAAATAAATAAATATGAAAAAAAAAAAAAAAAAAAAAAAAAAAAAAACAGATTTGGTTTGCAATCTAGGTGTGGTATTAAGTTAAGTATGCTCAAGTCTTGCATTAGCCTGGACATATCTGTGTGAGTCCTCAGAAAATTCTGAACGAATTAGGACCTATTATTCTGGCAATAAAACTCAAAAATACAAACTGGAAGATTTTTTCCCACAGATTTCAGCTGTGGAAAAAACTGCTAAACATCTCCAGAGGCAGGGCTGCCACTCAATAAAGACCCCAAAAATAATTGCTTTAGTTGCATTACATGTGAAAAATAGTCTCCTGAAGTATAAAATAGTATCCTTTTCCTAATCCCCCCCCCCCTTTTTTTAACCCAACATTAATGTTATGATTATAGAGTATAGGATCCATTAATAAGTACAAAACTTTGAATAAACACCATAAAATACAGAACTTTCAACAATTGTTTCAGGTTGAAAGGAAACATGACTCTTCATCAGACGAACAAAGTAGGTACAAGTGCTGCAATGCAAACAAAGTCACTTTGTTTGCATTCCAGTACTTGTGCAGGTTGCCAACAATCTGGAAAAACAAGGAAATCATGGAAAAACCAGGGAGCTTTATCAATCTGGAAATATCAGGGGATTTCATAGAAAATACTGAAAAATCACCAAATGGGCGATATCTTAGCACAGGGAGGGCTGCTTTTTTTTTTTTTATTTTAGTTGAATCTCAACAAGTCAACATTAAAATAAGAACCATCCCCCCCCCCCCCCCCCCATTAAATATTCTTAATGCAACAACATGAGGAATAATTTTATGTTCTGATGTTAACATGTTGTGCAAATTTTGAACTTTTAGTTTTCATTTCCTTTTTCTTTCTGTGAATGTCAACAAAGAAAAACGATTGAGATATTTTAGTCTATCACCAGTATAGTTTCTTCTATTGCAATGGTGTATGAGCATGTTAGTATGTTACACAAGGATGCAACACACAAAATTATGGAATGTATGCAATAGGTCATGGAAATCTGAAAATTAGTCTGGGAAATCATGGAAAAATCAAGGGATTTCTGCATTTCTGAATTCAATAGCCACTCTGTCGTGCTTACTTCATCCCCTGACAAAAGGTCGTGTTTTCTTTCGTACTGAAACAACTGTTGCGAGTTCTTACATTTTAAGATGTTTATTCATTGCTTAGTACTTATTATTTTTAAATACCAGCTCTGTGGTGCTTTCTTAAATTAATTTTATTTAATTTTTAATCAATAAACATTTCAGTATTCTTGATCATAATCCCACTTAAGGTTTGTTGTTCCATTTTGGCCGACATTTAAGTGCTGGTAAGTGGCCCTACTAGCTGAAGAGGGTTCTATGTTTATAATGAGGGGTGGTTTTCAATTTTCCATATTCTAATGACTATTCAAGTTTGTCCTGGTATGTATTTATATATTCTTGTATTATTTATATTCTTGTATTTATATTGATTTAATATATTTTGCACTTGATTTCTGAATTTAATTGCTTTATATGCTTTTTATGCTTTGTGTTAATTAAAATTCATTTGCTGTATGGTCTTGCTTCCATCTGTGAAAAGTTGGGGGCTAGAAACGTGTTTTTTGGTGAAATTACCAATGTTTCGTCAGAAACTTCTCATTTTCCTTTCCCTACGTGGGGGAGCTTCCCTGATGAAGGCCCTCGTGTGTTTTGGAATTAATTTTTAATCTGGCTTTGTCCAAAATATAATACAATAAGCTATAAGAATATATTGAGATAAGGAAAATAAAATCTTATCCATGGTATGGAGCTCATGATATAATTTTTAAAAAGTATAATTAAATAAATAAATAATAATAATAATAAAAAATCATAACTGCAACCCTACCCACTTTTTTCATACCTTACTCATAAACATAGTAATATATTCATAATTCCGTTATAATTTCAATATTTTCTCTCATTCTTTAACTTTTTTCATATTTAGTGAGTACAATTCATTAAATAAACAGTGACAGCAGCTAGAAAATCTATTTAATCGATTATATTATTATACATAGTTGAACTAGAGGGTTATAATGTTTAAGTTTTTGAAGTCTTTTGGATGTTTGAAGCATTATGATGTAGATGTTATAATGTAAAAGGTGACAACAGTTCTTGGAAAAGAAATGGCAGATCAAGTTTGCCAATGAAATATCACAAGGTATCGTGATGACAAATTTTCAAGAGGCCACCACTTGGAAATAAAATGGCGGTACAAGCTGCGCAGTGAACTAATCTAACATATTTGAAACATAAATTCATTGCCCCGCTTTGGTTTAAATTTTGTACTCAAATTTATTCAGGATATTCGTAACATAAGCCCAAATCTGTTGCCTATATCTGGTTTGAATTAGTTCAGTATTTCAAAAGCTATTGCGATGATAAACTTCGAAGTGGTAAAGTGATATTAAGTGGCCGCTACATGGAAACAAAATGGTAAAGCAAGTTACCCAGCGAACTCATTCAAGATATTTTAACATAAGTCCATTACCCAAACTTGGTTCAAATTCATTCAGTATTTCAAAAGTTATCGAGATGACAAATTTTCAAGGGACAGTCTGATTTCAATTGGCTGCCACTTAGAAACAAAATGGTAGAGCAAATTGCCCAGCGAACTCATTCAAGATATTTGATTTAATCCACTGTTCAACTTTCGTTCGAATTAAATCAGTGTTTTAAAAGTTATCCTGATGAAAAATGTCAGGGGTCTGTTCAGAGGCAAATTTGGATTCGTTAAAGGACTTTTCACAAAATTTTATATCTTAAAACCCTTCACAAAATTATTTATTCCAAAACAGGACCCTTCACAAAATTTTTATCATAAAACAGGACCCTTCACAAAATTTTTTATCCTAAAAATGAACCCTTCACAAAATTTTTCTCCTTAGACCTTTGATAAATCTCTCATTTTCAAAATTAATCTTCAGTGGAATAAACACAGACTGCCTGAATAATCGGACGTTTTTGTATTTATCCCGAAAAACTGATATTCAATTTCTAATTTATAAAGAACTTCTATGCATATGTGTGAGTTTAGTTCTATAAAACTGAACTGGCATTGTCAAAAATGAAACCTTAATTGTAATTTTATTTTGCAACATTACATTTTTCACAATTTCACAAAAAGAGGACCCTAGCCGAAAAGTTTGGAAAAACTTTATTTTCATACTAAATTTAGATTCACAAAATTAAATGTAGAAATTTTCACAATTTCACAAAAACAGGACCCTGTGTGAAAAGTCTGGACAGACCCCTAAATGTTCAGGAGACTATTCTTAAAAAAAAAAAAAAAAAAAAAAAATGGTGAAGTGCTTAATAAAAGAAATCTCCTCCTAATCATCGATGTCAAAATTTTGTTTTCTCTTGTCTCTTCATAACATTTGTATTGAATAATTAAAGCTGCTAGCAATATACAAGCTTTATTTTTAAAGATTTCTATGTTATATGTAGCATTTATAAATAGTTTTATCTTTTCTTCCCTCCCGCCCCAATTCTTACTTAATCGGTTGTCATTTTGTAATCTAATAAAGAATGCTTAACATTAATTTTAATCAAAACAAGCTGTAAATGTATAGTTATGTTTAATCTTTTTATATGCATTATCAAATTTTGTATAAAGAAAAATTGTAAAATTGGCTTTTTTTAAAAGAACAGCACAATAAAACAGTAAATATAATGTACTACAATATACATAAAAATAACCAGTCATTAACCTGTGCTTTCTTTATAGATTATAAATGACAATTAAAAAAAAAATTAAATAAATAAATAAAAATAAATTATACATATCACTTGTGCATTTATTTAATGTTGTTTATTAAATTAAGGTACGAAAAATATTATTGAATGAAATTCTCTGACTTTTCCAGGTTTTACAGACGTGTTTAAAAAAAATTCCACTCTAGCCATACATTGTGCATCGGCTGTGTTGAGGGCAAAATAATTATGGTACCACTTGAAAATACAAAAGTTACATATTACTTTGACCTAAGGAGAGATTGCCTTCCATGGGGGTCCTTCTAAGAGGTCTTGTTTAAAAAAAAAAAAAAATGGCAGAGGCTAACAAAAAAACATGAAAAATGACTCTACGTTGCAGGATTTATTTATTTAATTTTTGTATTTTTGTATTTTTTTTTTTTTTTGTATTTTTTTTTTTGTATTTTATTTATTTATTTATTTATTTATTTTTTTTTTTTTGGGGGGGGGGGGGGGGGGTTATTGTGAAATTCCCTGACATTCCAGATTCTGCCTAAAATATTCAAATTCATGGTCAATTTTCAAAATTCCCTGATTATTCCAGGTTCTCCAGGTTTTCAAGCAGTGTGGCAACCCTGAATATTTAAATAAGTAATTCTGTTTAAAGCTATATAAGCAATTTCATTGAATTAAAGCAGATAATTTTTATAGCCTTAAAAAGCGATTTAAACCTGTGTTTTTTCTTCCTTTCTTTTAATCAACTGATATAAATCACTACAATCCTGATTTTTATAGGTATGTTTTTTTTTTTTTTTTTTTTTTTTTAAGGCACAAAAATTACCGTTGAACTTAGAACACTTTAAAGTATAGATAGAGGAATAACTGACATTTCTACTCTTTCTTTTAAAATAAATTTTATAGATTTAAAATAATCATATGAAATTTAATTTTTACTAAACAAATTAGATCTATTATTAATAACTAGCCGCATCCGGCGACCAGCTGGTTCATGATCCTTGAAAAATCCGACTTTACAAAACTCCCACTCGGTGGCATCATTGAAAAATTTAATCGCAGTAAATTCCTGCTCAGTAGCGCCCTCTTCCCGTTTCAATATCTGAAACAGCCTGTTCGCTCACCATTTTATGATCTTTCAAATTTCTGACTTTAACAAAGTCCAGCTCGGTGGTGCCTATACCCGTTTTGGAACTTACAACACCTTCCTCTATCATTAGAATTTGAAATATTGAAAATTTAAAATATTACAGCACCATCTGGCGGTAGAAATTTCTGTAATCTGCTGTTCAATTCCAAATCAACAAAGCCTTCAAATGATGTATTACTTATGAAATTATTTAAATTAGTATCTGAGAATGAAAAGAAAACTTAATCAGGATACCTTAAAACGTGTAAATCAGGTGAAATCTTGAAATTCACTTTCGATAATATAAAAGAACTTTAAAATATCTTTCGAATGATGTATTAAAAATAATTTAATCATAATTAGAAGTTGAAATATGCGTATTAGAATAAAATTTAATTTGCAATTAAAATGTAAATTTTATGTTTATTCTCTGAAATCGATTAAATTTGAACAGGAACTTTGTCTTGTGATGAAAATTCTGCATAGTAAGTCTTTTGTGCGACAAAGAAAAATTGAAGAATATTGAAATTTGCAATTTTTATTCCCAGTACAAAACTAGTATGTTGTGGCCACCACAAGATTTTCTTCTATATTTACCTATACATATCCAATCAGTAACAATATTTAAAAAAAAAATACGATTTTTTTTTCTAAGTTTTTTTTTTTTTTTTTTTGTTAAAAGTAAAAAAAATCGATAACTTTGTTTTAAATTATCACAGATTTATAGTTCAACCATTCGTTTTAAAGGTATTGACGAGACCTTTCGAAAGATACCCATCTTGAAAATTTATCCCCCCCGGGGGGAAGCGATGCCCCCCATGCAGAAAATTTTTTTCCTAGTTACATACTACTATTATCAATAATTCATATTAATTTTACAATCACAAGTTTAAAACAACTCTAATTATGCACATTTATGCGAATTTTTGTCCTATGCTGCCATGTTAAAAATTTAGATAAAATGCTATCACAGCGCCACCTGTTGAGCTATTGATCCCCAAACATAATCAGCACCAGTTTATGTCGGGGACCAATTAAATACCAAGTTTGGTTAAATTTCGTTAAAAAAAAAAAAAAAATTGCGATTTTTTTTCGAAGTTTTTTTTTTTGTTAAAAGTAAAAAAAATCGATAACTTTGTTTTAAATTATCACAGATTTATGGTTCAACCATTCGTTTTAAAGACATTGACGAGACCTTTCAAAAGATACCCATCTTGAAACTTTGCCCCCCCCCCCCCCGTGGGTACTTCCCCCCCTGGTGGGGGGGGGGGGAACCGATGCCCCCACATGCACAAAATTTTTTTCCCAGTTAACTATTACTATTATCAACGAGACCTTTCGAAAGATACCCATCTTGAAAATTTACTTCCCCGGGGGGAGGGGGGGGGGGGTAACCGATGCCCCCACATGCACAAAATTTTTTTCCTAGCTAACTACTACTATTATCAATAATTCATATTAATTTTACAATCACAAGTGTAAAATAACTCTCTTTATGCCGATTTATACGGAATTTTGTCCTATACTGCATGTTAAAAATTTGCATAAAATGCGATCACAACGCCACCTATTGAGCGATTGATCCCAAAATCTAATCAGCACCAGTTTATGTCAGGGTGCAACTAAATACCAAGTTTGGTTAAATTTCATTCATTGGTTCGTGAGATACAGCGTCCACAAAAAAATGATACAGACAGACAGACAGACATTTTCTAAAAACTATTAATTCGTGTTCTCCACATCCCAAAACATGTAAATCCATCAAAAAGTGGACTTCGAAAATTTTCGCGAATCCAATACTTTCTCTATATTACATATAGAAGAAAGTAAAAACATGTGAACTAAGTCAGTAAAAGATTTTTTTCTTTCGCCTGACTTTCCAGATATCATTTTCTCTATGAATGGGAGTTGCCATGGTAACCCAAACCAAATACATGACGTTGTACGATTCGAATGAATTCAGAACATGGTATGCAATGGTTTTATGCATAAAATTAAAAAAAATTATAACTCATTTAATTTTTGAAAAAATCTTTCAATCTTTTGAGATGTGAATCGTCTATCCAAGGTCTATATAAAAAAAAAAAAAAAAAAAAAGAAATGATTTACCTCTAAAAGATTTTGAGTTATAAGATGTTTTGTGAAAAAAATCAATGTTTTGTAAAATCTAAAAAATATGGATTGCTAATCCGTATTTTGTTAAAATGTTTATATGGTTCAAAAGAGGATTAAATGAGCTTTTAAAATATACTGGTTGTTAAGAAATAGAACAGTTACTCAGTCGTACAGGGCGATTCAAAAAAGACGATCGAGAAAAAGAGAAATTTTGGACCCTTTTTAAATAAATATAAAAAATTCGTATTTTTCAAAAAAATATTGTACCGTAAGAATCGGAAATAAATGCTCTTTCTTGAGGTACAGGTGTATTTACAATATCTGCAACCGCTACGCTGTGATGGCTTTACAAAAAAATGCAAAATTTTCTCTCTGTGTTTCTTCTTTTGAGGAACGTGCTGTATTCTACTTGGAGGGCAGAAAATACAATCCACTCGCGTTTTAATTAGACATTGGTCGACGTTTTAATTAATATCTCCGGAACTAATTAAAATTTTTAAATTCTACTTTCACTATGCACTTGGGCAGGCTTCTGAGCACCCGTATGTCAAATTTTGTAGTTCTGCGTTCAATAGGGGGCTGAACGCATAGATGCTCAGACAAAGAGACAGACAGACATTTTCCTTTATTATTATAGATTAAAAATAAAGTGAAATCATTAAATAAAATCTCTAGACATACCCAAAATTTTAAGGCAAATGGTGAAAGAGCCAACCAATCCTTATCGTATCCCACAAGAAGAGATGGAATCGGCTGTGGTTCACATTGGTCTTCAGTCCCTAAAATAAAAGCAAAAATTTCCATACAATTTTTAACAATTTAAAAGTACTGCTTTTCTATATAAATTTAATTTTTAATTTCAATGAGTAAACTTTTGTAAATAAACTAAGATTAATTTAATTTAATAATAAATTCAAGTCCATGCATAATTAAAAAAAGTTAATAAAAAAAAATATATAATCTGGTGATTTTGTAAAAGTTACAATTTTTCAAAGGATAATATGAAAACTAACTTGTTTTTCTAACCCTCCTTCCCCTTTATTTTTTATAAATCAAACCTACCTCTTCCAGCAAGCCTATGAAACTGCCTCCATGTTAATGGCCCTAAAACTGGATATGTGACTTCCCATAGTCTTTGATGGCGCCTTTGTTGCACTGCTTCTTGTAGAATTGGTTGCAACGAGCGAAGAAGATGGACTACTTCTAAATTGCTCACTGGCACTTTAGCTAATAAAAAAACATAAATGATTATAAATAACAAATGAACATACTTATATAAACAGTGAACCCCCAGTAGAAAAATTTTTGCTTTCAATTTGCTACAGCTATTCACAAGTATTAGAAAATAATCTGAAGCATAATTTCATAATAAGTAACGGGGAAAAAACTATGTGTGGGATTCAGTAAGCATATTTTTATTACAAGTTTGCATTTATCTAATGTTACTTAATCATGACAGTTAGTTAATAATGTTTATTAATTTTTATAATTTGATTATTGTTATAAGTCATATCATAAATATTTAATCATATCTATATTTTTATAAAGTGAAATTAAAGTTAATTTGTTAAGGTATATGTACTATAAAGTAAATTATTTAAATTAAATTTAGTTTGATATGACTTATGTTTTTTTTATCGCTCTCATGGACGCATTTTAGTTTATCTTCTTGTTCAAGTTTATTCCACAGAAGTGAATAGTTGAAATAGTAAACATGTGAGTAGTAGGGGTGAGTCACAGTTATTGCTCTTACTGTTCACTCTCATCAAAAACGATGTCCATGGTTGTACGATAATAAGCCAGTGATATTGAAGACTAGTTTACCAATTGCCAAGTGGCAACAGCAAGATGCAAATAATATTTGTTTGTGATTTGTATAAAAGGTGTTTGCATCTGTATTTCGTTCTCTTATTTTTTCAACATTGTAATATGTAGTATCGACTTTGAGTTACCAGCTGGGTATGCTGGTGTATTTAATTTTTCTTTTTCATCTGTAAATTTTCATGCTCATAATAAATTATGTTTGTTAATATATAAAAGTTTTCTTCATTGAGTCTTCCACATCAAATGCATAACTGCCATATATTTTTTCCTCTTAAATTTTTATTAAAGTTACTCTGCTAGTCTAGTATATTTAAACTTTAATTCAACATGGTTATGGGCCCAGTTAATGCCCCTCTAACCATAAGATATATAGTTTGAGGAATTTATGGTTCAATGATGTGGAAGTGAAGAGTAATGTTTACATCCGGACTTCAGTTTGCGAAGTTTTTATGAGCCGTTCCAGTTGTCAAATGATGAACTCATTGAAGTGTTGAATATGCTCTACTGTTAAGTTAACTATGAAGAAGGCCCAGATGAACAATTTTTTTTCTCTTTTGTCAAAGTTTAAATTGGTAAATTGAAATGGAGGAAAAGGAATTCAAAGGGACTAGTTGGAAGACAGAAATTAAAGTGGCTTTGATGCACTATGGTGCCTGGGTCTTTGTAGAGAATGAGAAATACTTGGAACAACAGGCTAGTGACAAGGAAGTCTTGACTTGGAGAGAAAAAAATGAGCTGAATTTAAGGAAAGATAGAGCTTTTACAATTATTTACCAGTCTTTAAGTCCTGAATTAAGGCCATTAATCAGCAATTTAACAGATGGTTACAAGGCCTGGAAGGTTCTGCATGAAAATTTTAAAAGAAAGACAAGAGCTCGGGTAGTACAGCTGTTAGATGAATTTTTTGAAACAAAGTTCTCTAGTGGTGAATCCATTAATCTTTTTCTGTGCTGAGTAAAGAAAGCTGCTGAAAGGTTAAAGGACGTCTGACACCAGCTACAACCATTGTATATTGGATACCAGATGATCTGTACCTTACCAGAAGAGTTTCAAGCAACGGTACAAGCTATTTACAGATGGAATGATGCAGACTTTGTTCCACATAAAATTGAGGAGGAACTTCTTTTGGAGGAGAATAGACTGAATTTTATTTAAAAAGATTTAATGAAGAACTCTGAATTAGCTTATTCAGCTTTTTGTAAAACAGGTAAAAATTTAGATACTAGTAATGTTAAAAATATGAGTTCTAAAAATGTTAAAGAGAGTAATTATAAAAGTAAAAATTTTAATTCTAATAAATGTAAAAAATTTTATGGTTTTTCTGCTAATTAAAATTTTAACAAAAGTAAAATTGGACCCTGTTTTAAATGTAAACAGTATGGTTATTTAAAGTCTGAGTGTGTTAATAGAAGTGCTCATTCCCAAAATTTTAATGAAACTGGTAATATAGAAGTAAATGAGAAATTTAATTTTGCTTTATCCGAATGCAGTTTAACAGAAATTTTCCCTCAGTTTTTTGAGGCAAATTCATCAGTTGCAAATTCTGATAAAATACTGTAGCGACAGCTCATTTTTGCAACAATAGAGATTTACATCTAGATTTTGAGCCTGTAACTGATGTTCAAATGTCTCTAGCTGTAGGTGAAAAAGAGAGTAATGTTTTAGGAAAAGGTACTATTCAGTTTAATGTTAAATGTAATAATAACTATAATCAGATAACTTTAAAAAATGTTTTGTACAATCCAAAATTAAGAAGAAATTTAATATCAGGTGTAAAGTTAGAAAAATTGGGCTTAAATTTTACTGGTAATAATGGAAAAATTAGAGTTTTTGATAAAGATGGGAATGAGTTATTCTATGCATTGAGGAAAGGTGATTTGTATTTCTTTAAACCAACAAAATATGTAACAAGTGGTGGTGCAACTTCGGCTAGTCTTACTGTTCAGGAAAAATCTAAACCTACTGATTTTTGGCATAATAGATTTTGTCATATTAATGACGACTATTTAATTAATACCAGTAAATGTCAAGCTGTTAAAGGATTGCCTGTTTTGAGTAAGATGGCTAAAGATTACATACCATGTAAACTTGCTAAAAGTAAAAGGGTATCTTTTAAAGCTATTGGTCAAGTAAGATCTAAAAATGTTCTTGAATTGTTACATATGGATGTTTGTGGATCATTACCAGTTTTAACTCAGGGAAGTAATAGATATTTTTTAACTGTAATTGATGATTATTCACGTAGAGTTGCAGTATATCCTATTAGAAACAAACCTGATGTTTTTGAAACTTTTTTGAGATTTTCTAGAAGGGCAGAAAGACTTTTAAACAAGAAAATAATTGCTATTAGAACTGATGGGGGTCTGCAATTTTGTAACAAGAATTTTGAAATTTTTTTGGAAAAGCAGGGTATTAAACATGAAAAAACAAATGTTTATTCTCCAGAAATGAAGGGTGTGGCTGAAAGGTTCAATCTAACAGCTTTAGATGGTGTTAAGACTGTTTGAATCTAGTAGTTTAACCTCAAAAATTTTGGGGGGGAGGCTTTGAGGTGTTTCGCTTATGTTTGGAATAGAGTTTGCCACAAGAAGGACAAAACTCCTTTTGAGTTATTTACTGGCATAAAGCCTTCTGTTTCTCATCTAAAACCATTTGGGTGCCCGGCTTTTGTAAATGTACCTAAACAACTCAGGAAAAAGCTTGATATGAGAGCCAAACTGGGAATTATGTTGGGGTATGCACAAAAAACCAAAGGTTACAAAATTTGGATAGTTGAGGATCAGAAATTAATTGAAACAATCAATGTAAAGTTTAATGAAACCAAAAAAGGGATAGATGAAACTAAAAGTAATAAAGTAATTAAAGGTCAAAATTTTTACTTTTCTGTTCCAGATTATGATAATGATATTTATTTAGACCCTACTATTCATGAGCTAGCAGAACACTTAGAATCTCGTGAGGGGGGGAGAATAGTTCAGTCTCAGGAAGTAGAGGGAACTAGTTTAACGCCATGTGATTCTATTCCATCGATACGTAGAGCTGTACCTTGAAAAACTGGAACTAGAACTGCTATCTATTATGGAATAGAGGGTGAAAATATAAGGCTACGATCGTTACAAGATGTTAAAAAATATTGTTTAGAAAAGAAAATAGAATGTAATGAAAAACTTTTTGATTTTTCGGGTAAAAATTTAACTGCTGGTAAACTTGTAAATTCTTCAGATTCCAATGATGAAGCTAACCTGATTGAAATTAAAATTCCTAGTAATTTTTTTGAAGCTATTAACTCGCCTGAAGCATCTGAGTGGGATAATGCCATGGAACAAGAGATGCAGGTCATGTATGATCGCAAGGTTTGGGAATTGGTAGAACCACCTAAAGGAGCTAAAATTTTAGGAAATAGGTGGGTATATACTCTTAAAAGAAATGAAAATGGTGAAATTATAAGGTATAAAGCTCGTTTAGTAGTTCAATTAGGTCAAAGGGGAAAATTATGAGGAAGTGTTTAGTCCAGTAGTGGATTTTTCTATTATAAGACTATTTTTTATATGTATAAAGGTTTATTTAATTGGTTTCATGTACAAATAGAAGTTAATAATGCTTATTTATATGCAAAATTAGATGAAACAGTTTTTATGTTACAGCCTGAGGGTTTTATTAAAGATACAGGTAAAATTTGTAGACTGGAAAAATCATTGTATGGACTCCATCAAAGTAGTAGAGCTTGGTTTTGTGAAGTAGATGATGTTTTGAAAAACTTACAATTTCATAAACTGGACTGGTGTAATTGTGTTTATACATATAATTGTAATATAATTTTATTATTGTATGTAGATGACATTGTCATCTTTGGTAAAAATCAGGAAGATTTGGAATTTGTGATAAACTTGATACAGCAAAAATTTGATTTAAAGATTCTGGGTAAGATGAAAAAGCTTTTAGGTATTGAGTTTGAAGAAGAGGGAGGTAAATTGTTTATTCATCAAAAGGCTTATATTAATAAGATTTGTAAGCAGTATGAAAATTATAAATATCCCATTACTTCTTTGCCTATTCCTAAGGGAGAAATTTTTTCTAAATTAGATTACCCCTAAAACTGAAGCTGAAATTAAAGAAATGGAATCTTATCCATATAGAAATTTAATTGGTTGTTTAGCTTTCCTAGCAAGTCGTACTAGACCAGATATTGTTTTTGTTGAAAACTTGTTGTCGCAGTTCCAATCTAATCCAGGTATGAAACATTGGTACATTGTTTTGAAATTATTGGGTTATCTTAAAAATACAATTAGTTATAAATAAGAATTGTCCAGGGTTAACAACTTAGAATTGAAATGTTATTCTGATTCAGATTTTGCTGCCAATAGAGATGACAGTGTATCAATGGGAGGATATATGCTATTTTTAGGTGAGGCTCCTGTATCATGGAGAACATTTAAACAGAAATGTGTTAGTCTCTCAACTATGGAGGCAGAATATATCAGTTTAACAGAAGCAGCTAAAGAGTTGACCTGGATTAAAAATGTTTTATTAAATGATAGTTTAAATTTAAAGTTAGAAAATTGTATTTTATATTGTGATAACGAGGCAGAAATTTCTTTTTCAAATTCTCCTTTTGAAAATCATAGAACTAAGCATATCCATATTAAATATCATTTTTTAAGGAATTTGGTTTTTGATAAAGTATTTAAATTAATGCATGTAACTAGTAAATTAAAATTAGCAGATACCTTCACTAAGCCACAAGTTAAAGAACAATTAATTAAATTTTGTAGGAAAATTTTTTCGGATATTGACATTGTTTAGTTAATGTCAATTTTTGTAGGCAATTTTTTTTTTATATAACATGTTGTCATTTTTGATCAATGGGTGATCACTAACTTTGTGATCAGGCATTGATTGAGGTGAATTTTTGAAGTATTTTTAATGTTTAAAATGTGTTTTCATAAAACGCTGTCCTGAGAGCGTAAAAAAAGGGGGGAGATTGTTATAAGTCATATCATAAATATTTAATCATATCTATATTTTTATAAAGTGAAATTAAAGTTAATTTGTAATGATATATGTACTATAAAGTAAATTACTTAAATTAAATTTAGTTTGATATGACTTACGTTTTTTTTATCGCTCTCGTGGCCGCATTTTTGTTTATCTTCTTGTTCAAGTTTATTCCACAGATGTGAATAGCTGAAATAGTAAACATGTGAGTAATAGGGGTGAATCACAGTTATTGCTCTTACTGTTCACTTTCACCAAAAACGATGTCCATGGCTGTACGATAATAAGCCAGTGATATTGAAGACTAGTTTACCAATTGCCAAGTGGCAACAGCAAGATGCAAATAAGATTTGTTTATGATTTGTATAAAAGGTGTTTGCATCTGTATTTCGTTCTCTTATTTTTTCAACATTGTAATATGTAGTATCGACTTTGAGTTACCAGCTGGGTATGCTGGTTTATTTTTATTTTTCATCTGTAAATATTCATGCTCATAATAAATTATGTTTGTTAATATATAAAAGTTTTCTTCATTGAGTCTTCCACATCAAATGCATAACTGCCATGTAATTTTTTCCTCTTAAATTTTTATTAAAGTTACTCTGCTAGTTTAGTATATTTAAACTTTAATTCAACAATTATTTTTTTTCTCCCATCGAAATTCCCATTACCTTGTTCTATAATTTGAAATACTCCTTCTTACGTTTCTTTATTTTTGCTATTTTTAATGCAATATTTTCTTTAACTTTTTAATATACTTTTCAAATCAAGAATTTTCAAATTTACGCATCTCATGATGATGATACACATATGTACAAATCTTTTCGTTTGAAGAGGCATAATAATTTTATTTGTAGGTTTGTGCATTCCTTCATTACAGGGTGGCTACAAAAATTCAGAAAAAAAGTTCCCCAATTTTTCCATGATTTCCATGACTATTTTTGACAAATTTTCATGATTTCTGTTACCTATTATACATATCCCATAATTTTGTGTATATCATACTCTTATGTAGCATGTTTGCTAAACCACTGCAATTCAAAAAACTTACTGAATGGAAAAAATATCTCAATATTTTTATTTTTTCTTTATTCACTTACAAAAAGGAAAATTAAATGAAAAATTAAAAAATTTGGAGAAGTTAATGAAATTATAAAAATATGACTCAATTTAATTGCACAGCATTAACATCAAGACACAAAATTATTCCTCATGTGGTTGCACTAAAAATATTTATTTATTTATTTATTTTAATGTTAACTTGGTGAGATTCAACTAGAAAGCAGCCAATCTTGTGCAATCATGGGTAAGATAACACCTGTTTGGTAATCTTCCAGTCATGCTTGCTGGGCAAAAATGAAAATTTCCATGAAGCATGTTCCACATGCTGATCTGAAGTAAACTGATTGTAATTATATTATATTTCAATACTTATTCTAATAATAAAGATTTTAAAAATAAACTTGACACTTATTCTTGTTTACTACATTGATCTGGAATAACATAACATCTTGAAAAATCCCCCCCCCCAAAAAAAAAAAAATGTATTTCTTGAATTTTTAATATTTTATTTGGAAGTTAAAAAGCAGAAAAAAATGAACAAAGGGCTTTTTTGCATTTTATTACTTAAAAAAAAAAAAAAAAAAAAAAAAAAAAACAGTTTTTGAAAAACAAGAACAAATTTAAAAAAAGATTATGAGTAATTCTCATAACAAATTTCTCTACAGAATAGTACAGAGTTTGGATGCCAGTGGAAGAGAAATCATACAAGGTAATTAGCAAGGTATGGCTCACACCATGTAAGGGTTAATTTACTTAAAATTCTTTTGATTTTTATTCATTTTTACTCTTTTTGATTTGTTCTATTTTTAAGTATAACTTGAAAACAATCTATAATAATTTTTATTCTATTTTTTTAAGAATATGAAGTTAACATTGTTTTTACAGATAAAATATTTGTTTCTTTCTTTTTTTAACACATGGATAAATGAGTAAAGTGTAATTAACTGCCTCAACCAATGTGAACTTTTAATTATTTGCATACGTTTAGTTTTAACATAGTATCTATAAACTTTGCATCATTTTTATTTTGTTCTCAGCTTTCTGTGTAAAAAAAATCTGGTGTGAAACAATCACACGACTTCCATTACCCACTATTACACATATAATATACATTTTTGAGAGATAATGCGATCAGAAAACATAAAAGTGAACTAAAGAGAAAATCGTTAGAGCCGTTTTTGAGATACCAACTTTTACAAAAAATCAATTATTGACCGGAAAACAATAATTACATACAAAAGGATATTTAAAAGTGAGTTAATATGGCGAGTTTGAAAAAAATCCGTACAGCTGTTTTTAAAGGAACGCCCTTGGGAGACCTGAAATTGAGCTATTTATACAGGACGCCTATCAATTTTCCTGAACTAACCAACTATATCATTCGAAAGGACATCTAACAGAGTGTCTATATAGCAAATTTGAAGAAAATCGTTAAAGCCGTTTTTGAGATTCGGACTTAGGGTCCCACTTCCGGTTTCCGATGTCCCACTTCCAGTTAAACTCAATTATTGACAGGAAAACAATAATTACATACAAAAGCATATTTAAAAGTGAGTTAAAATGGCGAGTTTGAAAAAAATCCGTACAACCGTTTTTAAAGGAACGCCTTTGCGAGGCCTGAAATTGAGCTATTTATACAGGACGCCTATCAATTTTCCTGAACTAACCAACTATATTATTCGAAAGGACATTTAATACAGTGTTTATATAGCAAGTTTGAAGAAAAACGTTAGAGCCGTTTTTGAGATACGGACTTACGGTTTCCGACGTCCCACTTCCGTTTTTTCAATTTTCACCAAAATTTGGAAATTTCATCTGAACACCAGACGTATTTCAATTCTAAAGTTTCGTAGCTCTATCTTTATTAGTTTCTGAGCTATAATAGCCAGAAGATTCCACACACACACACACACACTGACCAATTGCCAAAATCCACTTTTTTGGTCTCAGGGGACCTTAAAACGTGTAAATCAGGTGAAAACCCGTTATCGAATTTTCAGACCGAATACAATACTTCCATTACCTATGGTAGTAGGGTAATGAAAGTAATAACTGATGCATACATCGAATTTTGCCCATCTTTTGAAATAAAAATAAAGCTAATTTAAGTAAAGAGACCTTACATACTTCTTGAGGAAAGCCTTAGTACTTGCGGGAAGGGGCCCCTCCCATCGTCAGAGGCAGCACGGTGGCGGCTTGCTTAGTTGTGTTGACACTGACTTAGTTGAGTGTCAGTAGTCAACACAACTAAGCAAGCCGCCACCGTGCTGCCTCTGACGATGAGAGGGGCCCCTTCCCGCAAGTACTAAGGCTTTCCTCAAGAAGTATGTAAGGTCTCTTTACTTAAATTAGTTATAATTTTGCTTCTTGTTTTACGAATTTTAATTAAAAATAAAGCATTTTAAACACACAATGTAGTTAAATGGCAAGCAGCATGTGAGTTTTTTTTAATTTTGTCATGTAAGTACATGTATATACATTATTTAATAAACATGATTTTCATTAGTCAATTATTTATTATCAAAATTTTTATGGTACTACTGAGTTTTGAAGCATTGACATTTGCCTTGACAATTCCTTATGAAGCATGAATTTCATTAATTTAAAATTGTGCATTTCACAAACTGAATGTTAAAGTCATGCAGAAGCGAAATTAATTTGCATTTTAGAAATTAGTCTTACAAATTTCGAACTCTAGTTTCCAAAGATTTAGGCATATGTTTGCATCTTTTTGCATGAATTTAGTTTAGCATAGTTATGAATAAACTTTGCATTTATTTATTTTGTTTTCTGCTTTATGTGCATTATTATTTTGAATGATTCAATAATTTCAAACAACATTATTAAAATACTAAAATCTGACGCGCATCTCACACTTAATGAAAAATTAGTTAAATTAGAAATAATATATAAATATATAAAACAGGTTTGAATGAAACAGTGAGCTAGATTTACTGGCGCACGTGCAATGCCGACGTTCTGTAAGTGCGCCCGAAGATTGGATGTAGCTTTGTTAGATGGAGAAAAAAAAAAAAAAAAAAAGGGGGGGGGGGGGGGGGGGTACTTTCAGGATAACGGAGACATTTCACTTTCAGCGAGAAAAGGGGGGAGGGGTTATATTCGATGGGGGGGGGGGGCTACTTTCGAGATTTTAATTATCAGTAATTCTGAACAAACAATAAATGCTTGAAAGTATTGTGAAACTCTGTTGACATTTCCCCCAATAAAAGAATAGTGGAAATAATCATAATGCTTTTTTTTTTTTTCCCCCTTTTATCTTGAGCATTTCCATTTTTTGGTAGCTTCTTGTTTCTGGGAAAACTATTGCCCTAGCCAACACTCCCTGTAGAAGACTACAGATGGTGTTGCCTCAGCATGGACATAAAACAGCATTTTGTTTAATAACAGTAATAATTAACTGTAATGAATTCTGATTAATACAATTAAAATAAATCTCACTAAAAGTCAATGAAACAAATTTCAAAAGAAATCAACCACAAAACTGACTGCAATTTTGAGAGCAAAATATTTTCAATAGAGTAAATAACAATTCATAAATCTATTACGATTAAAAAATTATATATATACCTGCAAGATAAGGCCACTTATGAAGGCAGGAAGACTTCAAATTCTCATCTAACTTGTTATTGTTCATATTATCAACAGCTTGTCTACCTGTTTCTAATGCAAGAAAAACTACTTCACAACCGTCATTAATTTCCAAAGCATTATACAGGAGTCCAGTTTTTTCAAAATTGTAAAAACACTCAGCTTTATGAAATAATGAAAATGATGAATATATTTGTGAGCACTGATCTTTAATTAAGTCTACCACAGTATGTGGTACAAGGTCCACTTGAGCACTCGTCTCATCTTCCATATTTTGTATTTCTTTTTTTACAATTGTACTTTCAACAAGGGCCAGGCTTTTCCTTCCAGTAAATGCCTCATAGCGCTGACCCGTAATGTCTAATTCATCTTCATAGAAAATACCTGAACGGTGGCTTTGGTGACGATTTACAACTGCACTGAAACCACAAGTACATTTATACTGTGGCTCATCGGTCCCTGAAGGAATAAGACTACTGGGCAAATTTATGCCAGCATCTGCTCCTTTGGTGTTCATATTACATACACATAAGGTACAGCTTGCAAAGTTATGATCTTTGAAGAGATTGAGCATGGAGTCCGCTATCACAAGATTCACCAACAGGCTATGCGCCTCTGGTATTGAGGAAGCAGTGCCATTACTATCTACAGAGTTTAAATGTTTGTTCAAATAGGATGAGGCACTGGATGCTGGGCTTTGTAACTCGTAGTTCATGGATAAGTTTCGTTGATCCATAGGTGGTTCCACAGAAAACATGGGCGGCACAATTCTTTCCCCTTCACTGACTGGAATCATTTGAAATTGTGAACTGTAAATTCAAAAACAGAAAACACATTTAGTCATCAATAAATGGATTATAAAACATAAAAGAAATAATAATTATTATTATAAAATAGAAATTAAAAGAAGCTTCGACTTTACCAAACTATAAACTAGTATGCAGGGTGGATCCAAAAAGCCTTTTTGGGAGGGGCGATATAGAGTTACATATAACCAAGAGTCACACTACCCCCCCTCCCTTTTTTATCAGAACACATTTAAGGATGAGAAAATTTCACACTTTTTTAGCCACCACTATTTTTGTACAATAATATCAAATTTATCTAACTTCAACAAATTACTATGAAAATACCATAAACATATTTGCATAAAAATAGTGGCAGCAAAAAAGTGAAAATTTTTCATCCGGGAAAGCATCCTGAAAAAAAAAAAAAAGGTGGGGGAGTACAACCCTTGTATACATTTGATATAATACTATGTGTAAAATAATCATATTATCATTTATAACTTAGTATTTAAGTAACAATTTATTCAAGTTTTTAGATAATTGTCAAGCATTATTTGAATAGAATATTAATTTGTGTATTTTAAACGATTTGAACATATTAGTATTAATTTCCACTAGAATATTAATTTATGAAATGTGTTACTACTCCGTTAAAATATAGAAGGTGCTTACTGATTTCAGTAAATTTTATTAGTAATATTGTCAATTTTATTGCAAATGCAGAATCTAGACTTGGTGTTGAATTTGATGACTTGACGACCAAATTTCACGAAAACATTTACCGTATATTTCCGAATATAAGCCGAGAGTACATTTTTCCCTGCAGAAATTTGCCCAAAATTGCAAACCCGTGTATAAGCCGAATTGAAAAAATACTTATATAAATATTAAATAAAATACCTTATAATTCAACTTCGTGCGTGGCAGAAGAGCTCTTTTCGGACGGGGGGCCCCTTCCGTCTTCAGTGCTGTCTGCACTTCGTGGCTGGCAGTCGTAGGTCTGATGTTCTTCCTTAAGTAGGTGCCGCTATATTTCTCCTATCTCCGCCGACTCGTGGTCATTAATTGCGTCACTATGATGCGCGATCTTGATGCTTTCACGGATGTACGCGTAGGTTGAGTTATATTAAACCTTATTTATTTTACAAACTATAATAACTCAACCTAGGCGTACATCCGTGAAAGCATCGAGATCGCGCGTCATAGTGACGCAATTAATGACCACGAGTCCGCGGAGATAGGAGAAATATGGCGGCACCTACTTAAGGAAGAACATCAGACCTACGACTGCCAGCCACGAAGTGCAGACAGCACTGAAGACGGAAGGGGCCCCCCGTCCGAAAAGAGCTCTTCTGTCACGCACGAAGTTGAATTATAAGGTATTTTATTTAATATTTATATATGTTTAAGTAACTCCGTTAAAATCATAAAGTTATAATGAAAAAATACTATTTTTAATGTTCGAGTATATCGCCAAAATGGAGAAAATATTTCCAATCTATACAACCTTCAGGATAATCTGTCCAATGAAATTGCACAAAATGCGTGCTTATCCAATAGAATTCCTTACCTTGCTTAGCCATAACGTAAAACGTTCGCAGTGTGTTCGCCAACGGCGATAGTTTTAACTCTGGCAACCCTATCAGAAAGGAGGCAAACACAGACGCGAACGCAAGTCCCGGCCCGGCAGCTGAAAACGATGGCTACCGTAATACCGGGCCGGGAGACCTAACCCTAACGTCGATGAAGCAATGCGGCCGCTGGATGTTTACATAAATAAGCCGTGTAAAGTCCGATTGCATTGATTTTTTTTAATGACGTATCTAAATTATTTTGTATATTTCTACTTTTCAGTATTTTTATCAGTGCTTCAAGGCAATCTTCAACAAAATAAAAATACTTCTATAAAAAAAAAACGAAGCTTTGCCGCTTTTGCTAGTGTAAGCCTAGAAACATTTTAAACAGAGATGATTTAAATTTAATTGTATAAATTAAAAATATGATTGGGAGTCCTGTTTTTTTCAAGTTTCTCTTATACTATTTCTGAATCAGACAGAGAATTTACTCCGTTCGTGCACTCTGCCGATGACTTCAGTTACCGGCAGGTCAAAAAGAAATGTAAACAAACGTGACTACATCGAGCGTTTCGTGAAATAAATTTAAAATTGCTAATTTAAGAGTTTTATATGTGATAATTATTTAAAAATAAGGTTTAATATAACTATTTTACTTTATATATACTTTTTAAGCTTAAAATATATGTATTCAATCATTGTTTCTGAAGTACGTTTTTTGCTAGAAATGTAGATCCGTATATAAGCCGACCATTATAATACAGCTTCCGAAAAATTTCCAAAAATTCTCGACTTATACACGGAAATATACGGTAGTTTGGGGCTACCAAAGTTTAAAAGCTCTAAATTCAAGAACAGAGTTCTGGAATTTTTTGGAATGATTCATTGGTTTCTAGCACAAAACTAACTTCCTCGAAAATTCTATAAATCACTAACAAGACTATAAAAAGAGAAGTATCAATAATTGTAGACCAGAAACTTGCTTTTTTCTTTACATATTACTTTTACATGGTATTACAGTAATAATGGAAACAGATGGTAGGTTTTTAACTTCTACAAAGGTGGGCGTTGGCGTCAGACTTCGCCACTTGGCATCAAATAAGGTAATTTTGCACCAAAATTAGGCAAAACATGGTAGATTAAGCTTTCCAAAGTTTGGAATCGATAACTTCAGTAGAAGCTAAATTTTGGAATTTTCAAATGATTCATTGGTTTATAACAGAGAGCTACCTCGAAAGTTCTATAAACCACTGCCAAGATTCTCGGTGAATTTATATTCTATTCAGATTTTGAAGTGAGCGGTTAATTATTGTTCTTCAATTACAGAAATTCCTACTCTATGGCATACTTAAGAGTGTTTACTTGACTTTTATGGTATGAATGACTGTTTTGTTGGATTGTTTTGAGAATGCTCATTGATTATTGATTTTTGTGGTATAAAAAACAGTTTTATTCGACTACTTCCAGAATATTCATTAAATAAAGTGCAATTATCGACTAAAAACTGCTAATGTATTTATGAACTACTTTCTATACAAAAAAATGTCGACAATGCTCACAAGCAATATCATTACAAGCTCTACAGTTAGCTTCTATTGAAATCACAATGACAGTATATTATATAATGGCCAAAAATTTCGTATATTTTGGTCACTATGAATATCTTTTTTGTAAATATCTCCAAAATGGAAAGTCATAGATAGAAAGACCAAACAGGGAAGTGCACAACTAAATGTTATAACAAACCTACATACAAACCTGCTACATTCTATGTCCAACCATTTATGAGTTACACGAGATACACATGCACATACGTACATACATACATGAAGAAAAATCATGTAAAAGAATAGATATCTCTAAAAGAGGAGCTGATGTCAAAACCACAGTCTCAAATATAAATTTGTAGCATTTTACGACTAATCATTTTTAAGCTACAAAATCTGTTTCACCAAATCAGTATCACAATACTTCCTTATACTTTGTACAAGGAAAGAAAAAGCCATGAGGTCAATTATGTACTTCCTAGGTCTCTTGTGTTGAATGAATTATAAGTGGGTGGTTCGTAAGAAACCAAGCACCTCGACCTGAGGTCTATTGTACTAACCCACAAAACCTAATCTTTAAAAAGACCCGTGGTAGAAAGAAAGCCCAGCAGACACCTAACAGGAATATCCTGAAGCTCCCAAGGCTCAATTAAATGCCGTCCCAGGTGTTCAAACCTGTAGGCAGAGAAGACCTCATATTAACATAAAATTTGTGTTGCAGTTTCCTCCTTATACTTTTATTCCTTGTCTCTTGTGTTAGATTGATAGAATAGGCCAGTCTATAAATTTCCTTTCCCCACTGACACCATTCTTTAATCTAATTGGGTTTACATTTTGCTTTCAGCAACATCACAGTTTTTACAATACAGCAAAAAAAAAAAAAAAAAGAGTTTGACTTTGCTATCCCAATCACGCTATACATTACTTATGCATATACACTTTTTTCCTGACATGCTTTATGACATTCCAATAAAAAAAAAAAAAAGCGAACAGAACCTATTGTTCATTGTTTTCGTCTTATTCCTTTTTGAAAGCAACGAAAATGTTTTCATTGATTTGCTGATTGGAAAGTTTGTGAGCTTTATAATTGATTAATGATTTTAACAGATACCAGTCGTGTACTGATAACATACTTGCCAAACAACACACCAATTTAAAAAATAGATTGAATGGTTGATTGGTTCATTTTTATCATGCAACACACGAATCCTAAACAAATAAATGTATGTAAATTACTGTATTTTACTGCATATAATCTGTAGGGTACTATTTTCAGCCCTGATGAAATTTTCCACAAATAATATGCATTGCCGTATGTTGGAAATATGGCTTTATTTGCCACCAACATCTGGCTACATTATGTTTAATGTTTTTTACCTCCCCCCACCTCAGATTAAATATTTTTAAGTTATCATACTTGCCAACTTTTCTGGTTTTCCTGGAAGACTTCCATTTTTTTAACGTATTTTCCGGTCTTCTGGACAGATGATGAAATCTTCCGTTTTTAAAAAAGTCGCAGATATCGTTCGTTTTAAAAAGAAACCCCAAATGTTCTACGAAAACTCCAGATTCCCAATCTTTCTCCATCCATAACATAAATGTCAATATTCATTTCAAAGTTGCTTTATGAGATTCTAGAATATTTAAAGAAATAGAATTGTTAAATATTTCTTGCTGATGTAATTATTTTTTGCCCCCCCCCCCTTTATTTATCTCCAACTAGTGATCAACAATCAAATGTTCTGCAGAAGTCTTTTGTTTCCTAATCTTTATCCATCTGCAACATAAATGATAATATTAATTTTCAACTTCTTTCCCCAGATTCTAGAAGTAGAGTTGAAAGAGTTTAATATTTCTTACTCTGTAATTACTTTTGTATCCCCCCCCCCCTACCCCGGATTGTGATCAATGATCAATTCTAGAAACAATAAAGCAATAGAAGTGCTCAATATTTCTGATGTATGTGATTATTTTTAGACCTTTATTGCTGAAATTAATGAATCTGTTTATTTTTCCTCAATTAAATTAAATATTTGTACGTCATATTTATACTAAAGGTGTAAACATGGGGAATAAATGAAGAATAATTTTTTCAGGTAGGAAAATTTTTTCCAACTTAATTTAAGAAAATTAATACTCAGTTGGTTTTATGCATGTTTGAAACTGATAATAAGCTACTGCTATTTTTTTTTTTTTTTTACATGTATGATTAATGTACATACACAAAAATCATATTCAATATTTGTTTTATGTGGATATAAAAGTTATTGCACTTATATTATTATTATTATTATTTTGTTCTTATGTTAAGAAAAAAATTCTAACATTGCTTAATGTAGTTAAAAATTATACATTTTAATATTTAAGTAGGAAATTTATTGAAAGTGACATTATCAATATTTAACTAATCAACCAACCAACAATGTTAGTGAAAATTTTTCAGCTAATTTCTAATTTTAAAAATCACATGTATGATTTGGGGGGGGGGGGGAGGGGGGGGAGCTTATACAGGGTTCATACTCATCAGGGATAACCTGGAATATTCAGGGAAGTAGGATTTTGTTAAAAAAGAAATGTCAGGGAAAATGAAAATTTTCATCAAAAGTCGGAGAAAATCAATTATAAAACCTGGAAAAACAAATATTTCCTTTTTACAAATGACTTTTTTTGCTTAGCTTCATATCAAAATTCAAATGATTAAGGAACGTGAAAATATGCATGTAAACAATGATTTCTACCTGAATTTCTATCATGATTGGCAGTAACATGATATCATACTGTGGATGTAGATTTTCTTCTCTCTAGAGGAACATTTCTTGTAATAGTAACATTTTTTTGAAAATTGTCCTGGGTCTGAATGTGAACCCTGTTGAAACAACTAATGGGAACTAAAAATGTTTAATAGAAAATATCTGACAGCTGTTTAGTGGGTGCATTTCTTTCTACACTATTAGGTATCAATTCTCTTTCTTATTTTATTTACTTTTTTTTTTATATACTTTAACTTAACTAAGTTTTTTTGTCTATTGTTAAATAAATTTCTGACAGGTTCTGTTTTGCAGATATTTATATGTTGAAGAGGTATAACTTCATTTAAAACTTTTATATATTTAGTATAACAGGGTTAGAAAGAAGCAGTCGTTAGTCGCATTTTGCGACCAGTTTTTTCATTTTGATGCCTAGAATTCCAATCATAGGTACCATATTTGACGTCTGGAATTTTTTTTATCATCATACCTAATAATTTTCCCAATCCCATGAGATTGTAAACAAGTCTATTTCAGTCAATTTAACCTAATAAAAACTGATTTAAGAAATCATATCTCTATGAAAGTAGTTGACGATTTGTTAATAATTAAATTAAACAGCCCTAAATTGGAAGATTTCTGCCCAGAAAATGCTATTAAATTGCGGTGGAATGATGTATCTTCTGGGCGAAGAATGAATTTGCGATTTTAAATATGTATGTTTAATATTGACAATGTAATTACATTCCTTACATAAATCTTTTTTTATATACACCCTCCATTCCAAAAGAAACCGAACTTTTAAAAAAAACAAAAAACCAATGTACATTTTGGAACAAATCATTTTTATTAATCAATGTATTCCCCTTCTGCATCGATACACAAATTTGCACGCTCCAACAAGTTGTGAAACGACTTCCCCATGTCCTTTATTGGAATAGTCTTTAGGACGTCGGTCGTCGCCTTCTCAATGGCTTCAATCGATGCGTGCCACTTTCCTTTCATCGCCAAATGCAGTTTAGGGAACAGATAGAAATCGCACGGAGCGAGATCTGGTGAATAGGGCGAATGATGCAAAGGAATAATGTGATTTTTGACCAAATAATTCAGTTACAAGTCGCGAACGATGTGATGGTGCATTATCGTGCAAAAGAGTCCAACTGCCGATTTGTCGATATTCTGACCGAATACGACGAATTCTTGCCAGCAAACGCTTCATGACACCCAAGTAAAACTCTCCAGTGACTGTCTGGCCGGGTTGAACAAATTCTTTGTGGATAATTCCATTTGAATCGTAAAAACAAATCAGCATAACCTTAACTTTTGACTTCACCAAGCGACTTTTTTTGGGTGTTCCTTCATCCGGCGCTCTCCATTCAGCACTTTGCCGCTTTGTTTCGGGCTCATATTCAAAACACCACGTCTCGTCACCAGTTACAATCGATTTCAAGAAGTTTCGATCCTTCCGAGCACTTTTAACGATGTCTTTGCAATGCTCAATTCGATCAACTTTTTGGTCTTCGGTGAGTTTGTGTGGTACAAACCGCGAATTAACCTTCTTAAGGCCCAAAACTTCGGTCAAAATGTGGTATGCGGTTGTTTGAGGAATGCCTAATTCCATTTCAATAACTTTCACCGACGATTTTTTATTATTTTTGATGAATTCACGCACTTTTTCGAAGTTTTCTTCCAATAATCCGGTTCTGGGACGGCCTGATCTTTCGTCATCATCCAGCGTCTCTCTACCCGATTTGAATCGCCCGAACCACTCGTAAACTTGCGTACGAGATAGACAATCATCACCATATGCATTTTGTAGGATTTGGTGCATTTCAGTAAAAGTTTTACCAAGTTTAACACAAAAATCAATTGCAGCTCTTTGTTTGAAACTCATTCTCCGAACGATGTACAAAACACACTGACATTTGAAACGCAATAACTTTTGTTGGCAAAATGTCATGAAATGTCCAAATGTCATGAAATTTATACCAGTTGTCAATGAGGGACTATGCCATCTACCGGTATAATATTACAACAGATGGCACTCGTGGTACTATTTTTTTTTTTAAGTTCGGTTTCTTTTCGAATGGAGGGTGTAATCTTGCATATATTATTTACAAGTTGATGCTTTATTAACATTATTATTATTTTTAATATACAGTAGAGAGTCAAAAATCTGCACAGCTCGGGACCAGAGGTTGTGCGGATTTTAGGATTTGGCAGATTTTGGGGCCCATACAGAATTATTTTCATTTTGATAAATAAAAGCAGAATATTATTCAAACTAAACACATACTAGTGAATAATAACACTGAATATTAAATTACTAGGTTCATAAGAATAATAATGAACATTAAAAAATATATATATAATGAAAACAATAAATAAAAATGAAAAAAATACTTGTCAAATTTAGATAAAATCTGTTCACATGTAGTTTACTTTACACTACACTTGGACCTGCATGATTTATTTATTTATTGTAAATAGTAGTAACAAATTTATTTTTCTAATAATTTTACCGATTTCTTCCTTACAAATTGAAAGCAAAATGCCTTCATCGGATAACATGAAAAAAAATTAGTTTGTTATTGTTTACCTGATTGATATCACTGTTATTATTTACCTGATTGATATCATCAATATAATAATCATTATTTTCTTTTGATATTCAGCAACTTGATTCTTGCAGTCTTTCATATTATTATTATTTTGTTTTCTTTTTTGTAATCATAAAATACAAGTACAAAATCTGTATTCAAGATCTTTTTCAAAAATTTGGATTTGCAGTTTTGTACCTTGTGAATTTCATTGTTTGTATCAGATAAGCTGTGCGGATTTCAGACTTCGGCAGATTTCTGGCTCTCTACTGTACATATTTAATTATAGATGGCACCTAGATTTTTCATTTTGACACCTAGTTTCAAAATTCTTATTTCTAACACTGTAGTATAATCAATCTATAGTAAAACATCTTTATAGATTGCTTCAAAATATTAAAATTGTAAAACTGTGTTGTTTAATACGTTTAGGGATGTGGGTTTTCCGGAAAATTTTGAAATGGAAAATTTTTTTGGAAATTTACCGAAAATTTTCAATCTCTAAATTACGAAGGTTTTGTGAAATAAAACTAAATACATTAAAAGCTACAAGCAAACAAAACTATTCAGAGAAAAGTATGAATAATTATTCAATTCAAAAAGAAATTAATAAACAAAACACAGAAATTATGATGTAATGGTTTATTAAACATGTATAAAGATAGAAAGTTATAATTTTTAATGACTGTTTTTCATGTATAATGGTTGAATAATCTATATAAAAAAGGTGTCTGTGAACGTTCTGTAGCTATCAGAGACCCTCACATATCACTGCCAACAGCTGTACCCTATTTTATTATATAGGGAAAATTTTTATGATAATTAATGTTTTCATTATTTAAAAAATAAAAAAAAAATCTAGAAAAATTAAATTTGCCTTTGTTTTTCCCAAAATTTATTTAATTTTTAATACTTCATACTGAAGTTACGAAGTGGGAAAAAATGATCAAAGTTCTTTTTCGCATTTTATAATTTCAAAAAACTGTTTTTGAAAAACAAGAACAAATTTAACAATTGTGAGTATTCTGAAATTAAACAGAATAATAATAATAAAAAAAAAAACAAAAAAAAAAAACAGAGGTAATTATCATAATGAATTTCTGTTTAGAATAATATGGGGTTTGGCTGCTAGTGGCAGCAAACTTATTGAAACATACATCCATATTTTTCTTTTTTTTTTTCTTTAGTTTGATCTCTAATTTTTAGCATGAACTTACTTTTTTACAAACAGTATAAGACTAAGATCGTGACTCGATAAATATTTACTTAACAAAATAGTATTAGGTGCACAGAAATTATTGCTAGCACATCAATAATTTTGCTGCCGACTGTTCAAGGTAATTAGCAAGGTATGGCTCAGACCATGCAAGGGTTCATTTCATCAAAATTCTTTTGATTTTTACTTTATTTGATTTGTTCTATTTTTAAGCACAGTTTGCGAACACAAAACCATATTTTTTAATAGTTGGTGGAATTGGATAATGGATGTAATCCTCTATTAAAAAAAATTAATCTGGAAGTTTGAGATTTTTTTACTATTTTTATTATTTAACTTTAAATGTAACACCTTTATGAGATTTTTCAAGTACAATTCAATTTTGGATATTTTAAGCAAATAAAGAAATAATGAGTTCTTTCAACTAAACCTCCAGTTACAAGATATGATGTGATTCATTTTATCTATTTGATTTCCTTAAATATTAATCAAAATCTTGCTGTTTATTTATTTAGGCAATTAACTGTATTTCCTGTTGCTTGCATTAAAAGAAAAAATCCACATTAGAAATTAGTTTTAAAAAGTGACTTAAATATATATATATATAATTATGTTTTTACATAAGATTTTTATTTAAAATTTTCAACAATGCCAATTTTGTAATTAAAGCAATTTTTTTTTTTTTTTTTATTGAATATTTAACGAAGATTGTGACAATGTCCTAACTTTCTGAGTCACTCTCAGAACCAGAGACCATAAGATGACCTAAGTCAGAATTGATGCCTGAGTTTGAAAAACATCGGCGTAGGGGAGAGGGGGGCACATATGGACGTTTTTTGTTTTATTAAAAAATCTAACCTTTTTCATCTTTTTTTTTTTTTCATTTTTTTTCACTAACCCTAATCTTACATCTAATCTCTTCAAATACATGTACTTAAATATTAGGAAATGTGACAAAATTATTTTTAAAAAAATATTTAAAAACATGCAAAATTTGTCCACATCTGCCCCTACAAGGGGTACATTTGGACATGCTTGGGAGCACATTTGGACAAGTAAATATAGCATTATCAACAGTTTAAAATAACAAAAACAAATGACTTGAATACATATATACTGGAAATATCCACTTCTGTTGCTATAAATAAGGGCAATAAAATATTTTAATTATATTTATAATCTTTAAAAAAGGACTTTTAAAGAAAATATATATATTCTAGTGATGTTCTATGATCTTCACGATTTGAGTCATCAAAAATAAATTTGCTTTAAATTATGGTGAACATTTTAATAACTAAAACAAATAAATTGAAAATAATCAAATACACATTAATATGGGAAAAAAAAAAAAAAAAACTTTATTCCTATTTCACTTTATAAGACTCTAAATTGACCATAAATCTTAAGTTTGCTGCTGCATGTTCAGTTCCTCCTATTATAATGCTGGAAGAAAGACTTCATCACTGAAAACTAGTCTGTTAATAGCCCATATTCCAGCATTCTTGAACGAACTGCTGATATTTCTTGGAGTGAAAGAATTAAGATTTAAGATATGCATTTGATGACAGTTCTGCTATTTCATATATAGTGATGGTCTTTCCTGAATTAGAAGCCATCCAATCATTAAAAGCTATTTTTACTTTATCTTTGAAAGAATAAACGCCAACATCTAGTGGCTGCATGCGATGGGAACAGTGAGGGGGAAATGATGAAACAACAATTCAATTTTTTCTTGCATACATAATAGCTTCTATTGATGTGTGGGTATCATGGTTGTCCAGCAGTAAGAGTATTGGGTTAAATTAAACATTATATTTTTAGCCCACATCAGATTATTTTTTTATTATTTAGCTTTAGATTAAATCCTGATAAGTTGTGAATAAAACTACACTGTAAAAAAATAACTATTACCAGCTGCAAGAAACTCTCTGTGATTGGAGAAAATAATTATTTTCTCCAATCACAGAGAGTTTCTTGCAGCTGGTAATAGTTATTTTTTTGCAGTGTATACAATTACGCTTAACTATAATAGCAAAGATTAAAAGCTACAGTCTTTGTTATTTAAAAAATCATTTTAAGCACCTTATTGCTTAAATTTTGTGTTATAAATTCTAAATATAACACATTAGGGGCACATTTGGACAGTCCACATGTGCCCCCAAAACAATGTCCAAATGTGCCCCACAGTCACATGTTTAGAATTTTGTTAAGCCTAGCTAATCAGAAATTTTTTTTGACAAATATGATTAATAAATCATTGTGTTCATCAAACAAGCTATCTAGTTTTATATAATTAATTTTCATGATGCAATATAAATATGTATAATTAGGATTGTACAAATAAAGCATAACTTTACTTTTAAGCTTCAAAACTGCTTGGTTGACATAACTGGAAAACTTTCACAGTCAATTGCTTTAAATTTTCCTGGGAAATGCATCATAGTGTTGCCAACAAAATATAATTATTTCATAATTTTCACATTTATTTAAGTTAGGGAAATTTAAGTTGTCCATATGTGCCCCTGTCCAAATGTGCCCCCCTCTCCCCTATCATCATTTATCAAATGAATATTTTGAAAAATAGGTACACATGCTCAGCAGTATAGTAGTGCATTAATTTATCAATATATCTTTTTTTGGTATGTTGCCAAATGCTATATAATTATGTTTTTACAAACTTATTGAATGGACTTTTAAAATTCTGATTAGCAACCATAGATCTCTTGTATTATAATAAATAACCTCTTTCTCAAGCAAGTTGCTCAAAACATACATCTGGTAACTTTCTAATTGATGATATTAATCAGAAACTTTTGTTTTTCATACTGTATATAGCATTACTATGACTAATAAAAGAAAATTTAAATATATCATGCAAAAGATTTACTAAAAAAAATGTTTTTTTGGTTGGAAAATTTTCCGGAAAAACATATAAGAATTTTCCGCGGAAAATTTTCCACCCCACATCACTAACAAAAGATAGAAATTTTTTTGTTACAGATTGAAAGCTAGACATACTGGGCAACTTATGCCAAAAGCTCATTTGAATAGAGAAAATAAATAAATAAATAAGCAAAAAATTGGCAAAAGAATGAGCAAGATTTTAGATTATTTTTCCAGAGTTGAAAATTCAAAAGGGGTTTTTCACATGCCATGCTTTAATTTGGAGATCCAATTATTTCATTCACATTTCAAAACTTCTTTTTGTGTGAAAAAAAACACTTTTGGAACAGTAACTGTCACATAATTTTATTTATTTGCTAAGATTTGTGAGTTCATAAGGGGTAATAATAATGAACTGTTTTAACTTAATTTCATTTTAGAAAAAGCACCAAGGAAGTATAAATAATAAATGTTTTTGAAGAATTAGCTTTAAAAAAAAATATTTTATAAGACAGGAAATTCATACTTATACATTTATTGTTAGTATAATCAATTAAAACAAATATTTATTAAATAAGTCTAACAAACACACTCAATTTTAACAATCAAGAAATAAGAATGCCAGTACCTGGAATTTGCAGATAACCTATCTACATGACCAATCCCTTGATTAGATAAGGATGAATTGGAAGGCAGAGGTGATGATGTGACAGACTGTGTCCATAAAGGCTTATATACAAAATCTGCTGACAAAGCCAGGGGTTGTAGCTGACTTGGTAAATTAGATAATGGCGAATACCTCTTGGAACCAACAAATTTGTAGAACATAGGCAATTTATACACATAAGACCAGTCCTAATCGTGAAAAAGTATTTAAAATACATTTAATAATAATTTACCATCAATGACTGATAAACATTCTAGAATATTATACAGGAATACGAAACCAGAATATGATGCAAATCTTTTCTTATTGTTTTTTTTTATAAAATAATTGAACTTGAGATTAAAGTACAGTAGAGCGGCAATTATCCAGACGCTGATTAACCAGAATGTCCAATTAACCAAATTGATCAAGGAGCATTTTTTTCCCTCCCCCCCCCCCCCCCCCCAAAAAAAAAAAAAAAAAAACTAGTATGTTGTTATGACCATCTATTTTCCTATATACATATTCAATCAGTAACAAAAAAAAAAAATTACGATTTTTTTTTTTTTTTAAGTAAAAGAAAAATCGATAACTTTGCTTTAAATTATCACAGATTTATAGTTCAACCATTCGTTTTAAAGGTATTGACGAGATCTTTCGAAAGATACCCATCTTGAAAATTTACTACTTTCCCCCAGGGGGGGAAGTGATGTCCCCACATGCAGAGAAATTTTTTCCTAGTTAACTATTACTATTATCAATAACTCATATTAATTTTACAATCACAAGTTAAAAAAAACTCTCACTATGTACATTTATACGAAATTTTGTCCCATACTGCCATGTTAAAAATTTAGAAAAAATGCAATCACAGCGCCACCTGTTGAGCTATTGATCCCCAAATGTAATCAGCACCAGTTTATGTCGGGGACCAATTAAATACCAAGTTTGGTTAAATTTCGTTAAAAAATAAATAAATAAATAAATAATTTTTTTTTTTTTTTTTTTTTTTTTTTTTTTAGGTTAAAAGTTAAAAAAAAATCGATAACTTTGTTTTAAATTATCACAGATTTATAGTTCAACCATTCGTTTTAAAGGTATTGACGAGATCTTTCGAAAAATACGATGCCCTCACATGCACAAAATTTTTTTCCTAACTACTACTATTATCAATAATTCATATTAATTTTACAATCACAATTATGTACATTTATACGAAATTTTGTCCTATACTGCCATGTTAAAAGTTTACATAAAATGCGATCACAGCGCCATCTGCTGGGCGGTTGATCCCAAAATCTAATCAGCACCATTCCATGTCAGGGTCCAACTATGTACCAAGTTTGGTTGAATTTCATTCATTGGTTCATGAGATACGGTGAAAACAAGAAACCACAGGCACACACACAGACAGACAGACATTTAAAAAAAAACTATCAATTCGTGTCCAGGACATCCCAAAACGTGTAGATTAGAGATGAGACGCCCAAGCCCGGGCCCGATCGGGCTCAAATCTTAATTAAGTCTTCGGGCTCCGGGCGGGCTCGGATTCAAGCTAAAAGTTCCGTTTATTTTATTCTTCACTAACTGGAAAATATAAGAAGAAAAAAAAATTTTTTTCATTTTGAGAGCACCTTTAGTAATGCCATAATAGTCATGATAGGTTATAAATCACAAAATAATCTTGCAAACCTTAATAGCTTTGACTTTCCTTTTTCTAAATAGAACTTTTTTTTCAATGGGATGCATATTATGTCATAGTGCTATGCAGTAATCCTTAATCCTTCGTTATATTGGGCCTCATTATATCTCTCATTCGGATAAATTTTTTGTCCCCGATAGGCACGTTATAAATAATGGGCTGCACTATAAATATACATTATATAAATATATACATGTATACAGAGACACAGACATTATAGATTGTTATAATAACATTTATAGTTATTTAAATTGAGGATTGATAATAAGAAAATTAATTTGAAAATGAAAATGGTATTTAATTTTACTATTGTGTATGCGTTGCATAGCGTACCACTTTCAAAATCGGGCTCGGGCTCTGATCACACAAAAGTTTTCGGGCTCGGGCGAGCTCAGTTCAAAAATGTTTCGGGCCCGAGCGGGCTCGGATTGCCAAAATAGGGCCCGAACTCACCTCTAGTGTAGATCTGTCAAAAAACGGAGGTCGAAAATTTTCGCGAATCCAGTACTTTCTCTATATTACATATAGTAGAAAGTAAAAAAAAAAAGAACCATCAAAATCAGTTTTTATCTTAAAATTCTCTGAAGTCGGTCGAAATCGCTCCTTTTGTCCCCCGCCCCTCCACTTGCTTTCTCCCGCCCAGTTTCAGTGGGGAAAGGGGGGGGGGGAAGCTGAATGAAAGGGTTAGAATTTGAGTGATTCCATACCAACTCACCTAATGAGGGTTGCATGACCGACTCTGATTTTCTTTAAATTTGGTACACAGATTAATGATATACAGGCATGAAAAAGTCCAAATTTTTAACTACTTGCTCCACTTATTTATAGATATACAGGTCCTCAAAGTTTGTCTGTTCCCTCAAAATACCAAAAAATTGATGTTATTTAATTTTTTTTTTATTAAAAATTGTACTCATGCAATATGAAAGTGTTAGGTATCTATGGAAACTAGTTATTCCAGGCATTCAGAAAAAAAAATACTACAATGTTTATAATGAAAATCGTTAAGGTACAGTACTTTTAGAAGTTGTAACCACGAAAATTTGATTTTCCCGATTTTGTTAAAATTGAGACATCAATTCCAAAAAAAGGAAAATAAAACCAAAGGTTTACTCACTTTCTGGTAGAGTACAGATGTTTACCATAAATTACTTGGGTTTCTCACTGCTTCTTGGAAATATTTACGCTTAAAGACAAACCATAGGGCAAAAACATGCAATTTTGGCCATCTTGGCAGCCATTTTTCTCATAAACGGGGAGCACAAGAAACTTTTTTATTTTTTTTAAATAAGCTACTGATGTGTTAGCTAGTCACAGGAAAAGAGTATACTTTTAGTTATTACTTGCATAAAGAGATATCCTGCTGATAGTATATGCATGTTTTTCTCTAATACCGCTTATGTTCCCCCTCTTACAGACTTGACATTAATAAAAAGGATAAATGATAATGCAAGTATTAATAGCTGCACTATCTATACAAGAATTCAAGAAATTTAATATATTAAATTATTTAATAATAATTAAAAAAATAATTTCTATAGCAAAATTAGATATTTGATGAAAACAAGAAATAGAATTTTTCCAAAACTGAACGTTGTCCATTCGTAATTATAAAGTACTAAATAATTTCTTGAAAAATCAATCAAAATAAAGGAGTTATAAATATTTATTTCATAAGCAAATATATTTGAAATACAGCAATATATTAAAAATTGATGTGTACAGAATTTTATTCAACTGCAAGCATAAGTTCCTGTATTTTTTTAACAGAATCATTTGGTATTAAAAGCATGCATCCTGTGGCTGCTGCTGCTGATGGCATTGGTATTATACCTAACCGATGCTTGTATGAAATCCAGCATGTATCTGGTTCCTCTGGCCAGTAGAAATTTTGGGAGGCACCGTGAGGATGCATAAATTGTATTTGAACATCACCTTTTTCAAAACAGTTTTCTAAGACAACTCCTAACCACCATTTCTTATCATACATGCAAGCAATATAAGAACCTTTAGAAATATTATTAAGACTAAATTTTTGACATGTTGCTTACTTAATACAGATACTTCAATCTGAATCGATATGTTTGTTGATACAATGGAAACTAAAAGCACAGATTTACTAATATGAATAAATTTATGATAATTCCTGATACCCTCAATTCTTACAGCGAAAGTTAGTCTTTCAGAAAGCAATGCTCTTGTTTCTGCTACATATATTCTTCAGATGCAAAGAAAAACTTAATATTTTTAAAGTTACCTGTGCAATAATGAACAAATCATGTGGAGAAATTATCTGATCCTTATAAGGACATCGCAAGCTGGTTTTGTAAGCAGACCTTTTAACTGTGCCTCCAGTGGCATCACACGGGCTTTTGCCATGGGAGGTGGCAAAAAAATGTCACTCAGCATTTAGTTTGAAATCATCTATATGTTGGCATAAATTTAAAAAGTTTTTCTTGTTTTTGTACTGCACTGAGCTACCACCACTGAAATAAATTATTTTCTATATGTCTGGATATTGTGATGTTAAATATGGAATTACAGGCCTTTGAAAAGAAACTACTGCCACCATATCATGTGTCAAACAGTCACTGATAAGTGATAATACACATAGAAATAACTTTTAGGTTATCATTTGGCCGAACATACACTAAAAAAGGATGGAGTGTAGCTTGTGTGTTTTCCCAGTGATATCCCTGTATTGCATCCTCTACGATAAAAGTAAAATTTTCCGAAAAATCAAGTAATAAAATGCACTCTTCTGGTTTTAGTTCTGCTTTTCTTGTTTTTAAATACTCTGAGATTTTGCAATGTAATGGTGTTTTGCCAAGGACTTCATTTTCAATAAAAGTTCCGATTTAAAATTAGGTGCAGACAAAGTCATTTAATGAGTGCTGAATGGCTGTTAGTTATCCAACGTCGAACTGTCACTACAGATTCTTCATTGAAATCATCCATTAACATATCTAAAAATACTTCAAATGCAGTTTGGAGTGGACACTGTAAAGAAAATCCTAACATGCATACTTCATTGTTTTGTCACTATATAATAAGACAAAAAAATCACTGATAGATGGTTTAATAGTTAGTTTTAGAGATGCCATCATTAGCCTGTTATTTTGGTGAATCATACAGACATAGACTGAATGAGTTCCTGTACTACCAGCTAACACACACCACTTCGGTCGCAAATCAGCAAATTTAGACAACCTAATCTTGTGATGGGGATATTCCTGTTTAAAAAGTGTGTACACTTCTTTGAGATTACATAAAATGAGGTGTTTCTGTTTTGCAAATATTTTAACTCTTCACTAAATACTAAATTGAATTTTTAAAAATTAAAAGGTTTCCTACATCTTTCTTTAAGATATCACAAAAATAGAGTAAACATTAGTTTTGTTTTAATACCAGAATGTAATAAAATCAGAATTTTGCTCCCTTATCCAATGCTTCATTCACCTAATAACACTATTTCTAAAAGTAACTAAGTAACGTTCAGAGGTAAATAAAATCTGATACTTGTATTAAATGAATATTTATATAATATTCAATAAGTTTTGTTTTTTTTTACATCTTTTTTTATTAATGTTAAGTCTGTGAGAGGGGAAACACAAGCATATGATATTAGAGAAAAACATGCATATACTATCACAGGAAGATATCTCTTTATGCAAATAATAACCAAAAGTAAACTGTTTTCCTGGGAAAAGCTAACACATCAGTAACTTATTTTTAAAAAAATAAAAAAGTTTCTAGTGCTCCCCCTTTATGAGAAAAATGGCTGCCAAGATGGCCGAAATTGCATGTTTTTGCCCTATGGTTTGTCTTTAAACTTAAATATTTCCAAGAAGGAGTGAGAAACCCAAGTAATTTATTATGTAGTAATTTATGGTGAACATCTGTACTCTACCAGAAAGTGAGTAAACCTTTGGTTTTATTTTCCTTTTTTTTGGAAATGATGTCTAACTTTAGCAAAATCGGGAAAATCAAATTTTTGTGGTTGCAACTTCTAAGAGTACTGTACCTTAACAATTTCATTATAAACATTGTAGTATTTTTTTCTGAATGCCTGGAATAACTAATTTCCATAGATACCTAACACTTTCATATTACATCAACACAATTTTTAAGAAAAAAAAAAAAAATTAAATAACATCAATTTCTTGGTATTTTGAGGCAGCGGACAAACTTCAAGGACCTGTATATCTATAAATAAGTGGAGCAGGTAACTAAAAATTTGGACTTTTTCATGCCTCTATATCATCAATCTGTGTACCTAATTTAAAGAAAATCTGAGTCGGTCATGCAACCTACTTTTCTTTTTTTGTATGGAATCACTCATTTTCTCTTTCAAGAATTAGAGAGGGAGGAATGCGTTTCCTGATTCATTTCCTTTTGACTGGCTTCTTCACTGAATTAGCACACTATTACAATTGCAAGATCTAAGCCTGGAAAAAGTGTGAGGAAGTTACCAAAAAAACATTGACTTGGCGTTTTATAAGTTGTCCAATTATCCGGACTTTTCGTTAACTGGTTCGGCCTCAGTCCTGACCGATCCGATAATCGCCGCTCTACTGTACTATCAATTACTTTCCTGTTTACAATTTTTCTTTTTTAATTAAAAAAAAAATAAATATGAAAACAATATTTAAATTAAATACCAAGTAAGTTTGCGAAGTTTGATACGTAAAAATGTAATTTAGCTACATTTTGATGGTTTTTGGTACAATTAAAAATAAACACTTTCACACAAATGTAATTATTATGGTAAGATGATTCAAGTATTAATTTCCTCACAGAATAACATTAGCTTTGGCAATGACTGAAAGAGATTCAATAAGATTTAACAATGATAAAATTAAAAATATATTAAATTTTGCTATAAGAAAACTCAAAATATCAGAAAAAACAACACATTTTTATAATTGAAATACTGAATTACATAAAATAAATTACAACTGCTATAGTATGAAATTATGTTTTAACACTAGAATTATGACAGCGGTCTTTTTGACTGGAAATCAAATTTAGTTGTGCGCACCATATTTATTTCACTATCTATAATTTTCTCTTATTTCTTGATTTTTTCTCAAAAGAAGTAGGACTGTAGAAGATATGCTTGGGGAAAATGCACTGGTAAAATTCAGAAATTTATAGTGTGTTTACCAACAGGGCGCACAAATTTCTGCTTGGCAGCTCGATTGGCGAGTGAATTTTTACTGTGGCGAGTAAAAATTTGGTCAAGTATAGATAGAATTCTTACACGATACAGTGACAGAAACATTTTTTTTATAGATTTAAATATGGCAAAATCTTGTGATCTTATAAGCTCATATTTAACCTCTCCTTTTTCTCTTCTCGGAATGCCGAGTATGTGTGCACTGTCGACGATCTTCCCAGTCTAGGAAAGGAAAAATTATGTGCATGCATAAAATTTTAATCTCTTCGGCAGTTTCATTTCTCTCGCTCTGATTTCTCCAAGCAGAGTGAGAAGTGAAATGCAAAAGTTTGCCTGCAATAATGGCGCATGAAAATGAGCTGAGCCCTTTTAAAGATACTGCTTATTTTTATTTTGTTGAATAATTAAAAAAAAAAAAAAAAAAAAAAAAAAAGTTCACATTTTCCAAGTTTTTCACTGAAACGCCAAGGATTTGCACTTGTAATGATTTGTAAACAACGATTTTATCGAAAAGTTATTCCGAAAATGTTATTTCAAATGACAATGAACAAGCTATACACATCAACATTCCGTCTGATTACAAAAAATAAAAACAAATAAAAAGACATTTCTGATGTAAAAAATTAGGTAAATAAATAGGTAAATAAGGTAGCTTAATCTTTCAAAATAAAAAGATTTTCACAGGATATTGTTTGACAAAGAGTTTTTTCTTCTTTTTTTTCTTTAATGAATCTTTCTATTTATGTTATTAGATATTTTAATGTTTTTCAAATCTCAAATACAATACATTATAAGGATTTTTAATTATAGACGATTATGAGACATGATGATATACGACACACTTTTAATGTATATAAATTTTAGGCATATTTGTAAAAGCATCATAATAGTCAGGAAAAATTAAAAACACAAATGCATTAAAAAAAAATGACAACCCTAATTTAATTTCGGGCTCTGGTCAACAATGTCAAACTCAACGATGTAATAAATTTATTTCATAATGAATATTTTTGAGAGGTAAATTATTAAATTAATAGAATTATAAAAACTTGTAGAAAGACTTTTTTTAATTTTAGCTATAAATCATGTTGAATGGTCCTTTGTGTACATATATTTATTTACTTCTCACCTTATGCTTTCTCAGTTTGCTAAAATAAAATATTTTAATTTCATTTGCTTATTAAACGATCAAACTGCATAATTATAATCATTAACTTTCCATAATATGAGCAAAAAATTTTATTTTTCAGGACCACTGTCCGTAATTGCAGGTATACAGAAAACGCCGTAATGCTAGTGTTAAGCGAAACATTTCATTAAAAAAACTGGAGCTGCTAAAATGCTATAAAGTACTTGCAACACTATTATAGTTTCTTTCCTATAAAAACAAAATAATGCCCTTATCTGTATATGTGATCTGTATTGGTAACAAACTACTGCAAAGTCTTAAGCTAATTAAAATATGAAAAAATTTTATTGCGAAATTTTTTATTGTCTTTGGATGATGCAGATACTGATTTTCGCCATCTATTACAGTAAATAAACTTTTTAGTTTTTATTAGGTATTAATTTAATCTGTATTAATTTAAGCCCCTAAATTATTTTTTGTTGTGATATGTGCGTTGTTAACCACCTGTTTAATACTTTATGACATATGTTTATGTTACTTTACATTTTCTTTGTGTTTACTTTATTGTCTGTATTTTTTTATTTATGTAATTTCTGTTTTTAATTATTATATATATTTTTAGATTTACATGGAAAGGCTTTGCAAGCCTCTTGGTAAACAATATTGTAATTTATTTGTTTGTTGTTCAATTTTGTTCTTTGTAGTATTTCTTATTTTGTAAATACATTTTTGTAAATTAAAAAAAAAAAGGTATGGATCTTAATCTTAAAAGGAATTTGAAAAGTTAGTATGTCTGAAGAATATTTACTATAAGTCAATTAAATAGAAAATAGTTTTAATAAAATGAATGAAATGGTATGTGAGCAATTACCTTAACCGGCTCATAATATGGACTGCAACCCCCATCATCAACACGACAGTCTGAGCCATCAAGAGGTGTAGTATCTACACCACAAATGGATGGAGAAGGGGCTGTATTGTGCTCCAGAGATGGTGGAGTAGGGAACATTCGAGTTAGTTCAGCGACACCTATTAAAAAAGAACTCTAATATGACTAACAAATTCTTCAGGAAATATTGTTTCATTCATAGTTATCAAAATAAAAGTTTATAAAAAAAAAAAAATGTACAAAATAAAGCATCGTACAGTGGTGGAAAAAACTTTAAGACCACCACTGAAATTTTTTGTTTACAATCAAAAATTAAAATCTCTATGTAAGTTACTTTACATTTAATATATAAAATGTAAGAAATAAAAAAAATATGAATTTAAAATTTAAAATATGTTTATTTTCAATATAAAGTAAAAATGTGTAATGGAATTAAATGGAAAAAACTTTAAGGCCAGTTTTAAAAGTGATTGCTTGCATAACAAAATGACGTCACATTTGCACATTTTTGTGCAGAACAGTTGTGAGAACGAAAAGAAATATTTTTTTTAATCATTTAGCTGAGTGTTGAAGCAACTGAGATTATAAGTAGAGGAAAATTACTGAGCGAAATTGAAAAAGGTAAAATCTTGGCATTTCGAGAAAGTAGAATCAGTGAAAGGCAAATCGCTACCAAAATCGGGAGGTCTAAAATTGAAGTTCATCAATTTATCGCAGATCCCTGCAGATATCGTACAAAAATTAGAGGAGGAATGCCCTCAAAACTACCAGCCAGAATGAAAAGAAACATTATAATAATTGCTGTAAAAGACAATGAATATTCTTCAGCAATAAAATCCCTGGGATGGATACTTGATTCAAAATCTGTCAAAAATGCATACCTGTCAACCTGCAAAAATCCCAAGGAGTAAAACAGCACACGAACAAAAAATCTTGCCCCCCCCCCCCCCCCCCCCAAAAAAAAAGGATTTTTTTTTTTCTATATTTGCATATAAAATTTAAAAGTGGTTAAAAAAATTATACCCTAATTTACTTTACAAATAAAATAACATTCAATAAAAAGTAATATAATGCAAAGTTTAGCATACATAATGTTGATACAAACTCAAAAAGAAATAAGACTTGCCTTTCAAATTAAATATTCATACATAATTATTCATAATTATTTGATATACTTGCACATTTAATATGTACAAGCAGAGATGTAATGTGTTTCCATTAGAATTACTTTAAAAATTGTTTTCGAACTGTTTCTATGTATCAGATTAGATATAGTAACTATTTTTCAATATTTTAAATAGACATTTTTAAATTTAATTTACAAACTTAACTTTTTTTATATTAAATTTAATGCAATACTTAAACAAATGAACGGGGGAAAAAAAATCAGTAGAAAATTGTTGAAATAACAAGAAAAGAGTAAAAAATAACAATCTATGCATAAAAGCGTAAAGAATGTCAAAAAAGCGTAGTCTTACGCCCGGCAGCTATGAAAATGCCATACAATGTTCAGTTTTTATTTTCAAAGTTGAAATGATAAGTTTCGTGTTTTGTAATGCTCTACTTGAAGGGTTCAATTTCCTAAAGAAATCCAAGAGAAAATACAGATTTTAAGATAGAAATTTGCTATCTTTCAAACTTTTCAGCAATCAAAATAACAGAGATTTTATAAGCGGCACTTTCAGGTCTAGAAAAAACTGATGTGTTTTCGACATGACAGTATTTTAATAGCTTAATCCATGGCTATCAAAAAGTTATATGGGTAAGTAAAATTTAATTATTAAATAAAAATTAAGTAATTATTAATTAAAAATAATAATATATAGTAAATAATAACAATAACAATAATAAAATTAATGAAATTTTTTTTTCAGCAAAATCAAAATTTTGCTTAAAAAATGAAGGTTTATTGAAGTTTTGATTAAATTATAGGTATAACTTTAAAATCTTCAGAATAATGGAGAAATGGTTAAGAATAATGGAGAGCGGAAAACATTCCCAAAACAACAGAGTCTCCGTTGAAATAATGGAGAGTTGGCTGGTATGCATTGGCCACCTGTTCAAGATAATTTACAACAGCATTTCAAAATTGTATGAGATTTCTTATGGCATTTTCTTTGCTGAATAACCATCTAATAGTGTGAATATCATACAGTTTAAGATTTTTTTTCTTCTAGATTTTTTGCTGTTTCTTTTACCATATAAACATAGCGTATAGAGTTTGATTTGACACCCAATATTTCAAAAGTAAAAATTTACTCTCCATCTTTAAATATTAACTCGCCAATGGCAAGCAGAAATTTCACACCTTGACTTACTGTATCTTTTTTTTGCATTTTTAAACTCAAAATTTAAATTAAAAAATTAAAAAAAATCAATTTTTAGAAAATGAGTACTAATTTAAGGGTTGTAAATTTCTTGAACGTGAAAACATAATTAAAAAAAATTAAAAATACATTAGGTAATGAATAATTCTATAAACAAATTTCCCCCATAGAGTTACATGGAATTTCCTGACCGGAGACAGGGAAAACTGCGAGAGAGAGAAGCTTTAAGTCTATTAATTTGCTTCTTAACATAGTATATTAGGATTTTGACCCCCAAAAATACTTACAAAACCAAATGAATAATGATTCTTCAAATGCTTTGTAAATAATACCACTAAATGTCTTTTACCCCCAATTTCTTAGGAACATTTTTTCAAAGTATTGAATTTTTAATACCTAATTTTTGTCTGAATTCATCCTTGAAATCATCACTCATAAGTGCAGAATTAAAACCATTCACATTATATTGAACTTCCATTGTGTTCCAATTAAAGAAACAAGAAATGATAATTCAGGATGAAACATACTTTTATAAAATATATAAAAGGTATTAAGCATTTCTGAAAAATAAATAACAAAATAAAATAATTTGTTCTGTAAAAACAAATAAAATATCTTTGATGATCTAGAAAGCTGAATATTTAATTGCCAATATAGATGCCTAACCCCACTCATAATAAATTTCTTTGTTGTGTTATTGTGTTTATTATACATGAAATAAAATATTGTTTGTATTTCCAGCACACATTTTCACTAGAAAAAACTTCCTCTATATTTTCCTATACAAATCCACTAAGGGCAAATAATTTATTAAAACTATTGTTTATTAAAATTATCTAACATGATGAATGCAAATGATTATCATCTTACAAAAAACTGACACTAAAAGACAGTTTTATTATCTCAGAGCTGCCAACCTTGGTGGGGAAAAAAAACAGGAGATTTTACATAATTTCAAGGGAGAAAAAGGGAGATTTACGGTTTCGTGGAGAAAAACAAAACAAAATTATTTTATTCAATACATGATACTTTTTAAATTGAAAAGACCTAAATGATAAATATTTCATGCTTCTTGAAATAATTAGCAAGCTGTGACGTTACACCAAGTTTAGTACAGTTATATGCCATAGAAGTTGAGATATAGCCTTCCCGTTATCAAAGAAATTTGCAGTAGTGTCCACCTATTGGCAGATAAGCATCCGAATTGAATCAGCATAATAGCCTATTTACATACCAAGTTTTGTTTGATGATATGAAAAAGAACCTGAGATATAGCCTTCCCTTTAATTGTGGAAATTTCTGCATAACAGAGTCACCTGTTGAGTGGTTGACACCAAAAGTCGATGAGCACTAATTTATGTCAAGATGCATCTACATATAAATTTATATGCAAATTTCCTGAGATATAGCCTTCCCTTAAATTGCGGAAATCACTGTGTAGTAGCACCACCTGTCGGCCAACAAGCATTCAAATTGAATCAGCGTAATCTCTCATAATAACCTTCTCAAATATCAAGTTTTGTTTGTTATACATTATAGAACCTGATATACAGGCCTCCCCTAAAATTGCAAAAATTGCTGTATAGCAGCGCCACCTGTTGAGCAGTTGACACCAAAAGTTGATAGGCACTAATTTAGGTCAAGGTGCATCTATACATAAATTTATATACAATTCGGAGCAGTAGTTCCAGATACAGTCGTCACAAAATTTTTGTCACACACACACACAGAGACATTTTCTAAAATTGGTCAAATTGTGTTCTAGATCTCTCAAAATGTGTAAATTCGACGAAAACCGGTAGTCGAAAATATTTACGAATCCAATACTTTCTTCTATTGAATATAGGAGAAAGTAAAAATATGTGCAAAATGCATACAATGTATATTTACAAAAAACAGAGGACTGTGACAGCAATATAATTATTATAAGTAGGTAACTGTTCATACCTAGAATTCCTGATGAGCAAGTACTTTTGCTTTTTCCAGAAAAAGGCTCTTCTGGTGTTCCACACAACTTTCCAGGAGTAGAAGGAGTTTGAAACTAAGTAAAAAATAAACTGTTATTGAAAATAAAATGGGACAAAATAATGATAATATAAAATATTTTATTCAATTTATTGAATTTAGAATGCTGCATAAAATGAAATAATTTGATACAAGGTGACTAGTACATACAATAGAGGGTGACTAGTATTTTACCTTTTTGATTTTCTCTGACTTTTCCAGATCATTTTCATCCATTTTAGTATGGCATTTCATAAATTGACATTTTTTTCTCAGGAATTTTCTGGGTGTGATTAAAGTTTCATTATTATTATTTTTTTTTTCTCTCTCAAGATATAATTAAAATCTCATAAAAAAAATACTATTCTAAAAGTCACCCCACCCCGCACAGCAAAAACTCTTACCTTTCTTAAGCAGCCAAAAAAAAGGATTGATATCAAATTTCGCCGCCGCTATTGAATCCCGGGTACTCGATGCATAGCTTAATGAAGATCTGCCAACAACACAGCATGTATCTTTCTAATAAATCCTAAACTCTTTCAACATTCTTTGTTATCTGTGTTAGTTTTTTCGCTGCATTATAAAGTTATAATTTAAAGTATTTTTATGGCGGGGTGCATTCCCTATGTAGAAGTTTTAATTAATAAAAAATTTAGTTAATTATCACACACTCCGTCGCAAAAATACTTTAAATTATAACTTTATAATGCAGCGAAAAAACTAACACAGATAACAAAGAATGTTGAAAGAGATTAGGATTTATTAGAAAGATACATGCAGTGTTATTGGCAGATCTTCATTAAGTTAGGCATTGAGTACCTGGGATTCAATAGCAGCGGCGAAATTTGATATCAATCTCCTTTTTTTGGCTCCTTAAGAAAGGTAAGAGTTTTTGCTGGGCAGGGTGACTTTTACAATAGTATTCTTTTTTTATGAGATATCACTTCTTTTTGCAGGTTATGTATGTGCTTTTATAAATATATGCATACATAATGAATATCTGTATATTTCTGTATGTTATGATTATGGTATTGTTTGTGCTGTGATTTATATGTTGTCAGCTGTTATTTAAGCTGCGTTTTCTGGTGAAACTCAAGTTGATACTGGGTTTAACTAAGGCAACCAAATTTTTTAAACCCAATTTGAGGACAGAGTTAAATTATGCTTTAATTTGAGGACATTTGAGGACAAATTTGTAAATTCAAGAACATTTGTCCTCAAATGATTTTCAAATTGGTAAAAATGTATTGTCACAGTTTTCTGAGCTATCCTGAAAGTTTCAAATGTCTAGCTAGTTGGGAAATTAGTTAAAAATCGATTGCAAGCTTTGTGCTGGTAATGCTGCCGATGGCAGCAGGAACCCGAAACAGTTGGCTATAAGTATTTAAAAAATGCATTTTCACTGTGTTCTGAGCTATCCTGAAAGTTTCAAATGTCTAGCTAGTCGGGAAGTTAGTTAAAAATCAATTGCAAGATTTGTACTGGTAAGCCGATGGCAGCAGGAACCCGAAACAGTTGGCTATAAGTATTAAAAAAATGCATTTTCACCATGAACTATTCTGAAAGTTTCAAATGTCTAGCTAGTCGAGAAATTAGTTAAATAAATTTTCTGTCGAATCATACAAACTCTGCCGAAGGCAGTAAGGACTTGAAGCAGTTGACTAAAAGTGTTAAAAAATGTATTGTCACTAAGTTCTGAGCTATCCTGAAAGTTTCAAATGTCTAGGCTAGTTGGGAAGTTAGTTAAAAATTTATTGCAAATTTGTACGGGAAAAAACAAACAAACGAACAAGAATCGAAGTTAATAAAAACATGGTAAAAAAAAAAAAAAAAAAAAAAATTAAGTTCTACATCATTAAAATCATTAGTTGTGGGTCATGGTCACCTCCAGCATACATACCAAATGCAGTGTTTAGATGCTATCGTATTCACTGATACACATATATGCATACCTCTTTATTATAAAAAATGAAAAATTAATTCAGAAGACCTCAAAACTCATAGAAACACAAAAATGTCAAATTTGAATTTTTCTATGATAATAATTCTCATATATAATACATAATCAGAATTTAATTATATGTGTTCGTCCATCATCTGTAATTTTATAAAGTTAACAAATTGCTCTTTTATTTAATCAGCCACATTACTTTTGTTAAAAGTCTGTTTAGCGCGTCCTTTAAGCATTTATTTATTACGAAATCCAAATTTATCTTTTTTTTATTTTATTATTAATAAACATGTTTCTTGTAAAAATTTTAAGAAAAAAGTGTCTTTTAATTTATTTCAATCCATTTTTTTTAAAAAAGTAAAGAAAAAAAGAAAGAAAAATAAAAACAGAATTTATTATTATTTAATGCCTTATTACATGACAAAATTAAATTCATTGAATACAAGCACCATCTCTTGACGAATGCATGAAATTTTTGGGTTAAATATCACAAAATTGAAAACAACTACCCTGTATATTGGCCAAAAAAATTTTTTGATTGCAAAAGGCACTAGTACAGGTCAGAAGGAATGTTCATGCAAATTTTCAGCTCATTAGCTGCAGAACTCAAGGCTCAATCACTGTCAACATTCGGTGTCTTAACAATAACAACAACAAGAAGAATGTAACCGGCAAATTTCGGGTTTTCAAAGTTATATAACTCAGGCCCCTTAATTTGGAGCGACATGCAAATTTGTATGTTTTGTCTTAAAGGTATGCTTAAGGTCTGTGCAAAAAATCATAGGTCTTGGGGATCAGGGAGCTGAGATACAGGTAGTTGAAAAGTCCGAGATGTTATGTCGACATAATATACACTTGTAGCGTTCACCATTGACTTTCCTACTTTGTAAATTTCATTTGTTTTTCTCTTAATGTTTGTTTTAGCTTGGTGGGGCAGAACGCTACCGCATTCCTTGATTTCTTAACTTTTACAAATTTTAATAAAATTCCCTGACATTTCCCTGTTATCCAGGTTACTAAACACCCTGTCTTATAGATTTAAAAAAAAAAAAAATTGTCTGTAAATATAATATTTATTTAATACAAATTAAAGAAATTTTGCAAAAGTTAAATATAATTTCCACTATAAGTTATCATTTATTATGACTGTTTTTCAAATGCTACAAACTTATTTATACCAAATCATCAGCACTGTCATCAGAAGATGAAGTTTCAAATATATTTTCAAGATCCCTATCTGTAACTTGCAGATCTTTCTCACTAGTAAAACTGGAAGCAGCATTTCGTGGTGTGAGTGGTGATGAAATAGATTGTGCTTCTGTATTAGATGATGGTTTTGGAAGATCTTGAGTGGGCGTAACTGGAGCAGAAGAGATGCTTGGCCCAGGTGTAAGGGCTTGAGATTCAGGAGTAGCTGGTAAATTTTCTTTTTTAATATCCTCTTCCTATTCAAAGAAAAACAAAATCTGGTATGAAACAACCACACAACTTCCATTACCCACTATTACATATATTACATGCATTTTTTAGAAATAATGTCATAAAATGACATAAAATTGACCTAACGAAGTAGACACCCAACAAATTTCCTATAAGAGAAAGCTGATAAAAATAAAGACATAAAACAGAGTTTACATAGTGAATTAAAAATTAATTTAGAAAAAAAAAAAAAAATAGTTATTTTTTGTAACATCAATTTCCAAGATCTAAAACTGACCTACTTAATCAGGATGACTTTTAATTTTCCTGTAATAACCACATAATACATGAGAGAGGATATCTAAAATGAATTTATGTAACAATTTGCAAGAAAATCGTTAGAGTCGTTTTGAGACACTAGCCTTTACCAAAATTTCGCATACTCAATTATTGAACATAAAACAATAATTACATACAAAAGGATATTTAAAAGGGAGTTAATACGGCGAGTTAAAAAAAAAAAAAATATTGTCACATTGTGACATGCAATCTGTCCAGTTTATATTTAATTAATGTATTAAAAAATTTTAAATTAAAAAATTTCATAATTTTATCATTATGAGAAATATAATTTAGTTAATATTTCATGCTTTCTGAATTAATTTAATTCAATGTTTATTCTAAAATACATTTTAATTTAAGATCGTTTGAATTCTTAACTCATATTTCAATATTTTATTTTATTCACATGTGCCCTGTAAATTGTAAATTTTTGTTCTCAGATTTATTTTATAAAACTTAATTGTTCTTTTTTCCCCACCTCTAAGGTACAGGCATTGTTTATATTACATCATTGCTATAAACCACGCCCACATTGTTCCTGTTTGGCCACAAGTCTTGTGACATGACATAGCATCACATGACCTATGTGGCTCCTCCTTTCATCCAATCAATTTAAAGCAAGGGCATGTCTCAAAAACGATCGTCGGTGGCGAATTTGAAAATTAATTTAGTTCTGGAGGTTTCATTGCTAAACAAAGTTGCTTTTTCTTAATAGCTAAAAAAAATGCATATTTTTTTAATAACGTGATATTTTTTATTAAACTGATTCTAACTAAAAATTTCTCACAATATAATATAATAGTTTTCTAAACAGTTTATTTGTATTAAGTTAATAGTTTTATTTAGATATTATTATTAATTCAGTATTGCGCCAGTATGTAATTCAGAACAGAAAGTTATGCTGACCCGTGTTAGACCAAATGATGGTTTTTCAAGAAATAAAGAAATGAAATAAAGAATCAAGTTTCTGGTCACTTTTTTATTGTTGCAAGTATTTTTTTGTATTTTTACAGATGAAGACTTAAGGTATGAAACTTTTGTTTGGATTTGAATTCTCAATTCAAAAAAATAGTATCCATGTATATTTTGACTTATGCCACAAGGAAGATCAAGAACCTGAATTTTAGATGGAAGTAATTGTTTCAATATTTAATCAATTAAAACAGATATCTTAAATTTATAGTTATAGATTATTTTTTGCCAATTTCAAATATATTCATTTTACGATCACAATAACAACCACCATTTCACAAATATGTACAGCCATTTTTAACGGAACATACTTGCGAGACCTGAAATTGAGCTATTTATACAGTGCACCATCAATTTTCCTGAACTAACCAACTGGATGATACCAAAGGACATCTTATAGAGTGTTTATATAGCATATTCGAAGAAAATCATTAAAGCCATTTTTGAGATACGGACTTATGGTCCCACTTCTGGTTTTCCAATTTTCACCAAATTTTGGAAAATTCACCTGTACACCAGTCCTGTCTCTATTCTGAAGTTTCATATATTTATCTTTATTAGTTTCGGAGATATGATAGCCAGGAGATTCCACACATACATACATACAGTGCCGGCAAAAAAAAAAATCTTTACAGTTTACACTTGATTGGCAAAAAAAAGCTTTACATGTCAACTGCTGTTCCCGACATAAAAATATGTTGAACCACAGCGATGACATGTGGCGTTAGTAGGTAATAGAAGACCTTTCCCTATCCTATTAACACTCAGTTTACATCGTGCACTTTTAGAGTAAGGCCGTATGCTCTTTACTCCAGCTGGCCAATATTTTGTTTATTTGTCAAAAGTTTGAGAACCTACATTGGTATTCCCACTCCACACAATGGGTCAGAAAAAGCTTAAAATAGAAGAGAAATCTCATGCCTTGAATCTGCTAAAGCAAGAGAATCTCTATGATTGTAGTAGTTAGAGCTTCTAGATGTAGCCAGATGTATCTTTACAAGGTCATTAAAATATAAACATTTAAGACAAACTCTTAACATTCTAGTCGTTTATTGTAACTATCACATTGCAGTCAGTATTTTGTCATCTCATTTTTACATTTTATTACCAACTGCAGCCGTTTAATCATGGATACCTGTCTACATCTAGAATGATCTGCCAGATCTCCGGCTACATCAATCAGAGATTCCCTTCTATAGCAGAGTCAAAGCTTGAGATTTCACTTCCTTTTTAAGCTTAATCCGACCCATTGTGTGGAGTGGGAATACTGATGTAGGCTCTCTAACTTTTAACAAATGAACAAAATATTGGATGGTGGGAGCAAAGAGCATACAGCCTTACTCTAAATGTCCACGAGGCTCTTTCGAGTGTTGATAGGATAGGGAAAGGTCGTCTGTGATCGACTAACACCACGTGTCATCACTGGGTTTTGACACATTTTTATAGCGGGAACAGCAACTGACATGTAAAGTTTTTTTTTTTTTTGCCGGCACTGTACACATATGCAGTCTAATTGCCAAAAACTACTTTTTTATACTCAGGAGACCTTAGAACATGTAAATCAGGTGAAAACTCAACATCGAATTTTTGGACAGAATACAATACTTGCATTACCTACAGTAGTCGGGTAATGGAAGTAAAAATAGATATTAAACAAAAGAAAAATTAAAAACAATAATAAAAAAAAAAACATATAAAACATTTTGTTAACTATTTACTATATATTACAACAAAATACAGGGTGGTTATAATTAAACTTCCCCTATAAACAGCACCCTACAGTGCAAATGAGTGAATGGAATGCAACGAAACTTAGTATATAGACTATACACAAGATGTGCTCACGGAATTTTGAAAAAAAAAATTAGTTCCTAAATGTTTACCAGAGAGCGTATTTTACGGAAAAAACATTAAATTCAACACAATAAACAACCAAAACGGAATACAGAAACAATATTAACAATCCAGAACAAGAATTATGAGTAATAAAATGTAAAACCGGGAAAAGCTGTTAGTTTTAGGAAAAAAATGTTGAGATTTGCATGCTTGCAAAGAAGAGGAAGTTTTATGAGAAACAGGTTAGGGTATAAAATGTTTAGACGATCTCATGTTTTATGTTGATGTTTCCGGCTGTAATGGTGACTGTATCTATAGTTGAATGTGCGTTATTGGTGAAGCTGTTTTACGAAAACAAGGGGAATGCTTCAGCTGCAGTCTGTGAATTTTGTTGTATAAAGAATCTACGGCGTGGACCAATGTCTACTAAAGGCATCTGGACTTTGATTAAGAGATTTGAAGGGAGGAGGAAATTAGGAGTTCAACCTGGAAGAGACCGTAAACCTGTCACACCTGCACTTGTCGATGCCGTCAACACAGCAGTTGCCACACAGCCACAGCAGGGCTCAAAATTAGTGGTTGTTAGTTGTATTTTGCAACTCAATATTTTGTTTTGACAACCACAATTTTATACCTAGTCGTCACTCTGACGCCTAACATTCTTTTTGCCCCTTCCTTCAGTGTGCAGTTATAATATACAACGAAAATAAAGGCACTAGCAAAAAAACAGAAGAATTAAATTCCTACCTTTCTTATAAAAATATTAGCACTAGTGGATCTGCACATCAGGAGCCTCAACATCTCATTTGCATCAGACATTATTCAATAAGTCATTTTTATTTATTCCTTATTTTATAATAGTATATATTGATTCAGTTGACTTGTTACCATAATCAGATAAATTCCTGAGGGATGGCTGCCGCCCCCTCAACCCCCTGCTGTATCTTTCTTTGTATACCTATCTGTATTAGTGTTACGGAATTGTAAATAATTGTATTTATTTTTGTATAAAATCTTTCAAAGAGACTTAGTAAGTTGATAAAATGCTAATTTTGTGCATTTCTAGTTGTTTTAGCGTTAAAATAGCCTAATTTTCCCTTAAAAACGCATTAAAAAGCTCCAATCAGCGAAGAAATGGATTTGGTGCCAAATTTGGCGACTGTTTCCCTCATTGGCGATTTTTTTGGTGACATTGGCGAGAAAATTCTTATTACCAAATATGGAAGCTCTAATCTCATTGGCTGATGAGATACGAGAATTTCCAAAACAGCGTGGGTTCGATAAAAAAGTATAAGAGGAGCATTTTTTTTTGCCAAGGCGGTCAATCTCAGATCTGTGTCAGTTTCGTCAAATGCTTGCTTTGCTTTGAATCTCTTTGAATGAGACTTGCTTTATGTGTTTTTGCTAAACAGTTTGTACTGTTGTTTTGCTGTTGACAGCTGTTGTTTAAGCTGTGTTTACTGGTTGAATTGAAGCTGATACTTGGTTTATAGACCTGTATTTTTCTGGAACTTTCTGTGAATAAATCATTGAATTTTTGCAAGTTTTGCCTTTCATTCTCAGACTACTTATGAACCCCCAAGTACGCAACAATATGTATTCTTAATAAACGACGGTCTTGTATTATTTCCCTGAAATTTATAAATACCAAATTTCATACAAAAAAAATTACATAGCATATCGGAAATATTTTGCATAACATTTAAACTAATTACCAATTCTATGCACACAGTTTTCAACAGGAAAACATGCTTTTAAAATTCTAATAAAATTTCATTATATTTGATAGGGTGTAACCATGTTAAAATACACTTTTAAGAAATACCAACTATAGACCGTAATAGTACGAAATTCTTTTATGTATCCTGGAAAAGTAGCCACAGTCATTATAAAAGCCAATAATAAGAATAAACCTATATAATTATAACTCATTGATTTTTCAAACTAATTTAACATCATCTGGATGATTACAGTACATACTCTGAATTATTTTGTGTGGTCCCATAAATTATTTAGTCTATACATACCCTTTTTTAAGAGTAAACATGATTTTAAGCATCTTTATAATGTATGTTAATTTTATTAAGTTCAATTCAGCATAAACGCATTAAAGTGCACGCTTAAATAAAAATTTGTCCATACGCTCTAATGTTACAAAATTCTTTTGTGTGTCTCTGTAAACGAACCATAAACATTGTATACACCAGTAAAAACTATTCAGCTTATTTTGCGTTCAAAATTAATAATTGTTCCAAATTTGACATTGTCAAAACACTTTTGTAAGGTCCTGTACATTAATTAGAAAGCTTAAGAGCACATATTTTCTTCAAACAATGTAAGTTTAAGCATCTTACTCACGTACGCAAGTTTCAATTTCTTGATTGAAAAGTAATGATGTTAAAATGCATTTAAACGAAATTCACCTCATATGCCTTAATGTTACGTATTTTGGCATGTCCCTGTACACAATCCATAAAAAGTATAGACATAAAAAATTATATAGCTATTTCTATGCCGAGCCTGAAAGTGTGTGCCAATTTGCAAGTCAATCGGAGAATTTTTGCAGCTGCTATTGCGGTACATGAAAATTCTGCCCATAGGCCGTAATGATAAGAAAAAATTTTGTGTGTCCCTGTATATGAACAACAAATGGAATACACACCTAACACTATACAGTTATTTCTGTTGACTTCATGAACATGTGTACCAAATTTCCAGTGAATAATGTGATTTTTGGGGCTGCTATCGCGGTACATACAAATTCTTCCCACAGGCCGTAATGATAAGAAAAACTTTGGTGTGTGCCTGTACACAAACTACACATGGAATGCACACCCAAAACTAAGTTAATTTTGTGGGGATCATGAACATGTGTACCAAATTTCAAGTCAATAACGTGATTTTTGCAGCCACTATCGCACGACAGACAGAGACAGACGGAACCCAAAATCCTTTTTGAGTCTCAACAGAGGGCCTCCACTGACGTTTCAGCAAAAACTGGAAGTCAATAGCTAGATTTTTGCCGTGGCTATCGCGGTACATACAGATTCTTCCCATAGGCCGTAATGATAAGAAAAACTTTTGCGTGTCCCTGTACACAAACTACAAAGTAATACACACCTAAAACTATACAACTAACTCCGTTGGGCTCATGAATATGTGTACCAAATTGCAAGTCAATAGCGTGATTTTTGTGGCCACTATCACATGACATACAAATTCTTCCCATAGGCCATAATGATTTTTAAAAAAAACTTTGGCGTGTCCCTGTACACGAACTACAAATGGAATGCACACCCAAAACTATACAGCTAATATCGTTGGTATCATGAACATGTGTACCAAATTTCAAGTCAATAGCGTGATTTTTGCAGCCGCTATCGCACAACAAACAGACGGACAGACAGAACCTAAAATTTTTTTGAGTTTCAACAGAGGGCCTCCACTGACGTTTCAGCAAAAATTGGAAGTCAATAGCTTGATTTTTGCAGTGGCTATTGTGGTACATACAGATTCTTCCCATAGGCCGTAATGATAAGAAAAACTTTGTTGTGTCCCTGTACATGAATTACAAATGGAATACACACCCAAAACTATACAGCTGATTCTATGGGGCACATGAACATCTGTACCAAATTACAAGTCAATAGCGTGATTCTTGAAGCCACCATCGCACGACAGACAAGCACACAGACAGAACCAAAAACCGTTTTGAGTCTCAACAGAGGGCCTCCACTGACGTTTTAGCAACTAGCACATTTTTAAAATGAAAAAAACTAACTAGATAAAGCATAAGTATTTTAAGTATGTGCAGTTTATGTACATTGTTTACTCATATGTTTCTGTGTGTAAATAACAGTTTTTAAATGGCACCTTAGTACAACATAATTGCAACTAAGAAAACAGTGTTTAGTTGCCATTTGGCACCCAACTTGCTGATTCTAATTTCTACCCCTGAGTCACCAGACATCAGAGTTTGGAGGCAGTAGCACACGTGCAGTTTCTTGATAGACAGGCAATTCTTACAGCACCGTCCGAAAAGTGCTCAGAAACATAATGCACTATTTCTCCTACAAGATCCACCATATCCAAGAGTTGCTTGATAGGGACAAGCCACAATGTCTCTCATTCGCATTCAGTTTTCTCAACAGAATGACTGTTGATTTGTCTTGGTCTTGGAATATTTTGTAGAGTGACGAAGCTCATTTCTATTTCAATGGGAGAGTCAACACACAGAACTGCAGCATTTGGGCTATGGAAAATTTGCGGATGCACACTGAAATTCCCCTACATTCTTTAAATGTGACTGTCTGATGTGGATTCACAGCAACATTGATCCCTGGGCTATTCTTCTTTGAAGAAATAACTGCACGTGGTCCTGTCACATGTTCCATTAAGGGTTTTCTGTACCATGACTTTGTTGTACCTCAACTACAACAAAGGCAGGTTCTTACATCGACCATTTTCATGCAAGATGGTGCGCCCCCATATATCCATGAGTCCATGAAGCCGCTTATTGCTCCAACACTTCAGAGATGAACATGTTATTAGTCGCTTCTTTCATACTCCATGGTCACCGTCATGGTTCGCCAGATCTAAATCCATGTGATTTCTGGTTATGGGGCCACTTAAAAAGTGCGGTGTGATCAAGGAAGTGTTGCGACGTTGAATGACTTAAACAACTCCATAACGCTTCATGTGTGAAGCATCAAAACTGATCAGTTACGATCTGCTATTGAACACACTGTCCATCGACTTGAAATCTTGCAGGTGAATGAGGGTGGTCACATGGAGCACCTTTCCCTACATCGTCCTGTACACAGGGTGGTTAGCATTTAAACCTTTTCAAATTCCCTGATTTTCCCTGACTCTCACATTTATTTTCGATGAAAATTTCACGACACTAGTAAAAAATTTAGTGATTTAAAATATCATTAATAATTTAATGATTAATATAGCTTATTTTCACAAAATTTGTTAAAATTCCCTGACTTTAAAGGAAATTCCCTGACTTTTCCAGATTTTCTAAATTCCCTTATTTTTCCCCGACTGCTAGCCACCCTGTGGACATGATTAACAAATGCTCCTCTTGAGCAATTTTGTCCTAATCTGTTCTTGTTTCTGCAAACTAAACTGATTTTTTTTCCCTCCAACAGCATACTGTTATTTTTTCCTTACCTTTACTTAATGTGGTTCAATGACAAGATGATCGAAATTCCATGAGCGCATCTCATGTATAGTCGTACCAAATTTCGTTCTATTCCGTTCACCCGTTTGTGCTGTTTATAGGGGAAGTTTAATTATAACCACCCTGTACAATATATGTAGCAAATATACTGTAAAATTTCTTTTTTATATCTTTTTAAAAATTAAGTTTATATTTTAACAGTCTTACAGTAACATTTAAATAGAACTTTATAAATTTGCATTAAACCATGCTTACATCTAATCTTGCTCGAAAACTGGATGAAGGACTATCCTCATCGAATTCATCATTGAATTCATAAGGATCTTTTGCTTTAAGAGGCAGCATCTCATCTACCAGCATTTGATTTGAACTTTCCTTAGCATAAAGACTACTATCATAACTTTCTGGTAATGGTCCTTGATATGTCGAAATTTTGCGACGCTTAGATGGATTGCCTTCCCTAAAAATTAACCATTATTTATTAATTTGATATTCATCTAGGATTAATCAAAGTACATCAACTTTCATTTAAGCAATATGTGTAAAAAAAGTAAATAAATAAATAAAAATAAAAAATAAAAGGAATTTTAAGAAACTAAAAAGAAAAACAGAAAAATCAAAAGCTTATTATGTTACTTGTTTCTTGAATTACCTTTCATTACTATTCAGGAAAATTAAGAAAAGAAAAAAATAAATAAGTTATTTTGTTACTATAACTTTAATTTTAAATGCTGCTGATGGCTTACAATAAAATTCATTTATATTTATTTATTCTTTTTTTTATCAGCCAATGAAATTAAGGATCAAATTTCGTTTAAAGGCTACTGTGCCATTTTAGGTTAATTTCTTTAGAAATTGTCCTATTGCAATCACTTCGTTTATCTATCTATATATATCTATTGGGTTATTCGATAAATAATGCCGTTTTTTAAAACCTTCTCTTCTAAAAACCAAGGCCTCATCGAACGTGGAATTTTTCAACTTACCAAAAGAGGGCAAAAAGTCATCCAACAAAATGGTCAATATATCATTGATTAATGTTCGTTGTTAATATAAATAAATTCACTTTGAAAAACATGAAAACAAACGGCATTATTTATCGGACAACCCAATATATACATATAAAACTTTTGTCATCACGATAACTCCCGAAATAATACTCCAAATCAAACCAAAGTTGGACACCGAACTGATCTTATAAATATCTTGGATGAGTTCGTTAGCCAAGTTGCTCCGACTTTTTGTTTTCAAGTGGCAGCCACTTGAAATTTTCAAAACCACATTGCAAAAAACATATTTAAGGCTGGATTTGCTAGAATTTTGATGTGAATATGGATCGCATAAGGTTCTCAATGAATGAAGTTTATTAATGAACTTTTTATGACATTTTTAACAAAGTGGCGGATATCTTAAATTAAACGTGGCCACTTGAAATCAGACTACCACTTGAAAATTTAAAATCACGTTAACTTCCGAAATAATACTCCAAATTGAACCAAATTTAGACAGCAAACTTATCTTATAAATATCTTGGAGTTTGTTAATCAAGTTGCTTTGCCATTTTGTTTTCATGTGGAGACCACTTGAAAATTTCAAATTCGAACTGTAGAAAGTGTATTCCAATTTTTTTTTTTTTTTTTTTTTTTTTTTAATTTTGATGTATACATAGATTATAAAAGTGTCTCAAAGAACGTTATTAATGATCTTTATGTTTATACGCCATTTTTCATAAAGTGGCAGATATCTTAAGTTAAGCGGGACCACTTGAAATCAGGCTACCACTTGAAAATTTAAAACCATGATAACTTCCGAAATAATACTCCAAATGGAACCAAATTTGAACTGTGTCTTAACTTATCTTATAAATACCTTAGATGAGTTTGTTAGCCAAGTTGCTCTACCATTTTGTTTTCAAGTAGAGACCACTTGAAAATTTTAAATTGTAAAAAGCTTATTCTGAATTTGCTTGAATTTTGATGTAAATACAGACCACATAATGATCTCAATAAAGTTTATTAATGAACTATATCCGCTAATTTTAATAAAGTCAGAGATATCTTAAGTTAAGCGGGGCCACTTGAAATCAGGATACCACTTGAAAATTTAAAACCATGATAACTTCTGAAATAATACTCCAAATGGAACCAAATTTGGACAGTGTGTTAACTTATCTTATAAATATCTTGGATGAGTTTCTTACCCAAGTTGCTCCAACATTTTATTTTCAGGTGGAGACCACTTGAAAATTTCAAATTGTAAAAAGCGTATTCCGAATTTATTTGAATTTTGATGTACACATAGACCATACAAGTGACTCAATCAACTTTATTAATAAACTTTATCTGTCATTTTTAACAAAGTGCGGATGTTATAAACTAAGCGGGATAACTTGAAATTAGGCTGTCACTTGAAAATTTATAAACAGGGCACCTTTTTAAATTCTAATTCAATTCGAACCAAAGTTGAATAGTGATCTCATCACATAATTTTATCTTGGATAAGTTCACTGGGCAACTTGTTCCAACTTCTTGTTTCCAAGTTGCGGCCACTTGAAAATGTGTTATCAAGATAACTTTTAAAATACTAAATTGATTCAAACAAAAGTTAGATAGTGAATTTATGGGTAAAATATCTTGGATACGTTTGCTTGATAACTTGATCCACAATTTTATTTCCAAGTGGCAGCCACTTGAAAATTTGTCATTATGATAACTTTTGTAATACTAAACCAATTCGCATCAATTTTGGGTTGTGGATTTACCATTCATATATCACAGATAAGTTTGCTGGGCATCTCATTCTGCTTTTTTTTCCCCAAGTGGTGGCCACTTGAAATCATGATACCACTTGAAAATTTCTTATCACGATAATTTTTGAAACACTGATTTAATTTGAACTAAATTTGGACATTGAACTTATCATATAAATATCTAGTATGATTTCGCTGGACAAGTTGCTTCGCCAATTTGTTTTCGAGATGCAGTCAATTAGACTGCCTCTTGAAAACTAGTATATAACCCTGTCAAAAATGATGGAATGTGAAATCAATTAAGGTAGTGAATCAGTGAATGCTTAACTAATTTTTGAACATACATTAAAAAAGGTGAGAGAAAATGCCTACCTCACAATCACCCTCTTGCATTATCTTTTTTTAATTTTAGTAACTAGATGACAGAGTTCACATGGTCTCATTGTAAAAATCATTCGTTGTGTAGATACAGTGATTTGTTTAAATATAATTATATTTATTATTTGTTTGCCCAGGGCACAGCATGAGTTATTACTGAAAGCTAATTTTTCTGGAAATAAGGAAAGTTAAAATCGAATCATCATATGAAATCACTAACTATAATTTCCTATCAAAATCATTCAAGCAGTTTCCTAGAAGAGAAGATTTCTACTATACATTATTCTAAGGTCACGACAGCTAATTTTTTTTTTTTTTTTTTTTTTTTTAATGAAAAATAAGGTAAGAGGTAAGTGAGATCGTTTTTCATCTATAAAAAAAGTCTAAACAATTTCTTTTTTTCAAAATCAATCTGTGATTTCCAAGAAAAAGTTTATGCTATATTTTTTCTAGGTGGTGTGTGTGTTACCAGTGAACTCTAAAATGGAGTTTAGGGTTATTTCAGTTCGAAATGTCATCTCAAAAACATCATACCAACTCTAAATATTTCTCAAAGTCATTTGAGTTTAAAAAAAAAAAAAAGTAAATGTGAAATGTTCTAAAGAGAATGTCAGATTTCTGTGCTGGCAATTTAATTGTGAGCTTAAATATTCCCTAAATCTGAATTTTCATCAAAATCCCTCAAACAATTTCTAAGAAAACCACATCTCTGTCATATTTTGCCTTATGCAAAATGAAAGGTTAACAGTTAACACTACAAAGATAAGGAAAAATAAAACGGATTTCTCATCTAAAAAAAAACCTTAAAGCTAGTTTTTATTAAAACCATTAGAGCCATTTCTTAGAAGCTTTCTGTCATAATTTTGCATGCAACAGGCAGAATGAAGGCATAACTGTTAATTTTCCTGAAGATGAAGGAAATTCAGTTTGAATTGTCACATAAAAAAAAAAAAAAAAAACCCTAAACCTCAAATATTATCAAAATTGTTCAAGCAATTTCCAAGAAAACCAAATTCCAGTCATATTTTACTATGGTGAAGTGAGGGTTAACATAGTAATAAACACTAACTTTCCTCAAGACGAGACTATATCAGATAAGTTTCTTATTTAAAATATATATATATATTCCTATGTTTTTATTAAAACTGTTTGTTTCTGAGAAAACCAAATTTCTGCCATATTTTGCAATGGACAGAAAGGAGTTAACATTGAAGGCTAATTTTCATGAAGATGAGGTAAAGTCAGATAGATTTGGCATCTCAATTTGACTCGTTTAATATAAGAGAAGGATATACGAGGTGTGGCTATTAAATAACGAGACTATTGCTGCTACAGATGAACTACATATGAGCCAAATTCGAATGACCGACAGCTGTGAAGCGTAAAGCCTTTTCTTTCGATTGCAATGCCTCCCGTATTTGTAGAGAAATCAGTCTGGCTGTAACCTTCGTTTGTGTAAGAGGTGTTTGTTTCGTTTTGCCGAAAACGTGAAACGAATTGTCGTGAAATTTCACGTGAAACTTGGTAAAACCGCTAGTGAAACTTATCTTTTATTAAAACAAGTTTATGACAATGAATGTTTATCCCGTGTGCGAGTTTATGAGTGATTCAACCGTTTTCAAGATGGCTGAGAAGACTTTGGAGATGATGACCGAAATTCAAAGCGATGATGATCCTTTTTTTCGACATTCATGGTATTGTGTACCTTCACTGGGTTTCTGAATGTCAAACTATTAATCAACATTACTCTCTTGAGGTGCTTACTCAACTCCGTGAAGGGGTAAGGAAAAAACGACCTGGATTGTGGAAGAACAAGTCATGGGTTCTCCATCAAGACAGCACGCCGGATCACACGTCATTGTCTGTCAAGACGTTTCTAGCCAAATACAACATCCCAGTTTTAGACCATCCGCCTTATTCGTCTGACTTGTCCCCATGTGACTTTTATCCGTTCCCCAAAGTTAAATCTGCATTAAAAGGAACAAGATTTGAGTCAGTTAAAGTTGTGAAAGAAAAAGCGGCACGCCTCATGCAGGAGGTCACAGGACAAGTCTTCCAGAACTGTTTCGAACAATGGAAAATTCGCATGGAGCGTTATAGGGATAGAGGAGGGGTGTATATTGAAGGTGATAATAACTAAATATGTATAAATTTAAAATAAAATGTTTTACAGCAATAGTCTCGTTATTTAATAGTCACACCTCGTACATTAGCAATATATTCATTAAAAGTTACCAAAATAATACCAATAACAATTTAATTAATATTGATGGAAATTATAAGTGAAGTCATATAAAGAGGAGAGATATAAAAATGACACCTGGAAATTTTATATGCATATTTCCTTCAATTTTATATGCTTATCTGCTGGAAAAAATATTTTTTAATAAGGAAGTTCTTAAAAATATAGACTAATTTATGAAAATATAGACTTTTATAGACTCAATGTTAAATATATAGACTTTATAGACTAGTTGTGAGCCCTGTGAGCATGAAATAAAGTTAGAGAACAGCTGTTCTTGAATTTTATTTTTTTGTGCTTTTCTTTGTTTTTTCTTTAAAAAGAAAAGAGTAATTAGTAAGGAATTTTTTTTTTTTTTTTTTGTATTAACTGCATGTTATGAATTTTGGTTAACAAAGATCACCATAAGAATAAAACAAGGTAATTAGAACATAAAGAAAAAATTAAAATATTTTTTTCAATATCTTTTAAAAGTTAAATTTAGCCAAAAAAGATACATGAATATATAGGCAAAAGAAAAATAAATAAAATTTCTGATTTTCAAACTTCTCTTACTTCCAAAAAAAGATTTTTCTAGGGAAAAAAATAAAATATATATATATATATATATACTACTTGAAAAACATGAAAAAAAATCCACCTTTTTCTCGAAAACCCCCAAATAAAACTGGGTTTTTTCAGGTTTTATTTGAAAAAACATGAAAATACCCAGGTTTTTGCCAACCCTGATATATATATATATATATATATATATATATATATATATATACACGCCTGGGGCAGTTAAGGAGTTAAAGAAATGTAATAATGATGAAGAAAACATTTTGATCACAATGTTAGATAAAACTTAAATAAAATCCTTTTATCTTATTCTATTTTAATATTTTTAAACATTTCTAACTGAGTGTTATTGAAAATACAGAAATTTAGAAAACAGATAGCGAAAATAGCAAAAAAACTTACCACGAGGAAGAATTAAGGAATGTGTAGTCATATAACAAACCTTCCATTACTAACTCATCATGAGGGTCTTCATGCGAACACACAACTAATATTGGCCTTTTAAGAGTCTGAACAGTAACTGTAGTAGTAACTTGTGTGGAAGTAACAGTACTAACAGTGATGGATGGCTTAACGTCATCCTGAGAGTTTTCAGTCCAATGAACAGTTGTGACAGTTGTTATAACATTATTGCTACTACTACTGCTAATTGCAGTGGTAGTGGTGATGTTATTGCTTGAAGTATTTGTGGTTTGGGAACATGGGGAATCTTCACTTTTGATAGGTGTTTCTATACTGATACTTTGGAATGGTGATGAAACCTATAAAATTTAAGAAACAAATTGCAAACATAAAAATATTAACAGTTCATATATAAACCGACAATCATGCTTTGAACTCATAACCTCTTCCCTTTGATATTTTTTAACAGATATCAATTCATCTAACTATAAGTCAAAATCTTGACAGTGATATTTTAAAGAACATTACTTCTATGAATATTCACAAAAACTCATGATTCCTTTCAAAATAAAATAAACAATCATTTGAATATCTACAATATGGAAAGCCTTAGACTGAAAAGAGATTTTATCTGGAAGTGGAACACAGACTACTTTTTCTTACTGTAAAATTCCGATAGTAACCCCCCCCCCCCCCCAACCAACCAACTGTACCTTGATCGGTGATTTTCAGATGTTTTCCTTTTTCAAAAACCTTCTGTTCTCTTAGATGTTACAATCTAAAGTTTTTCCTAAATTTTCAGCTTTTTAAAAGTTTCCGATAATTATTACTCCTTCTAATTTTAAAAATTCTTGTTTCTAAAAGAAAGGGGGGTTATAATCCGAATTTTACAGTACATTTAAATGAGCGATTATTTTTTATTTTTAATTATACAACCAATTTGAAGATTTAATTTTACACAATATTAAGAAAAATGTAATTTTCTTTGAGTAACTAGTATGCTTGTGACCATCATGAAACTTTTTCCACATTGGGTTGCAAAATTATATGAACGCACATTAATTTTGTGATATCAAGACAAAAATTCATAAACAATTTATCAGAAACACCATTCTGGGGACAAGTACAATAATCCCACCTATCCAACACCCATTTGTAATGGGATTTTGTGAAAGCCCCCCCCCCTTTTACCCCTTTGGGGGTGAGGTGGGGAATAAAAGAGTAAAATCACTGATTCACTGACTCAACACAGCAGTGGCGATTCTATGGGAGATAGACTCCTACAATTTGATGAGCACGTTGGTTTTAGGACCTTGACGCCCACTAAGGAAGGATTTTGCAAAATATCCCCCGCTCCCCCCCCCCCACACACACACCGGGTTTGGGGAGGGGCAGAAGGAAAAAACCCTCTTATAAGCATAATTGTGCTCCAAATTGCTTCACGGTGAAGAAATTGCAGAGAGAAAGACTAGACTTGAGTGCAAAAAAAACATTTTCTGTGATTTGAGTTTCGGATTTTTAGGGGGGGGGGAGGGTAAAAACTATTTTTGAAGGCAAATTTAGCAAAATACGGGTTTTAAAATACGGAATTAAACTCTACCAATAGTAGCCCAAATGTAAAGAAAATCGCCAAGATGATATTTTCAAAAACATACTTATAAGAGTTACTGTGCTCCAAATTATCTCAGGATAGCGATTTTTTGATCTGTAGATTGGTTATGCATCTTCAAGACACACGCTGCAAAGGGATTTTGTAAAATTCCACATATCCCCCTTGGGGGTGGGGTGGGAGAAATCATGTTTCCATGTGCAACTCTGCTCTGAACTATCTTAGGCGATTTTTTATGCATGGGCTGGTTATGCTTTCCCAACCTGCATTATAAAGGGATTTCGTGAAATTTCCTCTTTCCTCCCTTTAAAGGCAGGGGTGGGTAAGGGTAGCGCAAAAACACATTTCAAAAAGTAACTTTGCTCCATATTATCTCAGGAAAGCGATTTTTTGATATGTCGATTGGTTATGCACACTCAACACACATAAACTACAAAGGAAATATTTGAAATTCCGTATTATCACCCCCTCCCCTCCTTTTGAGGGTTGGTGGGTTAAAAACATGTTTCCACAAGTAACTTCGTTCAAAATTATCATAAAATGCCAATTTTTGGTGTGTGGACTGCTTATACGTATTCAACACACACTACAAAGTGATTTTGTAAAATTACACCCTTCTGCCCCTTAGGGGGCGAGGGGGCAAAAACATGTATTCATGCGTAACTCTGCAGTAAATTATCTTAGGAAGGACCTTTTTGATGTGTGGGACAGTTACATGTACCTAACTGATAATATAAAATGATTTTGCAAAAATTTCCTCCCCCTTCCTTCCTTTAACAATGAGGCTAAAAAAACACAAGAGGTAGGGCTAAAAAACATGTTTTAAAACATAACTCTGCCTGAAATAATCTCTGGATCTCAGTTTTTTAATGTGTCGGTTATGTACGTGTATGCAACATGAACTATAAAAGAATTTTGTGAAACTACTCCTACCCCTCTCTTAAGGGTGGGCAGGGCAAAAAACACATTTTCAAGCTTAAATGTGCTCCAAATTACCTTTGAATGGCAAATTTCGGTGTGTGGGTTTTGATTAAATGTACTTATATGAACTTTGATGCGATTTTGCAAATCTTCCCCCTTTACCCGCAAGGAAGGGAGAGTAAAATGCAGGCAAGGCGATACCAAAGGCATTGTTTCTACAGACTCGAAGTGTGGCGTGTGGGAAACCTGCTACTGAAGGCAGCGAGAACTTTAACCTAGATTTTGACTGATTTCAATGATTTTTTTTTTTAAATTATTGTTTTGATATGGTATTTTGAGAAATCATTTCAATATAATGACTAGCGAAGCGAGCAAAGCCTGCAAGTGCATGATTAAATGAATATAAAATTTTTAACTTTCTGAAAATACAAATTATTTAAAAATATGGTGTTGCAAAATATGAACATTGATCAAAATTTCCACTAAATGAGCATATAAATTGATCAGGAATATTGAATATGACTATGAAAAGAAGAAACCAAAACATGTAAATAAGTTTAGTATATAACAGTGTTTCCGCTATGGTAGCATTTTTCGCGAAATGCTAAAAGACTTATCCAAAATGCGAAAATGAAACAACATGTTTTTGCTTTTTTGCTAAAGCATCTTACAAAACACAAATTGAAAGGGAAAAAAAAAAAAGAATCTTTGGCGAAAATATTATAATGAATCTTTCATGGGAAAAAAATCGCAACATTGATCAAGAAAAATCCGTCGATTCATGCATATAAGGAAAATCAAACACTGAACTACACATATGAATCACATACAATTTCTAAATAAACATGAGGCGTTTGTAAAGCGGTCTAATATGAAAGAAAGAAAAATTATAAACCATAAAGCTTTGAATAGTAATAAACAAATTTCACTTATATTACTCTTTTTTTTTTTTTTTTTTTTACTTTTGTAAGTTATGTTTTTATTTTCAGATACAGTATAAGCTTAATGTAGTTTTAAATGCTATAGTTATAATTATATCTCCAGAAAAAGAATATAAGTCGTATCTAAGATGTTCATATTGCTTTAAAAAAGTTTACAATAAAGTAATAATTGTAAATTTAATATTTTTCATGTCTGTCAATAAATGTGTTAAAATATATGCATGTACTATATTCGAATTGATCTGGTTACAGTGGTAAATACAATTATTAATTACTTTTTTGTTTTCCATTTCAAATTAAAAAAATTTTATCTTCTGTGTATAACTCTTTAAAGACCTGATTAAAAACTTTTAAGTTTAATTTACAAATGAAAGTCAAACATATTGAAGCGTTTAAAATAATGTGTAAACTGATATTAATATTTCTGGCATTTTAGAATTTTGCTAAAGCTTTTTTTCTGATTTTAGCTTTTTTTGCTAAAGAAAATTTTTACTCAGCTTAAACCCTGGTATATAAATGTGTTTTGTAGGCATAGAAACTTTCAAATGAGTCTGTAAAGTGAGTTGTAGGGGTATGGGTTGTAAAAGCACTTTCAGCAGTTTTGAGAAAGATAAATTGGCTTTTCATGATTAAGAACTTACAGCACGAGCTATGGCAAAAAAAAAAAAGACAAGATCTCCCAAGTGTAATATTGTATTTTCTTCCATTACCAGAATTATGGAGCAAAGAGATCTCTGGCACGTCTAGCAAAGCTGTCGAAAAGGGAAAAAAGCCACTATTAAAAAGAATGAGTGATGGGAAAACAACTTTAGGATAACTTACAAGAAATCTAGCAATAGCAGTGTCAAAAATACTCAGTCCAGAAAAGTCAATAGCTATAAGATGCTGAAGTGCAAGAAATGAAAATCCAACCATGATATCTAATTAAAGAGTACCAGAAGAATCATCTGGATTGGGTGGGAAATCACATGTCCTGGATGTTGGAAAATGAAAGAAATTTTGCAATGAAAAAAAATTAAATTTAGATGGTTCTGACAGATTTTCTGATCACTGACACAATCTGTAGAAAGAACTTGAAACATTTTCAAAACAGCAAAAAGGTGGAGGGTCATTCATGGTTTGGGCTGCACTTAAATTTCTTCATAAAGTCGACATTGCATTTCCTTCTGACAGTATGAATGCAATAACTTACTAAGATTTACTTGAAGAAAATTTATTGCCTGTTGCCGAGGGAACTGGTAGACCTTTCTGGATGTTACAACAGGACAATGCATCTATCCACACGGCAAATAGCACTTGGGAATGGTCCCTAAATAATGGTGTACATGTAATTCCATGGTCGTATGTTTCTCCTGATTTAAACCTGATGGAAAATGTTTGTAGCCTTCTGGTTAGAGCAATTTATGCAAATGGAAAGCAATACGCCACAATTTCAGAATTAAAAGCTTCTATCATCTCCCACTGGAAGAAAATTTACCAAAATACATTAAAGACTTGGTCTGCTCTATATCTGAATGCATTTTTACGTTAATTTGAAAATCTGTGCATACACTAATTCATATTGTGGGTTCGCGTTCATATCATTTTGCAACATTTCAAAACAGGAAAAAGCGGGGTCACTGCTAAAATGGGTTTTCCTAAAAACTTTGTATTTTCTATTTTATATCCTTAACCATATCTCTGTCAGTACAAAAAAAAAAAAAAGCTGTGTACACTTTTGTGTATATTAACAAAAAAATTATAAAATAATAAGACAATAAAAAAGGTTGTGGTTGGGTGGGCAGATGTTTGATTACGGAGGTGGGGTGGTGTTGTAAAGCTGGATGGTTGGGAGGGTTTGTGAAATTAAATAAAAAAAAAAAAAAAAAAAAAAAAAGCAGAAGGTTTGTTGCACTTACTTTGTATTACTATGCAAACTTTCTTTTTCCAATAAAATTTTAGTTTCTTCCTTTTTGAGTTGTCAACTATTTTTTTAAATTCTAATTATACTATTAAACACAATGTAATCAATCAGTGAATTTCATTGTTGCTTCGTGGTTTCATTGTTATTCATCTGCTTTAAAATTTTGCTTTTCACATCCATATGACTCCTATTCTGGTAGTGGCAGGCTGGGTGAGTGTTGCCGGCGTGAAACTAGTTTAACCCCACAGGCAAGTCACAAGTCTTGCCGCCTGCCTCCTTCTTTCCTATCTTAAGTTTCTTAAATTATTTTTTCATAAATTTTGATGTCATTGGTTTTTAAGCGATCTTGTATCTGATCTGTTGCTTGGCTTCTACTATGCTTAATAGATCATCTTTATTATATATATATATATATATATACTAGCAGGCTGCGCCCGCTTTGCTGGTCCCTATTTTTAAATGAATCACTATAATTATTGAATTCTCAAAATTGCATTAATTTTTATCACGTGAAAGAAAAAAAAGAGAAACAAAATCTGATTAGGAAAAATGTTGCACCGGGTTCCCACTGCCTTTGGAAAAAATTCCCAAAATTCTCTAACTCTTATTTCTATTATTTCTAAAATTGCATGCTTCTAGGTCTAGGGGTTTAGTCTGGGCGATGATTAATCACCCCCTCACTCACTCAAGAAGAGCGATTTTATATATATAGATAAAAGTGTCTGAATTATATTTTGTTATAAAATATTTGTTCTATTTCTAATACTGGTAAATCTTAAATTTATTTTATAGCATTGTTTTTTTTCCCCCATGCTTGAAAAAGTTGGTGTTCACATAATTTTGAAACCCAGTGTATAACATCCAATATAACAGTAGAACCTATCAGATAACATGCAAATAAATCAATTATGTAGCTTTTGAAAATAAAGATTTTACTAATGCTGTTTAGTACAATTTTAAAAAAAAAGATACTGCCTTATGAAAAATGTAAAAATGTAAGCAATAATACTTGTGCCTGTAGGACGATACATATTCTATTTATATTATAATAAAATATTATGTTGATTTAATCTCACATAACCACTAACCAGTCTGGTGCTTCTATATATCATAAAAACTGAAATACAGCTTTCCCATACAGAAAGAAACTGCAGCATAGCAATGGTATATGTTGGATAATATGAATTAGCACAACTTTTCATGGCTAACTTTTGTACACACATACATTTTGGAATCTTAAGTATAAGCCTTCTGTAAGTGGGAGAAATTGCAGCATATGAGCGCTACCTGCTAGGTGATATTGCTGTTGTTACAATTAAATACATTTGCTATCTCCACAATAAATAATTTTTTAGAAGCACACACCGAAATGAATAAATGCATTTACTGGACAGAAAATAAATCCATTTCTGGGGGGGAGAGTAGGTAGTCAGGGTTCGCACTAAGGGAAAAAAATGAGTGGGATTCTCCCACTCTAACAAAAAATTTAAGTGGGATTTTGAAAATTTAAGTGAGATTTTTGAAATTTAAGTCAGTAATTACATTTTACAGAAAAAAAAAGTATTTTCAAGAAATATGCAAATTACAGACAGGTGATTGCTGAAATTAGAAATTAGCTGAAAATTTTTTGCTAATATGATTGATTGGATGATTAGTTGAATATTGATAACATCACTTTCAATAAACTGATGACATAAACATTTATATATATAGTTTTTATCTACATTAAGCATTTTCAGGATTTTTTCATTAGCGTAAAAAAAAATTCTTCAATATACCTGCAATAAATTTTCTATCCACATGAAATCTTATTGAAATTTCACACCAAGAGTAAAACAAATTTTTCACACAAATATAGAATATGATTTTTATGTATGTACATTAATCATTCATATAAAAGTAGCAGTAGCTAATTATTAGTTCCAAACGTGAATAAAACCAACTGAGTATTAATTTTCTTAAATTGATTTGGAAAAAAATTTCTTACCTGAAAAATCTATTCTTCATTTCCCCCATGTTTACAAATTTGGTATAGATATGACACCCCATAAAGATTTAATTTAATTGATAAAAAATAAATAGATTCATTAAGTTCAGCACTAAAGGTCTAAAAATAATTACGTATGTCAGAAATATTGAGCACTTCTAATGCTCTATTGTTTCTAGAATTGATCATTGACCACAATCCGTATTCCGGAGATGGGAAAGGGGGGGGGGGGGGGGGGGGGAATAAAAAAAAAATAATTACAGAGTAAGAAATATTAAACTCTTTCAATTCTACTTCTAGAATCTAATAAAGCAAGTTTAAAATGAATATTATAACTATAATTTATGTTGCAGATGGGTAAAGATTGGGAAACAAGACTTCTGCAGAACATTTCATGCTGATCGCTAGATGGAGATAAATAAAGTGGGAGGTGGGCAAAAAATAATTACATGAGCAAGAAATATTAACAATTGTATTTCTTTACAGGTTCTAGAATCTCATAAAGCAAGTTTCAGGGTTCGCACTAAGGAAAAAAAAATGAGTGGGATTCTCCCACTCTAACAAAAAAATTAAGTGGGATTTTGAAAATTTAAGTGAGATTTTTGAAATTTAAGTCAATAATTACGTTTTACAGAAAAAAGTATTTTCAAGAAATATGCAAATTACAGACATGTGATTGCTGAAATTAGAAACTAGCTGAAAAATTTTCGCTACTAAGATTGATTGGATGATTAGTGGAATATTGATAACGTCACTTTCAATAAACTGATGACATAAACATTCATATATATATAGTTTTTATCTACATTAAGCATTTTCAGGATTTTTTCATTAGCGTAAAAAAAAATTCTTCAATATACCGGCAATAACTTTTATATCCACATAAAATCTTATTAAAATTTCACACCAAGAGTAAAACAAATTTTTCAAACAAATATAGAATATGATTTTTATGTATGTACATTAATCATTCATATAAAAGCAGTAGTAGCTAATTATTAGTTTCAAACGTGCATAAAACCAACTGAGTATTAACTTTCTTAAATTGATTTGGAAAAAATGTTCTTACCTGAAAAATCTATTCTTCATTTCCCCCATGTTTACAAATTTGGTATCGGTATGACACCCCATAAAGATTTAATTTAATTGAGAAAAAATAAATAGATTCATTAAGTTCAGCACTAAAGGTGTAAAAATAATTACATATGTCAGAAATATTGAGCACTTCTATTGCTTTATTGTTTCTAGAATTGATCATTGACCACAATCCGTATTCCGGAGATCGGAAAGAGGAGGGGGTGGGGATTAAAAAAATAATTACAGAGTAAGACACTTTCAATTCTACTTCTAGAATCTAATAAAGCAAGTTTAAAATTAATATTATAAATATAATTTATGTTCCAGATGGGTAAATATTGGGAAACAAGACTTCTGTAGAACATTTGATTGCTGATCGCTACATGGAGATAAATAAAGGGGGAGGGAGGCAAAAAATAATTACATGAGCAAGAAATATTTAACAATTGCATTTATTTACAGGTTCTAGAATCTCATAAAGCAAGTTTGAAATGGATATTGACATTTATGTTGTGGATGGAGAAAGATTAGGAATCAGAAGTTTTTGTAGAACATTTGATCGCCGATTGTTCCATTTTTATTTATTTATTTATTTTTTAACGAACGATATCCGCGATATTTTTTTTTTTTTTTGAACGGAAAAGATAAATTTGCGGAGTTCAACGAATTAGATTAAAAAAAAAAAAAAAAAAAAAAATCGCGGGAAAATAGGTGCGGGAAAATCGCGCATATGAAAATTTTTTAAGTGGGATTTTTTTATATATTGCGCGATTCCCGCGATCCCGCACTCTAGCGCGAACCCTGAAGTTTGAAATGGATAATGACATTTATGTTGTGGATGGAAAAAGATTAGGAATCAGAAGCTTTTGTAGAATATTTGATCGCCCATTGTTCCATTTTTATTTATTTATTTTTTAACGAACGATATCCGCGATTTTTTTAAAAACGGAAAAAATAAATTTGCGGAGTTCAGTGAATTAGATTAAAAAAAAAAAAAAAAAAAAAAAGATCGCGGAAAATCGCGGGAAAATCGCGCATATGAAATTTTTTTAAGTGGGATTTATTTTAATATTGCGCGATTCCCGCGATCCCGCGCTCTAGCGCGAACCCTGGTAGTATATGAAAAATATGGCAATACGACTGGTATATTTCCTATATTGAAAGATATACCAAATATGTCAGTCCATAAAAAATTAAAAATGTGTGCATTTAAAGGTAATAATAAATTAATAAATTTAAAAGAACAAAATATTATTTAGAATAAAACAAAGAGAACTTATTCAATTTATACACCTTTTCTATCATATAATAATAAGGGGCAATCTAGTTGTTCTTGACAGTAGAATTAACATACATAAAGTGAAAAATTCTAAGTAAATACCTTATACAGATAAAAAAAATTTTAATTAAAAATGCTTCAGTAAACGTACCGATTCCACTGGTTCTTTTTTTATCGTGACTGTGCTAGTTGAATCGGGTATGGTTACTGGACTTTGGGTTGCCACATTAGAGTCCTGAGATTCCATGGGGGTTGTCTCTTCTTCCTTCACTGAAGGAGGATGTGGAGACAAAGTAGGCATTGCAGGTTCAGTTGACTGAGAGTTCAAACCATCTGTCAATGGGGTTCCTGGATGTGGAGATCCCAGAGAGGATGGCTGGACAACTGATGTATGCAATTGCGGAAGGCCGCTTGGCGTAGAAGATCGTAATGACTGATTTAAACTTTTAAACTGAAAGTTCGTATTGCCACTAGTAGGCATTTGAGTTCCTGGCCCATTGGCTATTACAAAAGAAGAAGACGCAGAAAAACAGTCTATTTCTGAAGTACTGTCCGAAAATGCATTGCGTTTGTGAAAGGGCATAACACTTCGATACCGCCCAGGTGGTTTTGTTTTATCAGTTTTTTCAACTTTACGCACAGGCCCTGTTGTACCACTTGCAGTTGTACAACTCGGGCTACCAACAGGTGCTGAAGGACTGGCAGTAGTTACTGCAGTATTTACACTAGAAGGGACTGTTTTAATGTTTGTTTTTTCTTGATTTGGAGCTTTACACCTAGTAAATAAAGAAAATATTTAAGCAACAATATAATGTATCAAATCAATAATAATAAAAATAATGGCATTTTCCGTCACAAGGACTGTCCTTCTCTACAGAAAAGTATTGCATTATGGGTTTTGTACTTATTATCAAAAACTAAAGTAAAATGATTTATTAAGTTTATAAGTTAACTCATTTCAAAAAGTTCTTAGTTACTTCAAAGTACTAAGAACAAGTTATTTCTCTGTATTCCTACATCAATATAAATAAATAAAAATTTCATTTCATTTTGAAATAAGCAAAAGCATAACTATTTTATTTGTTAAATCGAACTTACTAATAGATTTGTCAACCCTCCAAATTTTTATATCTAAATTTATCCTCGTCTTAATTGCAGAATTAACGATAATAAATAAAAAGAATGTTTCTGTGAAAAAATATTGGTATTAAAAAATCCGGAGGGTTGGTTATTCTGTAGTAATTATTTATATAGTTTACATACCTAGTCTTTTAACATGATACATAAAAACCCTCTCACATCTGTTAAATTAATAAAATACAAGCTATAAAGAACTCAACTGAAACTCAATTGAATAGTGGGATATAAACAGAACTTTATGTACGGTATCAAGCGCCATCTACCGGCTATGTTCTTCTTGTACTGTTGCCAAGATTTCGAGCCACGCGGAAGGCATTTAGTTTAGGAGGCTCTGGTTTAAGAATAGAAGGCTGAAATAAAACACATTAAAATATAATCAATGGTTAAATAAAATAAATGATAAGGGGCTTACCACAAAATAAAGAATTAAAGTCATAGGAACCTCATTTATTTTTATTAAAAATATCAAAAACTAAGCTTTACTGCAGAAGAAAGGATGAATCCATGGACTTTAATACATGATAAATTTGATGTTTGATAAATATAATTAATGCAAATTATTTGTATGATGTCATGGAGAGTTACTATGCATGGACAGTTTTTTTTAGTAGCACTTGAGAGTTCACATCTTCAAGGGACTGATGCTTTTGTGTTCGCCACTTTCGATGTGCTCTTCTTTCACATGTGCAAAAAATGTGATGTATTACCAACATAGACATTACATTTGGACGAAAAATAAATCTTTATAGCATTAGTACTATCTTTGACAAAGGAGAATTTCCACTACTTAAACATTGCAAATATAAGTATACATCCAAAGGCAGAAACACCACGACACGGCAACATAGTCGCGGACACAGAAAAACGGCTTGCAGACCGTTTTTCACTGCACTAATAAAAAAAATTAGTCCACAACTTTCGGACACTCTTTGTCTGCACTAATAAAAAAGAAAATTGCTCGCAACTTTCGGACAGTCGTCGTGTGCAGGGCTGTAAAAATTTATCATTTTTACAGTCAGTCCCATGTCTCGCTACACCACAGTTTAGCATATGTTTAGTCACCAAGCAGAGGTAGAAGAATGCAAGCTCAGTGGAAGAATGACAGTGTGGTGTAAACTCTTAATGTAATGTATGATTTGTGCATGCCTCTTCTTTCAGGAGAAAGTGCTCCTGACTCTTGAACTGATTTAATGTTTGTATTTCGGTAAAGAATCTAATACGGAGTACACAGTAGTTTGTAGATAACTTTGTTTTGGTTTCAATCTCAGCAATAACTGAAGCATTATTAAGAAATATTTAGATTTCAGTATAAAAATTTTGTAAATGATGCAGCAAATTTAATAATAATAATATTTATTAAATATATTTGTATTTCTCTTAGATTATTATCACTTATAAACAAGGGTCAGTCCAGACTTTTCAGACAGGGCTCTGTTTTTGTGAAATTGTGAAAAATCTACATGTAATTTTGTGAATTTAAATTTAATGTGAAAATCAAGTTCTTCTGAACTTTTCAGCTAGGGTCCTCTTTTTGTGAAAAATGTAATTCTGCAAAATAAAATTACAATTAAGGTTTCATTTACATAATGATGGTTCACTTTTATAGAGCTAAGCGCACACATATGCATAGAAACCTTTTATAAATTAAATACTGAATATTAGCTTTTCAAGGAAAATACAGCAGACCACATCTGATTATTCAGGCAGCCTGTTCGTACCATGGAAGATTAGCTTTCAAAATGAAACACATTTATCAAAGGTCTGCTTTTAAGGGGAGAAATTTTGTGAAGGGTCCTTTCTTACTATAACCAATTTTGTGAAGGGTCCTTTAACAGACTAAGTTTTTCCTCTGGACAGACCCTGATAAATAAAACGATTTCGAATATACAAAATATTCCTTGTAGAGATTTGTTGTTTTTTTTTTTTTAATTGATGTTCTGAATTTAACTGAACAATTCTCATTTTAATGTGAAAGAATATAAAGATCATTTTTCTTTTATACATATGCCGTATTTTTGTTGGATAATTTACATCCAAATTTCATTATTACTTTATTAAAGAATAATTATTTTTTAATTTTTATCGTAATTTTATTTTAAAAAAAAAATAAGGAAAATGATTCCCCCCCCCCCCCCCCCCCTGCAACAACTATTTTAAATGAAATTTTGTTTCAGATTCACCTTGCAATTGTTTCAGATTTACATTGCAAAAGTTATAAACACCAGAAAAATGGAAATAATGGGATTTAAAAAAAATAATAATAAATAAATAAATAAATAAATGTAAAAAATGCTAGGATTTTATGATAAACAAAATTTAGATTAATTTAGGAATGAGAGTTTTAAAGTAAACGAGGGCAAGTTTAAGAAATTTAAATGGAAATTTTCATTTTTCAACTTGCTATAAAACATATGCATTTGTAATTCTAAGTAAACTAAAATTTTATGTGTTAAGCATAATTATTTATTATATTTTGTAACACAGACCTTTTGCATGCAATTAAATTAAAAAAAAAATTAAGTATTAATTTGATAAACAATTAAGCATATCTACTGATGTAACGCTACACCAGAGTATAAAACTGGTGAATCATTGCAAGGTAAGAATTTCAACATCACCCAGTCCTGATGTACAGCTAAGATTATAAAGTTACATGACTTTCTTTCATTTTTTACAACAGATATGCATTGTTGTTATAACACTTCAATATTGCTGAAGAACAGCAGGTCCCATGATACAGTTACTGCCTAGGCTGGTGCAGCCAGACTAATACTTATATATTTAAAGTTTACTTAATTTGAAAAATACAATTATAATAACGCAGGATTTGACTACAAACCTTGAGCAATTACATCTGACTAATGATGATGGATCGCTGAAGTCCCAGAAAGACTGCTCACTTCCTTCAACAACCTGTTTCCTCCCTTGCAAAGAACTATCTTGCCAGGAAGCTTCTTTGATTTTTAGTGCTGCCGAACATCCCATGAACGATCGAATGGCACTTTCACTTAAAGTCTCACTAAAAGGTCCTAAATGATTTCCCCTAAAATTACAATTTGATGCTAAGGAAGGATCACAAGGAGATGTGGGAGGAGTTAAAACACTTGAATGTAGGGAAGCCTTTTGTTGGGAAGAACAAAAGTTGGAAGATGAATTGCTGAATGAAGAAAAATGAGTAACGCCTGAATTCTGACTGATGGCTGCATTCTCATCAATTTCAGTCACAAGAACATAACTTGATGGATACCGCATCCTGGCACCTCCTAATGAGAAAAATACATTTTAACATCTTACATAAAATAATATGTCACTCCAAAGTATTTATAACAACATTAACCATTAACAATACATGTAATGACAAACAACAACAACAACAAAAAAAAAAAAAAAAAAAAAAAGGATTTTCAGACTCACCTCTTCTGATTTTTCTGACATTTTATACAGTGGTTATACTTGAGTATATTAGTAAAATTCCAAGTTTGGAGTTTTTAACACAAACCCTTTTTGATTGACTGCCATTACAAAAATTGATGGTCGGAGTACTTTTCAAATGCAATTACGCATAAAATGAACTTTATTTTAAAGATCTTGAAGCAAGCTTCAGGATAATATAATACATGATGTACATACATATACAATTTTAAATTTTGAAGGTCATTAAAATTGACCTTTAATCTTTAATATTTTTTCTAATATATAATGAACAGATTACATTCAAAAATAAAAGTTATACAGATTTAAAAATTTGAAGGAAAAAAAAAAAAAAAAAAAATACATGAATATATGTGTATGCATCACTAGTTGATCAGGAATTATAAATTCTTCTTTAAAAAAAAAAAAAAAAAAAAAAAACTGGCAGAGAAAGTAATTATGTTACCTGTTTTTGGCAACATTTTTTTTTTTTGTCTTCTTGTAAACAGCAATGTTGGCTTCCACAACCATATAACAGTACTTAAAATAACACCTTTTTATTGATGGCCATGTTTAAGTCCAAAAAGGCAAAAAATAATGCAATGATTTTCACTTTAAAAAAGGTGTTTAAATTCCTTAAGTAATCTAAAGCTCTCAGAAATTTCTTTAATTTAAAAATGTGATTGCATTGTACACTTCACCCCCCCCCCCAAACTGGAATACTTCATTGTTTTCTATGTAATTTTTGTAAAGTGAGTCTTTTAAAACTTTGAATATATAATCGCAATACTGGTTCTGTTAGTTTGCTGTAATCTTTTCCAGTTGCCAAGACACTGTGTAGTATAGTATATAAGAACTTAAGGTCAGTTCAGCTGTAGATGGTTTAACAAGAGCCTCATGCAATTCATCCTACAGCACATAAGTATGTTGACTGTCGCAAAAAAGCTATGAAAGCCAAAAAATGCTCCCAAAGAAAAAACTGTATCCACTCCTATAGAGACTGATGCTACAACTTCAATTAAACCATATGGAACTAAAAGTGGGGAAGGTATAGATGAGGAAAAGAAATTAGTGCTGCACCGAGTAACACTTTGGCCGAGTAACCAAGTACTCAGCCTTTTACTACTCGGCCAAGTACCAAATTCCGAGTAGTTGTAAGAAAGAATAATTAATGTACATATGAAGAATTGTGCACATCTTGAAATTTAAAAAATGCCTTTTGAACACAAAATTAAGTTAAATGGCAAACAGCATATTTTCAGGAAATGTTTCAGAACTTTTGTAGTGTATATACACGATTAGGTTCATTATTATATTTGATACTTCCAGCTTAGTAGATTATTAAAACCATAATAACTGATAACTTCATTCTTTATTATATATTCTTTCTCAGATGCGAATCGTTCTCAGATAATTCTTAGAGAATATAAAAGTTCCTATACACTCAGGCTTAATTTAAGATGCATGAAATTTACATATGAAATGAGAACATTAAAATAAATATTTTAGCATTTCAAACATGATAGACTTCATTAATCTTCAAATTCTAGAACAATAAAAAAGATAGGTGGTTTCGGGTCATAATTTGCAAAACAACAAATTTGATAATATATTTTTAATAACAATTTAGTGTATTTACCTTTTTCATAAATATTATTTTTTAAATTAAAAATCAATCTTTTTTACAGTTTTAAAAATGTCTTACTTTTATTTGCACAAATATGTAACTAAAGTTTTATCGCCTATATTAGTATTATATAAGGGTTCTTTTATCTAAAATATTTTATTTTTGTCTGCTTTATAGATACAATTTTATGTACTAGGTTTTTATTTAAAAAAAAAAAAAAAAAATGCATATTACACACATACAAGATGGTTATACTTACATTCTTGTAACTAAAATGTAAAAGCTCATATCATGAATCGTCTCTATACCGAGTTTGGTGTCAATCTACTTGCCCGTTTTAACTGCAGAAAGCTGTTTGCAGTAAAAGTTTAATGACTATGTTCATAATTTTTTTAGTTTAGTTATTAATAAACAACTCTTATGAATACATTTCTTTCAATAATACATAAAAATAATGAAATTCTTACTACTCGGTATTGGCCGAGTATATACTGAGTACTCGGTACAGCTTTAAAAAGAAATAAGAGAAAAGTGATGACAAATCAAGTTATGTAAGAGAATTTGCATTAAAAGGCTTGAATAAAACTCTTCAAAGCATTTAGGAATCATCAATGCAGTATGCGTAAAAACAATAAATTCATCAGAATGTAAAAATGATGTCAGCTGCTATTCATCTGCCCAAAGGCAGAAACACTGCGACACGGCGACATAGTCGCGGACACAGAAAAACGGCTTGCGGATAGTTTTTGTCTGCACTGAGAAAAAAAATTTGTCTGTAACTTTTGGATAACTATTCACTTATAAAAATTTCTGTATCAAAACTAAAACTAATACTTGTATTATTTATAATTATTTATATTGTGTTGTGTGGAACATTGCTATAAAATATTTAATTGAATGAGATTAATTGAATGAATACAATTGTTTATATTATATCGTTTTGTAGTAAAATTGTATTCGTGTATTGTTGCACAAGATCAGCACTGATGTTAAGCCCCCTCCTCCCCCCCGTCCCCATCAGCTTTCAGGCTTTTTGAGTGTAAGCCATTTTCACCCCTGATTACATGCAAATTTTGCAGACAGATTATGAAATCTTAAAAGCCTGTTGCAGACAGCTTCAAAACTTTCTGCCACTGGGTTCATCTATCATATTCAGCATTTTGTATATTTTTGACATAAGAAATTCAAGGATTTGTCAGTTGCATGTATTGCTAAAAAAAATAAGCATGTATTGTTCAAAAATAATAATTATAATAATAATTAAATCATATTTATCTTTCAGCATAATCTTTTTTTTTACATAATCAGTTTTTTGTAGATTCGATTAAATGGTTATTTCATTATTCCAATGTTGCATTATCGGTTGATTATGACACATCTGGACATAAACATATGACTTAAATGCTATATTGATTTTTCGACCACACAAAAGTAAAACTGAAATGTAAAATAATATGTGATCCCCAGATTTCCCCATATGAAACTTGGCACAAATGCACATGTTTTATTTGGGCGATTTTTAAACATTTAAAGTGATGTGTTTTGGAAATATTTAAGACCAAAATCCAAGGTCATGTATAAAAAGGTTGAAACACAAATACATATATCACTTTTAACGCTCGTTTTTACAGGGTTGCAAATGATATCAAATTCAAACTTCTAATTTGATTGATTTCAGAGTTACAGTCTGACAAATACGAGAAGGGGGAGCAAATCATTGAAATTTCCACCTCTCACATTTCAACAATTAACAGCAACTCAAGATTAAAAGTTGGTTTTAATATCTATGCCACCTTGTAAATGAGAATGTACATGCAAAATATGATAATACAGTAAAATCCCGTTACAACGAATTCCATTACAACGAAAAATCCCGTTATAACGAAATGCAAGCGAGTCCCGTTTTGAAATGTATTCAAATAATGTTAACATAATCTCAGTATAACGAAATATTCTATTTTTTATAATCTCGTTAGAACGAAATAATATGACATGGCAAATACTTTCAGTTGTACATTTTTATCGCTTGACAATTTTTGTTTTCGATGCCTAGTCTTAGGGACAATCAAGCTTATCTCTAAAGCAATCGCTTTTCTCCGAGCTTTGTTGTAAAACAGGTGTGCATAGGCATTTCACTGCAGAAGGAATGTTTCCTTTGTTCGCTCTCCCCTTTTCTCCACCCCTTTTTCTTGGAAGTCCAAGTAAGCTGTAACCAATGTAAGCAAACTTAACAAAACGTGAAATGAGTATTGCACATTCCCCCTTCCCTCTCCTCCCTACCTGAATAACTTTCGCAAAGGAATTCCCAAAGCTCGAAATCAGTTTGAAAATTTTCATCTTACCAGTAGGTCATAAAATGGCGGCTGTTAAGCGAAAACAGTTTAGTTTGGAAGAAAAAAAAACCATAATTTCTGAAGTTGAGAAAGGAATGAAAAAATCTGATGTTGCTAGCAAATATGGAATTTCGCCGTCTACTTTATCCACTTTTCTAAAAGATAAAGAAAGCATTTTGAAAAAACTTCAAGTTCAAGTCTTTGATCCAAGCAGAAAATGAATTCGAAATGCCCAGTTTCAAGATGTGGATAGTGCTGTTTACAAATGGTTTATGGATGTTTGTTCTAGAAACATCCCTCTAAGTGGCCCTTTAATTAGAGAAAAAGGTTTGGAATTTGCAAGAATGCTAAACGTTGAAAATTTTCAAGCCAGTGTCGGATGGTTGAATCGATTCCGAGAAAGATACGGTATAGTGGCAAAATGCATTTCAGGAGAAGCAAAAGACGTCCCAGTTGAATCTGTAAACGAATGGCGTAAAGGTGAAGTACTAAAATTAATCAAGACGTATAGTCCTAACGATGTTTTTAATGCCGATGAAGCCGGAATATTTTTTCAGTTAGAACCAAGGAAGACTTTAGCGTTAAAAGGAGACAAGTGTATTGGAGGAAAGCTTTCCAAACAAAGGATTACAGCCCTATTTTGCTGCAACAAATCAGGAACAGAAAAACGAAAATTACTCATAATCGGCAAATCTGAAAAACCCCGTTGTTTCAAAAATTTTAAGTCCTTACCATGCATCTACAAAGCCAACAAAAAATCATGGATGACGCAAGGATTCTTTAATGAATGGCTGATAAATTTTGATAAAGATATGCAAAAACAAAAACGTAAAATTCTTCTACTCATAGACAACTGCACAGCACACAATGATCCTCCTATATTGAATCACATTCGTGTAGAGTATTTCCCGCCTAACTGTACTGCAATACTTCAGCCTCTTGACCAAGGCATTATCAGAGCCGTAAAATCACGATACAAAACTATGTTATTAAAACGCATTATCTGTGATCTGCAAAATAACGTAAACAGAAAGTGCAACATGAAAGAGGCAATTGATATGATCTGTGGATCGTGGGATGATATAAGCCAGAAAACAATAGCCCACTGTTGGAAACACGCGCAGATTGACCAGGATTTAAATAAAGAATCGACGGCTCAAGGATCTAGCGATGTACTACATGATGAGGAGCAGACAGTCGAATATGAGATCGAATCCGTTTAGAACTTAGTAAAAGAAAAATCTGGTGTGTCTCAAAGCATAAGCTTTAAAGATTTTTTAACTGCAGATGACAATGCTGCAACTTGTTATTCATTAACAGAGACAGATATTGTGCAATCTATTGTTGATGATCGCATTTTAGAAAATTGTTGGCCTGGTAATATATTTAATCTTATCACTTTGTGCAATTTGCATATACAGTTGATATATATAAAATGTATAAACTTATTTAATTTATATGGATTGAAAGTATAAAAGGTATCAAGTCTAAAGTTTAACTTAAACATGTTATTAAAAGAAAATATTCAGTTAATTTAAGTGAAGTAACTTTATTTATTTATTTTCTTTATTAAAAATAAAATATGTTTTTGTTACTTACGGCATTTTAGCTGACAGCAGCTTTATCTGTTCTTTAATTACTAGGAAAATATGTTGTTTTTCTTTAGCTGTGATATCATGTTACACCAGCTTACTGGTAAATGCAAATGACTGTTTACTTTATCACTCACTAGGCGGCATCAAATTTCGCGGATGAAATCATCACGCTAATTCGAGGCCACGGTGATTACGTCACTCTAACCACAATCCTCTCTTAATAGTATAAAAGGTGTTGGGGAACGTGGCTAGGGGCGGTTCCGGCTTTTGTTTTACTTTTGCTGTTATGTACTTCATTTTCCGTTTGTTTGTTTTGTGTTAAAGTTCAGCTGTCATGTTATAGTAATAAGATATTGGAATCTCCGGCAGTTGTTTATAATAAGTAAAAGATTTCATCGTATTAGAAGATGTATTTATAAAATAACAGTTTTATTCTATCTTTATTTTTATATGATAAAAGCTCCATTGTCTAGTGATGAAGATTAACTGCTTATAATATGAATATAGTTTCAAGGCTGTGTACTGGCCATTGTTACAGTCAGAAGTTAATTAAATTAAATATGTTTATTTATCTATTTCCTTGTTTAATTTAAAAGTTTATATATATATATATATATTTTTGTTTTTGTTTTATATCAATAAATTTATATTTCGTTTTTAAAACCTTCTCTGTTTTATTTACAAGTTTAGTTACAACTCATATTTTGTTTTAAAAGAGAAAGCATTTAAACCAAAACGGTTCCCTGCATATAACTCTGCTAATCCGTCAATATATATTTAAGTTTATTTTTTATTTACTTTTGTGCTTTCAATAAAAGATTGGATGCTCAGTTAAAACCCGCATCCAATATCAACAAAAATGATGAAGAAAGTTCTGAAGATGAAGAAAATGAGGTTATTACTACTTCAAAAGTTACATCTGCTGAAGCCTTAGAAAGCTTAGAAAGAGTGCGCAATTTTATTTCTTTACAGAGCAGTGTACCAGATAACATTTTTTCTAATATTAATCATGTACATAATTTTGTATTGTCCGCAGCTTCAAACTCCCTTGTACAAAAAAAAATCACTGATTTTCTGCATTAAATTTTTTCTTGTACAATTTGAAGATCATTGAAATGGTGGTAAGTCAATTTTTCAGTTCTATAAAAAATATTATACATTGTATTAGTACTAACTTTACGTTATTAGAAGGTACTACTAATTTTTATTACTATTTTTAATAATTAATTATCTACTAATTTGTATTATACTACTATTTTTATAATTAACTATGATATGAGGATCTGAATTGAAATGTTTAATTTTCTATTGAATTCCGTTACAACGAAATTCCCGTTACAACAAATAAAATTTGCAGTCCCGTGAAGTTCGTTGTAACGGGATTTTACTGTAATACATGAGTACTCACTTATAAAGTGTATGAGTTGACATGGAATCACCCTCATTTGAGATATTTTTATTTTTTTTATTTTTATTTTTCTAAATTTCAACATAAATTACTGTGTTTATAATTAAGAACTTCTTACCTACTTAAAATAAAAAATATATACATTTAAAAAAAAAATAAATAAATAAAATAAAGGATACAAAATAAACATATTTTTAAGGACTAAAATTTCTCACAAATTTAGTTCTTGTGGATTAAATTGAATTTTCCCTGCCTGAGCTTCAAGAAGATAGTCACATTTGCTTATTTCTTATTCAAGAACATAATTATTAAATAGTCATAGTTCTACATTAATAAGATATATATAATATGTACTAGAAACTCACCGACAATAACCTCTACCATAGATGTGATATAATCATCTTCAGGCACCATTTCTTTTATTTTTCTTAATCTTACAGGAAAAAAATGATTCCAATCATTTAGAATTTTTTGTGTTCCCATATCTGTTTCCTTATAAGATTGACCTGTGAGTGTGCCTGCCATACCATAAGGACCTAATAACACTATAGAGAAACAAAAAAATTAATTCAACATCTTATATGCATACTACACAATTTTAATAAAATAAAATAAAAATAATTTAGATTTTTGCTGAGGAATTTCTTGATAATTATTTCTTAAATTATTTGTAACAGGTAAAATCTAGTCAAGTAATTCTTTAACTTTAAATCTTACACAGATTCCAATTAATTTAAATAATGGGGAAAAATGAACACTTTCCCCCCCTCATATATTAAATAGGAAAGAGGTGGTGGATAAAGGGAAAAAATTAAAAGGGGAGGGGAGGGGAGGGGGGAAGTAAGAAAGAAAATTTTCACATATCTACCATTAGCAATGCAGAAGAAAAAAAAATAAATAAATAAAAAAAATAAGTAAGTACAACTATCCCCTGTTTTTCATTAATGTAATGAAATATTTCATATGTATATATATATATATATATATATATATATATAGTATTACAATTACTAATTTATATATAAAATATCATAACAAATAAATTGCGCTATTTCCTTATGCCTTGCTGCTCTTCATACATAAATTAGTTTAAACTTTTACAACATTTGCTTAAGAGCGTATAATTTATATATAAAATATCATAACAAATAAATTGCGCTATTTCCTTATGCCTTGCTGCTCTTCATACATAAATTAGTTTAAACTTTTACAACATTTGCTTAAGAGCGTATAATATGCCTATCCTCATTGGTAGCCAAAGCCCTCATTATTCTATGGGAAAATTTGTTTATCAAATGATTCAATATCTAATTTATTTTATTTATTATTTTTTAAATTCTATTGTGAATTTTTCCCATTTAGAAAATTCACAATGGTTAAATTTGTTCTTGATTAAAAAAAAACTGACTTTTTAAGTTCATTTCAACAAATTTTCTCACTTTCTTTGCTTTAGCTGACAGCAAAGATAGGTATTGTATACTCTTAATGAAAGACATATCACTTAAGTCTTTAAAATAATCACTACAAAGACACAAAATGCATTTTAAAACTATCTGTTTTCTGCTTTTAAAATAACAAAATGAAAATATAGAATAAGAGGTAATTAAAAAATAATAATTTAAATCTAAAACCAAAATAAATTAAACTCATTACAACTCTTTCAAGTATTAATATAAATTTGTATATCATATGATCATTTTTTTAAATTGATTATTTTTGCAATCACTACACTTTAGGTGCAATATTATGCACTTTAAGGTAATCCATAGCAATATGCCTATCAAAAATCTTCACTTATTTCGATTTAATTGTTAAGTTCATTTATTTATTTACTTAACTGCATTTACAATGGGTTCTTATTTTGTCTGCTTTCTAGATACCATTCTTTTCCTGACCTCTCTTATACAAATTGTTAAATTGTGTCTTTATTTGGTTTCAAAAAATAATCCCAATGATATTTTTTAATGGCATAAATATTACTAATTTAAAATTTTTATTTATAAAAACACAAGTAGAAAAATTACCTTCTTTCCAAATTTATTGGCACCAACTTGTACATCACACTATAACTTGGTATAAATTACAAATTTTTACAGCCACACATTGTCTCAGAAGTTGCTAATGAGTATTTAATATTTATACAAGTCTTACACTGTCACTACATATTTTCGATTATATTGTTAACCAAATAATATATATATATATATATATTTCTAAAACAATACTACAATTATTATTGTTCTCAATTTGACTACTTAATTGATCTTCAGTGTTTAATACTAAATTTAATCAACTTCTACATAAGTATAGGAAAAGCTTTATCTAACAATTAAAGTAAATATTCTAAAATTAATTCTATAATTTATAAATAAGATATACAATCTGAATTGAAAGTAAAAGGGAAAATGTTTTAATGTTATCAGGGCAAATGAAATTTGCTATAATGAAACCATAAAATGAACGTTATATATATATATATAAAAAAAAAACTATACTATTTATTGCATTTTTGTTGTTACTCTTGTGTGTGTAATAACTTTACTAAATGCAATTTATTGAAAACATGAATATATACTATATATAAATATTTATAATGTCAGAAATTTTTATATTTTAATATACAGTTTTATTTATTTTTTAAAAACTATATCACATAAATTTGCTTAGGGGTAATGCTTTCCATTCCACTTATTTAATATTTGATTATTTCTTACAAGTACCTTTAATTGTGTCGTCTAGTTGCAAAACCAGTCAACTCCTTAAAATCTGAGAATTTATTTTTTCAGTTTTCTAAGTTCTAAGTAAATGTTTCTACCGTCTGGAAACAAGAAACTATGCCAAAGCCGATCCATCCTTGTGTTATTAGCGTTTGAAAATCATGATGCACTGCAAAACTGGTCAGTTTCAAAACCATTCATCCCCATATATGCGAGACTGTAATTCTGCTTCACCCGACTACAGCAGCACACTGGATGATTAGGTTAGTGCTATCATATTTTCTCTCACCTCTGACTGTTTTTTTTTTTTATATGGTGGCAAAAAAAAAAAAAAAAAAAAGTCTCTAATAATTTAATTTTGTGTTTCCTTTGACTATGGAGAAGTTTGTAAAAGAAATATCATCTAATAAATCAAGGGAGATGATTCAGCAGATTATAGTGATGAGTTTATGCAAGTTTGTTAACAACTCAAATGATTTTCCCCTGTATTAAAGAATAGCTCATGATTAATAAATTTGCGACTATCTATAATACATTTTCATAATTTTCTTTTTCTTTTTTTACTATGGATATCATTATATCATTTATTTATCAAATAACAGAAATCAGTTTCTTTTTAATGAATAAAACATTTCGTGTATTTGAAACCCTAATGATTCAATATTCGCATTAAATTTAGCGAAAATTAAGTTCTAGTTTGTTGTAAACTAGCCAACTCCAAAGTCAGTTGCAAAAGCAGACAAATCAAAAATAAAAATGTAAATAATTCCTCCCCTTCATGTGCCCCTACCACCTTATTGCAAGTTTTCAAACATACTGTCCTCTAATCATTATAAAACTAAGAGTTTTGGTTCCAATCTTATTTAAGCAAAATCAGCTTTTACATTTTTTAATAAAGTACCACAAAAAGAAAGGATTTTCTTTTTTTTTTTTTTAAATACTGTGTTCAAGTTTTGGAGGAGGAAAAAAAAAAAAAAAAACCTGAGCCCAACCAGAACTTCATCAAAAAAAAAAAAAAAAAAAAATCCTTAAAATCTTAAAGTATTTACCTTTCAATCCATTATGAGAACCTTGTGCTAATGATAAATGATGACGTGAAAGCTGGCTTACTAATATTCGTTGTCTGACATCGACACTTGCACAGACTGTGCTTTCACCATGGATGAAGAAATTAAAACTGAATGAAAGTTGCGAACTAAAAAAAAAAAAAAAAAAAAAAAAATGCACATGTTATATTCTAACATATACTTGAAATTAAAGTGACTATAATAATTATAGAATTTTCATATTATATATTTTATAAATAATAACAATCAAAAAGTAATTTCATACTGGCAAATTTACATTCTGAACTTTTCTAAATGTCTGAATACTCTTAATTCATACAAGGAAAGAGCATTAAATCAGAAAAACAGAAATCAGAGCAAAACACATACTAGCAGGAATATAAGACAAACATCAAAAAACTTAAATTAGGAAATAAAACGATTATTTTGCCTCTGCAATAACACAGCAGAATTCATTAAAAACATAAAAACCTCATTTACCTCCTTCATGTCTGTTTACTGAACATGGTTTGTCACTCCTGCCAGTTTTCCCTTTCTTCTCAGCAGGTAGTACCCTCCCAAATGTATTTCTGAGAGCTCTATGTCACTGTCATTACATGTATGACACCATTCAACAAGGTTTAGACTACCCCATATTTAATGGTATAATTGGCAAAATTTAGAAGATTTTCAACAGCAGCAGATCACATTCAGTAAACAGATGAAGATAGTTATGACACAATCGAAAATGCTATCAAGAAAGACCTAAAGATTTTCTTTCTTTCTTTTTTTTTTAGTACGGAAGACTATTAATCTCAATCTACAGATAAAACGTTGTCGCCAGTTTTACGATGATTGGACATTTATCGAAATCAAAAATATGATAGAATAATTTGAAAGCAATGTTATAGTTTGGGGGGGGAAAAAAAAAAAAAAAAAAAAACTAATAGTCCTCCGTACTAAACTATATTCTGCTTTTGCCAGAACTTCATAAAAAAAAAAAAATTTTTTTTAAAGGAAAAGAAAAGAAAATTAATAATAATCAGTATCAAAAAAGTTGAAGCCCTTTTTTTTAGACAAAAATACATAATTTAATTTTTAATTGTTGCCAAAAAAGTTTACGAGTTGATTTTAAATTTTCTTGAAATGAAAAGAAATTCAAGCATAAAATTTATTATGATTGATATTAAAATTGATTAATATTAAAATTGATATAAAATTTTGTGAAAAATCAAACTTGGAAGAAAACTGACGTCATTATAGCTCTAAAGTTTTTTTTTTTTTTTTTTGCCTCTGCAAAAGAACCATAAGTCCTACACTTGTCAAAATCCATACAATGACCTGTACAAAATCTATACAGTGACCTATAAAATACCTACCAACTTTTAGCTCAATTAGATAAAGATTTAGATGCCATCACACTTCAAATAATTTTAATCCTTTGCCATGCAATGATAATATACCTACAAACTTTTAGCCCAATTAAATAAGGTACGTAGATGCATACACTTTAATAATTTGAATCCATAGGCCATAATGATAAAGAATTTTTCTTTGTGTTCCTGTAAAAGAACTGTAAGTCATATGCTCATCAAAATGTATAGTTTATGTGACAGTGACCAACATACTTACTAATTTCTTGTTCAATCGAACAAAGCACATAGATGTTATTTCTTTCTCTCTCACACACACAGATCGTAAAAATAGCAAAAATGAATTCAAGAGACCTCAAAAACTAATAGATACATCAAAATCTGACAGTTAAATTTTGCATGATTACAAAGCTTTATATATATATATATATATATATATATATATATATATTAATAAATATAATGTGTATTGTATACATTTAACACAATGTATATATTAAATATAATGTATGTTGTTAAATATAATGTTATTATTAAATTAATATGATGTATGTTCGGAAAGTAAAAAGGGGAAAAAATCATAAAATACCTTTCCAAGGTTTTATCATTGTCAAGAGGTTTAAAAAACCATTTTCCAATGCGTGCATAACCAGAGGAAAGTAAACACCTAAAAGAAAAATAATTAATGTAAAATTTTTATAAACTAATACACACACACACAGATATATATACACAGTGGGTGAAAAAAGTATTGGCACACCCCACTTTTTCCTTAAATCTAAAAAAAAGAAAAGGTGAATTGTTTTATACTATATTTATTTAAAAACTAATGTCTAAATATGAATTTATGATGACAACAGATTGAGAAAAAAAAAAAAAAAAAAAAAAAAAAGAACCACGGCAAATACAAAAGTACAAATTTCAAATGTCAAAAATGTATTGGCACAGTTGTTTACTGTTTACTATCGGTAACTGTAAGCATTTCAATCTGAAACAAACTCAATCAAGGATGAATACCCTTATTCTGTAGTATTCTTTGACCAGTTCAGTGTTAATATAATGGCAAAAACCCAGGAGCATTGTGTGTTGTACAAAATCATGTAGTTAAACTGCATTCTCGTAGATTGAGTTATCGTCAAATTGGAAAGAGACTAGATATGAATTTTAGCACAGTTAGAAACATCATTGAGAAGAACAATGTGACAGGCTCAGTCCTAAACAAACAATGTTCTGGTCAGCCGCAGAAATTTTCTAAAAGAGAAAAAGGAAGAACTTACAAAATAGTGGCACAAACACCCACTATTTCAGCGTTGGCCACAGCTTCAGACGTTGCATCAACTTCCAACACAACTTTCGGCATACAGACGATAAGAAATGTAATTCACAGTTACAATTTATATGACAGAGTTCAAAGAAAGAAACTATTTACAAGTGAAGTCAATCACAAAAAAGTCTCGATTCTTATATCATTTTAATTCGTTCAATCTATTGTCATCATAAATTAACATTTAGATGTTAGTTTCTAATATATAAATAGAGTATAAAACAATTCACCTTTTCTTTTTTGAGATTTAAAGAAAAAGTGAGGTGTGCCAATACTTTTTTGACCCACTGTATATAAGTGAAGAATTAAACAAAATGGAAAATTTAGCAATAAATGATACTTGATAATTTCAACAACACTGAAATAAAAGTTATTGTAATTCAATTTAAATGTTAGCACATTTTTTTCTGATTCATTTACATTATATTAATTAATAGATAAATTCATTTTAAATTACTTATGCTAATGTTAGAAAATAAGACCATAACACTAACACCAACAAGGTGTGATTTTTACTATGCGAAATTCCAGAAAGTTATCAAATGGAAACCAATAACTTTATAAAAATATGAAAAAAAAGATAACTGGAAATGAAAACTGGAATTGGAAATGCTCAAAAATAAATGGATTCACTCTTCAGGGAACATGTCCTTCTACGAGCAGAGAGATCGCAAGATTTCAGAAAACTGTATAGCTAATTCAAGCCAAAAATACAGTTCATGTTCCTATCTTGCAACAAAACCCAATTTCAAAGGGAATAAAATAAATTTGAACAAATCAATAACACAACCCAAAAATGAATCAAGATAGAAAAATAATATTTATCAACATGTCATTCGTACACCAAATTCAGAGAGTAACACACAACAAGTTGCCAATAGAGCTATTCTAATAATAAGAAAAATTAATATTGAGACCAATACCGATTAATCGATAAAGGTTCTACAAATGAGCAATTTCATTATAATAATTCTTAAATCTTTAAAACTTTCAAGAAAATACACATGCACTATATGATTATTATTATTATTTTAATTTTGACATTTTTTCTGTTTCCTAAAAAAGTAGTGGAAGGAAAAGTTTTCACTTTCTTCAGATATGCGAAGAATGTTTATAACTCACACTTTTCAGCATCAATTTAGTCATAAGTTCAATTAGATGGCCAATTACAAAATGAAGAAAGGAACAAATACTTTGTTTTACCCTATATCATAAAAAGCTGCAAATGAATTGTAACTTTAGATAACGATTTTACTTACTATATACAATATTTGTATGTTTTTTTTTTTTTTTTGTAGAAACCATACATAAACACATTTTAAAATGGTCCCCACTAAAGAAGTTCAAGTTTTTATTAACAAATTTCCACATTACTAAAATTTCCCTTTTAAGAAGTTCCCCCCCCCCCCCCCCCCCTAATAGTTTTTTTTTTTTTTTTTTTTTTTTACACTACCAATTTTCTTTTGAATTTTAGATTATTATTATTAATTTTTTTGGTCTAATCTGTAAAAATATTTCTGCAGAATAAAGAAAGAATGGGAAAGCAAAGTTATTTTAAAAGCACATTTAATGAACATGGTTTAACAGACAAATATACAATACAGTGCCAGGGTTGGATTTTTGACGTCAAAAAGTGGTTTTTGACATGACAAAGGTTTAAACCTGGTTTAAACCGTCAAAAACCTGTCATAAACCTCTACTGTCAAAAACCTGTATTGTCAAAATTCAACGTCCATAAATGAGCTAGAATCTGGTTAAAAATAGGATTTAGTAATATTTGCCATATACAAGTGAATATCTAAATAATATGCTGTTTATAAATTAACAAATCTTAAAACCATTTGTGGATATAATTTATAAAACTTTAGATAAATATACTGGTTTATAACCTAAGAAATATATGCATAGATATATTTTTTGTATGTTTATGTTTATTTATATTCATATTTATGAAATTCTAAAATTCCAAAGTTACTTATGAATTTTCACATAAGCCACGAAAACACAAAAATACTGGATTTTTTTTTCTTTAATTAAAACATATGTGGGCAGTAAATTAATATGAATTTGAAAATAATTATATTTACAATCTACATTTATTACACTTATCATTTATTAATTCGTTTTTATCTGTTTATTATTATTTTTGACTGTATAAATATTTGTACCTGTTTAGAGCTTGGACTACTGGTGTTTAGTGTTTCGGGAGTAAGGCTGATTGACTACTCTAGTTTCTTAAGCCTAAGGGATAGTGCCCTCTGTGTGGGTCTTTCTAAAGGGTCCTAGTCCGTATTTATACAGGTTTCGGAGAAAACAACAGAAAACTCCAAAGGGCTTGGCCGACAAGCGCACCCTGGTATCGAACCTGGCACCTCACGTCTACCAACTTTGAGCAGAGAACTGCTTAGCCACTGGTGGGCCCTACAGCTTAGACTAATAATTTGTTTAAAAATCTGTACGGGTAAATATTAAATTTATTACAATTTATACATGTCCAGAAAGCATTCATATTTCTCTTGTCTTACGGTAATTATAAGAATTCCAGATGCAATTCAAGCTTGTTTGACATTCAGAATTATTGCTTTTTCTTAAAAACTTGCAATATCAGCACTCATTTAAAAAAAAAAAAGTTATATTTTTCTATAAAATATTTAAATACAAAATATTAGGATATGCATTTTTATTTTACTGGTTAAATACATAATACTAAAAGCAAAAAAATTTAAATATACAATGTTGTATTGCAAATAAAATGATTTGTCAATCAAAATGATCTGTCAATGATTTATAAATCATAAATTTTTAGATGCCTAAAGTTTTGTTTTTATATTAATCGAAATGTTATAATAATGTTTCTCCAAAAACATTAATATGTTTACCTTTTAATGCACACTTATAAATAATATCTTATTAAAAACAACTATATTTTTAAAGTATCACATAACTAAGTTTAACATGTACTATATTAAGCATAGTTATAAATAAATTTCGTAATAATATGTAAAAGTATCACAGCTTATTTTGAATGAACATAGAAGTAATTCATAATAAAATTTTAAAAGCCTAAAGTTTTGTTTTTTATATTATTCAAAATGTTATAACAATGTGTTTTTCAAAGAACATCAATTTATTTACCTATCAAAAAAACTTTATGAATTATATTCTACTAGGCTAAGTTTTTATATGACAATTAAATTATAAATATAGGTTTTTGACAGATTTTGACATTTTTGACAAGGAGGTTTTTGACATGACGGTTTTAACCATGGTTTAAACCGTCAAAAACTGTCACGTGTCAAAAACCTGCCAACCCTGTACAGTGCTAAATAGAGAGTTCTTAAAAATACCAACAAGAGCAGTGGAAAGTATCACAAGAAGTAGTACATAAATAGATAAGTCAGTTGTACTGTTTTCAATTACAGATTGCTGAAAAACAGTTGAAAAGCAAAAAGACTAAAAATGATTTCTTATGTAAAAAAAATATCAGTGAAAATGAATGTTAAAGAAAAATGTTTTGTTATCAAACATTAAATTAAATAAATAAAAGTGAGGTACATACACTAATTTTGATTTATTGGCTAATTTTTTTTTTTTTTTTTTTTTTTTTTTTTAATGGAAATTAAATAGTAAAAATTCATCTGTTTTATATAAAACTATAACGTATGTTATGCAAAAAAATAACTTTAATAATTCTTACTAAAATTTATTATTATCAGTGGCGGTTTGTCATTGAGGGCACCTGGGCCTGGCCCCGCTTGAATTTTTCTTTCTATTAAAAATCAAGTAATATATCTTTCTTTCTTTTTATTTTTTTTAATTCTAACACTTGTAAAAATGTATCAAGTTAGAAACGTGCATCCAATTTCCTCTTATTCTTCTCAGACATAAAGTTTGCTTGTCCCTTTGTCTGCTTTTCTTTTACCGAATTACAGCTAGTTCCTACTCAGAGTTCAGCCGTTTGGGCACTTTGATTTGTGCCCGATCTCACGCATTAATTAGTATAGTATTTATTGCTTTGCGCATGGAATACCAGGTTAACACATTTGGCGAAGTAGAGCTTTATCAATGTTAATATTCCCATACTTTTAAAGTATTAGGGGCACTTGGCGAATTGGCCCATGTAATATAGTTTAATGAAAAATAACTGTCTCCTTTAAGATGCATTAACCATACGGATTGTGGAAAGAATTTGGCGACTTTCACAGTACTTTTTATTTATTTATTTTTTTACTGATAGTGAAAAAGGGGAGACTTTTGCTTTTTTTTTTTTTTTTTTACAAATAAATCTATGATTGTTTAAAAATTAACAGTGATAGAAAGGAATTCTGTTGAAAATTTATTGACAAAAGAATTAAAACATTTTTGAGAAATTCTATGGGACAGGAAAGTTTAAATGCACTTACGGTTCTCGCAATCCACAAAGACTTTATTTTCACAATCCCAGAATTTAATGAGAAAGTAATTGGAAGGTTTGCTCGACAAAAAACTCGGTGAGCAGAATATTTATTTTTGTATAAATAATAATCAGATTTAAATACTTGAACAGTTTTGGCTGCCTAAATTTGTAAATCTTTTTATTATAATATTTAAAAAAAAAAAAAAAAAATCCATGCGATTTAGTGTAACATTTTTTATAATTATTGTTTTTTCAGTCAAATACTATTTGATTAAAGTATTTTTAATAATAATAATAATAATAACATTTTCATAAATTAATATTGGTTATTAAAAAAATATATTTCTAAATTATTATTAAGGGATAAATCAATCCTTTTTAAATATATATATATATATATATATATAAAATATATACAGGGTGCAAAATTTCCGCTCGCCAGCTCGCCATTGGCGAGTGGAATTTTTACTCTGGCGAGTAAACATTTGGTCTCGTTATAGATAGAATTCTTGCATGATACGGTGACAGAAAACATTATTTTTATAGATTTAAATATGGCAAAATCTTGTCATCTTATAACCTCATATTTAAACCCTCCTTTTTAGATTCTCAGAGAGCCGAGTCTGTGTGTGCGCTGCCCGAGATAACTTCAGAATGGGGAAGGAAAAATGTTTAGTGCATACCATTGAGTGCATACATAAAAGTTTTGATCTCTTCTGCAGTTTCGTTTTTCCAACTGTTATTTCTACAAGCAGAGTGACACTAGATGAGCAGAGAGCCTCTTTGCCAGTCGCCCACTATCCGAGGGAAAGAGAAATGCGAAAGTTTGCCTATGCGATATTGTCACATGAAAATGAGCCTGAGCCCTTTTAAAGATACTGCCTATGTTTATTTTGTTGAATAATGCTTAAAAAAAAAAAAAAAAAAAAAAAAAAAAAAGTTCATTTTTTCCAGTTTTTTACTGAAACATCAGTGACTTGCGCTTGTAATGATTTGTAAGCAACGATTTTATCGAAAAAGTTATTCCGAAATGGCTATTTCAAATGACAACAATGAACAAGTTATACACAACGACATGTCATCTGATTACAAAAATAAAATGGACAAAAAAGACATTTCTAATATAAAAAGTTAAGTAAATAAGTAGATAAGTAAGGAAGCTAAAACTTCCATAATAAAAAGGTTTTCACAGGATAGTGTTTGACAAAGAATTTTTACCTTCTTTTTTTCTTTAATGACTCTTTGCATTTATTTTGTTAGATATTTTAGCATTTTCCAAATCTCAAATACATTATAATGATTTTTAATTATAGATGATTATGAAACATGATGATATATGACACACTTTTAATATATATAATTTTAGACATATTTGTAAAAACCTTTCAAATAGTTAAGAAAAATAAAAAAAAACCCAAAATGCGTTAAAAAAGAAAAAAGAAAACGAAATGACAACCCTATTTTATGGCGAGTAAAACTTTTTTTCGGCGAGTGTAATCTGAGTTGAAATTTTGGGCCCTGTATATATATATACACTTTTTTTTTTTTTTTATAAATACAGCGATGTATTTTTAAAGTGTCTTTATTTGCGTATTTTTAACTCGACATTATGCAAAAAACTGCAAAGAAATAAAATGTCAGGCATTAATTTTTTATTGGGACAGTTATAAAATTCTGTATTGTTGAAGGAATATGAAATTTTAAACAAAATTTTCTGTACAGGCTTAATTTTTAATTTTGATATACATTACAAAATCACCTAAAGGTTTTTAATTTTATATACATTTGGCCTACATCACTGTTTTTAAATAAGCTAGAATATAAAAAAGTAAAATCACAAACACTTTAATTTAAAAATTCTACATTTTTAAAGTACCGTTTATGAAATTTCTAATTTTAATTTCTTATATTTTGGCTGTGCTTTTAAAAACAAACGTACAAGAAACATATATATTAAATATATAATGTTTTCATTTATACTTAAAAGATTTAGAGTTGTTATGCACAAAAGTAAAAAAAAAAAAAAAAAAAAATGCATGTAGAAAAATTTCAGTTCAAAAATTTTGACATTATAAAATTTTATAAGATTCACAATGAATTATATTAATAATAATATACATAGAACACCCCCAAATATCTATATATTTAAAAAAATAAAAATTTTCTCCATTAAATAACTTATTCTTTTTGCGTTTGAATTATGAATATACTTCACATGTCGTGCAATGGACCGGGCCCCACCTGGGAAAGTTGGCACAAGCCGCCACTGATTATTATTATCAGTAGTAGTAGTCTTTCTCGGAAAATTTTAGGAAAAAAAATTCTAAGTAATTGTGCAATTCCCACAAAAAAGCACACAAATACTGTACATAGTAAGTGAAATCAAATGTTAAAGTTACAACTCATTTGCCGCTTTTTATGACACAGAGTAATTCAAAGTATTTCTACTTTTCTTTAATTTGTGGTTGGTCCACTGAATGAAATCATGACTAAATAAGTTACTAGAAAGTGCGAGTTTATAAATGTTCTTCACAAGTCTCGAGTCCAAGGCCATTTTGCCCAGTACAGTGTGTAACCCCAATCTATCGTTCCCGCGTCCATCGTTTTCCTGCATTGATTGTTTTACTTCTATGTCCCTGCACAAATTGTATTTAAATGTTAATGGAACCCACATGTATCGTTCTTCATAAAATCATTTTCACGCATTCATTGTTGTAAAATTTTTCTTCTGACCTAAATGAAATTGAAAATCAAGCGATTCCATATGGCATTCAAACTGGAATTACTTCAATTTAGAAATTTATTCATCAACCTTGGAAGTTCATTTCAGAAAATTTTGGAGTGGAAGGCTGATTTTTAACACCAACTATGTGAAAAATACCAGAGCCAGTAATCGAACCTGGGCCTTCTGCTTTACATGCGGATGCTCAAACCATTGAACTACCCTGGTTGATTACCAGCTATAAATGCCTAGCTGGTAATCAGCTAGGGTAGTTCAATGGTTTGAGCATCCACACGTAAAGCGGAAGGCCCGGGTTCGATTATCAGCTCTGGTATTTTTCACATAGTTGGTATAAAAAATCAGCCTTCCACTCCAAAATTTTCTGAAATGGAATTACTTCTTTTATCCTAAAATAACTCTTATTTCACCACGGAGGATCAAAATTTTGATGGCATGTCTCCGGACCCTCCTCAAAGGTAAGTTCCAGACCATCGCCATTTGCCCATATTGTAGCACTAGTTCGATGTAAAACCCAACCAACTTCAACTACTCAACCTTATGCTGTTTTAGCTGAAGAATAGGGATTGTGCAGATATTGTAACATGTGTTTATGAATTATTGAATATGGATCGTGTGTTGTTGCTTGCAGAATAAGTTATTCTACTTTATGTAAAGAGGAGAATGGATAAATCCAGTATGGCCAGCTACTACATTTTTTCACATTCTTGAGGTTGAGCCTACGCCAGTGCCGAGTGCGTCTGACATAATTATGGCATCTTTTTTATGCACATGAAATTACAGAAGAGGACCAGAAAATGTTGTAAATCTGGAAAATCCTCGTTTAATTTATAGAACAAAAAATCCAACATAAAATTACTGATTTTTAAAAATAAATTAAAAATTAATGTTCTATTAATTTTGATTTATTTCTTTGACAGTTTGGAGAGTAACAAATTATTTTTTATTAGTACTATACTATATATATTGCATGTATTATTTCATAAACATTGTTTTATTCGTGTTTTGACTTTAACCCGCATTAATCGTTTTATCGCCTTTTTTCATGCACCCCATCAAAAACAATGGATTGAGGTTCTACTGTACTTTTTTTTTTCAAAAAATAAGAAAAATTAAAAAAAAAAAAAAAAAAAAATATCATTTGATTATCCACTATACATATATATGTATCACACAATTTCAAATACCAAAAATTTTGAATATTATCTAAAATTAACCCACCTTTCTATTAAGTTGTGCAATGATTTGAAGAGAAGAGTCCGGCAATCATAGGACAATCCACTTTCCCACGATCCCTGTTCAGGATCAGCTGTAATAAAGAAATAAACAGCATTTACTATTTTAATCATACAGTTGCTTTTTTCTATTTTTCATCATATTTTGATAAAAATTATTTAATTTCATAATGATTATACGAATACAATGAATTTAATAAAGTTTCATTACAGTTTTATTCAATGTATCTTTTTCCAGTTCAGAAAAAAAAAAAAAAAAAAAAACACTGAACAACATGTTCCAAATAAAAATTCATACATAAATTTTGCATAAGATTTTTTTTTAAGGATGATTTCATTAAAAACTGACCTATTTATTTTTTCTTGCTAACCATGACTTCAGTTACATATTGCTCCTCATATTAGCTAACTCTCTTTATTTTATTTTATTTTTTTTTTTACAGACTCGATGACTTTGCTAACGAATGTTATGTGAGAAATGCCTAGCTGGTAATCAGCCAGGGTAGCTCAGTGGTTTGAGCATCCGCACATAAAGCGGAAGGCCCGGGTTCGATTCCCAGATCTGGTATTTTTCACATAGTTGGTATAAAAAAATCAGCCTTCCACTCCAAAATTTTCTGAAATGAACTTTCATGATTGATGAATAAATTTCTAAATTAAATTGAAATTTTGTGGTCTATTGGAATTGTGAAATTTTATTTTTCTGACTGAGTGAAAATAATGCCTGGACCGGGAGTCGAACCCCGGATCTTTGACTTACAAGGTCAAGGCTCTACCAATTGAGCTATCCAGGCCGACAACCGTTCGGCATTACTCACTCAGACAACCTTTAGGCAGAAACATCTGGTCAAAGTCAAAGATCCGGGGGTTCGGCTCCCGGTCCAGGCATTATTTTCACTCAGTCGGAAAAATAAAATTTCAATAAATACGATTTTCTTCCAATCAGTTGATTGTGTGATTTTAATAAAAATTATATTTCTTTCTCGCATTGTTTAATGGTGTTTTCCATTACCTGCGGCTTATTTCTGTCGAGCTACCTACATGATAGACCAGATGTTTCTGCCTAAAGGTTGTCTGAGTGAGTAATGCCGACCGGCTGTCAGCCTGGATAGCTCAATTGGTAGAGCCTTGACCTTGTAAGTCAAAGATCTGGGGTTCGACTCCCGGTCCAGGCATTATTTTCACTCAGTCGGAAAAATAAAATTTCAATAAGTATGATTTTCTTCCAATCAGTTGATTGTGTGATTTTAATAAAAATTGTATTGGAGTTGTGCCACAATTAATAATGTCACTTGATATAGCTGTGTTTACAGATTCGGTGACTTTGCCAACGAATGTTATGTGAGAAATGCCTAGCTGGTAATCAGCCAGGGTAGTTCAATGGTTTGAGCCTCCGCATGTAAAGCGAAGGCCCCGGTTCGATTCCCGGCTCTGATATTTTTCACATAGTTCGTATAAAAAATCAGCCTTCCACTCCAAAATTTTCTGAAATAAATCTCTTTGTTTTAAAAAATAATAGTTGAAGAAACTTTTTTTTTATTATAAAATTCCATACACAGACAGATAGTTCAACCATTTGTTTTAAAAGTATTAATGAGTTCTTTTGAAAAATATGCATACTGAAAATTTGTCAGAGAGGAGCAATGCAAAAAATTTTTCCCAGTTGGCCATTACTGTTATAAATTTATTATAACTTTTTAAATTCATAATGATTTGGTAAACATAATTCAAATTCTGCACATTATACAAAATTTTAATCCTGTTCTGTCACGTGAAAAATTTAGAAAGAAAAAAGAAGGGGGGGGGGGGGCAGCAGGGCCATTGGTTGAGAGATTTTACACAAAAGTTGATAGGCACTAATTTTTGCCATGGAGCAATTACATATTTATTAATTTGTATCTTGTATGAAATTCTGTGCAGTAGTTCCTAAGATACATTCACCACAAAATTTTGTCATACACACATAGACATTTTCTAAAAATGGTCAAATCTAGTTCTGAACCACTCAAAATTTGTAAAGTTCATCGAAAACCGAGAGTCGGAAATTCTTTCGAAACCAATATTTTCTTTTCTTGAACATAGAAGAAAAGAAAGTAATAAAATTACTATTCCATCCTGAATTCAACAAAGTCTTTAGATTTTATATATATATATTATAATAATGTATGTATACATATATTAATTGAAAAGCAAAGGCAAAAATGGAAAAAAAAAATGTAGTAGTAATAATAGCTTTAATTTCTTTCATAACAATTAAAAAAAAAAAAAAAAACAGTGAGAGCAATTAACATATACACACAGTGTTGCCAGATTTGGGGACTTTTTTATTCAACCCCCGCCGCTAAATTTTAATTGTAACGGTTGCCTAAGCACTTCGAAAGATAAACGTCTATTATGTATAGCAAATATCACTTCTCAAAATTATTGGTGAGAGTTGAATAAAAAAGTCCCCAAATTAGCAACATTGTATACACAACACATAAAGACAAAAATTGTTCTATTTAAAAAATCTATCAATTATTAAAAGTTTTCTTTCTTTCTTTTTCAAAAGATTTATCACAACAGAAAGCATTTATCTAGAATATGCAATACTGATGTGTTAATCGGCAGTATTATGCTAGTCTTTAAATGTTATTTTTACTAGCCTAATTAAAACAAAATAGGATCTGCTTTTAAAAATTTAATAGTAAATTTGCGAATACACTTAACGTTACTGATCTGAAAGCAAATTATAAAATCTAAGTATTGCATCTGACATATGTACAGATAGATATTCAAGAGTAAAAAGGAGGGTTTTTTTTTTTTTTTTTTTTTTTTAACACATAAAAAATCTCCCTCCGCTACCAAGCGGTTTCGATCACCTCCGGAGAAGGTACAACAGCGTTGACGTCATACGATGCACAGTTGACGTCATGGCCGCGGAACACTCCATTCCTTCCTGGAGCAGCAGAAAAAAAGTTGCTTCCAACTCGGGCTTTTGACAGTGTAAATATACAATGTGTATGATTAATACAAATAAAATATACCATTGTTGACGTTACGGTTTCTTCTACTTTTGATATCAAAACAATTATGATTAGGTTAATTCAAGAAAAAATTATAAGCCTGTCATTAACAATAACAGCTGACAAGTAATAAAGAATTATGACAAACTCATTTTAATTTTTTACATTAGAACATACAAATAAATAAAAGTAACTCTTATAGACTAAAAACGAAGTTTTACAATAACTTACTGCGCACTATTATATTTTCTGACAGATAAAATTACGTAATTAGCAACGTATCACTTATTATTATTATTTATTTTTAAGCATACATAATAATTGGAGATATCTTCTTTTTTAAAACTCCTGCAAAATAATTCCGCAAGTCTAATCGAGCAGCTACGCAATTATACGCTGAATTTGAAGCACGAGTCTCTAATGCAATTTAATACGCAGTTACATGGTTGTAAAATTCATTGAAAAACCAGTGTTGAATTATGAATAACAAGCACAATAAATTCAAAATAGGGGAGGGTAAGGGAAGAACACGACATTCTACAGCCCAAATAATTAAGCACCAATAGTTAATAATTTCAACATTCATTAGGAGGGGAATAAAAAATAAATACAATAAAAAATCTGGAATGACTCCAATCGACTTTCCGATAAGTAAATAACGGTTGTTTAAATTCAATTAAAGTAAGGCAAGTTGTTAAATAAACAAAAGAGAAAATTGTAATAAAATGTGTGAATACTTTTTCCTAAATAATACGCTGTTTATTTTTAAGCTATTGCATTTCAATGACTTGAGCCAATAGGTCTTAATGCTAAAGAATTTTTCATGTGTTCCTGTAAAAAATTAAGTTAAAGATTCACCAAATCTATAATTCGTGCGATGGTAGTCAATAACATGTATATAAATTTCAATCAAATAAGGCATTTAGACACTATGGCATTTTAATAATGTCAGACCATAGGCCATAATGATAAATAATTTTTCGTTGAGTCCTTGTAAAAAAAAAAAAAAAAAAAAAAAAACATAAATGTTACCGCTAAAGTGCAGAAATCAGTTAATCTGCAGATTAGCTAGGTAATCTACACATTAACTAGGGTGATCCGTTAAAGTGAGGAAAATTGTTTCATTTCTCAAATTACCTAGATAATCTGCACATTAGCTACTAGGCACTCGTTAAAGTGAAAATAAGAACTCTGGTGCTATAATTTTACAGCACGCTGTGTTGTATTTGTTTTTTTTCATTCGGGAAAAGAAAACAAAAGATTAGTTCGCTTTTCTTTTCTTTCTTTCTTAACTTATTTTAATATGTATGTGTTTTAATTTTTATGTGTTTTAAAGTTATATTTGTTTTATTTATTTCATCTCTTTTATTCTACCAATATAAGTTTGAAGATGTTATGCATTTTTAATATGAAATATAATAGCTTTAATAGCTTTCAATAAAGTCTATTTTATAAATGAATGTTAGAATTGTAATACAGTAACGATTTCTTTTCAAATAAAAATATTTAACAATTTAAATTAAAAAAAAAAAAAAAAAAAAAAAAACGTTTTATTAACAACTTATATTGCTATTACTATATTTTAAAAAAAAGTTATGCACCAATTTTTAATTCACTAAAGAAATATTAAATTAGACAAATCAGAAGCATTTTAATAAACACTTCAAATAATTAAAACTGCTTTAATAATTTTTAGAACGCATGAAAATTAAAATGGTAGTTTTCCAATGCTTTATTAAACTATATTTTGCAGCATACATATATCTGTACAAGTTTAGGAAATATATTAATTTTACAAAAAAAAAAAAAAAAAAAAAAACTTCATTAAGACATTTTATGTGATAAACTACAACGAAATTATTTGAAAAAGCGAACAAAATTAAAAATAAAAATATAATCATGATACATAAAATATATAAAGGAAACTTGAAATTGAAAGGAACGAAAAAGAAAAATTGTAATGAAATGCTAAAAAATGCATAAAAATTTCATATTAAGTATTTATTGAATAATGCCATAATATTGAATGCCATATTTTCCAGAGTTAAAAAGTAATACATTTGTTCTTTTTTTTCAGTAAGTAATAGTAATTTAAATCAATTTTAAAATAAAGTAGTTTTAAAAAGTTGTGGTTTAATAGTTTTATTTCGGGAGAAAATAATTACTGTGCTGTAAATTTAAGATTCATAATTTAAAATGAAGTTTAACGAGAGAGAGCTTTTAATTAAAATTATATTTCATTAATAAAATGCAGACCCGTATCAAACTTATATTGACAGAATTAAAAAAGAGAATAAATAAACTCAAAACAATTATAACTTACTTGTACTTTAAAATTTGTGTTGGTCATAATAAGAAATCTAATGTCGTAGCTTCGATGATCCACGTTTTGTGCTTACTGTTTATCTTATCATTATCACAGCGGAGAGGAAGGGATAAAAGTTTCGGTTTGTGTTTGAAGGTCAATCGCGTCACAGACCAGAGCCTCCTTAAGTAGATGCCTAGCGAGTCGCTCGAAAACTTGGCAACAGTACAAGAAGAACATAGCCAGTAGATGGCGCTTGATACCGTACGTAAAGTTATGTTTATTTCCCGCCCCGCGAGTGCGATGCAATTGAGTTTCAATTGAGTTCTGGTTTGTGTTTTATTAATTTAACAAATGTGAGAGGTTTTTTTTTTTTTTTTTTTTTTTTTATAATATGGTGTATTGCGTCGTTCCATTTTGTAAATCAGACAGTAGCCGTGAAAATATATGTTTCCACGAAATACCAAGCAATGCAATTCAGCGTAAAAAATTGCTTCCAAATATTTCCAGACAAGGTATGTAAACTGCATAAATAATTAATGCAAAATTACCAACCCTCCGGATTTTTGAATATCAATAATATTTTTCACAAAAAACATTATTTTTCTTTATTATCGTAAATTGTGTGATTAAGACGAAGATAAATTTAAAAGAAATTATGATATAAAAATTCGAAGGGTTGACACCTCTCTGTTAGTAAGTTAGATTTAACAAATAAAATAGTTATGCTTATTACAAAATGAAATAAAATTTTTATTTATTGATGTAGGAATACAGAAAAATAACTTGTTCTTAGTTACTTTGAAGTCACTCTATATTGGAGTATTTTGTAGTTTTATTCATAAAATGAATAAAACTATAAAATACTCCAATATAGGAACAAGATTGATTTATATTTTTTTAATACCACTGTTTTTTAAAGACTTGTGTAAATGCGTATAAAAATTTGATTATTTCAGTTAAATCGAAACAAAAATGTTGGGAATCTTGAAAAGAAAAAATAGAAAATTTTTATTTCTACTTTTGTTCTTTTTAAAAATATTAAGTTTTAAGATTCAAAACATTACTTTTATTAACCTTTTACCACAGAAATGGAATATGGAATTAAAAATTCATGTAAAAATTAAATATCATGAGTACTGATTTGAAAAATTATCAGAAAAATGAAAAATATCCCCACATCCATACACTCACATGTATACACACACACACATATACTGGCTAAATATAAATCAGGGGAAAACTCGATATCGAATTTTTGGACCGAACACAATACTTTCATTACCTACGGTAGTAGGGTAATGGAAGTAAAAATATTTCAAGGATGTTATTAATTTGTCCTTAAATTTGCCAATCTTTATCAAATTTTTCAAATTGAAACCTAATGAGTTTTAAAATACAATTGTGAATTTCCTGCATTTGTTTGTTTTTAAGTTATTCTGATAATAAATATGCATATAAATCAATCGCTAAAAACTAAAAAAAAAAAAAAAGTTTTTTGTATTCAGGAAACCTCAAAACGTGACATTTTTCAAAAACCTGAGTTGAAAATAGAACTTCAAAAAAAAAAAAAAAAAAAAAAAAAAAAAAAATACTTTGTTTACATTATAGGTTCGAAAAATTAATTTTCGTTCTTTAACAGTATTCGTCGACATAAAAAAAGTGTAGCAAAGCACACATTCTACAGAAAAGAACGTTTAGCTTAATTTTGGATAGCCCTGTATGTTTTCAATAAACTATGTGCACATCAGATTGTGCATTTAAATTTAGTCTTATATAAAAAACACCTAACACAAAAACTTGGTGCGAGAGAAAACTTATACTCAAGAAATCCTTAATTTAAAAAATTTAAATCTTAATGGTTATTTATTTATTTTTTGTGACGGACTAGACAACAGATTGTTTTCTTCTCCAATTTTTATTGCTGAATGTTAACTTATCTCGTTAACGTGCTGGTCTATTTTTCTTATAAATAATATAAAATTTTCGATTTAAGAAAAATAATTCACATCTAATAAGGTAAAAATGTAACGTAAAGGACATGACCAAAAAAAAAAAAAAAAAAAAAAAAAAAAAGACATGATTTTAATAATTTATCATTATAAATTATTCATTCTGAACTGAAACTCATTTAAAGTTCAGAGATTTTAATTTATATAAACGAAACTTTCATCTGATATCTAAATTAAAAAAAATTTTGAAATTTTTATTGAATAAATATATAAAAAATAATTTAATCGCGTGATAGATATGCCATGTTTTTGCTTATTTAATTTTAAATTTCGTTTTTTAATTAATAGTATATTAAAAAAAAAAGGTGTTATTTATTTGATACGTTGTAATTCAATTAGTTGAAAAGCTAAAATAGGTCTTGCCAACTTTCGAAGAAATTTAGACCCTATAATTTTTAAAATATAAGTATTTGAATATTTTATTGAAAATATTTACGATAAAGCACTTTCACATCATTTTTTCAAATTAAAAGAAAAAAAAAATACAATTTTAGACTTTAAATTGAAATTAATAGCTAGATTTTTAGATGAAAAATATAACTTGTCTATGAAACAGCAGAAAATTGTTGCTCTGCGTAGGTGCTGTCACCTAGCGTTAGTTTTGTTTTTTAAATGTTGCCTAATTTAACATTGAGATTCGCCGCGCGTGGAAGGCATCTACTTAAGGAGGCTCTGCACAGACTAATCTGGGATTCGCGTATCTGTATCACATGACTGTTTGATGTCATACTGAATGAAAAATACTAAGGCTGGAAACAAACATTTGAACTTTAACGACACAGTAGCCGTTAATCTGCAGATTACCTAGTTAAAATGCGGAAAACTCTTTATTCCGCACTTTAACGGGTCATTTTAGTTAATCTGCAGATTAGCTAGGTAATCTACAGATTAACGGGTTTCGCGCTTTAACGGTAACATAAATACTATAATACACCAAAATCTTTCGTTTGTGCGACGGTAGCCTACAACATGCATTTTAATTTTCAGTTAGTTCTACTAAAGCGTTTAGACGCTATCGCACTTTAAATAATTTCAGCCTTATCATTCCTGTAAAAAAAAAAAAAAAAAAAAAAAAAAACGATTGTTGCTATTCGGATCATCGGTGTGATTAACCCTAGAAATACAAGGCTATAAGGGTTTTCATTAAAAAAGAACCTTTGCAACGTAGTTGAAAAATTGGATCTTCAAATTAAATACACGGGTGAAAAACCCTTATGAAATTTCAACTCTGGAAAATACCTGAAATCTAGCTCATTCTTGCGCGAACAATTTGCTTAACCCTTTGAGTGCTGAATACTCGCGGCCTATGCGGTCCATACGGACGGCGCGCGGTTGGTGCTGACGATTCAAGAGGGTTTATCATCGTCTCCTTAAATCAGTAACCAAAGAAACTGTACAAAACGCCATGACGACGGCTAGAAGCAATCTTCGCAAAATGGGACTTAAAGGTGCATATTCTTCAATTTAAAGTATCAAAAGTGATTAAAAATGTTTGTTTGTCAATTTCATGCAAGTAACATTCATGTAAGTAATATTTTGTTGAAAATAAATGAGAATCAAGTTGTCTCATTCTTATCGTGGACGCGCTTTATGCGAGTGTTGCATAGTACACTGATCATTTTTGCCGGGAGTGTATTTGCGTCCATAGTCCATACTGATAACATCTGCTAAGCGCGTATTTGCGTCCATAGTCTACATTAATGACTTTCGCTGGACGCATATGTGCGTCCATAGCACTCAAAGGGTTAATTTTTCAATTCCTACTATTAGTTCACACTCTCCCTATATATCTTGAACAAATCTTGCAATCGATTTTTAACTAACTTTCCGACTAGCTAGAAATTTGAAACTTTCATGATTGCTCAGAACACGGTGACAACACAATACTTCGAAGTCCTTTTCGAATTTTTTATTAGTTTAATTATAATTAATTAAAATATGAAAATAATAACATCCTAATTGCGTTAATATAGCCATTAAAATATTGGCTATAATTTAATTGTTGCAAAAAAAAAAAAAAAAAAAAATTACGAGTTCATTTTCTTTCGACATAAAAATAAATACATTTAATTAAACGTGAATATTAAAAAACTATAAAAAGTTGAATTAGGCATTTCACAAAAATTGACATCATTGTAAAAATTTTATGCACACTGACAAGAGCTCTATGATTCATCAGAAAGTTTAAAACATGATATATAAAAAGTTTTTTTTTTTTTTTTTTTTTCTTATAATTATTTTTCTTTCATTTTCCTAATTCAAAATAAAAAAAAAACTTTTTCGATAGTGTTTGAAGTAGGAATTGACTTTTTTCTTTTATATTACTTGTTACTTTATTCAAATGAACTTTTGACAAAAGTTGCCCAATATATCTAGCTTTTAACCTTATTTCCTAATCTATACATTTAATAAAATAAGATTGTGTGTGCGTGTCATCGTCTATCTATATCCAATGCTTTTTATGGAAACGGCAGATCGCAGAGATACACACATTTGCATGGGGGTTCGTAATGACCTTTCCTGATGCACCTCGAAGTCTGATTTTCGAATTTTTGATTAGTTTTTTTTTTTTAATTAATTAAAATGTGAAAATAATAGGATCCGGTGAGGTAATATAAAAACACCGTTTTTGAAAATCAGTAGAACAAAATTAATGTAAGATTTCAAAAAATTCTAATAAAAGTATTCAAAAGTATTTTAATATTCGAAAGCATTCTAATAAAATATCACCCTCTTATTATAATTGCCATTCTCTCACTTTTCAGTAATCCGAATTAATTTATTAATTTAAATATTGCGAAATATATGCAGGATCTATATTTTTTACTTTCTCTTACCTACCCATAGGGTCGAGAAAGTATTGTAATAGGGTCAAATTTTCGAACGTGGGTTTTTGTTATATTTACATGTTGTGAGGTCCCCTGAATACGAAAATAATGTTTTTAGCGAATGGCCTGTGTGTCTGTTATAAGCATATCTCAAGAACAAATAAAATTCCAAACTCAGTATTCTAAATGTGTATCATATAGGGATGCTAAAGTAAGCTTTTCGTTGTGATGAAGCAAATGGTTCGTGTACAGGGACACTCAAAAGTATTAAAATACATTACGTCTATGGGGAAATTGTAGGTAAGTAGAGTTTAACATCTATAGACTGCACTAAAACAAATGACACGAATATATATTTTTTGGAATTGAGATAGTCAACTGCGAAAATTTTTTTGCGTGTGTAGGAGTCTCGCCTCCCACCCTGGGGGGGAAGGGGGGGCGTTCCTCGAGGGGAGTAAATTTTCATGATGGGTATCTTTCAAAAGAGCTCGCCAATACCTTTAAAACGACTGGTCGAACCATCGATCTGCGATAATCTATATATATATACAATCGTTCTTCCTGAGAGAGGGAGTGAGGGGGTGATTCATCATCGCCCAGACCAAACCCCTAGACCTAGAAGCATGAAATTTTGTGACAATGTTCTTTCTATGCAGTAGGCATCCACTAAGAAGCGATTTTACAAAATTCGCCCCCCAAGGGGGAGGGGGGGGGGGGCAAAACGTGATTTCACAAAATCCTCCATATTTCAAACAAAAAGAGCAGATATCTGTAAAATTTTTTGCTTTAAAATATAGCTAATACAAATGTCTAAAAATCGATTTCTGGAATTTTAGAAATTTGGTCCCCAAGGGGGGGGGGGGGGCGAAATGTGATTTCACATGAGTTAAACGTGATTTCACATAATCCTATATATCTCAAACAAGAAAACAGATACACGTGAAATTTTTGCTCTAATATATAGCTAATGAAAATAATCTAAAAACTAATTTCTGGAATTTTAGAAATTCAGCCCCCAGGTGGGGCAGCAAGGGGGGGGGGGGGTATGGGGCAAAAGCAAATAGAAATACAGTTAGGCCGTTCAAAATTGGTACAGATAAATTTTCAAGCCTGCAAGTCGAATGGGGATATTTTCGAAAGTGTAAAGTTATTAGGAGGGGCGAGAAGGGGGGAGGGGAGAGGGGGGGCAAAAAAATAAAAATAGAGTTAGATCGTTCAAAATTGGTAGCGGTTTTCGATACTTACAAATCGATTGCGGGTATTTGCTAATTTGTAAAATTATTAGGGAAGGGGGGAGGGGCTATGGGCAAAAACAAATAGAAATACAGTTAGTCCGTTCAAAATTGGTACAGATAGGTTTTAGAGGCCTGGAAGTCGAATGGGGATATTTTCGAAAGCGTAAAGTTATTAGGAGGGTCGGGAAGGGGGGGGCAAAAAAATAAAAATAGATCGTTCAAAATTCGTATATAGAGGTTTTCGATACTTACAAATCGATTGCGGATATTTTCGATTTTCTAAAATTATTAGGAGGGCTGGGAAGGGGGGTGGAGCGATAAGGGGGGGGGTATGGGCAAAAACAAATAGAAATACAGTTAGGCCGTTCAAAATTGGGACAGATAGGTTTTAGAGGCCTGCAAGTCGAATGGGGATATTTTCGAAAGCGTAAAGTTATTAGGAGAGCCGGGAAGGGGGGGCGGAGGGGCAAAAAAAAATAGAGTTAGATCATTCAAAATTAGTACAAAGAGGTTTCCGATACCTACAAATCGATTGCGGATATTTTCGAATTTTTAAAATTATTGGAAGGTACGGGAAGGCGGGGGAGCGAAGGGGCAAAAAAATAAAAATAGAGATAGATCGTTCAGAACTGGTGCATAGAGGTTTTTGAAGTAACCCTACACATACATCTAATAATAATGGCACATTAGCAAAGAAATTTGACATATCAGTTTTTAGCTCTTTTAAACAATTTAACATTACTAAAACTTAAAATAGTTTGAGTCCCTAGAGCGCAACGTATAAAAAATATATTTTGTATCTCTGTAACAATATATATATATATGAAAGATATAAAATATAATAGATATGAGAGATAGAAAATTTAATAGATAAAAAGAGGTAAGAAATAAATTAATAATTTTATATTTTAAATTAGTGTATTTACGTTCAACGATATTCTTTTTAGATAACAGAAAGCAGTGAAAGAAAGTTCATATGGGATAATAAATTAATCTAAAAGTATGGAAAAAATAGCACGTGAGTGCAATCGCGATCATTATCTTTGAAATAAGCAAGCAGATGATTCATTTAAGTATTTTGATGTCTGGAAATAGCTTTATAATTAGACTAGAAATAAAGAGCCGACGCCGAAAGGATTCAATTAAAGAGGAAAGGATTTATGAGTCTAATTATGGTTCGATTATTTCATGTCAGATACAAAGCAATAAATAACGGTTTTAATGATGGTTTTAAGGATTTTAATGATGTTAATTAAATTGGCGAGTTGGCAAGATAGGGTTTCCGACCGAAGTTGCGATGTCTGCGGAGTGCAAAGATATAACCAATGGAAAATAATGAAGGGGCAGGAAAAGACGTTAGTTTTGAATAACATAACCAATTAAATGAAATGGGTTGGGTTTAAGAAATACGCCAATCTACACCAAAAAATTAGGGTTTAAAAGATGGAACTCGCCAAAATTCGGGGTCCTTCAGGTCTCTCCTGAGTTCTCTTTAATCTCTTTAGCCAGAAAAGTTAGCAGTTAAGCGCCACCGGACCTGAACGTTCCATGCGTCAGGTCACCGGGAAAGCCCGTCCACGAGACGCGGGATTTTACGACCCCATAGCAGACTTCATTGCTCTGACAAAGGCTCAGTTCCTTCGCCCGAAAATGGACTTTTAATAAAGAAGTTTCTAGTTAACATACCTGGATTACTATCTCTTGGATTCACGACTGCCTACACTAAAATCAGGAGTCCCTACGACATTACATATATATATATATATTAATAAGCCCTTTTAATTATAAAAATCCGGAGAATTCTTGGGAAGATGACCTATAACATTTAATTTATTAAACCTTACAAATAAAAGGTAATATTAATTAAAATTAATATGAAAATGGAACGCAATTATAGGGAATAACATTGAACTGAGAAAGTACTTCTTTTAATAATATCCTTTTAGCATTCTTCCGAAAATAATAATAATAATAATCTACGAATATAATTCAATCATGCTATAAACGATAGTTCCGAAAAATCGAAGCCAACATAGCACATCGGATTTGGGAGAGGAAAAAATAAAGCATGGGGAAAAAAAGCATGCAGAAGTCATTTTAGATCCAAAATGTAGCAAAACGGCGGAGATACGAGCTGCTTCGCTACCTCATGCGGTAATAAGTGGTGGTCCAGTGGCAAAGTCGTACGGAGGGGAAGGGAGAGATCAGACAAGATGAGAGAGGAATGAAAGCAAGGCCATGCTTTGAATCAATAGAAGGGGGAAACGGTAAGGGAGAATGAAACAGACAGCGCCACACATATACACGAGAGAACAGCAAATGCAATAGTTACGCACATGCTCGATTACGATGGTTGCTCCCAACCTAATTGCACGGCATTTTACCGTAATCATAACTCATTAAACTTGTTGGCATAGGTGGACTCTGCTTAGTTCCCCATCATATTTATGTTCTCATAAATTTCTAGTGAGAGACATATTATAATCATGTTAAGAGAAATGAAGTTGACCGAAGCTTGACACAGTGACAGAATGAAATTCCCTCGTAATAGGCTATCCATCGTTCACTTCGATATATTTATCTTATTCTAATCTATTATTTTATCAGGGTCAATTCCGTTGTTTAGTTTTCATGTTATTATTTCAATGCAATAATCCTCAAAATTCCTATTTATATGAAAAATTTTCACTTTTGCTATGTTGATAAAACCTTAAATAACTTACGAAATTTTCCTGTTAGAGTATTTGTAGTCAATCATGTTCAAACAAGTATCATAAATGTTGTTTTGAAGTTGTCTGATATATTTATGATCTTCAAAATGACATTTATGCTCAATTTTGCCGTATTCTACCATGTTAAGTAAATCGTAAATTCCAAATAGAAAAACGTGATATATCAAAAGTTTTTTTTTTTTTTTTTTTTATCTATCGTTCTTTTGACTTTAATATACTACTTAAAGTCGTTGACTAAATATATTTATAAGATTATAAATATTTATTTTAATCCAATGGGATATCTTAATATCCCCTACCCCTTAGCAATAATTTGCCCTTAAGAATGATATAGTCAGAGGGAAGGTATTTCAGATTAATTCTCTTATATTTCAGTTTTATGTTCTTGTTTGATTTTCGTCCTTCTTACACATAATTTTCAAATCTTATATTATATTATATTATATTATATTATATATGTGTGATGTATAATTTTTACTTCCATTACCCGACTACCGTAGGTAATGGAAGTACTATTGTATTCGGTCCAAAAATTCGATATCGAGATTTCACCTGATTTACATGTTTTAAGGTCTCCTAGGTCCAAAAAAGTGGTTTTTGGCAATAGGTCAGTGTGTGTGTGGGGGGGGGGGGGAATCTTCTGAATATCTTATCTCCGAAACTAATAAAGTTACAGCTACAAAACTACAGAATTGAGACAGAACTGGTGCACAGATGAATTTTCCAAATTTTAGTGAAAATTGGAAAACCGAAAGTGGGACATCCGAAACCGGAAGTGGGGCCGTAAGTCCGTATCTCAAAAACGGCTCTATTTTCTTCAAAGTTGCTATATAAACACTCTATTAGATGTCCTTTCGAATGATATAGTTGGTTAGTTCAGGGAATTTGATAGACTCCTGTATAAATAGCTGAATTTCAGATACTGCGAATGGATTCCTTTCAAAACAGCTGTGTGGATTTTTTTCCAACTTGCAATATTAACCCTCTTTTAAATATCCTTTTGAATGTAATTGTTGTTTTCCGGTCAACAACTGAATATGCCAAGTTTTGGCAAAAATCAGGGTCTCAAAAACGGATCTAATGTTTTCTTGGAAATTGTTACATAAACCCATTTTAGATATCGCATCCTGATCAAATAGATCAGCTTTTGAACTCGGAGATTGGTGTATTTATAATTAAAAAGAAAAAAAAAAAAAAAAACTACCTCTCTTTCCCCCCCCCCCCCCCTCATGCTATGTAAACTCTATTTTATGTCTTTACGTTTTCAGGCGTTTACCGCAAACGTGTATTAACTCTCTCTCACTGGAAAATTTTTAGTTGTCTATTTCATTAGCGCAACTCTTTGTCTTCTGATCACATTATCTCTAAAAAGTGCACATAATAAGTGCAATAGTGGGTAATGGAAGTCGTGTGGTTGTTTCACACCAGATTTTTGTTTCAAAAAGCCTTCATCATTAAAGAAACAATGTTATTTTTTCCCACCATAACAGTAAGTAACATTCACGAAGGGATTAGAATTCCCCCCCCCCCTTTTTTTTTTTGGAGGTGGGAGGAAAAATTTCATATAGTTATTTTGTAAACTTTTTATTTATTTATTTATTTTTATTTATTTATTTATTTATTTTTTTTTTTGGGGGGGGGGGGGGGGGCATCTTTTAGTTTAATTATGCATTTTTCAATATGTTATCTTCATTTGCAGTTGAATTTTAAATTCTTAATAAATTTAATCATGATCTGTTTCCTGGTTTCTTCGGATTGTAGCGATGGAATGAATTACATATATATTTAATTAAATAAAAATTAATATTTTTATAAAAATACCTTAAAAAAAGAAACTGAACAAAAGTGAACATATTTTATAACAATACTCCCCAATTCCAATGATAGTGAAAATCATAAAAATCTAGAAGGAAGTCACCATGCAAACATATTTTGAAATTAACAAAATCCAAGCTTAGAGGTTATTATTATTATTATTATACTACTTCTTTCTAGGAATTATCTTGTATTACTTCCATGCCAATCTTAATGCAAAAAGAGATTGCTTAAAATACGAAGTTTAGTTATGAAAAATAAACGACAAAAATAAATTTGTTCAAACAGTGAACAGACTAATATAATGATAACACAAAATAATGATAATAATAAATAAAGAGAAAATAAATGCATTTAAAAATCTTCTATTTTTCCCTATTCAAAAGCAAAATGAATAAGCTTAAAGGCATAATAAAATTTGATATTAATCCTTAAACAACACCCTTAGCTCAAAAGAAACACTTTCAAATAAAATGCTTTCCCGCAATTTGTAAATTGAATTCAAGAAAATTCTGTCCATTTAACCCCACATTATACGTACAAAATACTCCGAACATTACGAGAAGAGAGTGGGAATCACCGAAATAATCACGGGAAGTCAATGAGCTAAGAGAGAGAATCCGTTATGAATGAAAATGTGAAAAGAGTAAATTTTCAGAAAGGGATCGGGGGAAGACAGGAAAAAATGAATTTTGCATTTTCCCTTAAACCCCACCCTCTCCACTTTTTTTTTTTTTCCCCCTTCTTTCTTTCTTTTCTCCCCTGAACTAAACGGCAAAATCTAGAGTGGCTCTTTTCTCAGAGCGTTTCTGTATGAAAGTGAAGAGAAATCGCGCATAGGCGGAAAGTCGAGAAAACTCAATCAATACAAGAGAGAGAGGAAGAACTGCAGAGAAAACTGAAGGTGCACAAGATTTATTTTTAAACTTTGTAAAGGAAAAAAAGCTGATTTACTTTACGACGTCAACAGGCAAACCCCAGTAACCATTCACTCTCGTGTTCGTTCCGCACGAATGCTTGTTAAATTCCTACACTGTTCTTACACTACGATTCAAACAAGTTGATAATGTAATCGGAATAGCAGATATGCTACAAACACGATGCGAAATGACGACACAATGGAAGACAATCAGAAATCGTCCATGCTGTGCAGGTTTAGATTAGGTCACTAAATGACACTGCGGAAAGAGACTTAGATGGATCAACAAAAATAGTAAGTCTCACTTGAGACAAAATACACTGTAAATATACAGTGATCTTCAATATTTAAAATTTGTTTAAAAGGAAATTAGAATTTTTTAATTTTCGATTAGCATAGTAAGAAAACAAGCAGGAATTAAAAAACTGTTTAAATTTATAACAATTTCAAGTTTCATTTCTTCCACAATACTATATAAAAATGTAAAATTTGTTTTAATTTCTAATTGATGTGTTTTAATAATTTAAATTTATGAATTACTGAAATAGTATAATTATCGAAATGTTAAAATTAAATCTTACAGTTTTGAAGAAATTCCAATAAATATACTTGCAGGGATTTGTTTCTGGGATTTATTTATTATTATTAATATTTATTTACTTTATTTATTTATTTTTTAGGGAATCGAAATTTGTAGAACCTTTCCCATTAGATATAATTAATTTTTTCTCAAAAAAAAAAAAAAAAAGACAAATTCAACTTTTTAATCAGTAAATTAATATCGAAAAAATACTAAACATTTTTGCAGATATGACAAGTAAATTCTTGAGAATTACTTAATTCAGTATTGAAGATTTTTTACTGTAATAGGTTTTTTAGGCACTTACTAATTACAAAAATTTTATCATAATTACCATTTCTACCGATTTTTGAGAAATTTTATACTGGAATTTCAGAACAGTATACTTCAAGATATTAAATCGCAGAAGATCCCCCCCCCCCCCAATAAAAACGTGGTAATAAACCAGGGTTGGCAAGTTTCTTCCAAGGCGGAAAAATCCGCGGAAAAAAACATGGAAAAAACCGGCCGGAAGAAATAGGTTTCTTCCAAGTGGAAGAAATAGAAGAAACTGTTTTTCTTAAAAATTTATCCCATAAATTGCAGATTTGTACGATACAGTTGATTCATTTATCTAGTAAACAACTTTAAGTAACTTTAATTATACCTATAAAAATTTAATTACATATTTAATTAATAATTATGAGATTTTTACCGAAATGATCCTTGGTATCTGATGATCACGTTCCAAAATACTCAAAATCCAGTAAAAAAAAAATCGATTTCAATTTAAACAGTGTAAAGTTTTACAATCTAGAAGATTTTATTTATTTAACTGGTAATAAATAATAGTTTGGATCACTTGCTTATACTCTTGCTAAACAGCTCTTAACAAACATCCAGTTAATTAAGAGTACTAACATTCAATAATTACTGTATTACAAAATGTCATCAAAAACTTTATTTTCCTTATAGTCATATACAGTACAGTCAAATCCCTCTAATCCACAGATTTATAATCTGCAAATCCTTCTAATCCAACTTTGTTTTTTGAATGAAAAAGAAATTTACATCTCATATTTCAAAAAAATTCACATTATTTCTTTTTTAAAACAAATTTTTAGCTTAAACCTTATTTTGAAACATAATAGGGGAGAAGGGGGAATAACAAGTCTTGTATTTATTATCCTGCAATTCATACAGACTAGTGCTTAAACAAATCACTATTGCATCATCGTTTAACAAAATTAATCAGTGATGAATATTATTTCCGGAACTTTCAAAAATATTTTGTTTCTTATTTTTTAAATTTGTTTGTTTACATTTTATATGTGCCTATTATTTGAATATACTTAAATTATTTACCATCATATATGAATTATGATAGATTAGTTTTATTAATATTGAAGAAATATTTTATTCTAAAATTATTAGAAATCGTCATTCCATTTTGATGTCTATTTATGAATTTATGATAACTGACTCTGTATCTCCAAAAGAAAACTGTAAACAAAAACAATGATGCAAATTCCTGTAGAAATGGAATCGGCTATACACATGTTAATGTGTGCATAAATGTTAATGTGTGCATACATAATGCTATATACAGCGGGAAAAACAAAAGTTTCTTATTAAAGTTATCATTTAGAAAGTTACCAGGTATATGTTTTGAGCAACTTGCTCGAGAAAGAGATTATTTATATACAAAAGATCTGTAGTTGCTAATCAGAATTTTAAATGTCCCTTCAATAAGTTTGTAAGAACATAATTTAATTATAAAGCATTTGGCAATATTACAAAAAAAGAATACAGTAAAACCTCTCTAAGTTGGACACCTACGGTTCCAAGAAAAAGTGTCCAACATAGAGAGGTGTCCAACTTAAAGGGGTTAGACATAATGTTAATGGATACATTCCGTTCCGAGAAAAAGCGTCCAACTTAGAGGGGTGTCCAACTTGAGAGGTTTCACTGTATATTGATAAATTAATGCACTACTATACTGCTGAGCATGTGTATCAATTTTTCAAAATATTCATTTGATAAATGATGATACTCCGATGTTTTCAAACTCAGGCAGCAATTCTGACTTAGGTCACCTTATGGTCTGTGGTTCTGAGAATGATTCAGAAAGTTAGGACATTGTCATAATCTTCGTTAAATATTCAATAAAAAAAAAAAAAAGAGCAAAACTTTAAAAAAAATTGCTTTAATTACAAATTTGGCATTGTTGAAAATTTTAGAGAAAAACATAATTATATTTTTTTAAATCACTTTTTAAAATTAATTTTTAATGTAGAAAAAAAAATATATATATGCAAGAAACAGGAAATACAATTAATTACCTAAATAAATAAACGGCAAGATTTCGATTAAAATTTAAGGAAATCAAATAGATAAAATTATCGCATCATATCTTGTAACTGGAGGTTTAGTTGAAAGAATTCAATATTTCTTTATTTCCTTAAAATATCTGAAATTGAATTGTACTTGGAAAAATCTCATAGTGGGTGTTACATCTAAAGTTAAATAATAATAATAAAAATCTCAAACTTCCAGATTAATTTTTTTGAATAGAGGATTACATCCATTATCCAATACCACCAACTATTAAAAAATATAATTTTGTGTTCGCAAACACTGCTTAAAAATAGAACAAATCGAAAAAAGTAAAAATCAAAAGAATTTTGATGAAATGAACTGTTGCATGGTCTGAGCCATACCTTACTAATTACCTTGTACAGTCGGCAGCAAAATTATTGATGCACTAGCAATAATTTCTATTTAAAAGATGTGCACCTAATACTATTTTGTTAAGCAAATATTTATCGATTCATGATCTTAGTCTTATACTGTTTATAAAAAAGTAAGTTCATGAAAAAAATTAGCGATCAAACTAAAGAAAAAAAAAAAGAAAGAAAAAGAAAAATACAAATAATTACCTCTGTTTTTTTTTTTTTTTAAATTCTGTTTACTTTCAGAAAATTCACAATTGTTAAATTTGTTCTTGTTTTTCAAAAACAGGTTTTTTTTTTTTTTTATGTTTTATTTTGAAATTATAAAGTGAAAAAAAAAAAAAAAAGATTGATAATTTTTTCCCACTTTGTAACTTTAGTATGAAGTATTAAAAAATAAATAAATAAATTTTGGGAAACACAAAGGCTAATTTAATTTTTCTAGGTTTTTTTTTTTTTTTTTTTTTTTAAATAATGAAAACAGAATAAGAAGAAAAAAAAAAAAAAAACATTAACTCTTATAAAATTTTTCCCTATATAATGAAATGGGGTTCAGCTAATGGCAGTGATATGATCTGACAGCTACAGAATGTTCACAGACACCTTTTTTATATAGATTATTCAACCATTATACATGCAAAACAGTCATTAAAAATTATAACTTTCTAGCTTTATACATCTCTCTATAAATAAATGGCTAAAAGAGTTTTTTCCTGTAAGTCCGTGGCTGGACGCAAGTTGATTGGTTAAGAGCGGACAATACCTAATCTCGCCGGCAGCCTTCGCCCATGTTATTCTATGGGAAAATTTGTTTACCTAATGAATATTTTTCAATTCTGTTTTCACATTTAGAAAATTCATAAGCGTTAAATTAGTACTTGTTTCCAAAAAATTGATTTTTTTAAAATTTTAGTATTTCATTTTGCGATTAGAAAATGAGAAAAATGCATTTTGTGAAAAATCGCATTTTTGAACTCAAAATTAAAATGTAAAAATTAAAAAAAAAATTTCAAAAATGAGTACTCTTTTAACGGTTATGAATTTTCTGACTGCGAAAACATAATTTAAAAATATTCATTAGGTAATGTGTAATTGTAGCAACAAATTTTCCCATAGAATAACATGGGCGAAGGCTGCCGGCGAGATTAGCTATTGACCCTCTTAAGAGAGATTTTCTTCTGTTTGTTTGTGTGTTGTTGTTGCCGCCAACTTTTCATACTTTAGTTAATTTAAAAAAATCTAATTGTCCGATCGATAAGTTAATTAAACCGACGGATTCAGAAAAAATGCCCCTTTCATTTAGTATCTTATTTGTAACGAAATTTTGATTAGATTTTTTTTCGCAAACATAAAATGAAATATGCCTTCATGCGAAAAATAAAAAATTATAAAATATTTTACTCATGCACATGGAAAAATGAAAATGGGGTAAAAAAACAATTCGTATCTTTCTTTAATAAATCTGATCACTTAAAATGTTAGTGGCCTCATTCAAATTTAGCTTAGATATAGAGCCAACTAGAGTCCTGCATCGGGTCCGGTTGACTGATTTAATTTTCGTGCGGGTCGGGTTGACTAAAGTTTTTTTCACTGCGGTTCGGGTCGGGTTTACTTTTCAAGGAATCGGGTCGACTTGAGAAAATCTTTCAAAAAATTTTTATCTTAATAAAGTAGAAATTTGTTTGCTCTACACACCCAAGACGAATATATGCTTACTCAAATTATCATACTAAAATAAACATCCATATCCGACTAAAACAATAAACAAAAAAGAAAAAAAGGCATATATTGTTTAGAATATAAGCTGTTGAAAATATAAGCTGTTGATATAAGCTGTCAGGCCACTTCTCCCATAGTAACCGCAGATATATGATTCATCTATTTTGATTACTTACATCCTTTTAAAATAGATTGTGAATTTAAATTGATAATTAATATTTTTTCATTTGTAGATGTTTTCAAGAAGTTATAGGAATGTAGATTTGGATGAGTTTAGTGGACGTTTATTTGGCATTTGTAACGTTGTATTATTTTAATATTATTCTGCCTATACTATTAATTTTAATATTATTCTGTGTCTGATAAGCATTAAACAATAAAACTACAAACACTAAGCTTGAAACACATTTTTGTACACTTGAAGTTCACAACACACACACATAGTTAAAAATTACTTTTTATCCATTTTTCAAATTTTTTAATTTTTAACTTAGTTATAACTCAGTATTAGTAATTACAAAAATGATTTACCCCACACGCAGCAGTGTGACAATTAAAATTTATTGTATAAATTAAAAAAGTTTTCCATGATTTTTAGATGAATTATTAATTTCCATTTGGATTCGGATTTCGGGTCGGGTAAAAGAAATCGGGTTTCGGGTTGGGTTCGGGTATAAAGAAATCGAGTTCGAGTCGCGTGCGGGTTGCTAAAAATTCTTTAGTGCCCGTTCGGGTCGGGTGTGCAGGACTCTAGAGCCAACGAACAAAAAGAAATCAAACCGTTTACTATGATAGAGAAAAACTGGTTTACCCATTTAGGATCGCAGTAATATTTTGGTGGAAGGTTTCACAATAGTTTTCAAACTTTTTTCCTTAATTATTAAGGACTTGAAAAAAATAAAAAAATAAATAAATAACAATAATAATAATAATCAGATTCCTTTTTCTCAGATTAAGCAAAATAAATACTAAACGAAAGATTTCCATGGTGACGATACCAGTAACAACGGCTTATGGCTTCTTGATTAATCAAACTGACGTAATTTAGTTTTTTTTTTTTTTAGTCACAAGTAAAGCAGCATGCGTAAATGTGGCCAATCTAAACATAGCGTAAGACATCGATTTTCCGGGAGGGAAACCGGGAAAAGAAAAATGAAGCGATTTTCACACAAAATTGCTTAGAGAGCTTTATGTAATTCCTTATCATGAACAATTGAATTCTCACTGATTTAATAGGTCATTCACCTTTGCCGGCCATCGGCGTATTTTTGGGGATTTTTTTCTCCCTTGGGCAATTTTCCTTAGGGTGGATCAAAAGCAGGCCCCTTTGTATTAAACGAAAAAGCATTTGCTAAATTTAAAAATAGTCATAATAAATAAATAGTGGTTTTTACTTTCTTTTACCCTTACGGTAGAGAAAGTATAGTTTAAGGGTCAAATTTTCGAAAGCAATTTTTTGTTATATTTACATGTTCTGAAGTCCCCCTGAATACGTTTTTAGCAAAGTCATGTTTTTAGCAAATGGTCTGTGCGTGTGTCTGTCTGTCTCTGTGTGTGTGTTATCAGCATATCTCAAGAACAAATAGTAGAAGAAATTCCAAACTCGGTATTCTAAATATGTATCATATAGGAATGCTACACTAAGCTTTTCGTTGAGATGAAGCAAATGGTTCGTGTACAGCGACACTCAAAAGTATTCAAATACATTACGTCTATGGGGGAAATTGCAGGTAAATAGAGTTTAACATCTATAGACTGCACTAAACCAAATGAAACGAATATATATATTTTGTAATAGAGCTAGTCAACAGAGAAAAAAATTTCGTGTATGTAAGCGGCCCTCCCCCACGAGGGGAGTAAATTTTTATGATGGGTATCTTTCAAAAGAGTTCGCCAATACCTTTAAAACGAATGGTTGAACCATCGATCTGCGATAATTTAAAATAAAGTTATCGATTTTTTTCATTTTTAACAAATAATAATAATAATAATATTGAGAATAAATTACTTTTTTTTAATTTTGAGTGTTATAAAAAGTTTTTTTTTTTTTTTTTTAAATGTAATATTAAGAATAAATTCAACTTTTTTTTTTTTTTTTTTTTTTTTTATATTAATATTTTTTTATACTACTTCTCTAATACGGAAATCGTATGCATTATCATGGAAGATAATATTTTTTTAAATAATAATTTTAATAAATTATTTTTACTGAGGAGTGAATTTGCATAGGAAAATAAGAAGAAAGTCATGTGGTGGCCACAACACACTAGTTATCTGTTGTTAGTGGATGTGTTTTACTAATAATATTTTACCATTTCCGGAAAAGCTGTTAGGGAATTGAAATAAATTCCTCATAGAGATATGGTAAATAATGTATATTTTAACCTAAATATTCATCGCTTGTTTTTTTTGTATATTTACACGTTTTAAGGCTTCCTGATTACCGTAGTCAAGTTTTTTAACGTTTGATCTTTGTCTGTGTATACGCTGTCTGTGTACACGCTTTGTCTGTATATACGCTCGCTGCGCGTGCGTATTCCTTAACCACCATTCTTGTCCCTCCTTAATTTTACACTTTCGAAAATATCCTCATTCGACTCGTAGGCACCCAAAACCTGTATATACCAATTTTGAACGGTCTAACTCAATTTCTAATTTTTTGGCCCCTTGAGGACATCTTAAAACATATAAATCAGGCGAAATCTCGAATAATTGCCATTAGCGCCCTTTATTGGATAAATTTAATGTAGGTTATTCGATAATATAAAAGTACTTTAAAATAACTTTCGAATGATGTATTAAAAATAATTTAATCATATTTATAATTCAAAATATTGAAATTTTAAAATATTGTAGCGCCATCTGGATGTAGAAATTTCTGTAATCTACTGTTCAATTCCAAATCAACAAAGCTTTAAAATGATGCATTACTTATGAAATTATTTTAATTAGTAGCTGAGATACAAAAGAAAACCTAATCAGGAGACCTTAAAACGTGTAAATCTGGTGAAATCTCGAATTCCACTTTCGATAATATAAAAGCTCTTTAAAATATCTTTCGAATGATGTATTAAAAATAATTTAATCATATTCAGAATTCTAAATATTGAAATTTTAAAATATTACAGCGCCATCTGTCGGTAGAAAATTCTGTAATCTACTGTTCAATTCCAAATCAACAAAGCTTTCAAATAATGTATTACTTATAAAATTATTTTAATTAGCAGTTGAGATACAAAAAAAAAATAAAAAATAAATAAAAAAAATCAGGACACCTTAAAACGTGTAAATCACGTGAAATCTCGAATTCCATTACTTACGGTAGTCGGTTAATGGAAGGTGACAAAAATTTGTGGCGTCTACTCTTGAAATTCAATTCAAATAAGTTTCAAAATGACATATTATTTTTGAAATTATGCTAATTAGAAGCTGAGATACAAAAATGATATAAACACTATTATAAAACGACTTATGTCTGACTTTTTCGTGGTTTTCTCCGAAACGTGCGTAATTCCGGGCTAAATACTGTTAAAAATCAATAGTATGAAATGTGAAAGGAGTATCAGAATTCGAAACTCTGCAAAATATAAAAGAATAAAGGCGTTCTGGGTTTTCCGTTGTTTTCTCAGAAACAACCGTTCCTTTTCTACGTTTTTGCCCGCCCCCCCCCCCTTTCCGTCCCTTCTAATAAATTTACAGTTGAAAATATTCGCAATCAATGTATCTTTCCTTAGAACCTAATATACAAATTTCAAACGCTGTAACTCTTTTTTTTTTCTTCTTCGCCCCCCCCCCCCCCCTCAAGCCCTTCCTAATAATTCTACACTTTCAAAAATATTCAGAATCGAATTATCGGGCGTTAAAACCAAGTATTATGAAATTTCAAAGGCATATCTCAATTTAAAATATATACTGCAAAATATAAAACAAAATTTAATCTAATTTTTTTGTTTATCCGGATATTTTCATGAAAATTGAACAGTAGCTTTATAATATGCTGTCTAAGCCGAATATTAATTCAAATGTAACGTGAATGAAAATTTGAAAAAGTTTGAAAATTGCAATTTTTATCCCCACTGTAAAACACGTGACATCTTGATCGGTCACTATCATTTCCTTTTTCATGGCAGACATCTGGCATTTGAAATGATGTTGCCACAAAAAAATTCATACTTTAGTTAATTTTAAAAAATCTAATTGTTGCACCGATAAGCCGCTTGCACACTTAAATTCAGAAAAAAATCCCCTTTCATTTGGTACCGAAATCGTAACGATCGGACAAATATTTCTAATTTATTTTCCACTTTTTCTAATTTTAACTCTGTTAAAATACCTTTTTTTTATGCAATGGCGGTAAATTCTGTAATTGAGATCGCTTTTAGATTAGACATGAGTGGACATTTTAATTAATATCTCCACAACTAATTAAAATTTTTAAATTCTGTTTCGAGGAAGAACTCGGAAAGGCTCCAGTGCATCAGTATGTCAATTCTTGTACTTCTACGTTCAGTAGGGGCTGAACGTATAAAAGAACAGACAGACAGACGGACAGACAGATAGACAGACAGACAAACCTTTCCTTTAATTATTATAGATTTATTTATTTATTTATTTATTTATTTTATTTACTAACTCTGTGACAATAAAAATTTATTTTATTTTGTAACTTTAAAAAGTTTCGCATTATTTTCAGATGAATCATTAAATTTCATTTAGTTTTCGGGTTTTGAATATAAAGAAATCTGGTTCGGGTCTATGCAAAAAAAGAAAAATGAAATTGTCGGTTTAATTCTAAATTCATTGTATCAATGCTGCTGGGAGATGAACATTCTATAAGAATGCACACTGTATGCAAAATTAATGGTTGAGTGATGATTTGACTAGTTTTTGGTGTTTTGTTCAAGGAAAGGTACTGGCAAGTTATGAAACAGAAAGGCTCATTTTTTAATAGTAAAAGCTTTTTGTGTGTTTCTGTTAAGAAAAAATAATATGGATTGCACGTATTTTTAAATATTTAACATTTTATATTTTGTAAGATAGTATAACTATTAAGAAATACTATTTTTAGCTGTAAAAAAATTCAATTTTTTCCAGAAAAAAACTGGGTTTTTTCCACCGCCTCAAAATTTCAGGAAATTTTATATCTCTAATTATGAATGACAGTTTTATGAAGGAGATTTCTCAAATGCCCGATTTGACAAATCAGATGTAAAAGTTATTTTCATGAAATTTTAAGAAATATTTTAATTTGAAACAAATTTAAATGCATGATTAAAATACATATTTGAATTTAATTTTAACACTGTAACAAATACTTAAATTAAATAAATTGTAAAATTTCAATAAAGTAATTTAACATAAAAATTTTAATATTTTTCCAAAGCGATTTAATAATGACGCATCTGTTCACGTAGATGAAATCAAAGGATATTTCAATTCAGCGGCGCAAATAGGTTATTTTTTCCCTACCTCCGGCGTACCTCGGGAAACCCCTTATATAGCAACTTTGAAGAAAATTATTACAGTTTTTTCAATTTCCACCAAAAGTTAGAAAAATTATCTGTACACTAATTATGTCTAAAGACTGTACATCATTCAGATTTACTCTTTCTTTCTTCCCGTGTTATCCTACGAGATTTTTGTAGCTTCCTTTCACAAAGATATCTCATTCAAAAATGAAGTTTTTAGAATATTACTCTTTGAATTTAAATATTTCGTTTAGAAATCCAAATTTACTTAATGAAATAAAATATTTAAAGTCATTTCGTCGTTCTATCTTTATCAGTTTACGATATGATAATCGGACGATTCTTCATACATATACACATTGACCAATTGACAAAACTACTTTTTTGGACTCGGGAGACCTTGAAACATGTAAATTAGGTGAAAACTCCATACAGAAATTTTTAACTGAATACAATACACTCATACAAAAACACTTTTTTGGACTCGGGAGACCTTGAAACATGTAAATTAGGTGAAAACTCCACATAGAAATTTCTGACTGAATACAATGCACTCATTATCAAGTAATGGAAGTGAAGTATAATTCATTCCCGCCGCTTATTAAAATCACATTCATTCTGAGACAAAGTGATTTTATTAAGCAGCTGATTTTCATATCCGGCGAACGTTCCTGCACTTAAGGAAAAGGTATTACAATTCACTGAATTTGTATAGAAACTTCAAAAGGTAATGATGGTATTAGTAAACAATATTAATTAATTTTTGACAAATAATTAATTGTTCCTTCAATATAAGTAAAATAAACGCATTCCATGTTCCCATGCGCTTTCCCTTGAGGAAAATCATTATTACTTTACCAAAATTTCACGCTGTTCTTATAAATTTAAATTTTTTCCGTTTAAACCACATGGATTATAGCAATTTCGAAAAAAGAACTAGAAACTGCCTTTTAATAATTAGAAATTAAAATATATATATATATATCATTTCAAATCAAATTTGTAACTTATTACTGCGCCTTGAAGAAGACGTTCCTTGAAATTGTTACGGAGATAAGTTATGGGGCTTGTTTAATTTGTAACTGTGTAGCAAGTGTAAAATCTTCGACAATGCGCGATAACGGAGAGTTTGTTGTGCTTTAATTTCTTTTTCTATTAAAAGAAAAGAAAAAGAAAAAGAAATCACAATGTAAATTTAAAAAAAATTAATGTGCTTAAATGATATTTTTGGCTGCTGAGGAGATAGTTTTGAGTTTATTAACTGGCGATGCTGATTTTACTAAGCGGCGGTTTTAAAAGTAGTTTGTACTGATTTGAATCCGGTCCTGGTAATTTGATCAGATTATGCGGCTGATTTTATTAACCAGTGAATTTATTAAGCGGCGGTTACTTGTATATATATATTATATACTATATTCTTTTTGAAGATATAATAGTGTGAAGATTCCCCGCACATATACACACTCACTAATTAATTGCCAAAAATCACTTTCTTGAACTTATGAGACCGTAAAACATGTAAAACAGATGAGAGCATGGCATTGAAATTTTTACCTTAAACATAATACTTCTATCACATTAGGCAGTTAGTAATGAAAGTGAAAAGTGTGATAAAATAATTTATTTTTTCTATCATAACAATAACATCTAGAGTAAACAGGCTTTCCTTCATTACCCCCTCACCCCCCAACCCGAAAAAATTAAAAAAAAAAAAAAAAAAAAAAAACTAAGTAATAATTATAAACAATGGCGTCTGATTGTTTATTAGTCGCATTTCCTAGGAATATATATGTAAGATATCGCATGGAGTTTTGTTTTTTGGAAATTAAAAATTTTAGAATTAAAAAATAACAAAGGAAAAAAAAATCTTCAAATGTATAAAAAACTTTAATTATGCAACTATACAAATAACGTAAATTTCGAGAATTGCAGCAATAAAATAAACAAACACCTTGTTAACATGATCGTTTCAAAGAACCATTCAACTCAACACAATGATTAGCAAAAACACTCAGTAAGAAATAAGAGCACATAAAATGAAGGGCCAATAAATTGTTTGTGGTGAAATGCGAACACAGTACAGCCAAGCGGAGAAGAAACTACGGTTCAATGGCCGCAGGGGGAAAGAACATTTAAAAAAAAATAAAAGGAAAATGGGAGGGGGAAATAGAGGACGGAACCTGATTTTTCGGGTCTTACGACCACTCGCCACTGCTCGTCCATCCAACCGATAATAAAGAATTTCCACCAGTACAACTACTTTTCTCCTTTACAAAATGAACTACAAACGATCAACATAAACAGCAGGCGGGAAATTCGAAACACCTTTCGAAAATGTATCCTTTGAAATAATGGTAGCTCCTATAGTTCGTTCTTTTAATAAAATAAATGGCAATCAAAACATTTCTCTTTAACTAAAAGAACTGTGTAACAACTTACGACGTAAGTTAGTTTATATCCTTCTGTTACAGCGTGTTTTCTCCTTGCATGTAATTATATATACATATATATATATATATTTCAAACAACTAAACGTTTTAAAACATGAGTAAAACGTATTTAAATCTATTACTAAGCACTTTAACATGAAATAATTTTACTTCCACTACCTGACTACCGTAGGTGATGGAAGTATTGCATTCGGTCAAAAATTTCGATATCAAGTTTTCATCTGATTTAGATGTTTTAAGGTCTCCTTAGTCCACAAGAATACTTCTTGGCAATTGGTCAGTGTGCGTGTATGTGCTAGGGAATATTTTGACAATCATATCTCCCAAAACTAACAAAGATAGAACGACAAAATTTCAGAGTAAAGATAAATTAGTGTACAGATGATTTTTCTAACTTATGGTGAAAATTAAAAAACCGGAAGTGGGGCATTGAAAACCAGAAGTGGGACTATAAATCCGTATCTCAAAAGCAAATCTAATTATTTCTTCAAAGTTGCTATATGAACACAAAATTAGATGTCCTTTCGTAGGTATTAGCAGGTTAGTTAATGAAAATTGCTAGACGTCCAGTGTACAGGGCTGCCACAGGCGACTTATTATTATTATTATTTTCGTACCACTATTTGCATAACATAAAATTTATAATAAATTTACAATGACAAGGTGTTGTTTTACCTGCAAAAATACATTGTAAATTTTATTTTATTTTTATTTATTTTTTTGTAAATAGCGGTACGAAAATAAAAATAAAGTCGCCCGTGGCAGTCAATTTCGGGTCTCGCAAGTGCGTTATTTTAAAAACGGTTCCATTGATTTTCTCCAAACTCGCCATATTAACTCCTTTATAGATATCCTTTCTATGTAATAGTTTCGAGTGAGCAGATGAATTTGCCAAGTTTTTGTGAAATTCGGCAGTGAGACGAGACCGAAAGTCGGTATCTCGAAAACGGCTCTAATTTCTTCAAATTAGCTACATAAACCTTTTTTAAGGTGTCTTTTTGCACGAATTACTTGGTTGCTACAGGAAAATTGACAGTCGTTCTGATTAGGTAGGTCGGTTATAGAACTTTGATATGGGTGTTTAAAAAATGTATAACGATTTTCTTTTAAATTCATTACGTAAATTCTCTTTCTTCAAGACGTAAGTAACAGTTCGCTCTTACAGGAAAATTGTTACGTATCTAATTTGTTAAATTTTATGTTTTCTGACTACACTGTTTCTAAAATGAGTACATAATATGTGCAGTAGAAGTTAACGGAAGTCGTGTGGTTGTTACACACCAGTTTATTACTATTATTTTGCTTCTGCTAATTGTTAACTACACTGTATTTGAATATCTGGGGGAGGGGGGTCTAAAATGTAAGGGAAATTAATAATTATTATAAAATCGCCTGCAAACTTTGCACCTTTAAATAGGAATATTTCTATTTGAAAATAGGAAAGAAAAAAGATTTCTACTCCGAAATTGGTAAATTAAAAAAATACTACATTTAAACTGTTTTAAAATAATTTTTAATACAAAACATCTAATATTTTGTAGTATAATAAGTTTAAACTTTAATAAAATAATAATAACAATAATATTAATAAAGTCTTTAAAATTTCCTTGGTAAGTTTCTAACATAAAAAGAGGGGGGGGGGGGGGAAATCGCAGAAATGTATCGGAAATCCGTATTGTACATTTCTTATCTTATATTTTCAGCTACTGATATTATAATATATATTACGTAAGACCTATGTTTGGTGATATAGTGTGTATTTTAAACTTATTCAGGAAAAGCATATAATTCAACAAGTTCAGCATTAAAGTCTCAAATTAATTACATATCGTGAGAAATACCGAGCACTTCTATCGGCTTTGCTAGTTCTAAAATCTAACATAAGTTTATTACGAACAATGATCCTTTTAATGTAGATTGAGAAAGATTGAGCATTGGAAAACGTTTGATTGTTGTCGGCTAGCTGGAGGTGGGAAAGAGTGTCAAAAAATAATTACATGAGTGAGAAATATTAAACAATTCTATTTCTTTCTTTCTTTATTTTTTTAAATCTAATAAAGCAACTTTGAAATGAATACTGAAATTTATATTATGGATGAAGAAAGACTGGGAAACAAGTGCATTCAGCAGAGCGTTTATTCGTCGAAACGTTAAGGGGACTCTCTACCTATCGTCTCTGAAAGCCGAAGCCAATGTTATTCTATGAGAAATTTTGCCCCGTTATATATCATTAACTAATACATATTTTTAAATTTTGCTTTCACTTTCCGAAAATTCACAACTGCTAAAAACATTATCGCTTTCTAAAAATTGATTTTTTTAATTTTCATTTTTAAGCTCAAAAATGAAAAATTTCACATTCATTCTACAACCTTAAAATAAAATATTAAAAATAAAAAAAATAATAATAATTTTTAGAAAGCGATAAATTGTTTAATAGTTGTGAAGTTTCTGACTGTGAAAACAGAATTTAAAATAAGTTATAATGGGGCGAAATTCTCCATAGAATAACATTGGCTTTGGCTTCTGTGGACGATAAGTGGAGAGGAATCTTAATGAGGATTCTTTTTATTAACGAACGATATTCGCGATTTTTTTGAAAGCAAAAGAAATTCAATTAAAAATCTGAAGTCGTAAGATTAACTCAGAAATCGGAAAACTTCTGTGAAGGAAAAGACTGTGCAGCAATTTACCTCGTTAATAGGAAGGCTTTTTTTTTTTCGAGATTCTATAGTATAAATTTCACGAAACTTGATTAAGGGCCATTATGAAACACTATGCTGATTAGTGTTCACGTTATGCGTTTTTCAAAAAGCGCCGCACCCTGCCCTTTTTTAAAGTAAAAAATGCGCCCTGCCCCCCCCCCCCCCCTTTTTTTTTTTTTTTTTTTTTTCTAAGTGAAAAGTCTCTTCACTAAGTCTTCTTCACTTTTTCTAAATGAAAATGTGCCCTGTATTTTTCCATCTGCTATCGTTATTTTTTAAAGATATTTTATCGTTTTCGCTGAGAAACATACATTTATAATATATTTTTATCTGATACGAAATCGGACTTCTGCGCACTTTTGCACAAACGCGATCTGAAAATTCCATAGAATTCACTTCTGTGCGCGATCTACGCGTCATCGGTCTGTATTAGAGTAAACCCGATCCGAACCCGACAAAAAAATTTTCATCAACCCGAAAACCGACCCGAACCCGCAGTAGAGAAAATTTTACGACCTGACCCGAAACCCGAAAACTAAATGACAATTACTTATTCATCTACAAATCATGCAAAACTTTCTTAAATTATAAAATGAGTTAAATTTTCATTGTCATACAGTTGGTAAATTATTTTAAAAAGAATTTGAAATGTAAATACTGATTGTTTAGTTTAAAAATTAAAAAATCTGAAAAATAGATCAATAATAATTTTTAACCATTTATGTGAGCTGTGAACTTCAAGAGTATACTAGTATGTTGTGGCCACCACAAGACTTTCTTCTATACTTTCCTATATTTTACTGAGTGCAAATAATTTATTAAAATTATTATTTTTAAAAATTATCTAACAGAATGAATGTAAACGACTTTCATCTTAGAGACAACTAACACTAAATATCCAAAGTAAGACAGTTTTATTGCCTATAAATATCTTCTTAAAAAGTACGTTTTTATAATGGTTATCTCACATATCATTTTTCGTACAGTTATATGTCATAGAAGTTGAGATATAGCCTTCCCATTATCGAGGGATATTGCAGTATAGCAGCTCCACCTATTATCCGATTAGTATCCAGATTGATTCAACATGTCTCATTATGGCTTTCTCACATGTCAAGTTTTGTTTGATTATATACAATAGAACATGAGATATAGCCTCCCGTTATATTGCAAATATCGCGTACAGCAGCGCCACCTGTTGGGCGGTTGACACCAAAAGTTGAGACACTAATTTTGGTCAAGGTGCATCTACTTAAAAATTTATATGCAATTTTATGCAGTTGTTCCTAAGATAAAGCCTTCCCTTCAACTGCGGAAATCGCTGTACAGCAGCGCCATCTGTTGGCCGATAAGAATTCAAATTGAATCATCATAATGTCTCATAATAGCCTTTTTACATATCAAGCTTTGTTTGATTATACTCAATAGAACCTGAGATGTAGCCTCCTCTTAAATCTCGGAAATTGCTGTATAGCAGCGCCACCTGTTGATCGGTTGACAAAAATTGATAGGCATTAATTTAGGTCAATATGCCTCTACATATAAATTCATATATAATTCTGAACAGTAAGTTCCGGAGATACAGTCGCCACAAAATTTTTGTCACAGATAGACAGACATTTTCTATAAATGGTAAAATCGTGTTCTATCTACACCTCTCAAAACGTGTAAATCCGTCGAAAACTGGAAGTTGAAATTTTTTATGAATCCAATTCTTTCTTCTATTGAATTTAGAAGAAAGTTAAAAATGCACTTCAATTTAAATGTTCGTAATTTATTGTTTAATACTTATAGTCTGGGGGGGAAAAATAAAGATGTATTATTTTTTATTGCTTTTCTCCGACGTGGATGTTTACTTTGCTGTAATAATTTGTGTAGCATGTATGTGATTCGTAGTTAAACATCTGCTTTTTAAGGATCACTGGTCTCTTTAAATTCGCACAATCAGCAACTTAGCTTCCTCCGGTTTCAATTTTACTCGGTGAATTATTTATTTATTCTAGAGAAGACGATAACGAATATAATCTGCCTTGATGGTATTAGTTTTCTTTATGCGTTTATTTTACATTACTTTTTTTTAATTAAATCACAACAAGTATTCCCTGTATATACAAATGTAAACGGAAGAAAATTCAAAATTTCGTTAACATAAAAGTGAGGATTAAAATTCATTGAAAATAAAAATATCTTGGGGGGGGGGGGGGGGGGGGGGGGGAAATGTAAATTGAGAAATAACTTAAATTTTCAAAACGTAAACACAATGTTATGTTGTATTATATATATAGATATATAAGTTTATACTGTATAAATTTATACAGTTGTATATATATATATATATATATATATATATATATAAATTTATACAGTACTTTAAAATTTTCATGCAATTTCTACAGATGATCAGTTTTAGTTTTGTAGAAGAAAAGAAAACGTATACGTATTTTTAAAAAATCGCGGCTATCGTTCGTAAATAAATAAAAAATGGAACAATCGGAGATCAAATGTTCTACAAAAGCTTCCTATTCCTAATCTTTCTCCATCCACAACATAAATGTCAATATCCATTTCAAACTTGCTTTATGAGATTCTAGAACCTGTAAAGAAATACAATTGTTAAATATTTCTTGCTCATGTAATTATTTGCCCACCTCCCCCTTTATTTATCTCCATCTAGTGATCAGCAAACAAATGTTCTGCAGAAGTCTTGTTTCCCAATCTTTAGCCATCTGCAACAAACATAAAGGATATTTATAATATTCATTTTAAACTTGCTAGATTATAGAAGTAGAATTGAAAGAGTTTAATATTTCTTACTCTGTAATTATTTTTTTAATCCCCCCCCCCACCCTCTTTCCCCATCTCCGGAATCCAGATTGTAATCGATGATCAATTCTAGAAACAATAAAGCAATAGAAGTGCTCAATATTTCTGACATATGTAATTATTTTTAGACCTTTAGTGCTGAACTTAATGAATCTATTTATTTTTTCTCAATTAAATCTTTATGGGGTGTCATATCTATACCAAATTTGTAAACTTGGGGGAAATGAAGAATAGATTTTTCAGGTAAGAAAATTTTTTCCAAATCAATTTAAGAAAATTAATACTCAGTCTGTTTTATGCATGTTTGAAACTAATAATTAGCTACTGCTACTTTTATCACCATCATCATATCCAACACGGTTGAAGGCTATAAGACTGTTCCGGCTTAAATCCTCTATCTCTTCTCCCTCTTGGCCTATATTTTAAGTCCGGTTTCCACTACGGCTTTTTCGACGGCTTCTATTTAGAATCCTTTGATGTGGTCAGCCGGGCTCAAAACCCTCGAACGGCGTTGGAAGGCCTGGTTCTAACCCCCAGCTGAGATAATTGAGGGGCCAGAGGCAGATATCTTTGTCAATTTTGCATGCTTTCCTTTGAAGTAACTGCGCAATCTGATTAAAAAAGGTTACAACTGATGACAAGACATTTGTGGCTCTTTGTGTGCGGAGCGTGATTAATGTTTTTTTGGAGCTGCCCTTGGTATACGGTCATTTGGCATTCGTTCTAAATGTTCTCTCCACTTACTTCTATAGTTTATTATAGTATGTATTATTGGCTTACTTTTTATCAATATTCAACTAATCATTCAATCAATCATATTAGCGAAAAAATTTCAGCTAATTTCTAATTTCAGCAATCATATGTCTGTAATTTGTATATTTCTTGAAAATACTTTTTTTTCTGTAAAATGTAATTACTGACTTAAATTTCAAAAATATCACTTAAATTTTGAAAATCCCACTTAATTTTTCTGTTAGAGTGGGAGAATCCCACTCATTTTTTTTTTTTTCCCCTTAATGCGAACCACTATTGAATTTTTTAGTTAATTTAGGGCAGTATACATATAATACTCTATATATATTTCTAATACACAGCTAGATAATAATTTTACAGATTCAAAAATATCCGAAGAGAAAAAAAGTTCATTAGTATTTTAATTTGGAAAAACAGGGTAGGGTTTCTCCCAGGAAAGTAGAAGAAAGTGGAAAATACTGGAATAGAAGAAACTAACAAGAAGACAAAAGGAATGCTCAAAATTAAAATATATTAACTATAAACTTAAACCATAGTATAATATCAAATCTTAACTCATACAATTAATAAATAAAAAATATTATTTTTTAAAAAATAAGTTGGTTTTTTATTATTTTAGGGGTAGGTTTTATTTTTTATTTTTAAAACTATTTCTAACATTTCTGTGAAAAAATTCCCTATGATTTTTTTTAAATATGAAAATGCATAATTTTATCTGTAAAGATTATTGTGGCAACATATTAAAATAATAATTAATTGCATGCTGGCAAACAGAGTACCTTTAATAATCCGACGTTTTTAATTAATAACTTTGTTAATTAAGATGATAAAAGTTTCTAACCAACTGAAATGTCTTTCTTGGAGAGGTATCGATGTTCAGCATACGTTGATACCTCTCATGACGCGGAAGACACTGCCGTTCGCGAGGAGATGCGGTTGCAGACCCCCCCCCCCCAAAAAAAAAAAAAAAAAGACGCCAGCAATTATTTATTTATTTATTAATATATGGGAGATTTTTTAAATGAAAATTAAAAAAAAATTCTATTGAAATCGCTCAAAACCTCATTTCGGGCGATTACATATTAGTTTATACTTTGAAGTTTCTATAACTTCTGCTGCTACTGGTTGTATTTTGCCGCCCTATTGCTTCAGGTAACTAGTGTTGTTGTAGACAATTTTTTTTTTTAACAGTACGTTGTACCGCTTATCATTTACTTGCTTTCAGTTTTTAATGGGTATTTTTTTTAAACTAATTTAAATGATCATCTCTGAATCCTTGATTTATTTCGAAATCTTTTGATACTTTCTCTGTTTTTCTGTATTCAGCAATTTTTAAGAAGATAGTCGGACATACATTTAATCGGAATTTAAAAGTATGAATGAAATGGTTATTATAGTTTTAGTTTAACATATGTTTAAATAAATAGAAATACAGAATTTGTTTTAAAAAGTTACGCATTAAGTTTACTAAAATGTAATGGAAATAAACACTTATAATAAAGAAAAACATCTGGTAGCCGAGTGGTTAGCGCTCTGGATTAGAGCAGCTAGGTTCGAATCCAATTTGAGTCGTAGGGCCCGGTCTAATGTGGAATAAATGGCCAGAGCGGCAACCCAAACTAAATCCAGACAAACCTTTAACACTCAGATTCGCTAGCGTAAATCTAATCTAAAATTGAGTAAAACTGTAGAGTATAACTGGAAGCTAAAAATAATATACGAAAGGAAAAAAAAAGAGGAATTTTATCAATAACTTTTGTTAAAAACTTCAGGCGTACCTAGCTGTACTAAACAATTAGCTATTGTTTACACCACAAAAGTTCACACCCTTTCATGATCAAAATAAACAGAAAGGAATTTTTACAATAAAACACAAACGTGACAGAAAAATTAAGACGGAAGACAGAGGAAGACAACTATACAACTACCCTAAAAAAAGAAATATGCACCACAAAAAGAGAGCTAATTTTTCGACCTTCAGAAAAAGACAGTCCAAAACAATTCCAACAACTTATCTGTCTCAAGTAGCAGAAACATTAGAAAACACGGGCTCATAGGAAATGCCGTTCGCTTACCGGAAGCTACGTCAGCCCACAACGTCACATATGGAAAAATCAAAGCAAGAGGCGAAGGCGATGAATGAGTAGTTGTACAGTTTATTGCGAAACAAGAACAGATATGCGATGAACGAACTGACAAGAAAAGCGTGTGCCCCCATTGAAATGTTTTATTGACGATTGATTATAACAGAATTGTCAAACAAAATCATGCAAGTTATCTAAAAAAGTATAATTCTGAATATGATAGAGTAACTAACAAAGCTAAATTATTCACGAAAATGTATAATCAAATCTGAATAAATTTATAATCGAATCCGTTTTCAGTTTGAACATTATTATTATTATTTTTTTTTTTCCTAATAAAAGAATCCTAAAGCTGTTTTATTTAAATCTGATGAATTGATAGCAAATACAATGAGCAGATTTTTAAAAAGAGAGAGAGATAGAAAGATTTAAATTTATAGAATGCTATTTAAATAAAAAAAACATAATTATAATTTTATTTATTTGTTTGTTAATATTAATATTCCTTGCTTTTTTTATTATTATTATTATTATTATTATTATTTTCTCTTGAATTTACGTTATTATAGCTTAATATTATATTTAAAACTTTACTATGTCCGTTCATTGAAAATTTTTCTTTTAATAATTTTATGTTTGAATGCTAAAAGTTTCCGTTAAATTTAGCATTTAAACATAAAAATATTTTCAAAAAATTAACATATCCGTGAATGCACTGAATAATACCCGAATAAGTTTAGAATATATTGTTTAATAATAATGTAAAATCCAGAAAAATTAACTAACAAGGAGCAATATTACAAAAACGGAAGAAATGAAAATTTGTAATTTTATTTTTTAAATGTTGCAACCATGCTTTGAACTACAAAAATTGCTTGTTTAGATGTGTTCTATCGGCCCTTAAAAATGTCACCAAAAGTTCTGAAACACCCTGTTGATATAAAGATATTGATTATAAAAAGTAATCATAAAAATAAAGTATGTTTGGATTGGACATTACTTAAATTTCCTAATGTTTGCTGCCACTACTAAAAATTAACACAGGTTCTCTCGTTTATTTATTTTTACGAATAAAAAATAAATCGGCAAATGAATTTCTCATCCAAATGCTAAACTAAAAGTGATTTATTTTTTGAAGTGAAAGCTTCTTTAGGCGCGTTGAGCACTTTTGGGTGAACAAAAATCATGAAACTCGCGTCATCGTCAGCGAAGGCTTTCCATGAGAAGAAACATATATTTTACCAATTTTATATTATCGAAAGTGGAATTCGAGATTTGAGCTGATTTACACGTTTTGAGGTCTCCTGAATGGGTTTTCTTTTGTATTTCAGCTACTAATTAAAATAATTTCATAAGTAATACATCATTTGAAAGCTTTGTTGAGTTGGAATCGAACAGTAGCTTACAGAAATTTCTACCGCCAGATGGCGCTGTAATATTTTAATATTTCAATTTCTAATTATGATTAAATTATTTTTAATACACCATTCGAAAGATATTTTAAAGTTATTTTATATTATCGAAAGTGGAATTCGAGATTTCACCTGATTTACACGTTTTGATGTCCTGAATCGGTTTTCTTTTGTATCTCATCTACTAATTAAAATAATTTCATAAGTAATGCATCATTAGAAAGCTTTGTTGATTTTTCTTTAAGGGAGGGGTAAAAAAGATTTTAATAAAATACAAATAATACTTTTTTTTTTTTTTCAATGAAGCATTCACAAAATATACAGCATGGACAAGACATCCTTTTGTTCATTTATACGTACACACAAGTAATGGGCGTATCACACGAGCGATTTCGCTTAATTTTTTACTAAACACAGTATAATCAACTTTTACGAGAGACGGTCGAAAAAGTTGATTTCCCGCGGATTTTGAATCTTCCCCATATACTGCCGTGTTGTGTTTAGTAAAATGGTGAGCGAAAATCTGTCGTGTAATATGGCCAAGGCCATTAGACTTTATGAAACGTGAACCACCTCACGGAATAATTTTTACGCACAAACTCACATATTAACAACGAATTGCACAGTTTTTGTAAACAAATATATAATATATTAATTAAAAAAATTGAAAATTAAGTAAATAAATATGTATTTTTTTTACCTTACAAAATGAAAGTTTAAAAGAAAAAAAAAAACAGCTTTGGAGGGGGAAAAAGACATTTGGATCTCTCTCTCTCATTTTTTTGGGGTGGAGTTAAATTTATATTTCATTTTATATATTATTAATATTTTTTAATAGTCACTTTTTTTTTATAGACAACTTTTTTTATGGCATTAAATACTAAAACATAGTTCTTTTCTTTATGTATCTTGCATATTTTTTTATTGATGATACAGTTTTTATTTTAAATTTATTAAGAAAAAACAAACAGATTCATCAAGTTCAGTAATAAAGCTTAAAAAAAATTGCATGTGTGAGAAATATTGAGCACTTCTATCACTTCTTTGGTTCTAGAAGTAAGCCTTGATCACTAGCTGGAAAGGGGGAGAGGCAGTCAAAATATAAACAATTAGATGAATGAGAAATGAAACAATTCTACCTTTTTATAAGTTCTAGAATCTAATAAAGCAAGTTTTAGATTAACATTCACGTTTATGTTGCTGATGGAGAAAGATTGGGAAACTAAAGGCTTCTGCAGGGCTTTTAATCACCGATGGCTAGTTGGAGATAAGGAAAGAGGGGGAAGGGATGAGGGATTAAAAAAAAAAAATAAATAAATAAATAAAAAAATACATCAGCGAGAAATATTGTATAATTTTATTTCTATATAGTTTCTAGAATCTAATAAAGCAAGTTTAAAATAGATATTGACGCTTATGTTGTGGATGAAGAAAGATTGAGAACTGGAAGGCTTCCGTTGTGCGTTTTATCGTCGACCGTTAGTTGGGGATTTCTTTCTTTCTTTTCTTTTTTTTTATGATCGATATCCGCGCTTTTTTTAAACGCGTATAATCCGTAATTTTTATATGTTGTCCGTAATGCCATAATTATTGCCGTAAATCCGTAATAATTACAGTCAAACCGTAATAATTGGCACCTCTAAATAAGTTCAAGGGTAAATGTGAACAAGACAGCTGTACATCAAGCTATTAGTAAATTTAAAATTTCGGGAAAATTTGTGGACCTTAACAGTGGCGGATTTAGCCCAAAAAAAAAAAAAAAAAAAAACACTGACATTCACAATTGAATATTGCAATTGTAACTTTTTTATGGATTTAGAATAACACTTTGCAAAATCTTAGCCCCGCCCAAAAGTCAAGTTCTGGATCCGCCCCTGGACCTTAAGGGGACTTGGTACCTTTGACTTGGCACTATTGACCGTTTCATATGACCGTTTCCAAATGACATAAAATTTTAACTACAGATAATTCAAATGTTGCGCTTGACATTTATTAAAAAAAAAAAAAAAAAAAGTACAAAATTTCGCCGGCAGGTGGCGCTGTAATACACATAGCCATATTTAATATGCGTGAAAAATAAAGTAACATTAATAAAACTGCTCAATATGATACCCTTTATGTTCAACAATATGCTGTAATCGCATAATCATATTTTCAACAGCTGATCGGAGTAATTCTGCCGGAATATCTAAAACATGGCGCTGAATGCTGTCCTTCAGATCATGCAGAGTTGATGGCCTTTCACGGCAAATATTGTCCTTTATCCAAAGAATAATGCTAATGCGCTGAAACACAAATGCTGTTTCTGATTTTGAATATATGCAAATAAGTACCATTTGTGTTATAGCGCCATCTATCGGCGGAATTTTATATTATTATTATTTTTTAAATACATGTCAAGCACATCATTTGAATTATCTGTAGTTAAAATTTTACCTCATTTGGACCAATAGGACGGATTCTAGAGACCTCTGAAGTGGGCAACTTATTTCTTGCTAATCCTGTACATTTTGTAAGTAAATTCGAGTGTAAAGGTTAACCTTAATTAATTTTAGAAAATTTGGAGTGGAAGGATGATTTTTATACCAACTATGGGAAAAATACCAGAGCCGGGAATCGAACCCGGTCACCTCCGCTTAACACACGGATGATCTACCACTGAGCTACCCTGGCTGAACCAGCTAGGCATTTGCCACATAATATTCGTTGGCAAAGTCACCGAGTCTGCAAACGCAGATATAACAGGTGAGACAATATTAATTGTAGCACAACGGTGCCAGGGTTCAATTACCGGCTCTGGTATTTTTCACATAGTTGGTATATAAAAATATCAACCTTTACACTCCAATTTACTTTTAAAATGAATATTCGCGGTTGGTGAATTCATGAATAAAAAAATTTCTAAACCTAATATAGTTCAATTTATAAATATTAAATGTAAATATAAGCTTTTATATGAAACCTTCAGTGATACCATATCAAAGGTACCAAGTTTCCTTAAGAGTCGTTTCTTTTTCATACTTCGAGTAAGTTGAGGTTTCCTTGGAAGTTTATGGGATGATAAACCAAAATATTTGACCAACGTCTTGAAATAGTACTCAAACTGACGCTGGTGCCTTTTGCAGCCAGAGAATGTCTAATCGTATTGCAGGAGGTTCTTTGATCTTGCACGACCATCCTTATCATTATCACATGATCATCACGTGCACTCGTTTTTCTAGAGCGACCGCTTTTCTTAAGGTCCACAAATTTCTCGAAATTTTTAATTTACTAATAGCTTGATGCACAGCTGTCTTGCTCATATTTACTCTCGAACTTATTTGACGTTCAGAAAATCCAACTTTATGCAAGGTCAGCATTTCTCACCTTTTTGTAACAGTAAGTGACGGTCTTTTACTATCCATTACAATAATTACACAACAGCACTGTCTACGACAAAATCCAATAAATAACTGGCAATAAACATGCCGTGCACCTTTATTTATAGTAGTAGAATGCATCTGATACAATCAGCACATGAGACGACGCAATAATCTGCGCAAATGATATGCAAGGTGCTAAAATACTGAAAATCGGCTACTGGTTTTAAACTTTTGCAAATGACTGTACATTACGTTAAAAAAATAAAAGAGAAATACTTTTTCTTAACAATTATCTATAACCTAATTTTATAAAAATCGGGGATTTTCTCCCCCCCCCCCCCCCGAAAATGGTAATTTTAAAAACAGCTATGCGCAGATACGTAAATAGGCATGAAATCACAATCAGCTATATAGAGCAGGGCTGGCCAACCCGGGGCCCGCTGCAAAATTCAGGTAAATTCTAATTTGACAACTTCGGCTAAAACATCTAAAATTAAAAAATTGTAATCTGTCTTTTTTAATGAAAATACCGATTAAGGTAACTAAAAAAACAAATATTGCGATCATTGATGGTAATAAAATATTATCAGATCAATAACTGATTCTTACTATTATACTTATAAATAATATAAATATATTATAATCGTAAGATTTTGGCTATTTTGTTATATTATATGAATAAAAACATATTTAATATACATTATTTTCTGTTTTAAATCCTGACGAGCCCACCGGAAAAAGAATTACCAATGTATATGGTTCATGCATTTATACAATGTGGCCCGCCAAGAGTTTTGGGATTGGACAGGTCTGATATAGAGAACACCTCCACACTCCAGTCAGCTGCATCAGGGGCGCATACCTAGTCGTAAAATGTGCATGTGGCCATATCACATGAAAGATTTTAGCGCAACGTTATACAAAACACAACACAGCAGCGTATGGGGGAAGATTCAAGGTCAGTGGGTAATCAACTCTTTCGACAGCCTTTCAAAAAAGTTCAAGTTGTATTTAGTAAAAAGTAGAGCGAAATCTCTCGTGTTATATAGCCAGGGAAATGTTTGATTTACTCACCACTTGAGAGTAATTTTTTTGGACATGGCGAGTGAATTTTAAGTTAATAAGTTTCGTTGCTGATATTCAATCTAGTAAAACAGCCTCTAAGTTGGAAAAAATAATTTAAAAAAAAATCTTAAGAGCGTGAAAAAGATGGTCAATTACTTTAGATGTTATCTTTTTAAGCTGTTGTTATTCTACAACAGACTATGTATTGTATATTGCCGGTTGATAAGAATTTCTAAAAATTCCCCACTCCTGCTTACAGTAATGATTTTTAAAAACTCATCTAAATTTTTGTACGGCCATGAGATATTTCATGAAATATATAAACTTAACATTCAAAGCATTTATAAAGTAAAAAATTCAATCTGAATATGCTTTTAGTTTTAAATAATTCTATTTCAGAAAATGTTGTTTTACTCGAATGTTATATTAAAATCAGAAAAACACTTTTTATTACCTCTATTTATAACACAAATTTAGATACTATTATAGAAAAAAAAAAAAAAAAAAAAAGAAGTTGCATAAATCTACACCAGAAAAATACGCTAGTTGGCATGCGACACTATTCAGAATGATTTTCAGTTCGCAGCTGGACTTAAGGAGCCGCTTCACTTACCGTCGCCGAAAGCCCAAGTCAGTGGCGGATTTAGGGGGGGGGGCTAGGGGGCTGAAGCCCTCCCCCCTTAAAACACTGACATTCATAACTGAATATTGCAATTGTAATTTTTTTATTGGTCTAGAATAACACTTTGAAAAATCTTAGCCCCCCCCCCCCCCCCCAAAGTCAAGTTCTGGATCCGCCACTGGCCCAAGTCAATGTTGTTCTGTGGGAAATTTTGCTTACTTCAACTCATTAACTAATACACAGTCTTAGATTCTGTTTTCACATTCAGAAAATTCACAACTGTTTAATTAATAAAAGTTTTTTTTTTTTAACGCATTTTTTTTTTCCCCCTTAATATTTTATTTTGAAGCTGGAATATACGAATTTTCAATGTGAAAATGTGAATTTTCTGAATGCGAAAACAGAATTACAAAATATGCATTAGTTAATGAGTTATAAGCAAACAAAATTTCCCCATAAAATAACCGCGCTTCCGCTTCCGGTGAGTGAAGCCGGGCCCTTAAAAGCTTCAGGGGTAAATATTCTAAATCGCGTTCGCTACCACATTTTGTATTATACATGAAAGACGCGCAAAAGTATGATTTAAATTAAGAGTGGGCACCACTGACAGTTGTTTCAAAATCATTAACATATCATATGATTATAGATCGATTTGAAATTTAAATAGTATGTATGAAAGTAGCACCAAATTAAATTTTTTATTCCTATATGCTTCTCGAAAGCAGATGATGTTTTGTCAAATGTATACAGACAGACATTTAATCCTGATAAGCGAATAATCGAGATGGATTTCATGTGAAAGTTTCGTAGGACTTTGATAGTATTAATTAATAGCACGGTTTCTGTTATTTGACAAACTGCCCCTAAAGATATCAACATATATAGTTTATTCTACAGAAACACACGAGATGCTTATACCAGAGCCTCCTTAAGTAGGCTCTTAAGGAGGCTCTGCTTATACTATGCAAGCAAACGAGATAATAAAATTGATTTAAAAAACAAATTCTCGGGAAAAAAAAACCCACGATGAAAAAAGAAATTATAGGAGGGAAGGGGGAAAAAATAAATAAAAAGAGCATAAGAGAGGAGTCCATACAAAAAACGAAAAGTACATTTCTTTGGTTTCTCGAAACACACCACTGACAGCACAGAACAATAAATACTTTTGAATGAATTTCCCGCAAAAAAGTATTAAAGCAAAGCGAAATGAAGCACAAGATTAAAAAAAAAAAAAAAAAAATCTAGTCATGGTAAGTAACTGGCATAAGATGCCTGAAGGATAAGAATTTAATAAAATAAACTTACTATCGTACACTTTGTTACTTAAAGCGGAAATGAAAATTATAATTTTAGTAATGACAATTAGTTTAGACAGTGTGTAAATGTAAAGTTAAGGGTAGTATGCTATGTTCCCACAGAGCATTAGAAAATGTATTGTTTAATATCATTTTCATACATAGAAAATAGCAGTAAATTTTGAAATAAAGGAGTGTCTTTATTAAATGTATTTTATTTCCCCCACAGCATGCAAGATTTTTTCATAGTGTTCATTTTTTAACGACGTGAGAGATTGGTTGGTTGATTGGGTTTAACGTCGAACTAGTACTGCGTTATGGGTACTAATTGGCGATAGTCTGGGATACATCCTTAAGAAGCCAACGTGAGAGGAAGAAAGGTCGAAACCTTTGCCTGGCATGAAAGCCTAACGAAACAAAAACATAAAAATCTGGTGTGAAACAACCACACGACTTCCATTACCCACTATTACACATATTATATGCATTTTTGAGAGCTAATGTGATTAGAAAACATAAAAGTGACCTAAAGAGAAAATCGTTAGAGCCGTTTTTGAGATACCAACTTTTACAAAAAATCAATTATTGACCAGAAAACAATAATTACATACAAAAGGATATTTAAAAGTGAGTTAAAATGGCGAGTTTGAAAAAAATCCGTAAAGCCGTTTTTAAAGGAACGCGTTTGCAAGACCTGAAATTGAACTATTTATACAGGACGCCTATGAATTTTCCTGAACTAACCAACTATATCATTCGAAAGGACATCTAATAGAGTGTTTATATAGCAAGTTTGAAGAAAATCGTTAGAGCCGTTTTTGAGATACGGACTGGCGGTCCCAATTCCGGTTTCCGATGTCCCACTTCCGGTTTTTCAATTTTCACCAAAATTTGGAAATTTCATCTGTACACCAGACGTATTTCAATTCTAAAGTTTCGTAGCTCTATCTTTATTAGTTTCTGAGCTATAATATCCAGAAGATTCTCCACATACACACACACACACACACACACACACACACACACACACACACACACACACATACATACATACACACTGACCAATTGCCAAAAACCACTTTTTTGGACTCAGGGGACCTTAAAACGTGTAAATCAGGTGAAAACCCGACATCGAATTTTCAGACCGAATACAATACTTCCATTACCTACGGTAGTAGGGTAATGGAAGTAAAAAGCAACATGGGACAATTATAAAACACGAAAAATAAGAATGAGTCAATTCCAAATAATTCTTCGAGTTAAAAAATTTTCAACCACATACTGAAATAAATCCCAATTAAAAATTGAATGCATTTGAAAGAACTGGCCAATGAAATTAATAATAATTGTTCTTAATATATTTTAAATGAAGACAGAAATAAATTGCAGTAATCTAATCATTTTTTTACTTCCATTACCCTACTACCGTAGGTAATGGAAGTATTGTATTCGGTCTGAAAATTCGATATCGGGTTTTCACCTGATTTACACGTTTCAAGGTCCCCTGAATCCAAAAAAGTGGTTTTTGGCAATTGGTCAATGTGTATGTATGTATGTATGTATGTATGTATGTGTGTATGTATGTGGAAAATCTTCTGGCTATTATAGCTCAGAAACTAATAAAGATAGAGCTACGAAACTTTAGAATTGAAATACGTCTGGTGTACAGATGAAATTTCCAAATTTTGGTGAAAATTGAAAAACCGGAAGTGGGACATTGGAAACCGGAAGTGGGACCGTAAGTCCGTATCTCAAAAACGGCTCTAACGATTTTCTTCAAATTTTCTATATAAACACTCTATTAGATGTCCTTTCGAATGATATAGTTGGTTAGTTCAGAAAAATTGATAGGCGTCTTGTATAAATAGCTCAATTTCGGGTCTTGCAAGCGCGTTCCTTTGAAAACGGCTGTACGGATTTTTTCAAACTCGCCCTATTAACTCACTTTTAAATATCCTTTTGTATGTAATTATTGTTTTCCGGTCAATAATTGATTTTTTGTAAAAGTTGGTATCCCAAAAACGGCTCTAACGATTTTCTCTTTAGGTCACTTTTATGCTTTCTGATCACATTATCTTTCAAAAATGCATATAATACGTGTAATAGTGGGTAATGGAAGTCGTGTGGTTGTTTCACACCAGATTTTTTTTTTTTTTTTTTCTTTTTCCACTTATTCTGAGGACACAGGTTTTTTTTTTTTTTTTAAGAATTTTATGCATTTTTAGAACAAATTACTCCCGCGGTGTATTTAACATTAAGCATATCACGTGCCCCGTGCGGCAGGTAATATCTATATTATTAAATCTAACGTTAAAAACTGATTAATGAAAATCAATTTACATACAGTCAGTCAATTTCAATTCACAGAAATTTTGAAAATACTTCTAAAAGGTTATCGGATTTATTCGCCTTCACTTTTATTTATTTATAATTTAAAAGAAAAAAAAGTAAGAAGGTTAGCAAAACAAAACATTTACGACATAACTTAAAATTAAAATCGTTCACTATTTACATTTGAAAAAGGATTATTTTTTTATAATACAAATTAACTTCTCGCAAATTAGGCTGTTGACACATTCTAAATGTCCTGTTCTACAAAGGAAGAAGAAAGCTACTCCACACAGGCAAGAAGTTCAACAGTTATTCAGAAAAAGAGGTGAAAGGTGAAAAGGAGGGGAATCTGAAGGAAAGGAGAGGAAGTGAAGCAGAAAAAGAAAATCAGCCGCAGCGAACCTGAAACGAAGCTACTCAAACGAGTTTTGGCTGAAAAGTTCGTGAATATGGTATGGAGATACAAGTACACAATAAAGATTTGGTGAGACTGAATAATAGGTATTTCAACATCAAACTTGAAAATCAGAGCAACAACAACGCAATATGTGAATCGGAAAGAAGGGGGGGGGGGGGGAATCCCACCGAAAAGATTTTGAGAACTACATTTGTCCTGTGTAGTACAACCAAGGAGGTTTAATATATTGAACCTCCTTGAGTACAACAAATCTTAAACAGCTTAAACAGGAAGCTTCATTAATTTTCAGGGGAATAAAACTTAACATTTAATTTTAAAAATTATATTGTTTTATTATCTTTTAGAGCAGCTCAAAGATAAATTCAATAAATTACAAAAAGATACTTTTTTTTAATACATCATTCAAAAGATATTTTAAAGTATTTTTATTGCAGGCTATTAAAATGATATAAGTCGTTCAAATTCTGTACGAAACTTTCGGAGAAAACTACGGAAAAACCAGAAAATTTTTATTCTTTTATATTTTACAGAGTTTCAAATTCAGATTTTCGCTCACATTTCGTACTAATAATTTTTAACGGTATATAGCCCGGAATTAAGCAAGTTTTGGAGAAAACCACAGATAAGTCAGACACAAATCTTTTTAAAAAAATTTATACGGCGCCGCAGGCGCCACCGAGCGGGACTTTGCTAAAGTCAGAAATTTGAAAGATCATAACATGGTGAGCGAACAGGCTGTTTCAGATATTGAAAAGGGAAGAGGGCGCCGAAGGCGCTACCGCACGGGAATTTACTGCGCTTTCAATAAGCTATTTTCACGATATATCGATACGCTGTTACGGGAAAAAGGCGCCACCGAGCGGGAGTTTCGTAAAGTCGGATTTTTCAGGGATCGCGAACCAGCTGGTCGCCGAAGGCGGCTAGTAATTAATAAGGATAAATAAATAAGAAAAATAATAAAATCATATATTTTACATATAAGAATTTTAACATTTTATGTCAAACACTTATAAAAAGAATAAAAAATTTATAAAAAGAAAAATTGTTATCAAATGTATATATGTATTTAACATATATGTGGCTCTGAATGTCTTTCATACCATATGTACTAACTTAAGATTTCTAAAAATATTTTCTGATGACTAGAACATTAAACACATCAGAGACTGCTCTAAAAGTGTCAATCAGTGGTGCACTTACCCTATATATGTTTATTATTTATATTAATAAAATCAGACTTTTGTCTGTAAATTTGTCAGAATCAAAAAAATTTACGATATCTTCACGGTTCACACATCAGGAAAGCCAAAAATGACTTCAGGAACTTTTGTGCATGTGTAGTGTGTGTCATCGTGTCTGTATCGCTATTTTTGTCCGGATAGTATCACGTGAGAACGGCATGTCGGAATTCAACAGCGCTTAGCAGGAATTTACATCTTTACCTAACTTAAAATTATATCTATCAACTTTTTTCGAAAATTCCCTCCGTTCCCCACATGGGGGGGGCAATAATCAAAAATGCGTTTGAAAGCATAACTCGGCTCCAAATTACTTCACAGTAAAGAAATTGCACATACAGATAGAGACATGAAGACTAGACATGCGCATAAATAAAACATTATTTGCGATTTAGAAATTTTCGATTTTTAAGGGGAGGGAGGGGGGAAATCAGCTTTTGGCGGGACATTTCGCAAATTCCGGATTTTTGAGTAGACCTCTACCAAAAATGGAACAAAGATGTTGAAATAAGCTATATGGCTTCCTTAAAATATTTCCAAAAAAACATTTTTTTTTTTTTTTTTTTTGGGGGGGGGGGAGTTACGAGGGGGCAAAATCGAGACACCCCTTTTAGCTCTAAATTTGTTCTGAGAAATCTAAGGGAGCTGCAGTCACGAATTTCGGTGCTTGGATTGTTTATAAAAGGCAAAGACACCTCTGTAAGCATATCTCGGCTTCAAATTACTTCACAGTGAAGAAACTGCCCATGGGGAGACTACACATGAGTACAAATAAAACATTATCTGCGATACAGGAAATTTCTAAGAGGAGGGGGGGAGAATCGATTTTTGGCTAGAAATGTTGCAATTTCCGGATGTTTGAGAAGAACTCTACTAAAAAATGAAACAGTTTTTTTTTTTTTTTTTTTTTTTTTTTTTTTGGGGGGGGGGGGGAGTTACGAAGGGCTAAGCAAATTAGAGACACCCATTTCAGCGCTAAATTTGTCCTGAGAAATCTAAAGGAGCTGCGGTCACGAATTTTGGTGCTTAGATTGTTTATATGTATCTGACAGCTAAAGTAACGGGATTTATCGATATTACCGCCGTTCTCCCCTTCGAGGGGAACAGAAGGCAAAAAAAAGTTTGTAAACATAACTCGGTCCCAAATTACTTCACGGTGATGCAGATGAAGAGACAAGACTTGAGTATAAATAAAACATTATGTACGATTTTGGAATTCTTGATTCTTACAGGAGGGAGAGGGGAAATTTTAGAAATTCCGTATTTTTGAGTAGAGCTCTATAAAAAAAATTGTACAAAGTTTTTTTTTTTTTTTTTTTTTTTTTGGGGGGGGGGGCGTTATGAAGGAGGAAATTTGAGACAACCCCCCCCCCACCACCCCCACCCTTTTTAGTGCGAAATTTGTCTTGGGAAATCTATGGAATCTGCGGTCACAAAATTTTATACGTAAATTGTTTATATGCATCTGACGCTTATTAGAACGGGATTTTACGAAATTCCCCCTAACATCCCCCCGGGAGTCGGGGGACAATGAACACATGTAAAAACACGTTTTCCCGTTTGAATTCGCTTTAAATTATCTTAGAATGGCGAATTTTGGTGTGTGGATGTTCATTAAATTATGTTGATTACGTATGTATTATGTACTTTGGTGGGATTTTGCAAAACTTCAAACTTACCCGCTGGGGAAGAGGAAGAAAGATGCGGGTAAGTTGTGCCGAAGGCAGTGTGGATCCGGACTTCTCACGTTCACGTTGTGAGCTAGAAAAACCTCTACCGAACACAGCGGGAACTTTAACTTAGGTTATTAATAATGATATGGAATTTTGACAACTCATTCATGTATAGTGGCCAAGCGGGTAAAGCCTGCTAGTCTCTGTATATAATGTTTATCAAGTTGATAATATTTCATTAAATTAAGTACAAGAAGTCATTTGAAATAATGCTTTAGGACATGGAAAATTTTATAAAACGTTCATTTTTATAAAAAAGAAATTTTGTAAAAAGACATTTTTATGAATTAGAATTTTGTGAAAGAACAGTTTCATGGATTTGAAATTTTTTGAAAGGGCCCTTCAAATGAAAGGAGCAGCTAAAGGACCTTAATTTTTGCTTGGAATGACCCCCGAACCTAATATGACAAGACATTTAATGTTTGTTTATTTCAGGGTTAGCTCGAGTTTGTCCAACCCGGCTTTAACAACCCCCCCCCCTCCCCCCCCCCCAAAAAGTAAATAAATAAATTCTAAAAATTCTTATTTAAAATTACACTTTTATCTAACTTATAACAGAAAATAAATACATAATACATCAACGTAACACAAACAAAGAATTTTCAAAAATATTGGAAATGTTTAAATTGCTCTCTAGAACAAAATTTTGAAAAAATCCCCATGAAAAATGATTTATAATTATCTGATTTAAAAATACAATGAAAATATATGTAACGTTTCTCTAATGTGGTCCAGTTACGATTAAATTTTGTCGAAACGATATGATAGTGATGTAATTAATAAAATACACGAGGATAAAACAGGGTTCCTACACTATTTCAAGAAAAGAAAGTCCTGATTATTTCAGGTTTTTCCTGACTTTTACGTTAAATTTTAAAGCATACTGAAATTCAATATAGACATGTATCATTTTAGTAAAGTATACAGCTGATCAAATATTCCTATTTTTCAGAAAAATAACAGAAGAAATCAATTTAATTTTATATTTAAAAAAATAATAAATATCAAAAGCACAATATTTGCCCTATTTTGCCACGTTAAGAAAATCTTAAATTTAGAATAGCGTGAAATTTTCAAGTTTGAGTATTCGTAGTCAATGATGTTCATGCCAGTACCATAAACAATATTTTAAAAATTATTTGATATTTTTATGATGAAAATATTCTCCATAAACTATATATGTTGTAAAATTTCGCTCTATTCTCTCATGTTAAGAAAATTGTAAATTTTGAATAACTTACAAAGTTTTTAAAATAGAATGTTCATAATAAATCAAGTTTATACCAACATAATAAATGACATTTTAAAGTAATTAACCCTTTATCTACTGACGGTACTTTAAAGTACCATTACTTTAAAAAGAGTATAAAATCAAATTTATAGAAGAAATGTCAAAGATATTTATAAGAAGGGAACAGATGTACCTCCCTTCAATCTCACTACAAAGCATTAGACGATACAGATAGCCATTTTTGTTCCATAAGGGGTTTTATGGAGTGCACTTGCTGTTTTTGCTCAATATTTTTCACGATCTTCATGTGTGTTATAGTTAATTCCTGTATTATTTCAATAATATCCCACTAACCTTAGAAAAAAATATGAGGAACATAAAGAGTAAATATTTCTCTACACTTTTTTCATGTCGAAATAATTTTTTCGACTTCTGTGTACCAGTGGTACACTAAAGTACGACCTCACAAAATTCTCATTAATCATTTTGGTGAGGTGATATGCATAATTTTTAACATATATATCTTTAAATAATGCACTTTAGTAGCTAAAAATATCTGTTTCAAACACAATTTTTGTCTGTATCATAATGCCGTAGATAAAGGGTTTTAAATAAAAAAAAAAGCTTATACTTCAAAAATACTGGTATGAAAAGAAAAAAAAAAAGTGGTTACTAACCAATGCTTTGGAATAAATTATTAAAAAGTTGTCAACTCTGCCTATGTCATCAGCAGTTATTTTTGTGGGCACTTTTCACCCTCTCCTATGAAGCATCCCTTCTTTCTCCATAGTCTGATTATTCATCAGGGCTCGAAAATGTTTTTTATTACTATGCATTTGAATAAGATATTAGAGCATGTAAAAGTTTAATTTGGACATGTATCTTCCAGACTAACATGCCCGACAGAGCAAGTAAATATTTTTGGATTTTTCAAGCCCTGCTATTCATACTGACAATCATTATCCCCTCTAATTCCTTCAAAATTCATCTATCATCAGTAAATATTTTGTTTTGTTTACTATTATTATTGAATTACAGGAAGGAATTGATTTGAAGACAGATGTCAAGTTTAGAAATTGAATAGATAGAAAAAACTAATATACTACTGTAGATAAGGGATGAATGGGCTAGAAATTCCAGTGTAAACTCCGCGTTTTCCTTAAAAATTACTCCCGATTTTTTCTTAAGCTCAATTTTTTCTTGACTTTTAAGTTCAGATTTCTTATTTCCTGACTTTTTCCCAACCTTTTAACTGAGATATCCTTTCAGGGTTGCTACACAAATCAGGAGAAAAAATTCCCTGAGTTTTCCCTATCTCTTTGAGAAGTAAAATAGATGACACGCAATCAAGCAGCTATAGAATCTAACATGTTTATAAGTCAATTCAACATATTTTGGGCTAACTAATTTTATTAACTTACTATAGTTGGAAAAAAAACCATAATTGATTCATTATAAAGCACTAAAATAAAAAAAAAATATTTGATTATGAAAACATTTTCCAATGTTTTACCAAAAAATTTCAAAATTCCCTGAATTTTCCCTATTTTTGCAATAAATTTCAAAATTCCCTGAGTTTTCCCTGTTTTTTAATAGATTTTCAAATTCCCTGAGTTTTCCAGGTTTTTCAGGTACTGTAGCAACCCTGCCTTTTCCTGACTTTCTCCCAACTTTTTTGTTTTGCATTTAATGACTTTTTCAGGTTTTTCCTGACCCGTAGGAACCCTGTAAAAAATAATATTTATAAAAGGACAATATTTACACACGTGGACTCAGCTCAATGATCTAATAAGAAAAAATCTGGTGTGAAACAACCACACGACTTCCATTACCCACTATTACACGTATTACAGGGCATGAAATTTCCGCTTGCCAGCTCGCCATTGGCGAGTGGAATTTTTACTGTGGCGAGTAAAAATTTGGTCAAGTTATAAAAAGAATTCATACACGATATGGTGGTAAAAAACATTCTTTTTATAGATTTAAATATAGCAAAATCTTGCCATTTTATAACCGCCTATTTAACCTCTCTTTTTTAGACTCTCGGTGAGCTGTGTCTGTGTGTGCGTTGCCCGAGATCGCCCCGGCCTGGGAAAAGTGGATACATAAATGTTTTGATCTCTTCGACAGTTTTGTTTCTCGCATTGTTATTTCTCCAAGCAGAGTGAGAATTGTCGAGCAGAGAGTTTCTTTCCCCATTGCCCACTATCCGGGAGAGGAGATAGGGGAAAGTTTGCCTATGTAATATTGCCTCATGAAAATGAGCTCGAGCCCTTTTTAAGATACTGCCTGTGTTTATTTTGTCGAATAATGATCAAAACACAGTTCATATTTTTCAGTTTTTTTTACTGAAACGGCAATGATTTGTAAGCAACGATTTTATCGAAAAAGCTATTTCGAAATGGCTATTTCAAATGACAACTATGAGCGAGTTATACACATACAGTGCAGCCACATATCCTAAAACTAATGGCCATATCACACGAGAGATATTCGTTCAGCATTTTAGTAAACACAGCATTATACCCAACATACTCAGCCTGATTTTGTTCAAGGACAGCAAGTTTTCGGATGATCAACTTTTATGAAGCCGTTTAGAAAAAGCTGAGTATGTTGAGAGTGCTGGTTAAAATTGACCAATAGGAGGAGTAAACAGGATTTTTTCCTGGAATACCTTTAGAGAAGGGAATACGATATCAATTCGGGGGAACCCTACGGACAGCTGACCAGTTTCTCGTTCGTTTCCTATGTGATATGGCCATAACAGTGAGGATGCGTTCAAAATGTTGGAGGGATGCCACCTTGACTGACAGTTTGAAATTTGGAAAACATCCAGTAAATCCGCGCTCTGTGTGTTATTGCTCATTTCTCTGAGTCAGATGACTGTCATCCCTATTTTAGCATTGGACTCGTTGAATTAACACTTGCGCAGATGCTCCCATGGTTTCATGAAAAGTGATCGAAGAATACATTCCGTCTGATTACAAAAACAAAATGGACAATAAAGTCATTTCTAATATAAAAAATTTTAAGTAAATAAATAGATAAACTAGGAAGCTTAATATTTCATAATAAAACGATTTTCACAGGATATTCTTTGACAAAGAATTTTTTCTTCTTCTTTTTTACTTCCTTATATTTTGTATAAGGAAGTATAGTAATCCCGATTTGCGAAATGGATTTTGTATTTCACATTGCTCGAAAACGAATGATCACTGAATGTTGCCAATTTATACGTGTGACTGTCATGATGATGTCTAGTTGTACACCTGCAAGTGTCGTCTTAATACGAGCTCTCATTTTAGAGATATAAGCGACTTTACACGATTTTTCGTGACGTCTGTATCAGGGTTAGAAATAAGCGGTCGTTAGTTGCATTTTGCGACCAGTTTTTTCATTTTGACGCCTAGAATTTCAATCATAGGTGCCATATTTGACGCCTGGATTTTTTCCGCATCATACCTAATAATTTTCCCAATCCCATCAGACTGTAAACAAGTCTATTTCAGTCAATTAAACCTAATAAAAACTGATTTAAGAAATCATATCTCTATGAAAGCACTTGACAATTTGTTAATGATTAAATTAAACCGCCCTAAATTGGAAGATTTCTGCCCAGAAAATGCTATTAAGATGTGGTGGAATGATGTAACTTCTGGGCGAAGAATAAATTTGCGATTTTAAATATGTACATTCACTACATAAATATTTTTTATATAATCTTGCATATATTATTTACAAGTTGATGCTTTATCATTATTTTTATATATATATATACATATTTAATTATAGATGGCACCTAGATTTTTCATTTTGACGCCCAAAAAATTTAATCCAGGTGTCATTTTGACGCCTAGCTTCAAAAATCTTATTTCTAACACTGGTCTGTATGTATGTGTGTGTATGTGTGTGTGTGTATTTCACATAACTCAAAAACGGTTGGACGTAAAAAGTTGCGAATTGGTACATAGGTTTCCTATAACATCTAGATGTGTACCTCCCTTTTTGGAGTTTGTATTATTTTCCGTTTTGGAGACATTTAGGAAAATTAAGTTTCATAATGACCAAAAATACAAAGGTTTTGGCCATTATCAAAAAACGGTAATAACTCAAAAACGGTTGGGGCAAATATTGCAATCGATTTTTAACTGACTTCCCGACTAGCTAGATAGCTGAAACTTTCAGAAAAGCTCAGAACACGTTGACAATGCACCCGGGTTTTTGCCAACCCTGTCCTAATTAGGTTTTCTTTTGTATTTCAGCTACTAATTAAAATAATTTCATAAGTAATATATCATTTTAAAGCTTTGTCGATTTCGAATTGAACAGTAGATTACAGAAATTTCTACCGCCAGATGGTGCTGCAATATTTTAAAATTTCAATATTTCGAATTCTAAATATGATTAAATTATTTTTAATACATCATTCGAAAGATATTTTAAAGTACTTTTATATTATCGAATAACCTACATTAAATTTATCCAATAGAGGGCGCTAATCACAATTATTAGAGATTTCACCTGATTTATATGTTTTAAGGTGTCCTAAAGGGGGGCAAAAAATTATAAATTGAGTTAGACCGTTCAAAATTGGTATATATAGGTTTTGGGTGCCTACGAGTCGAATGAGGATATTTTCGAAAGTGTAAAATTAAGAAGGGACATGAAGGAATACGCGCGTGCAGCGAGTGTATATATGAATTCGTGCGCACGGGTCAACGCTGACGAAGGCAGAGGGGACCCGGTGTAAGTTTTTACCCAATCAGAAATGATTTTTTATTTTTTAAATTCCTTTGCTTAAGAATAAAAGTTTATGAGTAATAACATGGAATTTTGAGAAATCATAAGGGTGGTGAAGGAATACGTGCATGCAGCGCTCATATATATGCAATCGTGCGTGCGCATCGCGCACTGGTCTATGCTGCCGAAGGCAGTGGGGACCCGGTGCGACATTTTTCTTGATCAGAGTTTTTTTTTCTTTCTTTTTTTTCACATGATAAAAATTAATGCAATTTTGAGAATTCAAATGATTCATTTAAAAAATAGTGACCAGCGAAGCGGGTGTAGCCTGCTAGTATATAATATGATAATGTTATAATAGTCCACAACATATTTACTTTGTCACATTTGCAAACTATACATAACTAATATAATTATCATCTTCTTTATCATTTTTTCTTATTGATCACGATCATAATTAAAATGAAATTATACTTTTCATTAATCAAATTACTAATTCCTAATACAATATTTCTATTGCTAAAATTGCCAATTCAAAGTTAAAAGTACAATTTATTGCTTTAACAGAATAATTTTATGCAGCGAACATGTACAGTTGAATGTTGAATGGATTCTATTTTGTCCAGTTTGATGTGGTTTTTTCCAGTTTTGTCCAGTGTCCCAGACTTTTGACAAAACAACAACCCTGTTTCAAAGTTTATAAATTTCTATTTATGTGGACATTAATGAAGATTAAGCTAAACATTTCATTGCTAGAAGCTCTATAACTATTTTTAACTGATTATTACTGCTACTGCTGTGTTTTGAATTTTTTTTTTTTTTTTTTTTTTTTTGTTTGTTAATTTTCAAACAGTGAGGAATCATGGTTAATTTTGTAAGTTTTTAATCTTTATAGTCTACTTAATTGGTATTTCTAGGTAGGGGGGTAATAATGACTTTTGACAAGTTGCATTTTCATGATCTCAAGACTTGAACCTTGCATTAGTTTGATATGGAAAGAAGTATTTTATGGTTAGGCTAGACTTTCATGGTTAGGGTGTTTAGGAATCTAACTATGATTGTCTTGGCATAACCTAAAATGCAAAGTCTTCAGAAGATTTTCTCTACTGTCGAATATCCTGATACAGAAACTACTTCTCATTAGCATGTATTTATAAAAATTAGGCAAAATTATGTGGCATTGCATTTAGCTTAGTCTATTTTTAATTACCTTGTATTTTATGCTGATATACACTGGTTCTCATAATTATATGGACAGCAGTTTTTATACTTTAAGTGAACATTGAAAATTTTATTATTGAATTTTATTAATTTTAATTAGAGTAATAGGCGATATTTATAAAAGTTTTTATCAAGAATTTTCAACGATTGTTTGCACAGTAGGAAAACAGGCTGTTATACACGTCTAAAAACGCTGTTTTAGGTGCCTAATTAGTTAAGAGGGTGCCACCTAACGGGAGTTTGCTACAGTCAGACATTTTAATGCGAACTTCTTTTGCTGATCGGTGAACCAGTTGGTTGCCGAAGGCAGCTTCTGATGCATAAAAATCTTAAGTGTTTTTGGTAACTAACGATAATCTACAAAATTATGATCCACTTTCAAATGAACTTAAAGACACAAAACAGCGCCCCCAGAAACCTCATTATGCCTTTGTAGTTGCCTAAACAGGGAAGGGGGCCGCTCAGCTGGAGTTTGCTACTAACTTATTGTTAAAGGGTGCCGAATATGATTAGAATTTTCAACGGTCTTTTATATGGTAAGCGAACAGGCCATTGTAAGGGAACAAAACGGGAAATCATGCCATAGGCACTCCCAAACAGGAATTTGTTATGATCATATTTTTTTAAGCATCATGAATACGATGAGAATTTTCAAAAGTCATTTGCACGGTAGGAAAACAGGCTGTTTTAGGCCGTTTTAGAAGGCACCGCAGGCGCCATCTAATGTGAGTTTGCTATAGTCAGACATTTTAACGCAAATTTTTTTTGCTGGTCGGTGAACCAGTTGGTCAGCTTGTGATACAAACATAAAATTCTTAAGTGTTTTTGGTAACTAACGATAATTAACAAAATTATGATCCACTTTGATATGAACTTTAAGTCGCAAAACAGCACCCCCCCAGAAATGTCAATATGCCACCCTATTTTTTAAAACATTTGGGGGGGGAGTCCCCCCCTTGCCCCCCCCCTTGAGGGGGAGTCCCCCCCCCTCAAGCTATGCCCCTGGATTTAGGGTAGTACCTTTTGTTCTAAAAGCAGGAGTAGAAAAGGAAATTGATAGGTTAGAAAAAGAAGGAATAATTGAAACGGTGGAAAGCTCAGAATGGGCTACACCTGTTGTGCCAGTGGTAAAATGAGATGGGAGAATACATTTGTGTGCAGATTTTTCGGTCAGTTTAAATCCAAATTTAGTAGTACCCTAACACCCCTTACCGAAGTTGGAGGAAATTTTTGCTAGTTTAAATGGTAGGAAAAGGTTTTCCAAATTAGATTTCAAGCATGCTTATCTACAAATGAAAGTAAGTGATGAAAGTCGGAAATTACTTACAATAATACACATAAGGGACTTTTTCTTGTAAATGCCTCATGTACGGATTAAATGGAGTGGCTGCAATTTGGCAGCGGTATGTTGATGGGTTATTCCAAGGCATGGACGGGGTCAAAGTATTTATAGACGATGCAAGAATAACAGGAGTTGAGTCTAAAAATAATTATGTATGTGAAAAATATTGAGCACTTCTATCGCTTTATTGTTTCTAAAATTGATCATTTATCACTATCTAGAAATGGGGAAAGGAGGGGGGGGGGATTAAAAAAAATAATTACATGAATAAAAAATATTAAATTCCAATTTTACTTCTAGAAACTAATAAAGCATGTATAAAATGAATATTGCCATTTACATTATGGATGAAGAAAGACTGAGAAACAACTGCAGAACATTTGATCGGCGATCGCTAGTTGGAAATAAGAAAAGGGGGAGAGAGGCAAAAAATAATTACATGAACAAGAAATATTTAACAATTCTATTTCTTTCTAGATTCTAGAATCTCATAAAGCAAGTTTTAAATTAATATTGACATTTATGTTGTGGATGGAGAAAGATTGGAAATCGGAAGGCGTGATCATCATTGAAATCCCATTAACAATCGCCGATCTTTAATGGTATTTTTTTTTTTTTAACAAACGATATCTGCGATTTTTTAAAAAACGGAAGAAATATTTTTGCAAATTAGCGGAAAAAATGGCGATCATACCAATTTTTTTTATCGCCACTTTTTCAAATTAAGTCGCCATTAGGCGAGTGGCGACCGTGAGTCTTGACCTCTACGTGGAAAACAACAATTAAATACAAAAGGATATTTATAAAGAGGGTTATAATATGGCGAGTTTGAAAAAAATCCGTACAGCCATTTTTAAAGGAACGTACTTGCAAGCAGTGGCGGATTTAAGGGGGGGGGGGGGAAGTACTGACATTCCCACCTGAATAGTACATCTGCAAACTTTTCATTGATCTGGAATTACATCTTGAAAAATCTTAGCCCCCCCCCCCCCCCCAAAAGTTAAGTTCTGGATCCGCCACTGCTTGCAAGACCTGAAATTGAGCTATTTATACAGGATGCCTATCAATTTTCTTGAACTAACCAATTATGTCATTCAAAAGGACATCTAATAGAGTGTTTCTATAGCAACTTTGAAGAAAAATAAAAAGTTAAGTATTTAAAGTTTGATGATAAATAGTATTTGGGGATTCATTCAAGCTTTTTCTTCTTTTTTTAATCCATTTAGAATGCCACAAGAATAATTATCCAATCTATATGAATAAACAAACACTTTAATGACAGGATGCTGAGAGCAATGATGTGTTTGTTTTCTTTAGCCAATAAGAAAGGGTGGGAAGAAGGGGGAAGAGAAAAAGGAAAAACATTTTTTTGCATGTTTACAGTCTCACTTACAGAAGTTTAGTTATGAGTTTTTATTGTGCATTGAGCAATTGCCCTCCGGGCCTCTCAATCAAACCACGCACACACAAAAAACAACAAAAAAAAAAAGAAAAAGAAAGAAAGAAAAAGTATTTGAGCAATTAAGCTGTGAGTGTGAGTGAACATACATGTTTGAATAAGTTGGTTCTTTTTGCATCTTAAAGTTTAGTTTTCACATAATTTTAATTCTAGAAATTAATAAAAGTTTTTGTTGTTCTTTTATGGATGTTTATAGAAGTTCAATTATTTCATACTAGCAAAGCCCTGGTTCGGGCACAAACCGAATTCCGAATGCGGGAAAAATTTCAAAATCAAACTCGAAATGTACAAAACTTGGCCTGATGCTGCCAGCGTGCCAATAGATAAATTTTGTTAATGAAACCATTTTTTAATTCATGAAATCAATGAAGGTAGTGAATCAACGAAGGCTTTTCTTGCTTCGCCGGTCGCTATATTTAAAAGAAACTCTTTTATGTATCGCTTTAAAAGCCCACTTTGGTTTCCCGTTGTTTTTTTTTTTTTGTTGTTTCTTTCTTTCTTTTTGTTTTCCTTTTCTTTCTATATTTACTGAATTCGATTCTTTGTTTTTCAATATCATGTGATTGAACAGACGACTATTTTATTTATTTAACATTCATTTATATTTCCATTAATTTTTGGAACTCTCGTGCAACCTTTATCTAAATTGTTTTTTTACTCCATTTTCAATTTTAATTTTTTCATGTGCATGAGTAAAATATTTTATCATTTTTAGTTCCCCATCATACTATAGGTATTGGGAACTTAGGTAATCGTGAAAATTTTCGACCTCGGTTTTTTGACTTTTCTACACGTTTTCAGGTGTGAGGAATCCGAAAATGACAAAATTTCTATGGTGTCTGTCTGTAGGGTGTCTGTTAGTGTGTCAGTGTGTCAGTCCGTTAGTGTGTTAGTCCGTTAGTTTGTTAGTCTGTTAACACGATATCTCACGAACAAATGATCGCAGAGAGGTCAGATCAGTTTTAAAATATTACTTTCGACACTGGCAAGAACCCTATTCATTTGCAACATTCGAATTTAAAAACTTCGTAAGTTATTAGAAATTTACGATTTTCTTAACATGGGAGAATAGGACAAAAATTCACTTAAACGTGCATTTAATGGAAACTTTTTACTGTAAAAATGTCAGACTAGTTTTAAAATATCTGTTTTGATGCCGGAATGAACATCAGTAACTATAAATATGCTACTTTGGAAATTTCGCAAGTTATTGGAAATTTACGAATTTTTTAACATGGCAGTATAGAGCAAAATTTCACATAAACGTCAATTTTTAGAGATATTTTCATCGTAAAGATGTCAGACTACTTTTGAAATATTATTTAGGACACTGGCATGATTATTAATGACTATGAATTTTCCAATATAAAGATTTCGTAAGTTATTGGAAATTTACGAATTTCTTAACATGGCTGAATAGAGCAAAATTTCACATAAACGTCAATCTTGAGGGATATTTTCATCGTAAAGATGTCAAACCACTTTCGAAATATTATTTAGGATACTGGCATGAATATCATAGACTACGATTTTTCCAATTTAAAAAATTCGTAAGTTATTTGGAATTTACGATTTACTTAACATGTCAGAATAAGGCAAAATTGAGCATAAATTTCCATATCGAGGATCGTAAATACATTAGACAACTTCTAAATTACATTTATGATATTTGTTTGAACATGATTGAATACAAATATTCTAATAGGAAAATTTCGTAAATCATTCGTAATTTACGATTTTATCAACAGAGCGAAATTGTAAATTTTTCATATAAATATGAATTTTGAGGATTATTGCATTGGAAATAGTAGGATGAAAACTAAACAACGGAATTGACCCTGATAAAATAAATTAATAGATTAGAATAAGATATATTATATCGAAGTGAACGGTGGATAGCCTATTAGGCGGGGATTTCATTCTGTCATAATATGAAGCTTTGGTCAAATTCATTTCTTTTAACATGATTATAATATGTCTCGCACTAGAAATTTATGAGAACATAAATATGATGGGGAACTGAGCAGAGTCCACCTATGCCAACTAGTTTATTTTTCGCGTGAAAGCATATTTCATTTTATGTTTGAAAAAAAAAAAACATTTTTTTTTTTTTTTTTTTTTTTTTAGCAACAATTAAAATTTTAAATGTCCACATTTAAAGCTTTTGCCAGGTTATTATTTTCACATTTTAATTAATTTAAAAAAATCTAACAAAAATTTCGCTACAAGTAAGGTACCAAATGAAAGGGGCATTTTTTCTGAATCCGTCTGTTTAATTAACATCGATCAGACAATTAGATTTTTTTAAATTAACTAAAGCATGAAAAGCTAATGGCAACAACACACAGACAAACAGAAGAAAATCTCTCTTAATCAATCAACTTGCGTCCAGCCACAGACTTACAGGAAAAAACTCTCTTAGCCATTTATATATAGAGAGATAAATTCTTATTTATCTAAAATTATGTTTAAGCTTTTTTATATTATTTCTCAATTTAAAATTATTTTGCATTAAATGGACATACTATTGCATACAACATACATACTATTATTTATTTATATTTTTTTTATTCAATATAAAAAAGTATTGAATTTGTAAAAATTTTCGATTTCCGGTTTTTGATGAATTTATACGTTTTGACCATTTTTAGAATATGTCTATCTATCTGTGTGTGTGTGTTACAAAAATGTGACAACTGTATCTCAGGAACTACTGCACAAAATTGCATAAAAATTAATACGTACACACACGCACCTTGACATAAATTAGTGTCTATCAACTTTTGGTGCCAATTATTCAACAGGTGGTACTGCTATACAGCAATTTCCACAATTTCCGATTCAGAAAAGGCTACTTCTTATGAACTGCTGCACGAAATTGCACATTAATTTATATGCATATACACCTTGACATAAGTTAGTACCTATCAACTTTTGGTGTCAATTGTACTACAGGTGGGGCCATTATACATCGATTTCTGCAATTTCAGGGAAGGCTATGTCTCAGTAACTACTCCATAGAATTGCATATAAAATTATATATAGATACACCTTAACATAAATTAGTTTATGTCAATTTTGATGCCAATCGCTGAACAGGTGGCATTGCTGTAGAGCAATTTTCACAATTTAAGGGAAAGCGATATCTCAGGTTCTATTGCGTATAATCATAAAAACTTAATACAGTAAGACCCCGCTTAACGCGGGGGATACGTTCCATCAAAGTACAGCGTAATGCGAAACAGCGCTAAACGAGGCTATCTTAACATGTAAATAATGGGTTTAGGTGAAGATGGATAGAAAATTGGTTAGGTATTAAATTTAATAATGTATATTTTAATAAAAATAAAACCAATATAAACGAATATACGTACATACTTATATAATAAAAAAACAAATAAAATTCTAAGTCAGTCAGATCATTCAGTCTATTCTGTGTTTCCAATTTTCTGCCTTTTTGTCAAGAAGGCATCTAATGTAGTTTGCTTTTTCCTTTTGCATTCTGTTAGAAGTTGTTGATAAGTGGATAAAGCATCTATAACACCCCGTCTTGCTTTTGAACTCCTGTCAAAATTTGGATCATTTTCAACAAATTGGTCCATAATTTCAGTTATAGTGGTCAAACTCCTTTTTACAAACGCCATGGAAAGTTCTTTTTGCTCTTCTTCGAAATCACTACTACTACTATCAATATTTTTGTTTTCTTCTTGCTCAGTTAATTCCTTGAGCTCATCATTAGAAAGACTAGCTGCTGTTTCTTGAACTATTTCTTCGACGTCTTCCACATTTACCTCATCTAAACCGGTTTGTTTCGCTAATTCCACTATTTCATCCATATGGACAGAGTGTCCAATGTCTTCGCTCTTACTTAAATCTGGCCAAATCTTCTTCCATACTCCTTTCAAAGAGCCACGGCCCGCTTTACCATTAGGTGGAAAAGGAGGGCCGCCAAAAAATTGAATCTCTGTCTAAAATTTAAGGGGAAAAAAATGGATTGACGAAAAGCGAAAATCATAAACCAATTCTTGGTTTTTTTTTTCTCTCTCTTTTTGGAATATAACATGTATATTCAATTGTAAATTTAAAGTAACCTTCTTTAAAGATTTTAACTTTGTATAAAAACATCTTAACCCTTTCAAGGACAAGGAAATTTCGCTCATTTAAAATAAACTACCACCAGAATTTGCGAACGAGTCTAAAATAGAAAAAGTAAATGAAGAATTTTCTTTATGTTATTAAAGTAAAACTTTGTAAAAATTTCCAAGATGAATTTTTGCAGTTGGGAATTAAAATTCGATGTTCTGGTTAAGGTACTAAAATGTTGACTTTTAATAAATATGTGCTTTGATTTGTATTGTGGTAATGAATGAAAGCTAGATCTTTTCAAACTGGATGGGGAAAATGATGATGAGGAGGGGCTGTATGATTTGCAATTTCAATCCGAACAATTTGGTTTTAGACCTAAACATTCCACCACCCATCAGAATAACAGAATTTATTCACGATAGTTTTATTAACCCCTTGAACTGAAATGACGAGTCCAGCTCGTCATGAATTTCCCGACACTAATTATATTCTTATATGCATATATAACAAAAAACATTCATATAAATGTGTGAAACAAATATTTTTAATAATAACATATTATTTGAGCAACAAAACCGTAAGTTTCTATATCAATCCCTCCTCTTAAAACTAAGAAAATTAAATTGTCTGCATGAGCAGTGCTGACTGAAAATAAATTTCAGTTCAAGGGGTTAATTCTGAAAAATTCGAAGCCCTTTACTTGACATCACTAACGCGTTTGACAGTTTAGCATGGCGACCTCATTTTTAAGCTCATTCAGCTTAAAATACTAACTCCTTATATAAAATTCATCCATAATCAAAAACAAGAAAATAAAATAAGAACTAAGAATAAGAAAATAGGAAAAAAAGAAAAAAAAAAAACTCTATTAAGTTTATAAGTATCTAAATAAAAAAAAATCCTGAAAGTTTTGTACATTTGCGAATAAATAACTTCGTAAAGAAGTGAGAAAATACTTCAGACTTCAGAAAGGTCTTAAGAATAGATTTAAAATATGTAAATTAAGATTAATAAATAAATAAGAGTAAATTTAAATAACATAAGGGCGATCTTTTCTCGCCTATGATGTCTTGAAAATCTGTTTCATGCATTGACTTATAGTCTTTTCTGCAAAAGGCTTTACTTTCGTGCAGAAAAATTAAACGCTACTTTGATTCACATCATAGGCCCACCAGTGGCTGAGCGATTCTGCACTGAATTTTAAAGGGTTTTTTTGAAAATTAGGTATACAGTTACTGGCTTTTAACTGGTTTTAATTCAACCAGATAATTAAAACCAGAATTGGCTTTTAATTAAAACCAGATTAAAAGCCAGTAACTGTATACCTAATTTTCAAAAAAAACCTTTAAAATTCACCTCTTCCATACCTTACGATAGCGGAGCATCGAATAAAATTAAAAGCACTGCAAATAAAATCAGCGTAAATATCCCTATAAAACCTAATCCGAATATTTTTCAACTAATACGTAATGACAAAGACCCCATCCCCTCTTTGGAAACTGCCGGAATTTATCAAATACCGTACACAAATAACCAAGACAATAAACCAGGTTCATACATCGGTGTAACGAAAAGAAAGATTAAAACCAGACTCAAAGAACATAAAAACGATATCAAAACAGGAAAAATAAATACAGCTTTAGCTAAAACTTTCGATAATGAAGAAATTATAATAAATTTTAAAAAAACCAAAAAGATAGCTAACTACAATAACTATAATTACACGATGTTTAGAGAAGCCATAGAAATCGCAACAACGTCGGATGTGTGCAATGACAGTGACGCAATGGCCCCCAACCGGATGTGGAATCAACTTATGGAATCTATAAAAGACCACAATTCAAAGAGATCCGGCACAGATGAAGATCGTTTGAAAAGGTCTGGGTGCCCAGATAAAAATATTAACAACGTAACATGAGGTACATTTAAAGGTTTTTATATTTAATTAATTACAACTACACTGTTTCGGATATGTTATTTGAAAACCTAGCGCTGCGCATGCACAATTTCGGGGAATCCCCGGGTTTAAATAAAAGAGCGCTAAACCGAAACAGCGCTAAATGAAACAGCGTTAAGCGGGGTCTTACTGTATCTGAAAAGGCCATTATGAGGCATTATATTTATTCAATTGGGTGTATATACACGATAGGTGACACGACACTGCTATACCAAAAGTTTCCCCGAGAATGGGAAGGATATCATCTGCACAGTAATATTTCACTTTCATTTGACGTTCCGACTAATACCTCTCTGATATAAAAATCGTCTGCATTAATAATGAATAAAAAAATAATAATAATAATTTCTATTGTGTGAATTTGTATAGAAAATATAGAAAAAATGCTTTTTGTAATGACCTCAACATAAGATTTTTTTTTTTTTTTTAACTCTCTTTCAGGGGAAGGGAGGGGGGGGGGGGGGAGAGACAATGCTTAAATCTTTACTTTTTTTTTTCTTTTTGTAATGATACACATCAACAAATGTTTTAATTAGCTGCTGATTCTGTCATTCAATATTTGCGCACTATTTTCTCAGACTATATGACACATATGCTTAAAATTAAAATTTACCTATGTTTTGTACATTTTGTATCTTTATAGTAATTTGTTTCATTTTTATAGCATGTAACTTTTTTTTTTTTTCAGTTTGTACTGCTTTTATTCAGTTTTGTACATGCAGGCATGAGAGTGCAGAAAATTAAAAAAAAGAGGAAACACGTGTGTTCATAAAATTAATTTTAAAAGAAAAATAATGCTCACAGGAAAAAACTATACAAAATATTTTAAAAGTGACAAATTAAACTAAAAGAATAATGCACATCAATACAATAAAACATGTGTTTATAAAAAAAAAAAAAAAAAACGTTAGCTAGCAATCAACATTTAAACATTGGCTGGTGGTGGAAAATGGGAAAGAAGGGGGAGGTTTAAAAAGTACTTCATGAGAGAAATATTAAACACAATTCTACTTCTTTATGGGTTCTAGAATATCATAAAGTTTAAAATTAATATTGTGATGGATAAATATTAAAAAATAAAAGGTTTCCCGCATAATGTATAATCAACAATGGTTAGAGATGAAAGGGGGGCGGAGGACAAAAAAAATTACATGAGTGAGAAATATTGAATAATTCTGTTCTTTTATATGTCAGGGTTCGCGCTAGAGCGCGGGAATCGTGCAATATTAAAAAAAATCCCACTTAAAATATTTTAGATGCGTGCTTTTCCCACGATTTTTTATTTATTTTTTATCTAATTCATTGAACTCTGCGAATTAATTTTTTCCCGTTTTTAAAAAATCGCGGATATCTTTCGTTAAAAAATAAATTAATTAATTAAAATGGAACAATCGGCGATCAAATGTTCTACAAAAGCTTCCGATTCCTAATCTTTCACCATCCACAACATAAATGTCAATATCCATTTCAAACTTGCATTATGAGATTCTAGAACCTGTAAAGAAATACAATTGTTAAATATTTCTTGCTCATGTAATTATTTTTTGTCCACCTCACTCTATATTTATCGCCATCTAGTGATCAGCAATAAAATGTTCTGCAGAAGTCTTGTTTCCCAATCTTTACCAATCTGCAACATAAATTATATTTATAATATTCATTTTATACTTGCTTTATTAGATTCTAGAAGTAGAATTGAAAGAGTTTAATATTTCTTACTCTGTAATTATTTTTTAATCCCCTCCCCCCTCTTTCCCATCTCCAGAATACAGATTGTGATCGATGATCAATTTTAGAAACAATAAAGCAATAGAAGTGCTCAATATTTCTGACATATGTGATTATTTTTAGACCTTTAGTGCTGAACTTAATGAATCTATTTATTTTTTCTCAATTAAATTAAATCTTTATGGGGTGTCATATCTATACCAAATTTGTAAACATGAGGAGAAATGAAAAATAAATTTTTCAGGTAAGAAAATTTTTTCAAAATCAATTTAAGAAAATTAATACTCAGTTGGTTTTATGCATGTTCGAAACTAATAATTAGCTACTGTTACTTTTATATGAATGATTAATGTACAGTCGGTCAAAAAAAAAAACGAAACACCCCCACCTATCTCATTAGTAAATTGTTGCAGAAAGACATCGAAGGTACCATTCGTCAGGGAATTTTGTTCTCTTTTAAGCTAATTGGAAAAAAATAGCTTAAGGGGTCGTCTCCATATTGAAATCGTGTCAAACTTTAATTTTTTCAATGGTAACATATAATTTTGATTTCGGATATCAATTCTACAGTCAATTTCATCCCCAGATATAAATTTGGAAGTCATATGGTGTATAAGTTTAGGAGTTATGCACGTCTAAACTTTCGAGCTTCTAATGTTAAAATCTGATTACACATTTATGTTCATATCTCCTACATTTTTATTTTTTTTTTACCTGGTTTTTTTTATGATGTTAATAACAGGTTTTCCAAACATTTTTATGAGTTTCATTAAGATTTAAAGATTTTTTATCTATAGAATAAAAATTATTAAATTAATATTTAAAAAAATTATGTATTGTGACCTATAATTTTTCTAACAGATATCGATATCTAGCATCTTAAAATACGCGTATGCAAATTTGCAGCTCATTGAGACAAATAGTTCTCGAGATATTCCAGAAAAACGATCAAAGATCAAGTTTGGGGGCCATATAACGATTACAAACTGTATTTACAAGTAGCATTCACAACAATCAATTTGGAATTTTATTGCAGACGATATTAAGAAAAAAAAGTTTTAATTCACTTTCATATATTTTTAATTATTTCAACAATGTTTTTTTTTTTTTTTTTTTCAGCTGAAATAAATTGTATTATAATATTAGACATGTGTGTAAATTGAAATACAAGAGCACATTGAAGAAGTGCATGCAATTTAAAAATGTAGTTTAACATTTATTTATTTTTATTTTTATTTTTTTTTATTTATCTCTTTCCTTACGAGAACTATAATGTTTTCGTAATTTTCTTTAGAAGAATTGTGATTTCTAATTTCTATAGTCGCTATTATTATTAGCGTTGAAAATATAAATTAACCAACTAAAATATTATAATATTATTACAGATAAATTATTTCTTTGAGTTGGACAGAGCTTCATAGCTGAGAGATCAGATTTTTATTTTCCGAACATACGTATGTAAAGGAAGTATTGTAATCGTGACAAAAAATCCGACCTTTGAGATTATGGGATTTCTATGCTTTTGAATTACACTGAATTCATTTTTACTAGTTTTCGATTATGAATGGGTGTACGAGTGAATACGATATCGCCTAAATCCTCTGTTCAAATAACTTGAAATATAGTAAGTATATTGTATGGCACCATAGCACGATCCCTGTTGATTTTGGTGAATCTAGCACTTAAAAGTACTTTTTACATGAACAAAAAAGAAATATTCTTTATCGTTATAGCCTACACGGCTAAGTTTTTCAAACTGAGATAGCGTCTATACACCATTTTCTTTTGGAGCTAATACGCGTGTTATAAATCTCCGTCATACAAAGTGTATAGATTTTGATAAATCTACCATGTATAGTTTTTTTTTTCTTTTACAAGGCAAGAAATAAAAATTGTCATGATGGTCTATGGGCTCAAACGATTTAAAATGCGATAGTATCTAAACACCTTATTCTATTAAACTGAAAATTTATGCACATGTTATACATTACCGTCGCACGAATTGTATAGATTTTGGTAAAGAAAGCCTTTATAGTCTTTTACAGGAACACGACAAAAAATTATATATCATTACGATTTATGGTTTAAAATTATATGAAGTGCAATAGCGTAAGATTAAGCAAGGGGAGAAAATACTTGAACTCGCTGTAATATTTTACCATATTACCATGTTTTTATTAACTTCGATTCTTGTTTGTTTGTTTGTTTGTTTGTTTATTTGTTTTTTTTGTTTGTTTGTTTGTTTGTTTGTTTGTCCAGTACAAATCTTGCAATCGATTTTTAACTAACTTCCCGATTAGCTAGATATTTGAAATTTTCAGGACAGCTCACAACACGGTGACAATACATTTTTCTAATTTTAGTCAACTATTTCAGGTCCCACTGCCTTCGGCAGCGCTTATATGATTCGACAGAAAATTTATTGAACTAACTTCCCGACTAGCAAGACATGTGAAACTTTCAGAATAGTTCAGAACACGGTTAAAATGCATTTTTTTAATACCTTTAGCCAACTGTTTAGGGATCCTGCTGCCTTTGGCAGCGTTACCAGTACAAAGCTTGCAATCGATTTTTCACTAACTTCCCGACTAGCTAGATATTTGAAACATTCAGGATAGCTCAGAATACGGTGACAATACATTTTTTTTATACTTTTAGTCAACTGTTTCAGGTCCCTATTGTATTCGACAGCGTTTATATGATTCAACAGAAAATTTATTTAACTAACTTTTCGAGTAGCTAGATATTTGAAACTTTCAGAATAGTTCAGAATACGGTGAAAATGCATTAAAAAAATATTTTTAAGCAATTGCTTCGGGACCCTGCTGTCTTCGGCAGTGTTACCAGTACAAAGCTTGCAATGAACTTTTAACTAACTTACCGGCTAGATAGCCATTTGAAACTTTTATAATAGCTCAAAACACGATAGCAAGGAAATTTTTAATACATTTTTCCAAATGCTCCGGGTTCCCGCTGTGATCAGTAGTGTTTATATGATTCAACAAAAAATTTAAAAACATGGTATATAAAAGTTCTTTTTATCTTGTAATTATTTTTATTAACTTAGATTGTTGTTTGTTTGTCCAGTAAAAATCTTGCAATCGATTTTAACTAACTTCCCGACTAGCTAGACGTTTGAAACTTTCAGGATAGCTCAGAACACGGTGACAATACATTTTTTTTTTTTTTATCACTTTTAGTCAATTGTTTCAGGTCCCTACTGCCTTCGGCAGCGCTTATATGATTCGACAGAAAATTTATTTAACTAACTTCCCGACAAGCTAGACATTTGAAACTGACAGAATAGTTCCGAACACGACGAAAATGCATTTTTTAAATACTTTTAGTCAACTGTTTCTGGTTCCTGCTGCCTTCGACAGCGTTATCAGTACAAAGCATACAATCGATTTTCAACTAACTTCCCGACTAGCACATTTAAAACTGTCATAATAGCTCATAACACGGTGACAACACATTTTTTTAATACTTTTAGTCAACTGTTTCAGGTCCCTACTGCCTTCGGCTACGTTTATATGATTAGACAGAAAATTTATTTAACTAACTTCCCGACTAGCTAGACATTTGAAACTTTCAGAATAGATCGAACACGGTGAAAATGCTTTTTTTTAATTCTTTTAGCCAACTGTTCCTGGTTCCTGCTGCCTTCGTCAGTGTTACCGATACAAAACTTGCAATCGCTATTTAACTAAATTAACGACTAGCTAGGCATTTGAAAATATCACCTACTTTTATTTGAATTTAGGCATTTTCATTAAAAAAAATATCTATAACTTCAATGATGGACTGGATCCTGCTTCCTTGTTTTCCAAATACTTCAACAAGCACAAATATCAGCTACCTTTGATTAAATTAAATCGTATTAAAAATCTATATATAAATAAAAAGAAAAGAAAGAAAACAAGATACACAATAAGTATACAGTTATAGACTTGAACCTGCCACATTATTTACCAAATATTTCGATACACACAAATATTGCCTGAATCGATTGAAAAGGGTGCAGCCCCCCCCCCCCTCACCCCTCGAAGAGCGGTGTTGAGCGCTTCTAATGCCTGAATCGATTACATTCTCTCGTACTAAATTTAAACAAAATAACAAATGAAGTCATGAACTGGAACCCAAATCCTTTTTTACCATATATTTTGACAGCGAACGCTAATTTTTCTGTATAAATCCAAACTTTCTGCACCTCCGAAAACACTTAACCCCAAACTTTCATCAAAATCGATACATCCGTTTCCGAGTAACCCGAATTTGGGCGATATGTTGCAATTTGTCGATAAAGGTTTAACTGTACACGCCATTTTTTTCTCAAAAGATGAGAATAAGTCCAAACGTTTTTGCATCCCCAAAAAGACTAACCACAAACTTTATTTGAAATCTCTATATCCATTTCCGATTAAGCCTATTTCTAAAACTTGATACAACTGGTCGATATATGGCAAACTGCATGAGGATATGTCCAGTTCTTTAAGCACCTAGAAAGTCTTTAACCCCAAACTATCATCAAAATCCCTCAATAAGTTTCTAAATAAACCCAACTTCTGCTATAATTTGCAACTGGCCGGTAAAATGTTAATTGAGAACGCACTTTTTTCTGAAGATAAGGATAAATCCAATCAATTTTTCTCATCAAAAAGCCATAACTCCGAGCTTTCATAAAAATCGCTTTGTTGTAATGTGTCGATAAAGAGTTAACAACGAATGCGATTTTTTCTAAAGAGGAGGATATTTCCAAAAGCCTTTTCTCATCAAAAAGTTGTAACTCCAAGCTTTTATGAAATTCACTATGTCTATTTCTGTGTAAACCGTATTTCTGGCAAACGTCGCAATAGGCCTTTAAAGGTTTAACAGAGAACAAGAAACTTTCTGAAGAATAAAATAATTCTAATCAATTATGAACCTCAAAATTTTAATCATAATCCTTATACCTATTTACAAGTAGACCCAATTTTTGTCATATGTTGCAAGTGGCCGATAAAGGGTTAAATGAGAAAGTTATTTTTTTTTTTTCTGAAGATGAGGGAAGACCATTCGTTTTAGCAGTCCCCGAAAAAACTTAGTCCGAAATATTCGTCAAAATCGCTATATCCATTTCCATGTAAACTCAATTTCTGCTATGTATTACAGTTGGTCAGTAAAGGGTTAACTGTGAACGCTAATTTGTCTGAAGAAGAGATCCAATCGTCTTTTCTCATCAAAAAGCCCTCTCTTCTACTTTTCACAAAAATCGTTTTCTCCATTTCCGTATAAAGACAATTTCTGACATACGTTGATTTTGGCCTTTATAGGATTAACAACGACATGGAATATTTATGACAATATGGATAATTTCTTCGTCTAAGCATCCCCGAAAGCACTTAATGCAAAACTTTCATCAAAATCCTTATATCAGTTTCCAAATAAACCCAATTTATTTTATTTGTTGCCACTGGCCAATAAGGGGTTAACAGCCATCGCAAATTTTTCTGAAGATGGTGGAAAGTCCAATATTCCGAAAACACTTAACCCCAAACTTTCATCAACATCCCTAGAATCATTTTCGAGTAAACCCAACTTCTGCTATGAATTGCAATTGGCCGGTAAAGGGTTAACTATAAACGCTAATTTACCTGAAGATGAAATCCAATTTTTTTTTTCTCATGAAAAAGCCTTAACATTGAATTTTCATAAAAATCGCTTAGTCCATATCCGTGTAAAGCCAATTTCTGACATACGTCGCAATTGTCCTTTAAAGGGTAAACAGAGACAACGAATTTTTATGATGATGGGGATAATTCCATTCGTTTAAGCATACCCGAAAGCAGTTAATGCAAAACTTTCATCAAAATCCTTATATCAGTTTCCGAATAAACCCAATTTTTTTCATTTGTTGCCATTGGCCGATAAGGGGTTAACAGCCAACGTAAATTTTTCTGAAAATGGTGGTAAGTCTAATATTCCGAAAACACTTAACCCCAAACTTTCATCAAAATCCCTAGAATCATTTTCGAGTAAACCCAACTTCTGCTATGAATTGTAATTGGCCGGTAAAGGGTTAACTATAAACGCTAATTTATCTGAAGAACAAATTCAACTGGTTTGTTTTTATGAAAAAGCCCTAACATCGAACTTTTATAAAATTTGCTTCGACCATTACCGTGTAAAGCCGATTTCTGTGATAACGTTGCAATTGTCCTTTAAAGGGTTAACGGCGACAACGAATTTTTATGAGGATGGGGATAATTCCATTCGTTTAAGCATCCTCAAAAGCATATAACGCAAAACTTTCATGATATCCTTATATCAGTTTCCGAATAAACCCAATTTATTTCATTTGTTGCCACTGGCCAATAAGGGGTTAACAACCAACGCAAATTTTTCTGAAGATGGTGGTAAGTCTAATATTCCAAAAACTCTTAACCTCAAACTTTCATCAAAATCCCTTGAATAATTTTCGAGTAAACCCAACTTCTGCTATGTGTTACAATTGGCCGGTAAAGGGTTAACTATAAACGCTAATTTATTTGAAGAACAAATTCAATTGTTTTTTTCTTATGAAAAAGCCCTAACATCGAATTTTCATAAAAATCGCTTAGTCCATTTCCGTAAAAAGCCGATTTCTGACATACGTTGAAATTGTCCTTTAAAGGGTTAACAGCGACAACGAATTTTTACGAGGATGGGGATAATTCCATTCGTTTAAGCATCCTCAAATCACTTAATGCAAAACTTTCATGAAATTCTTATATCAGTTTCCGAATAAACCCAATTTATTTCATTTGTGGCCATTGGCCGATAGGGGGTTAACAGCCAACGCAATTTTTTCTAAAGATGGTGGTAAGTCTAATATTCGGAAATCGCTTAACCCCAAACTTTCATCAAAATCCCTAGAATCATTTTCGAATAAACCTAACTTTTGCTATGTTTTGCAATTGGCCGGTAAAGGGTTAACTGTAAACGCTAATTTATCTGAAGATGAAATCCAATTGTTTTTTTTTCTCATGAAAAAGCCCTAACATCGAACTTTCATAAAATTTGCTTCGACCATTACCGTGTAAAGCCGATTTCTGTGATAACGTTGCAATTGTCCTTTAAAGGGTTAACATCGACAACAAATTTTTATGACGATGGGGATAATACCATTCGTTTAAGCATACTCAAAAGCATATAACGCAAAATTTTCATCAAAATCCTTATATCAGTTTCCGAATAAACCGAATTTATTTCATTTGTTGCCATTGTCCGATAAGGGGTTAACAGCCAACGCAAATAATTCTGAAGATGGTGGTAAGTCTAATATTCCGAAAATACTTAACCCGAAACTTTCATCAAAATCCCTAGAACCATTTTCGAATAAACCCAACTTATGTATACACACACACTTCAGTAAACTAGATACGCGTTAGTTTATAGTCTGATACCTAGGGGGGAAAAAAGCATAAGAGAAATCTAATTTCAATAAAATTCTTCTGAAAATGCGATAATAAAACATCAATTTTGAATCCCGGTGCCCCTCCCCCCATACAGACAGGTGTTATCAGACCCTCCTGTGTTAACCTTTTTGGACAGAATATTTTTTATAGTTCGAAATTTTCACATTAATATGTTCATTGAAATTATATTCCCTTTGATGTATTTAGAGATTTGTAGATGAATGAAACGCATTGAATAATAGAAGAGAGCTATAATAAATTCTTTGTATCTGACCTAAAAGAAAAAAAATTAAACTTGGAGATAACCCCCTAAAGAAAAACCTTAAATATCTCAGGAACTAATGTTGGTATCTTCGTGCAAATTTATATCTAGGCTATTTTGATGCTCTAGAATCGTTTTATGTCGTCAAATTAGTGGGTTAACATTGGAATTTTCAAAGTTGGACCCATTTTTAATATGTAGACGACCCCCAATGTCATTTTTTCCTACATAAAAGTAAAAAAGTAGACATAAATTCCTAAAAAAAAGTAGACATACATTCCTGACGATTGGTGCCTACTGCTTGTTTCTGCGATAATTAGGTAATGAGATAGGTGGGGGTGTTTCGTTTTTTTTTTTTGACCGACTGTACATACATAAAAATCATATTCTGTATTTGTTTGAAAAACTTGTTTTACTCTTGGTGTGAAATTTTAATAAGATTTTATGTGGATATAAAAGTTATTGCAGGTATATTTGAAGAATTTTTTTTTTTTTTTTTTTTTTTTTTTTTTATGCTGATGAAAAAATCCTGAAAATGCTTAATGTAGATAAAAACTATATATGTAAATGTTTGTCATCAGTTTATTGAAAGTGACGTTATCAATATTCAACCAATCAATCATATTAGCAAAAAATTTTCAGCTAATTTCTAATTTCAGCAATCACATGTCTGTAATTTGCATATTTCTTGAAAATACTTTTTTTCTGTAAAATGTAATTACTGACTTAAATTTCAAAAATCTCACTTAAATTTTGAAAATCCCACTTAATTTTTTTGTTAGAGTGGGAGAATCCCACTCATTTTTTTCCCTTAGTGCGAACCCTGTATGTTATAGAATCTGATAAAGCATGTTTAAAATGAATATTGACATTTATATTTTGGATGGAAAAAGATTGAGAATCTAAAGTTTTTTGTGGAGCGTTTGAACACTGATCGTTATTGGAGTTTTATTTTAACAAAATAACAAACCAAAGAATTAACGAAAATCGCGAATCAGCGGAAATTTCTCATGCCTGGTACATATCAGTTTAATCATATTGCTTACTTTTCTTATACTGTATCTCATAATAATTTTAATTCATCTTTAAACAGAATATTATAGAATTTTTATTAAATGATTATAGTTCATGCATGTCTTATTCTTGATTTGATAATTCTGCAATGAAAAGGTATTTTAAATTTTTAGAGACAGCAAAGTGCAATAAAACGAAGCAGCATTAATTCATTTACAGTTATATACTATTACATAAGAATTATAGCCTTAAAAATTACGTTAGTTAATAAATCTAATTCCCTTAAATTTTTAAATTTTCCATCTGGTGAACCTTAGTAGCAACATTAAATTTTGATGCATTTAGAAAAAAAAAAAAAAAAAAAAAAAAAGATTAAAATTTGTAATATAGTAACCAGGGATCTGTACAGAGACAAACCTGGGTCCATTAAAGGACCCTACACAAAATTTTATATCTTAAAAAAGGACCCTTCACAAAATTATTTATCCTAAAACAGGACCCTTCACAAATATTTTTATCCAAAAAGAGGACCCTTCAGAAAAATTTCCCCCTTAAAAACAGACCTTTGATAAATCAGTTTCATTTTCAAAACTAATCTTCCATGGAATGAACAGGCTTCCTGAATAATCGAAAATGTTTTGCTGTATTTCCCTCGAAAAGCTGATATTCAGTTTCTAATTCTAGTGCTGGACGATATCAGAAATTAAATATCGCGATATATCACCAAGTTAATATTGATATTAGTGATATATTGCGATATTTCTTTCAAGACAGGAAAAAATAGACATTTGCTATTTTTTAAAGACATATGCACACGAATTTTAAAGTATTCACGTATAGAGTGTTTTCCATGTATTTTCTGGTATATTACTACCATAACTTTATCATAAAAAAAAAAAAAAAAAAAGCATAAAAAGTGAATTAATGTTTTGTGTTTCTTATAACTTATACTATTGCTTTTTAGTATACCTCTGTGTAGTTTATCCTCTATTCTTCCCATTTTAAGCTTTAATTATTTTAAAATCATATTTTAACACAGCTAATATGTGATCTGTGTTTTATTTGTACCAAGTATATCAAAATTCATAATTCTACTAAAAAAAAAGCTTAAGAAAAATTGTCTTAAGATGTAGGTATTAAATAAAAATGAAAATCATTTTAAATAGTTCAGAATTGACATTGAATACACCTTTTTTGGTCGTAGAGAGTAATATGTTTTACTTAAAACTCTTATATGCATCCTAAATGTCAGTTACTTTTCATTTTTATTTTTGTATCTGCTTACCAAATCATTACAATATCTTTTAAATATATATGTTCAATTCACATTCGTAATAGTTACACAATAATTGAAATTTGAATTATATATTATATATATATGTGTATGTGTGTGTGTGTGTATGTATGTATACATTGTCAGTATAAAAATTATATTATTTAAACAAAGTTATGTTAAAGTTTCATTTTGTTACTTAAAGTAACTCATTTTGCATTTAAACCAATTTTATTTAACATGTACGGCTTTAAAATAAATAAATAAATGGAAAGAGAAAAAATAAATGCTACATAAAAAAAGTAATAAACTATTCAATATTATATAACTCTATAAAGAAACTGTCACTGTAAAATTACTGAAGATAAAACTATTTTACATCAGTTAGATAGCACCCTTTCTCCCTTCCCATGTTATCCAATGGGATTTTTGTCGCTTCGTTTTATAAAAATATTTTATTCAAAAATGAACTTTTTCGAATTCTGTTTTTTGAATATTACTCTTTTTAAACAGGTCGTCTTTTAGCTTAGTGAGCAATTTTTTGAAAAAAAAAAAAAAAAAAAATTAAATATTTTACTTAGAGATCCACACTTAGAGTCCATAATTTACTTATTGAAATAAAATACTTAATTTTTTCGAAAAATTGCTCACTAAGCTAAAAGGCGTAAAGGCCATTCAAAGAGTAATATTCAAAAAACAGAATTCGAAAAACTTCATTTTTGAATGAGATATTTTTATAAAACAAAGCAATGAAAATCCCATTGGATAACATGGGAAAGGAGAAAGGGAGCTATCTGACTGATGTACAGCCTTAATAAAAAAAATATTTTATCGAAATATTTAATAATGATAAAATAATATTAAAAAAATTTACATTCTATAATTCCTTATATTTTCAAAAGTTTTTTATTAAACGCTAAGAAAATTTGCAAAAAAAAACTCTTCTAGTAGATATCAGTTCAGCTTTGATGATCTTTATTAAACACATGTTGAAGCTCGCATGTCATTGGCCAGAAAATATCGACACTTTGAAATAGACCGATATCAATGAACCAACAGCAGGAAAGGAGCTAAAACAAAAGATATTGTTTTCATTCGTCATAATGAGCGTTTGTTTTCGTATCGCCTTGTCTGTGGTTTTTCATCACCTACGATATGCATGAATGTAGAGTGAGAAGTCAATATAGTGTGATAGATCAGAACCCATAGTAGATATCTCGGATAGGGATATATCGTTTCGACTAACATCAAATGTCTTTCCTAGTAACAGGCATGAGAGTGCAGAAAATTAAAAAAAGAGGAAACATGCATGTTCATAAAATTAATTTGAAAAGAAAAATAACGCACGTGGGAAAAACTATACAAATGTGTTCATAAAATTTATTTCAAATGAAAGAATAATGTTAAAACTCGAATAAACTACTACGTTAGAAACGCCAAAGAAAAATATTTCAAATGCATACAGCTGTTTCGGTAGCCTAAAGCGTACCGTCATCAGTGCAAAAAGGAATCCTCTGAGATCCTTTTTGCACTGATGACGGTACGCTTTAGGCTACCGAAACAGCTGTATAGATTTGAAATATTTTTCTTTGGCGTTTCTAACGTAGTAGTTTATTTGGATTTTAATATTCCAATGCCAAATCTCCTGTTATTATATGAAAGAATAATGGTCACAGGAAAAAACTATACAAAATATTTTAAAAGTGACAAATTAAACTAAAATAATAACACATCAGCACAATAGAACACGTGTTTAAAATAAATAAATAAATAAACATTAATTAGCAATCAACATAATAACATTGACTGGTGGTGGAAAATGGGAAAGAGGGGGGAGTTAAAAAGTAGTTCATCAGTGAGAAATATTAAACACAATTCTTCTTCCTTTTGGGTTTTAGAATATCGTAAAGTAAGTTTAAAATTAACATTAACATTTTTGTTGTGGATGGATAAACATTCAAAAATAAAAGGCTTCCCGCTGAATGTTTGATTGGCGATGGTTAGAGATGAAAAGGGGGGGGGGACAAAAAAAATTACATGAGTGAGAAATATTGAATAATTCTGTTCTTTTATATGTTATAGAATATGATAAAGCAAGTTTAAAATGAATATTGACATTTATATTTTGGATGGAAAAAGATTGAGAATCTAAAGTTTTTCGTGGAGCGTTTGAACACTGATTGTAATTGGAGTTTGATTTTAACAAAATAAAAAATCGCAAAATTAACAAAATCACAAAAAAGCAGAAAATCGCGGATCCGCGGAAAATTCTCATGCCTGTAGTAAACACACCTGCTGATTATAGGTATGAATACGCATTAATAGTGAATGGATTGTGATATTGGAGAATGTCTGTGGATGAATTTCTTCTGAAGGGGTAGAACCGTGACTTTGAACGAAGTCAGCTTATTCACGCGATAATCAAAGCAGATGGCTTTCAATAAATACTGGTTTATTTTATTATTATGCGGTGGCTTTTTTAAAGCAGTGATGCTTAGATTTAAGGTTATGAAGGATGAGGAAGTATATGTATTGCAATAGAGATCGTTTGGCGTGGGGTTATTTTTTCTAGTTTATCAGTGAGTAATTAGAGGAAAGTAGAGAATGGGTATTAGAATAAGATATTCGGTGCTTTTTTTCTTCGGGTTTCGTTTGCTGTTGTATGTTGGTTGATTGGGTTTTGTTTGCTCGAGTTTCGTTCACTTGGGTGCACACTAGGCAATATCGTTAAAGGGATATATCGGAGGAGCTAGATCTTAAATATTGTTATCGGGATATTAAAAAAATATCGATACTTGGGGATATATTGATAAATAAACCAGCACTATTCATAACGGACTTCTATGCATATATGTGAGTTTAGTTCTACTAGCAGGCTTTGCCCGCTTTGCTGGCCACTAAATTTAAAGGAAACTCGTTTCTATATAGCTTTATAAAAATAAAATAAAATAAATTACTGAAATTGTTCAAAAGCTCGCTCCAGGTCCCTGCTGCATTCAGCAGCGATTTGGTCATCAACTGCAACTCGGGCGCTTGTCCCTATTACCTGCGACAATAGTTTACCAATGAGCTTCCATTTAGGTGCTTATTATATAACAGTTTCGAAATAGATAGTATCGAAAAAATTGGAGTTTCCCTTTTATATTTGAATCCCAGTTACATGTGAACAACACTATACGTGTTGTTCACATGTAACTCTGACTGGACTCAAACGTAACTGGGTTTAGACAACATAATATTTGCTTTTACGTTATTTCATATGTTTTTTTTGTTTATCCAATCAACCATTAAATGACAGCAATTTCACACCAAATATTACAATATGCTGTGACCGGCTACGTCTGTCGCATGAAACAATTAATTTTTTGTGTTTATAAATAATTCATGGGTTGTAAACCTGATAGTACAGCCTTAATATAGTTGTCTTTGGCGGCTTTTGAATTTTTGTCACCATTTTAGACTTAATCCATTGTAACAATAAGACTTAATCCCTTGTAACAATATGCTATGAGCGCTATTTCTGCCGTATTTTAGACAACTAATCTTTTTATGGTTATATATATTTCCCATTAAACATATTTTTATTTATTTATTTAAATATTAATTTGAATTTTTCAAATATTTCTGTTTGACAGCGTGAGAGTGCAGTAACACACAGAGGTTCATTTGTTTGTATGATAAATTAGCATAGTGATTATTATATAAAAAAATAAATAAATAGGTAAACATTATTGTGTTACACAATTTATTATGTCGCTCCATTGGCGGCTTTTGAATTTTTGTCGCCATATTAGCGATGGATTTTTTTTTTTTTTTTTTTTTTTTTTGTATGAAAAGGGGAAGACTATTTTGCTAATAATTTTATCAGACTCTTTTTTGTTTATACATAAGAATCCTTCTATATTCTGCTTATATTTTTAATGGTTTTTAGGTTTAAAATAGTGCTTGTTGAAATAAATTTCCTATCTTTAAAACTGCATTTGTTCTGTAAATTTTGCGTAAAAATAAATCATTTATGTTTTTATATATTTGATGCGCTACTACTTAGATTAAAATGGCTGTTGCTATATTAAACTTCTTGTCGAAAAACATTCGATGTACTTCAACACCAAAATTTAAAAAATCGCCCAGCAGGATCTGTTAATGAAGCTGATAAAATAAAAATATGGTTCATAGAGTTTAAATAATCTATTTAAAAAAATTTTTAAAACCCAAATTACTAATCTATCGTATCACATACCTAGATATAGTAATAATATATAGATTGATCATTGGGGACGAAAAAGTGATTCCTTTTTAGAGATGGAACGAAGCTTCGGCAAGGCCGAAGCTTCGGCCACCTTACCGAAGCTTTGGCCTGGCCGAATAATGAGCATGATTCGGCCGATTCGGCCTATAACAACTTATGTTGTGAATATTCTTTTAACAATTATTATTATATAAAATATTGTCATATAAGTTATGCACAATAGTACCTTATAATAAAACATAGTAGAAATTTATATTTAATTTAAAAGTTTATGTGCATTGACCCTTTGGAACCATAAATCATACAACAATTAATAATATATTCTAATTAGTTAACAATTTAATTATATGAACAGCTTTAGTTTCTTTAAAATGAAGCTATTAAAATATTGCATGAAACATTCTTTAAATATTTCTAGCTTTGAAGCTTAGTCATAGTCATATATAGTCAATAATCAAAATTAACAATATAGTCAAATAATCAAGATTAACAATAACCTAGGATTATAAAACATGCAGAGAATTGTTGAAAAATAAATAAAAGCTGCATTTTTATTTATTTTTTATAAACCATAATTAATATGAGAGGGGTTGGGGTGCCTATTACTTGCACATCCACCCTAGATCTAAATTCTAAATATTTATTCCAGATAATTAAAGTTATAAAATTTAATCTAGATTAGTTATTATCACATGATAAAATGTTTTCTAGGTTAATAACTGACATACTATAAATTGTTTATGTTTATTTTCATCATATTACATACAAGGTTAATTAATTTTACTTCATTTTATCATTTATCATGCAATTTTAAATTATGATGCAAAAAAATCAATGTGTTTGCATTTTTAGGAAGAATTCTATTCCTTTTTTCCTCATACACATTTTCAGCTTCAGAAAATAACCTTTCGCTATATATACTGCTACTTGGAGCAGATAAATAACGTTTGGCCAAATCAGATAATCTGGGAAATATTTTTTATTCTCTCTCCATCTCCACCACTTCTAACAGACAATGTGTTCTACTTAAAAACGGATTGTTTATATATACTTCCAGCTCTTTAGCTGATGAATTTTCAGAGTGTTCTGTGAGTTATTTATTGTTTGTGATTTCTGCAAAACAATCCCACAATGATGCCGGAGCTTCGGCCGAAGCTTCGGCGATTAGTTGGCCGAAGCTTCGGTATTCGGCGCTTCGGCCAAACGGTGCTTCGTGCCATCACTATTCCTTTTCACTCGGGAAAAGACGGCGATTTTACCAAAATATGGCAGTCTTTCCCCGAGTGAATACACACGAATGTTTTAGCAAATAAAATTCATGAATAATTTATTTACTAAAGGTGAATGAAAAGCCCCAGAAATAGTTTCAAATTCATTCTTCTTTTTTTTTTTTTTTTCCTTCAGTACCACTTAATGGCTGATTCCAAAGCTTTTTTTTCGGCATCAAAAATCTTTGCATGATAATATGGGGATGATAGATCTATATATATTATTATATCTATGATCGCATAAATCTTTTCGATTAATTTGAAAAAAAATATAATAACTTTTGTTTATTAACCAAAATAATTGATGAAATTTGAAATGCAAGTTGGTCTTGTGGGGTACAGGCTGTATATTACATTTTTGTGTTCGTGAGAGAAAATTTAAAAGAATTTGAAAACTGCAATTTTTATTTCCTTTTAAAAATCATGTGACTTAATGTGAAGCAGATTTTTCATTTTTTTTCTGCTAACGGTTTCCATACAATCTTCTGCTGTTGCCACCTAAAATTCATACTTTAGTTAATTTTAAAAAATCTAATTGTCCGATTGATAAGCTGTTTAATGTATCAGATTTAAAAAAAATTTCCCTTTCATTTGCTATCTTATTTGTAACGATGCGACTGATACTTCTAATTTATTTTCTAATCTTTCTGATTTATTTTCCTCATTTTAAATAAGTGTAAGTTTTTTTTTTTTTTTATTATTATTATTATTATTATTATTATTATTTTGTCGAAAAAAAATGGCAACAATTAAATCATGGATAAAATTTAAAAGTCTTATTTATCAGAAATTAGAAGGTTTTTATTTTCACATTTTAATTAATTAAGAAAAAACTAATCATCCGATTGATAAGCTGTTTAATGCATCAGATTTACAAAAATTTTCCCTTTCATTTGGTGTCTTATTTGTAACGATGCGAGTGATATTTCTAATTTATTTTCTAATCTTTCTGATTTATTTTCCTCATTTTAAATAAATGTACGTTTTTTTTTTTTTAATTATTATTATTATTTTGTCGAAAAAAAAAATTGGCAACAATTAAATTATGGATAAAATGTTAAAATTTAAATGGCTTTTTTTATCAGAAATTAGAAGGTTATGATTTTCACATTTTAATTAATTAAGAAAAAACTAATCAAAAATTCGAAAATCTGACTTCGATGTGCACAATGACCCTTCGGGATGCACCTTTGTGTTAAATCTCGTGACTGTCCGAGCTACCGTTTTCAAGATCAGTGAAATATACATACAAATATTGCTCACTTAATAGTATAAGATAAAAGCAAACTGCCATTGTCGAAAATGAAACCTTAATTATAATTTTATTTTGAAAAATTACATTTTTCACAATTTTACAAAAAGAGGACCCTGTCTGAAAAGTCTGGACAGACCCCTGGTAACAGTTATGTAAAAAACCTACTTCAATATTTGGACTAAAGGAAGATTTGCCCCTCCAACCCCCCACAAAAAGCAAACTTAAAAAAAAAAAAAACTCTGATAATAAATAGGTTGTTGTGTTATTTTGGGGGAAATTTAGAATGTGTTTGGGGGAAATTTCAGGTCTGAACATTTTCTGCACCCCTGTTATATACTATATTAGAAAAAAAAAATAGAATGTTCATAAATCAAATCCTTTTTCAATTTGTGCATATGTTCAATAGCATAAAACTTCGATCTACCACTCATTCACTCATAATCATTTTTACCACACTAATGGATGTTGCTTCTTAGAATGAAAAATCTGTAGTTGAGAGTTTAAGAATGCTACATCAATACAAATTACTGTGTACATGGTTTTATTTGAATCGTACATAATTGCCAGATTTAACAATTTTCTTTTTTAGGAATTTTTTAATACAAAAGAATATGCATATAGAATGAAAAGGTGCATAAAAAATAAAAGTACTTTAAATTACCTTCTTGATATCGTAAGAAAATTTTTGTATTCTGCAAATCTGGCTAATCATACCTTTTGAATGATACCACTTTCAATCCTCTACTCCCATAATTTGTACGTTAAAAGTGTACAACACATTTGATATAGCCAGTTAAATTGATTGTTCTCTTTTTTTGTAAATAAATTTCTTTTTACTTTTCTGCTTTTGATATTTTGATTAAATTGTGGATTCAGTATGTTGCTCCGTAAAAGAAAAAACAGAGACAGAGACTGTATTCAGTTATGGTTAATTCTAACAATTTCTAGTAATGTGAAAAAAGACAATGAAAAACTACTTGCAGGGTTGCCACAAAAGAAATAGAACAAAAATAGTTGCTTTAGTAGCCTAGAATCATTAAAATAGTTACCTAAATAGTAGCCTAGTGACCAAAATACTAGCTTAAATATCACATGCTAATGATAATTAAAGGATAAAATCATACGTATTTTCTTACTATTCAATTTAAATATACCATAAAAAAAACCTTCTAAATGTGAAAACTGAATTAAAAAAAAAAAAAACATCAGGCAATGAGTCATTATGGAAACAAATTTTCCCATAGAATAACATGGGATTTGGTTGTTGAAAAGATTAAGTATTGTCTGCCCCAGTGGCAGAAACACCGCGACACGGCAACATAGTCGCGGACACAGAAAAACAGCTTGTGGACAGTTTTTGTCTGCACTGATAAAAAAATTTGTCTGCAACTTTCGAATAACAATTCACTTTAAAAAAAATTTCTGTATCAAAACTAAAACTAATACTTTTATTTATAATTATTTATAGTGTTATATCAAACATTGCTATAAAATATATAATTGAATGAGATGAATTGAATGAATACACACAATTGTTTATACTATATTGTTCTGCAGTAAAATTGTATTCGTGTATTGTTGCACAAGATCCCCACTGATGTTAAGCCCCCAATCAGCTTTCAGGCTTTTTGAGTGTAAGCCATTTTCACCCCTGATTACACGCAAATTTTGCAGACAGATTATGAAATTTTAAAAGCCTGTTGCAGACAGCTACAAAACTTTCGGCCACTGGGTTGTCTGCTCTTAGGAGCTTACGTTTCCTTTGCTGTATTCTTCCTTTTATGATTTACTAAAAGAGCTTTCTTTTATAATTTTTTTTTTTTTTCTTATATCAGGATGAGGAAGGATGTAACAGGACACAGGAGTGTACTAGCAGCCATTTGTAATAAGCAAATTGGTGAGCTTGATAGGTACATATGTCATGTCTGATGCTATTTATACATTCTCGTAGCATGTTCACCTTTTTCTGGGTCAACATAAAAGATATACCACACTTTAAAGTGGTAAAAATAAATAAATAGATAAAAGGTGAAAAGGTTAAGATATGGAATTGTTTATAAAATGAATACAAAATATTTCTCTCTGAAAGATTTTCCTGATATTTCTGGAAGAATTTTGCAAAAGGTGAAAAATAGTCTCCCAATAGTTGCCTTTTCAAGCTTTTTTGGTCAAAAAAGTTGCCATAGTCTACTCAGGCTCAAAATAGTTGCAAATAGTTGCCTTTTAGTAGCCTGTGGCAACTCTGTACTTGCTCTCGCTGATAAAGTTACACAGAAAAAAAAAAAACCTTGTGTCCAATGTTAAATTACAAATGTAGATGACTTTATAAGAAAACAAAAGGAAAAAAAAATTTTTGGATTTTGTTTTTTCAGAAATGTTGCACTGGTGAGTTAAAACTGACTATGAAGGAATTCCTATGTTAGAGGTGCACAACCTGCAGCCCGGGGGCCACATGCGGCCCAGTAGCCATCAATTTGCGGCCCATGGAAGGACAGATATTTTAGGTCACATTCATCAACAGCAGAAGAGAAAAAATGAGAGGAAGAAAAAAAAAATTGTTGCACTCGCAAACTGGCATTTCCAAACTTTTTTTTTTTTGGGGGGGGGGAATGCAAGTTAGGGAATGAAAATGTTACTTTTTATATGTATATATGTTTGAGATCTAAATTTTCCATTCTATTTCTCAACAATGTAACCCACAGTATATTCCTTATTACTTTCTTCTATATTCAATAGAAGAAAGTATTGGATTTGTAAAAATTTTCGACCTCAGGTTTTTGATTGATTTACACGTTTTGCGAGCTGTAGAACACGATTTGACCATTTTTTGAAAATGTCTGTGTGTGTGTGTGTGTGAAACAAAATATTGTGGCAACTGTATCTCAGGAACTACTGCACAGAATTTCATACAAATTGGTATGTAGCTGCACCTGGACATAAAGTAATGCCTATCAACTTTTGGTAAAAATTGTCTTAGATGTTGCGTTGCCATCCCGCTTTTTCTAAATTTTTAACATGGTGATATAGGACAAAATTTTGTATAAATGTGCATAAAGAGAATTATTTATAATAGAGATAGTCAATTAGGAAAATTTTTTTGTATGTGTAGGAGCCTCGCCACCCCCCCCCCTGGGGGGAAAGTCTCCCCTCAAGGGGAGTAAATTTTCAAGATGGGTATCTTTCGAAAGGTCTCGTCAATACCTTTAAACAGGGTTCGGTTCCCACTCAGTTTTAAAAATAAAATTCCCTGACTTTTCCAGGTGTATTTTTAGACAATGCCAGTCACAAAATTTGGTTTGCGACGTAAAAAATAGCTCATGGTATAAAACAGAATACAGCTCACGACATAAAAGACAATATAGTAACGTGGTTTACGAAATAAACTGACTGCTCAAAAACCATTTTCCAGGTTTATATCATCATTTTTCAAGGTTTTTGAGCAATATTTAGATTTACAATTTTCCCTGATATTTCCTTGACTTTTTTCAGTAATTTCAAATTCCCTGACTTTTCCAGGTTTTCCCTGACCCGTGGGAACCCTGTTTAAAACGAATGGTTGAACTATAAATCTGTGATAATGTAAAACAAAGTTATCAATTTCTTTTTACTTTTGACGAAAAAAAAAAAAATCTTTTTTTTTTTTTTTTTAATGAAATTTAACCAAACTTGGTATTTAGTTGGCCCCTGACATAAACTGGTGCTGATTAGATTTGGGGATCAATTGCTGAATAGGTGGCGGTGTGATCATATTTTTTCTAAATTTTTAGCATGGCAGTATAGGACGAAATTTCGTATAAATGCCACATAATGAGTATTATTCTTAACCTGTGATTGTAAAATTAATATGAATTATTGATAACAGTAGTAGTTAATTTGGAACAATTTCTGCATGTGGGGGCATCGCTCCCCCCCCCCCAGAAAAAAATTGAAAAAAAAAAAAAAATAGTTTTTTTTTTTTTTTTTTTTTTAAATATTGTTACTGAGTGAATTTGTATAGGAAAATATAGAAAAAAGTCTTGAGGTCACAACATACTAGTTTTTTTATTAGAAAAATCATGAAATATAATCTATTAGTAAGTGGTTATAGCTTTATCTTTCTGAGAAGATTAAAAACTGAAAAATGTAACGATCAATAAGTAAATGCTCCTCCTTCCCCCCTTTTTTAAAAGAAAAAAATCTGTCCCCATAATGTAATAACGTGTGTTAAAATTAATGATGAAGAAGCATAAATTTATAGTAGTAGTTAATTTCCATTTAAAAAAAAAAATACTTTAGATGTGCAGTCAGTCGAATTTATTTGTGTCTGGTGACATAAATGACGAAAAAAGACCGACTAATGTCTATTTTGTAGAACTGGTAAAAACCGCCCGTGATACTGATGGAGGTAATTTATGATTTATGGGGGTTGATCTGGAGTTTATGAAATCTTGCTAGTATCATCCAATATCTCAAAACGGTATTTTCATACTCCAGAGGTGATTGTGACTCAAAGGTAAAAACCCTGAAAATTAGAGCCTCAAACTAGAAAAAATCCAAAATATCAAATAATACTCAAACTATTTATGCCAGAAGCCCTCAATCCTTTTACATTTCATTCACATATCACCTGGATAACAAATGAACAACCAATGAAAGCAAAAATTACTTTATAGGATATATGAAAATACAGATGGGTTAGAGTAAAAACCCTGAAATCAGGGGTAAATCCTGAACACAAACACCCCTGAACTCATTTACCTACACTAAAATTACTTATTTTTGTACCCTCTATCTGAATTTACATTTGTGCCAGTTGTTTTTGAGACTCCTAATACAAATTTTTTTCTCTTTCTTCAAAGCATACTTTTATTTATTTTATTTATTCTTTTTGTACTATATACGATACTTTAATTTAATTCTTTAGCTTACTATTCAATAATTTTATGATTATAATGTTTTGAGATTAACTTGACTTGCTAATTGAAAAATCATTATAATGGGATATATATTATGTATATTTACATATTAAGTAACATATGATCAGTAGTGGCCCCAGAAATTTTCCGACGGGGTGACACCACCTCTCCGACAGGGGGGCACTACATAAAGAGAGTGTATTATATAAGTATTTATTAAAAACTGCAATACTGTTAATAATATTACTGTTAATATTTGTCCCATTCCATTTGTTAGTACTCCTCGTGATTTTGGAGATCATCGTGCCACAGACAGACATTTTCTAAAAATATAGTGCTCTAAACGTGTTTTGGAGCTCTCAAAACGTGTATATTCATGGAAAAATGGAAGCTGAAAATTTTTACAAATCCAATACTTTCTTCTATTGAATGTAGAATGGAAAATGTGGAATGCTCCAAATTTGTACAAGGAAAGAAAAATGCTGCGAAAAGTAGAAAAACTGAAAATTTTGTATTCCCCCCCCCCTCGAGAGATTTAGGAGTATGCCCCGATGGGGGGGTCACAGACTCCAAGACGGGGAGGCCTGTGCCCCCCCAGCCCCCTAGCTGGCAACACCCCTGCAGATGATACAAATTAAAGTTCTGCATACAGACACTTGACAATGATAATGTGCCCCTTTACATATGTGTGTGTATGTATATATTACACGGCGAATATATCTGCTTGGATTAGTTATTTTATATTATCTCGTTTGTGGCCCTGCATGTCCCATTCAACAATAAGAGTGGCCCTCCAGCCTAAAAGGTTGTGCACCCCTATCCTATGTGTTCATCTAATATGTAAAAATTCACTAAAATAAAAGACGTATCGGAACTGCATTTCCATGAAAATTAAGCCATGGGTAGCGATGAGATACTTTTTGTGTACATACATTGAGGCACTCCATACATATTTTTCAATGACATAAACTAAAATTAATCTTTTTTAAGTTGTGTCATTTTTCTTGACAAGGTGCAATATGTATAAAGAAAAATTAACTCACGAGTAAGCTCAGGGTTGACCAAGCCTGTAAGATCCGGTTCTTCTCCATACCAAAATACCCATAGTTCTTTTTTGTAGTTAAGTTGGTTCCCATCTTGTAAATTGTGCCGATGCTGATCCTGTCCTTGGGGTGCAACCCGTCGCCAAACACAGAGAATGTCCGTAGCCAAGCACTTACTGAATGATGATAACACTGGATCATCCAGGGGCTCATAGCACAATACACTATCAGCATAAAAACGGCGCCATTTTATCCCACATAAGTCAGCCTTAAAGAAAAAGAAAAGTAGAGGATCAGTCAATGTTTAATTAATTACAATGACATTTTAAACATAACTTTTAGATAAAAAATTAAATTTAAAAAGGGTTTTAATTTTACCCATTTTACCTTTCTTCTTCAAATTAGCAAAATTTTCACACAAATATTTAAACTGCCGCAACCTTTACAACTTACAAGTGATATAAAAAAGCAAATCTTTTTTGTTCACTAATTTCTTTGGGATAAACATTATAAAAATGTTTAAAAAAACTTACTTATAAAAGTGATGTGTCCTTTGGTGAAACTAAAGCTATTATTTTCTTCAAGAAAAATAGCTTTAGTTTTGTCAAAGAGCATCACAGAAAGAGCTACACATGAAAGCCAGGGCTCTGGCCAAAAGAACTTTAAAAATGTAGCCTCTATAAGTAATTATATACATGTTACTGCTAAAGTGCAGAAATCAGTTAATCTGCAGATTAGCTAGGTACTCTGCACATTAACTAGGGTGATCCGTTAAAGTGGGGAAAATTGTTTCATTTCTCAAATTACCGACTAGACACTCGTTAATTTGCACATTACCTACTACGCACTCGTTAAAGTGAAAATAAGATCTCTGGTGTTGTAATTTTACAGTATGCTGTGTTTAATTTGTTTTTTTCATTCAGGAAAAAAAAAGATTAGTTTTCTTTCTTTCTTTACTTATTTTAATCTGTATCCGTTTTAATTTTTATGTCTTTTAAAGTTATATTAATTTTAATTTTTTTTATTTATTTCAACTTTTTTATTCTGTCAATATGAGTTTGAAGATGCTATGCATTTTTAATATGAAATATAATATCTTTAATAGCTTTCAATAAATTCTATCTTATAAATGAATGTTAGAATTGTAATACAGTAACGATTTATTTTCAAAATAAAAATATTTAACCTTTTAAATTTAAAAAAAAAGTTTTATTAACAACTTATAATGCTATTACTTTTTTTTTTTTAAATACACACCAATTTTTAATATGCTAAAGAAATATTGAATTAGACAAATCAGAAGCATTATTTAAGTACTTCTTCAAATAATTAAAACTGCTTTAATACTTTTTAGAATGTATGAAAATTAAAATGACAGTTTTCCAATGCTTTATTAAACTGTATTTTGCAGCTTACATATTTCTGTACAAGTTTAGCAAATATAGTATTAATTTTCAATTAAAAAAAAAAATGAAAGAAAAAAAAAACTTTATTAACACATTTTATGTGATAAACTACAACAAAATTATCTGAAAAAGTGAACAAAAAAAAAAAAAAAATAAATAAATAAATAAATAAATAAATAAATAAATAAATAAAAATATAATCATGACATAAAAATATATAAAGGAAACTTGAAATTGAAAGAAACAAAAAATAAATAATAATATAAAAAATATATATTGTAATGAAATGCTAAAAAATGCACAAAAATATCATATTAAGTATTTATTAAATAATGCCATAATATTGAATCTGAATGCCATAATATTTTTCAGAGTTAAATATTAATATGTCTTTTTTTTTTTTTTTTCGGTAAGTAATAGTAATTTCAATGAATTTAAAATAAATTAATTTTTAAAAGTTGTGGTTTAATAGTTTTATTTCGGGAGGAAATAATTACTGTGTTGTAAATTTAATATTCATAATTTAAAATGGAGTTAGTTTCATGAGAGAGAGAGCTCTTAATTAAGATTAGATTTCATTAATAAAATGCAGACCCTTATCAAACTTATATTGACAGAATTAAAAAAGAGAAGAAATAAAATTAAAATTAAAACAATTATAACTTACTTGTTACTTTAAATTCTGTGTTGGTCGTAATAAGAAACCTAATCATAGCTTTGATCCTCCATGTTTTGTGTTTAACGTTTATCATAGCGATAGCGAAGCGGAAGGGGTAAAAGTTTTAGTTTATGTTTGAAGCTCGCGTATCAGTATTACATGACTGACGTCATAGTGAATATAAAAAAACTAAGGCTCAAAACAAACATTTGAACTTTAACGATACAGAAGCCGCTAATGTGCAGATTACCTAGTTAAAATGCAGAAAACTCTTGATTCCACACTTTAACGGGTCATTTTAGTTAATCTGCACATTAGCTAGGTAATCTGCACATTAACAGATTTAGAGTTTTAACGGTAACATATACATATTAATATATCAAGCAGTAGCAGGGTTGGGTTTCTTCCGGAAGAAACTAGTTTCTTCCAGGACAGTGGAAGAAAGTGGAAAAAAACCAGAAGAAACTGGAAGAAATGGAAAAAACTGGAAGAAACCAACAGAACACAAAACAGATGTTCCACATTAAAATATATTAACTACCTATATAAAAGTATTAAACTCAAAACGTAATATAATATCAAATCTAAAGTCTATTATTTAAATAATATAAAAAATATTATTTTTGAAAAACGAGTTATTTAATAACAAACCTTAAATATCTACAGGATGATGGAATTTTACTACTGTAGGGGTAGAGTATTTTTTTTTTCAACTATATATACCATTTTCGTAAAAATAAATAAATAAATATAAAAATACATAATTTTATACTCAAAAATTATTATTCAATATATTAAATTAGGAAAAAAAAATGTAATTACATTACCTACTATCTCTTATATGTATTAGCATTCATATTTCAATGTTTATTTTAAAAGACTAATGTTTTTAAAACTTTCTGCATAGATACTAGTTCAAATATTACAAGTGATAATAGTTAATATAATTTTTAGCCGAAATATTTATTCACTATTATTTCTTTTGCCATCTTTTTTTTTTTTTTTCTTTTTTTAAGAATACAATCATTTGTATGAATTCTAAGCTGGAAAACAAGTGCATTAGACGTGTGCGGCAAAATATTTTAAAACTCCTCTCTAGAAATTATCCAGTTTTTTTTTTTCATATTTTTGATTTATCTTTTCTAAGTTGAGAAACCAATTTTAATATTAAAATGCAAAAAAAACTTTTGTTTATACTATATTGCACTGCAATAAAGAAAATGAGGATATGATAACATTTTGCAGTACAGTAAATATCATGTACTTGTTCCCTTAAATAACTAAATGTCTCTTCTATTAGATAGTAGAGGAAAGTGATATTTACTATTTTAATTACCAGTTAAAGAAGTAACATTGTTGTTACTGGTTAAAATGAAATCTATTACCTTTAATGAATTTTGAGTATTTTGATATGTAGTACGATCTTGGCTTAAAATCTCATATAATTATTAATTTAGCATACACAATTAATAATTAAATTTTTATAGGTGTAATTAAGTTTGCTTGAGGTTATTAATTTGAAAAAATGCATTAATTACAATTTATATAATAAATATTAAAGAAAAACAGTTTCTTCCATTTCTTCCACTTGGAAGAAACCTATTTCTTCCGGTCGGTTTTTTCCACCTTGGAAGAAACTTGCCAACCCTGAGCAGTAGTAAATATTTATAAATATTCGGAATATCAAAGCTGTTTCCGCATTAAAGAAATATAATAATAAATAAATAAATGAATAATAACTGCACTAAAACATTCATGCTAATAATAATTTTTCACATTTTTAAAACTTAAATCTAACTTCGCTGATTAACTACAGTGAGCAAAAAGAGAAATTTTAGATTTATTGTTTAAAACAAAACATTACTTCATAATACATATTATAAACATTCTAATTACTGATAGTGCTACTTTTTAATTTATATATATAAATTAATGCCACATTCAAAACATTTTTATTCACTGTAAAAATACAGATTTGATAAAAACTTGATATAAATAAATTTCATTTGAACTTTCTTAAAAATATTAATAATAATAATAGCAGTTTAATTAATTATTCAAATAATAATGCATAATATGACAGATATTCTTGTAGAAAACTAACAGTTTTTCTCCAAAGCAGGACACTTTGGTCCCACTAATTTTTTGCTATTTTTTAAATATATATCAGTTTTTTTAATATGATAGCCTATTTGTTGGCATGGGAAAATTGAAGTGCTCTTAGAATATCTTTAATTAAGCAGAGGTCGATCTAGGCAAAATTTGGTGGCCCCTTCACATAATTCCCCATAGTAAAAAGGGACCCTTCACAAAATTCAAATCCATGAAAAGGGACACTTCACAAAATTCAAATTCATAAAATGAGTCCCTTCACAAGATTTTTATTATAAAAATTATCCTTTTATTAAATGTTTTCAGCATTATTTTTAATTAATGCCTTAATTTGGCTCAACGAAACTATTAATTTGATATTAAACATTACACAAAGTTATTGTAAAAACGAAAAATTTTACACAATATTTAACTTTTTCAGAAAAATATTTTATATTTCACAAAAATAAATAAAAATTTCACAAAAATATTTTGTTTTTCCACAAAAAAGGGACCGAAAAATTAAAACCTGGATCGACCCCTGTTAAGGAATATCTTATAGGTAAATACATAAATTTTCGACATTATGATTGCTTCCTAGCCATTCAGATTCGGAGAATTTTGTTCTGATTTTTTACGAACATTTAATATATTTAAACCTTTTTTTTTTTTTTAATGCAATTGCACATTCTTTTCTTTTCTCTCTCTCTTTTTTTTTTTTTTTTTGTTTTTAAATTGAGATATTTTTTTTTTTTTTCAGTTGATTTTGATCTAACTTACTTTAATTGTAATTTTATTTTTAATTTACTATTAGTGACAAAATTTTGTGATTTTAAAAGTATTGCTAACAATAACAACAGTACCTTCTTATTAAAAAAGAATCACCATTTGAATATATTTATTGATAAAGTCTGAATTAATATAAATATAATAAAATACGGAAAAATTTTGTTAAAAAAAGGGAAAAAGAAAGAAAGAAAACCTTAGGACATTAAATATAATTTGCTTTTAGTGACAAAATTCTGTTTCTTTCAAAGAACTAATTATTGACCTTCTCCCATCACAGGCGCTTCTTCATAAGCATAAGATTGTGATCATTTATGAAGTTTTTGAATTTACATATGAATTTATTTATATATATATATATATATATATATATATATAGAGAGAGAGAGAGAGAGAGAAAGTGCACCAATGGTTAACACTTTTCCGAGCAATCTGTTTTTAATGTTCTAGTCATCAGAAAATATTTTTAGAGATCTTAAGTTAGTACATATGGCATGAAAGACATTCAGAACCACATATATGTTAAAATATATACATTTGATAACATTTTTTTTTTTTTTTTTTTTTTTTTTTTTACGAATTTTTATTTGACACCCACTCAATGTTCCACTAATTGACACTGCCAGTTTTTCATGTGTTTCAGTGTTTGACACTGCTAGTTATTAATTTTACCAGTTATTAGCACCCTATGCTCCAATGTTTGACATAAAATGTTGAAATTCTTATATGTAAAATATATGATTTTATTATTTTTCTTATTTATTAATTATTTCGGGATAGATGTCAATTACTGGAGCATGCCAATCACTGGAGCACCTACCCTATATATATTTATATATGTGTGTGTGTGTGAGAGAGAGAGAGAGAGAGAGAGAGAGAGAGATAGAGATACGTTTCATTCGATTTGATTGTGATTTAATTTTTATCATTAATCTAAGACGAGTTTATTTCAAAATCTGTGTTACATTAATAATAATAAAAAAAATGCATGTTTGTTTGTCCATGATATTTAATTATGTTAACCATGTATATATGTATATAAATTACTTTTATTTCAATAACAATGATTTTATTTTAAAAATGAAAAAATGTAAGTAGTCCAACCCTGTACTTGTCCTTTTACTACTCGGCCGAGTACCGAATACAGAGTAGTTGTAAGAAAGAATAATTGATGTACATATAAAGAATTTTGTACATCTTGAAATTAAATAATTATAAGATAAGATAAAAAAAATTATATACCATGTTTTAAATTTTCTGATGAATTATAGAGCTTTTATCAACGTGCATAATTTTTTTAAAGTGATAATGACATCAATTTTTGTGAGATGCATATTTAAACTTTTTATAATTCTGTAATGTTCATGTTTAATTAAATGTATTTATTTTTATGTTGAAGGAAAATTAACTCATAACTTTTTTTTGGCAACAATTAAATTATATCTAATATTTTAATGGCTATTTTTAATGCTATTAGGATATTATGTTTCATATTTTAGTTAATTATAAGAAAACTAATCAAAAATTCGAAAATTGGACTTTGATGTATTGTGTTGTCATCGGGTTCTGAGCTATTGTAAAAGTTTCAAATGTCTAGCAAGTAGGGAAGTAGTTAGTTAAAATTAAATTGTAGGATTTATACCGGACAAACAAACAAACAAGAATAGAAGTTAATAAAAACATGGTAAAAAAAAAAAGGCCTTTTGAACACAAAATTAAGTTAAATGGCAAACAGCATGTTTCATGAAATGTTTCAGAACTTTTGTAGAGTATATACACGATTACGTTCATTGTTATATTTGATACTTCCAGCTTAGTGGATTATTAAAACCATAATAACTGATAACTTCATTCTTTATTATACAGTCTTTCTCAGATGTGAATAATTCTCAGAGAATATAAAAGTTCCTATACACTCAGGCTTAATTTAAGATGCATGAAATTTACATATGAAATGAGAACATTAAAATAAATATTTTAGCATTTCAAACATGATAGACTTTATTAATCTTCAAATTCTAGAAGATTAAAAAAGATAGGTGGTTTTGGGCCATAATTTGCAAAACAACAAATTTGACTATTAAAATATATTTTTAATAACATTTTAGTGTATTTACCTTTTTTCACAGTTATTATTTTTTAAATTAAAAATCAATCTTTTTTAAAAGTGTCTTACTAACTAAAGTTTTATCTACTATATTAATATTATATAAGGATTCTTTTTTCTAAAATATTGTATTTTTGTCTGTTTTGTTTTATAGATACAATTTTATTTTATGTACTAAGTTTTTATTTAAAAAAATAAATAAATAAATAAAAATTGCATATTAGACACATACAAGATACTTAACTAAAATGAATAAGCTCATATCACGAATTGTCTCTTACCGTGTTTGGTGGCAATCTGCTCGCATGTTTTAACTGCAGAAATCTGTTTGCAGCTAAAGTTTAATGACTCTATATTTATATTTTCACAGTTTTTTAGTTTAGTTATTAATAAACAACTCTTGTGAATACATTTCTTTCAATAATACATAAAAATAATGAAATTCTTACAACTACTTGGTATTGGCTGAATGGGTTGGGTACAAAATATTGCCGACATAAATGAATACAAAGCAAAAATGAGTTGGTAATTATTAGTAATGTCGTATAAAATTTCATGACAGCACATACCTTAGTCAGAGCACTGACATTCGTATAAACCTACAAATTTTTTTTTTTATAAATTTTACTTAAAATAGTTTAAAGACTATATTTATTAACTTTTGTCAAAATTAGTTATAATGAATTCAATTGTGCTTATTAATTTTAAAACTTTTAATTCAAGTTTATGAACAGCATTCAGCTTTAATGTCAGCAGTGATGTACACGATTTTTAAAATGCATTTTGAATAGTGAAAATAAAAAAATAAAATAACTTAAAAATAAACATAGATAAAATAATGAAATTCAACTCTATGATTTATTTAAATATTTATTTATTTATTTTAATTAATTAATATTTATAAGGCCCTGTGGCACCCGTCAGAGATCACACGTGACACAAAATGGAAATTTTAAATAGATCATACTAATTTTTGACGCAATATTTTGTCCAGCAAAATTTTGTCCCGCGATATTATGTCCGGATCCCTAGCTGAATACTTAGTCCAAATTTGGCCAAGTACCAATTATATACCAAGTACTCGGTACAGCTCTACTATTTATTTAGTGCTATAAAATTTGGCAGTTTTAAAATAAAACTAAACAATCAGAGGAAATATTTTATCTTTTCTATTGTACTTGGCTGTATTGGCAATTGGTGAAACATTAAATTCAGGAACAAACTATCTGTAAATAAAAACCCTTGTTTGATAAGTGAAAATTATTTTTTTTATTGAATCATAACAAGAAAAAAAATATTTTAAATCAGTTTAATTTAGAAAATGAAGTTGGAGAAGATAATAATGGATAAACATACAAACACTACATTTTAGTAGCTCCTAGAACCTAGAATTAGTAATGGCATCTCTAAACAACAAATTATTGAATAGTAAATAAAATATTATTATATACTAATACTACTATTATGTATAGTGGTCCGACAGCCAGGTGTGTTATTAAAGTTATCCAAACTATTATATATTATTGAATAGTATATACACTAGTAAAAATAGTTACATTTTTATTTTTAACATATTAATAATCAGTTGTCTATAATTTCTAAAGTAAACAATGATGCACTTTTTATTCTTACTCCAAAAAAGTTTAATAATAATAATATTTAATATTTAATAAATTAAAAAAAAAAAAATTGCAATGGTATATTACATATTTATTAATTTACAAATTTACAAATTTGAGATTATTAGAAAAATTTAATAATTAGTTATTCATCAGTATATGATTAATTTTCTTATTTCAAAACTTCGCTGTGGCAAAATAACATTCCACAATTTCTTTTTCTTCTATACAATATATAACTATCTGATAAAGATTACCAATAAAAACTTTGGAAATTGTAATGAATTTTTTCTCAAAAAATTTTAAAAAGAGGCTTTTTATTATTTTTTTTCTTTTGAAAAGCATGCCAGTTATAGTTAAACTTGCTTTAATATGTGTACACTTTGTGTATGATCTATCAATTCATAAACATAATCAAATAACTGCAACCAAATGCACATGATATTAGAAAATAATAACATACTTAGAAAACAGCAATCCCCCCCCCCCCCCCAGGCTACACACGCAGAAAGGGAGAGAATATTACTACATACATTCCAATGTCTTTGTGAAATATATTTTGCAAAGAAATAATACAGTAAGAATTAAATATAAATAAGTTTTTCCCATGTTTGTTTATGCAATAGTTTTAGCAGTTAATAATTTATTTTTATAATGTGCAACAGAATGTAAAATGCTAATTTGTCTGAAATTTTAACGCTTGGGCATATAACTATTTGTACACTAATAGTTACAAAAATTATTATTGTATAATGGTTTGACTTTAAGAAATAATTTCAGTTTTAATTAAAAGCTTTTAATATCTTATAAGTGCGAAATTTTTAACATATAATGTTCAGAATTAACTGTTTAAAACCAAAATACGTATCTAAAATATGATTCAGCAATAACATACTGCTTTAAATTATAAGGTAATATTAATTGTTAACTTAATATAATTTTAAAATGTTAAAACATTCATTTGAAAGAGTAAATATCTTATAAATTTTATTAAAAAGGTTTTTTTTTTTTTTTTCTTATTTAAAATGCTGTACTAAAAGAATGTTATTTAGAATTTCAAATTAACAATATACACATAAATATTACTTTAATATTGAATATTTCAATTGCTAATACAGTGATCTTTAAGCATTTATAATATTTCTATTATTTTTACAATAATTAATTTTTAATTATTAATATAATTAACTAATAAAAAATTGCAAATAAATAAATCAATTCTTAAACACATTGCATGATATAAGTAAACTATTTAATATAAGTAACAAGTATAGCTTATAAGCGCCGTTGTTATTGATAAAATTAAAATAGATTATAAATTAAATATATTTATCATATAGATGTATAATTTAAAAGCAAAATGTACTTCAATTACCGATATTTATCAAAAATGTCAATATAAAAAAGTTACTTTTTAATGCCAATTGTTTAGCACAATATATTAAAATATTTTTAAATATACTAAAAAATAATAATGATCTCAAAAATGTCTATAATTACGACATAAGGTAAAAGAAAAACATATATTAATCGTTTTGGAGATCACAAATAATGTTTACTTTAGAATAGATATAATGTTTACAGTGTATTTATTATTAATTTGCCTTTAATTTAATAGTGTATAAAAACCCTGCTATTCAACTTTTAGATCAATTAATAATAACACAGCATTAAAAAATCGAAAGTAAGTATCATTTACACACATGCCTTCATTTTTACATTAAAAAAAAAAAAACTTACGAATAAAAATATTGACATTCTCAAAGGAATTGCAATAAATAAATAAAATAAAGTTTAAAAAAAAAAGTTAAGCGATGCACTAATCATTACGTTCATTCACAAAAAGTATGCTAGGGTATTTTTGTATTGCTAACCTTTAGCAAAAAGTGAAACATGAAATAATTTACAGATATATTTAAATAATAGTAGATTTTTTAGCTATCTAAATAACATATTAACTAAACCTAACAAATACCACTTTATATTTATTTTGTTTTTAAAACACTAATTCAAATTAAATTTAAATATTTTTTTTATGATTATCTTTCTCTGGAGATAACACATGAAGCAATAACAATGTTTTCAAAGTTTAATTTAAATATTCGAATGAAAATCAATAAATTTTAATTACTATGAATAATGACTAAGATTATGGCATTTATTTAAAAGATGATAAGTAGAAGATAAGAGTTTTCTGCTATGAGTGCATGCAAACATGTTTTCTATAAGCCCCTTCACATAAATAAACAAAATGCTCTTCGTTTCCCTATTATTCTCCTAATTGACGCTACTAGAAAAATCGACTTGAAAAAAAAATAATAATAATGCAAGAAAGCAATATCTAATATGAATTTTTATTAATTATTTTTGAATCGGTGAATGACTTTCTGTCCTATTTAAAATCATGTGTTTACATGGTTAAAATTGTATCACAACACACTATATTTCAAGTTTTGATACATAGTACTTAACACACACACATATACAGAATGGTAAACAACTGTTTATATTTTATAAAATCGGCTTCATTATAAAATGATCTTTATATGCAAATAATGTAGCGACCGCTCACGGGTGCCAATGTCCTAAAAACAGGCAACTTTTAAACATTGAGTAACTTTAATCTACGAAACAGGTCAGCTGTAACGGGATTGTCAAATAGCATTAATAAATTATAATGATACCGATAAATTCAATATTATTGTATTATTTCATTAAGGTTTCAATCAATCATTACATATGTAAAAAAAGTTATTCAATAAAACTTAAAAGCATAAATGTTTAACATTAAAAGTTCAAGCTATAAGTGTTATTTACATCTCAGCTGTGTGTATAAGCAATCAGAAACTTATTTTAATATTAAGTTTCACATATAGAAATGTCAATTGTTTACAAATGTTGTGAGGGTGAATGCCACAGCTGTAGACATAGCGATCGGACATCACTTAAATGCCTACGGCTGTAAAGGTCCTTCGCCCTCACTTTTCAATAAGCTATAACTACTACAGTACACTGTACTTACCAATGCAAAGAAATTAGTGTGGCAATCTTCAAGGCTAGCGCCATTTGTCACAAAATTAGGATGCGTCATGGTGTCTCCATGATCCAATATGTCCTTTGGACTAAAATCTAGCTTCGTTAAGTAATTTCTACCGCCATGGGTCCGTAAAAATTTCACAGGCTAAGAAAAATACTTAAGAACATGGCGACAACTATGGCGGATTGGAAACAACAAGGCGCTAAGTGACAGCGATTGTGATTGGATAACAGATATCACGTGTCGAAGGTCACTACGTTTTATGTCTGCTTCTGAAATTTTTGGTAAATCATGATAATCCAAATAGATTATACACTTAAGTGACAGCGGTAATAGCTAATACTAGAGTTTTCAATATAAAATGGTTTAATTCACAAATACTCCAAAGGCTTTATTTTAATAATTCTGGGCTTGTAGAATTAACGCCTTTTCGGAAAAATAGATGGCAGTGTGATACATTTTATGTATTTTATAAACAGGTAATAAAAGCATTTATCCGCTTAAGTTTCGTTTTTTCGCTTTCAATAGAAACGAATATAAATACATTAAAAATCTGAATTCATTCCATAATTTTTAAATTACGGATGAAAAAAAAGAAACGTTTTGACAAATCATTTAAAGTAACATTCTAATAAAATATTTTGTTATTATTAATTATTATTATTATTTAATTTAATTTAATTATTTATTTTTCTGTGAAATATTTTTAAACTGAGTATGATTTTCATTATTTTATTTCTTATAATTCTTACTTTTTCAAAATATCGCATTATACAAAATAAAAATATAAACCGCTAATATGGAATTAAAGGCTCAAAAGCTACTTTTTAATTTGCCATTTTATGAAAAATGTTTACATGCCGTCTGTTTTGAAATATATACGTATTATGTATATTTTTAATTTCTTTAAAATCCAAAAAATATGAACCTAATTTATCCGCGATTGTAATGATCGATAGATGGCGCTTTCTCAGCACTGCAGTTGTTTGTAAACATTATAGACACGTGTGTTCCATTAGTGTTCTTTGTTATTCTACTTAATATTCGTACTATAATTTCTCCGCCATTACATCATGGAAAATTGATTGCTTTTGGAAAAAATACTTCAGTTTATTCAAAGTTCGATCGGAAGTAGATTTTTAACTGAAGTTGAACAAATATTAGTTTCAAATCATCTGATTAATTCTTTACTTCCATTAACCGAATCAACTGAAATTTTAAATTTGTCATTTGGAAATAAATGGAAGCTCAATTCTGGATTTCTTGATCCTATGGAGATAGATTGTAGCACACAACAGTATGTGTTATCTTTTTTACCGTATTTATTCATTTTTATTCAATAAATATATGTGAAACTAAATATCGGCAAGCAATGGCGGACGTATGGAATTCGAATTAAACCACGTTTATTGTAATTTCACCTTAGCCCACCAGAGGGCGAGCATTTCATTACAATCGCGGATAAACTTTATTTATATTATTTATTATTATTATTTTAATTTGATTTGATTTATTGATTTTATGTTAATAAACTTTTAAAATATATTTAAATTAAATCATTTTAATTCTCTTATATAATTTCGAAATAGAATAAAATTAAAGAAACGAATTTGTTTATTTATTTTTATTATTATTATTATTACTAGTAGTAGTAGTATTTTGATGCGGAAATTAAAATTATTAAAAAAATGTTACAGCAAGCAGTGATATTTTATATCTTTTATTAATTTCTTTAATATAAAATTTAAAACCTTTAGAATTTATTATTTTTTTTTCTCCCTTTCTTTTTAAAAGACTGTATGAAACTTTTTTTTTTTTTTTTTTTTTAATCTATGGGTATTGAAAGCAATGTAATATTGATTAATTATAGGGATACGGACAAAATCCCCACCGGACAAAATCCCCACTTAGACCGGACAAAGGCCCTACGTATGATATTTTGGATAAAATTAACATTTCAAAATTAATTAAACTCGTTATAAAATAAATTATTCAATAAATCTGTTACTTTTCCCACTAGAAACTCGATGTGATAGTTCATAGTTTATTAAAGATATTAACTGTTAATTGTTTTCTTAGCTGTACTAAATTCTTCACGGGTTATTATTAATTTAATTACAAATTAATTCTTTTTGGTTAACGTGGATTTCGGTGACATGTAATCTTCTGTTATTCTTAATTTTACTATGTTTTTGTGGTCTACAAATCAAATGAGGTTATTTTCGAAAGTGCAAAATTATTAGTTGGCTCGAAAAGGGGGGGAGGGGTAAAAAAAAATTGAAATTAACGTTAGATCGTTTAAAATTGGTACATGTAGGTTTTGGGGGCCTACAAATAGGATGAGGATATTTTCGAAAGTCTAAAATTATTAGGAAGATCGGAAAGGGGGGGGGGGGGGGCGAAGGGGTAGAAAATAGAATTGGAGTTAGTTCGTTTAAAATAGGTACATAAGGGTTCATATATAAGGGTTTTTGGGGGTCTACAGATCGAATGAGAATATTTTCGAGAGTGTAAAATTATTAAGAGGAGCGGGAAGGAGGGCGAAGGGGCAAAAAAGTAAAAATACCGTTAGATCGTTTAAAATTGGTGTATATAGGTTTTCGGAACCTACAAACAAGGTAAGAATATTTTCGAAAGTCTAAAATTATTAGGAAGGACGAATAGGATGGGGGGGGGGCGAAAGGCCAAAAAAATAGAAATTGAGTTAGATCGTTCAAAATAGGAATATAACTGTTTTGGAGGTCTACAAATCGAATGAGAATATTTTAATATTGGAATATTTTATAATGAAAATAGCGTTGTACGCGTACAGATACGATGACACACACACAGACAAAATTTGCTGAAATAATTTTCGGCTTTCATGGTGTGTGAAACGTGTATATTTATGCATGTATGAAAACGCATTCATAATACATATGTATATATAAGACTAAGCATTAAACAGATTACTTTTTATGTAGAATATATATATCGTATAAACTGTACATGCACACCATATGATGTTCTAAAAAAATTCGTACAACACTGAAAATTGATATTAAGTAGTTTTCCCATTTATATACTTCCCAGTGAATCAGAAATACTTTGTGAGACTCTGTTAGTCAATCAGTTACGCTAATCATATCTTTTTTCACAGATATTGGTATTGATATTGGGAGTAAAGGAGAAAGATTGCACTAAGATCCTAGACCTGAGGGGGAGAGCCTTCCGTGGGGGGTCTTTCTAATGTGTCCTAGCGCGCATTTACACAAGATTTGGTGGAAAGCACCGAACGGCTCGGTCGACGAGAGAGACTTGTGATCGAACTCGTAATCTCACGTCTACCAGTTTACAGGACAGAACCTCTCCAGTTCTAGCGAGCCCTTATTTTACAGGAAAAATTATTTTGTATACATCAAATATATGTATATTAATTTTTTTTACATCGTATTTAGTATAAAGGTATCAAATTGTGCTTTAAATATGTACCTCGCATAGATTATAAGAATTATTTTAATTAGTTTCTTTTTCGATAATTATTAATAGGAAACATTTTTATATTTGAAAATTTTTTGATTTTTTTTTTTCTTCTACTAAATCCAAACAGTAATATTATATATAATATAACATTGAATTATCTTAACTAATTCAATAATTAAAAAAATCTGTTTTTAATAACTAAATTATGCATTATCAATTAAAATATTTTATTAAATGAAGTTTAACATTAAAAAAATAAAGAAAGAAAGAAAGAAAAAAAAAAGAAATATGCATAAGCATTCTTTTTTCTTTTCTTTCTTTTTTCTTTTTTTTTTTTTTTAATCTTTTTTATAAAAAATATTTTACAATAACATTCGCAGTTAAAATCTCAAACATTATTATTCATGCAATCTCATTTTATTATTATTATTATTATTATTATTTTATGTATATTTTTAATAATTAAATTAGTTTTTACTTTAGACCTTTTAAATTAAATAATTTTAATTAGCTCCTTATTTCTATGATCAATGATAGTAAAAAATCTTTTGGTGTTTAAGAACATTTTGAAATAGTATTTTTATTTAAACGACCAAGCAATAGTATTCGGCAATCTCAACTAATTGAATTTTAAAATATATATATATATATATATATATATATATATTAATAATTAAATTAATTTTTAATTAAAATATATTGCTACTAGCAGGCGACACCCGCTTCGCTGATCCCTATTTTTAAATGAATCACTATAATTACTGAATTCTCAGAATAGCATTAATTTTTATCACGTGAAAAAAAAAAAAAAAAAAAAGAGAAACAAAATCTGATTAGGACAAATGTCGCACCGGGTTCTCACTGTCTTCGGAAAAAATTTCCAAAATGCTCTAACTCTTATTTCTATTATTTTCCCCCTTCGCCCCCCCCCTCAAGTCTATCCTAATAACTTTACAAATTCGAAAATATCCGCAATCGATTTGTAAGTATCAAAAACCTCTATGCACCAGTTTTGAACGATCTATCTCTATTTTATTTTTTTGCCCCTCCCAATAATTTAAAAAATTCAAAAGTATCCGCAATCGATTTGTAGGTATCGAAAACCTCTATGTACCAATTTTGAATGATCTAACTCTATTTTTTTGCCCCCTTCTCGCCCCTCCTAATAACTTTACACTTTCGAAAATATCCCCATTCGACTTGCAGGCCTCTAAAACCTATCTGTACCAATTTTGAATGGCCTAACTGTATTTCTATTTGTTTTTGCCCATAGCCCCCCGTTATCGCCCCACCCCTTCCCGCCCCTCCTAACAATTTTAGAAATTCGAAAATATCCCCAATCGATTTGTAAGTATCGAAAACCTCTATATACCAATTTTGAACGATCTAACTCTATTTTTATTTTTTTGCCCCCCTCCTCTCCCCTCCCCCTTCTCGCCCCTCCTAATAACTTTACACTTTCGAAAATATCCCCATTCGACTTGCAGGCCTTTAAAGCCTGTCTGTACCAATTTTGAACGGCCTAACTGTATTTCTATTTGTTTTTGCCCATAGCCCCCCCCCGTACCGCCCCTCCTAATAATTTTACAAATTCAAAAATATCCGTAATCGATTTGTAAGTATCGAAAACATCTATGTAGCAATTTGGAACGATCTGACACTATTTTTATTTTTTTGCCCCCCCCCCTCCTCCCCCTTCTTGCCCCTCCTAATAACTTTACACTTTCGAAAATATCCCCATTCGACTTGCAGGCCTCTAAAACCTACCTGTACCAATTTTGAACGACCTAACTGTATTTCTATTTGTTTTTGCTCCATAGCCCCCCCCCCCTTGCTGCCCCACCTGGGGACTGAATTTCTAAAATTCCAGAAATTGGTTTTTACATAGTTCCATTAGCTATATTTTAGAGCAAAAATTTCACGTATATCTTTTTTTTTTTTTTTTTTTTTTTGAGATATATAGGATTACTAGCAGGCGACGCCCGCTTCGCTGATCCCTATTTTTAAACGAATCACTATAATTACTGAATTCTCAGATTTGCGTTAAGTTTTATCACGTGAAAAAAAAAAAAGAGAAACAAAATCTGATTAGGAAAAGTGTCGCACCGCGGTCTAACTGTCTTCGGAAAAAATTTCCAAAATGCTCTAACTCTTATTTCTATTATTTTCCCCCTTCGCCCCCCCCCTCCCATCTATCCTAGCCTATCCAATCGACTTGTAAGTATCAAAAACCTCTATGCACCAGTTTTTAATGATCTATCTCTATTTTATTTTTTTGCCCCTCCCAATAATTTTAAAAATTCAAAAATATTCGCAATCGATTTGTAAGTATCAAAAACCTCTATGTACCAATTTTGAATGATCTAACTCTATTTTATTTTTTTTGCCCCTCCACCCCCCCCCTTCCCGGCCCTTCTAATAACTTTACACTTTTGAAAATATCCCCATTCGACTTGCAGGCCTCTAAAACCTATCTGTACCAATTTTGAACGGCCTTTCTGTATTTGTTTTTGCCTATAGCCCCCCTTACCGCCCCTCTTTCCGCCCCTCCTAATAATTTTACAAATTCGAAAATATCCCCAATCGATTTGTAAGTATCGAAAACCTCTATATACCAATTTTCAACGATCTAACTCTATTTTTATTTTTTCCCCTCCCCCTTCTCGCCCCGCCTAATAACTTTACACTTTCGAAAATATCCCCATTCGACTTGCAGGTCTTTAAAAACTGTCTGTACCAATTTGAACAGCCTAACTGTATTTCTATTTGTTTTTGCCCATAGCCCCCCCCCCTTACCGCCCCTCCTAATAATTTTACAAATTCGAAAATATCCCCAATCGATTTGTAAGTATCGAAAACCTCTAAGTACAAATTTTGAACGATCTAACTCTATTTTTTTTTTTTTTTTTTTTTTTTTTTTTGTGCCCCTTCCCCTTTCCTGCCTCTCCTAATAACTTACACGTTCGAAAATATTCCCATTCGACTTGCAGGCCACTAAAACCAATCTGTACCAATTTTGAATGGCCTAACTGCATTTCTATTTGTTTTTGCCTATAGCCCTCCCTTACCGCCCCTCCTAATAATTTTACAAATTCGAAAATATCCCCAATCGATTTGTAAGTATCAAAAACCTCTATGTACCAATTTTGAATGATCTAACTCTATTTTATTTTTTTTGCCCCTCCACCCCCCCCCTTCCCGGCCCTTCTAATAACTTTACACTTTTGAAAATATCCCCATTCGACTTGCAGGCCTCTAACACCTATCTGTACCAATTTTGAATGGCCTAACTGCATTTCTATTTGTTTTTGCCTATAGCCCTCCCTTACCGCCCCTCCTAATAATTTTACAAATTCGAAAATATCCCCAATCGATTTGTAAGTATCGAAAACCTCTATATACCAATTTTCAACGATCTAACTCTTTTTTTATTTTTTGCCCCCCTCCTCTCTCCTCCCCCTTCTCACCCCTCCTAATAACTTTACACTTTCGAAAATATCCCCATTCGACTTGCAGGCCTCTAAAAGCTATCTGTACCAATTTTGAATGGCCTAACTGTATTTCTATTTGTTTTTGCCTGTAGCCCCCCCCTTACCGCCCCACTCCCTTCACGCCCCTCCTAATAATTTTACAAATTCGAAAGTATCCCCAATCGATTTGTAAGTATCGAAAACCTCTAATACCAAATTTTGAACGATCTAACTCTATTTTAATTTTTTGCACCCCCCCCTCTCCCCTCCCCCTTCTCGCCCCTCCTAATAACTTTACACTTTCGAAAATATCCCCATTTGACTTGCAGGCCTCTAAAACCTATCTGTACCAATTTTGAACGGCCTAACTGTATTTCTATTTGTTTTTGCCCCATAGCCCCCCCTTACCGCCCCACCCCCCTACCCGCCTCTCCTAATAATTTTACAAATTCAAAAATATCCGCAATCGATTTGTAAGTTTCGAAAACCTCTATGTACCAATTTGGAACGATGTGACACTATTTTTATTTTTTTTTGCCCCCTCTCCCCCCTTCTTGCCCCTCCTAATAACTTTACACAATCGAAAATATCCCCATTCGACTTGCAGGCCTTTAAAACCTATCTGTACCAATTTTGAACGGCCTAACTGTATTTCTATTTGTTTTTGCTCCATAGCCCTCCCCCCCTCCTTGCTGCCCCACCTGAGGGCTAAATTTCTAAAATTCTAGAAATTGGTTTTTAGATAGTTGCATTAGCTATATTTTAGAGCAAAAATTTCACGTATATCTATTTTTTCTGTTTGAGATACATAGGATTATGCGAAGTCACGTTAACCATGTGAAATCACGTTTTGCCCCCACCCCACCCCCCTTGGGGACCGAATTTCAAAAATTCCAGTAACCGATTTTTAGACATTTGTATTAGCTATATTTTAAAGCAAAAATTTTCCGGATATCTGTTTTTTGTTTGAGATGTGAAGGATTTTGGGAAATTAAGTTTTGCTCCCCCTCCCCCCCTTGGGGGGCGAATTTTGTAAAATCGCTTGCGGCGTTGTGTTTCTCAGGTTGTAAACATTAACCGTGCCGAATTTTGTCCCGGTCGGTGAAACGGCCTAGGTTTCTATAGCGGACAGACACACAGACAGACAGACTCTGCTCTTTTATATATATACAATAGATGCGAAATCACATTTTACGCATGTGAAATCATGTTTTGCCCACCTGCCCCCCTTGGGGACCGAATATCAAAAATTCCCGAAACTGATTTTTAGACATTTGTATTAGCTATATTTTAAAGCAAAAATTTTACGGATATCTGTGTTTTTGTTTGAGATATGAAGGATTTTGTGAAATTACGTTTTGCCCCCCCCCTCCCCCCCCTTGGGGGGCGAATTTTGTAAAATCGCTTGCGGCGTTGTGTTTCTCGGGTCGTAAACATTAACCGTGCCGAATTTTGTTCCGGTCGGTGAAACGGCCTAGGTTTCTATAGCGGACAGACACACACACACACACAGACTCTGCTCTTTTATAGATATAGATAACTTATATATATAATCATTTGTAGAAAAAGAATAATTTTATATTTAAAAATATATATATCTTCGTGGTGATTGTGGTAGTGTTAAAGCCGGTTGATAACTTGAGTGCCCTACACCTGCATTAAATGCTCTAAGGGGTGGGAATAGGGGGCGGGAGCCCTAGCCTATACTTGCGAAAGTTTCGAAGAAAATCACGGGAAACTCTCAACGGCTTGGTCGACGAACGCGACCAAGTCGACAAACGCGATCGAACTTAACACTTCCATTCTACTAGCATCGATTACCACTTGGATGTTTAAATAAACTTTTTAACAGAAAGTCCAAACAACAGTATTAAACAATCTCACTTAATTGAAATCTTAAAAATTTTATTTTTAATTAATAAATTAGTTTTTTACTTAGAATATTTCATTAAATATTTTTATAACTAGGTTTTCCTTATAACCATTCATATATATATATATATAATCTTTTATTATTAAAAGTTTTTTAAAAAAGTTTTTTTTTTTTTTTTTTTATTAATATTAAAACCCGAAAGAATAATATTAAATAATCTCGACTAATTTATTATATGTATTGTATATATTATATGTATATTAGTTAAATTAGTTTTCTAAATTTTTTAGTTAATTTTTTAAAACTTATTTTTATTTATTTATTTATTTATTTTATTTTACTTTTTAATCATTCGTAGAAAAATAAATAAATAAATATTTTGTTTATGGTAGGCTTTCCATTTAAAAGCTCAAATAGTTCTATTAAACAAATTAATTTGAACATTAAAAATTTTCACTTTTAATAAATAAAGATGTTTTTAATAAATATTTTATTTTTTGTCTATAATCTTTCACATAATATTATATATAGTATTTTGACAGAAATTAAAAGCATCCATATATATTCATCCACACATACAATGAGTAGTAATGATGTCTAAATTTTAGCAGAAATTTAAAAGATCTTTAAAAATTTAGAGATTGCCTAAAAGTTATTCGCTTACTCCCGCCGTCAGTTTACCTTCAACAAACGAGGGGGCATATTTAAATAAAAATGACAACGACAGACTTTCACAGTCCGACTTAATATTTTTTCTTACTGACAGCTTTTAAAAAAAGCAGTTAATCGATTAGGGAATCGATTAAAATATTAATTTAATTAATTAAAGTAGATCCCTTGATCGATTAGGGAAGGGGTACGTGCTCTCTGGGACGATACCTCCCTTATCTTCAAATGGGGAAGGAATGAGCTACCAGGTGTAAGTTATGTTCGCAAAATAGCACTGTTCGGAAGTAGCACGTAACGAAAAGAAATCATTTTTTTTTTTTTTTCCTACACCTCCCCCCCTCCTCCCCCAAAAGTAATATTTTTACAACGCCAGTTTATTGATGCTTCTTTATTAAACTTTTCTTTTCAGTCTGTCCCCTAGCCTCCTCCCCAAATATGCATGTAACTCTGAAAAAAAAAAAAAAAAAAAAAAATATAAATAAATATATTTTTATATATATGAATAAAAAGAAGGAAAACTATGTAAAACAAGGGCAAAATCCAAACAAATAAAACAGAAATAACAAGAAGGAGCAAAGACCGCCACGGTTTAAGATGGGTGGAGCGTATTAAACCACTTTGTTGGGCGACCAACCTTTCCGAAATCCTTTTCAAGAAAAGCAAAGAAAAAAGTAGAAATGAACATAACTACATCTATATTTAATATATATGCATATTAGTGTGTGTGATAATTAAAGAAAATTTCACTAAAATTTGTTAAAAAAAAAAAAAAAGGATTTTCTATTTTTTATAATCTGTAGAAATTTGATATAAAAACTGCATTTTTTTCCTCTGTCCCCTACCCCCCCCCACACACACACACCTCGGTTTCATTCAGATATATATAATTCTAATTATACTATTCAAAATTCTAATGGATAATTAGACAAAGCTTCAAAAATTATGTAAATGATGCCTATAATACCGTGTATGATAGATCATTTGAATGGACGAAACTTTTGAAATCAATGTGTTTGCGAAATTGTTTTCCTTTCAATGTATTTTGGTATATCCAGACTTTTGAATCACCCTGTATAAATAAAACTGAAATACTTATAAGAAGCAACAGAGGCCACCACGGCTTATGACGGATAGAGAGATTTAAACAAGTTTTACATGTGCCCTGTAGCGTAGCGTGCGGGGGGCAAAGGGTGCGCTTGCCCCGGGCGCAAAATTTTTGGGGGCGCCAAATACTGCTTTTCTAAAAACTAAAAATTATCATTGTGATAAATTTCTGAATTTTTACAATTTTATTAGACCCTTCTAAAATTATCTCTGGCTAACCATAGGTTTCTTGATGAAAATGAAAAAAATGTATGCGCATCATAGCTTTAAATTATTCCCCCTGTGATTATTATAATGTGGGCGCGTACTTTAAATGAACTCTCCTCTCATTTTTACATCTTATATTCATAAATTGGCCGAGCACTGTTGTCAAAGTTTCTACTGGACGTTGAGCTCTACGCCTCTATACATTCATAGTATGGCAATGACTGTAAGCGGCCCTTCTTATTTCGCGTCCATAAAGCGCTAATATACTGATCAATATAACAAAAGCCTACCTTATAGTCAAATACTGGACCCTTTGCGTCTGTAATTTGTTAGTTCAGAAATTCATATAAAAGGGTCATCATCTGCCGGTTGTTAACAAGATGATTGCTGAAAAGAGGCGCTGAAATTTTCAAATCCATAAATAGGTAGTTTTTTACAATCAGATTTTGATAGCGATATTCTTTATCATTTTTATTTATTAATATAAATAAACATTTCTACTAAAAATTGACCAAAGAAAAAAAATACTAAAAACCTTATATATAAAATTTGATACAGTTTCATTCCATAGGTGCTAAATTATATAACTATCACAAAATCCAGAAGAGCACGGTACAACAGCACCACCTTTTGAGCGATTGCAAATAAATTTCATATTATTATTATTTTTTTTAATAATAAATATTGTACAGATAAATTTTGTCATGATTCTAAACAATAGATACGACTATAATAAAAATCGTAAAGAAAAAGGCAGAGTTTATCTTAGTGTATAAGGTTCCATGAACTTCAGAACAAGCTGCAAATACAAGGTCTTTAAATTATTCACACTTTGTTGTAGATGATCTTTGGTGTTTAAAAGCAAGGCCGATTGACAATGACCTGGATGAGAGGTCCTCTATGAAGGTGTTTCTAAGGGAACTTAGTCTTTATATATGCAAGTGTCAGAGAAAACCACGGAAAACTCCGAATAATTAGGTCGACGACCGTGACTTGAAATCAAATCCGTTACTTCCTGTCTACCAGTTTCGAGAGTAGAACCACTCAGCTACTGGTGGGGCCTCCTTCTGCTGTAGAAATAATGGAAAAGGCTGAGAAGGTTCTGCTTAATTTTCGAGTCTGAACTATTAAGTATTCTGTAACATAGTACTGATCAGAAAAAAAAAAATACTGATATCGATAATACAGGTTTGCGATGAGATGTGATGTGTTTCTAGATGCTGGTTAAGAAAAGAATATTCAAAAATTTCCATCCCATACGGTTTTGGACAGATTTTTTTTTGACAGAAATGAGTTTAAAACTCTACTTTTTCAACTCCCATCTCACTTATTTCCCTAAAATTCTAGACGATGTGAGTGAAGGAAGAGAGGCATTTCCTTAAGTCATCGAGAAATGTAAAGGGGGTATCAGAGTCGATGGAATGTTAATATATTAGCAGATTATTGTTGAATGCTGCATAGAGATTGCCCTCACAAACGAAAAAAAATTAAACGAGCTTCGATCTCAAGAAACTGAGATATTTAAAAGACAATGTGTAAATAATAGCCTTTTTTAATGCATTTTACACGCAAAGAGTTTCTATACTGTTATAGCCTCTATGTCAGTTCTTCATAGTATTATCCTTACTTTGTGAATAGTATATTTTATTTGGGAAAAACTTAAAACGTTTAGTAACCAAGCAACTAAAAAAAAAGTCAACAGAAATTAATACATTTTATGAGTCATTAGGTTTTCTGTAAGTTCAAACTTCGTTAGATGTACAAAATTGCTCGATATATCCAGCATTTATGTTTCAAATATTTTGACTTAAACGTTATACTTATGACATTTTGTTAGACGACTTACTTTATTTAAAGAAGTCTATTCAGAATTGAGTATTTCTACGACGATACTTTTAAATTTATTACCCTGAATAGCTGAATAAAAGCTTCAAAAAAGTTAAATTAACGTTATGTTATTGTTTTATTATCAATTCCCTTAAGAATTACTATTAACAATGCAAGATGATAGAAGCTTTTAAAAATTAAATTAATAAAATACATATAAACGCTCAACGATGATCAAAGAAAGACTAACTGACAGTATCAATATTTCCAATTGAAAAATATTTACATATTTTGACAGTGTAATTTATGTAATGATTCAGCTATAATTCTAACTGTATGGAAATAACTTATTTGTTTTATAAGGTACTTTTTTTTCTTTTCTTACTATTTGGAAACCTTTTTATTCATAGATAACAAAGATGTAATTTTTTATAATTAAGAAAAAGGAAAGTATTGACGACTGGAAAGGAAGTAATTGTATTTTATGAACAAATTGCGAATTTATAAATAGCTTTTGAATCATTTATATATATAGTTTTTTCTCTGTACATATTTAACTCCATAATCTCGGACGAAAGCCACTAATATCCGAGAAGGTCTTCTGTCGAAGCTAGGAGAAAGGAAGTGCCCGATTCGAACTCGGGTCGTACTCGCCAACTTAGCAGTTCTAATTTTTTCGTGGTTTTCACTGAAACTTGCGAGAATGCGGGATAGGATCTCTTAGAAAGATAGCCCCTTGGCGGCAATCTATGCAGGCCTAGGATTCTTACACAGTTAGTTTGCTTTAACACTTATACCATCACCGGAAGGAGAGAGGCGCGTAATTTTGGACTGCCCCGGGCGCTCCAAACCTACGCTACGCCACTGCATGAGCCCGTTTTTTTCCAAATCCTCTGCAAGACCATAAAAAGAAAATGTAAGAAAAAAATTTGAAAAGTGAAGATTTTTATACTATTATTAGGAGAATTTTTTTTTTTTATAATTATTGATAGTTTTTGAAATCACATTTATATGAACTAAATAAATCATATAAATCATATTTTAAAATATTACCTATTTTGTACAGCTATACTTAACATAATATACATATTGCAGTGAAAACATTTCATTGAAATTTGTAAAAAAAAAAACTCATGTAATATCTTAAAAAAAAATATATTTTTTTTTTATTTTGCTATACTCATTGTGGTCCCCCTTAGCCCCCCCCCCCAGGTATATTTGAGCATTAGTGAGGATTTTGTCCGGCGGGGCTTTTGTCCTGCGGGGATTTTATCCGGTGGGGCTTTTGTCCGGGACCCTTAATTATAATAATACAAATATTTTTTCTGCTAAGTTTGTGCGTAACTATACACAATTTAAGCGATTTATCATGTCTGTATATCCATTAAAAATATTTTTTCTGTATTTGAATAATTTTTTTTTTAATCTTTGAGCCTCCGGAGAGCGGAAGACAAAGAAAACAAAAAAAGAGAGATGAAATCATGAAATAGGTATTTAATCGCATCTTAGAGATTTCTTTTTACGGTTAGCTTTTAGGAAAACTAGTCGCTGGTAGTATAAGCTTAATTAGCATAATAATTATACATTTTTATTTATTTATTATTATTATTATTATTATTTTATTTTATTTTTTTTGGTGGGGGGGGGGGGTCTAGTAAAACATTTAATAAAAAATGTCAACGTAAAAAACTGTGGTGTAACTTTCAATTTTAATTTCTGTTTCGTATTTTATTGTTTTCTTCTGTTCAATAGAAGAAAGTACTGGATTCGTAAAAATTTTCGACTTTTGTTTTTGGATGGATTTACATGTTTTGAGAGATCTCAGGTTCTATTATATATAATCGGACAAAACTTGGCATGAGTGAGAACTATTTTGAAACATGCTTATTGAGTTTCGGCTGCATATCTTCCGATATGTGGCACTGCTATGCTGTAATTTTCGTCGTGAACGGAAGGCCATATCTCAGATTCTATTGTATATAACTGAACAAAAGTTGGTATGTAAGAGGAACATTATGAAACATTATGCTGATTAAATTTGGGTGCATATCGGCCGACAGGTGGCACTAAGATGCAGCAATTTACCCCGTGAATATGGCTGCATTTCAACTTCTATGGCATAAAAATGCAAAAATAAAATTTGACGTGGGAAAAAAAACATTGTGAAAACGAATGCCGACTTAATTCGAATATATAGTCGCTGACAAGTGGTGTTGTTATTACTCATTTTTTGTGATTTTCCACATGGCTACATCTCAACGTCTGTCGATTAAAATTGCAGAAAACTGCATGGGGTATTGTGAGAAGTAACGATTAAACTTTTGCGCATGTTAAACGTGAGCGACGCTGTTATATAGAGTGATATAGAAAAAAGTTTTGTGGTGGATGCCACAGCATACTAGTTTTATTTTATTTTTGTAAAATAGGTTATAAATATTCTGTTGGGTTTAAATTTTAATGAATTTTTACTTTTTATTATTTTTAAAGTAAATTTTGACATGGTTAAATGCATAAAAAATAAATAAATAAAACACTATATTAATCACTTTTTTTAAGTGAAGGACGATAAATTCATTAAATATATAAAAAACTACCTTACATAATGTCCTTAATTTCTTTTATCTGCACAATACGTATTTCGAGTACGTCGCACTCATCATCAGGTGCTAAGTGATCTCTTCATCTGTCTCCATTGTTGATTCTCGTCGGTTCGTTTGTCCATTCCGCTTCACTTCAGTTATATTTAGGATAATATCCTAAACAATGGAGACAGATGTTACACCTGATGATGAGTGCGACGCACTCGAAATACGTATTGTGCAGATAAAAGAAATTAAGGACATTATGTAAGGTAGTTTTTTATATATTTAATAAATAAAACACTTTAAAAATATGTTTAAAAATAACAATAAATTTATAAAACATGGAAAGAAAAAATATTAAAGGAATAATTTTGCATGCAGTTGAGGAATAGAAATTTTGTAAACAGACATTACAAATTGATAAAGCACGCAACAAGTATTTTTTGTTGAAATACTAAAACATGGCCTTTTCTTCGGCTTGAAGTCTTAGGCTCGAATGTCGTATGAAGACATTTGTTGAATCCCTGCTATTCTTATGCTGCACATTCAAATACTTATTTGTTCTGGCGACAAAATGTGATCTTTTATTTCGATCCGAAACAATTGTTTGTTGCGTGTTTTTGGAATTAATGGGGATTGTTTACAAAGTTTTCATTCTTCATCATTCAATTTCAGCACTGGTAATTTAGGTACATTTTACCGCAATTTGCGTATACAAGTAGGGAAAAAAAGACGTTTATAGAGCAGCAAGCTGCACCTTGCAGCCCCAGTGCAACTTCTCTCCCTCTCAGTGAGCATGACGCCTTGCAGACTCCCTTTCCAAAGACTCAGACAGCATGCAGACATCATCCCCCCCCCCCGGTCACGTCAATGCCTGGAAAGAGATGAAAGGAATTTTTTTTTTTTTTTTTTTTTTATCATACCACCGCTTACAAAAACTTTATATTATCAAAGATGAGGAAGTGTTTTGACGAGAGTATTTATTTACGGAATCTGATTTGTAATATTTAAGTACATTTAAATTAATTGAAAATAGCAATTAAAATAATGAGCTATTATTAAATAATAATAATAAGTTATTATTTTAAATAAATCTTTTTTTTTTTTTTTTTTTAGTTGGATTAGAACTTGCGATAAAATATTCCAATGCGATTAGCTTAAGGTAATTAATTATAAAATGGTAATTAAGGATTTATTTAATGCTTTACATTTTGATTTAAACCACGCTATTTTTAGATCTAGATGAATACATTCTATTACATTGGAAACGATCTGAAACAATTCATTGTAAATATTTCGCTAGTTTTCGATAATTAATAATGAAACTAGCGGGTCAGTATTTTCAAATGAATCACTATAATTAATGAATCGCTAACAGTAACGTTTACTCTTAAGAAAAGAAATTAAAAAAAAAATCATTTCTGATTGGGTAAAAAGTCGGCCCGGGCCCTCACTGCCATCGGCAGTGTGGTCCCGTGCGCGCTGCCCGCGCACAACTTACGGAATAAACGCGCTGCGCGTGCGTATTCCTTCCCTGACCCTTCGAGCCCCCTAAAAAAAAATCATTTCTGATCGGGTAAAAACTCACACCGGGTCCCCACTGCCTTCGAAAGCGAACATGCATGCGAGCGCACATATGAAGGTATACGTGCGCTGCGCGCACATATTCCTTCTCAAGTCAAATTTATATTCTTAAGAAAAGAAAATGTAAAAAATAATTTGTCATCGAGTACAAAGTCGGACCGGGTCACTGCCTTCGGTAACGCAGTCACGTGCGCGCTGCGCGCGCACAAGTTATGGTATGCACGCGCTGTGCGCGCCTATTCCTTCCCTGACCCTTCGTGACCCCTAAAAAAAATTCATTTCTGATCGGGTAAAAACTCATACCGGCTCCCCACTTCCTTTAGAAGCGCAGACCCATGCGCGCGCACGTGTGAAGGTATACGCGCACATATTCCTCCTCAAATCAAATTTTTATTCTTAAGAGAAGAAAATCAAAAAAATCAATTCTCATTGGTTAAAAAGTCGGGACGGGTACCCACTGCCTTCGGCAGCGCAGTCCCGTGCGCGCTGCGCGCCCAGAAGTTAGGGAATACGCGTGCGGTGCACGCCTATTTCTTCCCCCACCCTTTCATAACCTCTTAATTAACCAACGTGTACCAATTTTGAACGATCTAACTCAATTGGCTGAGATGCAAAAGAAAACGTAGTCATGACATCTCAAAACGTGTAAATCTGGTGAAAACTTTCGATAATATAAAAGTACTTTAAAATATCTTTCGAATGATGTATTAAAAATAATTTAAATATAAGTAGAAACTGAAATATTGAAATTTTAAAATATTACAGCGCCATCTGTCGGTACAAATTTCTGTATTCCACTCATAGATTCCAAATCAAAAAAGCTTTCTAATGATGTATTACTTATGAAATTATTTTAATTAGTAGCTGAGATACAAAAGAAAACTGATTCAGGACACCTCAAAACGTGTAAATCTGGTGAAAACTTTCGATTTTTTAAAAGAACTTTGATAAAGCACGCAACAAGTATTTTTTGTTGAAATACTAAAACATGGCCTTTTCTTCGGCTTGAAGTCTTAGGCTCGAATGTCGTATGAAGACATTTGTTGAATCCCTGCTATTCTTATGCTGCACATTCAAATACTTATTTGTTCTGGCGACAAAATGTGATCTTTTATTTCGATCCGAAACAATTGTTTGTTGCGTGTTTTTGGAATTAATGGGGATTGTTTACAAAATTTTCATTTTTCATCATTCAATTTCAGCACTGGTAATTTAGGTACATTTTACCGCAATTTGCGTATACGAGTAGGGAAAAAAAGACGTTTATAGAGCAGCAAGCTGCACCTTGCAGCCCCAGTGCAACTTCTCTCCCTCTCAGTGAGCATGACGCCTTGCAGACTCCCTTTCCAAAGACTCAGACAGCATGCAGACATCATCCCCCCCCCGGTCACGTTAATGCCTGGAAAAAGATGAAAGGATTTTTTTTTTTTTTTTTTTTTTTTTAATCATACCACCGCTTACAAAAATTTTATATTATCAAAGATGAGGAAGTCTTTTGACGAGAGTATTTATTTACGGAATCTGATTTGTAATATTTAAGTACATTTAAATCAATTGAAAATAGCAATTAAAATAATGAGCTATTATTAAATAGTAATAATAAGTTATTATTTTAAATAAATCTTTTTTTTTTTAGTTGGATTAGAACTTGCGATAAAATATTCCAATGCGATTAGCTTAAGGTAATTAATTATGAAATGGTAATTAATGATTTATTTAATGTTTTACATTTTGATTTAAACCACGCTATTTTTAGATCTAGATGAATACATTCTATTACATTGGAAACGATCTGAAACAATTCATTGTAAATATTTCGCTAGTTTTCGATAATTAATAATGAAACTAGCGGGTCAGTATTTTCAAATGAATCACTATAATTAATGAATCGCTAACAGTAACGTTTACTCTTAAGAAAAGAAATTTAAAAAAAAAATCATTTCTGATTGAATAAAGGTCGGCCCGTGTCCCCACTGCCTTCGGCAGCGCGGTCCCGTGCGCGCTGCCCACGCACAACTTACGGAATAAACGCGCTGCGCGCGCGTATTCCTTCCCTGACCCTTCGTGCCCCCTAAAAAAAAATTATTTCTGATCGGGTAAAAACTCACACCGGGTCCCCACTGCCTTCGACAGTGAACACGCATGCGAGCGCACATATGAAGGTATACGTGCGCTGCGCGCACATGTTCCTTCTCAAGTCAAATTTATATTCTTAAGAAAAGAAAATGTAAAAAATAATTTGTCATCGAGTACAAAGTCGGACCGGGTCACTGCCTTCGGTAACGCAGTCACGTTGTTGTAAAATTTGTACCCTTTCCGTGTTGATTCTCAAATTTAAATTTAAATTCATTCACTACTTAAATATAATTTAAATTCACTTTATAACCTTTAAAGTTTAAGTTATTAATTAAATGAATTATAGCGTTTAGTGCTATTTTCTCTTTTGATGCTGCCATTTGAGTTAAAGATATATTAAAATTAAAAAAAATCTTAATGATAATTACTTTTAGTTAAAAATTATATTCCTTATTAATATATTTATGTTTAAGTCATTTGAAATAACTTTAATTACTTACCTCATATTTAAAAGCATATTTTATTAAAATTAACTTAAAGAAAAATATGTTTAAATCCTTTTACGGATTGTTCTTTTCGCTACCAGGGGCGTAGCGTGAAAATTTGATTGGGGGGGGGGGGGGGGAGACCCGACGTTTGGCGCCCTTTCGTATTCCTCATCTGAAAATGCCACCCACATACTTTCAAGAGTGTTGCCAACCGACGAGAGGGCCTGTGTCCCTCTCGTCGGTTAATACATAACCCCCCCTCTCCTTCTGGGCACTATTCCTAAAAATTTGCCAAGAAAAAAAAAAAAAAAAAAGGCTGTTTTTTTTTTTTTATTTATTTTTTTCCCCTCCATTTAGTAGCTTTTTTTTGTACTTCTTTGGAGCATTTAAACTATATTAATTAAAAACGAAGTGTTGAATTACTAAACTAAATACATGAAAAAACCTTTACTGACTTCGTTGCTTGCCGTTAAGCAACGAAGTCAGTAAAGGTTTTTTCATGTATTTAGTTTAGTAATTCTTTGAAGCATTCTAAATTTTTTCAGCGAATCGATATATTAATACGCAGACATGAAATTCCTCTTACATTTTTAGCCTATTCAATAAAAGGAAGGGATTACAAGTAGTATCGTTCGAAAGATATGGTTAATGTGCTTTGCAGAAATAAATACATTTATATATATTCTCGTATGAGACTAAGCAAAAGCATCTTTCTTAGGACAACCAGAGTATTGGTTTGAGATAAAGTAGAACAACTGAAAAAGATCTTTCCCCCTTTTCCAACAAGTTTAACGATATTACATTATAATTCAGGTAAAACATAAAACTTTCAAAATAAATTTTAAGAAATGAATGTAGTAACTGTTGCTAAGGAAAGCAACTTTATATTTTTAGAGTGGATAATACCTAATCTCACCGACAGCCGTGGCCCATGTTACTCTATGGGAAAGTTTGATTTCATGATTACTCATTACATAATGTATATTTAAATTCTGTTTTCACATTTAGAAAATTTACAATCGTTTATTTATTTTTAATGTAATTCTAAGTTCAAAAATCTGAATTTTCAATATGTGCATTTTTCTCTTTCTTTTTTTTTTTTTAACCGCAAAATGAAATATTAAAAATTTATCAATTTTTGGAAAATGAGTAAGAAAAACATAAGCCTTACACATTTGTTCTGATCTGTCTAGTCTTTCGAAAGAAATTAATTACTTAAAATCTCTTGCTCTTTCTCGAGGCTATAATCACTCTATTATTAATAAAGCTTTATATAAATTCAAGAATCTAAACGTTCTGATACCAAATTGAACGATCACAGTTTCATTCCAGTTGTTTTACCTTTTTATTTATCCCTTTCTTTTAAAACTTCTAAAATTCTCTCTCCGTTTGGTTTTAAAGTCATTTAGAAACCCGTCAACAAAATTAAATTATCTTCTCTTAAAGATCCCATTCCTACTGAAAACCGTTCTGGCATTTATTTAGTCTTATGTTCGTTGTGCAATTTAGTTTATATTGATCAAACAAGAAGGTGTTTGAAATATAGAATAAATGATCATCATCGAAATGTTCGTAATGAAGAGATCTCTAAATCTATTGCTTCCCACTGCTGGGCTCATAGTCATCGTTTTGATTTTTCTAAAACTAACATAATTTCATCTCCTGTCTTCTCTTCCCATTTGAATATCCATGAAGATTTTTACATATTTAAAAATTCAAAAAATCTTCTTAATGATATTTGTTCCACTTCATTCTTGTCTGATGCTATGAAATTACTCACATTAGTTCAATTTTAATTTAATTTTGAAATTTTTAGATTTTGTTCCCTTTTTTAATCTAATTTACTTAGGCATTTATTTGTTTTCTTCTTTTATTTCATAATTATGTAGGTCTGACACTAGGCTAATTTGGCATGGTGCCCTTTTAAACAGTTTTTAGCACCCTGTGGCCCCTTTTCAACATATTTTAGCACCTGGCGGCCCTTAAAAAAAAAAAAATTGGTCTAAAGTAGCCTTTTCTAACATCTTAAATGTTTAGAGGCCTTTACATCCCCCCCCCCTGACTTTTAAACTTTCTTAGCAGTAGTTCTTCAGCATTCCTGGAATAACAAATGCATACAGCCTGTATATATATACAAGGAAAATTAGTAATTTACTTTTGTTACGTACAAAAATCATAACACAGAACACCGCAAATTATGCAAATAATGCCCCTTTTTATTGAATTCCCCCTGGCTGCCCTTTTATTTTAGAGTCAGCACTGTTCTCCTCACACCAATATTTATGTTTACATTCATCTGTATATATTTTTGCTGCTCACTTAAAACGGTTGTGTGTGTTTCTGCTTTGACTGCAGCACTTGTGCCTACTTTTTTCGCCTAACGAAGGATCGTGTGTTCTTTCGAACCGAAACAATTATTGCAAGTTTATTGAATTTTATGGTGTTTATTCAAAGTTTTGTAATTATTGCTTTTAAACGCCAGGTCTGTGGTGTTTTCTTATTATGAAATTAGGTATTGTTCACTCTTAAGGAAAAAGAAAATCAGTAATTTATTTATTATTATTATTTTACATATTTAAACCAATTAAAAAACGTTTTTCTTTTTTCCCATATTGTGTGAAAAATATTTTAAGAAATGTAGTAGCCATTGCTAAGGAACGCGACAGAATTACCGCATGCCTTTATGTGGAAGAACAAACTAAAAAAGAGTCCTATTGTCCAAAATTAAATCTTTTTTATACAGAAATTTATATCTTACTTAGGTGTTGGTGTCGGTGTTTGGGAAAAATTCCGAGTGACTGTTCTAGGGTCCTAGGCCTGAGAGGGAATGCCTTCTGGGGAGGTCTTTCTATGGGATCCTAGCCCGTATTTCCGCAAGCTTCGGAGAAAACCACGGAAAATTCCGAACGATAGGACGACAAGCGCGATCTGGGATCGTACCCGGCACCTCACGTCTACCTGCTTGACAGAAAGATTGTGGATTCAATAATCGAGCCAACTGAAGATTATCATGAAAGTCAGTCTCTGGTGCACATAAACTCTGTCGTAGCTGCAATATCCTTCATGCTCCGTGCAAATAATACCTCTGGAAGATACTGAAGTGGGGGAGCCCTCTTCCGCGGAAGATAAAAATTGTGATGGCTTGTCTTCGGATCGCCACTGGGGCGTTAATCCCAAACCGTGAAACTAAAATAAAAAATTTGCTTAAAGGATCACTTAGAATCAAAAATTGTTAGTAAGAAATCGTTATAACCAAATCAAACCTTATCTAATTTCGTTTTTATACAATAGCCATAACGTACAGTAAACTGCTTTTTTTTTTTTTTTTTTTTTTCCGAGCTAAGGTCTTGAAAAAACGTAATTTTAAGTCTTTGGAGGTGAGAAAGCGATTGTGCATACTTACGAGTCAGTTGTAAGTATCTGAAATGGGAGAAGGGCGCCGCAGTCGCCAAAGAGCGTGAATTTGCTAAGGTCAGAATTTTCAAGGGTCGTTGCATGGTAAGCGAACATGCTGTTGTAGGTGCCTGAACAGGGAAGGGCGCCGCTCAGCTGGAGTTTGCTACTAACTTATTCTTAAAGGGTCCCGAATTTGATTAGAATTTTCAAGAGTCTTTTGTACGGTAATCGGTAAACGAACTATTGTAAGTGTCTAAAACGGGAAATCATGCCATAGGCGCCCCTAAACAGGAATTTGTTATGATCAGATTTTTTTAAGGGTCGTAAATACGATGAGAATTTTGAAGAGTCGTTTGCACGGTAGGAAAGCAGGCTGTTATACACGTTTAAAAAGGCTGTTTTAGGCATCTACTTAGTTAAGAGGGCGCCGCAGGCGCCACCTAACAGGAGTTTGCTACAGTCAGACATTTTAATGCGAACCTTTTTTGCTGGTTGGTGAACCAGTTTGTCGCCGAAGGCAGCTTGCGATACATAAAAATCTTAAGTGTGCATACATAAAAATCTTAAGTGCAAACTTATTCTTAAAGTGTCCTGAATACGATCAAAGTTTTCAACAGTCTTTTGCATGGTAAGCGAACAGACTATTGTAAGTGTTTGAAATGGGAAATCATGCCATAGGTGCCCCCAAACAGGAATTTGTTATAATCAGATTTTTTTAAGGGTCGTGATAACGAAGAGAATTTTCAAGGATAGTTTGCACAGTAGGAAAATTGGTTGTTATACACGTTTAAAAAGGCTGTTTTAGGCGTCTAATTAGTTAAGAGGGCGCCACCTAACAGGAGTTTGCTACAGTCAGACATTTTAATGCGAACTTTTTTTGCTGGTCGGTGAACCAGTTGGTTGCCGAAGGAAGCTTCTGATGCATAAAAACCTTAAGTGTTTTTGGTAACTAACGATAATCAACAAAATTATGATCCACTTTCAAATGAACTTCAAGGCGCAAAACAGCGCCCCAGAAACCTCATTATGCCTTTGAAGGTGCCTGAACAGGGAAGGGCACCGTTCAGCTGGAGTTTGCTACTCTTAAAGGGTCCCGAATACGATTAGAATTTTCAACTGTCTTTTGTACGGTAAGCGAACAGGCTATTGTAAGTGAACAAAACGGGAACTCATGCCATAGGCGCCCCCAAACAGAAATCCGTTATGATCAGATTTTTTTAAGCGTCATGAATACAATGAGAATTTTCAAGTGTCGTTTGCACGATAGGAAAACAGGCTGTTTTAGGCGTCTAACTAGTTTAGAGGGCGCCGCAGGCGCCACCAAACGGGAGTTTGCTACAGTCAGACACAACTTTTTTGCTGGTCGGTCAACCAGTTGGTCAGCTTGTGATACATAAAACTCTTAAGTGTTTTTGTTAAATAACGATAATTAACAAAATTATGATCCACTTTCAAATGAACTTTAAGTCGCAAAACAGCGCCCCCAGAAACTTCAATATGCCGCCCTATTTTTTAAAACATTGGGGGGGGAGACTCCCCCCCCCTCCCCCCCCTCAAGCTACGCCCCTGTTCGCTACTTAGCGAGGAGATGTAATATTTTTTCAACTGCAGAGTCTTTTTGCTTAGCCCACAGATGGCGGCCGACTCGCAGCGTCGTGTTGCTATAGTTATGAGAGGCGTTCCTATTCTACAGCATCTAGTAGCTGTTACTTTGAATCCGTTTCGCGACTATAAAAGGAGGTAGGAAATATGTAATCAGTCTCTTAAGCTCTGAAGCCCTTAATCTTTTATGTTTTTTTCAGTTTGGCTCAAAGTCATGAGCTGGTATTTTGATATAATTATAAACTGTTTAGTTTTATTATTGTAAATTACGTTTTTGTGACTTGTTCGTTTAGTGTATCTAGTTATTTCACAATGAAAAGTAGCTTTCTATTTGAACTCAGTATGGCAGTATTTTAAGGGTATTTAACCTTTCGTCAGCAAGATTCTACAATTGTTTCAGCTGATTTAATGTTATTCATCATTTTGTTTCAACTTTAATAAACTGTTTTAATTGAACTTTTGTCTTCAATGAATGCCACATATATTTATCTTTTTTATAGCTTATTAGAGCTGAGCAACTATCATTTCACTGCACTGCTAACTCTGCTAACTTAATATATGTGGAAATTGTTTTTTCACAACACACGTGTGCGCTGCGCGCGCACAAGTTATGGTATGCACGCGCTGTGCGCGCCTATTCCTTCCCTGACCCTTCGTGACCCCTAAAAAAAATTCATTTCTGATCGGGTAAAAACTCATACCGGCTCCCCACTTCCTTCAGAAGCGCAGACCCATGCGCGCGCACGTGTGAAGGTATACGCGCACATATTCCTCCTCAAATCAAATTTTTATTCTTAAGAGAAGAAAATCAAAAAAATCAATTCTCATTGGTTAAAAAGTCGGGACGGGTACCCACTGCCTTCGGCAGCGCAGTCCCGTGCGCGCTGCGCGGGAAATAAATAATAAAAGCGCGCTGTAATTTTAAAATATTACAGCGCCATCTGTCGGTACAAATTTCTGTATTCCACTCATAGATTCCAAATCAAAAAAGCTTTCTAATGATGTATTACTTATGAAATTATTTTAATTAGTAGCTGAGATACAAAAGAAAACCGATTCAGGACACCTCAAAACGTGTAAATCTGGTGAAAACTTTCGATTTTTTAAAAGAACTTTAAAATATCTTTTGAATGTGTTTTAAAAATATTTTAATCATGATTAGAATTTGAAATATTGAAATTTAAAAAAATTACAGCGCTATGTGGCGGTAGAAATTTCTGTATTCCACTGTTCGATTCCAAATCAAAAAAGCTTTCTAATGATGTATTACTTATGAAATTATTTTAATTAGTAGCTGAGATACAAAAGAAAACTCATTCAGGACACCTCAAAATGTGTAAATCTGGTGAAAACGTTCGATAATTTTAAATAACTTTAAAATATCTTTCGAATGATGTATTAAAAATAATTTAATCATAATTAGAAATTGAAATATTGAAATTTGAAAATATTACAGCGCCATCTGGCGGTAGAAATTTCTGTATTCCACTGTTCGATTCCAATTCAAAAAAGCTTTCTAATGATGTATTACTTTTGAAATTATTTTAATTAGTAGCTGAGACACAAAAGAAAACTGATTCAGGAGAACTCAAAACGTGTAAATCTGGTTAAAACTTTCGATAATATAATTCCACTTTCGATAATGTAACCTTACTTTAAATTGTGTATCGAATGACGTATTAAAAAAATGTAAACATAATTAGAATCTGAAATATTGAAATTTTAAAATATTACAGCGCCATGGAACCTCAAAACGTGTAAGTCAGGAGAAATTTCGAATTCCATTACCTACGGTAGTCCGTTAATGGAAGTAAAAACAAATATTTTTGGTAAAAACAAATATTTTTACCTTAAGTGAAAAAATTAAGTATTGTTATAGAAACTGGCATCCTCTTTCGAGATAATTTAATTTGTAACTAAAACGTAAACCTTTTGTTTATTGACGAAAATCGATGAAATTTTAACTGCAAGTTTGTTTTGTGGTGTTAAGATTATATACCAAGTGTCGTGTACGAAAGTAAAAAATTGAAGAAAATAGAAATTTGCAATTTTTTATCCTACTCAAAATACCTCTGATTCTCAATCAGTGCCAGCCGCTTTTTTTTTTTTTTTTCGCTTCTGTCCAGAAATGCTTACTCTCTGAACCGGTTGCCATGGTGATGCCAACCGACAGCTGCTTGATTTGATTACGTAATTTATTCTGGAATGAAATTCGCCATTTTCAGTGCTTTAATGCCTAAAATTAAAAAAATTATAACTCATTCAGTTTTTGAAATTTTCTCTCAATCTTTTGGGAATTCAATTGTTAAAGTGAGATCTATATACAAAAAAAAAAAAAAAAAAAAAAAAAAAAAAAGAAATGATTTATCTCTAAACGCTTTTGAGTTATAAAATGTTTTGTGAAAAAATCGATGTTTCGTAAAATTTAAAAGTATGGATCGCTAATCCGTATTTTGTAAAAATGTTATATGGTTCGAAAGAGGATTAAATGACCTTTCCGAATATACCAGTTGTTAAGAAATGCAACAGTTACTAGGTCGTGCAGGGCGTTTCAAAAAAGACGATCGAGAAGAAGAGAAATTTTCGACCCTTTTTAAAACTTTTTTAAAAATATAAAAAATCCGTATTTAAAAAAAAAAAAAAAATGTACCGTAAGAATCGGTAATAAATGCTCTTTCTGTTGGTAGAGGTGAATTTCGATATCTCGAACCGTTTGAGCAGGATCGCTTTACAAATACCCACGAAATTTCCTCTTTCTCCTTCTTCTTTTGAGGTACGCGGTCCTGGTCGAATATGATGATCGCGAGCCATTTTGAATCGTTTTTTCGTTAGACATGGGTCGACATTTTAATTAATATCTCCGCTAATTAGGGTCGCATCGTTTAGCAAATTAGGTAACGTACACCTGCGATAAATTCTCAGTCTGACGGTGCCTGTCAGAAGTCAGTGCAAACATTAGCGGCGGAGCCTTAGTTGTTTCAAGCCTTTTCTCACAGACAGACACACAGACATTCTAAATTATACTAGCGAGCTTCGCTCGCTAGCGGGTCAGTATTTTCAAATGAGTCACTAACTGTAACTTTTAGTCTTAAGAAAAGAAATTGAAAAAAAAAATCATTTATGATTAGGTAAAAAGTCGGCCCAGGTCCCCACTGCCTTCGGCAGCGCAATCCCGTGCGTGCTGCGCGCGCACAACTTAAGGGATACACGTGCTGCGTGCGCGTATTCCAACCCTGACCCTTCGTGCCTCCTAAAAAAAAATCTGATGGGGTAAAAACTCCCACCGGGTCCCCACTGCCTCCGGCAGCGCAGACCCATGAGCGCTGCGCGCGCACGTGTGAAGGTGTTGTGAAAAAAACAATTTCCACATATATTAAGTTAGCAGAGTTAGCAGTGCAGTGAAATGATAGTTGCTCAGCTCTAAAAAGCTATAAAAAAGATAAATATATGTGGCATTCATTGAAGACAAAAGTTCAATTAAAACAGTTTATTAAAGTTGAAACAAAATGATGAATAACATTAAATCAGCTGAAACAATTGTAGAATCTTGCTGACGAAAGGTTAAATACCCTTAAAATACTGCCATACTGAGTTCAAATAGAAAGCTACTTTTCATTGTGAAATAACTAGATACACTAAACGAACAAGTCACAAAAACGTAATTTACAATCATAATAAAACTAAACAGTTTATAATTATATCGAAATACCAGCTCATGACTTTGAGCTAAACTGAAAAAACATAAAAGCTTAAAAGATTAAGGGCTTCAGAGCTTAAGAGCTTAAGAGAGTGATTACGTATTTCCTACCTCCTTTTATAGTCGCGAAACGGATTCAAAGTAACAGCTACTAGATGCTGTAGAATAGGAACGCCTCCCATAACTATAGCAACACGACGCTGCGAGTCGGCCGCCATCTGTGGGCTAAGCAAAAAGACTCTGCAGTTGAAAAAATATTACATCTCCTCGCTAAGTAGCGAAAAGAACAATCCGTAAAAGGATTTAAACATATTTTTCTTTAAGTTAATTTTAATAAAATATGCTTTTAAATATGAGGTAAGTAATTAAAGTTATTTCAAAAGACTTAAACATAAATAGACTAATAAGGAATATAATTTTTAACTAAAAGTAATTATCATTAAGTTTTTTAATTTTAATATATCTTTAACTCAAATGGCAGCATCAAAAGAGAAAATAGCACTAAACGCTATAATTCATTTAATTAATAACTTAAACTTTAAAGGTTATAAAGTGAATTTAAATTATATTTAAGTAGTGAATGAATTTAAATTTAAATTTGAGAATCAACACGGAAAGGGTATAAATTTTACAACAAGGCCCCCCACCGTGTTGATTCGACAAACACAAACGTCAGCAATTACAATATTAATTTTATTAGAAAAGTAATAAAAAAAATTCCTTGAATATTTAGTGACTTGATGAGAGATTCACATATGTCTTCTACAGAATATACTTCACACAAAGCTAGAAGGCTTGTCAATTATAAGATCAAGAGTCCACAAGTCCAACTCACAATCAAAAAAAAAGTAGCACTATCAATATTCTATACATATCTACTAAAAGAAAGAACAAGATATTAATACAGAGCAAATATGCACAGCATTTCAAGGAAACCTTTTTTTCCCCCATTCCCCATTGTCAAAATAAGAAAACGATGATATTCACAAATATATGAAACATTTACATAACATACACATAACCAATTACACGTAGCGCTACGAATTTCTCTCATACAAAAGTTAAACTAAACCATACATCACTACACAATGGAAAACGTAGGAAAAACCCACCAAGAAAATGCATACATATCCCTCTAAAAAAACATTTTTCAGTTTCAAAAAAAATTTAAATATATATTATACGTTCAAAAAAAAAATTTAAATTTACTCTATATACATTTACTTAATAAATACCTTATTTACAAATTTAGACATATCACCTTTAGTAAGGGGCTTTGTGAAGGGATCGGCAAAGTTATTTTTAGTATTTACATATTTTAAATCAAACCGTTCCTCAAATAGCCATTCACGGATGAAAAATAATTTTACATTAATATGTTTAGATTTGTTATTCTCTATAGGAGACCTCGTAAAATTAATAGCTGCTTGGTTATCAGCAAAAAGTATTGGTGGTTCATATGAAATAGCAATTAATTTAAAATCAATACAATCTCGTAATATATTATCAAACCACATTAATTCTTTAACCCCGTCACACATGGATACAAATTCACTTTCCATGGTTGAAAGGCAAACACTTTTTTGCTTAAAGGTTTTCCAAGAAATAGGGCTATTATCCAAAAATAAAATTTGTCCCCCCATTGATACGAAGTCATCTCTATTCATCGCGAAATCAGCGTCAGAGAAAGCAGTTAAACATGGATTAAAACAATTCAAATTTAATTTCAAATCTCGAGTACACGAAACATACCCAAGCAATTTAATTAACCCATTCCAATGATTAAACCCCGGTGAATTTTGAAATTGACTGAATATATTAACTGCGTAGGCAATATCAGGTCGTGTCCTGTTTGCAATGAAAGATAGACATCCTAAGATATTCCGATATGGAAATCTAGACATTTCATCAATTTCATTTTGATTAGTAGGACAATCTTTTTTCGAATACTTAATGCCTTTTACAATAGGTAATGAGCAGTAAGGAATATTATAAGATTTAAACCTGTCATACACTTCATTAATATATAATTCCTGAAAAATTTGTACTGAATCATTTTCATAATTAAATTCTACACCAAGTAATTTCTTGGTTTTACCTAAAATTTTATATCAAATTTACATTTTAATAAATTAAGAATTTTATCTATTTGAAATTGATTTTTACCAAACAAAACTAAATCATCTACATAAACTAATAAAACAATATAATTTTCAAAATAATATGAACAATTACACCAGTTAAATTTATTAAACCCTAAATCTAATAGTACTTTATTTAACTCATAATACCAGAGCCGGCCACTTTGATGAAGGCCATATAACGCTTTGTCTAGTTTACAAACAAGATTCCCCCCCCCTTTACAACATATCCTTTTGGCTGAGACATATAAATTTCTTCTTTTAAAGGTGCATAAAGATAAGCACATTTTATATCGCATTGAACATTATGCCATTTATAACATGAGACCAATAATGAAAAGAAAAAAGTATTACTGAGAAATTAACGACGGGTGAAAACGTCTCGTCATAAGTGTCCCCCTTTATCTGATGAAAGCCCTGGGCCACGAGCCTCGCTTTAAAGCGGGCAACGTTTCCTAGCTCATCTCTTTTAACGGCGTATACCCATCTATTTCCCAAAACTTTTTTCCCCTCCGGTAAATTAACCAGATGCCAAACTTTACGGGTTTTCATATTATTTATCTCATCATCCATGGCATTTTTCCATTCAACACATTCTGAAGATTTAACGGCCTGATTATATGTTTTAGGTATAGGGATAACTAGTCATGATTTTTTTATGAGTTAAACTTGAAGTTGGGTTATTCGAGTTTTGCTGATCAACTACCCCCTCGAACTTATTACTACTAGAGAAATCAAAAAAATTAGAGTCAAAAATTAAATTATTTTTATCACAATATTGCTTGACATCGTTCATTGATCTCAATCTAGTTTTAGTGTTGTCCGGGTAATAGAAGATGTCAACTCTGTCACTCATTTTTCTGGGAACGGGTTTTCTATTCCAAGTAATTGAAGAAAGAGGTTTAAGAGAAGATTTATCTACAGGAGTTTCATCGACGGGCTCGTCACTAGAATCATCGGGCTCACCTCCGAAAAGAATGTCAACAGGATCGGAAACTTGACAATCAACTGGACTTTCCGGAAGTAAGTCCAATTCCTCCAGTGAGGTGCCCATCACCGCTCCACTGCATTTACTAAATAGCTGATCAGAGAACTTTACGTTTATGGTTTCAACTATTTTATCCTCATCCTCCAACCAAATTTTATACCCCTTAGTCTTTAATGAATAACCTATTAGTACTCCCTTTTTAGCCTTAGGTTCAAGCTTATGGTCTCTATGCTGTTTTGGGATCCCAACATACGAAATTAATCCAAACGGCTTCAGGTGTCTTATGGATGGTTTAAACCCAGTATATAACTCAAAAGGAGTCTTAGTTTGTCCCCTATGGATTAAACGGTTCCAAGTGTACGCGAAATACAACATTGCATCGGGCCAGAAAGAAAAAGGCAAACCACTATCCGTGATAATAGCTCTAACACAATTTAAAGAAGTTTGATTAAACCGCTCACTTAACCCATTTTGCTCAGGTGTGAACGTGTTAGTTAACTCATGAACAACTCCATTTTTACTACAAAATGATTTGAAATTGTCATTTACAAATTCGGAACCATTGTCCGTACGAATAGCTTTCAATTTTTTATTCAAACTACGTTCTGCCCGTGCAATGTGTCTCTCGAATACACCAAAAACCTGAGACTTATCCTTTAAAGGATAAACAGCAACCCTTTTAGAAAATCCATCAATAATGGACAAAAAGAACCTTTCCCCATTTTTACCAGTTACCTTAATTGGGCCCCAGACGTCCATAAATACTTTCTCTAACGGTGATTTAACGCCATGAACATCGGATGATTTAAAAGACACACGGTTTTGTTTACTAATCCTACAAGGTTCACAAAAAAATTTCTTAAACTTAAGTTTAGGAAGGCCCCTCACCCCGTTCTTCTTGCTAGTATTTACAATAGTATCAGGACTTACATGCCCAAAACGAGCATGCCAATACCCAATTTCATTAACTTTTGCAAGAGAAACTGAAGGATTTTCTGGGTGCCCCCCATTCGCTTTACTCCCCTTTTTAACTTTAGAAACATTAGGATATAAATAGTAAACACCGTCTTTAATTTTAGCAGTAAAAATATGTCTTTTATCTCTACCGAACACCGACACTCGGCCCTTACCGCCAGTGTATGTGGCACCGTTCACATCTAATTTAGGACCCGATATTAAATTTTTCCGTAACTTTGGGGAATATAACACATCTTTTAAATACAATACATTTTTACCAAAATTCAACTTAACAGTTCCTTTAGCAGTAATAGGAAAACTAATACCATCGATCGCGACAAAAAGCTCCTCTCCCTCCACAGGAGTATAATGCTCAAAAAGATCTAAATTTCTTAGAAAATGATTTGAAGCAGCAGTATCAAAAATAAAGCTGTCATCATCACTTAAATTACTAAAGTTAGCTTGAGCTATGTAGTAGGAGGGGGGAGATTTGCATTTGTCACGACCGTTGGAGTTATACTTTAAATTTCTAGGTTTAAATTTAACATTACTATTCAAAAAACAGTTTTTCTTAAAGTGGCCAATACGGCCACACTTAAAACAATATTTAAAGGTTTTTTACCTTTGTGCTGGACGTTCTGTATCTGAACACTGTTATTGGCATCTTTCTTAATATCACCCTCACGAAGCTGTAGACGCGATTCCTCCGCTGTTAACTCGGACACAATATTCTGGAACTTGAACTGGTCGTTCTTCCAACGCAACAAATATTGCACTGCAGATTCAAACTTCGATGGTAGGTGTTGCAAGAGCTGGAAACAGCAGTACACATCCTCCATAGCATGACCAATTTCACGCAGCTGGTCCAGTATTCTTGATAACCGGGTTACGAAAGAATTCACCGTTTCCTTCTCAGACATTCTACAATTAATGAACTCTGTAAACAGTCCCATATGATGAGCTCTTGAGTCTTATATAAAGGTCTTCAAAATCTCCCAGGCATCAATAGCACAATCACAATTTTCAATAATGCTTCTGACTTCAGGCGATGTATTCAGATATATTGTTGATAATGCAACTCGACTACGAGATTTAAAATCCTCCACTTGTTTTGAAGTTATTCCGGCCTCAGCATCTTCAACAGGCAGTTTTTCTTTTTTACATATTATATTCCAGCAGTTTCTTTCAATTAAAATAAATTAATGTCCTTGACCCACGTAGTATAATTATTCATCCGTAATTTTTCAATCGTGGGGTTTAAACTTACTGCCATTTCAATTTCTTATCTTCAAACACTTAGAATGCCATAAAAACTATTATCAAAATTTTAATGCTATGAGCTGACAACGAGCCAAATTGCCCATAACCACTTGTTGTGAAAAAAACAATTTCCACATATATTAAGTTAGCAGAGTTAGCAGTGCAGTGAAATGATAGTTGCTCAGCTCTAAAAAGCTATAAAAAAGATAAATATATGTGGCATTCATTGAAGACAAAAGTTCAATTAAAACAGTTTATTAAAGTTGAAACAAAATGAGGAATAAATTAAATCAGCTGAAACAATTGTAGAATCTTGCTGACGAAAGGTTAAATACCCTTAAAATACTGCCATACTGAGTTCAAATAGAAAGCTACTTTTCATTGTGAAATAACTAGATACACTAAACGAACAAGTGACAAAAACGTAATTTACAATCATAATAAAACTAAACAGTTTATAGTTATATCGAAATACCAGCTCATGACTTTGAGCTAAACTGAAAAAACATAAAAGCTTAAAAGATTAAGGGCTTCAGAGCTTAAGAGCTTAAGAGAGTGATTACGTATTTCCTACCTCCTTTTATAGTCGCGAAACGAATTCAAAGTAACAGCTACTAGATGCTGTAGAATAGGAACGCCTCCCATAACTATAGCAACACGACGCTGCGAGTCGGCTGCCATCTGTGGGCTAAGCAAAAAGACTCTGCAGTTGAAAAAATATTACATCTCCTCGCTAAGTAGCGAAAAGAACAATCCGTAAAAGGATTTAAACATATTTTTCTTTAAGTTAATTTTAATAAAATATGCTTTTAAATATGAGGTAAGTAATTAAAGTTATTTCAAAAGACTTAAACATAAATAGACTAATAAGGAATATAATTTTTAACTAAAAGTAATTATCATTAAGTTTTTTAATTTTAATATATCTTTAACTCAAATGGCAGCATCAAAAGAGAAAATAGCACTAAACGCTATAATTCATTTAATTAATAACTTAAACTTTAAAGGTTATAAAGTGAATTTAAATTATATTTAAGTAGTGAATGAATTTAAATTTAAATTTGAGAATCAACACGGAAAGGGTATAAATTTTACAACAGAAGGTATACGTGCGCTGCGCGCACATATTCCTTCTCAAGACAAAATTTTATTCTTAAGAAAATTTATAAAATCATTTCTCATCGGGTAAAAATTCGGACCGGGTCCCCCTGCCTTCGGCACCGCAGTCCCGTTCGTGATGCGCGCGCACAACTTAAGGCAGGCCGCACACCAAAGTAACAAGCGCGACTTGGACGACATAAGAGACAAACCCTAGCATTGCCGCTAACTTTTACTTTACTGCATACGCACGCGAATTTGGAAAATGCCTACTCCTCAGAACCTTGGCGAAAAAACATAATCGGGCTTTGGCGAGCGCGAGTCATGATGATAGACTGTAGGGTTGCTCGCATGTCTGATGACAAGCGGAGGTCAGAATTCGTATTAGCAATAACAATAGAAATTTGTTCAATAATTTTAAATAAATTTTAGGTGCTTTTGTCTCCTGAATTAGATACTTTGAAGTATGATTTAAAACATTCATTTTGTAATTGAATAGCTATTTTTATTTTCTAAATAAGTTTCGAAACGTTCATGGCTAATTGGAAACATCCTACATGTAAACAAATTGTCGTGTTTATATTATGTCTAGATAAACTTGAAAAGAGATTGACGTATATTTATTTTATATTTTGCCTATGTATGAGTTATTATTTCACATATGCATTTAAGTGAATTAGTAATTAATAATGCTGGAATCCAAATGTTTATTTTGTGTGTGTGTGAAGAACTTATTGCAAGGTATGTTCACAACATTCAATGGTTTTATAATTATTAGTTTAATGTCTGTAAGTTGTATAAGTGCCTAGAATTAACATTTCTTTTATTTTTTTAATTAAAAGATAATATTTTGTACATTATTGCTATAACATTGAAATATTAGTATCTGATATTATATCCTGATGACTCATCTTATATCAGGTAATTTGTGTAGACATTTGAAAACAAATCTGACTTAAAATTATGATATAATTGTGATAATTCTCCTTTTAATTAGTATATTAGTTAGATCTTTATTTTATTAAATATCACCGTTTGAAATGAAATTGGTCGAACTGATGATAACATGTAATTATCAGTTCAATCATTTTTATAATGATAATAGCGATGAATATATTTATTACACACTACATTTTGAATATTATAGTGAGATATATTTACATAGAATAGATTGCATTATGTAAACTGCTGATTAAGTAGTACACATACATTCTGAGTGAAGTTAATTTGAATTTATAAAAACAAGAATTAATTTTTGTTAATTGTGAATAATAATACAGTTTATGCAGAGGTTAATCCAGAACAAATTTAGTACCCCATTGAGGTACCTTCACAAAGTCAACTTTTGGCTATGAGGTACCTTCACAAAGTCAACTTTTGGCTATGAGGTACCTTCACAAAGTCAACTTTTGGCAATGAGGTACCTTCACAAAATCAATTTTCAGCAAAAAGACACCTTCACAAAATCAGCTTTCAGCAAAGCAGCACCTTCACAAAGTCAGTTCTCAGCAATATTTTTATAAGCTTCGCTGCATCAAACATATAAAAATACCCTCAGTTTGGATATTTACTGGAGAAAATGGTAAATATCTAAGTAAACACCTTCTTATCTCACGCATAAGAAATAACTGGCCAACATATATATTTATTTTACAACTGTTCCATTTTATTTTTTAAATGTATTTTAAAAAATTCTTTGTCTTTGCGCATTTTGGTTAATTGTTCTGAAGCATTATTTTCACAAACTTACTTGATTTTTTCACAAATTATTTTATAAATTCACAAATGGGGTACCATTTTTAAAAAGCTGGATTAAACCCTGTTATGGTATGACTTAGCGTGTTTTTAATAAATCAATAATTTGGCACAATTTTGCTATTATCCTTGGAATTTACAAAGCTTTAGGAAAGGAAAGTTTATCAAAGAATGCCATGCATACTCAAAATGGAGAAAATGAAATTGCATCAAAATACATTTAAAAAAAAAAATTAAATGCAAAAAATGTATAAAGTACAATTTAAAAAAAAAAAAAAAAAAAAAAAAAAAAACAGTTGAAAAGCTCAAAATTATAAATAATCACAGTTTAAAGAAGATCGAAGAGAAATGAAGGAACAGTGTTTCTTGGAAAGTTCTCTAGTTATGAAGTTCATCCTATGCCAGCTGGACCATAGCTTCAGTGCACAAAATTGATTTTGTGCCTGTAGACGTGGGCTTGCTAGCGATTTTTATTAATATCGACATCAGATAGAAGAAGAAAGAGGAGGATAAGCTTGTTGATGACACGGTTCCTTGTGACATGCTGTAAATAAATCTAAAAATAGATCAGCATTGAAATATGACATTTGATTTTCTTGTATCCTTTTCAGTTGTTTGCCATTCGAACTTTTGTATGTTTTTTAATTTTATCGTGTTTGTTTATAAAAATTTTGTTATAGTTCATTTATTTTATTTATTTATTTATTATTATTATTATTATTATTATTATTTTTTTTGTAGCTAGGGTAAGTGCACCAGTGATTGACACTTTTAGAGCAATCTCTGATGTTTTTAATGCTTTAGTCATCAGAAATCGTGTAAGTTAGTACTCATTGCATGAAAGACATTCAGAACCACATATATGTTAAAATATATACATTTTATAACAATTATTTTTTTTATGAATTTTTATTTGACACTCACTCAATGTTCCAGTAATTGACACTGCCAGTTTTTCATTTTATCAGTAATTGGAACCCTATGTTTCATTGTTTGACACTGCCAGTTATTCATTTTATCAGTTATTAGCACCCTATGCTCCAGTGTTTGACAAAAAATGTTAAAATTCTTATACGTAAAATATGATTTTATTATTTTTCTTATTTATTAATTATTTCGGGATAGATGTCAATTAGTGGAGCATGCCAATCACTGGAGCACCTACCCTATAGCTTTATCTGATGAATTTGAAATAAGCAATTTCAGTGTATAAATCTACAGTTCCAAAAAATTGCACATTATCCTTAAATATTAAAATATGTATTTATATAGTTACTGTTTAAAAAAGACTGAAGAAGAAAAGAAAGAGCAGTTTTCCTCAGAAAGTTCTCCATTTGTGAAGTCTTTGCATCCTACGCCAGCTGGAACATATCTATAGTGCACAAAATTGTTTTCGTGCCTGTAGATGTGGGCTTGCTAGCTCATTTAATTAACACTGATGTCAGATGGAAGAAAAGGGAGGAAAAGCTTATTGAAGAAAGAAAGTTCATCATGACATGCAGTAAATAAATCTTTTCTTAAAATAGATAAACATTTATCATTTAATTTTCTTGCATTCTTTTGAATTGTTCGCCATTTGAACTTTTGTATGTTTTTTAATTTTATGGTGTTATTTATTTTGCTATTACTTAATTTTTATGGTAATATTCAATTGTTTCATTAAAATCGAACATAGTTTGATCAATTAGCAACAATTCAGCTTTAGTCCAAAGAAAAAACACATTTTTCATTAATTGGCAACTTTTCGCTTACACTCCCTGACTCAGAATTTTACATATTACATATAAATTTAATAAGATAAAATTTTTAAAAATGCTCCATGCAAAATAATTTTTAATTCTTCTGCTGAGATCTTAATCATGAGAGACTTGGAGATTTAATCACCACACACCCAAAATTTTACAAATTTCATGAAAACTTTTAAGTTATACTTCATTTTTAACAAATTGTTTTTGAAGACTTAGCCTCATCTAGTAAATTTTAAAATTACAATTTAAGTATAAGTTTATTATTACCGCCAAGAGAGAAAGAAAAAAAAGCATAGCATCCTAAAATGTTTAAAAAGTGAAATATTTGTGGCTGCAGCTATGGGTCTGCTAGCGTATTTTACAAATATCATGAAACAGAAGAAAACAGAAGAGAAAATAAGAAAGAACTGGCGTTTTAAAGTAATAAGTACACAACTTTGAATAAACACCATAAGATGCTATAAATTCACAATAATTGTTTTGGATCGAAAGAATACATGACCCTTCATCAGGCGAACAAAGGAAGCACGAGTGCTGCAAGCAAAGTGGCAACACACGCTGCCGCTTTGATATCAGCATTTGTGCTTACCGACAGTGACACGATCTAATTAAAGAGACAGAAGAAAACACCCACTACCGATGGCATGGACCACGAGGAAGTAAGCTGATGAAGGAGGAAACCCCCTCACAAAAGCAACTATTCAGACTTCCATAAAGCTGTAATGTAAGATTTTATTCTTTACAAAAATTTTCAGCAAATCGCTAAAATTGATGCCAAGATCAACATTTGCTTCGGCTACAAACTTAGCAGCCTGACGAGATTAGTAATCGAATTTGGTGACAAATATTGCTTCAGGAGAGCCAGAATTTGTAAACCTTTTCTCAATTTTAACAGAATTATTTGTTTTGGTAAAATGTATTATTTCTCACCACTAATTTTTACCTACAAGAATAAAAGTAGGCAATTTATACTGAAATGATTTTCATTGAACAGTAAGCTGTGTTTAATATTTAAACTTAAAAACTTGTTCACATACCATAAAATTAATAAAACCACTACCAGTTTCAAAAGGACGTGGTCTTTCTTCTTCAGGTGCAAAGCACTTGCTATTACCTTGGAGAAAAAAGCAAGACTAGTGGTTTTTGTACCTGAAGAAGAAGAAAGGCCATGTCTTTTCGAAACTGGTAATGCTTTCATAATTTTATGGTGTATGAAAAAGTTTTTTAAATTTAAATATTCATTGTGCACCAGTTTTTTTTATTTTTGTACTGTCTAAGCTGAGTATTTGCCAATGGTATTTTCTGTAATAAGCCATAGAAAATTTCTGAAAAATTTACAATTGGTGGTATATATAATCTTATCATCAGGACTGAGTTGTGGTTGGAGTAGCTTTTTTTTTTTTTTTTTTGCTTGTTTTCAGGAATGTTCGTGGACTAGAACCTGCCTGTTTATTTACAAATCAATTACCTCACACAAAAATATCAATGTTTCCATAACCATATGTGTATTCCAATAGATGTATAAGGAAGTCGTGGTGTCCACGTCAGATTCTTTTTTTTTTTTTTTTTTTTTAATGCTAGCTAAGCAAGCATACATGTATGGTACCGTGACCACTGCTATACAGATTTTCATCCAAAATGTGTAAGTTGTATCCAGTGATGTTTTTTTCTCTTTTGGTTTTAATGGTTGCAAAGTGAGTTCACATGCATGGAAGTGATCGCTACTATACAGATTTCTATGCATAGTGAAATAGCTCAATTTTAAATATTTGTTTTATTAATCTTAAAAATAGGCTTCCATATTAAGGAAGTATTGATAAAAAATATGTACAACTGTATTAAAATATAGCTATAATTTATTAAAATGTATGAATGTGTAACATCGTTAAGGCAATTAATTCGTCATTTAATAAAGATTTTCTTTTTCAAGTTTAAATTATTAATATAAATATGGCTGCAATATTGACAAGTAAGTTATACTAGGGTGCCTTGATAGAAAAAATGACAACATACGAAGGACTGTCATTGGCCAAAATTTCTATTTTACCAAATCTATGAAAAAAAAAAAAAAAAAAAAATGATCAGGTGTACTTTGAAAATTAAGTGAATGACAGTAAATTTTACTCTTCAAATTTTTTTTTTGTAATAGGAAAATGTATTATTACTAAGTACAAAACTTTGAATAAACACCATAGAAGCAAACACTCGCAACAATTGTTTCAGGTAAAAAAAACAAACCCTTCATCAGGCAAAAAAAAGTACACACGAGTGCTGTAAAAGAAGCGACAACACACTGTTGCAGGTTGCACTGTGTTGCTGCTTTGTTACAGCACTTGTGCCTACTTTATTCCCTTGATGAAGGGCTAGGTTTTCTTTTGACCCGAAACAACTGTTGGAAGTTCTTGCTTTTATGGTGTTTATTCAAAGTTTTGTAATTATTACTTTTAAATGCCAGTTCTTTGATGCTCTTTTATAATGTACTAGCAGGCTTTGCCTGCTTCGCTGGTCATTATATTGAAATTAATTTCAAAACGCTATACCATTAATAATTTTAAAAAATCATTGAAATCAGTCAAAATCTAAGTTAAAGTTCTCGCTACCTTCGGTAAAGGTTTTTCCACTTTCCACACTTCACAAAATCCCTTTATAGTACATGTTGCATACACATACCTAACCAACACATTAAAAATCAGGATCCTGAGATTATTTGAAGCAGCACTACATTTTAAAATGTGTTTTTACCCCCTCCCCACTCTTAAATGGAAGAAGGAGGAGGGAATTTTGCTAAATAATTTTATATTATGAGTTCGATATATATAACTGACCCACACATCGAAAATCTCCTTCTTAAGATAATTTACTGCAGAGTTACGCATGAAGAGTTACTGCAGAGTTTACCCCCACCCCTAAGGGGCGGTAGTGTGGAATTTCACAAAATCACTTTGTAGTGTGTGTGGAATATGCATATGCAGTCCACACATCAAAAATTGCCATTCTAAGATTATTTGAAACAGAGTTACGCATGCAAACATGTTTTTTAATCTCCTCCCCCCCCCCAACCCTCAAGAGGGGAGATGGCACGGAATTTCAAATAATCTCTTTGTAGTTTGTGTGTGTTGAATACACATAACCAATCGACATATCAAAAAATCACTTTCATGAGATAATTTCATAGCTGCTGTTTTTAATCTTTTAAATCAAAATTCACATTGGTATTTTTAAATGGAATATGATATATATATTTTCGACGATTAGTATTACTAAAATCAGCTATAAAATTTTTCCAGTCTGAAGTCCCCGCCAAAAACAGTAGACTTGGTATCTATGTACTTTGGAGCAGTTACACTTTAAAAGGTGCTTTTGCCCCCTACTCAACACCCTTAAAGGGAGGAAAGGAGAAATTTCACAAAATACTTTCACAGTGTGTGTTGGAAACTCATAACCAGCCCGCACATAAAAAATCACCTAAGATAGTTCGGAGCAGATTTGCACTTGGAAATATGTTTTCTCCTCTCCAACCCCCAAGGGGGATAATGTGGAATTTTACAAAATCTCTTTGTAGTATATGTCTTGAGAACACATAGTCAATCGACATGTTAAAAAATCACTACCCTGAGATAATTTGGAGCGGAGTTACTCTTATAAACATATTTTTGCCTCCCTATCCACCTGCAAAGGAGGGAGGAAGAAATTGCGTACAAATCCCTTTACAGTGCGTGTTGGGAAGGCATAAACAACCGACACATAAAATTAATCTTGCTGAGATAATTTGAAGCAAAGTTATGCTTGGAAACAGGTTTATTGCCCCCCTCCCCCCCCCCCAATTGGGAACTTTCGCAAAATCCCATTACAATAGGTGTCAGGCACACATAAATAAGCCACACACTAAATTTGTGATTCTATATATTTCCCCAGGCAAATTTAGTGCTAAAAGGGGGACTTGAATTTGCCCCCTCGTATCTTCTCCCCAAAATCGAAAATTGCAGAAAACCAATAATGATTTTTTGGAAATATCCTCAAGTTGACTCTTAGTGGTTTTCTATATCTTTGTGCTATTATTGGTAGAGTTTAACCCTCGCTTTCCCAAGATGGGTTAAACTTCGACCCCATTTTGAAGTGAAATTTAGTTAAGCCCGCCTCATTCAAGAAGTGCGCTAATTCATCAGGAGATAGCAAACAAGCAAACATAACCAGTGGAATGTTGCAACTTCTAAATTGTACAAAAAGGTTCTGTGCTGGTGATTTTCGCCAAACATGCTAAGCGGCACCTGAAAGCGATTTTTCTGCAGTAACGCCTTGATGTTGGGAAAGCGAGGCTTAATTAAAAAATGCGTATTTTCTAAATTTGCCTCGAAAAATCATTTTTACCAACATAACTAAAAATTTCTCAATAATAAAAATTTAATTTTCAAATATAATATTTTTTTTTTGTTCACATTCAAGTTGTAACAATATAAAAGGCTACAAAAAAGGCCTCTGAATGGAGAATTGTTTGCATGAAATTTTAAAAATGAAAGGTTATATATATATATACTAGCAGGCTTTGCCCACTTTGCTGGTCACTATATTTAAAGGAAACTCTTTTCTATATAGCTTTATTAAAAAAAGAAAAAAAAAAATACTGAAATCGCTCAAAAGCTCACTTTGAGTTCCCGCTGCCTTTGGCATCGAACTGTTCATCCTTACAGTCTCCGGTGCCTGTCCCTATTGCCTGCGACAATAGCTTACCCGTGGGCTTCCATTTGGGTGCTTATCATATATGACAGTTTCGATACAGACAGTATCGAAAAGTTTGAAGTAGCTTTTTTATATTTGAATATCAATTACATAAGAACAACATTATGCGTGATGTACATAATATTTGCTTTCAAGTTATTTCCTATATTTATTTGATTTAATCGATCAACCATAAAATGACAGCAATTTCAAGCCAAATTTAATATTACAATATGCTATGATCGGCTACGTCTATCGCATGAGACAATTATTATTATTATTATTTTGTGGTTATATATACTTCATTCTTAGTTAATAGTAGTTGGTATATAGAAAAATAAATTAATATGTAAACCTCAACATGGTACAAACTTAATATAGCTCCCCTTGACGTTATTTCAATTTTGTCGCCGTTTTAGACCAAAATATAATTTATGCGATTATTGTTCCTATATCTTTCTATCTCTTTCTCTTTTTCAATACTTTATAATTTAGTTATATTTTTGATGAGCTACTTGGCTTTAAGTGGCTGTCCTAGGCGAAATATGTCCGATCTACTTCAGCATCAAAATTTAAAAATTTGTCCAGTATTATCAATAAGTAAATACCTTTAATATAATGCTGAATTGTCTTTTATGCCTAGCGTAATTCATCCGTGCAATATATATACATATAAAGTTGAGGTATATAAAAAATACTATGAAATAAAATTCAGATCATATTACTATTAATATTTTATTTTAATTATAAAGGCGTTATTTTCTCATTCACCAATTTAACATTTAGTAATTTTTTTTTTTTTTCGCGTGAAAGTACATTTCATTTTATGTTGAAAAAAAATAAATAAAATAAATAAATAAAAATACCTCGTAAACTTTTTTGGCAACAATTAAAAATTTAAATGGCTTATATTAAGGTAATTACCAGTTTATTATTTTCATATTTTAATTAATTTTAAAAAATCTAATCAAATAGTAGCATATGTCCTATTTCAGATTATTATCTATCTCGGTACCAAATTTTATCCAGATCCGTTTAACCGTTGTGACGTGTTTGAATAACAAACATCCATACATCCAACGGACAACTCATGCCATCTAGGTAGAAAAGTTGTTGAAAGAGTTGGTTAAAAATTAATTAAGAAAGAACTAATTAAGTTACAACTTTCATTAATAGATAAAAACCTATTCACAGACCTACCGAATGTACATACAAAATTTCATTAAAATAGGTTAAGCCGTTTTGGAGGGTAACAAACACTGTGACACGAGAATTTTATATATTAGATATATATATATTAAGATTATATAAATACTTTTAAATGTTTGGACATAGTTCATTTTTACTAAAGCAAGATTATTACTGAAATAAATTGAGTTAAAAATCATTTACATAAAAATAATTAGAAATTTCATTCAAAGGAAGAGATTATAATACATGCAATTAATCATATTATCAATGTAATCAATCTATACCTGCACAAACATTTGAATTAGTTAAATTTTTAGAAAGTGAGCCTTATTTATTTATTAATCTAAATAAGTAAATAGAAGAAAATCAATGTGTTGCTATTTTAAAAATTAATCAATAAATAAAACTGTGCATGCTATACTTAATTTCAGAGTTAGGCAAAGAAAAAAAACTCTGCATTAATCAAAATTAATATTACCTAACAAACATTTTACTTAATTACTTATGTTAGTAATTACTTAAGTACATCATTACTTTACCAAGGATTACAATTTTTTCCCCTTTACGAAAATGAGACAGAAAGAAAGAATACTTCAGAAGAAATATGTAAAAGTATAAATTAATTTATTTGAATAAAAATAATTTATATTGAATAACGAAAAATATTGAATGATAAAGTTAATAAATTAGTGGAGAAATTTATTATGATACGTTTACATAATGGTAAAAAAAGTTATCTGTAATAAATTTGTATTTTTATTTAGCACATTTTAAACACAAAAGAAAAAAAAAATGTCTTCTGTAAAATAATCGCTTTTCATTCAATTAAATGTGAGGAAAATTATTTTTTTTTATTAAACAAAATGTTTTATTTTTATACTATGATACGAATGCAAGCACGTACGGTGGATGTCAATCGATGATTCATTCATTCTTGATTCATTCTGACAGGTTTGATTCAATCAATGATTAGTTTCCACATTTTCATATTTTTCCCTTAAAATATGTTGTGCGCCAAGAATTTTCTCGCCAAGGTTCTGAGGAGTAGGCATTTTCCAAATTCGCCATACGCACACTAGAGAGACAAGCGTCATGTCTTATCAGTCGAGCGTGTGTCTCCCGTTTGTCGCTCGAATCGCGCATGCTACAACTTTTCGCACTTGTCGCTCATGTTGCAACATGGCGGCGATAGAGATTTGACAACTGTGATAAATTTAAATAACACTGGGCTCAACGCAGTCGCTTTTTTCAATACTAATAACTTTAGCAGAAATATTTAGTAATCCTTTGCAATATTTTTCTTCGATTGCATATTACGAAGATTGCTTTGCATAAATAATAGTATTAAAACAAAAGTGACTACGCTGAGTCCTACAATGACAATACCAAATTCAAGTCCGTGTAATATACAGCAAACAATCAATTTAAGTTCAGATAGAAAGGGAAAACATATTAAAAAAAAAAAAAAAAAAAAAAAATACGGATGAAAACAAATTATAGGGTAACAATTTTATGCAATAACCCCCATTATATATGAAAATATCGCTCTTGAATTTCATCCGCTTGACAGTTTCCGATAAAAGAAACAGAACAAGTTTACTAGCAAGGGGTGCGTGACTTAGGGGTAAAGGGTTGAACTCGTGTCACAATGGTACATGGTTCGACTCTCGCCGGAGAATTTTTTCTTTAAGTAGAAAAATAATTTAAGAAAGAGGAAAATGATTAAATTCTATTATTATTATTATTTATTTTTTTTTTTTTAATAGATATATTCTATAGGAAAACAATAAAGGGAAAAATAGAGAAAAATTATTCATTTAAAGGAAAGAAGATCAAATATAGGAATTTAGTACAATGTTAATAACATCTTGGGAAATTATTGGTTTTTTGCATCATTTTGCAATTTTTTTATTAAAAACTGTTCAGATTTAAAAGCAACTTTTTCAACTGGAAACTATTAATTTAAAATTTAACAATAAAGAAAAAAAAAATATGTATATAAGGTGCAATGTAAAATTATTTTTCTTAAATTATTCATTTATTTAAATTATAAAGAAAAATAAATAAATAAAAACACTTTTTTTAGCTGGAAAAAAATAATAATAGTAATAATTTTATAGAATATTTGTTTGCATATCAATAATAACTTAATTAAAGCAGACAAGCTTTGTTTTCTGCTAGAAACAGGATATAAAACATTAAATAAAAATTTAAATAAAACATTAACAAAATAAAGGAATAAATAAATAAATGAAATATAAAAATTATTTTCCCCAAAATTATTCATTTATTTAAATGAAAAAGTAAAATAATAATTTTTTTAAGTTAAAGTACTTTAATAATTCAACAACGAAAAATTAGTTTTTAAATTTAATAATTATTTTCTCTTAAATTATTCTTTTATTTTTATTTTAAAAAATTAAATATTTTTTAAATAAGAAAAATTAACTTTTATTTTATTCATTCATTTAAATGGATATAAATTAAAAAAAATATATAAATAATAATAATAATAAAAATTGAATAAATAAATAGATAAATAAATAAATAAAATATAAATAAAAACTGCGATATAAAAATTATTTAAATTATTTATTTATTTAATAATAAAGTTTGTTTTTTTTTTTTTTTTGTCAGGTTGAAATAAAATTTTTTAATAATTTAATAGACTATTTATTTTTACACAACAATAGTAACACAATAAAAGCAAACGATCAGCTTTTTCTACTAGAAGATGTTTATCAAATGTTAATTATAAATTTAAATAAAACATTAACCCCCCCCCCTTTCCCCCACAAAAATATGAAAATTAAGTGTTTTTAGTTAGAATATAATTTTTGATAATTTTTAACAAACGAAAAAAAAAAAAATTATTTTTAAATTTAATAATTATTTTCTCCTTAATTACTCTTATCTTATTTTTTTTTCTGTTTTACTTGAAATTATAATAGATTTAGAAATTATAATCTCCTTATATTATAATAAATAAAACCTGAAATCTCAAAAGTCAACAAGCACACGTGATCAAAAACGTTTCCTTCGCAGGATGTGTCTGTCGCTTCGGTGTGAGTGTGAAACTCGAGTCGCTTGTGCGGCGTCTCCAATTCAAGAGACGTATTGCGTATGCCGCTGTCGCTTGCCTCTTTGGTGTGCGACAGGCCTAAGGGATACACACGCTGCGCGCACGTATTCCTTCCCTGATCCTTCGTGCCTGAAAAAAAAATTCTGATCGGGTAAAAACTCCCACAGGGTCCCCACTGCCTCCAGCAGCGCAGACCCATATGCGCTCTGCGTGCGCACGTGTGAAGGTATACATGCGCTGCGCGCACATATTCCTTCTCAAGTCTAAATTTTACTCTTATGAAAATTTAAAAAATCATTTCTCATCGGGTAAAAATTCGCACCGGGTCCCCACTGCCTTCGGCAGCGCAGTCCCGTGCGCGCTGCGCGCGCGTATTCCTTCCCTGATCCTTAGGACCAGAAAACTTTCTATAATATAAAAGAACTTTAAATATCTTTCGAATGATGTTTAAAAAAAATTAATCATAATTAGAAATTGAAATATTGAAATTTGAAAATATTACAGCGTCATAAAAGAGAACTGATTCAGGACACCTCAAAACGCGTAAATCTGATGAAAATTTTCGATAATTTAAAAGAACTTTAAAATATCTTTCAAATGACGTATTAAAAATAATTTAATCATAATAAGAAATTGAAATATTGAAATCTGAAAATATTACAGCGCCATCTGGCGGTAGAAATTTCTGTATTCCACTGTTCGATTCCAATTCAACAAAGCTTTCTAATGATGTATTACTTATGAAATTATTTTAATTAGTAGCTGAGATACAAAGAAAACTGATTCAGGACACCTCAAAACATGTAAGTCTGGTGAAAACGTTCGATAATTTTAAAGAACTTTAAAATATCTTTCGAATGATGTATTAAAAATAATTTAATCATAATAAGAAATTGAAATTTGAAAATATTACAGCGCCATCTGGCGGTAGAAATTTCTGTAATCTACTTTTCGATTCCAAATCAACAAAGCTTTCTAATGATGTATTACTTAAGAAATTATTTTAATTAGTAGCTGAGATACAAAAGAAAACTGATTCAGGAGACCTCAAAACGTGTAAATCGGGTGAAATCTCGCGCGGTATATACCTATTTCTTTCCCACCCTTTCAGCCCCTCCTATTTAACCTACGTATACCAATTTCGAACGGTCTAACTCAATTAGCTGAGATGCAAAAGAAAACCTTATCAGGACACCTCAAAACATATAAATAAGGTGAAAACTTTCGATAATATAAAAGAACATTAAAATATCTTTCAAATGATGCATTAAAAATAATTTAATCATTAGAAGAAATTGAAATTTTAAAATATTTAAGCGCCATCTTGCGGTAGAAATTTCTGTAATGTACAGTTCGATTCCAAATCAACAAAGTTTTCTAATGATGTATTACTTATGAAATTATTTTAATTAGTAGCTGAGATACAAAAGAAAACTGATGCGGGTCACCTCAAAACGTGTAAATCTGGTTAAAACTTTCGATAATATAAAATAACTTTAAAATATCTTTCGAATGATGTATTAAAAATAATTTAATCACAATTAGAAATTGAAATACGCGTATTAGAATAAAATTTAATTTGCAATTAAAATGTAAACCTTTTGTTTATTGACGAAAATCGATGAAATTTGAACTGCAAGTTTATTTTGTGGTGTTAAGATTGTATACCAAGTGTCCTGTGCGAATTCTAAAAATTCAAGAAAATAGAAATTTGCAATTTTTTATCCCACTTAAAATACATCTGATTATCAACGGCAGGTGTTTTTTTTTTCGTTTCCGAGCAAACATCTCTCTTCCTTGAAGTGGTTCCCATGGTAACGAAAAGCGGCAGTGAACACATTATACAATCTCATTTAAGGAAGGTCGCCTTATTCAAATGATGCTTTAATGCCTAAAATTAAAAAAATTATAACTCATTCAGTTTTTGAAATTTTTTCTCACTCTTTTGGAAATTGAATTATGGAAGCAAGATCTATATACAAAAAAAAAAAAAAAAAAAAAAAAAAAAATTATCTCTAAACGCTTTTGAGTTATAAAATGTTTTGTGAAAAAATCGATGTTTCGTAAAATCTAAAAATATGGATCGCCAATCCGTATTTTGTAAAATGTTTATATGGTCCGAAAGAGGATTAAATGACCTTTCCTTATATACCAGTTGTTAAGAAATGGAAGTTACTCGGTCGTACAGGGCGTTTCAAAAAAGACGATCGCGAAAAAGAGAAATTTTCGACCCTTTTTAAAACTTTTTTAAAAAATATAAAAAATCCGTACTTAAAAAAAAAAAAAATTGTACCGTAAGAATCGGTAATAAATGCTCTTTCTCGTGGTACAGGTGTATTTTCGATATTTCCAACAGATCGGCAGCGATCGCTTTATAAAAACCCACGAAATATCCTCTTTCTCCTTCTTCTTTTGAGGTAAGCGGTCCCGGTCGAAAATGGTGATCGTGTGCCATTTTGAATCGTTTTTTCGTTAGACATGGGTCGACATTTTAATTAATATCTCTGCTAATTAGAGTCGAATCGTTTAGCAAATTAGATAACGTACATCTGCGATAAATTCTCAGTCCGACGGTACCTGTTCGAAGTCCGTGCGACCATTAGCGGCGGAGCCTTAGCTGTTTCAAGCCGTTTCTCACAGACACACACACACACACATACAGAGACTCAAGTGTACTGATTTTAATAATATAAGAGATAGGATATATGCTAATAAAGCTTTTACACATTCATTTATAATGAAGTAATTTCATATATTGTGGTGAATATAGGCTTTCACTAGTTTATATCTTGGTACAAAAATCCATTGAATTTGCTTGTCTATATTTTAAGCAAATTTACTTGTCCTCAATTCCAGGTAACTATAAAATTTAATGAACAATTTATAAATTTTTCAAGATGTTTGTATGAGTCTTTAGACCAAGAAATCAGTGGGGGCTCCCAAATGGATTTGTGCTTCCCCTCAGTAGTAAGGTTAATCGGGCCCTGCTTCTTTAACAAAAATGCTGAACTTTTACAAGATAATTCTATATAAACAAAAGTTCATTATTACAGACGCACAGAAAGCACAAAGACAGACAGAAAGTCAAATCGAAAATATTAGCACTCATCAAACAATATAGGACGGTATTTAAAATGGTTATTACTACTAAAAATGTACGTTCAACCATTTCCTCTTATGTACCGTAATGTATACGAATCTTTCATGTGATCCGGTAAACAAAATTTTAATGGTAATCCAACCATATTCTATAGAAAAAAGGCTTTTGTACATGCTAAAAGCGATGCTACTTTCATTCAGTGCAGTGGAGAAAAGAAAAAGGAGTTTAGAGAAAAAGTTGCAGCGGCAGGATTTTTATAGACTTCATAACACCTAAACTCTACAGACCATAGGGCACAAAGCCTTATACACAGTAATGTATCTAATTTATTTTGTTTGAACATGTGGCAAACTAGCAGTGACATGCATACTATTTTGAATAGGAAACCATTTAATATTACTTGAAATAAAATATATTAATTTCGAGACATGCTAAAAATATACGCGGAAAATCAGATCGCGAACAGACAGACTGATAAGCGATTAAATTGAAGTTACAGACATTTTTTAACAAAATAAAATGTTATGTGATATACCAGCCTGCAAAATTATGTGAAATAAATGTCTGAAGAAATATTTTATCATTTTCCTTTTTCGTTGATTAACGATGAAACCAGAAAAAGGTTCGGGAAGACACGGCCCGGAAAAAAAATCATTCAGGCCCGGCCCGGCCCGAGTATACACAAAAAAATTGAGCCCGAGAACAGATTGAAAAATTCGGTCCGAACCAACACTCTCTTGTCGAGCCGGTGTTGCCCGAACCCGGTCCGTGCAGACCTCTAGCTCACACTACTGATCGCAGAGCTACAAAACATGACAAAGGGATGCCTGTGGACTGGGACCCTACAGGTGTGCATTTCATCCAGATTTTTTTCAAATTTGTATTTTTTAATATATATATATATATGTAATGGATTAATTACTGTATAAGAGAGAGATGACAGGCGTAGCACACAAGGACGACTAGAATTTCGTTCAGGAAATATTTTTACATTATTATTGCTTCATTAGCAGGCTTCGCCCACTTCGCTGGTCACTATTTTAAAATGAATCACAATAATTAATGAATTCTTAAAATTGCTTTAATTTTTATCATGTGATAAAAAAAGAGAAAAAAAAATTCTGATCGGGAAAAATGTCGCACCGGGTCCCCACTGCCTTCGGCAGCTTACACCCGTATGCTGCGCTCACGAATTCCTTCACCATCCTTATGACTTCTCAAAATTCCATGTTATTACTCATAAACTTTCATTCTTAAGAAAAGGAATTTTTAAAAATATCATTTAGCATCGGGTAAAAACTCACTCCGTGACCCCACTGCCTTCGGCAGCGCAGACCCATGAGCGCGCACGTGTGAGGAGCAGACCCATGAGCGCGCACGTGCACTGTGCACGCATATTCCTTCTCAACTCAAACTTTTATTATTAAGAAAAAAAAAAAAAAAAGAATCTTTTATCATCGGGTAAAAACTCGCACCGGGTCCCAAACCCATGCGCGCGCATGTGTTAAGATATACGTGCGGTGCGCGCACATATTTCTTCTGAAATCAAACTTTTATTCTTAAGAAAAGAAAATTAAAAAAATTATTTCTCATCAGTTAAAAAGTCGGACCGGGTCCCCACTGCCTTCGGTAGCGCAGTCCCTTGCGAGCTGCGCACGCTTATTCCTTCCCCACCCTTCTAGCCCCTCCTAATTAACCTGCATATACCAATTTTGAACGGTCTAACTCAATTAGCTGAGATGCAAAAGAAAATCTAATCAGGACACCTTAAAACTTGTAAATCAGGTGAAATCTCGAATTCCACTTTCGATAATATAAAAGAACTTTAAAATATGTATCGAATGATGTATTAGAAATAATTTAATCATAATTAGAATTTGAAATATTGAAATTTAAAAATATTACAGCGCCATCTGGCCGTAGAAATTTCTGTAATCAATTGTTCCATTCCAGATCAAGAAAGCTTTCAAATGATGGATTACTTTTGAAATTATTTTAATTAGTAGCTGAGATACGAAAGAAAACATAATCAGGACACCTCGAAACGTGTAAATCGGGGGAAATCTCGAATTCCACTTTCGATAATATAAAAGTACTTTAAAATATTTTTCGAATGATGTATTAAAAATAATTTAATTAGAATTTCAAATATTGAAATTTTAAAATATTACACCGCCATCTTCCGGTAGAAATTTCTGTAATCTACTGTTCAATTCCAAATGAAGAAAGCTTTCAAATGATGTATTACTTATGAAATCATTTTAATTAGTAGCTGAGATACAAAAGAAAACCGATTCAGGACACCTCAAAACGTGTAAATCGGATGAAATATCGAATTCCACTTTCGATAATACAAAAATACCAATTTTGAACGGTCTAACTCAATTAGCTGAGATGCAAAAGAAAACCTAATCAGGACACCTCAAAACATATAAATAAGGTGAAAACTTTCGATAATATAAAAGAACATTAAAATATCTTTCGAATGATGTATTAAAAATAATTTAATCATAATTAGAATTTGAAATTTTAAAATATTACAGCGCCATCTGGCGGTAGAAATTTCTCTAATCCTCTGTTCGATTCCAAATCAATAAAGCTTTCCAATGATGTATTACTTATGAAATTATTTTAATTAGTAGCTGAGATACAAAAGAAAACCTAATCAGGACATTCTAAAACATGTAAATCACGTAAAATATCTAATTCCATTATCTACGTTCGTTGGTTAATGGAAGTAAAAAGAAAAATAAATATTTTTTAGGTCCCCAAAACCTTTATATACCATGATAGTCGGGTAATGGAAGTGAAAAGAAAAAGTATTTTTTTAGTACCTTCAAATGTATTTCGTTGCTATGGGAAAAATTTAAATGTATTTCGTTGCTATGGGAAAAATTTAAATGTATTTCGTCTATTGAAAGGTAGATTACGTGTTAGAATAAAATTTAATTTGCAATAAAAATGTAACTGCTTTGTTTATTACTTAAAATTGATGAAATTTGAACTGCAGGTTGGTTTTGTGCTGCGTAGCTTTGTAACTAAGATCTATATTTTCATCAAGTCACAAAACGAAGTTTATTTTGAAACGAGCCGCCTAAGGCAGGCCGCACAACAAAGAGGCAAGCGACAGCGGACACGCGGTATGTCTCTGGAATCAGAGACGCGAGGTAAGCAACTTGTCTCTTCACCCTTTTCCATCCGCACACCGAAGCAACAGACACATCTTGCGCAGGAAGTATTTTTGTCACGTGTGCTTGTTGACTTTTGAGATTTCAGGTTTTATTTATAATACTACAGTAGAGCGCCGATTATCCGAACACATCGGGACAGACCCTAGTTCGGATTAGCAAAAGTTCGGATAATTGGACAGACAACTTAAGGGATATTGTGACTATAGAAAACCACATGTACATAACTTTATCAACTTCATCATCTTATGATCTTTTCACAGATTTTTGTTCTAAGCTTCTTTCCTTACTTACAAGTAGCGTTATAAAATTGATTATGGAATCTTTATTCTTTTTAATTTCTGATACTGTAGACTTTCCTACACCATATTCCACTGCTAATTTTGTACCTGCTTCGACATTTTTAAGCTTTTCCAATATCTTTACTTTTTCTCCCAATTCTTTTTCGCTTGCCAGACATCTTATTTTCACCTTAGTTCTAAATTAAATGAACCAGACTGTATCAGATCACGACTGTAGTTAGTTAATTCTTCTAAGAAACCTGTCTTTCAATAAGCTGGACTGCTATGGCTTGTGGGGTCCTTCTTTTGCATTGCTCTTTAAGCTGTTACTTTTCCGGAAGCAACATTCCTCAATATTTAGATTAACAAGTACTGAAAATTCTCCAGTAAAACGACTGATAACATAGAAGTTTCCTTTGACTGTTCACAACTCTCAATGGACGACTAGAACGAGGCGGAGTTTCCTTCTGTTTGTGGGGAAAAGCTGCGCTATGATTGGCTATAGCCCTTTATTTGTGGGGTAAATTAAGACTCCCATAGGTTAAATTTCACCATGACGTCGAATGACGACAGAAGGTCAAGTCGTCAATTGCTTAAATCCCATCCATCATTATAACCCCCCACGCCCTACGATTTTAAGGCATACGGCTATGCAGGGCTATCATGGTGTAAAAAGAACTATGAAAGGGTTACTGCAAAGGTGATAGTAAAGGATAGTAAAGTAATCAAGAGACCTTGAGGTGACAAAAGGAAGATACAATGCGAATGAGAGATGATATGAACAGGAATTTTGTGCTTTGATCTTGATTATACCCCCTTTCACCAAGCCTTGATCTTTCACCTAAATCTGAAGAGGGGTGAGGGGGATTGAAAAAAATAGAGTGTTTGGATAATTGGAAGTTCGGTTAGGCATTTTTTTTTGGGGGGGGGGAGGGGGAGAGGCAGTTCGGATAATTGGAAGTTCGGTTAATTGGAGTTCGGATAGTCGGCGCTCTACTGTATAAGGAGATTATAATTTCGAAATCTATTATAATTTCAACTAAAACAGAAAAAATAAATAAATAAATAAGATAAAAGAGTAATTAAGGAGAAAATAATTATTAAATTTAAAAACAGTCTTTTTTTTGTTTTGTTGATAAATTAATCAAATATTATATTCTAACTAAAAAAAACTTAATTTTTCTTTGTGATTTAAGGGAAAGTAATTTTCATATTTTTGTGGGGGAAAGGGGGGGGGGTTAATGTTTTATTTAAATTTATTAGCAGGCTACGCCCGCTTCGCTGGTCACTATATTTAAATGAATTTTCAAAAGAATTGGATCAGTATTTATTTTTTACATCACATTACCAAAAAAAAAAAAAAAAAAAAAAAAAAAAAACTTAAAATAAATAAATAAATAAAATAAACACTGAAATCGCTTTAGATCTCGCTTCTTCGGGTCGGGTACTCGTTGCCTAAGGCAGCTCTTTTTTCTACCCGTACTGCATCGGGTACAGTTCCCCACTGTCTATAGAAAGGTTTTTCCCGGGCACTTCAATCTGGGTATTTATCGACGACTTGTGGATTTTCTGTTATTTAAGAACTACGATTTTAAGGATGACTATCTCAGCATCTATTATATTGTTGCGTACTTGGGGGTTCGTGAGTTGTCTGAGAATGAAAGGCCAAACGTACAAAAATTCAGTAATTTATTCACAGAAAGTTCCAGAAAAATACAGGTCAATAAACCAATTATCAGCTTCAATTCAAGCAGTAACCACAGCTTAAACAACAGCTGTCAATAGCAAATCCACAGTACAAACTGTATACCAATAACACTTGAAGCAAGTCTCTCTCAAAGAGGCTTAAGAGCAATGCAAGCACTAGCGAAGCTGGCTGAGATCTGAACTGAACTGACTGCCTTGGCGAGGAAGCGCTCCTTATATGCTGTTCCATGGAGCCCAGATTTTTCGAGAAAACTCTAGAAAGTGGTCAACCAATCAACTTACAGCTTCCATATTTGGTATATCCCATATAAGGATTTTCTCGCCAAGGTCGCCAAAAAAATCGCCAAGGTGGGAAAAAGTCGCCAAATTTGGCGCCAAATCCATTGCCTGCATTACTGGGGCTTTTTAATGCGTTTTTAAGGGAAAATAAGGCTATTTCAACGCTAAAACGACTAGAAATGCACAAAATTAGCACTTTATCAACTTACTAAGCCTCTTTGAAAGAATTTATACAAAAATAAACACAATTATTTACAATTTCGTAACACTGCCCCCCTCCCAAGGACTGCACGTCCCGGGCAGTGCAACCCTTGGTCAAGAGGCGAAACTAAACAAATTTACACAATCTAAAACACAAAAACTAAGTTGCATATAACGATAAAATAGAAATACAAATCAAGTGAGAAATATTTACAAAATTCACAAATATGTTCAAATATTTATATACGAATATTTACAAAATTCACAAATATGTTCAAATATTTATATACAAATATTTACAAAATTCACAAATATGTACAAATATTTACATTACGCATGCGTAAATTTTACCAGTATTTACATTTTAAATTTTAATATTACCGTCAATTGTGGTACTTGGCTAGCCTGTTATAGTGCACCACCCTCGGTTTTGATGAAGGTGTTTTAGTGATCCATACCACTACATCATTCAGCCTTTTTAAGACTGTGTACGGTCCGTCCCAGTTGCACTGTAACTTGGGAGAGAGTCCTTTGCGTCGAACAGGATTCCACAACCAGACCTTCTCTCCTTCCTGGAACTCATGTTGTGTAGCCTTTAGATCGTACCTTGTCTTCATTTTCTCCGTTGCCATGTTAATCCGCTCCCGAGCAAAGTTGTGTACGTCCTCAAATCGTGCCTGGAGATCTTGGATGTACTCCTCGGGCGATGAAGGCGCATTGGGTGGACAACCAAACAGGAGATCACAAGGGAGACGAAGTTCACGTCCGAACAGCATCTGGGCTGGGGTATAGCCGGTGGTTTCATGGACAGCACTTCGATATGCCAGCAGGAACAATGGCAACTTCAAGTCCCAATCTTGCTGGTTCCTTGATACTAGAAGTGAGAGGTTATTCAGGATGGTACGATTGAACCTCTCGACCATGCCGTCCGACTGGGGATGTAAGGGTGTTGTCCGGGTTTTGTCTATGCCGAGTAGTTGACACAGTCCTTTGAAAACATCAGAGGTAAAGTTCCTACCTTGGTCGGTATGAAGTTGTAGGGGCGTGCCGTACCTTGACACCCATTGCTGCACTAGGACCTCTGCGACTGTGCATGCCTCTTGATTGGGAATAGGATATGCCTCAGGCCACTTGGTGAAATAGTCCATCACGACGAGGATGTATTTATTTCCACTGGAGGTCCGTGGCAAAGGACCCAAGATGTCGATTGCAATCCGTTCAAATGGTGCTCCCACGTTATACCGTTGCAGTCTTCCTCGACTTCGTTTCTGCGGGCCTTTACGTGCCGCACAAGCATCACAGGATTTACACCATTTCTCCACATCCTCCTTTGCCTTGCACCAGTAGAAGCGTTCCCGAACTTTCTGCAGAGTCTTCATTACCCCAAAATGGCCTCCGGTAGAGCTACTATGCAGTTGTTCTAAAACATCTGGAATTCTTGATCTTGGCAATGCTATCTGCCATCGGAAGCTTTTCCCATCATCAGATTCCCACTTTCTGTATAATACGCCATTTCTGATATGAAGAGAGTCCCAAAGTGCCCAATAATTTTTCGTAATGGGACTAAATCTGGAAATGTCCTGCCAGATAGGTCTGTTGCTGGTCGTCTCCTTCAGCTGTAATATTGGCTTTATGTCAGGATCTTCCAACTGGGCTTTTCTAAGTTCTTCGTCACTCCATAGATCGGGATCTTGATCTGATGGTGTTGAGACAGTAACTTGGCAGGCAACCGGATTTATCGGCAGGTATTTCTGTTCGGCTCTAGAGCAGTACTTGCAGCTTTCCGAGCAGGGCTTCCGTGACAAGGCATCTGCATTACCATGTAGAGTCCCTTTACGATGACGTATCTCGAAGTCATATTCCTGCAGGCGTTGTATCCACCTGGCAATCTGTCCTTCCAGGTTCTTGAACTGGAGCAACCACGTTAAAGATGCATGGTCAGTCCGGAGCAGGAATCTTCTGCCATAGAGGTAATGATGGAAATGTTCTATGGCTTTTACGATGGCGAGTAGCTCTTTCCTGGTGGTACAGTAATTTCGCTCCGGTTTAGACAGGCATTTACTCCAATAGGCAATGGCATGTTCTTGACCATCAATTTCCTGCGACAGAACAGCACCGACACTTTCATGGCTGGCATCTGTATCAAGTATGAACTGTCTGTCGGGCTGTGGATATGTCAAGATAGGCGATGATGTTAAGGCCTCTTTAAGTCGCTTGAACGCTTTTTCACATTCATCTGTCCACAGGAACTTCTGTTTGGCTTCCGTCAGCTTGTGCAGTGGTCTGGCAATATTTGAGAAACCCTTGACAAACTTCCTGTAATAAGTGCATAACCCCAGGAAACTTCGTAGTTGGTGTACATTTTCAGGGCGTCTCCAGTTCTCGACTGCAGAGATCTTCTCAGGATCAGTTCTCACACCTTAGGCAGAGATGATATGGCCGAGGTAGCTCACTTCACGACGGAACAAGTTACACTTGCCTGGATTCAATTTGAGGTTAGCCATTCTGAGTTTCTCCAGCACCTTTCGGATGTTTCGTAGATGGTCTTCAAAGGTGCGCCCCACAATGATAATATCATCCAAATACACCAGACAGGCTTCATAGGAAAGTCCTTTTAGCACTGTCTCCATCAGGCGTTCAAAGGTGGCAGGAGCATTACATAATCCGAACGGCATAACTTTAAATTGCCACAGTCCTTGTCCCGTGGTGAATGCAGTCTTCTCACGATCATCAGGATGTAATTCTACTTGCCAGTAACCGCTCTTCAGATCCAACGTCGAGAACCATTTATTGCCAGCAAGTGTGTCTAATGTGTCGTCAATTCTGGGAAGAGGGTAACTGTCTTTCTTCGTGATGTCATTCAAACGACGATAATCCACACAAAATCTTGTTGAACCATCCTTTTTCCGCACCAGTACTATGGGAGAGGCCCAAGGACTCGTTGATGGCTCGATGACGTCATTGTGCTGCATTTCATTTAGAAGTTCAGTGACCTCTTCCTGTTTAGCAAAAGGAAGTCTTCTTGGATGTTGTTTGATTGGAGGATGATTTCCTGTATCAATTCTGTGCTGGGTGATGTTCGTTCGCCCGACGTCTTCAGGTGTTCGAGAAAAAAGGTCTTTAAATTCTTGGAGTAGCTTCTCCGCAGCACATCTCTGTTCCTTTCCTAACTCTGCATTCTTGAGTAATTCCGTTATTAATTGTTCAGAAGACTTGGATTCAGTTGCTTGCGTGGGGCGGTTGATGCATGTTACAGGAGTGCAGGCTGCTAACACCTCATCCTTCTTCACTGTTCGGACTTTATCGCTGATGTTTGCGACTCTCACAGGAATAGTACTCTTTGAGAGATCAACCAGAGATGAAGCTACCAGAACTCCTCTTGGGCTATTGTCTGTATTCGGGTATTCAATCAGTCCATAGCGGAAGTATTGCTTTGTATGTGGTGTTCCTGAAACTATTGTCTCTGTGTGTGGAGGGATGGAAATTTCAGACTTGGCTGTTATCTGGCAAATTGTCTGAATGTCTTGATTTTCAGTGTTGAACACAGCGATGTCTTCCGAACTCGAATGCAGTTCATTATTCTTGAAGTCCAATTGAAAGTTAAATTTTCTCAGGAAATCAATTCCAATGATTAAAGGATCTCTTATATCAGCCACATATGCCATATGATGGTAACTGGCATTTCCAAAAGTGATGGCCAAGTTCATTTTTCCATATATTTTGATTTCGTCTCCGGTCACAGTCTGGAGTTTAACGCAGGGCGGCGTCCAGATGATCTTCTCTTTTAGTTCTTGAGCCAAATCCGTTCTAATGATGGTCACGTTGGCTCCTGTGTCCAGAATCATCCGGCAGGTAGCGTTGTTGACTTGGCCATAGACGTGAAGTCCATTATCGCCGCCACTCGTCGATGAAACATGAAATACTGTAAATTGGGGCTCTTTAATTTTAGGCAACCTCCGCCCCGCGAGATGGCCTCCTCTTAGTTTCCCTGCTGTGATGGTGAAGCCGGGTGATTTCCTATAGTTGGTCGTACGGGGCAGTTCCTCTTCACATGACCATCCCCTCCACAGCCCCAGCACTTTATCTTCCGATCCTTTATTTCTATAATATTTTCCAGGCTGCGCAATCTCTTTAGGATCTCTGCGAAACTTCTCTTCATTTCATTCTCATCAGCAGGCGTATCATTTAATGAGACTGCTCTTATGGAATGGCGGTCTTTACGGGAGGCTTGTTGGGTTGCCTCTATCCTAAGTGCATAGCCTAAAGCTGATTCTACGTCTATGATGTTGGAGAGTCTCAGCGCTTTTTGAATTTCTGGATCCCGAACAGCATCGATAAAGTACTGAAGAGCTAAGTCGTTAATAGTGTCAGCTTGACAGTCTGAGAATGCTAGGTGTGACAATCTCTGAATGTCCGCTGCCAGCTCTTGCAAACTTTCGCCCGTTTTCTGGTAACGGGACTTTAGCTGGAGGCGACTATAGTCCTTAGAACACTTCTCTCCGAACCGTAACTCCAATGCTCTAGTCAAGGCCTCGAAGTCGTTCCTTTCTTCTTTAGAAACATTCCTCAGTATCTCAGCTGCATCTCCCCGTAATGCTGCTGCTAAGTGGACTGACTTGGCGGTAGAGTCCCAGCCGTTAGCTTCAGCTACGATGGAAAACTGCGTCTTATATACATGCCAGGAGGAACTGCCATCGTAGGTAGATAGCTTAATAGATTCCTGATTCTGGATTCTTCTCTCTTTCTTTTCAGTTTCCTGGGGCATGGATTCTAACTTTTCTTCCACTTTTCTCTCCAGATCTTCTTCTATTCTCTTCAGTTTACCTTCTATCTCTGCAAACCTTCCTTTCAGTTCCTGATCAAAATTTTCTTTAACTTTCTCCTCGAAACTCCGTTCTATTTTCGTAACACTCTCTTCAACCTTCATAACATTTTCTTCTATCTTCATAGCTTTCTCTTTAAAACTTTCTTCTATTTTCAAAACTTTCTGTTCAAAATTTTCTTCTATCTTTATAACTTTCTCTTCTATTCCATCCATTCTATTTTCCATCACCGTTAATTTACCCTCGATTGATTCTTTCACCGTTGAAAGCTCTCTCTTCATCTCATCTTGATTAGATTTAATTTCTTCCTGAACTTCACCCATAGTGTCTTTCAACTCTCTTTGCGATGTTTCCATTTTCTCTATCAATCCGGTTTCCATCTTTTCCTGTCCGGCTTTCATTTCATTCATCTGGGTAGCTGAGGTTTCTAGAAGTTTTTTCATCTCTTGCTCCATAGCCCTCGTTATCACCATTCACAGACAAATCCCACTTCTGACACCAGAAATGTTGCGTACTTGGGGGTTCGTGAGTTGTCTGAGAATGAAAGGCCAAACGTATAAAAATTCAGTAATTTATTCACAGAAAGTTCCAGAAAAATACAGGTCAATAAACCAATTATCAGCTTCAATTCAAGCAGTAACCACAGCTTAAACAACAGCTGTCAATAGCAAATCCACAGTACAAACTGTATACCAATAACACTTGAAGCAAGTCTCTCTCAAAGAGGCTTAAGAGCAATGCAAGCACTAGCGAAGCTGGCTGAGATCTGAACTGAACTGACTGCCTTGGCGAGGAAGCGCTCCTTATATGCTGTTCCATGGAGCCCAGATTTTTCGAGAAAACTCTAGAAAGTGGTCAACCAATCAACTTACAGCTTCCATATTTGGTATATCCCATATAAGGATTTTCTCGCCAAGGTCGCCAAAAAAATCGCCAAGGTGGGAAAAAGTCGCCAAATTTGGCGCCAAATCCATTGCCTGCATTACTGGGGCTTTTTAATCCTTTTTAAGGAAAAATAAGGCTATTTCAACGCTAAAACGACTAGAAATGCACAAAATTAGCACTTTATCAACTTACTAAGCCTCTTTGAAAGAATTTATACAAAAATAAACACAATTATTTACAATTTCGTAACAATATATTTTAGTTTTTGAACCATGTGTTTTATAGCCCCCGTTATTTACACTATATTACGATTTGATTCCGACCAGTGCAATAAAATAAAATAAAAAAGTAGATTTTCTTTTAAAAGGAATTAAATACATGAAAAGCGAATTTTAATCAGTTTATCCTTTTTATTATAAACTACCATTTTTTTTTCACCCAATAAATATTATAAATAATAATAATAATAATAATAATAATAATAATAATAATAAAAATTTCTTTTAAAGGAATTAATTAGGAAAAAAAAAAAAAAAAAAAGATGCTATAGTATAAAATTTATACATAAACGTAACAATTTATTTCTATTGCATTACCATTTGATTTTCAATAAATATAATAATAATAAGAAAAAATAAAAAGAAAAGAAAAGAAAATCGCCTTCAAATGAATGTATTAAATAAAAAATGAATTGCATAATAGCAGTTGCTAAGATACGCAGACGATAACAATCGAAGAATAAATTCATGAAAAATGAAACATTAAAGCCAATATTTAAAATCGAAAAAACATTAATTTAAAAAATTCAAATTCGAAATAATCTCGATGAAGTGCACACCTGCAGGGTCCCAGGTACCTATATGCCAAATTTGGAAGCTCTGTGATCAGTAGTGTGAGCACCAGAGCGCAGACAGACACACACACACACACACACACACACAGACACACACACACAGACACTTCTCTTTATTTATATAGATAATTAACATTTGATAAACACCTTCTAATAGAAAAAGCTGATCATTTGCATTAATTGTGTTGCTATTGTTGTGTGAAAATAAATAGTCTATTAAATTATTAAAATATTTTATTTCAACCTGAAAAAAAAAAAAATATTATTAAATAAATAAATAATTTAAATAATTTTTATATCGCACTTTTTATTTATATTTTTTTTCTTTATTCAATTTTTTCTTTTTCTTTGTTTCTTTCTTTATTTTTTTAAATTTATATTCATTTAAATGAATGAATAAAATAAAAGTTAATTTTTCTTATTTAAAAAATGTTTAATTTTTTAAAATAAAAATAAAAGAATAATTTAAGAGAAAATAATTATTAAATTTAAAAACTAATTTTTCGTTGTTGAATTATTAAAGTATTTTAACTTAAAAAAATTATTATTTTATTTTATCATTTAAATAAATGAATAATTTAGGGGAAAATAATTTTTATATTTCATTTATTTATTTTTATTTTTTAACCTTTAATCACACACACACACACATATATACACAGTTATTATTAACATTGTACAAAATTCCTATATTTGATCTTCTTCCCTTTAAATGAATAATTTTTCTCTATTTTTCTCTATTTTTCCTTTTTATTGTTTTTCTATAGAATATATCTATTTAAAAGAAAAATAGTAAAATTTAATCATTATCTTTTTCGTAAAATATTTTTGCATTTAAAAAAATAAAATAAAAAAATAAATAAAAAATTTCCCCGGCGAGGGTCGAACCGAGTACCACTGGGAGACGAATTTAATCCTTTACCCCTAAACTACGCATCGCTTGCTATAAAACTTGTTCTGTTTCTTTTATCGGAAACGGATGAAATTCAACAGCGATATTTTAATATATAATGGGGGTTATTGCATAAAATTTTTACCCTATAATTTGTTTTCACCCGTATTTTTTATTTTAATATGATTTTCCTTTCTATCTGAACTTTAGTGATTGTTTGTTGTATATTACACGGACTTGAATTTGGTATTGTCATTGTACGACTCAGCGCAGTCACTTTTGTTTTAATACTATTATTTATTTATACAAAGCCATCTTCGTATTATGCAATCGAAGAAAAATGTTGCAAAGGATTAATAAATATTTCTATTAAAAATATTAGTATTGAAAAAAACGACTGCATTGAGCCCAGTGTTATTTAAATTTACCCACAGCTGTCAAATCTCTATCGCCGCCATGTTGCAACATAAGCCACAAGTGCGAAAAGTTGTAGTATGCGCGATTCGAGCGACAAACAGGAGACACATGTTCCACTAAGACATGACGCTTGTCTCTCTGGTGTGCGTATGCAGTAAAGTAAAAGTTAGCGGCAATGCTAGGGATTGTCTCTTATGTCGTCCAAGTCTCGCTTGTTTCTTTGGTGTGCGGCCTGCCTGATAAGACATGACGCTTGTCTCTCTGGTGTGCGTATGCAGTAAAGTAAAAGTTAGCGGCAATGCTAGGGATTGTCTCTTATGTCTTATGTCGTTCAAGTAGCGCTTGTTTCTTTGGTGCGAGGCCTGCCTTAAAACCCGTCTCCACTGTCGCACCTAATAACGACACTTCCTTTACCATAAAAACATCTCTGCACATTCCTTGTGGATATGCTTATCTCATCGTGGGTCTAGATGGCAAATCATACAAGCCCATACAAGTTTTCAGAGGAGAGGATGCTATTGGCCATTTTCTGGAAGCTATCCTTCAAGAAAAAGATGAAATAGCCCAGAAATTAAATTCAATAGTACCTATGCAACTAACCCCAGATGAAGAGAGGACTTTCCAGGAAGCCACTAGATGCTGCATTTGCAACAACAAATTATATAAAAACTGAGTTCGCGACCACGATCATCTCTCTGGTGCTTTCCGTGGTGCAGCTCACAATAGTTGTAATTTAAATTTTAAACAGCCAAAATCCATCTCAATCATTTTTCACAATAGCAAAAATTATGATACCCACCATTTAATGTCTCGACTTGGAAGATTGACAGATTATTCCATAGAAGTCATCCCCAACACCCTCGAAAAATATATTGCCTTTAAGTTATTTAAAAAGAACTGCCCCATTCAGCTCATCTTCCTTGATTCTCTGCAGTTCTTCCCCTCCTCTTTGGATAAACTCGTCCAAAATCGAGAACAGGACCAATTTAAATTGTTATTTGAAAACTATCCTCCATCAACAGATTTTTCTCTTCTCTTAAAAGGGGTCTACCCCTATGGTCATATCACCGATTTTAACATCTTTGGTGAAAAACAGCTAACTCCCCCAAGTGCCTCCCACAACGACCTAACAGATGAAGATATTTCTTCTGAAGATTACCAACATGCTGTTAAAGTGTGGAAGGCCTTTAACATCCAAGATCTTTCTTGGGGAGTATCATGACTTGTACGTGAAGACCGATGTGCTGTTGTTAGCAGACGTTTTCGAAAACTTTAGGAGACTTAGTTTGAAATATTATTGATTAGATCCTACACACTTCTTCACAGCACCCGGTCTGTCATGGCAGGCATGTTTAAAAATGACGGGGTAGACCTCGAACTTCTTACTGATATTTATATGCTCCTCTTCATAGAAAAAGGTGTGAGAGATGGGGTCTCTATTATCAGCCATCGCCACGCAAAGTCTAATATCCCAGGAACTGAAGACTATGACCCCTCAGCTTTATCCCAATGCGTTATGTATTGGGAAGCCAATAACCTTTACGGTCTGAGCGCTTCGGAACCGCTGCCTTATGGAAGCTTCCAGTGGGCTGACCCTCAACAATTCAACACTGAAAAAAATCCTTAACTTACAAGCCGACGCAGCAGAAGGTTTTATTTTCGAGGTGGACTTGGAATATCCTCAACATCTCCATGATGAACATAATGATTATCCCCTTGCACCAGAATCACTACACATAACTGAACACATGCTCTCACCATTTGCCAAATACATGCTCCAAGACAGAAAATTCCATCCTTCGAAGAAACTCACTCCCAACCTCAACAATAAAATTCAATATGTCACCCACTACAGAAATCTACAGTTTTATCTTCAACAAGGTTTAATTCTCACCAAGATCCACAAAGTCCTACAGTTCAGACAAGCACCATGGCTCAAACCTTACATTGCATTTAACACAGAAAAACGTAAAGAATCCAAGTCCACCTTTGAGAAGAATTTCTTCAAACTCCTTAATAATGCTGTGTTCGGGAAAACAATAGAGAATCTGAGAAGACGACGATCCATAGCAGTCACAAACTCCCCCATAAGAGCAGAGAAGATCATGGCCTCAACCTCAACTATCTACACCAACTTTAAAATTTTTGATGAAAATTTAGAGGCAATGTGGAGCGAGTTAAAAAATCCATCTTGATGGACCGTCCCGTTTACATCGGCTTTACCATCCTTGAACTCTCTAAACTTCATATGTACAGATTCCACTACGACTTCATAAAGTCGACATATCAAGATCAAGCCAAACTTCTCTTCACAGACACAGATTCACTCATCTACCACATCACCACACCTGACATCTACCAAGACATGTTACAGAATCAAGATATCTTCGACATGTCCGATTATCCAACAGACCATCCACTTCATTCTGAACACAACAAGAAAGTTTTGGGAAAATTTAAAGAAAAATTAAACGGGCGGTTCATTCATGAATTTGTGGGTCTCAAGGCCAAAATGTACAGTATTAAGTCTCAAGATGGAGAAAAGAAAACCGCGAAGGGGATTTCCACAATAGCAGTAAAGAAAAAAATTAAACATGAAGATTATCTTAATTGCCTAAATAATTTAAAATATAATATATCAGAACAAGCAAGAATTGGGCAGGAATGTCACAAAATCTATACATTTAAACAGAATAAAATTTCTTTAACATCATAAGTAGGTAGAAAAGGCCGCTCCCAGGTCATGAGTGTGAGGCACCGGCAAGCCGTGCGGGTGTCACGCGGAGTGCGGAGCATGTTCAATCATCTTCAAAGCCTTTGCGGAGCTCGGAGCATCCCCTCTGAATTAATTGTGAAAGGTGATGAGGGTATTAATTAATGATGTTATTGGGGAAATTTTAATGAATGTCGTGGAAGATGATGATGGTTTTTAAAAGAGAATTTTTGTGGACCTGTTTGAAGGTTATTGTTTATGAGTAATAAATTATAAAAAATTTAAAAATAAATAAGGAATAAATAAAAAAATATGAATTTAAGAAGAAAAAGAATGAATGAATGATGTTGATGCAAATATATTATGAAAGAAATAGAGAGGATCGACTGGGATTCGAACCCGGCACCCTGCTGTGAAAATATTTTCATAATACAGTAGTTTTCGCTTATGTGTGAGTGATTTTTCTATTATATACCTGCAGAAATCTTTTTTTTACCTAAGAATGCAATTGTTTGAGAATGATTCAACAATTAAAATGATACTAATTTACTGAATAATAATTAGAAAAATATATTAATTAAGGATTTTCTTATATAAGATCACAAATGTTTTATGGAAAATGAAAATGAGAGTAAAAATTAAGTAGAAAGAATGAAAGAAAGTGTAGAAATAAAGGTGATCGGTTGCGATTCGAACCCAGCACCTGCTTGATGTAAAGAAACAGTAGATTACAAGTACTATAATCACTGTTCTATAGAAATATGACCTGATGAATCTATTTTAGATAGGACTGCTATTGTTTGAAAATGAATCAATCATGAAAAATGATATTTATTCACGGAATAATAATTTAAAAAATATTAATTAAAGATCTTCTTAAAAAATTCACCAAATGTTTTATGAAAAAAAGATAATGTACGTGAAAATTAAGTTAAAAGATGATTAAAATCAAATGTATAAGTGAAATTCGAAACAGACGTCTGCCTTGAATTATTTCACAAAACCTATCACCCCTTCAATAATGTGAAATTGCCCATCATACCTATTCAATAAATGGCATAGTCTACGAAGCATATCATCCCTTTCGGTAGATTTGGAATAACCCATTTTTTATCTTTAGCAATTAAATCAGTGCAATTACAAAACTATTAATTATGAATTTTCTTGTAAAATACTACAAATGTTTTATGAAAAATGATAATGAGAGTAAAAATTAGGTAAAAAATGATTGAAAATTCTTCAACATGTCTGAAATTCGATTATTAACGAATGTCTAATGAAGAGTCTTTGTGAAAGGTAATTTTTTTTTCTTATTCAATCTCCCCTCGTTATCAGCTAGCTGGATTGGTATGCCGAGGTCAAATCTCCCTTCCGGAACCTGTTTTTCCCCGAAGGAGTTTGAAAACCATTGCATTCACAATGGTATAAAAATTTTTCACAAATTTATTTAGATTTCCTCTTCTTGAATGTTCAATGCATTTACCTTTTTTCACAGCTTAACCATTTTTAAGTTTAAAAATATTTTTTGTCATTAATGTTAGTTTTTACTAACCTTTTTTTTTCGACTCACTACAAAAAATTCGTCACAACTTCAGAAAATCGAAAGTTTTTCAGGCTGAAATTCAAACTATATTGAATGATCCCTCATATATTAGGCTAATGATCACTTAGTTCAATGTATTTTTCTGTCTGAAGTTTAACCATTTTTACTGTAATTCCCTTAGATTTCTTCAGTGTAACCTGTGAAATCTTAGCGATAAATTCAGAAATATTATAGTAATTATTAAGAATTTGGCAGGATTTTAAATCAATTTCAGGATATATCTACAAAGATTTTAAGACATTTGGCGATAAAATAATTCGGATTTGGCAAGAAACATTTAGCACTAATTTTGAGTGAAGGAAAATTTTGTCACTTGCTAACTTATTTTTGCGGAATGAAGACGTCTATTTTTAACCTGAATTCAGTGTTACATATTGGTAATTTTAATTGGTGTAAGAGATGGATCAATCTGCGGAAAAATCTATTTCAAATCAACTGTTCACTCAGTCGCGAATAGATGACAAGTTATCCAAACTCCCGATATGTTCAACTTGCAATAAGGCTTTTTCTAAAAAACCAATTTTAATTCGACATATGAGAGTTCATATGGGTGCAAAATCTTTTATTTATAATGTATGTCAAAAAGCATTTCAACGTTTAGACGACTTGAAAAGAAATTTAAAAATTCATGAAAAGACTCTTACAGAATATGAATGTGAACAATGCAGTGAAAGTTTTAATTGCAAGTATGATTTATCGATTCATGTTAGAAAAAATCATAAAAAGACTTTATCTAAGCATGTTTGTGATGTATGTAGTGAAATCTTCCGATGGAAATATGAATTATTGAAAGACATAAGAAAAAATCATCGGAAACCTTCACCACAACATTTATGTGAATCACGTGCTGAAATATTCAACAGTAAAATAGATTTGTATTTGTTGGATTAAAGTTTAAATATACTAAACCAGCTGAGTAACTTTAATAAAAACTTAAGAGGAAATATTACATGGCAGTTATACGTTTGATGTGGAAGACTCAATGAAGAAAACTTTTATATATTAACAAACATAATTTATTTGAGCATGAATATTTACAGATGAAAAAGAAGATATTAAATAAACGAGCATACCCTGCTGGTAACTGAAAGTCAAAACTACATCTTATAACGTTGAAGAAATAAGAGAGCGAAAAACAGATGCAAACATCTTTTATACAATACAAACAAAACCTATTTGCATCTTGCCGTTGCCACTTGGCAATCACTAAACTAGTCCTCAACATCACTGACTTATTATCTTACAACCATGGACATCGTTTTGATGAGAGTGAACAGAAACAAGTGCAATAACTGTGATTCACCGCTATTACTCACATGTTTACTATTTCAGCTATTCACATCTGTGGAATAAACTAGAGCAAGGAGATAAACAAAAATGCGGCCACGAGAGCGATAAAAAAAACGTATGTCATATCAAACTAAATTTAATTTAAATAATTTACTTTATAGTATATATAAATACCTTAACAAATTAACTTTAATTTCACTTTATAAAAATATAGATATGATTAAATATTTATGATATCACTTATAACAATCTCCCCCTTTTTTTACGCTCTCGGGACAGCGTTTTATGAAAACACATTTTAAACATTAAAAATACTTCAAAAATTCACCTCAATCAATGCCTGATCACAAAGTTAGTGATCACCCATTGATCAAAAATGACACCATGTAATATAAAAAAATTGCCTTCAAAAATTGACATTAACTAAACAATGTCAATATCCGAAAAAAATTTCCTACAAAATTTAATTAATTGATCTTTAACTTGTGGCTTAGTAAAGGTATCTGCCAAATTTAATTTACTAGTTACATGCATTAATTTAAATACTTTATCAAAAACCAAATTCCTTAAAAAATGATATTTAATATGTATGTGTTTAGTTCTATGATTTTCAAAAGGAGAATTTGAAAAAGAAATTGCTGCCTCGTTATCACAATATAAAATACTATTTTCTAACTTTAAATCTAAACTATCATTTAATAAAACATTTTTAAACCAGGTCAACTCTTTAGCTGCTTCTGTTAAATTGATATATTCTGCCTCCATGTTTGAGAGACTAACACATTTCTGTTTAAATGTTCTCCATGATACAGGAGCTCCACCTAAAAATAATATATATCCTCCCATTGATACCCTGTGATCTCTATTGGCAGCAAAATCTGAATCAGAATAACATTTCAATTCTAAGTTGTTAACCCTGGACAATTCTAATTTATAACTAATTGTATTTTTAAGATAACCCAATAATTTCAAAACACTGTTCCAATGTTTCATACCTGGATTAGATTGGAACTGCGACAACAAGTTTACAGCAAAAACAATATCTGGTCTAGTACGACTTGCTATGAAAGCTAAACAACCAATTAAATTTCTATATGGGTAAAATTCCATTTCTTTAATTTCAGCTTCTGTTTTAGGGGAATCTAATTTAGAAAAAAATTTTCCTTTAGGAATTGGCAAAGAAGTAATGGGATATTTATAATTTTCATACTGCTTACAAATCTTATTGATATAAGCCTTTTGATGAATAAACAATTTTCCTCCCTCTTCTTCAAACTCAATACCTAAAAGTTTTTTAGTCTTACCCAGAATCTTTAAATCAAATTTGTGCTGTAACAAGTTTATCGCAAATTCCAAATCTTCCTGATTTTTACCAAAGATGACAATGTCATCTACATACAATAATAAAAATATATTACAATTATATGTATAAACACAATTACACCAGTCCAGCTTATGAAATTGTAAGTTTTTCAAAACATCATCTACTTCACAAAACCAAGCCCTACTACTTTGATGGAGTCCATACAATGCTTTTTCCAGTCTACAAACTTTACCTATGTCTTTAATAAAACCCCCCCGCTGTAACATAAAAACTGTTTCATCTAATTTTGCTTATAAATAAGCATTATTAACATCTATTTGTACATGAAACCAATTAAATAAACATACATATATAGAAAAAAAATAGTCTTATAATAGAAAAATTCACCACTGGACTAAACACTTTCTCATAATTTTCCCCTTTGACCTGATTGAACCCTTTAGCTACTAAACGAGCTTTATACCTTATAATTTCACCTTTTTCATTTCTTTTAAGAGTATATACCCACCCATTTCCCAAAATTTTAGCTCCTCTAGGTGGTTCTACTAATTCCCAAACTTTGCGATCATACATGACCTGCATTTCTTGTTTCATTGCATTATCCCACTCAGATGTTTCAGGCGAGTTAACAGCTTCAAAAAAATTACTAGGAATCTTAATTTCAATCAGGTTAGCTTCATCATTAGAATCTGAAGAATTTACAAGTTTACCAGCAGTTAAATTTTTACCTGAAAAATCAAAGAGTTTATCATTACATTCTATTTTCTTTTCTAAACAATATTTTTTAACATCTTGTAATGATCGCAGCCTTATATTTTCACCCTCTATTCCATAATAGATATCAGTTCTAGTTCCAGTTTTTCGAAGTACAGCTCTACGTATTCATGGAATGGAATCACATGGCGTTAAACTAGTTCCCTCTACTTCCTGAGACTGAACTATTCTCCCCCTCACGAGATTCTAAGCGTTCTGCTAGCTCATGAATAGTAGGGCCTAAGTCAATATCATTTTCATAGTCTGGAAAAGTAAAAATTTTGACCTTTAATTACTTTATTACATTTAGTTTCATCTACCCCTTTTTTCGTTTCATTAAACTTTACATTGATTGTTTCAATTAATTTCTGATCCTCAACTATCTAAATTCTGTAACCTTTGGTTTTTGTGCATACCCCAACATAATTCCCAGTTTGGCTCTCATATCGAGCTTTTTCTTGAGTTGCTTAGGTACGTTTACAAAAGCCAGGCAACCAAATGGTTTTAGATGAGAAACAGAAGGCTTTCTGCCAGTGAACAACTCAAAAGGAGTTTTATCCTTCTTGTGGCAAACTCTATTCCAAACATGAGTGAAACACATCAAAGCCTCACCCCAAAATTTTTGAGGTAAGCCACTAGATTCAAGCAAAGTCTTAACACCATCTAAAGCAGTTAGATTGAACCTTTCCGCCACACCGTTCATTTCTGGAGAATAAATATTTGTTTTTTCAGGTTTAATACCCTGCTTTTCCAAAAAAATTTCAAAATCCTTGCTACAAAATTCCAAAACCCTATCAGTTCTAATAGCAATTATTTTCTTGTTTAAAAGTCTTTCTGCTCTTCTAGAAAATCTCAAAAAAGTTTCAAAAACATCAGATTTATTTATAATGGGATTAACTGCAACTCTACGTGAATAATCATCAATTACAGTTAAAAAATATCTATTACCTCCCTGAGTTAAAACTGGTAATGCTCCACAAACATCCATATGTAACAATTCAAGAACATTTTTAGATCTTACTTGACCAATACCTTTAAAAGATACTCTTTTACTTTTAGCAAGTTTACATGGTATGCAATATTCAGCCATTTTACTCAAAACAGGCAATCCTTTAACAGCTTGACATTTACTGGTATTAATTAAATAGTCATTATTAATATGACAAAATCTATTATGCCAAAAATCAATAGGTTTAGATTTTTCCTGAACAGTAAGACTAGCCGAAGTTGCACCACCATTTGATACATATTTTGTTGGTTTAAAAAAATACAAATCACCTTTCCTCAATGCATAGAATAACTCATTCCCATCTTTATCAAAAACTCTAATTTTTCCATTATTACCAGTAAAATTTAAGCCCAATTTTTCTAACTTTACACCTGATATTAAATTTCTTCTTAATTTTGGATTGTATAAAACATTTTTTAAAGTTATCTGATTATAGTTATTATTACATTTAACATTAAACTGAATAGTACCCCTTCCTAAAACATTACTCTCTTTTTCACCTACAGCGAGAGACATTTGAACATCAGTTACAAGCTCAAAATCTAGATATAAATCTCTATTGTTGCAAAAATGTGCCGTCGCTGCGGTATCAAATACCCAGGTTTTTTTATCATAATATGCAACTTATGAATTTGCCTCAAAAAACTGAGGGAAAATTTCTGTTAAACTACATTCAGAAAAAGCAAAACTAAATTTCTCATTAACTTCTATATTATTAGATTCATTAAAATTTCGGGAATGAGCACTTCTATTAACACACTGAGACTTTAAATGACCATACTGCTTACATTTAAAACAGGGTCCAATTTTACTTTTGTTAAAATTTTCATTAGCAGAAAAACCATTAAATTTTTTACATTTATTAGAATTAAAATTTTTACTTTTATAATTACTCTCTTTAACATTTTTAGAGCTCATATTTTTAACATTACTAGTATCTAAAGTTTTACCTGTTTTACAAAAAATTGAAAAAGCTAATTCAGAATTCTTCATTAAGTCTTTTTTAACAAAATTTAGTCTATTCTCCTCCAAAAGAAGTTCCGCCTCAATCTTGTGTGGAACAAAGTCTGCATCATTCCATCTGTAAATAGCTTGTACCGTTGCTTGAAACTCTTCTGGTAAGGTACGGATCATCTGGTATCCAATATACAATGGTTGTAGCTGGTGTTCAACGTCCTTTAACCTTTCAGCAGCTTTCTTTACTCGGCACAGAAAAAGGTTAACAGGTTCACCACTAGAGAACTTTGTTTCAAAAAATTCATCTAACAGCTGTACTACCCGAGCTCTTGTCTTTCTTTTAAAATTTTCATGCAGAACCTTCCAGGCCTTGTAACCATCTGTTAAATTGCTTATTAATGGCCTTAATTCAGGACTTAAGGACTGGTAAATAATTGTAAAAGCTCTATCTTTCTTAAATTCAGCTCATTCTTTTCTCTCCAAGTCAAGACTTCCTTGTCACTAGCCTGTTGTTCCAAGTATTTCTCATTCTCCACAAAGACCCATGCACCATAGTGCATCAAAGCTACTTTAACTTCGGTCTTCCAACTATCCGAGTTAGTAGACGTCAATAAAGTCCCCTTGAACTCCTTTTCCTCCATTTCAATTTATCATTTCAAAATTTGACAAAAGAGAAAAAAAAAACGCTCATCTGGGCCTTTCTTCATGGATAACTTAACAGTCAAGCATATTCAACACTTCAATGAGTTCATTATTTGACAACTGGAACGGCTCATAAAAACTCGGCAAACTGAAGTCCGGATGTAAACATTACTCTTCACTTCCACATCATTAAACCATAAATTCCTCAAACTATATATCTTATGGTTAGATGGGCATTAACTGGGCCCATAACCTTGTTGGATTAAAGTTTAAATATACTAAACCAGCAGAGTAACTTTAATAAAAATTTAAGAGGAAAAATTACATGGCAGTTATACGTTTGATGTGGAAGACTCAATGAAGAAAACTTTTATATATTAACAAACATAATTTATTTGAGCATGAATATTTACAGATGAAAAAGAAAATATTAAATAAACCAGCATACCCTGCTGGTAACTGAAAGTCAAAACTACATCTTATAACGTTGAAAAAATAAGAGAGCGAAAAACAGATGCAAACATCTTTTATACAATACAAACAAAACCTATTTGCATCTTGCCGTTGCCACTTGGCAATCACTAAACTAGTCCTCAACATCACTGGCTTATTATCTTACAACCATGGACATCGTTTTGATGAGAGTGAACAGAAACAAGTGCAATAACTGTGATTCACCGCTATTACTCACATGTTTACTATTTCAGCTATTCACATCTGTTTAATAAACTTGAACAAGAAGATAAACAAAAATGCGGCCACGAGAGCGATAAAAAAAACGTAAGTCATATCAAACTAAATTTAATTTAAATAATTTACTTTATAGTATATATGTTACCGTTAAAGCGCGAAATCCGTTAATCTGAAGATTACCTAGCTAATCTGCAGATTAACTAAAATGACCCGTAAAAGTGCGGAATAAAGAGTTTTCCGCATTTTAACCAGGTAATCTGCAGATTAACGGCTTCTGTGTCGTTAAAATTCAAATGTTTTTTTCGGGCGTTAGTTTTTTTACATTCATTATGACGTCAAACAGTCATGTGATACAGATACGCGAATCCCAGATTAGTCTGTGACGCGATTGACCTTCAAACACAAACCGAAACTTTTATCCCTTCCTCTCCGCTGTGATAAACAGTATGCGCAAAATGTGGATCATCGAAGCTATGACATTAGATTTCTTATTATGACCAACACAAATTTTAAAGTACAAGTAAGTTATAATTGTTTTGAGTTTATTTCTTCTCTTTTTTAATTCTGTCAATATAAGTTTGACAAGGGTCTACATTTTATTGATGAAATATAATCTTAAATTAAAAGCTCTCTCTCGTGAAACTTCATTTTAAATTATGAATCTTAAATTTACAGCACAGTAATTATTTTCTCCCGAAATAAAACTATTAAACCACAACTTTTTAAAACTACTTTATTTTAAAATTGATTTAAATTACTATTACTTACTGAAAAAAAGAACACATGTATTATTTTTTAACTCTGGAAAATATGGCATTCAATATTATGGCATTATTCAATAAATACTTAAAATGAAAATTTTATGCATTTTTTAGCATTTCATTACAATTTTTCTCTTTTGTTTCTTTCAATTTCAAGTTTCCTTTATATATTTTATGTATCATGATTATATTTTTATTTTTAATTTTGTTCGCTTTTTCAAATAATTTCGTTGTAGTTTATCACATAAAATGTGTTAAAAAAGTTTTTTTTTTTTTTGTAAAATTAATATATCTCCTAAACTTGTACAGATATATGTATGCTGCAAAATATAGTTTAATAAAGCATTGGAAAACTGTCATTTTAATTTTCATGCGTTCTAAAAATTATTAAAGCAGTTTTAATTGTTTGAAGTACTTCTTAAAATGCTTCTGATTTGTCTAATTTAATATTTCTTTAGCTAATTAAAAATTGGTGCATATTTTTTTTTTAATATAGTAATAGCAATATAAGTTGTTAATAAAACGTTTTTTTTTTTTTTTTTTTTTTTTTTTTTTTTTTTTAAATTGATAAATATTTTTATTTGAAAAGAAATCGTTACTGTATTACAATTCTAACATTCATTTATAAAATAGACTTTATTGTAAGCTATTAAAGATATTATATTTCATATTAAAAATGCATAACATCTTCAAACTTATATTGACAGAATAAAAAAGATGAAATAAGTAAAACAAATATAACTTTAAAACACATACAGATTAAAATATGTAAAGAAAGAAAGAAAAGAAAAGCAAACTATAATCTTTTTTTTTCTTTTCCCGAATGATAAAAACAAATACAACACAGCGTGCAGTAAAATTATACCACCAGAGATCTTATTTTCACTTTAACGAGTGCCTAGTAGGTAATGTGCAGATTATCTAGGTAATTCGCAGATTACCTAGGTAATTTGATAAATAAAACAGTTTTCCTCACTTTAACGGGTCACCCTAGTTAATGTGCAGATTGCCTAGCTAATCTGCAGATTAACTGATTTCTGCACTTTAGCGGTAACATATATAAATACCTTAACAAATTAACTTTAATTTCACTTTATAAAAATATAGATATGATTAAATATTTATGATATCACTTATAACAATCTCCCCCCTTTTTTACGCTCTCGGGACAGCGTTTTATGAAAACACATTTTAAACATTAAAAATACTTCAAAAATTCACCTCAATCAATGCCTGATCACAAAGTTAGTGATCACCCATTGATCAAAAATGACACCATGTAATATAAAAAAATTGCCTTCAAAAATTGACATTAACTAAACAATGTCAATATCCGAAAAAAATTTCCTACAAAATTTAATTAATTGTTCTTTAACTTGTGGCTTAGTAAAGGTATCTGCCAAATTTAATTTACTAGTTACATGCATTAATTTAAATACTTTATCAAAAACCAAATTCCTTAAAAAATGATATTTAATATGTATGTGTTTAGTTCTATGATTTTCAAAAGGAGAATTTGAAAAAGAAATTGCTGCCTCGTTATCACAATATAAAATACAACTTTCTAACTTTAAATCTAAACTATCATTTAATAAAACATTTTAAATCCAGGTCAACTCTTTAGCTGCTTCTGTTAAATTGATATATTCTGCCTCCATGTTTGAGAGACTAACACATTTCTGTCTAAATGTTCTCCATGATACAGGAGCTTCACCTAAAAATAATATATATCCTCCCATTGATACCCTGTCATCTCTATTGGCAGCAAAATCTGAATCAGAATAACATTTCAATTCTAAGTTGTTAACCCTGGACAATTCTAATTTATAACTAATTGTATTTTTAAGATAACCCAATAATTTCAAAACACTGTTCCAATGTTTCATACCTGGATTAGATTGGAACTGCGACAACAAGTTTACAGCAAAAACAATATCTGGTCTAGTACGACTTGCTATGAAAGCTAAACAACCAATTAAATTTCTATATGGGTAAAATTCCATTTCTTTAATTTCAGCTTCTTTTTTAGGGGAATCTAATTTAGAAAAAAAATTTTCCTTTAGGAATTGGCAAAGAAGTAATGGGATATTTATAATTTTCATACTGCTTACAAATCTTATTGATATAAGCCTTTTGATGAATAAACAATTTTCCTCCCTCTTCTTCAAACTCAATACCTAAAAGTTTTTTAGTCTTACCCAAAATCTTTAAATCAAATTTGTGCTGTAACAAGTTTATCGCAAATTCCAAATCTTCCTGATTTTTACCAAAGATGACAATGTCATCTACATACAATAATAAAAATATATTACAATTATATGTATAAACACAATTACACCAGTCCAGCTTATGAAATTGTAAGTTTTTCAAAACATCATCTACTTCACAAAACCAAGCCCTACTACTTTGATGGAGTCCATACAATGCTTTTTCCAGTCTACAAACTTTACCTATGTCTTTAATAAAACCCCCAGGCTGTAACATAAAAACTGTTTCATCTAATTTTGCTTATAAATAAGCATTATTAACATCTATTTGTACATGAAACCAATTAAATAAACATACATATATAGAAAAAAAATAGTCTTATAATAGAAAAATTCACCACTGGACTAAACACTTTCTCATAATTTTCCCCTTTGACCTGATTGAACCCTTTAGCTACTAAACGAGCTTTATACCTTATAATTTCACCTTTTTCATTTCTTTTAAGCGCATATACCCACCCATTTCCCAAAATTTTAGCTCCTCTAGGTGGTTCTACTAATTCCCAAACTTTGCGATCATACATGACCTGCATTTCTTGTTTCATTGCATTATCCCACTCAGATGTTTCAGGCGAGTTAACAGCTTCAAAAAAATTACTTGGAATCTTAATTTCAATCAGGTTAGCTTCATCATTAGAATCTGAAGAATTTACAAGTTTACCAGCAGTTAAATTTTTACCTGAAAAATCAAAGAGTTTATCATTACATTCTATTTTCTTTTCTAAACAATATTTTTTAACATCTTGTAATGATCGCAGCCTTATATTTTCACCCTCTATTCCATAATAGATATCAGTTCTAGTTCCAGTTTTTCGAAGTACAGCTCTACGTATCCATGGAATGGAATCACATGGCGTTAAACTAGTTCCCTCTACTTCCTGAGACTGAACTATTCTCCCCCCTCACGAGATTCTAAGCGTTCTGCTAGCTCATGAATAGTAGGGCCTAAGTCAATATCATTTTCATAGTCTGGAAAAGTAAAAATTTTGACCTTTAATTACTTTATTACATTTAGTTTCATCTACCCCTTTTTTGGTTTTATTAAACTTTACATTGATTGTTTCAATTAATTTCTGATCCTCAACTATCTAAATTCTGTAACCTTTGGTTTTTGTGCATACCCCAACATAATTCCCAGTTTGGCTCTCATATCGAGCTTTTTCTTGAGTTGCTTAGGTACGTTTACAAAAGCCAGGCAACCAAATGGTTTTAGATGAGAAACAGAAGGCTTTCTGCCAGTGAACAACTCAAAAGGAGTTTTATCCTTCTTGTGGCAAACTCTATTCCAAACATAAGTGAAACACATCAAAGCCTCACCCCAAAATTTTTGAGGTAAACCACTGGATTCAAGCAAAGTCTTAACACCATCTAAAGCAATTAGATTGAACCTTTCCGCCACACCGTTCATTTCTGGAGAATAAATATTTGTTTTTTCAGGTTTAATACCCTGCTTTTCCAAAAAAATTTCAAAATCCTTGCTACAAAATTCCAAACCCCCATCAGTTCTAATAGCAATTATTTTCTTGTTTAAAAGTCTTTCTGCTCTTCTAGAAAATCTCAAAAAAGTTTCAAAAACATCAGATTTATTTCTAATGGGATAAACTGCAACTCTACGTGAATAATCATCAATTACAGTTAAAAAATATCTATTACCTCCCTGAGTTAAAACTGGTAATGCTCCACAAACATCCATATGTAACAATTCAAGAACATTTTTAGATCTTACTTGACCAATAGCTTTAAAAGATACTCTTTTACTTTTAGCAAGTTTACATGGTATGCAATATTCAGCCATTTTACTCAAAACAGGCAATCCTTTAACAGCTTGACATTTACTGGTATTAATTAAATAGTCATTATTAATATGACAAAATCTATTATGCCAAAAATCAATAGGTTTCGTTTTTTCCTGAACAGTAAGACTAGCCGAAGTTGCACCACCATTTGTTACATATTTTGTTGGTTAAAAAAATACAAATCACCTTTCCTCAATGCATAGAATAACTCATTCCCATCTTTATCAAAAACTCTAATTTTTCCATTATTACCAGTAAAATTTAAGCCCAATTTTTCTAACTTTACACCTGATATTAAATTTCTTCTTAATTTTGGATTGTATAAAACATTTTTTAAAGTTATCTGATTATAGTTATTATTACATTTAACATTAAACTGAATAGTACCCCTTCCTAAACCATTACTCTCTTTTTCACCTACAGCGAGAGACATTTGAACATCAGTTACAAGCTCAAAATCTAGATATAAATCTCTACTGTTGCAAAAATGTGCCGTCGCTGCGGTATCAAATACCCAGGTTATTTTATCAGAATATGCAACTTATGAATTTGCCTCAAAAAACTGAGGGAAAATTTCTGTTAAACTACATTCAGAAAAAGCAAAACTAAATTTCTCATTAACTTCTATATTACTAGATTCATTAAAATTTCAGGAATGAGCACTTCTATTAACACACTGAGACTTTAAAAGACCATACTGCTTACATTTAAAACAGGGTCCAATTTTACTTTTGTTAAAATTTTCATTAGCAGAAAAACCATTAATTTTTTTACATTTATTAGAATTAAAATTTTTACTTTTATAATTACTCTCTTTAACATTTTTAGAGCTCATATTTTTAACATTACTAGTATCTAAAGTTTTACCTGTTTTACAAAAAATTGAAAAAGCTAATTCAGAATTCTTCATTAAATCTTTTTTAACAAAATTTAGTCTATTCTCCTCCAAAAGAAGTTCCGCCTCAATCTTGTGTGGAACAAAGTCTGCATCATTCCATCTGTAAATAGCTTTACCGTTGCTTGAAACTCTTCTGGTAAGGTACGGATCATCTGGTATCCAATATACAATGGTTGTAGCTGGTGTTCAACGTCCTTTAACCTTTCAGCAGCTTTCTTTACTCGGCACAGAAAAAGGTTAACAGGTTCACCACTAGAGAACTTTGTTTCAAAAAAATCATCTAACAGCTGTACTACCCGAGCTCTTGTCTTTCTTTTAAAATTTTCATGCAGAACCTTCCAGGCCTTGTAACCATCTGTTAAATTGCTTATTAATGGCCTTAATTCAGGACTTAAGGACTGGTAAATAATTGTAAATGCTCTATCTTTCCTTAAATTAAGCTCATTCTTTTCTCTCCAAGTCAAGACTTCCTTGTCACTAGCCTGTTGTTCCAAGTATTTCTCATTCTCCACAAAGACCCATGCACCATAGTGCATCAAAGCTACTTTAACTTCGGTCTTCCAACTATCCGAGTTAGTAGACGTCAATAAAGTCCCCTTGAACTCCTTTTCCTCCATTTCAATTTATCAATTCAAAATTTGACAAAAGAGAAAAAAAACGCTCATCTGGGCCTTTCTTCATGGATAACTTAACAGTCAAGCATATTCAACACTTCAATGAGTTCATTATTTGACAACTGGAACGGCTCATAAAAACTCGGCAAACTGAAGTCCGGATGTAAACATTACTCTTCACTTCCACATCATTAAACCATAAATTCCTCAAACTATATATCTTATGGTTAGATGGGCATTAACTGGGCCCATAACCTTGTTGGATTAAAGTTTAAATATACTAAACCAGCAGAGTAACTTTAATAAAAATTTAAGAGGAAAAATTACATGGCAGTTATACGTTTGATGTGGAAGACTCAATGAAGAAAACTTTTATATATTAACAAACATAATTTATTTGAGCATGAATATTTACAGATGAAAAAGAAAATATTAAATAAACCAGCATACCCTGCTGGTAACTGAAAGTCAAAACTACATCTTATAACGTTGAAAAAATAAGAGAGCGAAAAACAGATGCAAACATCTTTTATACAATACAAACAAAACCTATTTGCATCTTGCCGTTGCCACTTGGCAATCACTAAACTAGTCCTCAACATCACTGGCTTATTATCTTACAACCATGGACATCGTTTTGATGAGAGTGAACAGAAACAAGTGCAATAACTGTGATTCACCGCTATTACTCACATGTTTACTATTTCAGCTATTCACATCTGTTTAATAAACTTGAACAAGAAGATAAACAAAAATGCGGCCACGAGAGTGATAAAAAAAACGTAAGTCATATCAAACTAAATTTAATTTAAATAATTTACTTTATAGTATATATAAATACCTTTACAAATTAACTTTAATTTCACTTTATAAAAATATAGATATGATTAAATATTTATGATATGACTTATAACAGTATTGTCATTTACGTACTTCAGTCAGGCATCAGTCAACACCAAAGACTGTAGAAAATTCTTCCCAAGATCCACTTAAGGAAAAAACTACGTTTTTTAAAAGACGAAGTGCTCTTATTGTACATACAACCACTATCTTTGACAATGAAAATAATAATATGGATTTGTTATCATTTTTTAATAATTTAAGAACTAATATTTTAACCGAATTGAACTTTCAATTAAGTGATAAAAAAGGAATGAAATGGTTTATAGTTGTTAAACTCACTCTTAAACATTCTATGGAAGGTAAAGAAGAATTTATTTCCCATCATTTGCAATCAAAAACCTTTTCTACATTTTTATCAAGTGATTTGAATAATCATCTTGAAAATGCTTTCAACAAAATGATAGAAAGTTTTGAAGAATTTACTGATCAAGAATTAGGTTGTACTTTAGTTGAAATTAGCAAATTACAACTTTGTATGGTAAAATTTTAACTCATTCATCACCTACCTCATATTTTTTCATTATATTCAATAAATTGAAAAACAAAAGTTCCTACATAATTTGTTAAATAAAACCCAACATTAGTTATTTTAAAGTATATTTCCTAAGAATTATTCAACGATGTGTGCCAAAGAAAGACTTCCCAACTACATTTTTTACTACTTTTCACTACTTATTACCACTTTAACATAGTGAAATAACCCACCTCATATGCTACTTTTCACTCAATTTTTCTTTACAGATACAAAGTTTGTAAATAATGAAAGCTAACTTTGAAAAAATCCAGAGTTAAAAAATTATTAATATGTTTTATAAATACATTCATGTTCACAGATGTATACTTAGGTTTTCTAAAGTGTATTTAAACATTCTTAAAAAATATTTTAAACAAGTATTTAAGATTACAAATATATGTATACTTTAAAAATTTTACAAAGTTTTTAGAAATTAAGATAACTTATTTTAGAATAAAAATATAAGAAACTTATTTTTACAATAATAAGTGTTAAAACTGAGCCATTTTCAATTTCAGTGTATAAATTTGTTTATTATTTATCCTCTATTTTTTGTAAGTTCACGGGCTGAACAATATGTCAAAGAAAAAAAAAGAGTTAAATGAATTTAATGCTTTAATTTTTATGTAAAATATGAGCGCGTGCTATCTTCAAAAATTTGTTAAAAATGTAAAGATTATATGGTGCATGTGGCATCCAGAGTTTGTTTTTTTTTTATTCAAGAAATGGAACAGAATAAAGTTAGCAACGATGTTAGTTGCATTTTTTCATATAGTTTGAATTTTTAATTTTAGTGAACTACTTTTTACCGTAGGAATAATTTTCTTGTGTTTAATGTTATAGGGAATTATTATACGAGCACAAGAGATGCTACTTTAATAATTTTAAAGTGTAAATAAGAAGTATTGGCGTCCGCTTTTATACAGTTTAACTTAGTAAGAGAAAAGCTAGGAATTTGCGGTGCTTATTCCGTTGCTTTACATAAAATTAGTGGCGTCACTGCGACAGGACCTTTCAAGTGAAGTACAATTATTTTGATTATATTAAGATTAAAAAGATGTTTAAAACCGTTAAAGGATTTAAAAAAGAAGATTTGAAGTGGGTAGCCGAAGAGATTGGTGAGGCTTTGCCTTCGACGTTCACAATAGCAAGCTTAAAAGAGCTGATTTTAAATAGTAAAGAGTATGAAAAGGATCCCGAATTTGTGAAAGGTATTTTAGAAAATGCAATAGCTGAAAGAAAAATGAAAGGAGAAAAATAAGAACAAGCTTTGAAAGAAGAAAAACAAGAACAAGCTTTGAAAGAAGAAAAACGAGCTGAAAAAGAAAAAGAACTTGAGAAGTTAAAGCTAGAAAAAGAAGCTGATTCATTAAGGCTGGGAAAAGAAGCAGAACTGGAGAAAGAGAAATTAAGATTGAATCATGATTTAGAATTGGCGAGAATAGAATCATCTGGGCAAATTCAAACTGATGCTATTTTAAGTAATTTTGAAAATAGTACTATAAGACGAAAATTTACTTTACCTAAGCTGGAATTCAGGAAATTTGGCGGAGAAATTTAGGATTGGTTGCCTTTTTGAAGCCAATTTGAACAAATCGATAAAGATGATGAGATTGCCCCAGAGGACAAGTTCCAGTATTTAGTACAAGCAACAATCGCTGGTTCACGCCCAAGAGAAGTTATTGAAAGTTTCCTGCCAACTGGCGCCAATTATTCAAAGGCAGTGGAAAGTTTAAAGGCTCGTTTTGGAAGGGAAGATATTCTAGTAGAAGTGTATGTACGAGAGTTATTGAAATTGATAATATCTGTGCAAACAAAAGGTAAATTTGCATTAACTTCATTATATGATAAGCTTGAGTCATATTTATGGGCGCTAGAAACATTAGGTGTTACCACTGATAAATATGCCTCCATTTTATACCCTATGGTTGAGTCTTGTTTCCCAGCAGACTTTTTGAAGGCCTGGAATCGCTCGAATCTCTCTTCTTCTAATACGGATGCTAAAGGAAGGTTGAATAATCTGATGCATTTTTTGAAAACGGAAGTAGAAGGTGAAAAGAGAATATCTTTAGCTGTAGCGGGCTTCGGTTTGACAAAGCGTGAAGATTATAAATATTCTGAAAGGAAAAACAGTGCAAGTGCATACTATATGCGAAATAAGATATCGACAACTGCAGGTTTATTGACAACGTCTTCTGCTTTAGATTTCAAAAGGGTATGCATTTTTTGCCAAGGCAAACATTTGAGCTCTGAATGCTTTTCAGCTCGAAAATTGAGTTTAACTGAGATACAAAAGATTGTAAAGGATAAAATTGCTGCTTCGCTTGTTTGTTACCTAATCAAACAGTGAAAAAATCTCGAGCAGTTTTAAAATGCATTATCTGTTCTAAGAAGCATGTGCATTTGATGTGCGATTTGCGTGATTCTCAAGGTAAAACTGCACAAGAAAAGGTTGAAGAAAATTCAGTCAGTAGTGAAGTAAACATGACAAATTTTAATTAGCAAAGTGCTAAAGTATTCCTTCAAACCTTAAAAGTCAAACTCATCCTAGAAAACAAGCAAAAAACAGTTCGTTTATTGTTAGATTCAGCATCCCAAAAATCTTATATTTTGAAAAGTATAGCAGAAGAGATGATTCGTCAGAGACTCCCATTCGTCAAGAAAAAATGATGCATTCATTGTTTGGCGGAGTTACAACAAAGGAATGCCAACATAATTGTTATAGAATAAAGGTTAAGAATATGAATGAGAAGTTCACCTGTAACTTTGAAGTGATGGTTCAAATTACTATATGTGAAAACATTCAACCGGTCACTAATGGTCCGTGGATTAAAGAGTTGAAAGAATATGGAATCGAATTATCTGATGTAAGTCATTGCCGTGAAGTTATAGAAATATTGATTGGTGCTGACATTATGGGAAAGACGTTAACTGGCAAAAGAAAAGTATTGACATCTGGTCTTGTTGTCATAGAAACATACCTTGGTTGGGCATTGATGGGCAAGGCGCCTCACACCGAAGTCTCAACAGATAATTTAGCAATGATGGTGACGTCTTTGTTCGTAAATAAATCTGATATCTCAAACTTATGGAGATTGGTCTTGATCGGAATAACAGATACTATAGAAAAGAAATCTAAAAGTGAAATTGACCGTCAAACAAAGGAGCATTTCTTAGAGACAGTAAAAATTTACAAGGATGGTCGTTACGAAATTTGTCTTCCTTGGGCTGACGACACATCTGCATTACCAGATAACTTCAATTTGGCTGTAAGACGTTTAGAAAATACAACTTCTAAGTTATTAGCTAAGAACATGTACGAAAAATATGAAAATATATTTATGGACTGGTTGAATGAGGGGATCATAGAAGAAGTTCCTGCTACCAAAGTGAACTCTTATGGTAATTACTTACCTCATCACCCAGTTATTAAAGAGACCAGTAGTACAACACCTATCCGTCCGGTTTTCGATGCTTCAGCAAAGTTGGCTAACCATCCATCTTTAAATCAGTGTCTGCAGTGTGGCCCAAATTTGATTGAGCTTATTCCAGATATTCTCCTACGTTTCAGAGAAAGAAAATTCGGTGTAACCGCTGATAAAGCATGGAAAAGCGTTTCTTCAAATTAGCATTTATGAAAAGGATAGAGATTTTCTGCGATTTCTATGGTGGAAAGATCTAAAAGAGAAGAAACTTAAAGTATTTAGGCATGCACGAGTCGTTTTCGGTATAAAGTGTAGCCCTTTTCTTTTATCATCAGTAATTGAATATCACATCAAAAATAGTGCAAGTTTTGAGGAAAATTTCAAGCAAAGGCTTTTGCACAGTTTTTATGTAGACAATGTCGCCACTAGTGTGCACAGTGAAGAAGATCTAAAGAAATTTATCTCGGACTCAAAGAAAATAATGGCAAATGGTGGTTTTGATTTAAGACAGTGGGAATACACTGGTGATCACGATGAAACGTCGAACCAGAAGGAAACTCAAGTATTGAGTCTGATTTGGGATAAGGTTTCCGATACATTAAAAGTCAACATGAAATGGCTAAACGATTTCAACACAGAAAGGATTACCAAGCGAAGTATGAGTTCACAAGATTTTTGATCCTTTTGGTTTTACTGCTCCGGTGATGCTTTGTCCTAAATTGATGTTACAGAAAGCTTGGAAATTAGGTATTAATTGGGATGACGAAATAACTGGTGAATTACAAAAAGAATTCCTATTATGGTTCCAAGAATTTAAATATTTAAATGATGTTAAGATACCAAGATATATCCAGATCACTCCAGAAAACTTACATGCATGCACAATTCATACTTTCGTTGATGGAAGTAAAGATGCTTACGCAGCAGTAGTATTCTTGAGGATAGAAAAGAAAGATCAAGGGGAAATAATTATGCTTGCTGCCAAGTCCCGAGTAGCGCCTTTAAAGAATACGACTGTACCGAGAATGGAGCTATTAGCAGCTACTATTGGCGCTCGTTTGGCGAAAGCTGTTGTGGATGCTTTGGGTTGGCAGGAAACGAAGAGATATTACTGGAACGATTCCTCAACAGTGCTTGCTTGGATATCAAGAAATGAGAGCTGGTCTGTGTTTGTCCAAAATCGGGTTCAAGAGATTCAGAAATTAAGCAGTCCTTCATCATGGAAACATATACCAAGTGAGAAGAATGGCTGTAAGGCTATGCAATTAGCTTTCATCAGATACGAGGGCCCACATTGGATGAAGGATTCAGCAGAATTTAGAAACCACATGACACTTCCGATGAAGATTGGAATGAGGAAGAAATTCAGAAAGAAAGGTCAAAGTCTACTTGTATGTTGACGAAACCTGAATTTCCATCCAACAATAACTGGTATTACCGCTACCTTTCAAGTTATGAAAAAATCATACGTTTAGTTGCTTGGATTATTCGCTTTAAGCATAATTGTTTAAATCCTGATAAGAGGAGTAAAGGCGAATTGAGGGCTACTGAATTTCGGGAAGCTGAGATAAAAACTCTACGTATGGTTCAAAAGGAATCTTTCTCGTCGGAAAGTGATGAAAGATTGAAGACATTACAAACCTGTAAGGATGAGCAAGATGTCATTCGTTTGAAAACTAAAATAACTTACAGGAAAGATAGTGAAGATTTTCTCCATCCCATAATTCTCCCTTCAAAGCATGAAGTTGTTAATCGGCTTATTTTTTATATTCATGTAAAGAACTGTCAAATCCTCTTAAATTTGCTTAGAGAAAGGTATTGGATCCTCAACGGAAGAAAGAGTGTAAAGCTTGTGTTAGCCAGCTGTGTGATTTGTAAAAGGCTTAATTCAAGGGCTTTATGGACATGTAGTGCTCCTCTACCTGAAAACAGAGTAAAAGATTCTGCCGTATTTCAAATTACAGGCATAGATATAGTTGGTCCCTTGTATCTTAAGAACGATAAGAAGAGTTGGATTTTGATTTTCACATGTGCTATATATAGAGCTGTTCATCTAGAGCTAGTGACCTCTGCTTCAACAGATTCATTTCTGATGGGTTTGAGAAGATTTGTGGCTCGCAGAGGAAGATGTTCTCTTATGTACTGTGATAACGGAACAAATTTTGCTGGCGCAGCTAATTTATTGAGAAGCTTAGATTGGCAACGTATACAAAAATATGGGTCTGTCAACTCCATAGACTGGAAGTTTAACCCGCCAACGGCGGCGTGGTGGGGTGGCTTCTGGGAGAGGCTGATTAGGGTAATAAAAGACCTTCTTAAAAGAGTCTTAGGATGCGCCTGTCTTACGTACGAAGAAATGACAACTCTTTTAGCTGATGTTGAAAGTGTAGTGAATTCAAGGCCTCTAACATATCTTTCTGAAGATGCGACTGTAAAGCCTATCTCCCTATCTATGTTTCTTCAAGATGTTCCCGAAATTCAGCTTCCAGATGTTGATGCAGTTGAACAAGATTCTTTAACAAAGAGGCTTAGATACAGGCAATCCATACTCAGAGCTTTGAGAGATCGATTCAGATCCGAATATTTGGGTGCTCTCATACAGCGAGCAAATAGAAAACAGCCAGAAAAGGGCATCGCTGTCGGAGATATTGTATTAATTGGATCTGACAACAAGAAACGAATCCACTGGCCACTAGGCCGTATCACAGAACTTATTCCTGGAAAAGATAAAGAGTTCGACTTGTAAAGGTTGAAACTTCGCAACATGAACTTTTACGACCTATTCAAAGATTATATCCTTTAGAAGTAACATCATCAAATAATAGTTCAAAACTGAAAGAAGCATACCATTCAAAGGAAACCTCTGCTCAAACTGTTAAACCAGTTGTAACTTCAGAAGAGGAACCAGTCAGATATAGCAAAGCGGGAAGGAGAATTAATATCCCTGAAAGACTAATGTATTGAGAACTACACCTGCAACATTTGGTTTTGATTATAACCTATAATCAAAAGATGGGAGGATGTTATATCTGAGTCATTTTCAATTTCAGTGTATAAATTTGTTTATTATTTATCCTCTATTTTTTGTAAGTTCACGTGCTGAACAATATGTTAAAGAAAAAAAAGAGTTAAATGAATTTAATGCTTTAATTTTTATGTAAAATATGAGCGCGTGCTACCTTCAAAAATTTGTTAAAAATGTAAAGATTATATGGTGCGTGTGTCATCCAGAGTTTTTTTTTTTTTTATTCAAGAAATGGAACAGAATAAAGTTAGCAACGATGTTAGTTGCATTTTTTCATATAGTTTGAATTTTTAATTTTAGTGAACTACTTTTTACCGTAGGAATAATTTTCTTATGTTTAATGTTATAGGGAATTATTATACGAGCACAAGAGATGCTACTTTAATAATTTTAAAGTGTAAATAAGAAGTATTGGCGTCCGCTTTTATACAGTTTAACTTAGTAAGAGAAAAGCTAGGAATTTGCGGTGCTTATTCCGTTGCTTTACAATAAGGTTGAAAATGTATGATAAAATCACAAAGTGAAAAAAATCACAAAGTCAACAGTTTTAGTGTTAATAACACATCTTATTTTACAAAATACTAAGTTTTTTAAAGTCACTTAGTTTGAAGTTTTTCAGACATATGCTTATAAACAAAAATTTTTGTAAATGGAAAATTTTTACACAAAGTATTTAAAAAAAAAATATATCATCTCAGAAATAAATTAACTTATTTTTACAATAAAAATATAAGAAACTTTTTTTTTTCTAATAATAAGAATGAAAATGTGAGATAAAATCTCATTCTTACCAATTTAAGAGACTGTAAGTATTTCAAAAATTATGAAGTATGGAATTTTAGTGTTTCACATGTGTTAATAACACATCTTATTTTACATAGTAATATATTTCTAAGATTTTTAAAGTCATTTAGTTTGAAGTTTTTCATACATATGCTTATAAACGAAATTTTTGTAAATGAAAAATTTCTACACAATTTATTTTAATACAAATACCATCTCAGAAATATTAACTTTTTTACTTTCTTCTATATGTAATATAGAGAAAGTATTGGATTCGTAAAAATTTTCGACCTCGGGTTTTTCATGGATTTACACGTTTTGAGAGCTGCAGAATACGATTTGACTATTTTTAGAAAATGTCTGTCTGTCTGTCTGTCTGTCTGTCTGTGTGTGTGTGTGTGTGTGTGTGACAAAATTTTGTGGCAACTGTATCTCAGGAACTACTGCACAGAATTTCATACAAATTGGTATGTAGTTGTACCTTGACATAAATTAGTGCCTATCAACTTTTGGTAAAAATTGTCTTACAGGTTGCGTTGCCATGCCACTTTTTCTAAATTTTTAACATGGTGATATAGGACAAAATTTTGTATAAATGTGCATAAAGAGAATTATTTTTTAGTAATAATTATGAAATTTACAGGAATTATTTATAATAGAGATAGTCAACTGGGAAAATTTTTTTGTATGTGTAGGAGCCTCGCCACCCCCCCCTGGGGGGGAAGTCCCCCCCCCCTCGAGGGGAGTAAATTTTCAAGATAGGTATCTTTCGAAAGGTCTCATCAATACCTTTAAAACGAATGGTTGAACTATAAATCTGTGATAATTTAAAACAAAGTTATCGATTTTTTTACTTTTAACAAAAAAAAAAAAAAATCTTTTTTTTTTTTTTAACGAAATTTAACCAGGCTTGGTATTTAGTTGGACCCTGACATAAACTGGGGCTGATTAGATTTGGGGATCAATCGCTCAACAGGTGGTGCTGTGATCGTATTTTATGCAAACTTTTAACATGGCAGAATAGGACAAAAATTCGTATAAATGTGCATAATAAGAGTTATTTTACACTTGTGATTGTAAAATTAATATGAATTATTGATAATAGTAGTACGTAACTAGGAAAAAAATTTTGTGCATGGGGGGCATCGCTTCCCCCCCTGGGGGGGGGAAAATTTTGAAGATGGGTATCATTCGAAAGATCTCGTCAATACCTTTAAAACGAATGGTTGAACTATAAATCTGTGATAATTTAAAACAAAGTTATCGATTTTTTTTTACTTTTAACCAAAAAAAAAAAAAAAAAAAAAAAATTTCGCTTTTTTTTTTTTTTTTTTATTTATTTTTTTTTTTTATATATATATATATTGTTACTGATTGAATATGTATAGGAAAATATAGAAGAAAGTCTTGTGGTGGCCACAACATACTAGTTTCTTATTGTAAATGTGAGATAAAATCTAACACTTATCAAATTTAGAAGCTGCAGATGTATGACGAAATCATGAACGTGAAACTTTAAGTATTAACAACCTATCTTCTTTGAAAATACTAAACCACATGTTTCGACAAATATATATATAATCAACTGTTAAAAACATAGACCTTAGAATATTTTTTACCCTAAAAAGATTAACGTAGATGCTTCATCCATAAAAATACAGAGTGAAAGTGTACAAATTATCTGTTTAGACATGTTGATAAACTGGAATTTTCCACAAGATTCGAGTATTATAGCAAGGTATGAGATAATATTTGGCTATATTCCCACTAATATTGGCAATAGTTATAAAAATTCGGCATAAAAAAAGTGATTTTGCCGTTAATTCTTAAGTAAAACTTATGAACAACGAAAAAATTTAAATTAGTTACAATCTCTTCACGTCCTTGTGTTGTCTAAGTTCTCACACTTAATAGTTTTTATACATTTTTAAAGTCTTACTTTTAGAGTGATTTTTTATACTTTACTAAACTGAAGTTCAAAATGGATAATACTTTACCGTCTGAGGAGACTCAAGTTTCTGTTCAACAACCCCCTTAATCAAGTTTTGAGGATGAGAAGTTATTCAAACTGTTTATTTGTCCAACTTGTAATAAGACATTTTTTAAAAAATCCTATCTTACTAGACATGTGAAGATTCACAATGATATTAAACCTAATATTTGTTACGTCTGTGAGAAAGGATTTGTTACTTTACATCGTTTAAAAAGACATATAGAAACCCACAGAAAAATTTTCATTAGGTACGAATGTGAATAATGTATTGAAAATTTCAATCGTAAGTGTGATTTATTGAAACATAAGACACTATTTCATCAAAAAGTCTTACCTGAATATCTATGTATTATTTGTAAAGATACTTTTAAACACAAGTATGAATTAGAAAAACATCAGACGATGCCTTATCATAAACCTGAGTATATATGTGAGGAATGTTCCAACCGAACATGCTTTTTTAAACCATAAGCGAAAAAGTCATAAAAAGACTTTAAAAGATACCGTTGTGACGAATGCACTGATACTTTTACAAACAAACGACATTTTTTAAAACATAAAAGAAATATGCATAAAAAATCTTTAATGCAAACTACATGTGATGAATGCTGTGAAACTTTTCAGTGTAAGTATGAATTATTACAACATAAGAGAAAGAATTATCTTAAAGAATTTAACGTACGTAGAAAATGTAATGAACGAAGTACTAACGATGAATTCCCAACAGTGAACAATGACAATGAGAATCTGGACTGTTAAATTTTTTGGATAATTTTCACACTGAATGTATGAATGGTGTTTTTTAATTACTTTCCAACAACTTTCAGAATGAAAATATAGACTTAGACTTAAAAATTTTTTTGAACAATTCGAATGTGGAATATACAAGTGAAAATAATGTTGATGATTTATCAACCAAAGTTGAAAATAGCAACTTAAATAATTTTAACCTGATACAAACTGATTTACCTCTAGTAAACTATGAGAATGAAAATCTGAAATTGTTAAATTTTTTGTATGACTTTAATCCCAAATGCTTGAATGATGTTCATGATTTTTCTGCTAACAGCGAAAATATGAATTCGAATAATTTTAGTGCGAATGAAAATGAGTTAGTGACAGATAACTTTAACAATGAAAATCTAGACTTGCTAAATTTTTGGAATATCTTTTTTGCGGAATGTATGAACGATACTCCAATAATATAGATTTGTGTGAATCTGCTGTTTTATATTATTGTGAATGAATTTCAAATAAAAAGATTTCAATGAAAATGGTTTGTTTTAATTTTTATCATAAAATCACCTTTTATATAATATTTTCTGTTAGAATATAAACTTAGGTGTCATCTTTTTAAAATAAAAACATGTAAAAAGTTTACTTACGTAAAATGTGTTAGAGATATACTTTTTTTGATTGCTGTAGTAGAATTGTTTGAGTATAATAATTAAACACTAAGTAAAAATTATACATGATAGTAGTTGTACAAACTGACAAACTTACATCGAAGAAGAAAAAACTTGTAAAATTGTTTTACCACTCAACTGTAAAGTACTTATGAAAATCTTAAATGAATTTATCTTATTAACAATTTTTCTGAAAAACCTAACTTATAAAAATTTAAGATATACTTATGAAGTTAGTATTTTCCTAAGTATCATGTTTGAATCTTACTTTACTAATGTATATTCAAAGTGATTTGTACTTTAACTAAAATTACAATCTCTATTCTGAAGACCGTAAAAATAATTTTAGAGTAACAACTTAAACTTTTGTATATAGATACGTTCACGATTGTATTTTAATTTTTTATTTTTAGAATGCAGAAAATATTTTGTAGGAATTGTGAAAGTTTAACTTTAGAAGTTTGTGAAATTTTACAAAAATTTGTTTGAAATAGTTTAAACATTTTTGTCAAATGTTTTCTTTATGTCACATCACTTAGAAAAATTTATCCATTTTTAGTAGAACTGCTACGACAAAACATTAAGTTAGAAAATTTGTAGATAAATATAAGATACGAAAAACCATATGCGAAGTAATAACAAAAAATATATATACTTTCAAGTTTAGACATGGTTGAACAAGCTTGAGGGGGCACTAAAACCTGTTGCTGACGTCATAACCTCCCGTGACGTAAATTTTCCCTTATCCACTACGTCACAAATATATAATTTAACAAAAAAGTACTTATGTCTACCCACAATTCCAGTCTTGTATTATTTTACTTTGTGTATTAAATCGATGATCTGTAAAAAAACTTTGTCGTTTTTATACACTTTGAAGTAAAAATTTTCTCCCTAGACACCAAATTATATTTTACAAACATGAATTGATATGTATTTGCTTTAAACATCTCTAAGTTACATTATACCAAAGTACATTTTCTAATATTTTAAACAATTCTCATTTTACAAATATTAACTTGCATGCATTTCTAGGTCTTTAATAAACATCTTTAATTTTTTTTTTCTCTCAAAGACTTTAAACTATTGGAGATGTTTGTAGCTTAAGTGCAATCCAATACTATTTGCATAACAATGTGGAATATCATATGTTAAGAAAATCTTAAATGTTGACTAAGTTGCAAAGCTCAGTGAAAGTATTTTAAGATTACTTTACTAAAATTTACTAAGTATTAAAATATTTTTCAGTTATTAAATTAAAAATTGTGTAAAATTTACTAAGTGTTTCACAAAAAAATTTTTGCCAAGAAATACTAAATTCACGAATCACATACGTGCACGCAAACACACAATATTAGATAAATCCTTAAAAACATTATTGAATTTTTTTTTTTTTTTTTTTTTTTTTTTTTTTTTTTAATTGTCAATTTTAGATTGTTAAAAATATTTAATAACATTTTATAATGATTATAATTACAAGCATGTGTGTATGTATACGCGTATGTGACTTAGTGAATTTAGTATTTCTTGACGAAAAAATTTTGTGAAACACTTAGTAAATTTTACACAATTTTTCGTTTAATAATTGAAAAATATTATAATACTTAGTACATTTTAGCAAAGTAAGCTTAAAATACTTTCACTGAGCTTTGCAACTTAGCCAAAATTTAAGATTTTCTTAACATATGATATTCCACATTTTTATGCAAATAGTATTGGAATAAGCTACAAACATCTCGAATAGTTTAAAGTTTTTGAGAGAAAAAAAAATTAAAGATTTTTATTAAAGACTTAGAAATGCATGCAATTAATTTTTTGTAAAATGAGAATTGTTTAAAAAATTAGAAAATATACTTTGGTATAATGTAACTTAGTGATGTTTAAAACAAATACATATGAATTCATGTTTGTAAAATATAATTTGATGTCTAGGGAGAAAAATTTTATTTCAAAGTGTATAAAAACGACAAAGTTTTTTTTACAGATCATGGATTTAATACACAAAGTAAAATAATACAAGACTGGAATTGTGGGTAGACATAAGTACTTTTTTGTTAAATTATATATTTGTGACGTAGTGGATAAGGGAAAATTTACGTCAAGGGGGTTATGACGTCAGCAACAGATTTTAGTGCCTCCTGAAGCTTGTTCAACCATGTCTAAACTTGAAAGTATATATTTTTTTTTGTTATTACTTCGCATATGGTTTTTCGTATCTTATATTTATCTACAAACTTTCTAATTTAATATTTTGTGTTAGCAATTCTACTGAAAACGGATAAATTTTTCTAAGTGATATGTGACATAAAAAAAACATTTGACAAAAATTTTTAAACTATTTTAAACAAATTTTAGTAAAATTTCACATACATCTAAAATTAAACTTTCACAATTTTTACAAAATATTTTCTGGATTCTAAAAATAAAAAGTTAAAATACAATCGTGAACGTATCTATATACAAAAGTTTAAGTTGTAACTCTAAAATTATTTTTACAGTCTTCAGAATAGAGATTGTAATTTTAGTTAAAGGTACAAATCACTTTGAATATACATTACTAAAGTGAGATTCAAACATGATACTTAAGAAATTACTAACTTCATAATTATATATAAAATTTTTATAAGTTAGGTTTTTCAGAAAAATTGTTAATAAGATAAATTCATTTAATATTTTCACAAGTGCTTTACAGTTGAGTGGTAAAACAATTTTACGAGTTTTTTTTTTCTTCGAAGTAAGTTTGTCAGTTTGTAAAACTAGTATCATGTACAATTTTTACTTAGTGTTTAAATATTATACTCAAACAATTCTACGACAGCAATGAAAACTAGTATGTTGTGGTCACCACAAGACTTTATTCTATATTTTCCTATACAAATTCACTCAGTAACAATAACAGAAAAAAAAAAAAAGATTTTTTTTTAGTGCTAGAGGCCTATTTCAGTCGGTACAGTTGTCGAATTTTTACAATACACTCTTAATAGTGCTAAAGGCCTATTTCAGTCGGTTTATTGAATGGGGATTTATTGAATGAAGTCCCCCCAAGGCACAACTTTGACATGAGTCCCCCCCAAGGTACCCCTATTTCAGTCGGTACAGCGTTGTCGAATTTTTATAATACACTCTTAATAGTGCTAAGGGCCTATTTCAGTAGGTTTATTGAATGGGGATTTATTGAATGAAGTCCCCCCAAGGCACAACTTTGACATGAGTACCCCCCAGGCCCGACTTTGACATGAGTCCCCCCCAAGGTACCCCTATTTCAGTCGGTACAGCGTTGTCGAATTTTTATAATACACTCTTAATAGTGCTAAGGGCCTATTTCAGTAGGTTTATTGAATGGGGATTTATTGAATGAAGTCCCCCCCCAAGGCACAACTTTGACATGAGTCCCCCCCAGGCCCGACTTTGACATGAGTCCCCCCCAAGGTACCCCTATTTCAGTCGGTACAGCGTTGTCGAATTTTTATAATACACTCTTATATAGTGCTAAGGGCCTATTTCAGTCGGTTTATTGAATGGGGATTTATTGAATGAAGTCCCCCCAAGGCACAACTTTGACATGAGTCCCCCCCAGGCACAACTTTGACATGAGTCCCCCGCAAGGTACAACTTTGACATGAGTCCCCCCCCAGGCCCAACTTTGACATGAGTCCCCCCAAAGCCCAACTTTGACATGAGTCCCCCCCCAAGGTACAACTTTGACATGAGTCCCCCCAAAGGCACACCTTTGACATGAGTCCCCCCCAAGGCACACCTCCCCCTCATTGGGAAAAAGAGAAAAAACGTTGTTTTGCGGCTATAAGACAGTTCGGACTTCCAACGTTATTTGTTACAATATCTGCAGCTGAAACACATTGGTTTGATTTAATGAAAACTTTATCATGGAATTTAGATCGTCACGAATTAACTAAAGAAGAATTTGTCGATATTAACAAGTTTAGCAGTAGGCCTCTGGAACTAAATTAAAATCTGTCAATGTCAGATTTTCATGTTTTAAATAATGAAATAATGTCGTGTCTGTATAATTTTTTCAAAGTTTGTTGTTGTTGTTGTAGTTATTGTTAAAAGTAAAAAAAAAAAAAAAAAAAAAAATCAATAACTTTGTTTTAAATTATCGCATATTTATAGTTCAACCATTCGTGTTAACGGTATTGACGAGACCTTTCGAAAGATACCCATCTTCAAAATTTACTCCCCTAAAGGGACGACTTCCCCCCAGGGGATGTGGCGAGGCTCCTACACATACAAAAAAAATTTCTTAGTTGACTATCTCTATTATAAATAATTCTTGTAAATTTCATAATGATTACTAAAAAATTAATTCTCTTTATGGACATTTATACAAAATTTTATCCTATATCATCATGTTAAAAATTTAGAAAAAATGCGATCGTAGCGCCACCTGTTAAGCGATTGATCCCCAAATCTAATCAGCACCAGTTTATGTCAGGGGCCAACTAAAAAATACAAAGTTTGGTTAAATTTCGTATTAAAAAAAAAAAAAAAAAAAAAAAAAAAATCGTTAAAAGTAAAAAAAAAAAAAAAAAAAAAAAAAAGATAACTTTGTTTTAAATTATCGCATATTTATAGTTCAACCATTCGTTTTAAAGGTATTGACGAGACCTTTCGAAAGAAGTCCAGATTCTCATTGTCATTGTTCACTGTTGGGAATTCATCGTTAGTACTTCGTTCATTACATTTTCTACGTACGTTAAATTCTTTAAGATGATTCTTTCTCTTATGTTGTAATAATTCATACTTACACTGAAAAGTTTCACAGCATTCATCACATGTAGTTTGCATTAAAGATTTTTTATGCATATTTCTTTTATGTTTTAAAAAATGTCGTTTGTTTATAAAAGTATCAGTACATTCGTCACAACAGTATCTTTTAAAGTATTTTTATGAATTTTTCGCTTATGGTTTGAAAAAGCATGTTTGGTTGGAAAGGCTATAGAACATTCCTCACAAATATAATCAGGTTTACGATAATGCATCCTCTGATGCTTTTCTAATTCATACTTGTGTTTAAAAGTATCTTTTCAAATAATACATAGATATTCAGGTAAGACTTTTTGACGAAATAGTGTCTTATGTTTCAATAAATCACACTTAAGATTGAAATTTTCAATGCAATATTCACTTTCGTACCTAATGGAAATTTTTCTGTGGGTTTCTATATGTCTTTTTAAACGATGTAAAGTAACAAATCCTTTCTCACACACGTAACAAATATTAGGTTTAATATCGTTGTGAATCTTCACATGTCTAGTAAGATATGATTTTTAAAAAAAGTCTTAATACAAGTTGGACAAATAAAAAGTTTGGATAACTTCTCATCCTCAAAACTTGATGAAGGGGGTTGTTGAACAGAAACTTGAGTCTCCTTAGACGGTAAAGTATTATTCATTTTGAACTTCAGTTTAGTAAAGTATAAAAAATCACTCTAAAAGTAAGACTTTAAAAAATGTGTAAAAACTATTAAGTGTGTGTAACTACTAAAATGTGTATAACTAAACTATTAAAACTTAGACAACACAAGGACGTGAAGAGATTGTAACTAATTCAAATTTTTTCTTCGTTCATCAGATTTACTTAAGAATTACTACCAAATTCTTTTATTTCATGCCAAATTTTTATAACTATCTCCAATATTAGTGGGAATTTAGCCAAATATTATCTTATACCTTGCTATAATACTCGAATCTTGTGGAAAATTCTAGTTTATCAACATGTCTAAACAGATAATTTGTACACTTTCACTCTGTATTTTTATGGATGAAGCATCTACGTTAAACTTTTTAGGGTAAAAAATATTCTAAGATCTATGTTTTTAACAGTTTATTATAGATTTGTCGAAACATGGGGTTTAGTATTTTCAAACAAGATAGGTTGTTAATACTTAAAGTTTCAAATTCATGAATTCCTCATACATCTGCAGCTTCTAAATTTGATAAGTGTTAAATTTTATCTCACATTTACAATAAGAAAAAAGTTAATTTTTCTAAGATAGTATTTGTATTAAAATAAATTGTGTACAAATTTTTCATTAGCAAAAATTTCGTTTATAAGCATATGTGTGAAAAACGTTAAACTGAATGACTTAAAAAACTTAGAAATATATTACTTTGTAAAATAAGATGTGTTATTAACACTTGTGAAACACCAAAATTCCATACTTCATAATTTTTCAAATACTTACAGTCTCTTAAATTGGTAAGAATGGGATTTTTAGCTTACATTGTTATTATTAGAAAAAATAAGTTTCTTATATTTTTATTCTAAAAATTAGTTAATTAATTTCTAAGATGATATTTTTTCTAAAATACTTTGCGTAAAAACTTTCCATTTACAAAAATTTTCGTTTATAAGCACATGTCTGAAAAACTTCAAACTAGATGACTTTTAAAAACATGACTTTTTTCACTCTGTGATTTTATCGTACATTTTCAATCTTATTATTGTAAAAATAAATTTCTTATATTTTTAAAATTAGGTTCCTTATTTCTAAAAACTTTGTAAAATTTTTAAAGTATGCTTATATTTGTAATTTCAATACTTGTTTAAAATATTTTTTAAGAATGTTTAAATACACTTTAGAAAACCTAAGTATACACCTGTGAACATGAATGTATTTATAAAACATATTAATAAATTTTTAACTCTGGATTTTTTCAAAGTTAGCTTTCATTATTTACAAACTTGGTTTCTGTAAAGAAAAATTGAGTGAAAGGTAGCATATGAGGTGGGTTATTTCACTATGTTAAAGTGATACAAAGTAGTGAAAAGTAGTAAAAAATGTAGTTGGGAAGTCTTTCTTTGGCACACATCGTTGAATAATTCTTAGGAAATATACCTTAAAATAACTAATGTTTGGTTTTATTTAACAAATTATGTAGGAACTTTTGTTTTTCAATTTATTGAATATAATAAAAAAACATGAGGTAGGTGATACATGAGTTAAAATTTTACCATACAAAGTTGTAATTTGCTAATTTCAACTAAAGTATAACCTAATTCTTGATCAGTAAATTCTTCAAAACTTTCTATCATTTTGTTGAAAGCATTTTCAAGATGATTATTCAAATCACTTGATAAAAATGTCGAAAAGTTTTTTGATTGCAAATGATGGGAAATAAATTCTTCTTTACCTTCCATAGAACGTTTAAGGGTGAGTTTAACAACTATAAACCATTTCATTCCTTTTTTATCGCTTAATTGAAAGTTCAATTCGGTTAAAATATTAGTTCTTAAATTATTAAAAAATGATAACAAATCCATATCATTATTTTCATTGTCAAAGATAGTGGTTGTATGTACAATAAGAGCACTTCGTCTTTTAAAAAACGTAGTTTTTTCTTTAAGTGGATCTTGGGAAGAATTTTCTACAGTCTTTGGTGTTGACTGATGCCTGACTGAAGTACGTAAATGACAATACAAATCTTTTTTATTACTGAATACTTCATTACATGATTCACATAAATGTTGGGGTGAAGGTTTCCGAGGATTTTTTTCTTATGTGTTTCAATAATTCATATTTACAGCTGAAGATTTCACTACATACATCACAAACATGCTCAGATAAAGTCTTTTTATGATTTTTTCTAACATGAATCGATAAATCATACTTGCGATGAAAACTTTCACTGATTTGTTCACATTCATATTCTGTAAGAGTCTTTTCATGAATTTTTAAATGTCTTTTCAAATCGTCTGAATGTTGAAATGCTTTCTGACATACATTACAAATAAAAGATTTTACACCCATATGAACTCTCAAATGTCGAATTAAATTAGGTTTTTTAGAAAAATCCTTATTACAAGTTGAACATATCGGGAGTTTGGACAACTTCTTGTCATCTATTCGCAACTGAGTGAACAGTTGATTTGAAATAGGTGTCTCCGCAGATAGATCCATCTCTTACACCAATTAAAATTACCAATATGTAACACTAAATTCAGGTTAAAAAACAGACGTCTTTATTCCGCAAAAATAAGTTAGCAAGTGACAAAATTTTCCTTCACTCGAAATTAGTACTAAATGTTTCTTGCCAAATCCGAATTAACTTATCGCCAAATGTCTTAAAATCTTTGTAGATATATCCTGAAATTCATTTAAATTCATGCCAAATTCTTATTAATTACTATAATATTTCTGAATTTATCGCTAAGATTTCACAGGTTTACACTGAAGAAATCTAAGGGAATTACAGTAAAAATGATTAAACTTCAGACAGAAAAATATATTGAACTAAGTGATCATTAGCCTAATATGTGAGGGATCATTCATTATAGTTTGAATTTCAGCCTGAAAAACTTTCGATTTTCTGAAATTGTGATGAATTTTTTGTAGTGAGTAGAAAAAAAAAAGGGGGGGGGGTAGTAAAAACTAACAATAATGACAAAAAATATTTTTAAACTTAAATGGTTAAACTGTGAAAAAAGGTAAATGCATTGACCATTCCAGAAGAGAAAATCTAAATAAATTTGTGAAAAAATTTTATACCATTGTGAATGCAATAGTTTTCAAACTCCTTCGGGGAAAAACAGGTTCCGGAAGGGAGATTTGACCTCGGCATACCATCCCAGCTGATAAGAGGGGAGATTGAATAAGAAAAAAAATATTACTTTCACAAAGACTCTTCATTAGACATTCGTTAATTAATCGAATTTCAGGCACGTTGAAGAATTTTCAATCATCTTTCTACTTAATTTTTACTCTTATTGTCATTTTTCATAAAACATTTGTAGTCTTTTACAAGAAAATTCATAATTAATAGTTTTGTAATTAGACTGTTTTAATTACTAATGATAAAAAATGGGTTATTTCACATCTATCGAAAGGGATGATAGGTTTCGTAGACTATCCCATTTATTGAATAGGTATGATGGGCAATTTCACATTATTGAAGGGGTGATAGGTTTTGTGAACTAATTCAAGGCAGACGTCTGGTTCTAATTTCACTTATACATTTGAGATTTTAATCATCTTTTAACTTAATTTTCCCTTACATTATCTTTTTTTCATAAAACATTTGGTGAATTTTATAAGAAGATCTTTAATTAATATTTTTTTAATTATTATTCCGTGAATAAATGTCACTTTTCATGATTGATTCATTTTCAAACAATAGCATTCCTATCTAATATAGATTCATCAGGTCATATTTCTATAGAACAGTGGTTCATTCTTTCTACTTAATTTTTACTCTCGTTGTCATTTTTCATGAAACATTTGTAATCTTCTACAAGAAAATCCTTCATTAATATATTTTTTAATTATTATTCTGTAAATTAGTATAATTTTAATGGTTGAATCATTCTCAAACAATTGCATTCTTATTTTAAAAAAGATTTGTGCAGGTATATAATAGAAAATCACTCACACATACGCGAAAACTGCTGTCTTATGAAAATATTTTTACAGCAAGGTGCCGGGTTCGAATCCCAGTCGATCCTCTCTATTTCTTTCATAATATATTTACATCAAAATCATTCATTCATTTTTCTTCTTATTAAATTCATATTTTTTATTTATTCCTTATTTATTTCTCAATTTTTAAATTTTTAAAATTTTTAAATTTTTTTATAATTTATTACTCATAAACAATAACCTTAAAATAGGTCCACAAAAATTCTCTTTTAAGAACCAACATCATCTTTCACGATATTCAACACGATATTCTTTCTCGATATTCTTTCACGATAAAATTTCCTCATTAACAACATTAATTAATACCCTCATCACCTTTCACAATTAAGTCAAAGGGGATGCTCCGATCTCCGCAAAGACCGTGAAGATGATTGCACATGCTCCGCACTCCGCGTGACACCCGCACGGCTTGCCGGTACCTCAGTACCTCACCCTCATGACCTGGGAGCGGCCTTTTCTACCTCCTACTATTTGATGACAAGAGGTATATTTTAGATGATGGTGTTAGCTCTTTAGCCGATGGGCATTATAATATTACTTCAAAAAAAATGAAAAAAAAAATTGAAAATATAGAAAAATGAAAAATAACTGAAAAATAAGAAAGATGAAAAAAATTGAAAAATAAGAAAAATTGAAAAAAAATATATATATATATATATATATATGAAAAATGAAGAAAAATTGAAAAATTAAAAAAAAAAAATTAAAAATTAAAAAAAATAAAAATAAAATAAGAAGATCTGAAATTAAGAAGAACTGATAATAAGAAGTTCTGAAATTAAGAAGATATAAATCTTAGAAGAATGAAAATAGATGTTAGAAGAAATTGAAGATCAGAAAAAATTGGGGCGTCGCGCAAATGCAGCGGGTGGATGGTGGGACCCTTAAAACAAATAAAGAAAAAACTGAAGTTTGAAAATAAGAAGATCTGAAATTAAGAAGATGTGAAACTGTGGAAGAATTAGAAAATTTCAAACTTAGAAGATTGAGAATGAAGTTGCAAGATCTCATAAAAGTTAGAAGATCCAAAATTGGGGCGTCGCACAAATGCGGCGGGTGGATGGTGGGGTCCCCTTTAACAAAAAAAAAAAAAAAAAAAAAAAAAAGAAAAAGAAATCCTATTTTGAGGGTTTCAAAGAAAAAGGAACTCTTCAAATGAGTTTCCAGAAATATATGTTTGCACGGTTTAAAAAAGAACTGTGCAGACATATAATAGAAAAATCACTCACATACACACACACACATTCATACCTAAAATAGAACCATCAGGTTATTTCTATGGGTCAGTGGTTAAATGCTCGAAAACTACTGCCTCATGGAAATATTTTTACAGCAAGGTGCCGGGTTCGAATCCCAGTCGATCCTCTCTATTTCTTTCATAATATATTTACAACAACATCATTCATTCTTCTTCTTAAATTCATATTTTTATTTATTTATTTTTATTTCTCAATTTTTAAATTATTAAATTTTTCAAATTTTTTATAATTTATTACTCATAAACAATAACCTTCACACAAGTCCACAAAAATTCCCTTTTAAAAACCACCATCATCTTTCACGCCATTCATTAAAATTTCCTCATTAACAACATTAATAAACACCTTCATCACCTTTCACAATTAAGTCAGAGGATGTCTCAAGGACGACGCCAACTCGTCTAGACCCTCAGGGGGAGGTGTGACACCCGCACGGCTTGCCAGTGCCTCAGTGCCTCAGCCTCCTGACCTAGAACTGGCCTTTTCTACCTACTCTGATCGGGTAAAAACTTACACCGGTTCCACTCTGCCTTCGCCCGCTAGCGGGTCAGTATTTTTAAATGAATTACTATAATGAATGAATTCTCAAAATTGCATATTATCACTCATTAACATTACTCTTAAGAAAAGGAATTAAATTTAAAAAATATTTGTGATCGGGTAAAAACTCACACCGGGTCCTCACTGCCTTCGGCAGCGTAGACCCGTGCACTGCGCTCGCGTATTCCTTCACCATTCTTATGATTTCTCAAACTTCCATGTTATTACTCATAAACTTTCATTCTTAAGAAAAGCAATTTAAAAAATAATCATTTAGCATCGGGTAAAAACTCACACCAGGTCCCCACTGCTTTCGGAAGTGCAGACCGATACGCGCTGCGTGAGCACGTGTGAAGATGTACTTGCGTTGTGTGCACATATTTCTTCTCAACTCAAACTTCTATTATTAAGAAAATAAAATAAACTAGTGGATCTGCAGATCAGGAACCTCAACGTCCTATTTGCATCAGACATTATTCAAAAGGTCATTTTTATTTATTCCTTATTTTATAATAGTATATATTGATTCGATCGACTTGTTGCCATAATCAGATACATTTCTGAGGGGGGCTCTGCCCCCCCCCTCAACCTCCCGCTGTATCTCTCTTTGTATACCTATCTGTATATCATATAATGTGTTATGGAATTGTAAATAATTGTATTTATTTTTGTATAAATTCTTTCAAAGAGGCTTAGTAAGTTGATAATATCCTAATTTTGTGCATTTCTAGTGGTTTTAGCTTTAAAATAGCCTAATTTTCCCTTTAAAACGCATTAGAAAGCTCCAATAAGGTAAGAAATGGATTTGGCGCGAAATATGACAACTGTTCCCTCTTTGGCGATATTTATGGCGACTTTGGCGAGAAAATCCTTATTAGTGATATACCAAATATGGAAGATCTAATCTCATTGGCTGATGAGATACGAGAATTTTCCAGAACAGTCTGGGTTCGATAGAAAAGTATAAAAGGAGCTTTTTTTCGCCAAGGCGGTCAGTCTCAGATCTGTGTCAGTTTCGACAAATGCTTGCTTTGCTTTGAGTCTCTTTGAATGAGACTTGCTTTATGTGTTATTGTTAAACAGTTTGTACTGTTGTTTTGCTGTTAACAGCTGTTGTTTATGCTGTGTTTACTGGTTGAATTGAAGCTGATACTTGGTTTATAGACCTGTATTTTTCTGGAACTTTCTGTGAATAAATCACTGAATTTCTGCAAGTTTCGCCTTTTATTCTCGGACAACTTACGTACCACCAAGTGCGCAACAATATGTATTCTTAATAAACGACGGTCTTTTATTATTTCCCTGAAATTCATAAATAACCAAATTTCATAACTACCAAATTTCATACAAAAAAAATTACATAGCATATCGGAAATATTTTGCGTTACCTTTAAACTAATTACCAATTCTATGCCCACGATTTTTAACAGGAAAACATGCTTTTAAAATTCTAATAAAATTTCATTACATTTGATGGGGTGTAACCATGTTAAAATACACTTTTAAGAAATACCGTCTATGGACCATAATAATACAAAATTCTTTCATGTATCCCGGAAAAGTAGCCACAGTCATTATAAAATCCAATAATAAGAATAAACCTAATTAATTATAACTCATTAATTTTTCAAACTAATTTGACATCATTTGGATGATTACAGCAGATACTCGGAATTATTTGGTGTAGTCCCAAAAATTATTTAGTCTATACATACCCTTTTTTAAGAGTAAGCAGGATTTTAAGCATCTTTATAATGTATGTATATTTTAGTCAGTTCAATTCAGCATAAACTCATTAAACGCTTAAATAAATATTTGTCCATAGGCTCTAATGTTATGAAATTCTTTTGAGTGTCTCTGTAAACGAACCATAAACATTGTATACACCAGTAAAAACTATTCAGCTTATTTTGCGCTTAAAATTAATAATTGTTACAAATTCAACATGGTTTGGATGACTACGTGACATTGTCAGAACACTTTTGTAAGACCCTGTATATTAATTAGAAAGCTTAAGAGCACATATTTTCTTCAAATAACCTAAGTTTAAGCATCTTACTCACGTACGCAAGTTTCATTTTCTTCATTGCAATGTAATGATATTAAAATGCGTTTAAACGAAATTCACCCTATACGCCGCAATGTTAAGAATTTTAGCGTGTCCCTGTACACAGTTTATAAACAATATAGAAATAAAAATTATACAGCTACTTATATGCAAAGGTGGAATGTGTGCGCCACTTTGCAAGTCAATCGAAGGATTTTTACGGCCGCTATTGCGGTAAATACAAATTCTTCCCATAGGCCGTAATGATGAGAAACACTTTGACGTGTCCCTGCACACGAACGACAAATGGAATACACACACCTAACACTATACAGTTATTTCGGTTGACCTCATGAACATGTGTACCAAATTTCCAGTGAATAGTGTGATTTTTGGGCCGCTATCGCAGTACATAGAAATTCTTCCCATAGGCCGTAATGATAAGAAAAATTTTGGTGTGTCCCTGTACATGAACTACAAACGGAATGCACACCCAAAACTATACAGCTAATTTCGTGGGGATCATGAACATGTGTATCAAATTTCAAGTCAATAGCGTGATTTTTGCGGCGGCTATCGCACGACGGACAGACGGAACCCAACCCAAAATCCTTTTGAGTCTCAACTGAGGGCCTCCACTGACGTTTCGGTAAAAATTGGAAGTCAATAGCTTGATTTTTGCCGTGGCTATCACGGTACATACAGATTCTTCCCATAGGCCGTAAAGATAGAAAAACTTTGGCGTGTCCCTGTACACGAACTACAAATGGAATACACACCTAAAATTGTACAGCTAATTCCGTTGGGCTCGTGAATATGTGTATCAAATTGCAAGTCAATAGCGTGATATCTGCGGCCGCTATCGCGGTACATACAAATTCTTCGCATAGGCCGTAATGATAAAAAAAACTTTGGCGTGTCCCTGTACACGAATTATAAGTGGAATACACACCCAAAACTATACAGCTGATTCCGTGGGGCACATGAACATGTGCACTAAATTACAAGTCAATAGCGGGATTCTTGCGGCCGCTATCGCGGTACATGCAGATTCTTCCCATTGGCCGTAATGATAAGAAAAACTTTGGCGTGTCTGTACACGAACTATAAATGTAATACACACCTAAACCTATACAGCTAATTTCGTTAGGCTTATGAATATGTGTACCAAATTGCAAGTCAGTAGTGTAATTTTTGCGGCCGCTATCGCGCGACATACAAATTCATCCCATAGGCCGTAATGATAACAAAAACTTCGGCATGTCCCTGTACACGAACTACAAATGGAATGCGCACCCAAAATTACACAGCTGATTCCGTGGGGCACATGAACATGTGTACCAAATTTTAAGTCAATAGGAAGATTTTTGCAACCGCTATCGCGCGACAGACAGACACACAGACAGAAACCAAAATCGTTTTGAATCTCAACAGAGGGCCTCCACTGACGTTTCAGCAAAAAGTCTTTTATCATCGGGTAAAAAGTCTGACCGGGTCCCCACTGCCTTCGGCGGCGGAGCTCCTAGCGATGCGTGCGCAGAGGGTAGGGTATCCGCGCGCTGCGTGCGCCTATTCCTTCCCCACCCTTCCAGCACCTTCTAATTAACCTACATATACCAGTTTTGAATGGTCTAACTCAATTAGCTGAGATGATAAAGAAAACTTAATTAGGACACCTTAAAACGTGTAAATCAGGTGAAATCTTGGATTCCACTTTCGATAATATAAAAGAACTTTAAAATATCTTTCGTATGATGTATTAAAAATAATTTATTCACAGTTAGAATTTGAAATATTTAAATTTTAAAATATCACAGCGCCATCTGGCGGTAAAAACTTCTGTAACCTACTGTTCAATTCCAAATCAACAAACCTTTCAAATGATGTGTTACTCATGAAATTATATTAATTAGTAGCTGAGATACAAAAGAAAACCTAATCAAGAGACGTCAAAACGTGGAAATAGGATGAAATCTATAAATGCACTTTCGATAATATAAGAGAACTTTAAAATATCTTTCGAATGATGTGTTAAAAATAATTTAATCATAATTAGAATTTGAAAAGTTGAAATTTTAAAATATTACAGCGCCTTCTGGCGGCAGAAATTTCTGTCACTTCGTCTTGTGATGAAAAGTCTACATACTAAGGCTTTTGTGCCGCAAAGGAAAATTGAAGAATATCGAAATTTGCAATTTTTCTTTCCAGTACAAAAAACATGTGATCTCAGTCAGTAAAAGATTTTTTTCTTTCGCCTGACTTTCCAGATATCGTTTTCTCTGTGAATGGGAGTTGTGCAATGGTTTTATGAATAAAATTAAAAAAATTATAACTCATTCAGTTTTTGGAAAAATCTTTGAATTTCTTGAGATGTGAATCGTCTATCGGAGGTCTATATATTAAAAAAAAAAAAAAAAAAAATGATTTGTCTCTAAAAGTTTTTTAGTTATAAAATGTTTTGTGAAAAAATCGATGTTTCGTAAAATCTAAATATAGGGATCGCTAATGCATATTTTGTTAAAATGTTTATATGGTTCGAAATAGGATTAAATGTGCTTTGAAAATATACCGGTTGTTAAGAAATGGAACAGTTACTCGATAGTGCAGGGCAATTCAAAAAAGACGATCGAGAAAAAGAGAAATTTTGGACCCTTTTTAAAACGTTTTTTAAAAATATAAAAAATCCGTATTTAAAAAAAAAAAAAAAAAAAAAAAAAAAAAAAAAAAAAGTGTACCGTAAGAATCGGTAATAAATGCTCTTTCTCGTGGTACGGGTGTATTTTCAATATCTGCAACCACTAAGCTGGGACGGCTTTACAAAAACACGAGAAATTTTCTCTCTGTTTTTCTTCTTTTGAGGAACGCGCTGAATTCTACTTGGGTGGCGGAAAATACGATCCGCTCGCTTGTTAATTAGACAATGGTCGAAGTTTTAATTAATATCTCCGGAACTAATTAAAATTTTGGAATTCAATTTTCACTATGCACTCGGGCAGGCTTCTGAGCACCCGTATGTCAAGTTTTGTAGTTCTGGGTTCAGTAGGGCGCTGAACGTATAGATGCTCATAAAAAGAGACAGACAGACAGAAAAACATCTCCCTGTATTATTATAGACAAGCAGGCTACTCCCGCTTTGCTGGTCACTCTTTTTAAATGAATCACTATAATTGATGAATTCTCAAAGTAGCATTAATTTTTATCACGTGAAAAAAAAATCTGATCGGGAAAAATGTCGCACCGGGTCCCCACTGCCTTCAGCAGCGTAGACCCGTGCTCGATATGCGCGAACGAATGCATATATATGAGCGCTGCGCGCGTGTATTCCTTCACCACCCTTATGATTTCTCCAAATTCCATGTTATTACTCATAAACTTTTATTCTTAAGAAAAGAAATTAAAAAAAAAAATTATTTCTGATCGGGTAAAAACTCACGCCGGGTCCACTCTGCCTTCGCCCGCTAGCGGGTCAGTATTTTAAAATGAATCACTATAATGAATGAATTCTCAAAATTGCATATTATCATTCATTAACATTACTCTTAAGAAAAAAAAAATTAAAGAAAAAAAAGATCATTTGTGATACGGTAAAAATTCACACCGTGTCCTCACTGCCTTAGGCAGCGTAGACCCGTGCACTGCGCTCGCGTATACCTTCACCATCCTTATGATTTCTCAAAATTCCATGTTATTTCTCATAAACTTTCATTATTAAGAAAAGGAATTCAAAAAATAATCATTTAGCATCGGGTAAAAGCTCACACCAGGTCCCCAATGCCTTCAGAAGCGCAAAACAATGCGCGTGCACATGTGAGGATATACTTGAGCTGTGCGCAAATATTCCTTCTCAACTCAAACTTTTATTATTAAGAAAATAAAATAAAATAAAGTCATTTATCATCGGTAAAAAATCTCACCGGGTACGCACTTTCTTCGTTAGCGCAGACCAATGCGCGCCGTGCGCGCACGTATGACTATATACGTGCGCTGCGCGCACATATTCCTTCTGTACTGAGATCGTATTTTTATTCTTAAAAAAAGAAATATTAAAAAAATCATCGGGTAAAAAGTCGGACCGGAATCCCACTGCTTTTGGCAGCGCGGTCCCGAACGCGCTGCGTGTGCTCAGTTTAGGGGATACGCGCGCTGCTAGCGCCTATTCCTTCCCCACCCTTCCAGCGCCTCTTAATTAACCTACATATAATTACCTAATTAACCTAATTAATAACATACTTAATTAACCTATATATTTTTATTTTAGATTATCGAAAGTGAATTCGAGATATCACCAAATTCACACGTTTTGAGGTCTCCTGATTAGGTTTTTTTTTGTATCTCAGCTACTAATTAAAATAATTTCATAAGTAATACATCATTTGAAAGCCTCGTTGATTTGGAAAGGAACAGTAGATTAAAGAAATTTCTACCGCCAGATGGCGCTGTAATATTTTAAAAATTCAATATTTCAAATTCTTATTATGATTAAATTATTTTTAATACATCATTCGAAAGATATTTTAAAGTACTTTTATATTATCGAAAGTGGAATTCGAGATTTCACCCGATTTACACGTTTTGAGGCGTCCTGATTAGGTTTTCTTGTGTATCACAGCTACTAATTAAAATAATTTCTTAAGTAATACATCATTTGAAAGCTTTCTGATTTGGAATCGAACAGTAGTTCACAGAAATTTCTACGGCCACATGGCGCTGTAATATTTTAAAATTTCAATATTTCAAATTCTAATTATGATTAAAATATTTTTAATACATCATTCGAAAGATATTTTAAAGTTATTTTATATTATCGAAAGTGGAATTCGAGATTTCACATGATTTACACGTTTTAAGCTCTCCTGATTAGGTTTTCTTTTGCATCTCAGGTAATTGAGTTAGAACGTTCAAAATTGGTATATGTAGTGTAGTATCTTGTAGAGTGGCAGAGAATTATTGACTTGACTAATCAGAACAAGAAATTTATATTTTTTCCAAATTTTAATTTAACTAGATTAATTTTTAGAAATTTACAATATATACAAATTTCGCTGTATTGCATCTATATGAAAGGGTTTTCAATAAGATAGTGAGTTCTACAGTATATGGCTGGAAGGAATCTCAGATAAAGTCCACAGTGGTTTTCACCAGTCCGTGACCGCTTCTGCAGTCTTTTCCGGAAAATAATATGAGTTCGTAACCTTTCCCTAGGTCTAGCCCGACCTGCTCTGGGAATCCTGCCTTTCCAAACTCCGGCAGTGAACTGTCGTTTTCAGTCTCTCATCGTAAAAATTACAGTTCGTATTTGGGCGTGTTTTTCTGAAAACAAAATCTCAGATGCAGGCCCTGATTCGCTCGAAATTCCATCATCGGTTCTGACGCGTTGAATTCTTCTCGAAGGAAAAGTTCTCAAGGCACGCGGCTTCCCACGTTCATCAAAGGGAAACGGACATACCTTTCTACAAAGGAGAGATGTTCCGCTGCGAGCCGTTAGGCCCCAGACTGTCTGCTTCTTTGTACTGAAATGTCTCTTTCAATGATATATTGAAGTCGGAGTCTCTGCCTTTACAGCTCCCCTCCCCTTAAAGAAAAATTCGGGGCCATTTTGGGGCCGAATTTTCATCAGAAGAAGCTGAAATTAGGATATTCAAATTCACTTCTAAAAGAGGCAATAGTCCCTACAAATTGGAATATCTATCAGAAAAATATAATGTTGATTTTTCAACAAAACCAAAATAATTAAACACTACCTTAATAATTTTTACACTTAAAATATATACTTCTCTGATTATACTGATTAATTTAAAAACACCAAAAAGAAAAAAATTTAATTTTGAAAATTTAACTTGCTTTTTTACAATACAAAAAATTTCTTGATTTAATTTTGAAAAATTAACTTGCTTATTTACAATACAAAAAATTTCTTTTGCTTTTAAAGTTACATTCGACTTAAACAGTCTACGTGAGCTATTTCACGCCCTGTATTACAGTGTAATCATATGGCTGCAGAGTTAATGCCCATCTCATTAATCGAGGGTTTTTCCCAGCATTTCTCTTCAACCAGACTAAAGGATCGTGATCTGTTTCAATAGTGAATTTTTGTCCATCTAAGTAGTGCTTTAACTTTTTTATAGCGAATATTATCGCAGCACACTCTTTTTCTGTCGTAGTGTAATTTCTTTCGGGAGCAGTAAATTTCCTGCTCAAGTATAAGATAGGGTGCTCTTCCTTTTCTATTCTCTGAGCGAGGATTACCCCAACCCCTAAGTCTGATGCATCGGTCTGTACGATAAAGGGGTGCTCGTAGTTCGGAGCATAAAGAATAGGTTGGTCTGTTAATTTCCGTTTTACTTCCTCGAATGCTTTTTGCATTTCAGCGGACCATTCTATGCTTTCTTTGCGATTTTTCCCTTTTAACGCTCTAGTTAGAGGCTCAACAATAGTGGCATAATTTTCGATATAGCGGGCGTAGTATCCTACCATTCCGAGAATTTGTCTAATTTCTGTTTTAGATTTCGGGATCGGAAAATCCAAGACTGCCTGGATTTTAGCTTCTGCGGGCGACCTACGTCCGTTCCCTACAACGTGCCCCAAGTATGTTACGCTGTCTTGCGCAAATTGACATTTAGAAGGTTTTATTTTCAACTTTGCATCCTCTAGTTTTTTTAAAATTATGTCTAAATGTTCCATATGCGCTTCCCAAGTCTTTGAAAATATGGCGATATCGTCTAAGTACGGTACGCAAAAGTTTTCACAGCCCTGTAATAATAGTGACATAAATTTACTGAACCTATATGGGGCATTCACTAATCCGAAAGGCATTACTAAGGGTCTAAAATTTCCCCAAGGAGTGGAAAATGCCGCATATCTTTGCGCCCTAGGTGTCAGTGGAATTTGCCAATATCCTTTCGTTAGATCTACAAGCGTGATAAATTTAGCACTTGAAACTAAGTCCAAACGATCTTCGATGTTCGGTATTGGAAAATATTCGGTTCTGGTTATGGAATTCAAAACGCGATAGTCCAAACATGGGCGTGGCTGTTTGTGGGGGGCTTCTACTAAAATTAAAGGACTACTATAGTCCGACTTCCCTATTTCGATTATTTTCAATTCAAGCATTCTTTTGATCTCTCTTTTGAGAATTTCTGTCTGTCTTTGAAACATTCTGTACGGTTTAATTCTAACCGGTTTGTCGGAAATTAATTCGATGTCGTGCTCGATTAGATCGGTGCGCCCTGGATCATTTGAAAACAGGTCCCTGTGGCGATCCAAAACCCCTTTTAATTTCTCTATCTGATCGGTAGTATGTTTCATTTCTAAATTTCCATTTCTTACGATTTCGTTGAAATCATAAACATTTGGGTCAGAGTGTGGATATACTATTTCTAAATCTGTTTCTTTATTGTCCACTCTAGTGATTTCACTAAACAAAACATTTATCATCTCTGCCCTTTGTCTATAAGGTTTCAGCATATTAACGTGGAATACTTGAGAGGGCTCCCTCCTACCTGGAATATTCACAACATAGTTAGTCTCCGAGATTTGTTTCTCCTCTGTACCCGGTCCGATCCAACTTACGGCGAATTTATTCGGCTTGTACGTCGCAACCACTAGAACTTGGTCTCCCGGTTTAAATTTCCGGTCAACTGCGTCCCGATCGTACCAAAGCTTCCTTTTCTCTCTCGCATCTTCCATCGATTCAATAGCTAATTCTTGGCTTTTTTTAGCCGATTTATAAGATCAAAAATGTATTCAGTAACGGGCGTTTGTTCCTCGTTTTCGATTCCGCATAATTTTTCAAAAATTATTGTCTCGGGAGTTCTTAGATTTTTGCCGTGAACGAGTTCGGCAGGGCTATATCCGGTAGATTGATGCACGGTAGTACGCAACACCAATAATGCAAATGGAAGATTTTTCTCCCAATCTGCTCCGTTTTCTAAGCATAACACTTTTAATAATCGCTTTACGGTGCGGTGAAATCTCTCAATCGCTTGGGATTGGGGATGATGTATGGAGCTATGAATCACTTTTATTCCAAACTTTTCGAAAAAGGTCTCGGTCAATTCACTCGTAAAACTTCTTCCTAAATCTAATTGAATCTCTCGCGGGAACCCGAATCTGCTAAACATTCGTAAGAACCCGTTTATCACTGCTGGAGAAGTGATTTCTTTAAGCGGTATGGCCTCCGGATATTTCGAAGACAAACACATAGCTGTCAAAAGATACCTATTTTCGTTTTCACTTAGAGGGAGTGGTCCCGTTAGATCAGCGGAAAACCGAGTGAACACTTCGGTTACTATGGGAACCCTTTTCATAGGCGCTTTCTTTACCTCTCTAGGTTTTCCTATCACCTGACAATGGTGACACGATAATACAAATTCCTCTATTTCTTTGACCGAATTTGGCCACGCGAAATACCTGAAGATTTTATCTTTCGTCTTTGTGACTCCGAGATGTCCGCCAACATTCGAATGACATAATTCCATTACGTCTTTTCTAAGTGTTACAGGAATAATCACTTGTTTTCTAACCTCCCCGCGATTTGTTTTAGATTGTCTAAAAAGGATTTCATTTTCTAAAATGAACTCGGAATTACCTTTGTTCGCTTTTTCAAAACACGGATTTAAAGTCGCGTCTTCACGCTGTAATCCTTTCAGCCTTTCTCTATTCACCTCTAGAAGGCTTAGAGACTTCTCTTTCTCAGAGGGGGGAATGACAATAGGGGTTTCTTCCCGTATCTCGGCTACTGCGTTGGTGGTTTCGGATTCTCGTAATCTCTCTCTCTCCTCTTTTTCGCTCTGCTTTTTTTTCGCGCGAGTTACTACTTGGTTGATTAACTCTGGTTTTTTCATTTTTGCGCCTTCGATAATTTCATGCGTTTGATTACCCAAAAGATAATGATCATTTCCAGTGAGTCGTCAACTACTGCCGCTTTCGTGCTAACAGTCCCAATATCTGCAATCTTAAGCGTAACACTAGCGATCGGCAGGCAGTGTAATTCTTTCTGCAACGGCTGTTTGAGCCAAATACTTTCTCCGGTTAATTGCTCCGGTTTTATGTATTGTTTTCCTATAAGATCGAAGCTTGCTCCACTGTCACGAAGGGTGACAATTTTGACGTCATTTATTTCGGCCTCCCCTAAATAAGGTGCGAAACAAGATCCTAAATCGTCTGTAATTCCTATCTGATTTACAACTGCTGTTGATTGATCTTTAATTAATTTCGGACAATTAGTTTTGTAGTGCCCGACAACGGAACAATAAAAACATCGGATCTCTTTCTTTTTCTCATAGGCGTTCTCTTTTCCTTTGTTTTCCTGCGATTTTGTCCTATCGCGCCAATTAAATGGCTTTTTTTTCTTTGTTTTCTTTTGAAAATGTAAATTTACTTTTATCGGGTTTTCGGTCATCTTTTTCTTTACCGACCCAATTTTTCTTTATGGCTTTCCTAACGGATTCAAATTCATCTAGTTTAATAGCTAATTCTTCGGGATCAGTCTCTTTCGCCCAAGAATCTAGAAACTTCTCTTTCATCTCTGCGCTAGCCCTTTTTTTTATCTGGTCGCAAATTAGTAATTTCTTCAAGCTCTCAAAGTCCCCAATTTTTAGTTTTTCCAACCGACCTAACAAGAATGTTTCCAAGTCATAAACTAAATCTCGAAATGACGTTCCACTTGATCGCTGGTGGTTGTTAAATTTTTGTCTGAATGACTCAGCGTCAACCTTAAATCGATCTAACAGATAATTTTTGATGTAATCAAAATCTTCTAATTTATCCGCCGGTTGTCTTAATATTTGTTCTGCTAATTTGGTGGGTAACAAAGCAAGTAATTGATTTACATAGTCTGAGCTCTCTAACCCCAATTTACTCGCTTGACGTTCGAATAGATTTAAATATAAAGCCATGTCAGAATTTAACTCATCAAATTTATGAATAATAGATTTAAGTGGGGGAGTATATTTCCGCTCTTCTCTGCTAGAGTTTAAGCTTGTCGTTTCTATACTTTGAGATAACCTGAGACGTTCTAATTCGAATTCTCTCTGTGCTTTTTCACTTTCAATTTGGGCTAAACGTTCCTCTTTTATTTCTTGCGCTAATCGTTCTTCCTTGATTAATTTAATTTGGGCCAAAGCCACCTCTAATTTAAATTCTGCAGATTGTTCAATTTTTTTTATTATGAACCTTGTCCCATCGGTGGGCAGAATATCTACTTCCCATTCTTCTGCTAAAATTTTTAAATCCACTTTTGAATATTCGTGCAAAGCAGCCATGATTTTTGATTTGAAATTTTCCTAACACAATTTTTCTAAATATTCTCAATTTCCTAATTATTCGCAATACACATTTAGCAATTATTTAAAATTTCAAATACAAGCACAATTTAAATAAATAACTAAATAATACACACTTTAATACCAAATTTGGCTTTCGGATTCCTGCAATATTTTGCAATACTTTTTACCCAATTTAAGCTTATGCTTACAAGCAATTTAAAGAGAACAATTAATATACACAAAAATAAGGAGTTCTTTCACACTGTGCAACCATAGATTATACCATAAATACACACAACTTAAAATTCTGAAAATACTCTTAATGAATATAATTTAAATATATCATTCACAGTTTATTTTTCTGCAACTTCCCTTTTATAATAAATATATCTACTTAATTTTCAGAATTTTCTATTTAGGAATAACAAGAACCCTTTTTTTTCTGCTTTCTTTTTAAATTTCAATTTCTTTTACAATTTTACTTCCTTTTAATTTTCTTCAAGGTTAAGGAAATTTTCTTTTCCAACATAAATTTAAAATTCTCTTAACAAATTAACTATTTTGTCAATTCTAAACTTTTAAATAATGAATTATTTCATTTAATTTAATTAACTAACCTGTTAATTTTAGACATTAAGCATTTCGCTCAAACATTAAAAATTTTCTGCAACAATATACAAAGACAAACAATTTTTTTATTTTTACTAATTGCCTCTCAAGAATGAACGGAATATCCTTACCTTTACTGATGTTTTCCATCTAAGGTGGGCACATCTCCGCTGAGCACTCTTTTAGCAGGCACAAGACCACTACTCCAGGGATCGATGCTCCTCTCCTTGATCTTTTGAAAGGGCACTCCGTCACTCCTGCGCTAGACTGGCTCTCCGTACGCTGTTTGGCTTCTCCCGTCTACGTCGAAGGACTTCGTAACGCTGCTTCCGTACTAGGAACCGGTCGATGTCACGTCGATGCCTCCGCTGGTCGAGTGCGTTTTCGGTACTGGGAACCCCGGTCGTTGCCTCCGTTGTTGCCTGGTCTGCGCTGAGGATCTCTTCTGAATTCTGGAATCTCTTTCCTCGCTTCTGCTTAGATTCACTCTTCTCTATATACTGTAATCCGATAGAGCTGCCACCAAATTTTCTTTATTCTATTAGTCTGTAGTATCTTGTAGAGTGGCAGAGAATTATTGACTTGACTAATCAGAACAAGAAATTTATATTTTTTCCAAATTTTAATTTAACTAGATTAATTTTTAGAAATTTACAATATATACAAATTTCGCTGTATTGCATCTATATGAAAGGGTTTTCAATAAGATAGTGAGTTCTACAGTATATGGCTGGAAGGAATCTCAGATAAAGTCCACAGTGGTTTTCACCAGTCCGTGACCGCTTCTGCAGTCTTTTCCGGAAAATAATATGAGTTCGTAACCTTTCCCTAGGTCTAGCCCGACCTGCTCTGGGAATCCTGCCTTTCCAAACTCCGGCAGTGAACTGTCGTTTTCAGTCTCTCATCGTAAAAATTACAGTTCGTATTTGGGCGTGTTTTTCTGAAAACAAAATCTCAGATGCAGGCCCTGATTCGCTCGAAATTCCATCATCGGTTCTGACGCGTTGAATTCTTCTCGAAGGAAAAGTTCTCAAGGCACGCGGCTTCCCACGTTCATCAAAGGGAAACGGACATACCTTTCTACAAAGGAGAGATGTTCCGCTGCGAGCCGTTAGGCCCCAGACTGTCTGCTTCTTTGTACTGAAATGTCTCTTTCAATGATATATTGGAGTCGGAGTCTCTGCCTTTACAGTAGGTTAATTATGAGGGGCTAGAAGGGTGGGGAAGGATTTGGCGAGCGCAGCGCACACAGGACTGCGTGCCGAAGGCAGTGGGGACCCGGTTGGACTTTTTACCCGATGAGAAATGATTTTTTAAATTTCCTTTTCTTAAGAATAAAAGTTAGATTTCAGAAGGAATATGTGCGTTCTGTGCACGTATATCTTCATATGTGCTCCCTCAGTGCGCATTTATTTGCGCTGCCAAAGGCAGTGGGGACCCGGTGCGAGTTTTTACCCGATGATAAATGATTTTTTTTTTTTTTTTTTTTTCATTTTCATATTAATAAAAGTTTGAGTTCAGAAGTAATATGTGCGCACAGTGCACGTATATTCTGACACGGGCGCGCGCAGCGCGCATGGGTCTGTGCTGCCGAAGCAGTGGGGGCCCGGTGTGAGTTTTTACCCGACGCTAAATGATTTTCTTTTTCTTATCTTAAGAGTAATGTTAATGAGTGATAATATGGAATTTTGAGAATTCATTCATTATAGTGATTCATTTAAAAATATTGACCCGCTTGCGGGAGATGGCAGAGGGGACCTGGTGTGAGTTTTTACCCAATCAGAAATGATTTTTTTTTTTAAATTCCTTTTCTTAAGAATAAAAGTTTATGAGTAAAAACATGGAATTTTGAGAAATCATAAGGGCTTTGAAGGAATACACGGGCGCAGCGCTTATATATATACATTCGTTCGCGCATCGCGCACGGGTCTACGCTGCCAGAGGTAGAGGGGACCCGGTGTGACATTTTTTCCGATCAGAATTTTTTTTTTTCTCTTTTTTTATCACAAGATAAAAAATAATGCAAATTTGAGAATTCATTAATTATAGTGATTTAAAAAAAAAATAGTGACTAGCGAAGCGGGCGTAGCCTGCTAGTGTATATTAATAAAAGGAAAGGTTTGTCTGTATGTCCGTTCTTCTACACGTTCAGCCCCTATTGAACACAGAATTGACGTACAAGAATTGACGTACGGATGCTCAGGAGCTTTTCCGAGGGGCTCCTGAAAACAGAATTAAAAAATTGTAATTTGTTGTCGAGATATTAATTAAAATGTCTTATCGCAAAGCTATTGATTGAGAATTCACGGCTAATTGCTTAAAAAGAGACATTCTTACGCTTACGGAAAAAGTCTAAAATAAATTAGAAATATCAGTCGTATCGTTACAAATAAGTTATCAAATGAAAGGGCCGATTTTTTCTGAATCCGACGGTTTAAATAGCTTATCGATCGGACAATTATATGTTTTAAAATTAACTAAAGTATTAAAAGAAGGTGGCAAAAAATCACAAGAAATCTAACTTCGCAGACAACTGTCTAGGCAGTGTAGAGGAAAGAAAAAACATCTGCTTATGAATGAGGTCACTAGTTTTGGTACTGGGATTAAAAGTTGCAAATTTCAAAATTCTTCAATTTTTCTCCAAATTCTTCAAAACTTACTATACTGCCTGAACATCACAATACAAAGTTGCAGTTCAAATTTCATCGATTTTGGAGAATAAACAAAAAATTTACATTTTAATTGCAAATTATATTTTATTCTAACACGCGTATCTCAAATTCTAATTATGATTAAATTATTTTTAATACATCATTTGAAAAACATTTTGAGGAACTTTTATATTGTCGGAAGTAGGATTCAAGATTTCACATGATTTATACATTTTATGGTGTCCTGAATAGGTTTTCTTTTGTATCTCAGCTACTAATTAAAATAATTTCATAAGTAATACATCATTTGACAGCTTTACTGATTTGGAAAGGAACAGTAGATTACAGAAATTTCTACCGCCAGATGGCGCTGTAATATTTTAAAATTTCAATATTTCAAATTCTAATTATGATTAAATTATTTTTAATACATCATTCGAAAGATATTTTAAAGTACTTTTATATTATCGAAAGTGGAATTCGCGATTTCACCCGATGTACACGTTTTCAGGTGTCCTGATTAGGTTTTCTTTTATACCTCTGCTACTAATTAAAATAATTTCATAAGTAATACATCATTTGAAATCTTTGTTGGTTTGGAATGGAACAGTAGATTACAGAAATTTCTATCGCCAGATGGCGCTGTAATATTTTAAAATTTCAATATTTCAAATTCTAACTATGATTAAATTATTTTTCATACAACATTCGAAAGATATTTTAAAGATATTTTTTATTACCGAAAGTTGAATTCGAGATTTTACCTGATTTACACGTTTTAAGGTATCCTGATTAGGTTTTCTTTTGCATCTCAGCTAACTGAGTTAGACCGTTCAAAATTGGTATATGTATGTTAATTAGGAGGGGCTGGAAAGGTGGGGAAGGAATAGGCGCATGCAGTACGCACGGGATTGCGCTGCCGAAGGCAGTGGGGCCCCTGTCCGACTTTTTGCCCGATGAGAAATTATTTTAGGTTGATTTCTTTAGAAATCGACCTATTGCAATCACTTCGTTTATCTATCTATCTATCTATCTATCTATAATGAAAATTTTGTCATCACGATAACTCCCGAAATAATACTCGAAATCGAACCAAATTTAAACAGTGAACTAATCTTATAAATATCTTGGATAAGTTCGTTAACTAAGTTGCTCCGACTTCTTGTTTTCAAGTGGCAGCCACTTGAAAATTTCAAACCGACATTGTAAAAAGCATATTTAAAACAAGATTTCCTTGAATTTTGATGTAAATACAGGCCACATAAGGGTCTCAATGAAGTTTGTTAATGAAGTTTATCCGCCATTTTTAGTAAAGTGGCAGATATTTTAAGTTAAGCGGGACCACTTGAAATCAGGCTACCACTTGGAAATTTAAAATCACTATAACTTCCGAAATAATACTCCAAATCGAACCAAATTTAGACAGTGTCTTAATTTATCTTATAAATATCTTAGATGAGTTTATTAATCAAGTTGCTCCGCCATTTTGTTTTCAAGTGGAGACCACTTGAAAATTTCAAATTCAAATTGTAAAAATGTTATTCTGAATTTGTTTGAAATTTGATGTAAATACAGACCACATAAGGGTCTCAATGATGTTTATTAATGAAATTTATCCGTCATTTTTAATAAAGTGGTAGATAAGTTAAGCGGGGCCACTTGAAATCACGCTACCACTTGAAAATTTAAAATCACAATAACTTCTGAAATAATACTCTAAATCGAACCAAATTTGGACAGTGTCTTAACTTATCTTATAAATAACTTAGATGAATTTGTTAACCAAGTTGCTCCGCCATTTTGTCTTCAAGTGGAGACCACTTGAAAATTTCAAATTCAAATTGTAGAAAGCGTATTCCGATTTTTTTTTTTTTTTTTTAATTTTGATGTGTACATAGATTACACAAGTGTCTGAAATAACTTTATTAATGAATTTTATCCGCCATTTTTAATAAAGTGGCGCATATCTTAAGTTAAGCGGGATCACTTGAAATCAGGCCACCACTTGAAAATTTAAAACCATGATAACTTCCGAAATAATACTCCAAATGGAACCAAATTTGAACAGTGTCTTAACTTATCTTATAAATATCTTAGATGTGTTTGTTAACCAAGTTGCTCCGCCATTTTGTTTTCAAGTGCAGACCACTTGAAAATTTCAAATTTAAATTGTAAAATGCGTATTTCGAAATTGTTTTAATTTTGATGTAAATACAGACCACATAAAGATCTTAATAAAGTTTGTTGATAAACTATATCCGCCATTTTTAATAAAGTGGCAGATATCTTAAGTTAAGCGGGGCCACTTCAAATCAGGCTCCCACTTAAAAATTTAAAATCACGATAACTTCTGAAAAAATACTCCAAATTGAACCAAATTTGGACAGTGATATTATCATATAATTATCTTGAATGTTTTCACTGGGCAACTTGTCCCGACATCTTGTTTCTAAGTTCCAGGCACTTAAAATCACACTTCCACTTGAAAATATGCCATCATGATAAATTTAAAATACTAAACTGATTCAAATAAAAATTGGATAGTGAGCTTATGGTTCAAATAGCTAGGATAATTTCACTTGGTGACATGATCCGCAATTTTATTTGTAAGTGGCGGCCACTTGAAAATTTGTTATTATGGTAACTTTAGTAATACAGAATCAATTCGCATAGATAAATTCGCTGGGCATCTCACTCCACTTTTTTTTACAAGTGGTGCCACCTGAAAATTTCTTATGACGATAGTTTTTGACATATTGATTTAATTTAAACTAGAACGGGACAATGAACTTATCGTACAAATATACTGGATGATCTCGATGGGCAAGTTGTTTTGCTATTTTGTTTTGCCAAGAACAATGGTCTTTCTCCCATTGTTTAATGATGTTTTTCATTACCTGCGGCTTATTTCTGTTGAGATATCTACATGATAGACCAGATGTGTCTGCCTAAAGGTTATCTGAGTGAGTAATGCCGATCGGTTGTCGGCCTGGATAGCTGAATTGGTAGAGCCTTGACCTTGTAAGTCAAAGATCCGGGGTTCGACTCTCGGTCCAGGCATTATTTTCACTCAGTCGGAAAAATAAAATTTCAATAAAATATGTATATATATATATGTTTTAATAATATCCTTTTAGAGTTCCAGAAATTTTATTTACAAGCTTGTACAAAATAGCCACACATTTTGTGTGTATGTTACCGTTAAAACGCGAAATCCGTTAATCTGCAGATTACCTAGCTAATCTGCAGATTAACTAAAATAACCCGTTAATGTGCGGAATAAAGAGTTTTCCGCATTTTAACTAGGTAATCTGCAGATTAACGGTTTCAGTATCGTTAAAGTTCAATTGTTTGTTTCGAGCCTTAGTTTTTTTTACATTCACTATGACGTCAAACAGCCATGTGATACAGATACGCGAATGACCTTCAAACATAACTAAAACTTTTACCCCTTCCCTTCCGCACTTCCGCTATGCTATAGCTATGATGATAAACCGATAAACGGCAAACGCAAAATGTGGAGGATGGAAGCCATGATTAGTTTTATTATTATGACTAACACAACATTTAAAGTAACAAGTAAGTTATAATTGTTTTAATTTTGATTTTATTTCTATCTTTTTTAATTCTGTCAATATAAGTTTGATAAGGGTCTGCATTTTATTAATGAAATTTAATCTTTATTAAAAGCTGTCTCTCGTGAAACTCCATTTTGAATTATGAATATTAGATTTACATTACACTAATTATTTCCTTCCGAACTAAAGCTATTAAACCATAACTTTTTAAAACTAATTTATTTTAAAATTGATTTAAATTACTATTACTTACTGGAAAAAAAAAAAAAAAAAAGATATATTAATTATTAACTTTGAAAAATATTATGGCATTTAATAAATACTTAATATGAAATTTCTGTACATTTTTTAGCATTTCATTACATTTTTTCAAGTTTCCTGTACATATTTTATATATCATGATTATATTTTTATTTATTTATTTATTTTAAATTTTGTTCGCTTTTTCAGATAATTTCGTTGTAGTTTATCACATAGTGTTAATAAAGGTTTTTTTTTTTTTTTTTTTTTTTGTAAAATTAATATATTTGCTAAACTTGTGCAGATATATGTATGCTGCAAAATATAGTTTAATAAAGCATTGAAAACTGTCATTTTAATTTTCATGCATTCTAAAAAATGTTAAAGCAGTTTTAATTATTTGAAGTACTTCTTAAATAATGCTTCTGATTTGTCTAATTTAATATTTCTAGTATTTAAATAGTAATAGCAAACGCTATTATATTTCATATTATAAATGCATAACATCTTCAAACTTATATTGACAGAATAAAAATGATGAAATAAATAAAAAATAAAACAAATATAACTTTAAAAGATATAAAAATTAAAACACATACAGATTAAAATAAGTATAGAAAGAAATAAAAAAGAAAAGAAAACTATTTTTTTTCCCGAATGAAAAAACAAATAACACAGCGTGCTGTAAAATTACAACACCAGATATCTTATTTTCACTTTAACTAGTGCCTAGTAGGTAATGTGCAGATTATCTAGGTAATTCGCAGATTACCTAGGTAATTTGAGAAATAAAAAAAATTTCCCCACTTTAACGGATCACCCTAGTTAATATGCAGATTACCTAGCTAATCTGCAGATTAACTGATTCCTGCACTTTAGCGGTAACATATATACAGACAAACAAAAAGAAAAGAGAAGAAAAAAAAAAACTGAAAATAATCGAATAGTAATCAGAATACTCTGTAGAATTTTGAACCTATAAAATGCCGGAAGTCGAAGCTTTACACGAATCTATTAATTTCTTCTTTGAAATAGCAATAGAAGATAAACTAAAGAGAGCTATTAGTGGTATTTTTTCTTTGAATTTCTTAACAAGTATTCAGTCTATTTTCTTCCAGCTTAATTTAATGAACTAAAAACAAATTCATTATTTCTGCGAATACCAACTGCTTTTCCGAGATAAATGAAGGTTTTCATCAGAGTGTTTTGCAGTTTTACTTATTCATTTTTAATACCAACTATTTTCGAATTCTGTATAGGCAAAATTTTAACACATTAATTAAATAAATAGATAAAAAGCAAATAGATAAAAGTAATATCTTCATATATATCTACACACTAAGCAAAAAAAAAAAAAAAAAAAAAGCCGCACTGCAGAAAAATGACTTATACCCTTTTTATTTGTTATAACTTTAAAATTAATGGTTGAAACAAATAAAACTGTCTTGTTTGCATAGTACCAAAGGGATGAAATGATACCTATGTACATTTTCGATTTAAGAATGCGCTTTATTACACTCTACGAAGTACTTTATAAAAATCTGCATAAAACTTTCTTTTTAAACATAATGCAATAACCATACACTTTGTATTCTATTATGATTTTTTATACGAAATAAACAAGTTGTATTTTATATATGAAATAAAACTATTTATTTGTTAGATCTAAGCAATTTTTTATTAGAAATATGTATTCTGCATTGGGTTAATTCCACCTTTATATGAAATTACTGCTTAAATGCACAATGGCGTAGTATTATACAGTGTTTTAATATAAATCTCAGAAATTTCAATGTGCCAAATATCACAAATAACTTTTTCTAGTTCTGGCAGATTTGTACGCTGAAAATTTCGAGTCCCCTTCCCTCTCCCCTGCCTTTTTATAGACGAAACATTTTTGAGCGGATCGCGATTAGGACTATTTCCATGTCTGGTAAAGAAGAAATTCTACTATATCCTTCGTGAAATTTAACTTAAAGTGAAAAAAGATATGATTACTTACAGAATTATAAGTTCTGATGGGGATGGATAGGAATTTTTGTCAATTTGAAGTGAATAAACTTACCACAGGCGCCGTGTAGTAAGGTGCATTATCATCTTGAAATGCTGTTTACAGAAATGTTCAAGATACCTCCAAAATAGTCGGTCAGGCACCACTTTTAAAAAGACTATGTCATATTTCGAGTTAATTGATCCCTTGAGCATAAAAATTTGCCCGACTGTTTGAAAAGTTATGCACCTCCGTACCATAATGTACGTAGAATGTGTCACTGTTTTAAAAGTGCGATTTTTATTACGTCGGTCATGTTTTCGTTGTCAGATCTGCTTGTTTTCTTTAGCACGAAATAAGTTAAACTTGACTCATCAAAGAGAACCAGTTCAGCCCAATAATTAACTAAATTTTTTTTTTTAAATTTTGTAGCCATCTGAGGTCTTGCTTTCCTAATTTTCTTCACTAAGAATGGAATTGTTTTAAATTTTCTGTCATTTATACCTGCTTTGTTTAATAGTTGCTGTACTGTATATAAAGAAATTATGCTGCTAACCACTTTTTCTGAATCTCTTTTATGTTCTAAATGTAATACAAACCGATTTTATAAGAAATGGCTTTTTAACTTACGGTCATCTCGCTTGGATGAGCAACATGGCCGCCTAAAACCAAATTTCCAGTTTAAACGGCCAAAAAATTTTATATCTTGCTGAAAATCCTTTTACCAATACTTCGTTAACATTTAATTATTTTGCCATCTCACATATTAAAATATTTTTTGATTTTCATTCAAAAATTAATACTTTTGGTAGCATCGTTAACTGCCTTATTCTTGCCATTTTTGAAATAAATTCTAAAATTACAATTTTCCTGACAATTGCATTTTGTTTTTAACACTGGACTCAAAGCTAAAGTGTATGTGGAGGACAACATAATAGAATCTGTTCGAAAATTTGCTTTTTAAACGATAAAATTGGCGGTTGTAGAAGGTGAAAAGGTAAATATCCAAGTGCGGCTTTTTTTTTTTTTTTTTTTTTTTTTTTTTTGTCGCTTAGGGTATATAAGGTAATGTCTCTGTGTGTGTGTGTCGGCGGACAGCATAGTGCAAAGACGGTAGCTCGGACAGTCAGGCGATTGGAAACAAACGTGTTCCCTGAAGTATCCGAGTATACCTCGAAACCCTATTTTCAAATTTTTGATTAGTTTTTTGAATTAATTAAAATATGAAAATAGCAACCTTATAATAGCTTTAATATTAACCTTAAATTTAGTTGTTGTCAAAAAGTTTACTTGTTTGTTCTTTTCTTTTCTTTTTTTTTTTTTTTTATCGTAAAAAGATATATACTGTCGCATGAATAATAAAAAATTATCAAAAATTAAATTTACTTATGCATATGACAAAATTACGTCATTGTAACTTTAAAATTAAATAATACTAAGATAAAATAATAATAATAACCAAGTATCGCCCACTGTCGAAAAAGTGCTGCGCAAAAAAGTGGTCGAAACTCGACCACTTTTTTGCAAAGCAAAGTAGTTGCTTTCTCGTAAACAGAATTAAGTTGCAGCACAATAGCGCCACTTGTCGGCCGATATGCAGCCAAATTAAAACAGCATGGTTTTACATAATGTCCATTTCATACGTCATGTTTGGGGGCTTTTATACACTACAGAAGTTAAGATATAACTTGATTTAAGTATGGTGAATCACAACAAAGCAGCAGCACCTAATTAGTTGATATATTCCAACAGCTAATCAGCACCAATTTAAATCAAGGTCTAACCAATTATCAACCGTACTTAAATTCCGCCCATTGGTTCATGAGATACACTGTAACAAAAACCACAGTAAAATTACATCATAAAATGCTGGCAATATGGGTGCCAGCATATATTTTTTCTGTTAATTTACAGCAGTTGCGTTTTTCCTAAGTAAACAGCAGCTTTGTAAATTTTACAGTATTTTGTGCTGTTATTTTTACAGCAATTTTGTATTTTAGCTTTTACAGTTCTTTTGTAAATTTTCCAGCATGTTTTGCTTTTTTTTTTTTTTTTTTTTTTTTCAGTTGTTTTATATTTTAGCTTTTACAGTAAAATTGTAGCTTTTACTGTTTTTTCTGCTTTTTTTTTTTTTTTTTTTTTTTTACAGCAGTTTTGTACACTCCTGCTCAATAGTTTAGCAAAATTTGCAAACAATCTGTTTTTTTTTTCAATTTAAAAACTTACCTTTCGATAAAATGTTTTCGAACATTGGGTATTTAAAGGATTGGATCGTCCTCATGTTTTTCAGTTTAAGATTGGTTTAAGACAACATTTAGGGGGGCAGTAACAAATTGAGTAAAATCAATAATGTTTGTGATCACCCTGCATCGTGTTAAGTGAATGAAATGAACTGTAACTTTAGATAGGGCCCGAAATTTTAACTCTGATTACACTCGCTGAAAAAAAAAAGTTACTCGCCACAAAATATTATTAACTTACTCTATTTTTTACGTATAAGGTGACCAGAATTTTTTACTGGAAAAAAATGAGAAATTACGCAATGTCTTTTATTTTATAAAAAATAGAAAACATTGAATTTTGAAAAAATTGTCATTTAGAGCAGGCCTGTCCAACCCAAAACACTTAGTGGGCCGCATTGGAAATCTGTTTTATTCATTCGGGCCGCACCGTATGTACAGCCATAAAAAAAGTCCCCCCACCCCCACCTCCTTTCCCGATTAATTTCGCCTTAAATAGTGTAGAGACTTGCGGCTGGTGCCAATCAATTAGTAATAAGGTCTAGTTTAAATCGGTTTAGTTAGATTTTGCTTAAGAGGTGTCTACATATTAAAACTGACATCAACTTCATTTTTTTTCAAAGGCATAACCCCCAATTTCGACAAGCTTTTTGAATTATTTGGTTCAGATCAGCCCAGAAAATGGCATAGTTAATATGTTTCTATCAATTTTTCTCAGAGTTATAATTTGTTAAAATATGGAGATGCTAATGTTAAATGAATGTAAAAAACATTAATTCATGTCTTCCCAAAAAATTTATGTATTAAAATTTCTTCTTCTCTCTCTACTTTTTTTTTTTTTTTTTTTTTTTTTTTTTTAAACGTTAGTGTGAATTAACCCAAATACATTCCATGCATATTTTTAATTAAAAAACATTTTTTGAATTATGAAAATAATTAATAAATTCATATTTCAAAAAATTATAAGTTATGACCTGCATTAATTTTTGCACGAATAGAATGGGCATCATTAACAATATGGGTGGTTTCTAAATTTACAATTCGTTCCTACCATTATTTTTCGAATTATAGTGATATTTCAATTTTTATTGCTCTTAGGGGGTTGTCACTTGCTACCTTTTGTGTGATATATTACTTTGCTTGCGCATGATTAAAATAGTTATTTAAGAAAGTTTAAACGTACACATCATTTCTTAATTAGCATTACTTTACATCATTTTATATTTAAAATTGTTATATTTATTTTCCGATTATTATCTTAATGGATATAATACTTTTCTGTCTGTTATAAGTTATAAGTGTGATATCTGAATTTAAATTTTTTAAATATAGAGATTTACCCCTGATCAATTTTTGCTTGTAACTCTATGAACACTTGATATAAAGAATATAAAATATACCTTTTACGAATCGCCTTGACCTCAGAAATTCGAATATGTAGTCAAAAATGGGTGTTACAATTCGGGAAAAAAAAAACAAAAAAACAAGAAAGTAAAATCATGCAGTACGCATTGATTAGTAACACTTTCAAACTATACGTAATTGTTGTATCGATTAACTTTTAATATTCTTTGCCTACGTTATCACACAACGGACAGAAAGGCTGAAAAATATACAGATAGACTAATTGAATTTAAAATTACTCTTAGGCATTTTGGAAAGTGTTTAAAAGGCTTAACGCAAAAGAAAACGCAGCCATTATATTATAATTACAGCTTTTGATCTCTCTGAATATTTTAGAGTAGCTCTGTAAATCAGAAAGTTAATCATATCATATTCTATACAAAATATTATTTTAGAATATTAACAATACATTTCAATATTTTTATGATTTTTACAGTAGAAAGATTTTTTAAAAGACTTTCAAAAAATTCTGTCCTAAAACGTAATCCATTGGCATTTTTTTTTTTTTTTTTTTTTTTGACCCTGTAAACAAACTAGTTATACAAGACCTATTAATGTCATTTTAAATGGGGAACATTCTATAGGGAAACTATTTATAAAAATAACACTCATAGAACTCAATGCTTTCGAATGCTTTTGGGTGTCCCTGTACACAAACCAGAAGAGATATTCACTCCAATTTCAACATGGAACATTCGATAGTGAACTTCAATAAAATATATCAGTTTCGAGAAAGTCCATAAATATTTACCGGAGTTAGAGCGCAGGCAGGCGGACAGATACACAAACTGAAATCATATTCACACTTAAAAATGTTAGAAAGTGTTAAAAACTCTTAATGTAAACGAAAGTACAATTCTAGCAATTTTTTATTAATAGCTCTTAATATAAATGGATATTTTTGTGTCACCCTGTAAATCTAATGCTAAACATGCTAATTCTATGCAAAGCATTTTTTTGTGCATATAAATGACATATTTCAGTTTCCTAAAACTTCGTGGAAAGTAAAGTTATTAAAATTTGATTTATAGAAATATCTCTCATAGAACGCAATGCTTTGGAATACTTTTAATTGTCCCTGTGCATAAATCGGCGGTGGTATTTCCTCCATTTTATACAGGAAACATCCAATAGTGAACTTGAATAACATATTTCAATTTAATTAGGATATGTCTACAGTAGAGGTATGAAAATATGGTTTATAGAAATACCTCTGATAGAACACAATGCTTTGAAATACTTTCGGGTGTCCCTGTACACAAACCAGTAGATGTATAAGCTCCGTTTTCAATAGGGAACATCTGATAGTGAACTTGAATAACATATATCAGTTTCAAGAAATTCCATAAATATTTACGGGAGTTAGAGCTCTGACAGACAGACGGACAGGAAGATACACAAAAAAGAAATCATATTCACACTTAAAAAATGTTAGAAAGTGTTAAAAACGCTTAACGTAAAGGAAAGTACAATTCTTGCAATTTTTTATTAATAGCGCTTAATGTAACTGGATATTTTTGAGCCACCCTGTAAATCTAATGCTAATCATGCTATATTCTGTGCAAAGCATTCTTTTGTGAATATAAATAACATATTTCAATTTCCAAAAACTTCGTGGAAAGTAAAGTTATTAAAATTTTATATATAGAAATATCTCTCATAGAACGCAATGCTTTGGAATACTTTTGAGTGTCCCTGTACATAAACTGATGGTGGTATTTCCTCCATTTTATACAGGAAACATCCAATAGGGATCTTGAATAACGTATTTCAATTTCGTTAAGATATGTCTACAGTAAAGGTATGAAAATATGATTTATAGAAATACCTCTCATAGAACACAATGCTTTGAAATACTTTCGGGTGTCCCTGTACACAAACCAGTAGAGGTATAAACTCCGTTTTCAATAGGGAACGTCCGATAGTGAACTTGAATAACATATTTCAATTTCATTAAGATATGTCTACAGTAAAGGTATGAAAATATGGTTTATAGAAATACCTCTCATAGAACACAATGCTTTGAAATACTTTCGGGTGTCCCTGTACACAAACCAGTAAAGGTATAAACTCCATTTTCAATACTGAACGTCCGATAGTGAACTTGAATAACATATATCAATTTCAAGAAATTTCATAATTATTTACGGGAGTTAGAGCGCGGACAGACAGACAGACAAACCAAAGTCATAAACACATTCCAACCTTATTGGAAAGTGTTAAAAAAAAAGAGGAAGAAGAAGTTTGTACAAGTTTTAATATGTGCATGTCATCCCAAACAAAATTTAGCAATTGAATTAAAAACTAGATGTTATTATCAATCGTTAGGCATCAGCTGCTGGTTTCTATTCAGACTTTATAAATGAATATAAAGAATTAAAACACACGAAGGCAGTTGAAGAAGCTGAGTCCCCTAGCAACAGTTACCAACTCCCTCACCACGGTGTATATCGTCCAGAAAAAAGCACTACACGTTTGCGCGTTGTCTTCAACGCTTCAGCTTCCACTTCATCGGGACTTTCATTAAATGACATTTTGTTTAAAGGTAAAATACCTCAACAGGAACTTTTCGACATCATGAATAGGCTTAGAACTCATCGTTATGCTTTTACAGCAGATGTCGAAAAAATGTACCGAATGGTTTTGAGTTTTGATACATCCTCCACAACGAGATTTTCTCAGAAATCTATGGAAAGACAAAAGTGACTCGCCAATTAAAACCTACAGATTAAATAATATAACTAATGGAACGTCGAACGATCCTTTTTTGGCTATTACGTTTTTGTACGTTAAAGCAATTAGAGCTTGACGCAGCTCAAGACTTACCTCTAGCATCTTTTGTAGCCCTTCATTGATGATATCCTATCCGGAGAATCTTCCCTTGAATGCGCAAAATATTACAAATCCAACTTATTGAATTATTAAATCGAGGTAAAATGAAGCTTCACAAATGGTATTCGAATCACCCTGAGTTACTTACGTCAGAAAATAACTTTAATTCAGATTACAATTTTGAGGGTCAGTCAGAAGGTCATTCAGTAACGACATTAGGTGTATTATGGAATCCTAAGTCAGACTGTTTTTGGTATCATATAAAAATTCCTGAATTTGATTCTTTTTACTGTAAACGAGACGAACTTCGTTAATAGCCAAATTGTTTGATCCACATGGTCTACTTGGACCGGTCATAACAAAGGCAAAAATATTTATGCAGAGTCTTTGGTTAACAAAATTAGACTGGAACGAATCTCTTCCTAGTGGGTTAGCGGAGGACTGGGTTAAATTCGTAACCACCTTTCCCGAATTAGAAAATATGAAAATCCCCAGATACATATTTTTTGAAGATCACACCATCATTCATGGTTTCGCCTATGCTTCTTCAGCGGCTTATGGCGCAGCAATTTATGTCCAAAGCTTTCCCAGTTCTGGTTCCCCGACAGTTCGACTTCTGTGCAGCAAATCTCGTGTGGCACCAATCAAAACACTTTCAATACCTTGTTTGGAGCTCTCAGCATGCCTGCTGCTTTCTAAACTAGTATATAAGGTACTACCTGCCTTAAAGGCGGAAATTCGTGATGTAATACTCTGAACAGACTCAAATGTAGCACTTGCCTGGATTAAAAAATCTCCGCATCTTTTAAAAACATTTGTGAGCAACAGAGTTGCTTCCATCCAAGAATTGACTGGTGCCTATAAGTGGAAACATATCTCTTCGGAAAATAATCCAGCTGATGTGATTTCTAGAGGTTTGGATGCCATTGACATTTTATCCTGCGAATTATGGTGGCATGAGCCGAGCCTGCTGCAGGAAACAATGCCACAATCACTATAATGGACAATGAAACCTTAAATTTTTTTGAAAGTGAACTTAACCCCCTTACTAATTCTGTTTTTTCTATTTCAGAAAATAATTCCTTGTTATCGGATATCCTTAATCTAACTAACAATTATTTAAAATTAATTAGAATTTTAGCATATATTTTCTGGTTTATTAAAAATACTAGATATCAAAGCAAGTTTAAGGGCCCTCTAACTCAAAAGGAAACTGCCTTTCCAGAAACATTTATTCTTCAGAAAGTTCAGGAAAGGGCTTTCAGTAAGGAAATCGCCGCGTGAAGGAAAAAAAACACAAATTCCGGCCTCAAATAAGTTAAAATTTTTTAATCCTTTCCTTGATCCAACAAGTATGTTACGGGTAGGTGGTCGTTTAGGTAAGTCTAACCTTCCCTTTAATCAAAGGCATCAAATTATATTGCCATCAGGTAACTTATTGGTAAGAAATATTTTCCAATATTTTTATATCCGAGACTTCCACACAGGTCCTCAAGCCCTGCTAAATACAGTCAAATGAAGTTCTGGCCTCTAGGCGGGCGTAGTACGGCACGGAAGATAGGGCATGAATGTGTCCAATGTTTTAAGGCCAGACCGGTTAGTGCATATCAGGTAATGGCCGACTTACCTCCAGAGAGAGTATCGCCTAATCCCCCATTTCTAAATGCGGGTATTGATTTATGTGAGCCACATTCGATATAAAATACAAAGGTCAGAGAAAGGGCACCTTCCAAAAAATTTATCTGGCCATTTTTGTGTGCAGGGTAACTAAGGCGGTTCACTTGGAATTTGTGACAGACTTAGCATCCGACGCTATAATTGCAACACTTAAACGATTTTTTGTTCGACGCAGTAAAAGCTCTATTATTTTTAGCGACAATGCTACAAATTTTGTTGGCGCTTCCACAGAACTGAAGAGATTGGTAGCGTTGGTACAAAAAACCGAAAACGATTCGAACATGTTCACTGCGGAAAATATTAGTTGGAAGTTTTTGTCCCCTAGGGCACCCAATTTTGGCGGGCTTTGGGAGGCCGGAGTTAAGGCCTTCAAATATCACCTAAAACGTATAGTAGGGCCTGCTAAATTAACATTGGAGGAATTTTTAACAATAACCATACAAATCGAAGGAGTCTTAAATTCGCGCCCATTAACCCCCTTGTCATCGGATGAGGACAATTTTGAGGCCTTGACTCCGGACCATTTTTTGATAGGAAAATCAATTAATGCCATTCCAGAACCAAATTTTGTGGAGAGACAAGATAATCTGTTGAAAATGGCAATCTGGCAAAGAAGCCAGAAACTCGTGCAAACAGTTTGGTAGCGCTGGAAAAATAGTTATCTAAGCCATTTGCAGCAATGTTCTGAATGGCTTTTCAAAAAACCGAATTTACTCCCTGGGATGCTCGTACTAATAAAAGATGAGCAATTGCCAATCTGCACTTGGTCACTTGGACGAATAGTAAAGGTGTTCCCCGGTTCCGATGACAATGTTAGAGTTGCGGATATCCGTACACCTAAAGGGATTTTTAGATGCCCGGTGTCTAAAATCAGTATTTTACCCATGCAGGAAAATAGCTTTTTTTTTTTTATAAATTGCATGTTTGCTTATAAATCGTTTTTGTTTTATTAATTATCTACTTACTTATATATATTGTTATTTTATTTTTTATTTTTTTCTTCTTCTTTCATTATCTTGTATACATTATATTATTGCTTTCTTCTATATTCAATAGAAGAAAGTATTGGATTCGTAACAATTTTCGACCTCGGGTTTTTGATGAATTTACTCGTTTTGAAAGCTGTAGAACACGATTTGACCATTTTTAGAAAATGTCTGTCTGTCTGTCTGTCAGTCTGTGTGTGTGTGTGTGTGTGTGTGACAAAATTTTGTGGCAACTGTATCTCAGAAACTACTGCACAGAATTTCATACAAATTGGTATGTAGTTTCACCTTGACATAAGTTAGCGCCTATCAATTTTCATTAAAATTTGTGTTACAGGTTGCGTTGCCATCCCGCTTTTTTTCTAAATTTTTAACATGGTGGTATAAGACAAAATTTTGTATAAATGCGCATAAAGTGAATTATTTTCTAATAATCATTATGAAATTTACCAGAATTATTTATAATAGAGATAGTCAACTGGGAAAATTTTTTTGTATGTGTAGGAGTCTCGCCTCCCCCCCCCCCCTGGGGAAAGTCCCCCCTCGAGGGGAGTAAATTTTCATGATGGGTATCTTTCAAAAGAGCTCACCAGTACCTTTAAAACGAATGGTTGAATCATAGATCTGCGATAATTTAAAATGAAGTTATCAATTTTTTTCATTTTTAACCAAAAAAAAAAAAAAAAAAAATTTTTTTTTTTTTTTTTTTTTTTTTTAATGTAATATTGACAATAAAATTGACTTTTTTATATATTTAGTGTTGCACTACTTCTGTAGTATGGAAATCGTCTGCATTATCATGGAAGATAATTTTTTAAAATAATAATTTTAATAAATTATTTTTATTAAGTGAATTTGTATAGGAAATATAGAAGAAAGTCATGTGATGGCCACAACATACTAGTTTCTTTCTACGGACTTATATTTTATTAATTGTATTAATTTTTGTATTGCATTTATATGTATCTGGTATTAGTTTATTGATTGAAACAGTGTTTCAATGGGGCCTGGAATGTTCGGTTTCCCCCTACTTATGAAAAATCTCCTGCGAGAGGAGCCGTTATTACTCAGTTTGCTTCGTACTCCGCTGCGGACCATGGTGCCCCCCCCCCCCCCTGGATCCTTAACTTCTTATTTTTATGTGCTATGGGATACTGATTTGTTAATTGTATTGTGCTATGGTGCACATCATCTCGACTTAAATTGTAAATAGTTGTAAATAGTGCATTTATCATTAAATATTATTTAGCAATTAAATTTGTTCATTTGAGTCAGTTTTACTTAAGTTACAGTCCACCATCGAACATCCTGTTTTGATTATACTTTTTATGATCGCTTTTTTTAGTCAAATGATAATAATTCATATTCTGTTTATATCTTTAAAATATTGCTAGGTTTAAAATAACGCTTGCAAAGGTTCTGAAGAAATAACTTTTAAAAATATATTTTCCATAAAAATAATGTCATCATACAAATGTCGTCATATTTTCTTATTAGATCACTGAGCTGAGTCCGCGTGCTTGAATATTGTTCATTTATTAATATTATCTTTTATCCTCTCGTATTTTATTAATTTCACCACTATCGTATCGTTTCGACAAAAATTAATTGGAATTGGTCCACGTTAGAGAAGTATTATATAGATTTTTTAGTCTTAAAGAAAAATTGAACTTGTAACTAATGACACCCGACGCTTCAGGCACGAGAAGCATGTGCTTCCCTTTTAAAATTTTGAAAAGGTTCCAAATTTAGCAAAATAAGGGCCCCGAATTGTAATCTTGTTGTCTGAAAACATTGATTATAAAAAGTCACAGTAGACTTGATTGTACAACTACCATATCTAGATTATATAGGAAACATGCTAATGAAGCTTTTAAATATGCATTTACAATATATAATAAAAGAATTTCATGTATTGTGGTGAGCACAGGTTTTCACCAGTTTATATTTTTTGCTTATATTAAGCAAATTTACTTGTGTACATTTTCCCCATTTCCAGCTAACTACAAAGTTTAATGAACAATTTGTAAATTTTTCGAGATGTTCGTATGAGTTTTAGACAAAACAGTGAGTGGGGGGTCCCAAATAGATTTTACTTCCCCTTTGTTGAAAGATTAATCGGGCCCTGCGATTCTGCATTTTATTAAAATATCACTTATTTCTTCTTAGTCTTGAACAAAAATGAATTTTTAAGTACAATAACACGTAAATCTTTTCATTTAAATAAAATACAATTTTACTATTTTTTACTTTCCGAACATACATATGTAAGGAAAGTATTGTAATCATGTCAAAAATCCGACTTTGAGATTTTGGTGTATCTGCACGTTTTCAAATCCACTGAATTTATATTTCCTATTTTTACGGTGATGTATGTATGTATGTATGTATGTGTGTATGTATGTACGTATGTGAGTGAACTCGATAGCGTTGAAACACTTTGTTTGAATGAGCTGAAAGTTGGTACGTACGTTATAGGTCACCGTAGAACGAACCCTATTGACTTTGATGAATCTAGCACTTATTTTTTTACAGGGACACAAAGAAAAATTCTTCACTATTAAGGACTATGGGCCCAAATTTTTAAAGTGTAATAGCGTCTAAATGCCTTATTCAATTGAGTTGAAAATTTATACACACGTTATAAGTCATCGCCGCACGAACTGTATAGATTTTGATGAATCAAGCGCTTACAGTTTTTTTACGGGGACACAAAAAAGAATTCTTTATCATTGTGGTCTATGGGCACAATTTTTTAAAGTACGATAGCGTCTAAATGCCTTATTTCATTGATCTGAAAATTTATACGCATGTTATAAATTACCATCGTATCGTATACGAACTGTATAGATTTTGGTGAATCTAGAACTTATAGTTTTTTTTACAGGGACACAAAGAAAAATTCTCCATCATTATGGTCTAATAATATGCGATAGCGTCTAAATACCTTTCCCTATTGAGCTGAAGCTTTATATATATACTAAAGGCTACAGGTCACTGTTGCATGAAATGCATAGATTTTGGTGAATCTAACACGTATAGTTTTTTTTACAGGGACTCAACGAAAAATTCTTTATAATTATGCTCTATAGACTCAAATTCTTTAAAGTACGATAGCGTCTAAACGCCATATCCGATTGAGCTGAAAATTTATATACATATTATAGATCACTGTCACACTAACTGTATAAACTTTGAACGATGTATAGCACTTATGGTTTTTTCACAGGGATACACACACACACACACACACAAAAAAAAAAAAAAAAAAAAAAAAAAAGAAGTTTTTTTGTTATTGTGGCTTATGGGCTTAAATTATTTAAAGTGCGATAGCGTCTAAACACACCTCATCCGACTGAGCTGAAAATTTATATACATGTTATAGGCCACCATCGCACAAGCTGTATAGATTTTAATAAGTCTAGCACTTATAGATTTTTACAGGGACACAACGAAAATTTCTTTATAATTATGATCTATGGGATCAAATTATTTGAAGGGAAATAACGTTAATTGAAACAACATACTATATAGAGAAAAATACTCATATTCCTCATTACAATTTTCTCTTTCGTTTATTTAAGGACTTCTCTTACTTTAATTTATTTATACAACCATTAATTACTTAATGATCGGAAAGTCGAGTAGAGACATTCCATGTTTTTTAGTATTAAAGTAAAACTGAGCCTATCAGTTATAACACTTAAGTTTTTATAATTTAAGTATAACAACGAAAATTGTAATCTAGCTGAATCATTGAGCCATTTTAATTTTTTTAAGACGAGCCAATGCATGCTGCTGATTTGATAATGCACTCATGCCTATTTTTTTACCTGATGAAGGGCAGTGCAGTGCTATTATTTTGACCTGAAACAACATTCGAAAGTATCAGCGACCTGTAGTCACTTACAAAGTTACTTATTTTTTAAACTAATTATTACTTAAAATCAATCAAGTTGACATGCAGATGTTTTAAATCAAAAATTTCTCGAAAATTAAAAATGCTTTTATTATTATTATTATTATTATTATTATTACATATTCATAATTAGTTATGTGTTAAATAGTCATTTTTTAAATTAGTTTAACAATTTTCAAAAGAATAATAAAGGTTTAACATTATAAATTTCACATATTTCAAGATTGAGTTCTATTCTGCAAATTGATAAAAGAGAAAAAATATCAAGAAATGAAAAATATATGAGTACTCAATCTGGAGGAGTGTTTAGTTCCTTTTCTGTAGCGGTAAAAACTGTTGATTCGGCCTTGTACTTCGGTGCTGTTCAACCCTGACCTGTAAAGAACTTGAAAATGTGTTTTGTAATGTTCCTTGGGGAAAGACCTGGCACCGAATGGTCTGATATAACCGGTAGTGAAATGGAGCACTAAACATCTATAATATATTGTATATCGATACTTTTTTTTTTTTTTTAATAAGAAAATCTCTTACGAAAAAAATCTTTAAAGACGGAGGGCTATACGTACACAAAGGAAAGTAATAAGAATACTGATGGTACTCTTCAAAAAATTGCAGGTGCGTAAGATATCTTCAAGGATAAAACACAAGATATATAAAATTTTGTACTATGAATTTAAAATACATGTTTTAAAATTAAATTTTATGTTTTACAATCCACGTTACATTTAATACTTTCTTTTTTTATTAATATTATAACATTAATAAAGAAAGAAAGAGGATTTTTTTTTTTTTTTTAATTGTATATTAAATTTTCTTTATGCAATTAAAATTAATGATTTATCGATATAATTTTTAAATCCATGTATAATGTAGGTATTTATTATTAATCTTGACGCGAATCTCTCAAAGGGTGTGCCACGGCACTCTGGTGTGTCCTGAAAAACTTTGAAATGTGCACTGTAGATTTGTATAGAAATATATGTCAAGATACTTCTTTAAAGAAATACTTCTAATTTTGTCAACAAATTACTATTATTATTTTAATTAACAGCTAATTTTCTTGCAAAAAGTAATCAGTTAGTTTCGTTATGTACATTTCCTTCAATAATAATAAGATTAATATATATATATATATACCATGTTTTTAAATTTTCTGATGAATTTTCTGTAGAACTATAGTAGCACTTTATCAATGTGTATAAAATTTTTAAAGTGATAATGACGTCTGTAAGGAAATGACTGACATAAACTTTTAACTCTTTGTAATTTAGGTTTTGAGTTTGGCAACAACTAGGCTTTTGTTTGATAGTTTTAGTTCTTGTTCTGTTATAATATATATATATATATATATATATATATATATATATATATAAGATTAGAATAAAGTTGTGAGTGTTGTGTCACGACCCTACTGGATAACTCTGCGCCAACGCGCAATCGCGAAAGCGATCGTAACAAAACTGCAAAGATCAAAGCATGCCGCGGAATACGTTTAGAAACGGAAAGTAGATGGGCGCTCACTGTCGAACTTGAAAATCAGTTTGTGTCATCGATTCCAGTTGTAAACAAACGTGAAAAAAAGCACTGTATCTTGTAAAATGGTGTACTGTTGTGTTATGGGATATCATTATTAAAAAACTATCAAGATAGAGTCCTGCATCGAATCGGGTTGACAATTTTTTTTCTCTTGCGGGTCGGGTTCGGGTCGGGTTGACTGATCTTTTTTCCATGCGGGTCGGGTTAACTAAATTTTTTTTCTTGTGGGTCGGGTTCGGGTCGGGTTTGGGTTTCAACAAGCCGGGTCGACTTGAGAACACTTTTCAAAATATTTTTTTACAATCATAAACCTAAATTTATACTTATAGGCATATTTATAACTCTGAAACTAATTTAAACATTCTACACATGCTAGGCATGTATCGGAGCTCCCTATTCTTATCCGCGGATACCCGCCAGAAAAAATAGATCCATATTTGTATCTGGATCTGTTTTATTTTCTTCAACGAAACTAATATGTATCTTTTGTAGAAATTGTATGGAAATTAGAAAAGTATTATAAATCTTTCTTGACTGTTCTGTTGTTAATATATAAATTAAAGAAATACTGTATAACCTCGCATTTACATTCTGGAAATTGAAAAGATTTCACAATTTACAATTTTTTCTTTCTTCTATATTCAATAGAAGAAAGTATTAGATTCGTAAAAATTTTCGACTTCCGGTTTTTGATGAATTTGCACGTATTGAAAGTTCCAGAACACGATTTGACTATTTTTAGAAAATATTAGATTACTAGCAGGCTTTGCCCGCTTCGCTGGTCACTATGTTTAAAGGAAACTCTTTTCTATGAAGCTTTATGAAAAAAAGAAAGAAAAAATACTGAAATCGCTCAAAAGCTCGTTTTGGGTTCCTGCTGACTTCGGCAGTGACTTGTTCGTTTCGTCCTCGCAGCCTCCGGTGCCTGCAGGGTTGTCAGGTATAGCAAAGTGCTACAATTAAAACTCGCACTTTGCGGGTAAAACGTGAATCTGCTGTTTTAGGATTCAAGTCGATTGAGTGATGGAGTTAGTTCCTATCCTAAAATTGTAAATTGAAATATGCAAATATTTTGGAAAGTAAGATAGGTAAAAGGAGTTGGAAGATGGTTTTGGAGAGTTGGTACGAGCGTTAGTTGGAAGGCGAGTGAGTTGAAGGATGGTAGTTAGAAAGTTAGTGTGAAGGAAAGTATGAGAGTTGGGGGAGCTAGCTGTTAGCGGCTTAGGATAGAAGAGAGTAAGTCCTGTAGCATTGTAGCGTCAGGGAATCCTCCTACATGAGAAAGACTACTTGGTCTTAAAAGTTAATGAAAGTGATTAAAAGTAGTTGAGATCATTTGCGAGTAGATTAAGTAAAGTAAAGTAACGGTGGTTATTTATTAATATCAAAGTATTTAAGAGGGCCGCCCATTTAAACGTAGTAAATCCAATCAAAGTCCAGCGTCCCCCTTCTTATTTAAGCTCAATTAAAGCTCATTTATGCTATATATTTGGACTCTGTCATTTCTTCATAGTTTAAGTATTTCATTTACAGCTCCAAGTTAAAGTTAAATGAGTATGGAGAAGTTTCGTTCTCTACATTGGCGCCCAACTTTGCTCGAATCCCCCCCCCCCCGAGCAAATATTTTTTGACGGCACTAATAGTGTGCTGCAATTTTTTGAGCAGCTTGAATATTTTTTTAACGTTCATAACATCGATCGATCCAAACACTATGCCTGGTTAGCATGTTCCTTAGAAGGAGAACCACGACAGTGGCATAGACTAATCGCCTGCCATTCGTTTGGCCCAAATCCAACCTATGACGACTTAAAAAGTCGGATTATTAGTCTTTTTGCCACTCGGGATGACAGGCTAAGAATGCAACATGACCGCTCCCTCCCCCCCCCCCCCCCCCCCGAACGTCAGTGGGAAGCAATATTAAACCCAGCGGAAAAACCGCAAGAAGTTATTAAGTCGCCAGAAGTAAGCTCGAGTACATTAAGTCACCCTAAAACTGGTGAGGAAAACTTTATTTCTAGTGGCAAAAGCCAAACGCAAGTGACTGCAAACGAACAAACTTCATTTTCAAACAGCGATACACATGAAACTAAATCTATTATTCAGAATTTTGCTACGGATACTAAATCCGAAAAATTATCTCGTGTTGCGACAGGAACTGTAAAAGAAAATCCTATTAAAATTACTGTGGCTGCGGAAACTGTTAAACTAAGCGAAAATATAAAATCAATAAATGATGCGGTTAATCTGGGTAACTCGCCTTTAGATGTCAGTTTCGAATCTATACAGCCGACAGAGTCAATTATTTCTAATGAGACCGTGAACTTAAAGTATCAAACTGACCCGCCGCCTAAACTTAAAGAAAATGAGGTTATTTTCAAGAAGGTAATTTCAACAGGGCATGTAATCTATGGTGAAGTTTCTACAAACTCCTGCAGCCCTGCATGCAAAAGCACGGAGCGACAGCAGTCCCCTGTTGTAACTACGAACAGTGACAAGGAACCGGGCTCGAGTCCATCCCAGAAAAATGCATCTCCGATGCCGGACTCCGTTCTACAAGCCACCAGCACGGAAATTGCCACAACAACTCTACTGACCAGTCTGAACCGCATCTCTTTTGCTGATATCAAGGACTCAATTTGTCAGGTCATATCGTTCAGTATTTTAGTTTTTCTCAAGTATTGGTTTATCAGTACTGTACTAAAATTTTCGACATGTAGAACTTTCTTCTGGACTTTCAATCATCATCTCAAAGAGATGAACTTTTTAAAATATCACAATTCTAAATTTAAACTTCCTGCATGAACTTTTTAAAATTTAAAAATGCAAAATTTAAACGTATAGCATGCACTTTCATCTCTCGAAATTTCATGTACTGTTTACATGTCATAAATTTTTTTCTGTATATAATATATGCATGTATGTACGTTAATGTTTTTTATTACCTAGCCAACACCAGCAGTTTTTGGTAAAAAACCTTGTTGAACTTTTGTATAAACTTTTCCCCCTCTTTAGTTTTTTGAATGATCTATATATATGTATTTAAATGCCTTCTGTTTTAGCCATCACCTGCAGCGATTCGTAAGATAAATTTTCTTACCTTTTGTATATAAATTTTCTCTCTAAGTTTTTACATGATCAATATGTATATACGCTACTACTTTTCTATTTTTTAGCCAACGGGTTTTTTCCGCGAAATTTTTTTTTCGGGGGAGGAACTGTCAGGTATAGCAAAGTGCTACAATTAAAACTCGCACTTTGCGGGTAAAACGTGAATCTGCTGTTTTAGGATTCAAGTCGATTGAGTGATGGAGTTAGTTCCTATCCTAAAATTGTAAATTGAAATATGCAAATATTTTGGGAAAGTAAGATAGATAAAAGGAGTTGAAAGGCGATGTATTTGATAGTTGGAGTGAGAGGAGAGTTGGTACGAGCGTTAGTTGGAAGGCGAGTGAGTTGAAGGATGGTAGTTAGAAAGTTAGTGTGAAGGAAAGTATGAGAGTTGAGGGAGCTAGCTGTTAGCGGCTTAGGATAGAAGAGAGTAAGTCCTGTAGCATTGTAGCGTCAGGGAATCCTCCTACATGCGAAAGACTACTTGGTCTTAAAAGTTAATGAAAGTGATTAAAAGTAGTTGAGATCATTTGCGAGTAAATTAAGTAAAGTAAAGTAACGGTGGTTATTTATTAATATCAAAGTATTTAAGAGGGCCGCCCATTTAAACGTAGTAAATCCAATCAAAGTCCAGCGTCCCCCTTCTTATTTAAGCTCAATTAAAGCTCATTTATGTTATATATTTGGACTCTGTCATTTCTTCATAGTTTAAGTATTTCATTTACAGCTTCAAGTTAAAGTTAAATGAGTATGGTAGAGTCGCGTTCTCCACAGGGTTGCTACACAAATCAGGAGAAAAAATTCACCGAGTTTTTCCTGTGTCTTTTAGAAGTAAAATAGATGACACGTAATCATGCAGCATTAAAATCTAACATGTTTACAAGTCAATTGAACATATTTCGGGTTTATTAATTTTATTAACTTACTATAGTTAGAGAAAAAAAAACATAATTGATTCATTATAAAGCACTAAAATTTAAACAAATATTTGATTATGAAAAAAAAATTTCAATGTTTTTCCAAAAAATTTCAAAATTTCTGGAATTTTCCATGTTTCTGCAATAAATTTTGAAATTCCTTGAGTTTTCCCTGTTTTTTAATAGATTTTCAAATTCCCTGAGTTTTCCCTGTTTTCCAGGTACCGTAGCAATCCTGGCCTGTCCCTATTGCCTGCGACAATGGCTTACCTGTGGGCTTCCATTTGAGTGCTTATCATATATGACTGTTTCGATACGGACAGTATCGAAAAATTTTAAGTAGACCTTTCATATTTGAATTCTAATTACATAAGAACAACATTATGCGTGATGTACATAATATTTGCTTTCAAGTTATTTCCTATATTTATTTGATTTAATCGATCAACCATAAAATGACAGCAATTTCAAGCCAAATATAATATTACAATATGCTAGCTATGATCGGCTACGTCTATCGCATAAGACAATTATTATTATTAATTTTTTTTTACCTTTGTGGTTATATATACTTCATGCTTAGTTAATATTAGTTGGTATATAGAAAACTAAATTAGTTAATTAATATGTAAACCTGATCACGGTACAACCTTAATATAGCTCCCTTGGCGACTTTTGAATTTTTGTCGCCGTTTTAGACCCAAATATAATTTATGCGATTATTGTTCCTATTTCTTTCTATCTCTTTCTTTTTTTCAATATTTTATAATTTAGTTATATTTTTGATGTGCTACTTGGCTTTAAATGCCTGCCCTTGCCGAAAAATGTCCGATCTACTTCAGCATCAAAATTTAAAAATTTGTCTAGAATCATCAATAAGTAAATTCCTTTAATATAATGCTGAATTAGCTTTTATTCCAAGCGCGATTCATCCGTGCTAAAAAACAAATCTAAACTTGAGGTATATCTTTGAAAAATGCTATGAAATAAATTTCAGAAGAAACATGCTAGATTTGTATTATTACTATTTTATTTTAAAGTTATAAAGACATCCTTTTCCCATTCACCAATTTAACATTTAGTATTTTTTAATTTTTTGCGTGAAAGCATATTTCATTTTATGTTGAAAATAATAATAATAATAATAATAAATACCTTGTAAACTTTTTTGGCAACAATTAAAAATTTAAATGGCTTATATTAAGGCAATTACCAGTTTATTATTTTCATACTTTAATTAATTTTTAAAAAATCTAATCAAATTTCCGGTATAAATAGTAGCCTATGTTCTATTCCAGACTATTTATCTATCTCTGTACCAAATTTCATCCAGATCCGTTTAGCCATTGTGGCGTGATTGAGTAACAAACATCCACCCATCCATCCAAACTTTTGCATTTATAATATTAGTATAGATGTCTCTGTATGTGTGTGACAAAAATTTTGTGGCGACTGCAACTCTGGAACTACTGCACATAATTGCATATAAATATATATGTAAATGCACCTTGACATAAAATAGTGCCTATCAGCTTTTGGTGCCAATCGATCAAGAGATGGCACTGCTATACAGCGATTTCTAGAGACCATGTATTAGGAACCTATATTATACAGGGTCTCTAGCGGTTTCCACAATTTAAGGGAAAGCTATAGCTGAGGAACTACTGCAGAGAATTGCATATAAATTTATATGTAGATGCACCTTGACATAACTTAGTCCTTATCAACTTTTTATGTCAATTTCTCAAAAGATGGCGCTGCTATACAGTGATTTTCGCAATTCAAGGGCAGGCTATATCTGAGGAACTACCACACAAAATTGCACATAAATTTATATGGGGATATACCTTAAGATAAATTATTGTCCATCCACTTTTGGTACCAATAATTCAATAGGTGACGGTGCTATACAACGATTTCCATAATTTAAAGGAAAGAGATATCTCAGGTTCTATTGCGTATAACAATAATAATAATAATAATAATAATATGCGAAAAGACCATTATCAGACATTATGCTGATTCAATTTGGATGCATATCGGCCAATAGATGGCGCTGCCGTACTTCAATTTTCCCCGAGAACAGAAAAGCAATATCTCAACTTCTATGGTGTATAACTGTACAAAATTTTATATGTGAGATAACCAAATAACCAAGATGAAAACGCATTTTTTAATATATTATTCATAGAGAATAAAGCTTTTTTTTTTTTTTTTGTACTTTAATGTAATTTTTCTCTAAGATGAAAATCGTCTGCATTCAGTATGGTAGGTAATTTTAATAAATAAGAGCGTTAATAAATTGTTTGTACTGAGCGAATTTGTATTAGAAAATACAGAAGAAAGTCTTGTGGTAGCCACAACATACTTTTTCTTTTTTTGTCTTTTTAAATACCTTTATTTTTAATAAAATTCAATCCTCGCTTTTATGTGAACGAAATTTTGAATTTTCCTCCATTTATACTTGTATATATAGCAAATATAGAGGAAATACTTGTTGTGATTTCATTTAAAGCTATTATGTTGTGAACAACGCAAAATGTTATTCTATATTTTCCTATTCACACAGTAAAAATATTTTTTTAAACTATTATTTATTAAAATTATCTACCATAATGAATGCAGATAATTTCATTTTAGAAAAAACTAACACTAAATACAAGAAAAGAAAGACAGTTTAATTCTCTATAAATAAAGTCTTAAAAAATGCTTCTTCATAATGGTTACCTCATATATCAGGTTTTGTACAGTTATATGCCATAGAAGTTGAGATATAGCCATATCCCGTTCTCAGGGAAAATAGCAGTATAGCAGTGACACATGTCATGTAATGGCTACGCTGATACGTGTCAAGTTTTGTTTGATTTTACACAACAGAGCCTGAGATACAGCCTTCCCTGAAAATGCGAAAGTCGACGTATAGCAGCACCACCTGTTGAGCAATTGACAAATAATGTTGGTGGGCACTAACGTATGTCAAAGTGTATCTGCATATAAATTTATATGCAAATTCGTTTAGTAGTTTCTGAGATATAACCTTTCCTGAAATTGTGAAAATCGCGGTCTAGCTGCGCCACTTGTTGATCAAATGACACCAAAAGTTGATAGACACTAACTTAGGCCAAGATACATTCGCATATAAATTTATATGCAATTATCTGCAGTAGTTTCTGAGATAAGTCGCCACAAAATTTTTTGTCACACACACGCAGACAGACACATATTTTCTAAGAATGGTCAGACCGTGTTCTGGACCCTCGAAACGTGTTAATCCATCGAAAAACGGAAGTTGAAAATTTTTAAGATTGCAATACTTTCTTCTATTGAATACAGAAGAAAGTAAAAAGCGATATAAAATAAACACATTTAGGAAAAGAATTCCATCAAGGCAGATAATAATAATATTCTTTATCTAGAACAAATCTAGAAAATCTCTAGAACAAATAAACAATGCACGAAAATTGCAATTCGAGGAAGGTAATTTGCTGATCGTGTGAATTTAAAGTGATTGTGGGAAAGCAGATGTTTTAATTGCGAATCATATATCTGTGCTACCCAAATTATTATAGTAAATAAACTTACACGTCGAACAAAAGCAATGAATAACGATAGTTGGACATTTATCGAAATCTAAAATTTATCGAAAATATAATTGAATAATTTGAAAGCGATGTTATAATTTGGGAAAAAAAAAAAAAAACTGATACTCCTCCGTCCTAAACTAAATTCTGCTTTTGCCAGAATTTCATCATTTTTTTTTTTTTTTAATAATTTTGAATTAGGAAATAAAAAGTGCGCGTTGAAAATGAAATAAAAATAGGTAAAAAATGAATTTAATGATTTAATTTCTATATAAAACATGATCGCGTGCTATCTTAAAAAGTAGATGTAAAATTTAAATTTTATGTAGTGCATGCGGCATCTATAAAAATTGTTTTCAGAAATAGAATAGAATAAAAAAAATTTCTCGATGTTGGTTGCATTTTTTTATATAGTTTGAATTTTTGAATTTTATAGAAGTAATATCTACCGTAGGAATAATTTCTTATATTAAAACTATAGGGAACTGTTATGCGAGCACAAGCGATGCATTTTTTTTTTTTTTTTTTTTTTTTTCGGAATACAAGCATTAAACGATGAACTACTAACACTGAACTTGAAACATATTTTTGCAATCTTGAAGTTCACCGCTCACATAAGTGTTTAAACATTATTATAAATCTTTTTTTTTTTTTTTTTTTGATTTTTTAATTCTTAACGCAATACAATTAGTAATTACATCTTTTTTTTTTTTTTTTTTTTTTTTTTTACTTTCTTCTATGTTCAATAGAAGAAAGTATTGGATTCGTAAAAATTTTCGACTTCCAGTTTTCGACGGATTTACAAGTTTTGAAAGGTCTATACCACGATTTGACCATTTTTAGAAAATGTCTGTCTGTGTGTGTATGTGTGTGTGACAAAAATTTTGTGACAACTGTATCTCCGGAACTACTGTTCAGAATTACATATAAATTTATATGTAGATACACCTTGACCTAAATTAGAGCCTATCAACTTTTGGTGTCAACCGCTCGACAGGTGGCACTGCTATACAGCAATTTCTGCAGTTTCAAGAGAAGCTATATCTCAGGTTCTGTTGAGTATAATCCAACAAAACTTGATATGTGAGAAGACCGTTATGAGATATTATGCTGATTCAGTTTGAATGCCTATCAGCCAACAGGTGTGGCGCTGCTATACAGCGATTTCCGCAATTTCAGGAAAGGCTATATCTCAGAAACTACTGCACAGAATCGCATATAAATTTGTATGTAGGTGCACTTTAACATGTATTAGCGCCTGTCAACTTTTGGTGTAAACCACTCAACAGGTGACGCTTCTACAGAGCGATTTTCACAATTTAAAGCAAAGCTATATCTCAGGTTCTATTGCGTATCATCAAACAAAACTTGATATGTGAGAGGCCATTATGAGACATTATGCTGACTCAATTTGGATTCTTATCGGCCAATAGGTGGCGCTGCTATACTGCAAATTTCATCGATAACGGGATGGCTATATCTCAACATCTATGCCATATAACTGTACGAGACTTGATATCTAAGGTAACCATTATAAAAACGCATAAGATGCTATTTATAGACGACAAATCTGTTTCTCTTTGGATATTTAGTGTTAGATTTCCCTAAGATGAAAAGCATTTGCATTCATCATGTTAAATATTTTTAATAATATTTTTAATAAATTATTCGCACTTAGTGAATTTGACAGGAAAATATAAAAGATATTCTTGTGGTGGCCACAACATACTAGTTTTTTTTATAATTTACCAACTGTGTGACAATGAAAATTTACTTTATTTTATATGATATTATATCATTTTACCTTGTTTTGCACGATTTTTAGATGAATAAGTAATGTTGATTTATTTTTCGGGTTTCGGGTCGTGTTCGGGTTAGAGAAGTCGGGTTTCAGGTCAGGTTCGAGTGTAAAGAAAGCGGGTTCGGGTCGGATGCGGGTCGAAAAAAATTCTCTGTTGCGGGCTCGGGTCAGTTTTCGGGTTGATGAAAATTTTTTTGTCGTGTTCGGGTCGGGTTTCGAGTTGATTTAAAGTTCATCTGTCGGGTTCGAAACGGGACTCTAGTTTCGTTATTTGTACTATGCTGGGCCCGATTTCCAGACCATTTTTGTCGTACAGTGCGTTGCATGAATATAAACTCAACTTAACTTTAAGAATTAGAATGGTATAGAAGTGTAATAAAAAAAGATATGAATAAGTGACACTTGATGCAAACTGTATGTGTATGATTCAAGAAACGAAAAAAATTTTCAAAACAATGAAAGAACAATATGATTTTTTAGAAAATAATTTTATTGAATTATGACAAAAATACATGTTGCATGAATTTAAACGCACTTGTAAAAAATAAATAACTGAGTAACAAATACTGCATCTAATACTTTGTAAAGCCACCATGGGCTTCTAGAACAGCCAGTAAACGTCTTGGCATTGACTGATATAGTGGCATGAGGTCATTCAAGCTGATTGTCTTCCAAGCTAATTGAATGGCCGATTTTAGTTTATCGTTTGTGTTTAACTGCCTTCTGTTTACGTAAACACGACGAACCAGAATACCCCATACGTTCTCCATTATGTTTAAATCGGGGCTTTTTGAGGGCCAATCCAGAACTTTAATTTTACTGTCACGGAACCATTTTTTCACGATATGTGTTGTATGTACAGATACACAATCTTGCTGAAAAAAATAATTTATTCCAGCTTTCTTGACTGCTTGACGGCGGGGGTTCCTTGTGAGCATCTGGACATAATCTACAGAGTAAATAGTGTTCTCCACGAACTCTAATTCGAAAGTCCCTTTCAAACCTATGGCTGCCCACACCATGACAGACCCACCTCCAGATTCACGTTTTGAACAGTACATTTCTTCGGTTCTCATATCGTGCCAATAGCTATGAAATCCATCCGGGCCATCGATATTAAACTTTTTTTCATCTTAGAAGATGATTTTTCCCAATTTAGTCGATATGGAATCCATTTTCTCGCCCAATCCAACCGCATATCTTTGTGTTTTTGAACGAGGGGTGGTTTCGCCTTCATTTTCTTAAATTTAATGAATGTTGCAGCTTTGATAGTTTTCCATAAGGCTGTCCGATGAAAACCCAGCTTGTATTGAGCCTTTATCTTCGCACAGGAAATATTCTAATTCTTTGGAGCGTTGCATATTCAACCTTTGTCGTAACTGGTGAGCTTTCCTGTTCGCTTCTTATACGCTTTTTTAATTTGCTCCTTTCTTTATAGTTTCGGACAACACTCTCACTTCTTCCGATTCGGCGCCCAATTTCACAATTGCTAAAGCCTTTACCACGCATAAAGCCGATTTTTATCCTCTCGTCTACTGTCAAAGTTTTCCCTCTTGACATCCTGAACAAACTCCGTAAATTTTGCACTCACGCATTAAAACTGTTTTTAGAGAACTTTAGCAACACGACTATCTGTGTTTTAATTTAATTCCGGTGCCTCTGTTAATTTTAAACGCAAAATACAGAGTGCGTTTAATTTCGCGCAACAAATGAGAAACAGTGAAAAGTAAGAAAATGCTTAAAAACTCATTTACATAAGCTTGCATGAGCCTAAGCATACGTGCTCAAAGCACCTTATTCAGTTGTTAGTCATATACAATAAATGTAAGTCGCATTCCTTCTTTTAAAGTTCTAAAAATTCTATTTCTGGTTATTGGAAAAGGTGCGTTAAAATTCATGCAACGCACTGTACATTGCTTCGACTGTAACAAGCTCAGAGCAACCTAAAGCCCTTCTCTTCTCTCTTCACACGAGACGTATGACCAAAGGAGGGTGAAAAACCTGAAAACGTAATATTACTTATGAGCGCACAACGCGCGCGACGCGAGTGAGTGAGCATTAAAATCTGAACGAGGACGATATACATATCTTTCGGGTGCGATAGGTGAGGAGTGGCATGGTAGCAGCAGTTGACTTATCCATGTAAAATGAAAAGTATAGGTGGAAAGCGATTCCTCGTATTGCAACTGATGTCATTCTATATTTGTCCACTAATTATTTCTTTCTCTGAGTCTCTACTAAAAATACTAGTTTATTATTAACTAGCCGCCTTCAGCGACAAGCTGGTACCTTGAAAAATCCGACTGTATAAAACCCCGATTAGGTGGAACCTTCGCCGCCTTTTTCCCGTTTCTGGACCTACAACAGCTTATTGACATAAAGTGCAAATAGATTTATTGAAAATTTTAATTGTAGTAAATTTCTGCTCGGTAGCGCCTGCGGCATCCCCTTCCCGTTTCAGTATCTGAAACAGTCTGTTCGCTTACCACGTAAAAATCTCCATCTTATCTTTGAAAGTTCTAACTGTAGCAAAGTCCCGCTCGGTGGGGACTGCGGGGCCTTATCCCCATTTTAGAACTTAAACAGCTTGCTTGCTCATTGTGCAAATATCTTTGAAAACTGTAACTGTAGCAAATTTCTTCTCTGTTACGTCGAAGGCACCCCTTTACGTTTCATGATTTGGATTAGTCTATTCGCTCACCGTGTAAAGGAACATTGAAAATTCTGATCTGACAAATCCCCAACCCGGTGGGGCCTACGGTCTCTTAATCTATTCACAAATAATTTAATCGTAATTGGTGATGATGGGGCGTCACAGACTCCCCGACGGGGGGGGGGGGGCTGTGCCCCCCGCCCCCCCTAGCTGGCGCCACCCGTATGCACAGTCATAGAGGTCCTAGTGCAGCAATGGGTGTCAAGGTACGGCACGCCCCTACAACTTCATACCGACCAAGGTAGGAACTTTACCTCTGCTGTTTTCAAAGGTCTGTGTCAACTAGTCGGCATAGACAAAAACCAGACAACACCCTTACATCCCCAACACACAAGTTTTTTTTTTTTTTTTAAATAATTATTTATTAAAATATAAGGTTTTATTTTAAATCAAGGGTATCTGAATAAAATGTCAATTGTGTGTTATAGATAAATGTAATTCTAACAGAAGTAAGAGAGAAACTTTTCTTTTTCTACAATTTTCGTAGTGAGTACAAAATAACAACAAACTATTATTCGAATTATTCGATATTTTTATGCGATTCTGTATTCTGATTGGCTTATCAGTCATATAATCGATATTAGATTCCGAAGATTACGGAAGATAAAATCGGAAGTAAAGAAAGCCGGAATAGTCCGAAATCGTGACGTAGGCGTTCAGGATCCTTATTCTTGGCCGGTCTGAATTGCTTTTTAAGGAAAAAATCTTTAACTTTGTGTGAAAGATCTTTTGTTAAGGATCCTTAACAGCGGATATCTGAATGTGGGGGTTGGTCCCCAAAATTGTCCCCAGAAGCCTAAAGAATCCCCAAAATGGGGACGAAATCCCCAATCTGGCATCACTGCTATACATGTTAATTGTAATTTCACCTTAGCCCACCAGAGGGCGAGCATTTCATTACAATCGCGGATTAAAATACTGGTATGCTCTTAAGTACTCAAACGAAAATAATCTACTAACACTAGCGAAACGAGACAACAGCGTAAGCGAGAAAAAATGGAGGATGAAAACAAAACATGCGCACATGTTTCTTGTTTACAATTTTATATACCACCAGTGACGTCACGTAAATAAAGTCCATTTTTGTTACAGTCACGTGACTTTTTCTGGTGATGTCATCTGATTTTCTGCAAATATATAGTAACAGTGATAAATGCGCAGTTATTTTTTTGCTTATAAGCGCTTGTTCTTGGGTGGGTTCAGGCTCTCGACCGATCCAGGATCGATTCAATTGGTCGTTGAACAATGCGTCCAGTCTCATGGACCGGTCTGGATCAAAGTCGTCCAGTGTAATGTGTTCTATGGACCGGTCGTGGATCAAATCGACCAAGAATTTTTTCCGAGTCATTTGATCCATTCACTGATATACATTGCTGTGATTGGCCGCTGGTTATTGCTCTGGTTCCGCTATCTATCGGTCCTTACAAACGCGAATATGCATACAAGCATTTTATTTTGGTTAGGATCTTGAAGGTAGAGAGAAGGTACCTCCCCATACAACCAAAAGGATCCATTGGATGTCCTACAAATATCATACAGATCCTACAACTGACATATCCGGTAAGTGTCATAAAACAGCAACCAGAGAATGCCTTTTGCATGATACTCGTAGGATCGCGGGGGTTTCAAGTGCATAGATAATACAGAGGACATCCACAGGCTGAATTATTACAGCACATGCGCAGAAATCTAAATGCTATTCTAATAAATCGTTCTTTAGCAAACGAACTCAATCGAGTTTTATGTTGTTGTTGTTTAGTTCAGAATTCAAAGGTGATTACAGATATGTTTTAATATGTTGCTATTATTGTTTTTTTTTTCTGGGTTATATTGAATATTATAAGTAAGTAAGCATCTTTATTATTTGATATGAAATTAATTATTCTGAAATTTACAACTTGCTTTATTGTACTTCATGTGTTCTGTTTTTTTTAGATATTAGACCGTGTGCACAAAAATAAGTTATTACTAAAGGTTTTTAAAAAATAACATACCTTTCTATTCACTTTTGTTAAGTAACTTTTTATGAAAGATTTAATGGTACATCCATAACTTTAAAATCCTCAGCGTGAATGCTGTTGCCGTATCAGAAAACCATGAAATGACTGATAATGTACAAAGTAGAATTAAATGTTAAGTAGTATAATACATTAAAATGAATGTGTGTGTGTATTTTTATTAAAATATGTGTAATGTTTTTTTGTGTGCATATTAAATGTATGTAACATGTGCGCGTGTATGTGTTGCATAAATATCTGTAAAAAAAAAATATGTGTGTAGTATATTTTAATGTTTGTGGATATGAATGTTAAAAAGTGTATTTGTTTTTACCAACATTTATTTATGGATAGCTGCTGGTCGTTTTCAACAATTATTTTCGTGATTTATCGTGAGGACCGTAAACATAGTGCTGTTCTAGTGTACAAAATAAATATTTTTAAACAAAATTACCTAAAGTTCTGAAATTTTTAAATTCATTGAAAAATTTTCAATCGAAATTTTAGATTTGTTTTACACAAAATTTAGCAAAAATTTTATATTTATTTGTTTTATTTATAAGTTTGTTACTTATTAGTAGTTTACATCGACATTCTTTAATTTAAGGAAAAATTTTTGGGGAAAAAGAAAGAATCCCCAATATTTTTGGTTTTACATACCGATGTTATATTTGAAGATATTTCTTTAAAATTTTGGTTTCTACCACGGAGGATAAAAATTGTGATGTCATGTCTCCAGACCATCCTTGGTGAGTTCCAGTCTGCTAGGGCAATGGAAAATTTACTTCACTCTACTGTAAAATTTTGGTTGTTTATATTTTGAAATATTTTCTGTGTTGGTTAATTTTAATTTCAGTTATTCAAAGTTAGTACACTAGACCTTATTAGTAAATTACTTTTAATAATAATATGCTTCTAAATACTTAAAATAAATTATATTTTAAACATACTGCAAAATGTGCACTTCACGAAACTTTTGAGCTGATGTTGGCTTTTGTGGCATAGGAAATAGCTCAACTTGTATCTAGATTTTACACCCTTGCTGTAGCTACCTTCCAAAATGTAATTTTTCTTTCACAAGTATTTTATCATTAGCTCATTAATAATTTTGCATTATTACAACTTGTGTCTGCATCTGTATCTTGGAATTTGTTGATTTTGTATGCATTCAAATAAATTAAATGAGTTACATGAAAATAATTTCAAAGCATAATGCTCAAAATTTCTCCCTGGGAATTTATAATAATTCTGTTGGATGCAGAGATAAAGCAAAATCACCAATTTAAATTATAAATGTATGAAATGATATTGTCAGTCTCATATTGTTTATATACCTGTGTTATGTTTGTGGTTTGTTTAAAATATTACATACACATTATTTAAAATATTTAATAGCTAGTTTAGCAAATTCCAGGAAAGTTAATTATATGTAAAAACTTACCTCCCTTTAAGTGCAGTTTTTAATATACCGTAATTTCGCGTATATAACCCGCAGCATAAAATTATCTAAAAATAATTATAACTGAAAGATATCCCGCACTAGAAGATACCCCACATTTCTAAAATCACATGGTTGGCAATCGCCTTTCGTAATTTCAATACTAATTGCTATTATAATAATAAGTAGGAAAACATACAAATAATAAACAAATATACGAATAAATGTAAATAATAAACAAACAAATTTACTTACCTATCACGAAAAGCAAATAATTATAACTTATTATTAATCTTTCTCTCTATATATAAATTACTATAAACTGGAGTAACTTCTAATGATTAACACCTTTATTGAATTTATAAGAAAATTATAAATGAATAATAAATTTATTTACAAAATTTATTCAAATCCATCGAATTCGGATTCTTCCGTATCAGAATTAAAATGTGACAATATTGTTTAGAACAGTTCGTCTTCATCATCCTTATTATCCTCTTCATCAAGTTCCTTTTCACTGATCATGATTCATGAGTAACATTAGGGTTAATATTCATTATTGAGAGGCATTGTTTTTTTTATTTATAGATTTTGGTTTTTTTGCAACATTTATTGCAGTAAAACTTTTAAAACTTAGTTAAAAAAAAAAAAAAAATTAAACTGCTTTATGTTATTTGTGAAAAGACATATTTTAAAATCTATCAAATTATTCCAAGTACACGTGTTTGTGTATACTTTGGAAATTAAAAAAAAAAAAAAAAAAATTCAGTGTATGAATGTTTATTTATTTATTTTTTCTTGTTATTTTCTATATATTTTTGTGTTTCAAAGATAGTACGTACTACTATCTATCGTGTAACTTACGCAATATTCGCCAAATCGTGACTCTAATATTCAGCTGTAAGATAGAACTATGTATTCCTATTTTCATTATATTTTTAAAAATATGCAAGATTTCATCAGATAGTAAATATTTATAAACTGTTTATTTTGGAATACATTTCACTCAACGTCAAACGCGTTTATTCTTGTGCAAGGAAAAAATTTTGTATTCAGTCTTTTTTTTTTTTTTTTTTCCAGATCATATTTTCACTTTTACTTAAATTAATAATGCTTAATATTTGCCAGCTTTCAACAAGTCATTATAATGATGTGTACCAATTTGTCATAGTTTGTGTAGTAATTAAATATTATACTATTTGCAAACTTGCATAGAATATTTTATTTTGCTAAATTTCTTCATATTTAGCAGCAAATTAATGTAACAGAAAGTAAATAAAATTGATGTGAAACTTACGAATTTGATAGAAAAGTTTTTCTTAATTAGAAGTATAAAATTACAGAAAACTGAAAAAAAATATGTATTATGCTACAGAATATTAAGTCAATATAAATTCCAATTTAATAATTTCTTTAACAATCTCTAATCTAAATTTATGTGGTTGCATTTAAATGTGTAAAACAAATATTAACAAGATCATTCATTCACACACATGTAGTATATATGTAAAAAATAATAATAAGAGAGAAAATTAACAATGATTTATAAAAATAATTATTATAATTTTAAATGACTCGTATTATTAAAATAAAGAATTTTTTATGTATTTAAAGAAATTAGTTTTGTTTTGTAAAAGGAATTCTGTATTAAATATCTGTTGACTTTTGACTGAATAATCAGTAATTACTGACTTAAATTTCAAAAATCTCACTTAAGTTTTCAAAATCCCACTTAATTTTTTTGTTAGAGTGGGAGAATCCCATACCTTTTTGCCCCTTAGTGCGAACCCTGATATATTTTTATGAAGTTGACCATGGCAGTACATAAATTTCTGAAGGAATTACTCAGATCCCAGAGAATTGAATAGGTATCTTATAAACGGGGTTTTGAAAAACCCAACCTAAGTGGGTTTTTCTGAGTTTAATGGGAGTTTTTGTCTGAATTTTAAATTTATTTCAAAAATAAACAGTTTTAGACTAAAAGAAAACTTATTATAAATTTATAGTAATTATAATTAATTAAAAATTAAATTGTTTTCATATTCTTTATTTGGTGTGGTCTAAATTTGTAAAACAAATTCTTATTTCATTCTATTCTGTATTTTATTAAGTTATTTTGTGTAAAATTGAAACAAGTTAGTAACAAAAGAAAAATATCTTGTACAATTTTCATATTACAAATAATAATGTATTTTTATATGTTTAGGAAAAAAAGTAAGCAAAAAAACTTAATTTTTGATAATATCGATACTGACATATTTTACGCATATTTGAACTTTTTGATTTTGAAGAAAGTCAAAACAAAGTTATTACTGTCTGTATTTTAGTCTTTTTGTGTCAGGAGTAGATCCAGGTTTTAATTTTTTGGTGCTATTTTAGTTAAAAAAAAAAAAAAAAAAATGTAACTTTGTTGTTCTATATAAATGTTCATTATCAAGTTTGTTTCATTGAACCAAGTTATAGTAGGGGTGAAACTTTTCAGGGGCTACCCCTGATTTCAGGGCTTTTGAAATTTTTACTGCCTTTGAATTTCATGTTAAAATACTTTGTTTTTACTGAAATTTCTAATTTTTAATTTCCCATATAATGTAGTATGTAGTCTGCAAATACCACTTAATATAGGTAGCCATATGATATATATCATTGATGAGTCTCTCCTTTCTGCAACAAGCGAGCAACTTCTCTTTTTGTTTGTTTATTTCGTAGCTGTGTTTTCCTTTCTTCAGGTGTTTAATGAGAAAGCATGGAATAATGTCCTCGGAAGGAAAGATAAATGCAGTGAATCCAGAGAACAGTTTTTATTCAGCTATCACATACTATACTCACTTACAAGACAGAGAAAGCTAACCATCGGTTAATATAAACAGAATCACCGATTCAGTGAGAAAACATGAATGTGGTAAACATCGGTGATAAAACTGCAACCCTTTATGTTTACTTTCACTATCAATTCTCTGCAAACGGACTATAGTTTGATTTGAGATTTAAACAAGCGTTTCCCTGATATATCATCCAAATTAAACATAAGAAAAGTTGTAGGGGAGGGTTAATTTTTTTACTCGCTATCAAAAGTTTTCCTGGCAACCAGTTTTTGAATTCCTGGAGCCCTTATGTTATCCAATAACTTTCCAATGTCATATGCATTTTTCTGATAGCTTTCATTCAGTAATTTTTCTCGCCATAAGGTGTATGCACGTATGCAGGGTGGGGCCATGGTCTCAGTAGGAGGCTTTAAAAAATGAGGGGAAAAAAACTGAAATTCGTATTTAAACAATGTTGCTGTTATTATTTCCCGTCCTATAGTTGTAAGTGCTATGTGGTCCCCAAATCTGTAAATTAAATCAGTATTTGCCTCTGGTTGGTAAATTTTAAAAATTTCATTCATTTTTACAAAAATTTGTGTTCCATGTTTTTCGTGTGTGTGTGTATCTGCATATTTTTTTTAGGATTAAACAAAATCCGGGATGAATAAAGAAAGATTGAAAAGATACACAAGGCAACATATTCATAGAAAAATGAAGAAAGTTGTGCTTTCACAGCTCTTTGATTTTGAACAGTCCTCTCAAGTTCTCAATGAACAATCCTCTCAAGCAGACTTGCATCAATCCTTAGAAGCAGCTACTGAGACAGCTCCAAATAATGTGCTTTCTAATAAAGACGCTGATAGCAAAAGTAGTCCTTTTGAAGTTTATGAGCCATTTGTTCCAAATGAAAGCCCAATTATGTCTGATGTTAGTGAATCAGATGCTTCCACAGATCCAGAAATGCATTTTTCAGACATTCCTCTGCAAAGTACAAAATCCTCTAAATCAAATTCATTTATTGAAGATATCAAAGAATGGGCTATCAAGCATATGATTACTCATAGTGCTTTAACAGGGCTCCTTCACATTTTTAAAGATCACAGTATTGGAGACTTACCAAAAGATGCCCGGACATTTCTCAAAACTCCGCGATCAGTGGAAGTATCCAATATTAGTGGAGGGGATTTCATACATTTTGATATTAATACTAGTATATGCAGTGTATTAAAAGAAATTGACACTTCTTTTTTTAATACAATTAACATTCAGGTTAATGTTGATGGTTTGCCTCTAGCAAAGAGTGCAAAATCAGAACTGTGGCCTATTTTGATTAAATTAGAAGTGAGTGACTTGCATTTTATCTTACCTGTAAGTATTTTCCATGGGCAACAAAAACCACAAACATTAGATTTCTTAAGAAAATTTGTCAGTGACATGAATGTGTTATTGGATGAGGGAATAATATATGATAATAAGCATTTTGATGTTTCCTTAAAAGCTGTTATTTGTGATGCACCAGCTAGGTCCTTTATTACATGCACGAAAGGGCATAATGGATATTTTGGATGTTCAAAATGTACAGTTGAGGGAGATTATTTGAATAATCGAATGTGTTTCTTGGAAACAAATCTTCCTTTACGAGATGATATCAGTTTCAGAGAACGCAAACAAAACGAGCACCATATAGGTATATCTCCACTCGAGGATATTTCTTCACTCAAGATGGTTGAATCCTTTCCACTGGATTACATGCACCTTATATGTCTAGGTGTAGTCCGCAAGTTAATAAATCTTTGGTTGCGTGGTAATTTGAAGTACAGATTGCCCTCTAACAAAGTAGATAAATTAACAACTGCTTTAGAATCACTACAAGTATGTGTACCTGCTGAATTCACAAGGAAACCTAGGAGTATCCACGAAGTCGACAGATGGAAGGCTACTGAGTTCAGGCAGTTCCTTTTATATACAGGGCCTGTAATTTTGAAAGACATAGTCAGTGCTGATATTTATTTAAACTATATTGTTTTACACTGTGCAACACTTATTTTATCAAATGAAAATCTTTGTAATGATTATAATGAATATGCTGAAAGTCTTTTGACATGTTTTGTAAAGTCTTTTGCAGAAATATATGGTCATGAGTACGTATCGTACAATGTTCATAATTTGATTCATATTGCCAAAGATGTTAAAAATTTTGGCGATATAAATACATTCAGCGCATTTCCATTTGAGAATTTTCTGTATCAACTAAAGAGTTTGTTACGGAAAAATGAAAAGCCACTTCAACAGCTGCACAATTGACTGATGGAAATTGCATATGTAAAAATAAAGAACTCACTTCAAATGAAGCAGAAACAATCAATAAAACTCTCTGGGGAATATTCAGGTGGGGTTTTGATAGAAAACTGTTCTGGCCCTGAATTTAAATATGTAAATATGCTTGACTTTGTCCTAAAAATACATAAACCTGATAACTGTTGCATGTTGAATGATGGTTCAATAATTTTAATTGAAAATATATGTTATAATAATGCAACACCTGTATTTATTGGAAGATCATTCCAAAATATATCGGATTTTTATAACAAACCTTGTCCATCTTCGTATTTAGATATTTATGAAGTAAACTCCCCATCAACACTACAATATTGGCACCTTAATACAGTAAAACATAAATGCTTCCTGTTACAATATCAATCCAAATATGTAGCATTTCCAGTAATACATACATGTAAATTTTAAAATTTAAAAACTTTTAAAAAACAGACCAAATTTAAATTTAATTATTTAAAAATACCTTTTATAATGCTCTGTTACGATGCTAAAGATCTTTCAGTTCAGGGCTAAATCCGCCCCTTCTTCAGTAGCTACATGGTCTGTGTCTGTTGTTGAAACTGATTTTTCATCTTGCTTCTTGCTGAAAAATCAGTTCCAACAACAGCGACAGACCATGTAGCTACTGAAGAAGGGGCGGATTTCGCACTGAAAGATCTTTAGCATCGTAACAGAGCATTTATAAAGGGTATTGTTGCATTATTATAACATATATTTTCAAACATATGAATGACTATATATATATATATATATATATATATATATATATATATATATATATAGTAGTTTTCTAAAGACTTCTGAGATATAAAAATTCTAGTCATTTATAAATACATGTAAATGACTAGAATTTTTATATCTCAGAAGTCTTTTTAGAAAACTGCTGTATATATATATATATATATATATATATATATATATATATATATATATATATATATAGTCATTCATATGTGATTATAGTTCGTTTGTATATATTTTTTAGGGATGAGATTTTTTCAGTTGTTTTCAACTTTTTTTTTTTATTATTTATTTAGCTAGAATTTGAAAAAACAAATCAAATTGATTTATTGATTGTTTCTGCTTCATTTGCAGCGAGTTCTTTAATCTTTTTCAGGAAAAAACAGCCTGCTGTGTTTAACCTTCCAACGGGCACGCATATCTGAGAGATACGCTTGTGGTAAATCTCGTTGTATATCTTAAAGTCAGAGAGCATTTTGAAACACTTATCTTTGGCTATTCACTCAGTATATATTGATCTATTTTTAGTTATCTTTTGAACCTCGAGACAATGATATGTAGCTGAATATTTGCTATTTGTATTTGAAAAATATGCGCGACCTTTCATGTAACGTTTTGTTACATTTGATTTTCTTTTCACTGCTAAAAACGGTTGTTTTTGTTTTAAACATTATTATTTTAAATATTTTTAAAATTAATTAACTTATAATTCCAATGTTTCTTTGATTTTTTTATATTGATTTTGCTGTCCAGTTTTGCAAATCAGTTTTCCATGACAATTATCACTGCAGAAGGTGGCAGTAAAAGTTGTCACAGTTGAAAACTGTCCTAACACGTCTTGAAGGTAACAACTATTAAAAAAACACACCAAAGGAAACTGCAATAGAACTGCTGAATGTTTTAAGTCTGAATTAACCTAGTCACACGTGTTCAGTGAAAAAGAAAATCGCTATACAATAAATTGACCTTTAGACTGGTCATTCCTTTTTTTTTTTTTTTTTTTTGGTAATTTGGCATTAAATGACAAAGTTCCTTGTCATTTCTCAAATATATAGGGTTTATAATGCAATCAGTTTACAACTCAACTAAATTCAATAAAAGTAAAATGTTTAGATTGGGGGGCAGGGGTCACCAAATCTCTCCTTGGCAGCCTTGATTGAAGCAAAATATTTAAAATTACAAATATTTATTTTCACTTCCTATAGCTATACAATATTAATATAAGCTTTTGATAGCAAATAAATGGAAAACTAGAAAAATCTTTTTATAGCATGTTTATTGTACAATAAGTTTTAATATTATATATATTCTCAAATCTCATAAAAAAATAAACTATACTAAACTTTAAAATATAGTAAATTTTATTTTTTATGTAGTTTATTTCAAATATATTTTTATTCTCTTATGTTTGTATATAAACATACGGGAATAAGAAATATATTCTACTAAAAGAAACTTGAGATTATCTGTTACTTATTGCATAATAAACCAATTAAATATATTCACAATTCTCCATTCATTTATAGAAATAATTTAAACAATGGAGAAAAATACTCATATACCCTATTGTAATCCCTATTATACAAGGTTGTTGATTTTTTTCAAAAAAATCGATTCTCTTTATTTAAATCAAGATTTATTTGAATTTAATGATTGTTTTAAACTATTCAACCAAGCTCCTCGCATATTTAAAGAATAAAATTGTTTTCCTATACGAAAAGATGATTTTTAAATAATCTTTTGAAAGTGATATGCGCTGTATCTTTCTTGTGTACAGTGATTTTATAACATATCCAATTACGAAACAATTTTACTTTTCTCCAATTTGTGGTAAAAGTATTTATTTCATCCCCTAATTATATATGGTGAATTTTTTTTTTTTTTTTCTTTTACTTTAGGTTTTGATTTTATCAGTGACTAAATAATTGTTGTTTGGTACTTGTGGGTTTTGATTGCTCCACATTACCAGATGACAGTCATTTAGTTTTTCTTCTGCGGCAACATATGAACTGAATACAGTGCCTAGGAAGCACCTTTTTTTTAGACTTAGCCCCAGCCATACAAGAACAGTTCCAAGAATAATTGTTATGGTAAGCTCGTTCAACATATTCAGTTATGAAGGAGGTATTGAAGTTTTCTAAAAAATAATCCCATAATATATGTCTTATATTCTGACCCTCAATCTACACCTCTGATTCTTCTTTCTATCTCTCAGTTTCTTATATTCTAGCATTCTTTTGTGCAAGTTGTATTTGTAAAAATGCTTGTGAATGCTCTGCCTTTCTTCCTATATCTAATTTTTCTTTAAAGTAATTTCCTGTGGGTGTATTGTTATTTATTTGTTATAATTTTATTTTTCTGTTACACTAATTCTGCTGTTATACACTTCTTTTGCATGCAAAGAAAATGTAAATGTTTTACTTAGAGAATTATACAGTGGGTGTTCAGATTTTTAGATTTTTTTTTTTTTTTTTTTTTTTTGCACTTTTTGGATTTTCTAAAAAAATATTGAACAAAATAGCACATGACTTCAGACATGCAAAGAACATTAAAAACTCACATTTTCCACTATCGATTTAATTCTCAGTGCAATTAGGGGACCAACCACAAGTTGAAAAAGAGTGCACATACTTTAGATCACCCTGTATCATAAAAAACTACAAATAACTTGTAACTTTAACACATTGTTGTGCATACAATGTACAATATTTGTTTGTTTTGATGGGGAAATTGTGCGATTATTTAAGCAGATATAATTTCTTTTCAAAAGTTAATTTTTTTTTAACCTTTTTTTGCTTATAACTAGAACGGATTTCCATCAAAATTTACAGAAAATTTGATAAAACATTAGAGAAACATTATTTTGAAACAGTTTTCCCACGTGTAATATTCACTGAGGTATGAGCATTTATATTTTAAATTAGTAAATATTGATTTACTGTGCATGTGTGTGAGATAGAAAAAATTTTATTGCATTGGTTGAAATCTAGATATATTGAGCAACTTTTAAGATTTGTGAGTTCATAAATGGATTTTTCTTGTATGTATGTGTGTATATATATTTTTTTCATTGAGAAATAAATATTTGCTTACATTACTTTTGCTTTATGGTAAAGATTTATTGTTTCATTTATGATTATTAAATGTGATATTCTCATAAATGTGCCAGATTGATACCATTTCAAGATTCTAGAAATGAATCTATCTATAATCAAAAGGTAAAAGTATTGCTTTATAAAGGGAAAAAAAAAAAAAAAAAAACATATTGTTCTCAAGTATTTATAAATATGTATGCATATAATAAAACTGAAACATGTGTAAATTAATATATTATGTAAGTTTGCATAATGTCTGAGTAATAAATGTGTGTATGTAATTGTAATATATATTTTTAATTTCAGTATGTTTGTCTAGATTTAATAGTATTGAAATATGTTTGATATAATGAAAAATGAGTTATGTACTATATAAATATTAAAATTGTGTAATATATAGCAGTGACATATTAAGAAATGTAGAATTCAAGAAAGATAACTTGTATCTTACGGAAATATAAATAGTCAGGGCTGCTAGCCATTTAAACATGGTTTGCAAGAATCATTGGTTATATATTGTGGGGGACATTAAACTTGCATAAGTACAATTAATTATTTGATTTTTTTTTTTTTTTTTTTTTTTTTAATATTGTACAGTGTTCCTATCGGGGATAAAACTTGGTGCAAATTTCTCATACTTGCTGAGGAACAAAGTGAGATTTCTCAAAAAAAAAAAAAAAATATATATATATATATATATATATATATATATATATATATATATATATATATATATAATTCTTCATTATATTTAATTGCTTAAATCTGTCTTTTTTTTTTTTTTTTTTTTTTTGAAACTGCTGTTCAATGGAATAGGCAATTATTGTACTAAAATTTGATGAAACTTATTTTTTTGACTTAGCTAATATTTTGCCTAAAAGTTTTTTTTTTTTTTTTCTGGTGTTTCATTGTAGAAATGTAATGATTTTTATTTTTGCAGTTGACTAGCAAAATGAGTAATTTTCAACACTAAAATTTTTTGAAAACTTCTAAAATTTGTGAAGTGTATTTAAATTTGTTGAATTTTGTAAAAGTTCTTTAATTTCAAGATTGTTCAATTTTCTGAATAACCTGTTTTCATCCCCCCCCCCCCCGTAATAATAATTGGTCTCAGAAGAGTGCACACATTTCACTCAGTGTTAAAAATCGGAGAGTAAATAAATAAATGAAAGCAAGATTCTCCCACCCAAATTGGAACCTTTCTGTATGCCTTGTTTTATTAAAAAACATTTGTTTACATTTTGAAAATAATTTTCTATGTTGACAGTTTTATCTTTTTTAATATGTTAAATTCATAGTGCAAAAAAAATACATCTAATTATTTAAAAAATAAATAAAAGTAAACATGATTTTTAAGTTTTTTTTTTTTTTTTTTTTATCATTTGTAACATCTTTTCTGAAGTCTTTATTAAAATCTGCTTAGGCTAATCTCAATTCTCGGTAAAGTTTTTTTTTTTTTTTTTTTTTTTTTTAATAAATTTAAATTGAATTTTGTAATGCAGTTGTAGATAGTTTTTGAGTCTTAGAAGAAAGAATGAAATTAATCTTGATGCCTCTGGGGAAAGTGGTGAAAGTTCTCACAATGAACTATTTTAAAGGGAAATGAATTTTGATTTTTCATTATGAGCAATTAAATTCCACCAAAATGCATTTGTAAAATGTTTCTTGTGGTAAGCAATATTAATATTTCTTTCTGAATTTTAACTGGTTGGTAGCAATGTTCAAAAACTTATGCAAAAGTACATAAATTTTAGCAGAACCCGGCAATTTTGGCAGAAACACCGCTACACGGCGACATAGTCGCGGACACAGAAAAACGGCTTGTGGACAGTTTTTGTCCGCACTGATAAAAAAATTTGGCTGCAACTTTCTAATAACAATCCACTTAAAATTTCTGTATCAAAACTAAAACTAATACTTTTATTATTTATATTGTGTTGTGTCAAACATTGCTATAAAATATATAATTGAATGAGATGAATTGAATGAATACACACAATTGTTTATACTATAGTGTTCTGCAGTAAAATTGTATTCGTGTATTGTTGCACAAGATCTCCACTGATGTTAAGCCCCCCCCCCCCCCCCCCAATCAGCTTTCAGGCTTTTTAAGTGTAAGCCATTTTCACCCCTGATTATACGCACATTTTGCAGGCAGGTTATGAAATTTTAAAAGCCTGTTGCAGACAGCTACAAAACTTTCTGCCACTGGGAATTTTAGAAAGTATGAAAAAAGTGGATTCTTGTGAAAACCTAAACATTTCTGCTGTAACTATCTTCCTTATATATAAAATGTTTAGGCTATTTAATATATTTAAATGTTGTAGAAAAAAGTTTTTTGATTGACATTACACACTATGTGCTAGTTTCTTTTGTTAATTTACTTAAGTAAACTATAGTTCCCTTCCCCCTTCCTTTCACTTTCCTATCCATATCCGAATCAAAGGATTCCAGACAAATTGAATTAACGAGAAAATTTCCCCTAACAACAATTAAAGAAACTTTAAAAAAAAAAAAAACTTTTGTGAATTAATCATATTTAATATATCTTTCATTGTTTAATTAATGCATAGTTTTCAATTTGTTGCAATTGTTTAACAGGTGCATATTTTTCTTATTAAGATGAGAAAATTATGAAGATTAGATGGAACTATGTTCCAAAACCATACGTGACGTATTATGAGATATCTATTTAGCGAAGATGTAGCTGTGTGCTATAGCTGGATTGGGGCCAATGAAAAACTAAAGTTTTCTAATCGAAAGATCTGTTGTATTATAGTAGGTTAGTGAAATGTTTAAAATTCTCAATTGTGCTTTATCTCAGGGTTAGCAAGGTTTCGAACACTATGGTGGTATAAACCATGGTTTTTACCATACTGTCCAAAACCCTACTGTTTTAAACTGTCTAAAACTATACTTTTGAATAGAATTATATTTTATCAAAATTACTCAAATAGTATTTGAAAAATTTATAAAGTATTATAATAGTAAAAATTATTATTATTATGATTTGTGATATGTTTCAAGGAAGTATTGATGCCATTCAAAATTCAGGGGCTGAAATAATATAGACAGTAGAAATTTTTTTTGTTTTTAATCATTAGAATGCATTAAGTTAGTCCTTCTTGGGTAAATTAAAGTAAAATTAGGAACATTGGTAAAGTTAATGTGTGAATTGTTCTTTATAAGATACTATTTAAGATTACTAAATTAAAACTCTTGGATAGTTCCTATTTTGGCAGTAATTATTGAGATATGCCAAAATAATTAAGTTTTTCATTGATATTTATTTGTTATCTATTTTAACCCAGCAAATTTTTGTTAAAATACTATTGTTTACATTTTTTATATATACCATTATTATTGTTAAATTTTATAGGCTAAAATATTTTTAATAAAAGTTGATTTGTTCAAAACTTTTAGTCTTTTACTAAAACATATATAACATTCAAACAAATGACTGCTTCTAACTGTAGATTCTGTGTTCAATACTAATAGTTTAATTTAGCTCTATGTTAACAATTACAGTCAAACAGCCAGCGAAGCAACATTAAAAACAAAGTTCCAATATGAAATATTATGAGTAAAAAGTGTCAATAAACCAAACCACATCGCCGTCTTGCAGCGAATCACCAGTGAATGCTTTATACAAAAGGCTTAGTGCAATTATGAAATTCGCAAAAGGGTCACAAAACCATTCTTAAAAAATTTAATAATAATAAAAACATTTATCTCTACTACAATAAACACACATTAACAGCTTCAAAAACAAAGTTCTGATATGCAAAAATGAAGTTCCATTACAAAAAGGTTGCAAAGAAAAAGGGTTGATACAATACTGCTGCATTAGAAATCACCAATGGATGCACTATACAAAGCTAGCCGTGATCTTTTATGCTGTGTTCTAAGTTCATTGAAAGAAATGAAACAGATGAACGAACATGAGTACAAGAGCATGGCATGATGATTTTGAAAGACTAGCAGAATCACTGTGCTGTACATTTGATGTTTCAGACATATTATTGAATATTCAATTTTGTTAAATCTGATTTTTTTTTTTTTTTTTTTTTTTTTTTTTTGTCAAATATTAAAATACAGTTAACTGAATCTATAAAAATTCAATTTTTAAAAATTTAAATTATTTGAGAAATTTCTTACTTAATTGTTATTTTTAATTATCATTAAATTGAGGATTATCCAGAATAATTCAGAAATAATAATTTATATTTGAAAGCAATTGTTTTATATGTCTTCTAAAGTAACATTAAAGAAAATTAGTTATTGATTACTTTAATCATAGCAGTTGATGAAAAGAGCAATCTAACAAAATAAGGCTTATTTTAAAGTCTCATCCCAAAAATCTAGATCAGTTTTTAGCTATGTTAAACATTAATATTATATATATATATATATATATATATCCATATTTTTTTTTTTTTTTTTTTTTTTTTTGTTATTTATTTATTTTTTAATACATAAGTTTTAAACTTTACAAACTGTTTGTTTCAGATGCAGCTGAAAAGGAATATAACAGTGTGACAAGGGCATAGATTGAAGATATTATGGTTGCGACATGCTAAAGAGAGAAAAAATTATGTCAGAAAATCAAAAATGTGTTAATATAAAATAAAATAAAAGTGCATTAATTTTTTTATGTGTTTTGGAGTTGGTATTATTAAAATACTCCATACTTGTAAATTTCACAAATTAAGATTTTCAATATCAAAAGGTAAATAAAACAAGTAATTAACAAATAAGATAGTAATAATTTAGCAGTGAGGTTAACTTAAACAAGTTAAAAAAAAAGTTGCTGGCATCAGATTTTTTTTCCCTGCGACTAATCTTCTAGCAGAAGAGTGTCCTTCACATCATGAGAGGTATGAGTGTTTGCCGAATTCTCCAAGATGTGAATAAATATGCAGGTACTAACAATAATACAGAATATTAACCTTTGACACGCCGAATTCAGATCCAGGTGTAATTTAAATTTGTTTTTTACATATTTTGCCTTCTAATGCTTTAGTTTAAAGAACTTTATCATTAAAATGTGTGTATATATATATATAATAAAGATGATCTATTAAGCATAGTAGAAGCCAAGCAACAGATACAAGATCACTGAAACACCAATGACCAATAAGATAAAAAAAAAAAAAAAAAAATCATCAGTGGATGAAATACACTAATGTAAAGAAACCAGATCTATTAATTAACAGTCTGCAAAACAAACGAATCAATAAAGTAAAACAACAAATCTTAACTTAAAACCATAAACTTATCAAAATTAATGAAAAAACAACCCAAGAAACACAAGATAGGAAGGAGGAGGCAGGCGGCAAGATATAATTTAATATTATTCTATTCAATATTATTAATTCACTATTATTATATTTAATATTATTAGTTTAATATTATTTTAATCTAATTTAATTATGTAAGCTATTTTAAACATGTCAGCCTATTTTTAGAAGAATTTGCTTATTTTTCCAAATTATGTGAATTTTTAAACAGTGGGATAAAAGGGAAAATGGTAAAATAGATCATTTTTATAATTTTCTGTACATTTACCTTTTTATGATTGAACTGTAATTTCTATTTCAAAAAATCAAGTAATCTTCCTATTATATCTGATATTTTTTTCAAGTCAGTGTTCATGATTTTTAATTTTTAAATGAATTTTTAATTCCATGCTCCATTTATGGAACATTGGCGTGTGAAAGGTTAATTATAATGTTGGCAGATGTGTGTGTGTGTATATATTGTGATTTTTATTCGATATCTTGCTTGCTCATTGTGCAAATATCTTTGAAAACTGTAACTGTAGCAAATTTCTTCTCTGTTACGTCGAAGGCACCCCTTTACGTTTCATGATTTGGATTAGTCTATTCGCTCACCGTGTAAAGGAACATTGAAAATTCTGATCTGACAAATCCCCAACCCGGTGGGGCCTACGGTCTCTTAATCTATTCACAAATAATTTAATCGTAATTGGTGATGATGGGGCGTCACAGACTCCCCGACGCCCCCCGCCCCCCTAGCTGGCGCCACCCGTATGCACAGTCATAGAGGTCCTAGTGCAGCAATGGGTGTCAAGGTACGGCACGCCCCTACAACTTCATACCGACCAAGGTAGGAACTTTACCTCTGCTGTTTTCAAAGGTCTGTGTCAACTAGTCGGCATAGACAAAAACCAGACAACACCCTTACATCCCCAACACACAAGTTTTTTTTTTTTTTTTTTAAATAATTATTTATTAAAATATAAGGTTTTATTTTAAATCAAGGGTATCTGAATAAAATGTCAATTGTGTGTTATAGATAAATGTAATTCTAACAGAAGTAAGAGAGAAACTTTTCTTTTTCTACAATTTTCGTAGTGAGTACAAATTAACAACAAACTATTATTCGAATTATTCGATATTTTTATGCGATTCTGTATTCTGATTGGCTTATCAGTCATATAATCGATATTAGATTCCGAAGATTACGGAAGATAAAATCGGAAGTAAAGAAAGCCGGAATAGTCCGAAATCGTGACGTAGGCGTTCAGGATCCTTATTCTTGGCCGGTCTGAATTGCTTTTTAAGGAAAAAATCTTTAACTTTGTGTGAAAGATCTTTTGTTAAGGATCCTTAACAGCGGATATCTGAATGTGGGGGTTGGTCCCCAAAATTTTCCCCAGAAGCCTAAAGAATCCCCAAAATGGGGACGAAATCCCCAATCTGGCATCACTGCTATACATGTTAATTGTAATTTCACCTTAGCCCACCAGAGGGCGAGCATTTCATTACAATCGCGGATTAAAATACTGGTATGCTCTTAAGTACTCAAACGAAAATAATCTACTAACACTAGCGAAACGAGACAACAGCGTAAGCGAGAAAAAATGGAGGATGAAAACAAAACATGCGCACATGTTTCTTGTTTACAATTTTATATACCACCAGTGACGTCACGTAAATAAAGTCCATTTTTGTTACAGTCACGTGACTTTTTCTGGCGATGTCATCTGATTTTCTGCAAATATATAGTAACAGTGATAAATGCGCAGTTATTTTTTTGCTTATAAGCGCTTGTTCTTGGGCGGGTTCAGGCTCTCGACCGATCCAGGATCGATTCAATTGGTCGTTGAACAATGCGTCCAGTCTCATGGACCGGTCTGGATCAAAGTCGTCCAGTGTAATGTGTTCTATGGACCGGTCGTGGATCAAATCGACCAAGAATTTTTTTCCGAGTCATTTGATCCATTCACTGATATACATTGCTGTGATTGGCCGCTGGTTATTGCTCTGGTTCCGCCATCTATCGGTCCTTACAAACGCGAATATGCACACAAGCATTTTATTTTGGTTAGGATCTTGAAGGTAGAGAGAAGGTACCTCTAATACCATGGTTAGGATTATAAATATATTCATGCAATGGATTGAAATATAATACAATGAAGGTACCTCTAATACCATGGTTAGGATTATAAATATATTCATGCAATGGATTGAAATATAATACAATAATGCAAATTAAAATTCATCGAACATTATTTAAATTTAATAAAATAAAATTTTAAAGTGCTCCCTGCTAACAATTTTTTAAATTTGAGTTTGACAAAATATTTTAAATATGTTTTGTACTGCTTTGTTAATTTATGGATGAGTTAATTTTTATAAAACCTTTTTATGTGATACTAAATATTTGCATTAAATTTTAGCATTCAAACATGAAAGTAATTAACAATATTTAAAAATTAATATTTAATTTGTATTTAAATTTAAAAAAAAATCATAAATATATTAAACATTTAAAATATTATTGATTGCAATCATAATTAATTGAATTTACAAACCAGTCAATGAAGTGATAATTTAAAAAACTGTAATTCTTTTTTTTTTTTTTTAATCATTGATTTAAATCAAAATTTAAATTTTATAATTTTTTTGCAATGTTTAATAGTTTCATATTTCTTACCTTAGATCATAATAATAAAACTTGAACCTACTTCTTATTTACAGCAAATATTTGAATGCTAAATATTTGCTTTAAATTTCAGCATTCCAACTTAAAAATATTTAACAAAAATTAGCTTGATAATAAATCCATAAAATATTACTTAAAATTGTTTACAATATATCGTTAAAATACAATAATCCATAATTGAGGGAAATAATTAAAAAAAATTTGCTGGAAAATTTCCTAAAATTAAAATTTTATTGTTATTATTTTTTTAAAATAATTTTCGAAAAAGAATTATATAATTAATATTATTGTATCTCAGTGCATATGTATCCAACTATGCAGAATAGAAAAAAATAGATGTGCATCTATCTTTTTTTTATTCATAGTTAAATTACATTTTTAATTAATGAATTAAATTTTTCTTTAACTAATTTAATTCTAATAATTTAGAGCTAATTTCAAACTAAGCCTACAGATGGCAGCACTGATTTTGATCCAATGAAGAAATTGGAGTTGTCCAGCCTCTGCTTTCGACCGGTCGTGGATCAAATGTCTCAGGGCCCAGTTGGTATCGGTCGAATTGTTCCAGAGGCTGGACTCACCCCTTGTTTGTTACTACCACGGAGTAATATTTAATAGGAGAAGAAGGTAATGCTGAAATTTTGTGATGTTGTTTTCTAATGTTTACAGAGGGCGCCAGCGTGCAATCCTTCCTTCTCTCCAGCTTCCGCAATGTTATTCAATGGTGCACGGATTAGGAGACCAGGATAGAACACTAGATAGGGCAGCGAGCGCGAAAATAGAAGCTTTCCTTTCCGCATTAATTCAGCTGACCAGAGTAAGCGATCCGATCGCCGCCTGGTGTAGTACCTTTGAAACTTATCGAAAGAAAGGGAAAGCCCGCCCCTTAGGCTTCAGTCATCCAACGAACGAACAGCCAGAAATGTAAAAACGCGCTGATTGGTGGATTTTCGAGATTGGTCGCCCTCTATATAAAAGATGAAAATTACTACCTTCCCGTAACGTTAGTAATATATCCTATAGAATCTCCTAATCCGTGCAATGGTGAAATGTCTCGTTTTAATTATTTTTTTAAAAATAATATCAAGCTGAAAAATTTTCGATTGAAAGCAAATTTCATTAAATAGAGTATTCTACGCAACATGTTTTTTTTTAAGAGCAATTTTATGCTAATTTTACTTTGAAAGAGAGCTTTTAAAAAATGACGATCTTCATGAACCGAAGCTAGCGAAAACAGACAATTGGGAGAAAGGAGAATGGAGATAGTTTGTATCAGGGTTGCCAACTTGGGGACTTAGCCCCTAAATTTAGGGACTTTTTGGGATGATGGGAACTTTTTTAGGGGCTAAATAGTTTTAGGGGCTTTTTTGGGGACTTTCAAAATTGTGCTGGGGTCTTTTGGAGACTTTCCAAAATTTTGCTGATTTTATTTTTTTCTGTGTTTTACTTTCCCTGCAATAACTAAATAACTACTTTGGATATTTAGAGTACTGAATTAATTCTGATATTAGATGAACATGGACAGGGTGATCTGTTTTCGTCTGCTAGAAACAGAAACCTCATCACACACATCCTTTAAGTAAGATTTCTCGGACAAGTTTCATTTTAAGGATTTCTAGATTTTTTAAGCTTTTCTTTTCTTTTTCCCCATAACGATATATCGTACTATTTCTTTCAGACAGCGTCGTTACCAGTTTTTATGCATCACCTTGCATGAATGTAGGAGTTTTGTTTTTAATATATAAAGCTGATTGTTTGTCATTGTATCTGTCTGGATTTTTAGTCCGGATTATTACATTTTGTCAGACATTGGTATATTTATTAATCAGGACAAATCTAGCTAACATCGTATTTTTTAGTTCAGTCGGATAATTGGTACAAAAAGTATTTTAAAAAATATTTAAAAGACAAAAGAAGAATTGATTGCAAAAAGAAATGAATTAATATAGATATATATCTTTTCACGTCGAAAAATAAATAAATGTGGAAAAATTTTCTTTCTTTCTTTTTTTTTTCTCTTTTCTTTCTTTCTTTTTTTTTTCTTTTATTAAAATAAAATTGAGAAAAATCCTGCTAAAGTAATGAATAGTTTTAATATAACATTCCTCGACGAAATTTAAATTTCTAACCGAAGTAGCTCGCATGTTTCGCAAGATTTTTACAAATGCAATTACGATGATCATTCTAGTTCATTGCCAAAATAATAACAAAAATTTAAGAGCCATCAAGGGGGTCCTATGCTAAAGCTATACCAAAGAAATTTCCAGAAATGAATACTACAATACAATAACCGATGCTAGGGAATGTTATAGTACAATACAATAACAGATGCTAGGGAATGAAATAGTACAATACAATAACCGATGCTAGTCATTACAATAACCGATGCAAGGGAATGAAACACAGTTGCTGTATACCTTTACATGGAAGAATAGTTTAAAATAAGTCCTGTTGTACTAAATTAAATTCTGTTTTGTGCAAAATTTTATATATATTTTTTAAACAAAAATAGGCTTAGGGTTTTAATGTTTTTATTCATTTATTTTTCACTGCTTAAAAATAAATAAATAAAATAAAACTATTTTGCAATTTATGTCGATGTGTTTTGATAAGTCTGTTTTCAATTTGTAGCTATAAAAAATAAATCAGCATAATTAATTTGATCGCCATGATTAAATGTATTCATATATATATCACCTGTTCAGTATTTACTTTGATTCACTGCGCTGCGTGTATTTTTAGTTCTGAATTTGTGTGTTTTATTTCACTTTCGCACTCCACATTCTCATTTTGAGCTCGACTGTATTATATGTATAATCAAAATGTTTTTTTACATTTGTTAAGATTATATGAATGCATCCAATACGTATGCTTCAGTTACTTCAAATTAAGTATTTAAGATAAAATACGTTTACTGATTCATATACGTAACTTAACTTCTTACATTGAGGGACAAAATTTTTCAAACTACAAAGTGAAACCCGATCTATAATGTTTTAAATTACATGCGTAATGATTTTTAATGTAATGTGTGCAACTTTTTTCATTTGGTCATAATGGTTTAAAATTTAAATGTCGAACTACTTTTGTAATATCTAACTAAAATGGAAAAAACTTGCATTTTTAGATTGTTGGAAGCAGATTCACAAAAACGGAAACAGTTTTCTTGAATTTTTGAACTAAAGATTTGGGGACTTTTTTAGGGGATTTTCACAAAAGATTTAGGGACTTTTAGGGGATTTTCAACTTGAATTTAGGGACTTAAGTTTTTTGGAGTTGGCAACCCTGGTTTGTATGTGTCGTTTGAAAATGTAGATTATTATGGATGATTATAATTTTTCATTACTAGTATATTTGACGTATAAAAAAATGTAGTAAATAAGTTTCTAGCGATTTGATTTTTGCATTAATTTCCTTTTACCAACATCAAGCTTGGGATAATTCTTTGTTGAGCAAGTTTTTTTTTTCATAACCTATTTTCTGTTAAAATTACATACGATTTTCATAAATTTGCTAGTGTTGGCATTGTATTATTTTGTAAAAGAAAAACAATATTTTGGTTTACCGTTAGAATTTAACACTAGTGTGAGAATTCAAAATGCAGTTTAGATCAGGTGTTAAAAATCATGTCAAGAAATTTAACTAGACATATCTGAAAGCCCATTTATTTTTTGAAAGCTCTTCAAAATTGGGATCTTTAAGGCTATCAATATTTTAATAGCTACACACATTATACAGATTTCAATAATACTTGTAGAATTTAATTTATTTGTATAAAAATTAAACTTTCCTGACAATTGTCCTTTAAGTTTTAAGTTATTAACAGATTCTTAAAAGCTAACTCTCATTATTGCAGTTTCTTATAACTTTAAAAAAGCAAATTTACTTCTGATTTTTATTTTCTTAAAGTTGAATATTAATAAAAAATTGTTATTGTATAATTTTTAATTATTTATATATATACTTTTTTACTAAATATTGTATGAAGTAACTAGCATAGTTTATCTGGAATAATTTAGTAATATGAAATGAAGTTTCAGCTTATTTATAAGATAATGTAACTATGCATTTAAAAATCACAATGCAGGAGAAGTATCTGAAGATGCTTAAAGCAGTTTATATTTTCTGCCAATTGTGAACTACTAAAAGAAATAACATGTTCCCCCCCCCCCCCCAAAAAAAAAAAAAATATATATATATATTATTTATATCTAAATAAATCATTCCTTTATTACCCATTTCAAACTCATTTCCTAAAATGTAAATAACTTAAGCTTATGAATTTTTTTATATTTGAGTACATAGTTTCAACCTAATGTAATAAAGTAAATAAATGCTTCTCAGATATTTATCACATAATTTGTAGTGCTTTTCTTTATTTATGTTGTATCAATTGCCTTTAACTTAAACATTGAATTTTCTGCCATGACAAATTCAGAATTAAATAAAGCAGTAAGTATTGTGTTGTTATGAAATTAGCATGGTAATTTCACAAATATAAAATTGAGCAGAAGCTAAAGAGCAAATTTTTTTTTTTTTTTTTTTGTAGTTTTATTTCCTATTTCTTTGAATCACTTATTATATAAGATTGTGTCATTGCATCAGATAATTAGAATAAACATGGCGAATCATACAGCAGAAACATTCAAGATTATTTGTTCGTATGAAATAAATTAAAATATCAAATTATATTTATTCATAGTTACAATTTTTGATTAGCACTCATCCTTGTAGTAGAATTTAGGTGACACAGCGACATTGTTGCAGTAAAGAAATTATCACTTGCACATAAAAATTAAAGATACTCCTAAATTTCAGTAAAATATAGAAACTCGTGTCTTCTATTTAAAGATTCTTCAACAGTCTATTAATAATGCTGATATCTTTATATTTATGGGTACATATTATGTGTAAATTAGAAAATATGTCAATATTGTCTTGCAGAAAAGGTTGCACGAACGAGGCTTATCACAGAAAGCATAAAAATTTTCTGTCACAGGGACAGTCGTTGAAGCACATTGTCATGAAATAACTCATTAGCATATTTCAATTTGTTAGTAAAATTAGTTTATGTTGAATAAATCATAAGCTTGTCCAGCATCAACCATCTTGTGATTTAAAGCAAGGGCTATTCTGTTTAAAAATTTTAAAGCTGTTTGTTCAGAGAATAAAAAAGGAATTATTATTTTCAATACATTATTGAAAATAGCTCGCTTCTATTGTGTAATAAAACATTTTAATTTACAGCAGTAAGCTCATATTCAAAAGCAAGATGAACATTATTTATGTATGTATGTATGCATATACATATATATATTATGCATTGGAAAAATGCATACTATTTATTTTTAGGCTTGTGGATTTCCAAGAATATTTACAGTTTTTTCTAAATATGTGGGTTTTGTAAAATAAAACTAATACATTGAAGTAAACAAAAATAGTCAAAGAAAAATATAAATAATTAATCAATTCAAAAAGTAATTAATAAACAAAACATAAAAATTATGATTTAATGGTTTAAAGCATGCATTAAGCTAGAAAACTATGGTAATTTTTAATGACTGTTATATATGTAGGATGGTTGAGTAATCGATATAAATATGGTGTGTCTGTGCATTCTGTAGCTCTCGAAGACTCGCCACATATCATTGACAGTAGCTCAATCCCATTTAATTATATCAGAGAAAATAGTTTTAAGAATTGCCCACAAGGAAACATTCAAAAGGTGTCATCTTCAAAAAATATTGAAAAAAATATATGTGATACTACTCTTCATAAAACACCAGAAAGTGAAAATTTTATTGGCTGAAATGAGCACAATAGAGCGAGCACAAAAAATTATCAAAATTAAACATATTTGGCGATTTCACACTGTTAGGCGATTGATTTTGACATTTTGAGTACTTGGCACAGAAGTAAAACACAGTTCTGTTCATACACGGCAACCTCGGTGCTAGCAAACTTACAGCTTAAGAGTGCTAAATCGCCAAAAATGCATAATTTTGATAATTTTTTGTGGTCACTGTAATTCATTTCAGCCGATAATTTTTTCACTTTCTGGTGTTTTATAAAGAGTAGCATCACATATATTTTTTGAAGACGACACCTTTTGAATGTTCCCTTGCCAGTGTTTTTTTTTTTTTTTTTTTTTTTAATTCTGTTTTTCTAATAATAATAATAAAAAATCTAGAGGTTGAGAAGTATTCATGTGACACTAGTGCTATGCTATCGGTGAATGACACCCTAAGAGTGGTCTGTAGACATGCCATCACAATTTTGATCCTCTACAGAGGGGGGATGGCTGCCCCTAAGCTAAAAATTCCAGAATTGAATTTGGTTTTTGCTTTTCCCAAAATTTGCTTAATTTTTTATAATTCATTTTGAAGCTATAAAGTGCAAAAAAAATTAAACAAAATTCCTTTTTTTGCACTTTATAACTTCAAAAAGAAACATAAAAAATTAAAAACAAAAAACTGTTTTAGAAAAACAAGAAAAAATATAACAGCTATAAATTTTTGAATTTAAATTAAAAAAAAAAAAAAAAAAATTGAATAATGAGTAATTTTCATAACAAATTTCTTCATAGAATAACATGAGTTTTAGCTGCCATTGGCAGAGAAATTGTACAAGGTGATTGGCAAAGGATAGAGACCATGTAATAGTGCATTTCATCAAAATTCTTTTGATTTTTAATTTATTTGTTTTATTTTTAAGCATAACTTGCAAACACAAAATCCTAGTTCTACTAGTATTGGATAATGGATCTAATTCTCTATCCCCCCCCCCTCCATAAAAAAAGGAAGGAAATTTTAAGATTTTGTTTCTACTTTTTTATTGTTAATTTTTAAAAACCTTTAAATGTGAAACTCAGTATGAGTTTTTCAAGTATTACTCAATTTTAGGTATTTTAAATAAATGAAGTGCTACTTTCTTTCAGGTAGATTTCCAAATTTCTAGTTATAAATTATGGTGACATTCATTTAATATATTAGACTTACCCAAATTTTTTTTAAACTTAAGCTTTTTTATTTAAGGTAAAGACACCAATGGTCACCACCCTCACAAAAGACATGTTAAAATAACCGTTAATTAACATCTAGAATTTGAATCAGCTCAAGCTAGATTCTCCAGTTCTAGGGAATCTAGCGCGAGCAGATTCAAATTCATAGATGCTATTAAAAGTTTATTTCAACATGTCATGTAAGGGTGGTAAACTCTGAGACAAATTTTAAGGATGGTGAACACTGGTATCTTTACCTTATTTAGGCAATTGTATTTCCTGTTGCTTGCATAAAAAGCACAATTGGTTTTTTAATTTTTTCTCCCATTTTAGAAATTAGTTTTAAAAAGAGATTTAAAAAAAAAATGTAATTTTATAAGATTTTTCTCTAAAATTTTCAACATGCATATTTTGTGATTATGGATTTTATTTTTTTTAAGTTTTCTTTTTAATTGAAAATTTGACCAAGATCATAACTAAATTTCAACTGGCTGAGACATTTTCAGAAGCAGAGACCATGAAATGACCTAAATCAGAATTGCTGCCATAGTTTGAAAAGCATTGCTGTATCATCATTTATCAAATGAATATCTTGAAAAATAGAAACTCAGCAGTACCGCAGTGACTAATATTTCAATATTATATTTTATTATGTCGCCAAATGCTTTATAACTGCATTCACACAAAGATGTTGTAAGGACATTCAAAACTCTAATTAGCAACTATAGATAACTTGTATTACATTAACCTTCTCCTTCTTGAGCAAGTTGCTCAAAACATATATCTAGTAATATTTTAAATATCTAATTAAAAACTTTTGTTTTTCATACTATATCTAACATTACTGAAACTTAACTGTACTGTGATTAGTGTAAAAAATTTACTAAAATAATTGCTTTGGAAATTTTCCTGAAAAACACAGAAAATTTTTTAGCCTCAGATCAGTACTCGTTTTAGTTTATTCCTTTATTATGTACATCTTAATGTGGCACAAGAATGTAGAAAGAGAAAAATTAAATTGTACTTAAACATAGTAATATTCCTCCCCCCCCCCCCCCCCCCCCAAAAAAAAAAGAAGCAGAGATTTCTTACATGTACTACTACAGTGAAATGCTGCTGCAGTGCACTTTCTTCATTTTGTTAGATTTATTCAATCTTTCTGGCTTAAATATAATATTTATTTTATGAACTGAAATTAACAAAATTTGAGTTGTGCAGATTTTGTAGTTCTCAATTGCAGGGTTGTTATTTTGTCCACTTTTTTGTCAAAAGTCTGGGACACCGGACAAAACTGGAAAAAACCACACAGAACTGGACAAAATAAAATCCATTGAACTGTACATGTTTAGTGCATAAAAGTATTCTGTTAAAACAATAAATTGCAGTTAACTGGAAAAAACCACACAGAACTGGACAAAATAAAATCCATTGAACTGTACATGTTTAGTGCATAAAAGTATTCTGTTAAAACAATAAATTGCAGTTTTAACTTTAAATTACCACTTTTAGCAATAGAAATAGTTTTTTAAAAATTAATAATTTAATTAATAAAAAGTGTAATAAAAAAAAAATGAAGAAAATGCTAATTACATTGGTTATGTACAGTTTGTAGATGTAACAAAGTAAATATGTTGTGGTGGACTATTATAATATTATCATACTGGATATTAAAAGGGAAAAAAAAAAGTTATTTAATGCTATATTTAAATCTTTAAAAACAAGCCAGAAAAAGATTTTATGCATAATGTTGAGTTATCTTCAGTACATAATGTTGACAAAAAAAAAAAAAAAAAAAAAACTTAATCCCCCCCCCCCCCCCAATGAAAGAGATTATTTTTAATATTAAAGTTTTTCACAAACGACATGATTGATCAATACATAGACGATTATAATCTTAAAAATAATTTGTTTCTTTGTTATTTTTGTACTTAACATGGAAATGTCTGATTTAATACTTCTATACTTGGTTTAAAAAAAAAAAAAAAATCTCATAAATGTAGATAGAATGTTTTTATCAATTTATGTCTTCATGTCCTTTCAAAGCTAAGCTTTCATTTCTATATAACATTTCATTTGCATTATGCCATTTTTTTTATCCAAGAATTTAAAAGATCAAATTTACATACTTAATCATTTGATAATTTTATATTCTTATTTTAATTTTGTAAAAAAAATATTACTTGGTAATAGAAATTCCAAATGAAAAATATACAAAATTAAATTTTACTTCCACATAGAAAACTTATTTATTTTTTCACAAGAAAAGTAATGTCTTTAATAATATATGCAGAAGCTTTAAGAGAAATAATAGAAATGTTGAGTGACTCCAATCGAATTTCTGAACATTAAGTAATTCACTGTTGTTTAAATAAAATGAAGTAAGAGAAGTCATTAAATAAACAAACGAGAAAATTATAATAAGTGTTTGATTATCTGTTCCCAAATAGTATATTGTTTAATGAAATGGTATGTACACAAATTCTTTTGTGCATCTCTGTAAAAGAACTAATAGTGTTAGATTCACCAAAATGTATACAGTTTGTGTGACATATAACTTGTATATGAAATTAAAGTTCAATCAAATGAGGCATTCTGGCACCATCATGTTTTTAATAATTTTCAGACTATATAATATTACAGAATTTTTCATTATTTCCCTGTAAAAAAAAAAGCTATAAATACTAGATTCACCAAAATAAATCAATACAATTCATTCGACAGTGACCTATAACATGTATATGAAGTTTCAGCTGATTTGATTAAGGAATTTAGATGCTATCACACTTTAGATTATCTGAGCCCATAGGCTATAATGATAAAGAATTTATCTTTGTGTTCTGGTAAAGGAAAAAAAAAATTGTTCTGGATTCTCCAAGATGTATACAGTTTGTGCTACGATAACCTATAACATATGTACTAATTTTTAGCTCATTTGATCAAAGCATTTAGACAATATTGTGTTCACTCTACTCAGACATACATACATCATTGTAAAAATAGCAAAAATGAACTTATGGGACCTGAAAACATATAGATACACTAACATAACAAAGTCAAATTTTTGTCATGATTACAATACTTTCCTTACCTATGTGTTTTCAGAAAGTAAAAAATGCCATGAAAGATATGTGAACCATTCATTTCATCGTTCACAGTAACTCAGAACCCGGTGACAACACGGTTCTGACTTCAAAGTCAGATTTTCGAATAGTTTTCTTTTAATTAATTAAAATATGAAAATAATAAGCTCTTAATATTAATAAAATAGCCATTAAAAAATTAGCTATAGTTTAATTGTTGCAAAAAAAAAAAAAAAAATTACGAGTTCATTTTCTTTCGACATAAAAATAAATACTTTTAATTCAACGTGAATGTGGAAAAATGATAAAAAGTTAAATTATGCATTTCACAAAAATTGATGCCATTATCAGTTTTAAAATTTTATACACATTGATAAGTGCTAATGTACGTGGCTAATATACATTGTTCTAAAAGGAGTAATATTTTATTTTTAAAACCAACTTTTTTTTCACTATTATTTCACTGAACTGATTTCACGTGCTTAAATATTATTTTTTAGCCTCACGTATTTTATTAATGACTCATCAAAAAATTAAAAAACATGGTATATAAAAAGTTTTTTTTTTTATCTTATAATTATTTTTTATCAAACTTTTAGCATAACCCTTACTTTGAAACACAAATGGAGAAGGGGGGAGAGTAACATTCTATTTATTATCCTGCAATTCATACAGACTGACGCTGAAAATAAACCACTATTACATGAATGTTTAACAAAATTAATCAGCGATAAATATTATTTCCAGATTTTCAAATATATTTTGTTTCGTATTTTCTAAATATGTTTGTTTACATTTTATAGGTACCTATTATTTGAATATGCTTAAATTATTTACCATCATATATGAATGTGATAGATTAGTTTTATTAAATATTAAAGAAATGTTTATTCTAAAATTTATTAAAAATCCTCTTTCCGTTTTGATGTCTAATTAATAATAACTGACTTTGCATCTGTAAAAGAAAACTGTAAACAAAGGCAATGATCTCTAATTTGCAAATTCCTATTATCTGCACAACCTCTGGACAAAACTTTTGAGAGTTAGAGGGAGTTGACTGTAAAACAAACGAAAAGTTTTTTCGTAGTTCAATATTGCACTTTTATTTTTCAACTTAAAATAGATAAATACAAACTATGGATTTTTTTTTTTTTATCCTAGAGAGCTTGCAGGACAGTTTAAAAGTAGGTATCTTACTTATTGATACAGTTCATTGGGTACCAGCTTCGAATTTATACAAAAAGTTGTATCCTTAAAAAAAAAAAAAAAAAAAAAAAAAGTGCAAATATTATGGCTAAAAATTCCATAATTATTATCACTTGTACTGTTTGAATGTATAATAATATTAACATTGAAAAGAAAAAACCCATCACCTGTATATACTTAGTGTTTGTTATCAAATAACTTATTTTTCTAAAGATATTTTTAATATTAATTGAATTATAGTTTAGATTTGGCATTATATTTATACTTTGAGTTTATATAGTTCATAAATTTTAATATTGAACATCTGGTTTTGTCTTTTGGTTGGTTTCTTCCGGTTTTTTCCACTGTCCTGGAAGAAACCCAACCCTGCTTTAAAGTAATATAAACATCATCAAATCTCTCTTACACATATCAAAATAGAGTATCTTTAAATTCTTCAGGAATTTGGGCAGATTTTAAATTTCATTGTTAAATTTACTTTATAAACATAGCCTGTATATACCTGGACCAAATTATTTACTTTATCACTAATTTTTGTAATTATTGTAATACTAGCAACTTTTTCATTTAAAACCTCTGAATTAAGTTGATAAAGAAAAATTAATACATCAGATTTTGTCTTCTGAGCTAACAGTTTTTCACAACGTAAATAAAGTGCATCTTGACTGCGAAAATTTATTGTTTATGTCTGAAAACTTTTGCATTATTATAGAATTGTGTTAAGATCTACATTTTATGAAATAATAAGCATTTTTCCTAAATAAGCTTTAATTTTGCATGCACAAAAAATTAACAAAATCTATTTTCATAATTTAATAGCCAAATGTATTGAGCAACTTATTTGAAAATGATGAACAAATATCGTGTAAGTTTTAAGCAATAATACGAAAATCATATACAGTTCCTCTGGGGAAAAAAAAGATGTATTGTAAGGTAGTTTGCTCACACTTTTAATTTGATGTAATTAATGGTAATATAATGATAATCGAATGTGAATAAATATTGATAAAACACTCACCATTTTCTTTTTTTTTAAGGAATTGAAATTCAGGTAATTCTTTTGAATACTAACTGTTTGAATTTACACAATATTTATTTGGGGTTTTCATATTAGTACCTAGTTCAATACATTGGGCTATTCAATTATACAAAAGAAATTTTGTTGAAGCTTGCACATGCATAATTCAATATTTTGTAAAAATGCTCATATTTCACTGATTAGATATTTAATATTTTTGCCTTCAGGTGTACCTTTTAACAGGATAATCCTAAACAATTTTATTTTCTTACTGGTCTCGTTTTTGCTTTCGTGGCAAAACTTTCAATGCAAAAGGAGATGTAGTGCTTTCTTTACACTCTTAATATTTCGATATTATTCAGCCAGTATTTTTTAAATATTTCACTAAATGTCTGGTAATTTATGTTAAAGTAGTATACCATGAGTATAAAAATAAGACAAACAACAATGTCTAAAACACCAAATAAAAATATTAGTAGAACAGCCAGTTATTTCAGTAGCATTTAGCATGAAGACTGTACGCTAACCGCTACTGAAACAGCGGTCTGCTCTACTATTATTTTTATTTGGCGTTGTTGTTTGTCTTATTTTTATAATCCCACGCCAAGCACTATTAATATTTAATATACCATGAGTCTAAGGAGAAATATAATAAAATTTGAATATCACTATCACACATCATCTAATGTTGCAGATTATATAGAAAGAAAGCTCTAAATAATGGATTATCTTCTTAATTTTTTCGTACATATATACTTATTTAATTTAATTGGGCTTTTGCCGGCATTTTTTGCCTGACACCTGGAGGCTTCATCTGCAATTTCACTGATCAGGGTTTTTGTTGTTATCCCAGGTGCCAGCCCCTTCCCTGATCTCAATTAGCAGAGTCATTAGCCCGATCGGTGGTACTTGGAAAATGTTCCAAGTTTTCTAGATAATTTTCAAGACATTATTAGTAACAAGTTATGTAATCATATAAGGGCAATGCTATGGTTTGATTTCCCACTATTAAAATTCCATAGTTTAAAATGAATCCAGAATTCTCCGAGTCTCTGAAGATAAATTTCCTGTTAGGGTGAGGTGAAATAAATTGGGTGGAACTTTAATGTAAAAAAAAAAAAAAACTTCGTTGAGAAAATATAAAAAGTTGGGAAGTTGAGAACTAAAAACAGTTTTACTAGAGGCAAAGTCACAAACAAGACACTTGTCTTGGATCCATCTGTAAAAAATTAAGCTCAATAATGAGAAGTATAATGAATCTGAGAAAAAACAAGCAGTCATATTGAATTTTTAAAAAAATCATGTTTGATGCTGGAATTAATAACTATGAACACATTATACTTCAAAAACTTCATTAGTTATTTGTAATGTACAATTCTTTTAAACATGGAAAAATAAGAAAAAAATTCCACATAAACAGGAATTATGAGGAATATCTTAATCATAATGATATTAAACTAGTTTTAAATACAATTCATGACAGTTGTATAGAAGTCATTGTCTCTGAATATTTTAATTGAAAATTTCATAAGATGTTAAAATTTCAGATTTTTTTAACATAGGAAAATAAGTCAAAATTTTGCACAATAATGCAGTATTATGAGAATTTATGCAAATAGTATACATATGGAGTTGTGTCAAAACAAATATGAAACTGTATCTAATAAAATATTTCAAAATGGAAAGAGAAAGGGTAGCCTAGTCAGTGAGGCATTTCATTCTGAGATCATGCCAGGTTAACAATACATTTCATTTCTTTTAACATTACTGCAGTATACTGTATAATAGAAATTTAAGAAAACAATTGGTACTTTTTTTTTTTTTTTTTTTTTTTTTTTTGGGGGGGGGGGGGGGGGAGTCCATTAAATTCTAATATTTATGTTTAGTGCACATTAAAAACTTCAGTAAAAATTTTATGAAGTCACTCATGACATAAAATAAAGAAATGCAAAAAAGTTTTCAGATATATGCAAGGAGGGAACTGCATAGTTGCAATGAGAAGAGAAAGTTTAAATATTAGATTACAAGAAACTTTTATTCTCGTAATTTGATATATAAGTTATAAAGTACTAAAATAGCTTAAAAATCATTTATGATTAGCGGGTCGATGTTATCTCGCAAAGTTAGTTTTTAAATTCTACTTTTATATAATACTTAATACATATCTGAGTAAATCATTTTTTATTTAAATGCTGCACCACATTAGATTGCATCTTATAAATTAATGAAAAATTACCAAAATTAAATTAAAAACGCCATTCATTTTTATCATACACGACAGAATGGCCTGAAATCGATATAGCACTCAATAATGAAAAAAATTATGCCAGTGTTGTAACCTTTATTATTGTGAACAGCATTATTTATCCTGTGAAAAGCGGGCATTACATGCGTAAATAAAGTTCATATGCAGGAAAAACCAAAGATTTTACTGATGAAATTTTGTAAAGAAAAAAAAACTTACTTTAGGTGCAGAAAACGAACTCGGACATTATTTCTCTCCTAGGGCTTTTTTTTTTTTCTTATCACTATCATAGCCTGTTTTACAACTAGGAACGAAGCATTTATTTGAAACATCTCAATTATGCAGTTTTAAGCACTTACAAAAAAAATTAAATTGCTTAAAATTAAAAATTTAAAATGCACTCCAGCAAAATTCTATTGAAAATAACAGTATATCCGCCCCGAGATAGGGAGTAATGACAAGTGGCGCCCTCAATATTTACCAAAAATTTAGATCACAGTTTTCAAGTTTTCTCCCATTGGACCTTCGTCTCCTATTAAATATTACTCCGTGGTTACTACGGATTAAAAGAGACTCTTCTGTCTTCTCTTCTTTCGTGGTTGCTGTGTAGGAAGTGGATTGTTTTTGATTGTCGTCTGCTCCGAAAGTCCGAAAGCATGTTGTTAAAAAAAAAAAAAAAAAACAGTAAAAATGTTCAGTTTTCGCATTGAAATCTGATGACACCTATTGATTCTGTCGATAATTTTTATCTGTATAATTCGGCGTTTATTTAAAAAGTATGAATGTTAACTTAAGGAAAAGTGTTTTCCCTACATATTGTTACAATTTGTGTTCCCACAGAAAAATAAACCAAATTTTGTTTACCTTTGCAAAATTTTATTCAAAAAAGCATTATCGCATGAAAAACAATTTTACTTACCACGATGATCTTAAAAAAGTAGCTTTGAAAAATTCTAAAAGTACACTGAAATCTCCAGAGCAGAATGAATATTATAAACAGAATAACGACGACTTGGATTTTGCACGTGGTTTTGTTTCCGCTGATTTAATCTCGCAAAAGAAAGATCAAACTGAGCGAATATATGCGTAATTATAATATTACATTAAAATTTTAATTCATTATTATTATTATTGTTGTTGATATGTGTGTTAATTGTAGAATGAAGTTATTTGACATTTTAAAAATACACAATGTGATGTGTATTGTTCTCGTTTAATATGAAATCTTTCTAATTTGGTAAAAAATAAAAATTACAACTATATATGTATATAATATGTTTATGATTAAAATGGAAAGAATGAGAATGAAAAATGAACAGTCAAAAAAACATTTCAATACTTAAAGTTTCTGTTAGTTTTAGAAATGAAATCAAATGGTATATAAGCATTTTTTTGGATTTATTAAATGTTAATGCATTATTGCTTATAATAATTCTTTGATAAATTTTATATTCTCTAGTTTATTGATTTGAAATCTGCTTTTTGAATTTTTCTAATTTGATATTAATGTTTTTATTCATAACACATATTAATTATTGAAAATGCAAAGCGTGCCTTGTGCTTTTCTGTTATTAAGACCAAATCTGACACTAAATTTTTAGCTATAAATTTGTCAAAAGGTTAATAAAAATTTAAAGCTTTACAATGTATCATACCAGAGTAACTTCTAGGGTTCACGCCAGGTTACAAAGCGATATTTATCAAAAAATATCCAAGTCACACATATCAATCACATATTTATTGTCTGAAATATTTTCATAAACCTGTTTTTTATAAATATATTTTGATATTCATGAAATACCAGTAAAAAAAAAAAAAAATTAGTAATCGAAATCTAGGTAGTTAAAACAAGCATCTGTTGTAATATTTTGTTTGTTTTGGAATATCATTAAAGGGATATATCACAGATTGTCAAGGTTAGCCAAAGCCTGTGTTATTTTGTGGGAATATTTGTTTATGGAACTACACATTACATAATGCATTATTATTTTTTTTTTAATTCTGTTTTCATATTCTGAAAACTTACAACCATTAAATTAGTATACTCATTTTCCAAAAATCGATTTTTTAAAATTTGAACATTGCATTTTTCTCATTTTTTAGCTATAAAATAAAATATAAAAATTTAAAAAAATTCAATTTTTGAAAAATGAGCACGAATTTAACAGTTATAAATTTTCAGAATGTGAAAATGGAATTTAAAAAATTAATATAAAGTAATAATATAAGTAATTTTAAAAATAAATTTGACCACCAATAACATGGGATTTAATGACCAGAGAGAGGGAAATTGCGTGAAAGTGCAGACGTGGAGCTTCAGTAGCTTAATAGTCGATTTGAATTTTTTCTACATTTAAAGGGGAAAATGTAGTTTGAAGTACCCCTTGGCGATTTTTCTAAAAATTGCCAAAATGGTACCGTTTTGCGTTGTGTCTTCAATTACAACTCTCACCAGCAATGTACAAAAGTGGGCTTTACCAAACCCCTAAATATGTAGGGGAAAAAAAAAAAAAAAAAAAAAAAAGCAATTTGATTTCAGTAACAATACATCCAAAACAAACAAAATCATCATAAAATATGATTTTCAATAAAATTTTCTTATAAATATTACAAAATTAATAACCAACCACAAAAGAAAAAAAAAAAAGTTTTTTTGTTTCATGGTGAAGCATTTGCAACTAAGCATTGGTTGGTTGTTTGCTGAATTGATGACCATTTGAGAAGGGACACCCAATAAGCAGTCATCACTATCCCAAACAGGGAAACACATCCATACCTTTTCTGGGATTTAAACCCATGCCCAACCATGTAGAAATTAGGGAAGCTAACCACTACACATCTGGGCGAGGCAAAAAAAAAAAAGTTAATTGTACAATATAAATGCATGAAATTAACGATTCATTATTATTTTGGGTTAAGAATTTGCTGCTGCATACTACAGATATTTATTAATCTTATTTTCATGAAAGAAAAAAAAAAAAAAAAAAAAACTATTTCAAAATTTTTTTAGTCACAACAGACTTTTATTTTGAATATGCATGGCTGAAAAAGACAGGCTTAGATAAATAATAAACAAGATGTAGCGTATGTCTTTAGATTTCGGTTTGTTAAATCAAGGCATGCCGTGTATTGCGGTTGTAACAAAGCTGCAGTTGCTTTTACCAAATCATAGCTTAAGAGCAGACAATACCTAATCTCGCCGGCAGCCTTCGCCCATGTTATTCTATAAAAAATTTTTACATAATTACTCAGTACCTAATGAATATTTTCCAATTCTGTTTTCACATTTAGAAAATTCATAAGCGTTAAATTAGTACTTGTTTTCCAAAAATTGATTTTTTAAAATTTTAGTATTTCATTTTGCGATTAGAAAATAAGAAAATTGCATTTTGTGAAAAATCGCATTTTTGAACTCAAAATTAAAATGTAAAAATTAAAAAAATGAATTTTTCAAAAATGACTACTCATTTAACGGTTATGAATTTTCTGACTGCGAAAACAGAATTTTAAAACATTCATTAGGTAATGTGTAATTGTAGCAACAAATTTTCCCCATAGAATAACATGGGCGAAGGCTGCTGGCGAGATTAGCTATTGTCCCCTCTTAAATAGTCTTTTTGGATAAGTAAATTTTCATTACTGGCATGAACCCTTGTAATTTCACTCCAGAGCAATGCATAGTTAATTTCACTGGAATTTTTTTCAGGGATATAAAAATTTTGGTTTTATGTAACAATGAAACAACTTTGATGGACTTCTGTAAGTAATAGTGAAATAATTTCGACAAGAACAAAGAATTATTCACTTTTTAAAACTATATACAAAAAGCATCAAAATGAAGTACTATTTCAGTTCCCATGAAGGAATGAAATGTAGATGTAAAAATAGGACATGATGTAAAAAGAAGGGATACAGCTTCCATTGCCAGTATCCATTTGATAAGTATCATTGCTGTATTAGAAATAAAACATTTATAAAAGGCACATACTTCCTTTGTCACTCTCTTTTATTTGTTTATTATTATCTTTCTTAAGTATTACATAAAATTTGCCAAATGACCTTGCAAGATTTTTAAAACCAAAAGAAATATTTTCCTTAGTGCCTTTATTATGCCTAATCATTAGGCATATTTTGCACCTAGAAATTTAAGTTTGGTGACTTTAAAATCATACTCAGGCATCATTTCTGATGTCTAACTTTTGAGGAGATTTTAAAAAATTAATTTTTTCATAATAAATTTTTTCTTTATGATTAACAAAATGCTCGTTTTTTATCATCTTAAAAAAATTTTATATTGCCAGTTTCAACACATTTACAAAAGCTAAAAAAAAAAAAAAAAAAAAAAAAAACAAGTACAAAAATATATAAATGCAATTTGCTGAAAAAGTTGCCATCATGATAATTTCTGAAATACTGAAATAATTTAAACCATGATTTTGTGAGTGAAACCTGAAAGTATAAATAAATAATTTAAATGGATATTTTCTGGCAGTTCTCATTTTGCTTTAAGATGTAATACATGGTATTTAACTTATTTGAAAAATCAGTTGAGAGCAATACAAGAGAAGAAAAAAAGCAATACATATTAAAACTAAATCAAAACATTCATATTGTATGTGAAATTCAAAAAGTTGTTTGATGAGCTTATTTAAGAAAGGTGCCAATTTTTCATACAAAGGGCAGGCAGGGCACAACATTCTCCTGACGCCGAGTCTCAAATAGAAATACAGTTAAACAAATAGAAATACAGTTAGGCCGTTCAAAATTGGTACAGATTTGTTTTAGAGGCCTGCAAGTCGAATGGGGATATTTTCGAAAGTGTAAAATTATTAGGAGGGCCGGGAAGGGGGGGGGGGCAGCGTGGCAAAAAAAAAAAAAAAAATAGAGTTAAATCATTCAAAATTGATACATAGAGGTTTCCAATATCTACAAATCGATTGCGGATATTTTCGAATTTTTAAAATTATTGGTAGGGGCTGGAAAGGGGGAGTGGTGGTGAAAAAAAATAAAAATAGAGATGGATCGTTCAAAACTGGTGCATAAAGGTTTTTGATACTTACAAATCGATTGCGGATATTTTCGAATTTGTAAAATTATTAGGATAGACGGGAAGGGGGGGGGGGCGAAGGGAAAAAATAATAGAAATAAGAGTTAGAGCATTTTGGGAATTTTTTCCGTAGGCAGTGAGAACCCGGTGCGACATTTTTCCTTATCAGATTTTGTTTCTCTTTTTTTTCCACGTGATAAAAATTAATGCAATTTTGAGAATTCGGTAAATTATAGTGATTCATTTAAAAATAGGGACCAGCGAAGCAGGCGTTGCCTGCTAGTATTTATATATTCTCCTTTTAAGCACATATAATCTGCTATTATGAACACTTTATGACTCAATCAAACATTGTCTTCTAAAGAAGCTTTGAAAAATGCATACAGAAAAAGAACCCATATGCAACAGAAAACAGGAGTAATTTTAACAACCATTTTATTTTTCAATTGATTCTATGACAAAAAAAATCAACAGAGATGCTAAAATCACAGAAATATCAATTGTAAAAGAAACAAAAAAAAACAAGTCTTTCTCAAGAAGAAAATTTGGACAGCATTAATACTAATCAATTCGTAAAAGTTGGAAAATGTGTTAAAGTAGAATTTCCTAGGAAAAGGTCAAAGAAAATATTTCATGGCATCATTCTTTCACACAATCATGAACATTCTGAAAATGTTGAAGGGATAAAAAAAAGTTTAAATGGAAGCTCCTATTGGATTTTCCAGAGAAAGATATTTCTGATGTAGATGCATCGTACATTCCAAATGTTCTTCCCAAACTAATGATGGACCATAGAGACATTTTTTTTTTTCGGGAGAACACAAAATCAAGTTTTTATCAAAAAAAGGAATGTGTATTTGTAATTTTATTTGCTTGAAGTAAATTGTATTAAAATTTAAAACAGTTTTAGAGGATGACTTATTTTATCCGAACCCATGGGGTAAAATAAGTCACAAACAGCATATTTTAAAATTTATTTTTCAGTACAATTTTTTTGTTTTTTCAGAGATATTTCTCTTAAAATGTAGTGAGGAATAATCATTTGCATATTTTGTGCAATTTTTTAACAAATGGAACCGATACATTTTCTGCTGTTTAAGTGCAAATGTGAAATATGCTGTTTTTGACCTATTTTACGTTACCCCACCTGACCCTATAATATATATGCTTTTGATTCATTTTATTCATGCACCTAGACTACCCATTCTCTATTTATATATATATTTAGATGTTAAATTAATTTGAGTGGAATAAGATAGTTCACAAAAAGGAATAAACAAAACATGTGTGCCCTAAAAGTTCACTAATAAGATTAGATGTAATTTTTCTACCAAAATCTTCACATACAGATAAGTGAATTGAAGAGAAAATATCAGAAAATTAGAAATCATACAGGAGATTCTGTTTTCTTCAAAGACATAGCCAAGGAAGGGTTTATGGAATCCTCCCCCCCCCCCCCCCCAAAAAAAAATAAAAATAAAAATATATATTTGTCAAAATTTTTAGAGTTGTACATCATTTTTAACACCCAGTCATATTGTGCACTATAGCTTAAACACTTTCTAATATTTTTTTTACTGGTTAGAGCTTTGTTCTCTTATCTATAATGTTCTAAACAGTGAAAATAAATATTATGAAGGCCAGATAAAATTTTATATAACTGCATATATAGTTCCTGGAAATAAATGCTGGTTTAGTTTGTAACTGAATGCCAAATTCTTATTTTTAATTTCTGTATAATAATTTTACTGTGGTTTTCCAAAGGCTGAGTATCTATGCTAGGAACATATGTGTATGTAGAATGCCTTATGTATGTGTGTGTGCATGGGAAGGTCTCCTTAACCTAAGGGATATGCCCATATTTGATATTTATGCAAGTTTGGATGAAAAACACTGGAAACCCTGAATGAATAAACTAACAAATGTGACTTGGGTTGTTTTCCAAGATAAAAAAGAAGTTCTTTGTTTTATTGTGTAGTACGCTATACACATTCAGAAAACAATTTTAAATTTGCAATGCAATTTAAAATATATATATATATATTTAGAAGTAGGATAATTCTACAAATTTTGATCTATCTTGGTAACAATTTTTGTCTCCTACATTTTCCCATTTGAGAAACAATTAAAATATTATTAATAATAAACAAGTTCTTTTCCTTTGTAAAGTTGCACATCATTTGCATTATTTATTTATTTATTTATTTATTTATTAATTATTTTAAATTCTAGATTACCTGAGAAAGCAAAAAGCAAAAAACCATCTTTAAGATATCAAGGGGAAATCCTTTTTGGAGTCCATCCTGTACATCTTGCATTGCTTCAGAAGAAAAGAAATTTTTATCACCTTTATACTCGTGAAGATATAGATCCATCTTCTAATTATGTTTCACAAAAAGGAGAAATAATTAAGCTTGCTAGAATTCTAAATATACCTATATCTTTTATTGATAGTAGAGGATTGAGAATTTTAGCTCCTGGTGCTGTTCACCAAGTAAGTTTCATTTTATTATCTAAATGACAATGTAATTTTTCTTATAGGAGGAAAAATTTCCCCAATTGCTTTTTACATTATTTAATCATTTTAAATTTGACAATCATTATATATATATGTTTTTTTTTTTTTAATAAAATATTTTTATTTTAGATAATTTGGAGTGGAATGCTGATTTTTATACCAACTATGTGAAAAATACCAGAGCCGGGAATCAAACCCGGGCCTTCTGCTTAACGCGCAGCTGCTCTACCACTGAGCTACCCTGAGTGATAACCAGCTAGGCATTTCTCAAATAATATTCATTGGCAAAGTCACCAAGTCTGCAAACGCAGCTATATCAAGTGACAATATTAATCGTGGCCCAACTTCAATAGTCCATGAAATTGTAATTCAGAAATTCTTTATTCATCAACCTTAATTCATTTTAGATAATTTGGAGTGGAAGGCTGATTTTTATACCAACTATGTGAAAAATACCAGAGCCGGGAATCGAACCAGGGCCTTCCGCCACCCAGGGTTCGATTCCCGGCTCTAGTATTTTTCACATAGTTGGTATAAAAATCAGCCTTCCACTCCAAATTATCTAAAATGAATTAAGGATGGGTGATGAATAAAGAATTTCTAAATTACAATTTTGTGGACTATTGGAGTTGGGTCACGATTAATATTGTCACTTGATATAGCTGCGTTTGCAGACTCGATGACCTTGCCAATGAATATTATGTGAGAAATGCCTAGCTGGTTATCATCCAGGGTAGCTCAGTGGTAGAGCATCTGCGCATTAAGTGGAAGGCCCGGGATTAATTCCCGGCTCTGTTATTTTCACACAGTTGGTATAAAAATCGGCCTTCCACTCCAAATTATCTAAAATGAATTAAGGTTGATGAATAAAGAATTTCTAAATTAAAATATTTTTATTTCTTGTTTGTTCCTGATATCGTTATTTGTAGTCCCCAATTTTTATTCCCAATATTGTTATAGTCGTAGATCCTTTCAATTCCAGTAGTCATTAAATATATTTTTAAAAATATAGTATATATCATATATCATTTGATTGAACAATAAATTTTGATTTTGTTTTGTAAATAAATTTTAAATCTTTATTTACTTGCTGTGGAAATTAGCAGTATGCTTTTTGTTAACTTCAGAGATGCAGAATCAGTATAAAAAATAACCAACTCCACCTCTGACTTCTAAAATTTTATAGGATTCAACTGTGACTCCATACATATATGAAAATATAAATAATATTAAATTTAAATAACAAAAAATCCATTTTAAAAGTGTGTAAATTCATATTCTAAAATGTAAATCGTTAATAATTCATAACAGCCCCTTTAAAGTTTGTTTCACAGCAGAAGACATCATTATGCAGGAATTAGATAAAAATTAAAAATCCAAATTTGCAAATCTAAGCATGATTTGCAGTTGTGGTAAGATCTTGCATAAAAATTAAGCCCCAGAAAAGTTCTAAACTAATCATAAGCTGCAAATCTGTGAACAAAAAGCAGAATCACAAACATTAGGCGGACTTTTGCTACAGATTTCATTAGCTAAACATTTCTGTGAAGCCCTTCATTTCAAAATTATATTTTGAAATGGAGGGTAATATACTAAAAGTCTACCATACACCAGGTAATATATTAACTTGGACATCATTCCCTTTAGCAGTGAGTCGAGCATGAAGTTTGAAGCCTGACTGGTTTACTTTGAAATTATTTATATTGAACATAAAAAAAAAGAAATATGACAAGTCCAGGATATCCAAAAATATTTAAAATAAATCAAATGTTGTGTGCAAGCTCTGCACTGGGAAGAATTGATTGCATTACTACATAAAGAGTTTACAGGGCCAGAAACAACCTCTATTGCAGATTTTAATCACATTAACTCTTTAACCATTACAAATGGATTTTTCCGCCACTCAATCTATTTATATAATTTCTTTGCAAGAGAGGTGACAATTCCGGTTCGTACTCATCTATATAGCAAGTTACCTTTCATACTTTAGTTAATTTGAAAAAAACTCTAATTGTCCGATCGATAAGTTGTTTAGTCTGACGGATTCAGAAAAATTGCCCCTTTCATTTGGTCGTAACGAATTTTTTATTAGATTTTTTAAAATGAATTAAAATATGAAAATAATAACCTGGTAATGAATTGGACATTTAAATGTTTAATTGTTGCAAAAAAAAAAAAAAAAAAACCAGTTATTATTATCATTTTTAGCATAAAATGAAATATGCTTTCACGCGAAAAACAAAAAAAATATTAAATATGAAAATAGAGTAAAAGGCTGATTATATCAAAAATGAATTTTCAAGGTTGTTAAAAAAAATTTCTAAATTGAACCATAACCTTTTTTAATATACTTCTATTTTAGATTTTTTAGGTAGATTCCTTATAGGAAATCTAACTATTGCAATGATTCTCATGACACGACTTCTGGAAAATTTCTTCATATCTTCACCGATCAGGACCCTTAGAACCCAAAGCCACCCTCCATTCAAAAGTTTATATATATATGGAGTAGAACCCTGATCCATCGTTTTTCACGGGATGCGTGAAAAAAATGATGAAAGCGGGAAAACAACGAATGTGGGTTACAGACAAAACACGAAGAAAACAATGTTTATGGATTAATACACACAATGTATACAGTATACTACTAATAAAAACTAATTTGTTACTTTCCAGGCTGTCAAAGAAATAAATCAATGTTGTAGATCATTAAATAAAGTTTATTTTTAAAAGTAAAAAAAAATTATGAACATAATTTTTTAAAGAATATGATATATTCTTATTTGTGAGGTCAATCTAAGTCCATCAAATAAAAAAAAATAATAATAAATGACATGTTTCCAAAAAAAAGTACATGAAAAAATTGGATGGTTTTAGTGTGATTATTTGAAAATTCAGACCCTTATAGCTGCCAAACGCCTTTGAATAACAAAGTAATTTTTTTTTTGTTTGAAAGATGGTATGAAGTACTTAAAATCACACAAGTAAAAAAAAAATTACCTTGCCCCCCACATGCATTTTTTTAGCATTGAAAATTGGATTTTTTAGAAAATTTGCAACTTCGGGGGGGTCGTATCTTGTGAAGGGGGCAGAGTAACAAGCCAAACTTTTTAGTACAATAAGCAACCTTATATATGTATATAAGAAAAAAAAGAGGGCTTGTTATTCCAAGCCCTTCATAGGTTTTTTAATTTTCAAAAGTGGCAAAAAATTAATTTTGCATCGCAAACTTTGACCTTGAAAAAATAACCTTTATTTTTAAATCTCAAATTTATTGATACCATATGGAAAAAGATCTTTTTTTTAGCTTTCCAATGAGCTATAGTTGAGTTTGATAGGAAAAGAGTTATAGTTCATAAAGCAAAGCATCAAAATATCTAATTTTTGCTTTAGGCAACGACAAAAATAGCCTTCATATCAAAGGGTAATTTTTTTTAAATAAAAAAAATATATTTTTGTGGTCAAAAAGGTGCAAATTGTCATCAAAATCAAAAATTGTCATGCAACAACTTTTTTGAAAATTTGTTGATTTAAAATGGAATTACCCTGTTGTGTTTTTTGTTCTTTTTATAAATTAAACAGAAATTTATCCAGATTTGCAGCATTTTTCTGGTCCTTGACCGTAATTTCATTTGCTTTTTGCTTACATAAAAGTTCGTGCATTTTAAATGCCATAATTGAGTCATCGGCTTGAAAATTATCCTCTGTTTCTTCGCCATTATTTTCATTTTTTTGAAATCGCACATTTCTCCTATGCTTTAGGATACCACATATCGCAACATCTTGATTAATGCAAATATTATCACTAAATTTTGTACCAGACGCATCCTCTGCTACACTCAACCACTCTTCATCTGCATTATCATCATTTTTTCGTACATAACCGTTTTTCACAAAACAATTTTCAGGATTACTAAAGAGGTTACTTCCTGCCATGCTGAAATTAAAAAAATGAATAGATGTTCCGGAGACATAGCATCACAATTTTAATTTTGATCCTCCATGGAAATGGGAAAAAGAGTTATTTTAGGAGGAAAAACGTAATTCCAGTTTGTATGCCATTTGAAACCTGCTTGAGCTTCAGGAGAACATTTTTACAAGGTCAGGAGAAAAAATTTACTACGATAAATGCGGGAAAATGACTTTTTGAAGCATGATACATGCGGGTTTTGTTAACATTATTTAAATACAATTTGTGCAGGGACCATAGAAATAAAACGATCAATGCGGGGGAAAACGATGGATGCAGGAACGATAGATCGGGGTTTCACTGTACATATATATTTATATATATCTGTATAATGCTTTTTCCCATGTTAAGTTGTGAACACAATAACTGGAGTAATTTTTATTTAAATTTAACTAGCTTGGAATATGTTGTCAGGACAGTAAAAATCTTGGTTGAGTTCATAGATGTGGTATCCAGCGCAAAGGGGGTGGAAATGGTGGGGAGTGGAAATTTTCATTTGTCCATAATTTCTTTAATATTGAAAATAGGAAAAAACTTCAAATCAGGTGAATTACCGCCTTACCCTAAAGAACCCAGTGGCAGAAACGCCGTGACACGGCGACATAGTCGTGGACACAGAAAAACAGCTGGCAGACAGTTTTTGTCTGCACTAATAAAAAAATTAGTCCGCAACTTTCTGACACTCTTTGTCTGTGGTACTAAAAAAAAAATTGCCTGCTACTTTCAGACAGTTTTTGTCTGTAGTCATAAAAAATTGTCTGCAATTTATGGACATTTTTCTCCCACAACAATGCACTACCGATGTATGACGTCTTAGACGCTGTCAGTTAGGAACTCTAGAGCCCCCTATAGGTACCTTGGTAGGAACACACAAAACAGTGCTTAATAAGGGCGATCTAGCAGCCTAGATCTCCCTTGATAGGCAGCGTTATGCGTGTATTCTTTTCTCCTGTTACCTATTACTGAGATTCTACGGGATCATAGAAAAGTTCTAATTTCATTTAAAACTGCTCCAAAACTTTTCCTCCACTTAAAAATTCACTTATAAAAGTTTCTGTATCAAAACTAAAACTAATAATTTTATTATTTATAATTATTTTTATTGTGTTGTGTCAAACATTGCTATAAAATATTTAATTGAATGAGTTAATCTCATTATTTTATAATTGTTTATACTATATTGTTGTGTAGTAAAATTGTATTGTGTATTGTTGCACGAGATCACCTCTGTTGTTAAGCCCCCCCCCCCCCCCCCATATTGCTGCTGTCATCTTTCAGGCTTTTTGAGTGTAAGCCATTTTTACCCCTGACTACATGCAAATTTCGCAGACAGATTATGAAATTTTAAAAACCTGTCGCAGACATCTACAAAATTTTCTGTCACTGGGCTAAAGAACAATTTTTGTATTTAAACTTTTTTGATATATCTTCAATTGCTTAAAAGTTACAAGTTAAAAAGTGATTTTTCATCAATTGTGATGAAGCCGACATTTTCTATAGCTTTAATAAATAGCTTAAATTTATAATCTGGTGCTTACGTTATGTGCAAACGATAATAAAAAGATCACTGAAAGAGTAATATGTCACAGCTTCCTTTGACTTTTTATCTTGTGGAAACAAGATGTTGGTCTGTGAAGAGATATAAGGTTTTCACGTGGGAAGAAAATATAATGATGTCAAATCTGCCATTCTCCATTGCCAAGCTTGCCAAATTTTGTCGTCAACTATCAAATTTTGCTGCCAAATCACAAATTTCATTGTTAACTCGCAAGTTTTGTCACCAAATTGTATACCTTTAGGTTTCTATTTGTTGAATGATTATGAGCTTGGATTTAAAAAAATTGAAACATTTACTGACCAATAAATCTAGCCTAAAATTTTAAGTAGAATGAATAAAACCCTTTTGTAGCTGGAAATTAAATTTCTTGAAAACAGAATAGTGACGTAAATAATAAATGTGTGGGAACAAAGCCATTGGCAAAGTATGTGTTAATGCATATGTAATATTTCTTTACTTTTGTAACATTAACATAAAGGAATCTACCTTTGCCTTTAAGCTTGCCGAAAAGGAATTTTTTCTTTTTTGTTTTGTTTAAATAGCATGTTTTTGGCACGGATGAATCACGCTTGGCATGAAAGCTAATTCGTTGATAATCCTGGGTAATATTTTAAAATTTTGATACTGAAGTAGATCAGACATTTTTCGCCAAGGACTCTACTTTTGTGAAAGCCACTTTAAGCCAAGTAGTGCATCAAAAAATAAATAAATTAGAAAATATTTAAAATTAGAAAAGAAAGAAAAGGAAAGGAAAAAGAAAAGAAAGAGAAAAAATCACATAAATTATGTATTTTTGTCTAAAATGGCGATAAAAATTCAAAAGTCGACAAGGAGAGCTATATTAAGTCTGTACTATGATCAGATTTGCATATTTATTTATTTTTCTATATATCAGTGAAACTTCTATGAAAGACCACTCCTGTTAACGACCCCCTCCTTCAATGCCCGATTTTTAAAGGCACCGATATTTTACCCTATATATTTAATGTTGAAAATCCTCTAGGAGAGACCAGACAACCCTCTATAAGCAAGTCCCAGTTCCCTTTCCAATTTTTTTTTCTTTTTTCTGAAATAAAACAAACAAAATCACATCCCAAACCACTCGACAGCAGGTGCAAGTGCACGTACAAGGTCATGTGTCACGCTGTTGATAATCTCTCATTGGTTATTACGTTTATTGTGAATACCATGTGGGTAGAGAGAAAACGGCATGCTGGGATTTCGTACAGTATGGATTCACTTGCAAGTCTTGTAAGACTAGATGTTTAAACATGTCTAAAAAATGAGTTATTTTAACATTGGAGCAGCACGTTAAAGTGATCGAGTTACATGAAAAAAGAAATTCTAAGAGGAAGTTGGCAGATATTTTTGGTTGTGTAAAAACACAAATCAATAAAATTTTGAAAGATAAAGTTGTGATTTGAAAAGAATGGGAAAACTTCACATTTCGGGGTGTAAAGAGAATGCGGATGGAAAAATATCCAGAAATCAACGAAGCTTTAATCGAATGGTTTAAAACAGCCCTGGCAAAGAATATTCCAATAAGTGGAGCTTTGATGAAGCAAAAAACTATGGAGATTGCAGATGCCCTTGGAATAAAAAATTTTTGTGCCAGCAACAGTTGGCTCAACAAGTTTCGAATTCGGTATAATATTATATTTCGTGCATTATGCAGAGAAGCTGCTGATGTCGACGAGAACGCATGCGAAGACTGGACAATGAGACTACCATTACTTTTAGCTGGGTACGCTGGCAAAGACATTTTTAACATGGATGAGACAGGACTTTTTTTTCGTGCACTGCCAAAGAAAAGCATAATGATAAAATTGGCGAATTCCAAGGGAGGAAAACAAGCCAAAAAGAGGATTACAGTATCGTTTTGTGTTAGTGCAGCGGGCAAAAAATTAAAGCCACTGATAATATGGCAGTCTCAAAAACCAAGATGTTTTAAGGGAAAGTATTAGTAAACTTGGAATTCACTGGAAGTCAAACAAAAAAGCCTGGATGACAGCTGCAATCTTCGAAGAATGGCTTATGGATTTCGATCAAAAATTGGCCAAAAAAGGGAGAAATGTCTTAGACAATGCAGCCTGCCATAAATATGAAACTGTTTTTGAAAAATGTGAAACTTCTATCTTTACGTCCTAACACAACTTCAAAGCTTTAGCCTTTGGACCATGGCATAATCAAATACCATGGTCCAAATCAATCCTTGAAGTCTTAAATAAAATTGATCAGAATATAAAATTTACCTGTGAAACTGAAATAAATAATGAAATTAACTATCTTGACGTCAAAATTAAACACTATCAAAACAATATTAATACAACAGTTTACCGAAAACCAACATCAAGTGAAGAAATAATTAGCAACCACAGTAAAACTCCGTACACATATAAAATTAATGCAATACAAGCCTACATTAACCACACAATCTTAATTTGTAACGACCATGCCGATTTAAGAAATGAAATAAATTACATTAAAAACATAACTATCAAAGCGGGCTACAATAAAAACCTCGTCAATAAATTATATAAGAAAAGGATCAATGAACTTAATAATATCCCAAATTATCAAAAAACTTCTCCAAGTTTCACTTATTCTGTACCATATGATCAGGGAACTTCAATTAGAGTTAAAAATACAGCCAAAAAGCATAATATAAATATCCTCATAAAACCAAATCCTAACATCTATCAATTAATCCGAAATGATAAAGCTATAACCCCTCCCCTTGAAACTGCTGGAATATATCAGATTCCTTTTAATTATACAAATGAAAAAAGAGGCCATTACATTGGAGTAACAAAAAGGAAAATATCAACCAGGATTAGAGAACACCGAATTGACATTAAATATGGAAAAATAACGACAGCCCTCACTAAAGTCAATAACGAAAACGATATAAACATCAATTTAACGAAACAAGAAAAATAGCCAATTATAACAACCCTGACTATGCTTTTTACCGGGAAACCATAGAGATAATAAATGACAAATTAGTGTGTAACAGGCACGAGTTGCACACCGATTTGGATCATGCGTAGCGCCGCCTCATAGAAAGTCAACAGAGAAAAAAGAAGACAAGACCAGTTTCGACTAAAGCAGACCATGAGATAGCTACTGAAGAGGGGGCGGATTCGCCCTGAAAGGTCTATAGATTAACAGAGCTTAGTTAAAGGTAATTTTTATAAATTAAATAGTTTAAATGCTCTGTTTAGAAGTTTTAATTTTTAATAATCAAATGGTTTAAGCTTGAATAATGACGATACATCTTGCAATCGATTATTGCACGAATGGATGACAGTGTTAATGCGTCCCTAAACAGATCAGCATAGCCGACGCTGTGGAATGGACTAAATGTACTTGGAGAGATTTGGATTAAAAATTGGTGATTAGTTGCTTTGCTAGTTGTCATATGGCAAATTCTGTGATAGAAAAGCAGATTTTTTCGTTTGATGAGACAACATCCATGCAACAAATAGCAGAACTTTCGAAACTTGCAGAGATCGAATATGATCCAAGGACCATGGAGTAAAAGAACAACTTGGAATGTTTTGATGACCTTAACGGCAATTGGGAAGAACGTCTGATAGAGGAAAGTTGGAAAGGAAAGTGCTAAATTCACTATTAAAATCACCATTAAAATTTTATGGTGAGGAAATTAAAATATTTTTTTATGCGTTTCAGGCACTAATTCAGAATCTGAAGAGGAAAGTCCGTCTGATGATGTTATTCAACAGGCCAAATCTATGACAGCCCAGCAAACTTTAAAGCAAATAGATTTTATTATGGAAAATTGAGAATGCATGAAGGATGTTAATATAAATTCACTTTTTTTTCAGATTTAAAAAATAAATTAGAGAGAGAAGTACTGTCTGAAAAAGCAAAAAAAAAAAATGCAACAAACCGAAATTTTGCAATATTTTAAGAAAGCTTAAATTTTTAAAAATACATATTTGCAGCAGTTTATATGTATTAGTATGCAGTATTAAATAAATAACAACATAAACAGTATTTTTAAGTGTACATTATAAGAAAGTTTAAATTAAAAAAAGTATGCATATATGTGTAGTTATTTATATGTATTAGTATGCAGTATTAAATAGGGATGCACCGAATATTTGGTATCTATTCGATATTTGCCCATACTACCGAATATTTGGTTTGGCCAAATCTCAAACTATTCAGCTACGCTGAATATGAAATTATTTGGCTACTACAGTGAAACTTGAATAATTCGAACTTGTTAAATTCGAAATTCTGGATAATTCGTGTTTTTTACTCGGTCCCTTGTATTAAAATAATGTTAAAAAATCATGGATAATTCAAATTCTATTTTGGATAATTCGAATTTTTCATACGATTAACTTTAAAATATTACAGTAAAATTTTTTTCCAAGATTTTTCTCAGCTAAAATGCATTATTAATTTTATAAGTCTTTCAAAATAAGGATAAGGAAATACAAGAAAAGCCCCTACCTAGAACATCAGAAGATATGGTGCATATACATGAACTTCGAGGGTTTTTTGAATTGAAAGTCATGTTTGATGTAGAAGATTCTATTTTTGTATCAACTGATAGGTTGAAGTCATATGCTATGACACAAAGATTGTACTTGAAGAAGCAATAAAAAATACCTATTTTTAAAAAAAGTGTTGAATAATTAAGCTCTTAAAAAATATTGATTTAATGGGAGGGGGGACGTAGCAGTTTTCTTAGATATAAAGTTTATATGTTAAATCTTTGATCGTAGAGTTTTAATTTTTTTAATTTATCTCTTCTTTTTGACAAAATAGCATGCTTGCCGACATCCTAATTAATATTCTGTAGTGTTGCTAGTCCTGCCCTTTCTTTTTCACACCAGTAAATTTTTAAAGTAATATTTTGCAAATGCAATTACGATTAAATAAGAAGAAAAATACTCTAAAACGGATACTGGTGTGAAAAAGAAGGCAGGGTTAACAATACTATGGAATTTTAATTAGTATGCTTTCAAGTATGAAATAGTATATGTAATTCGAATTTTTGGATATTTCGAATTTTTCTCAGGTCTCTTCAACTTCGAATTATCCAAGTTCTACTCTATTTGGCTCGTTGGAATATATAAAAATTCAATATTTTAAAATTTTTAATTATTTGAAAAAATTCTGCTACTTTTAATCATTAAATTAAGAAATAGATTATATTTAAATGAAAACAATTGTTTTATCTAGTTTCAAGTAACACAAAAGAAAATTATTAGTTACATTAATCAGAACAATTAATAATATCTAACAAAAGTTGTCTTTATCAATAACAGTATAATGATATATGATTGTTTCTACAGTTGAGTTAAGAAAGAGCATACATAATTCACATGATGTTGCTATCTAGGAAACTTCAAGAGATCAAACGAAGATCACATTCAAATCTGGCAAGAAAAATGACACAAGTAATAAAATAGCAATTTTGAACTTATCATTGAAAAATGCATATGAAGTGCCCCAACATGCACAAAAAAATCACCTCTCTATCTCACAATATATCCACATAAGAGTAAGAGGCATTTGCATCAGTTTTACTATAGGTTACCATAACGTTGCTTGTTACTTTTAAATTGATTTTTCTCAAATGCTGCATTTCTGGGTTGCTTTTTTTTTTTTTTTGAGTGGGCGCGACAAGAAATTGTTGTTTAAGAAATTTTGTGTTTATTAAGAAGCTAACAGTTAATACTTAAATTTTCTTTGACTGTGAGTTCAGCATTACACCACTACTTATGTGTAGTAATTAGTAATATTTCTTAATATTTTTCTACATTTATATAAACCGCGGTTTCTGAATAGTAGTTTTTTATAAATATTTTTTGTGTAGTTAAAAAAAATAAAATACAGTACCTGCCGCTTATTAAAATCTCATTTGTTCCCAGCCAAAGTGATTTTATTAATTGGCTGATTTATTTATATCTAGCAAATGTTTTGAACTCAAGAAAAAAGTAATATATCCCAGAATTTGGAAAGAAATTTCAAAATGTACCAAATAATGGAAATAATAAACAATATTAATCGATTTTTCAGAGAATTAATTATTCCTTCAAAATTTCATAAACATTAAATATGTATACACATTTTTAAAATGCCAAATTTTTTAATTAAAATGTTTGTGATATTTTTTTTTTTATTTTTATTCTAGCTTATTTAAAAACAATGATGTAGGACAAATGTATATAACATTTAAAATCTGTAGGGGATTTTGTAATGTATGTTTAAATTAAAAAGTTAAATTTGTACAGAAAATTCAGTTAAAAATTTTATATTCCTTCAACAATAACAATACAAAATTTTATAACTGTTGCAATAAAAAAATAATGTTTGACATTTTATTTCTTTGAAGTTTTTGTATAATGTTGTGTTAAAAATACACAAATAAAGACTCTTTAAAAATCCATCGCATAAAAAAAAATAATAAATACATACAGTAATCCCTCAACATTCGCGAGTTTTGATTATTCGCGAACATAGAAATGCGGCAAGATTTAACATTCGCGAATAAGTGCCTCAATTATTCGCGAATTGCTTTTTTTTTTTCTCTCTCTCTTGGTTTTGAAGTGTGTAAAATTTGAAGGATTTTCTTTGGTCTGTGAAATACTTATCTATCAATTTTAAGTGTCAGTTGTAAAAAGGGAGTGAATATTTCAAGAGCATTAATAATAATCCCACATTCCTTCAGTTATCAGTCACCCTTACACATCCATTGTTCATGGAATCCACAGCTTGGCTTGTTTAGCAGATTAGCGCATTGTGGATTCCACGGTCACATGGAAAAAACCGGTTTATCTGAGTTTATGTTTGCTTCACTATAAGGATTGCAATGCCCACTCTATTAGTATCAGTGCTCGACGATCTTTTAACGTTATGCCATGCGGTCAGTTTGTATGAATAGTTTGTCAAAAGCAATTGACCATTGGGCAAATCAGGATTTATTTTCATACGATTTTACTTATCTAATTAGAAAAAATTCTTTCTGAAATATTTTACTATGCCTCCTCCAGCAAAAAGAGCTAAAAAGATTTCGCAACTTTCCGGGAAAATTAAAATTTTAGATAGACTAAAAACAGGGGAGAGTGCATCTTCTATTGGTCGTTCATTTAATATAAATGAATCTACAGTTAGATCAATTAAGAAGAATGAAGCTGGCATTAGAGGCAGTGTTACTGCAAGTGCTCCAGCCTCTGCAAAAACTGTATGTCAGGTTCGAAATAAATCATTAGAAGAAACTGAAAACGCCCTAAATATATGGATAGAGGATATGAATCAGAAGCAAGTTCCTTTAAGTTCAGGCTTAATTCGAGCGAAAGCAAAAAGAATATTTGATGTTATTAAAGATCCTGAATCATCATTTAATTTCCAAGCAAGTAAAGGATGGTTCGAAAATTTCAAACACAGATTTAGTTTGCGCAATGTTAAACTTACTGGTGAAATGGCTTCTGCTGATCATGATAGTGCGAAAAAGTTTCGGAGAGAATTCAGTGAAATTATTGAAGCTGGAGGCTATGTTCCAGAACAAGTTTTTAACGCAGACAAAACTGGATTGTTTTGGAAAAAAATGCCGAATAGAACTTTTTTGTCTAAAAAAGAATGCTCTGCTCCTGGTTTTAAAGTAGCAAAGGATCGCATTTCTCTTTTATTATGTACCAATGCTTCCGGAGATTTTAAAGTAAAGCCGATGTTTATTTACAGATCTCTGAATCCTCGCTGTCTCAAAAATAAAAACAAGAATGAGTTGCCTGTGTTCTGGAGAGCAAATAGTAAAGCATGGGTAACTAGTGCTTTATTTTTTGAATGGTTTAATTTATGTTTTATTCCTGGAGTAAAAAAATATCTTTTATGTAAAAATCTTGATTTTAAAGTGCTTTTGATTATTGATAATGTTCCTGGACACCCAGTTTGCATATCGGAAGTCCATCCAAATGTTCAAGTTGTTTTTCTTCCGCCAAATTCAACATCGCTGATACAGCCCTTAGATCAAGGCATTATAGCAGCATTAAAAGTTTATTACACTAGAAGATGCATGAAAAGAATTTTAGAAACAATAGAACTAAAAGCAGAAGCAACAGTTATACAAGGTTGGAAAAATTTCTCCATAGCAGATTGCATTCAAGAAATCAATGCTTCATATTTGGAGTTATCAGAAGATTGTATAAATGCATCGTGGAGAAATCTTTGGCCTGAAGTTGTTCGAAAGGAGAAAAAAAATTCACCGCTTTCCGAAGAAATTACAGGAATTCTTGATCTAGCACATCAGATTGGAGGTGAAGGCTTCAGTGACATGAAAGAAGACGATTTAAGCGAATTAATAAAATCACATGATATTGGACTAACGGAAGAAGAATTAATAGAGATCATAGAAAATAAAAATGTTGAAACTGATAGTGAAGATGAGAAACAAAACCAGAAAAACGAAGGTAAGTTTGTTTCCCTCCTTTATTTTTATAGTCAATATGTATGAACACTTACCCCCCCCCTTTTACTTTTACTGTTTGTTTCTAAAAGTTTTAAAATTTTCATTCTAGATAAAAAGTTTTACTCCGAAACTGTTTGCGAGATAATAAAACTGAAGCAGCAAATAATTGATAAAGTAGAGAATGACCCTTCAATTGAGAAAGCTCTCAAGTTTAAACTTGAAATCGAGGGTGCAACTCTGCCGTATATTGAAATTTATAAGAAACAGATAAGTTCTGCCAAACAATCAAAAATTACTAACTATTTCTGTTCACATAACTCATAAAATAATGTATGTATATATTTATGTGTAGTAAGTGTAGATAAATTATTTTTTGCACACGATAAAAATAAATATCTTTTTTGTATTATATACTTTGCTGTTTTAATTCAGATTTTATGGAACCTAACCCCCTTTTTACTATAAGAAGATAGACTTAACATTCGCAAGATTTTCCTGGAACGTAACCCTCACGAATGTTAAGGGATTACCGTAATAAAAAAAGCGTGTATATATATACTATTTAAAAAGGATTGATTTATTCCTTAACAATAATAATTTAGAAATATACATTTTTTAAGTAATCAATATTAATTTATGTAAATACGATTATTATTATTAAAAATACTTTAATCAAATATTATTTGACTGAAAAAATAGTAATCATGAAAAATATTACACTAAATTGCATGAATATATATATATATGTATATTATTATTATATAATAAAAAGATATACAAACTTAGGCAGACAAAACTATTCAAGTATTTAAATCAAATTATTTATACAAAAATACAAATTCTGTTCATCGAGTTTTTTGTCGAGCAAATCTTTCAATTACTTTTTCATTAAATTCTGGAATTGTGAAAATAAAGTCCTTGTGGATTGTGGGAACTGCAAGAGCATTTAATCTTTCCTGTCCCATAGAATTTCTCAAAAATGTTTTAATCCTTTTGTCAATAAATTGTCAACAGAATTCATTTCTTTTACTGTTAATTTTTAAAGAATCATAGATTTATTTGGGGAAAAAAAACATTGAAAAAGTCTCTTCTTTTTCATTATCAGTAGAAAAAATAAATAAATAAAAAGTACTGTGAAAGTCGCCAAATTCTTTCCACGATTCGTATGGTTAATATATTTTAAAGGAGACTATGTTATTTTCCAAGTGCCCCTAACACTTTAAAAGTATGGGAATATTAATGCTGTATATGTTGAAAAAGTTCAACATAAAAGCTTAACATTTGAAGTAGAGTCGTATACAGTAAAAAACGTGGTAAAAGCCTGGTCCTAATGATGTGTGTGAGTGGCACAGGAAAGACACAAATTTAGAATAAATTAAAAATTTATTTAGTGGCTTTAAATATATATAAAGAAAAAAGCAAATTATATGTATACATTAATAAATCTATATATATAAATGCAAGTCATGATGAAAATTTACAAAAACACAAAAGTTTATTTGTTCAAAATAATTCATATTGTACATATTTAATTTGTAGTAATTATCACTAGTTAAAAATAAAAAATCCACATTATTATAGATGGTGTTTAAATTCTTAAGTATTCAGCAACTATCCAAAAGTTATGAAAAATTCAAAAGTTACCCACAATACATCCGGATGAGTCTGTATTTTTTAAACAAATGATAAAGGAAACATACCAGACATATGTTTCCTTTAACATATTTTTAAAAATGCGAATAAAAGAAAACAATAATCAAATTTAAATTTTGTTGGATTTGCTTTTGATATTATTCATTTAATTTTATTGTATATAAATGAGTTAAAATTCAACAAAAATGAAATTTTTAATTGAATTTTTAGTATGACAGGACTATTTCTTTCAGATAGTGATTTTGCGTTGTCACACTTCCAATATGCCAGGATGCCTGCCAGTATTCAGTTTTACCATGTAATTTCTTAAATTATCTTAAAATATTTAGAAATTTTATTGATAAACTCATCAATCGTGAAAATTTATTTTAAGTAGTTTGGAGTATAAGATTGATTTTTTTTTTTATACCAACTATGTGAAAAATACCAGAGCCAGGAATTGAACCTAGCCCTCCACTGAATGTGTAGATTCTCTTCCACTGAGCCACCCTGGCTGATAACCAGCTCGACATTTCTCACATAATAATACATCTGCGTTTGCAAATATGGTGACTTTGCCAATTCGTTATTATGGGAGAAATGTCGAGCTTGTTATTAGCCAGGGTGGCTAATAACAATTTTTTTAGTTACAAGATTACAATATATAAATTAGTTCTGTCATACTAAATTAAATTCTGTCAAAACAGAATTTTAAACTTATTTATTTATTTTAAACAAACTTTTTTGTTTATAGGGAGTTTGTCTTGATGCTGGCTTCTTGCCTTTGCCACTTTGGACTGAAAATCAGTAAATATATTTTTCTTGTTATTTTTACTACATTTTAAGATTATAGTTAAATTTCAATCACAAATTTGCTAGTTTTTATTTTATATTGATAATTTGTTAATTATTTTAGATACAGTATAGAGACATCAGAAAACAAACAGTTATGGGTTGTACTGGATGAAATTTTAGTGAGTAGTAATCTTTGTTTTTTCAGTTATCTGTGGTTATATCTAGAAACATAAAATATAATTAAACGTGTTGATGGATCATAATTTTTGTGAAATCTTTTTTGGTTATAAAAGGTATATTAATGAAAGCGTTAGTATTTATTTACTTCTAGTTTTGATAATATTATTCTTTTATGATTTTTTATTTTTTTTTTTTTAGTTGGGGGGGTTACTTAAATATATATATATATGTGACGAACTCTTACTCCATGTCACATAATATCCATTATGGAGAAAGGCTTACACTCATTAACAAGCAGTTGTTTATTGGCACCTTGAACATCTTACAGGTTAATGTCCAGGATTTAGGTCTGAGCAGGTAGAATGGATTTCGTCATAGCTGAGGACAAAGGCTGCCATGATTACATCACAGCACCATAAATTATCACCTCCCGAGGCCGTACTTTCACGTAAGTTACTTTAGCAGGACAGCATATGAAGAGAGTGCTCATCCCCGCATGCTCTCTTAAATATTACCCCATTTTGGCGCGAATATTCACTCCTCTCCCTAATTATTGGCTATTAACTTAATGATTGACAGTCCAGCCCAGGCCCAGATCACTAGGATTAATTAATATGCATTACTTAACCACAAGAAAAGAAGAATTGCACTTACTCAGTACTTTTTTATTCTAAAATCCGTCTAATTCTCTGACTCTTGCGTTATAAACGTGCACTGTAATAAAACTTATTTTATGGGTGAAGCTTTAGAATTTATTTCAAGTTAATAATTTTTAATGGGATTTTCTCCAAGTTATCAGTCAATATTAATTTAAAATAATAAAGTGATTTAAAATCTTACCTCTTTTTATCCTTTCATATCCCCCCCTCCCCCTCCAAGAGAACGTTCCCCCAGGCTTGCCTGCAAGGCTGTGGGAACTGATTCAGAGGTAGTAGATATTCCAGAAAAATTTGGTCTGTTGTATCATTTACAAGGAGGAGTGATGGCAGTTTTCCTTATTTACTGATTTAATATAGTTTATTAATTTATATGTTCTTTTTTTTTTTTTTTTAATGTTCAACCTGCTTAGCCCAATACATACAACAGCAGATCTGCCAACTGCTACGAATAATTCGTAATTGCTACGAATTTGGGCTGTAAACTACGACGCTACGAAAATTGGCACAAAATTACGAATTTTCATCTAGCACCAAAACTGCAACATTTCTGACGTTTTGCTTTGCGATTCTCAATCTTTTTCCATCCACGCCATAAATGTCAGTTTTCATTTTTAACTTGCTTTATTAGCTTATAGAATTGTTAAATATTTCTCATTCGCGTATTTTTTTGTGCCCTCCTCGCTCCCCACCCCACCCCTAACGATCAGCAAACAAATGCCTTACGAAAGCCTTGGGATTTCTAATCTTTTTCCATCCGCAACATAAATGTCAATGTTCTTTTTAAACTTACTTTATTAGATGCTAGAACCTATAAGGAAGTAGAGTTGTTCAATATATCTCACTCTTTCTTTTACCCCCCCCCCCCTTCCCCCCTTACCAATCCATGATCAAATGCCTATGGAAACCGTTGAATGTGTTTAATATTTTTAAAACAATTATCCCTATACTAAGATTAGAATTCTTTGCAATCATTATAATTTTTAATTTTTAAAATTATACACATAAATTAAACACACAACAAAAAATATTTATTTAATAGGTAGTATTTTTACTGAATTTTAATGGCTGGTTGAATATAGTGTAAAAACAGGAATTCTGCATTTTGAATAAAATTATTTTATACCTGGTTTCATAAATCATGTTTGTTTCTCAAACAGTTTTTCATTATATATGAACACTTTTGCAAATTATTAAGGTAAAATTAATAACTTTTTTTTAATGTTTAATCTGAGGTGGGGGGGGGGGGACGTTAAACATAATGTGGCCCCAGATTTCGGTGGCAAATGAAGCCGGATGTCTGGCATCCAGCAGTGCATATTATCTGTGGAAATTTTCTCATCAGGGCTGAAAATAGTACCCCGCAGATTATACGCAAGAAAATACAGTAATATACATACATTTATTTGTTCAGGATTTGTGTGTCGCATGATAAAAATGAACCAATCAACCATCCAATCTATTTTTAAAATTGGTGTGCTACTAATTGTCATTTTCAAATTTTGGCAGGTATGTACAACAGTGTTAGTAGCAATAATACAAAAACATAAGAACAAATATAATATAATATGGCTCTATTATAGCAACTTTTAATCAAGAAACATAAAAACTTTTTTTTTTTTTTTTTTTTTTTTCAACTAGTTTATGCAGAATAAAGTCTGGTAAATGTTTTTGCTGTTCATACAAAGTTCAACTACCATTAAGAAAATGTCCTTAAACAGTAATTTTATGCAACTTTGTTGTTGAAATGTCCTGAAACAAAAATAAAGTCTATATTTTTGTTGAAAGTGTTGTGTTTTCTTGTGCACTTAATCCAAAAACTATATAGAAGATATTATGAACTATAACAACAAATATAGCACTGCAGCGAATCTTTTCAAAAAGACATACGAAAACTGCAATTTTCCGGAAAGTCCATACAATTAAAAAAAAAGGGACACTGCAAATCATTTTCAGTAGTTCTAGGCAACTGTGTATTTTCCTTGTTTACTAATACAAAGAGCTTTTAATAAAATACAAAATAAATTTTCAAACACTTATATCATAACATATTTATAAAGAATTACAGAAAAGTACTTACTAAAGATACAACCATTAATAATATTAATACTACCAAAAAATTTTTACAAAATATTTACACACAAAAACAAATTAATTACTCTCTATTAGTAATTATTTGTTTTTAAAATACTACACATTGATATAAAATTGGAGTTTGGCAAGCCAAAAAATATGGTGGGTACACTAATCCTTGAAACTCTGAGAAGGCCAAGCCTTTCCATTGATTTGTTTTTTAAAATTTTGTCTGCTCCTTTCGATGAGTGCATAAGCCGAATATTCGAGATGATGAATGGTATTTCCTTCTTACTGTCAGATAAATTTCATTAGATGGCCAAGAGTGCATTTTCGTTTCGGGCCCCAGGAGACGAACCACCCATTATGAGTACTCTCCGCTAACAGCTTGAAGATCGCTGTTGACTTTTTTATGTGACAAACTTTTACTGTGTGTCTAGTGGCGTCATCAGAAAAAATTTCAGGGGAGGGGGCGGTGGCACAACCTGAAAAAATATTTTTTTTTTAGTAAAATTCTGATAGCATAGTTTTAAATTTTAAGAAAAAATGTTTATTAGAATTTTCCAGGGGAGGGCAAGTCCCCCATCCTTTGCCCCATTCTGCCGACGCCCATGTCTGTGTCGCATAATATCCATAATGGAGAAAAGCTTACACTCATTAATGAGTCCAGAGATTCTAGGCAGTCGTTTATTGGCACTTCTTGTACATCTTACAGGTTAATGTCCAGGATTTAGGTCTGAGCAGGTAGAACGGATTTCGTCGTAGCCAAGGACAAAGGCTGCCGCGATTACATCGTGACGGCGTAAATTATCACTGCTCGGGGCTGTACTTTGACGTAACGCACTTTAGCAGGAGAGCATATGAAGAAAATGCTCGCATGCTCTCTCTTAAATATTACCCCATTTTTTTACGAATATTCACTTCTCCTCTCCTTAATTATTGGCTATTAACTTAATGATTGACAGTCCAGCCCAGGCTCAGATCCTCAGGATTAATTAATATGCATTACTTAACCACAAGAAAAGGAGAATTGCACTTACTCAGCACTTTTTTGTTCTGAAATCTGTCCAATTCTCTGACTCTTGCATTATGAACGTGCATTGTAATAAAACTTATTTTACAGGGGAAGCTTTAGAATTAATTTGAAGTTAATAATTTTTAATGGGATTTTCTCCAAGTTTTCAGTCGATATAATTTAAAATAATTAAATATAATTTAAAATTTTACCTCTTTTTATCCTTTCATATATATATATATGTACAGAGTGATTCAAAATAGATATTACAGCGATTATCTCATAAACTAAGAAAGACAGAAACATTCTTCCAATTACAAAATATATGCAAATTAAGAGTAGATTTCAAATATGGCATTTTTTTTGTACAAGGGATTGTATACATATTAAAATACAAAATTTAATTTTTATACGGCCCCTCCTATCATATGACTTATATTTAGAAAAATCATCTCTCTAAGTCAAAATCTCACTGAGTTATTGCAATTAGAAAATGATGACTTATACCACTTTATTTTCAATTTTGGCATCTATTTTTCGATGTCAAAGGGATCACTTTAGGGGGTTATCTCTGAGATGAGAAAAATTAAAAAAAGATCCTTCATTTTAAAATAGCAACTAAAATCATTTAAACACATGAAATCAACAGTTTTAAGAACTTAATGCAAATTTGTATTATTAAAAAATTTTATAGTTAAATTTCTTAGGGGGTCACCTGTAAATTAAAACACGTTAAGAGAGAATGAAAATTAAATGACTAGCAAAACCATGTGAAATTTTTGCACTTTTCTTTTTATCACTTTCCATCATGGTTGAAAAATTGTAAAGACTTTGCTCTTCAACAATTCCAACAAGGTTGAAAAGTGTTAATGGCTTTGCTTCGGTTTATCTGTCTGTCCATGCTCTAACTCCCGTGAATATTCATAGACTTTTCTGAAACTGATATATGTTATTTGAGTTCACTATCGGATGTTCCTTATTGAAAATGGAGTGAATAAATCTGCTAGCTTGTGTAAAGGGATACCCGAAAGTATTCCGAAGCATTGTGTTCTATGAGAGGTATTTTTTTAAACCATATTTTAATACCTTTAATTTACGCATATATTAATAAAATTGAAATATGTTATTCAATTATTCATCAAAAAAGGAGTAAATTACATTTTAAATAATCAAAATACCTTATAAACATTCCTTTATTGTGAACATATATATTTCAAACCATGTATGGTTCATCCTCAGTGCTCGGATGACTAGTAGTTGCCTGCTTCTGTTTTTCTTCTTCACTGTTTTTGCTCCGCTGAACTTCTTCACTTCGCTGCAGATTTTCAATCAGATGTTGACAATCTGGTGGGATGGTGCTGTGCTCTCTATCATTGACGGCATCGTTAGTTGTTAGGATTTCAAGGGCTTCGCGTTTTAAGGCAAACTGATGGGAATTATAATGGGCTATTTTTTGAAATTCGAGGGTGTTAGGATTAATAGGGTTATTGTTGTTAATTCTAGAGAAAGCGGTAGAGAGTTTATTGTACTTCAAATCGGCGAGATGCTCGGATTTACGATCTTTTAAATGGTACTTAGTCATGCTGATATAACAGGCAGGTTTATTATTATTGAATTTGAAATTGATTTTACAGTAGAGTCTCGATTATCCGAGTTAATGTGGACCGAGCTCACCTCGGATAAGGGAAAAACTCGGTTAAACCGGAATTACATAAATGGATTTCTAAATAAATGACTGAAATATTAATTTATACAGAATTTGTTAATTAAATGGTATACTTACAATTTTTATTGATATCCACTGGTAATACTTGTAGTAGAATAAAAACAGGGAATGCAATTGTTCATTTGAAATAGTCCTTAATAATTTTTTGTTTGTGAATTGATAACCGTTTCTTGGCTGCAATATTACGCCATTTAGTTAGATTCATTAGGATTTCAGGTGTAGCCTCTTCTTGCTACTCAATGTATTCAATAGTTTTTTCAATTGATTTTAGACCTTCAGAATGCGTAATTTTTTTCTGTTTAACACAGTTTTCATCATCACTGCTCTCTTGCTCTCGATTTTCAACCATATCTGCAATCATGTCATCTGTTATTTCTTGCTGCTCATCTGCATTCATCCACTCATCAATATCTTTCTCAGTAAGAGATTCAGAAACAGGAAGTGTTTTTGCCAAGCTCAATAATGATTCGTCATGAGATGCTTCATTTTCATCATTTGGCTGCACTTCTGATGATAAAATTTTCCGCCACGATTTCTGTAGAGTCGTTGATTGAATTTCTTCCCATGCTTCGGCTATCCAATACACGGCATCCTTCAGTGTAATCTCTTTAAGACATTCTGTTACTCCTTTTTCTTCAAGATCTTCAATCAACTTTCCTAACAACTTTTTTCTGTAATTTCTCTTCAAGTTCTCAAGAACACCTTGATCTAATGGCTGTACGAGTGAAGTCACATTTGGGGGCAAAAAATAAGCTTTGATATCTCCACTTGACAGTTGCTCTTCATCCGGGTGGCATGCGGCATTATCTAAAAGTAAGAGTGCTTTTCTTTCCAAATTTCTATCTTTTAAAAATATTTCCACTTTAGGGACAAATTCCTCAGAAAACCATTTTTTAAAAAGTTCGCCACTCATCCAAGCATTTTTTTGATTTCTGTAATATACAGGAAGACTCGAAATGTTTATATTTTTAAATGCTCTTGGTTTCTTAGACTTTCCGATGATCATGGGTTGAAATTTAAAAGTACCCGATGCATTACAACAATTTAAAATGGTTATTCTCTCCTTTTTTTTCTTATATCCAGGAGCTGATGATTCTTTTCTGGCAGCTAAGGTTTTTGATGGCAACATTCGAAAATTTAATCCTGTCTCATCGGCATTGAACAGTTGATCCCTACTTATATTATTTTCCTTAATAAATTTATGGAAATCTTCTTTGAATTTAACAACTGTGTTAGGGAAGAAAAATTAGGTGTTGATTTTTTGAATTTTGAATAGTAAAAATAAATAAAGTATATAAATAAAATGATCGTTAATAATAATAATTAATGGTTGGCCGAACGTATAGTGGTTAGATTAAAATTAAAATTGCGTTAACAGGTGCCGTGGCTCATCAAAATCTTTTTTTAAATTACCGGAACTTTAAAATTGAATAAATTCAAAATAAAATTTAATGGAAAAAAAAAACAAATAGGAAACTAAAATTGATTATAAACTTACCCCGTTTGCAGTACAAATGAATACCTGTAAGGGAAGATTAATTAAATCCATTATGGCACTTGGTTACACACTAAGAATCACACATATGTATAACCTAATATTCTTTATTGAAGACAAGACATATTAATTCCGCTTGTACCGGTACACGGATACATAATTAAATTTACCACACTGTAATTACGCAAATTAGATATGATGATGTAGATCACTGATAGAGCACAGCAGATTATCGTTCATAGCATTCAGATTATTCTAGACATTGCCTGTCTATTTATCATTCATAGATACCATTAATCACTTGTTAAATCCAGGCGGAGTGCTATGTAAAATTTCTATTATCATGATCGTTCCAAATACCGTATGGAGCATCATGTTTGAGCAAATCAAATCACATTTTCACCCATACGGCGTGTACACTCTTTTTCTCCTGTAACTATTGAAATACTTGACGATATCACAAAATTAATGACACATTGCTGTTACTCCAGAATTCAAACATATTAAGTAGATAGCACCTTCAGATGAGCGATTAATGAAGAGTCGTCTTTGCCTGCTGCATGGTGTAGGTAGTGCCGAATTCATATTATAACGTATCATGGCTGTTCGCTAAGCCTTTTTAGGCCACACCGTAATACTGTTCCTTTGCACTAAAATAGAGGTCCATCGGTCAGCATATGAAATAAGGACCCTCTTTAAATATTAATATTTCACTCTATTACGTTCATTTATGAGTGATTCATGATGTTATAGATACTGGAAGGCACTTTTAAAGACTGATGCTCGGCCAACGGCCGAAGCCACCGGCGAGCGCCGTAAAATCATTGTACTCCTCCAGCTAGCATCCAAGAGAGTCAGTCCGGGGAAGAGAAAACATTATCCAATTTCCCGCTCGCCCCGAGTAGCCAATCAGCTCGCACGAAAGGGACGCTGACTCACGTCAGAAGACGCCCGCGATGCTCTCCTAGGTTCTAGAACATTCCTCCCCTTCTGAAAGCGCGGGAAAATCGAGACTTTAAGCAAACATGGCTGATCACTGGATTTGAGAATACAGTTAAATAAAAAAAAGGTATTTTCGGACTTACGATTTTTTGAAGGGAAAATGCTTAAAATTTGGGCTATCATTATGAGCAATGGCTCAATTTAAAGGAAATTAAATAAGCTATCTAATTAAAATAAAGTTCCAAGGAAATAAAATCTAGAAAAGTATTTAAAATTGAAAAATCGGAAATTTAGAAAAATATTTGAAAATGCCAAAACGGAATGAAATTAATTATGAAAAAACGGACTTTTAAACATTTTAAATAGAGAAAAAATAATTAAGTAAAAGAAACTGAAATATTTTCCGGAGGATTTGGTAAAAAATAATAAATTTCAAAAGTGTTAAAATTTTCAATTTTTACATTCCTCCCGCTAACAACAAAAAAAAAAGAGCAAAAAAAAAGAATTTGGCGACGGGAAATTGGATGAGGACCATAACATAACATGTAAAACACAATAGATACTATAAAACCTGATTATATATATATATAGACATAAACAACACTAAGCACAAAAATGCATGAGGGTAAGTTAAAAAAAAATTCATATGCATGCTACCTTTTAAAACACACAAAATAGTACAATGGAGATTTGCTCATTTGACGAATTCGAAAGAGATTTTTTTTTTTTTTTTTGAATACCAAAACATCTCAGCAATTATGTTCTTAACAGGATTTCTAAAGTTAAATTTATGCACCTCTCAACAAATAATTAAAGGTCAAAAAAAAAATATTGGACTCAATTAAAGATATCCTAAGGCAACTACCATGAAGCAGTTACAACACGATTTAAATTGCAGATGACAGCGGGTAAATATATTCCCATTAAAAGCTGCTAGTGATCCCCACAAAATAAACGTCTTTACCATGAGTGAGTTGCAATATCTACAATTGAGAAGATTAGGAGTTGTGACAATTTTATATTAAATCAGTGTAAAATAATGTGAGTATGGAAGACAGCCCATAGACACTCAAAGAGGCTTGGCTATAATAGGTCCCCAAAAATACTCGAGAAAATCACCTACATTTTTAAAAATATGTCACATGCAAAGGGAATTGGTAAATAAAAACTTTTTGTAAATTTAATTTGTGTTGTCTTTGAATACACACTCCTGCACCACCACAAGGATTTAAAGCAGGCAGGTGCAATTGATTTATCATTTTTCATCTTTTTATAAATAAACTTCAAAAATTTGAAAAAGGTGCATGTTTTTTTTTTTTTTTTTTTTTTTTTTTTTTTAACAGGTAAGTAAATGTGTTATTTAGGTTAACAAATATTGTATAAATTTGAAGATCTGCAAAGATTCAAGATTTACAGTGTTAATGCAAAGGTGGAATATCTCGGACCAGCCTGACAGATACTATTGACAGAACTAGGCGGCCTATAACCCAGCCTACCATCCACATGTACCAACATTGAAATCAAAGAATAATTTTAAGGTAAGTGAATTTGGTTATTTACGTATTTACTTATTGCAGCAGTTTCAACAATTGTTGACAAGTAAAAAAAAATTTTTTTTTTTTTTTTTTGCTGAGAAGTCCTAGCCATGATTGAATTTTAAATTTTGCCTATGATGACGTGAATTGTAATAGGGATGAAGAGTGGATCATAAATCAATAAATGAACATTTTAGAGTAAATTTTATACTAATTGAAATTAGTTGGCAGGAAAACAGGCAATTATGCTAATCATGATTTTTTGCTATCATTATTCTCTATTCATTTTAAATTGAAGAAAATGGAAATATTTTATTCCATATAAATATAAGCAATGCATCATGAGACTGCTGATAACACTAAAATTAGGCTCAGCTTATATTGGTCTCTGCATATACTACAAATGATTTGATAAATATTTTTTCATATATAAAAATTTTGAATAGAGCATGCATGCGCGCAAAAGCCAGTAAGGGTTGCCAAAGTTTACAACCACATGTACATTTAAAATAACTACTAATGCAATGCTCTATCATCAATAATTTTTTTTTTTTTTTTTTTTTTTTTTTTTTAGAAAATACCTTTTACTGTGCACAGTTTCATAACATTTCATAAACTTTTTATTTTCAAATTGAATAATGATGTTTTATATTAATTGCCTACCAATGTTTCCTGTAAAAATATCATGCCTGAGAAAATATATGAAAAGGTATGTATGCTTTTTTTTTTTTTTTTGAGTGAAAGTGATTGTCATATAAAATTAGGGAGGCCCAAGTAGCTGCCATCCCCCAAAAGGATACTCAAACACCTTTCCCCATAAATATTACATTATAAAGATTTTTTTTTTTTTTTAGGTAAAATAATTGTTATATACAATTAGGGAGGTCCAATGACGATCTGAAAAACCTTGCCGTGGCCTTTGGCTTGGCTTTTCATTGATGCAAAGTAATACCATCCCCCAAAAGGATATTCAAACACTCCTGCCCAGAAACATTACATTATAAAGAAAATTTTTTTTTTTTTTTTTTTTTTTTTAGTAATATATATTCAACTGAATGTTTAAGGAATACTGAAATCATCCCTTTAAAAGAAAGTATATTCTAAATTTTTTCTATAAATTTTATCTTCTTATTTTTTCCATTGAAGTAAATTCCCTACTCTATCTAGGACTAGTTGTAAAAATAAATCGTATTTCATAATTAAGGCATGTCATAAACAATAAAATAACTAAAATGATCCCTTACTACTTTTTATCTAAGCCAATTTTTTGGTTTCAATTCAAATATCCCTTTTCTTAAAAAAAAAAACATTAAAAGTTTTTTTTTTTTTTTTTTTTTGAAACAAATCTCTTAATTTTAAACTGGCCTTCATTTGCAATAACAAAATATAAATAATATACATCTTAATAGTAAAGAATTTTAAAATATCTCTTTCAATTTTAAGCAAAACCGTGAATCATATGAAAAAATACAAGATTGCAATACAAAAGAAAATAAATGTTTGTATCAGTGGCAAATTTGATTTTTTATTATTTATTTATTTATTTATTTTTTTTATTATTATTATTATGGTTTTTAAAAGCAAATCCCCATAACAACATAACAAATAGAATATCAAATTTGATACTAATGTCCACTAGTGAAAATTCCACTATAACTCATATATAATAGAGAAGATTGCAAATATTATATGAAAATAATAAATTCTTCTATCCATGGCAAATCTCAATTTTTTTTTTTTTTTTTTTTTTAAATAGTTATAGTTCTATATTTGAGCCACAAAATTTTAAAAAACTTATTTTGTGTGTATTTCATTGATTAAATTTTTGAGAATACACAAAAACTGAAATTTGCCCACATAAAATAAAGATAAGAATACACAACACAAGTAATTAAAATAAAGAATACTAATTATTGTACCAGATTATTAAATAACAGAATAGCAAAGCAGCATGCATAGGAACTAAAAACATGAAAATAAAAAAAAATTCGCGTTTTTTTTTTTTTTTTTTTTTTTTTTTTTAATCGCGATCGTTCAAATTAATTAATTTTGAAAAAATAAATTAATGAGCACATAACCCTAGGTTTTCAACCTAAATAGAGTTTGTTTGTTTTTGACGGCACCATAAATGTTAGGGAAGAAAAATTAGGTGTTGATTTTTTGAATTTTGAATAGTAAAAATAAATAAAGTATATAAATAAAATGATCGTTAATAATAATAATTAATGGTTGGCCGAACGTATAGTGGTTAGATTAAAATTAAAATTGCGTTAACAGGTGCCGCGGCTCATCAAAATCTTTTTTTAAATTACCGGAACTTTAAAATTGAATAAATTCAAAATAAAATTTAATGGAAAAAAAAAACAAATAGGAAACTAAAATTGATTATAAACTTACCCCGTTTGCAGTACAAATGAATACCTGTAAGGGAAGATTAATTAAATCCATTATGGCACTTGGTTACATACTAAGAATCACACATATGTATAACCTAATATTCTTTATTGAAGACAAGACATATTAATTCCGCTTGTACCGGTACACGGATACATAATTAAATTTACCACACTGTAATTATGCAAATTAGATATGATGATGTAGATCACTGATAGAGCACAGCAGATTATCGTTCATAGCATTCAGATTATTCTAGACATTGCCTGTCTATTTATCATTCATAGATACCATTAATCACTTGTTAAATCCAGGCGGAGTGCTATGTAAAATTTCTATTATCATGATCGTTCCAAATACCGTATGGAGCATCATGTTTGAGCAAATCAAATCACATTTTCACCCATACGGCGTGTACACTCCTTTTCTCCTGTAACTATTGAAATACTTGACGATATCACAAAATTAATGACACATTGCTGTTACTCCAGAATTCAAACATATTAAGTAGATAGCACCTTCAGATGAGCGATTAATGAAGAGTCGTCTTTGCCTGCTGCATGGTGTAGGTAGTGCCGAATTCATATTATAACGTATCATGGCTGTTCGCTAAGCCTTTTTAGGCCACACCGTAATACTGTTCCTTTGCACTAAAATAGAGGTCCATCGGTCAGCATATGAAATAAGGACCCTCTTTAAATATTAATATTTCACTCTATTACGTTCATTTATGAGTGATTCATGATGTTATAGATACTGGAAGGCACTTTTAAAGACTGATGCTCGGCCAACGGCCGAAGCCACCAGCGAGCGCCGTAAAATCGTTGTACTCCTCCAGCTAGCATCCAAGAGAGTCAGTCCGGGGAAAAGAAAACATTATCCAATTTCCCGCTCGCCCCGAGTAGCCAATCAGCTCGCACGAAAGGGACGCTGACTCACGTCAGAAGACGCCCGCGATGCTCTCCTAGGTTCTAGAACATTCCTCCCCTTCTGAAAGCGCGGGAAAATCGAGACTTTAAGCAAACATGGCTGATCACTGGATTTGAGAATACAGTTAAATAAAAAAAAGGTATTTTCGGACTTACGATTTTTTGAAGGGAAAATGCTTAAAATTTGGGCTATCATTATGAGCAATGGCTCAATTTAAAGGAAATTAAATAAGCTATCTAATTAAAATAAAGTTCCAAGGAAATAAAATCTAGAAAAGTATTTAAAATTGAAAAATCGGAAATTTAGAAAAATATTTGAAAATGCCAAAACGGAATGAAATTAATTATGAAAAAACGGACTTTTAAACATTTTAAATAGAGAAAAAATAATTAAATAAAAGAAACTGAAATATTTTCTGGAGGATTTGGTAAAAAATAATAAATTTCAAAAGTGTTAAAATTTTCAATTTTAACATTCCTCCCGCTAGCAACAAAAAAAAAAGAGCAAAAAAAAAGAATTTGGCGACGGGAAATTGGATGAGGACCATAACATAACATGTAAAACACAATAGATACTATAAAACCTGATTATATATATATATAGACATAAACAACACTAAGCACAAAAATGCATGAGGGTAAGTTAAAAAAAAATTCATATGCATGCTACCTTTTAAAACACACAAAATAGTACAATGGAGATTTGCTCATTTGACGAATTCGAAAGAGATTTTTTTTTTTTTTTTTTTTTGAATACCAAAACATCTCAGCAATTATGTTCTTAACAGGATTTCTAAAGTTAAATTTATGCACCTCACAACAAATAATTAAAGGTCAAAAAAAAAATATTGGACTCAATTAAAGATATCCTAAGGCAACTACCATGAAGCAGTTACAACACGATTTAAATTGCAGATGACAGCGGGTAAATATATTCCCATTAAAAGCTGCTAGTGATCCCCACAAAATAAACGTCTTTACCATGAGTGAGTTGCAATATCTACAATTGAGAAGATTAGGAGTTGTGACAATTTTATATTAAATCAGTGTAAAATAATGTGAGTATGGAAGACAGCCCATAGACACTCAAAGAGGCTTGGCTATAATAGGTCCCCAAAAATACTCGAGAAAATCACCTACATTTTTAAAAATATGTCACATGCAAAGGGAATTGGTAAATAAAAACTTTTTGTAAATTTAATTTGTGTTGTCTTTGAATACACACTCCTGCACCACCACAAGGATTTAAAGCAGGCAGGTGCAATTGATTTATCATTTTTCATCTTTTTATAAATAAACTTCAAAAATTTGAAAAAGGTGCATGTTTTTTTTTTTTTTTTTTTTTTTTTTTTTTTTTTTAACAGGTAAGTAAATGTGTTATTTAGGTTAACAAATATTGTATAAATTTGAAGATCTGCAAAGATTCAAGATTTACAGTGTTAATGCAAAGGTGGAATATCTCGGACCAGCCTGACAGATACTATTGACAGAACTAGGCGGCCTATAACCCAGCCTACCATCCACATGTACCAACATTGAAATCAAAGAATAATTTTAAGGTAAGTGAATTTGGTTATTTACGTATTTACTTATTGCAGCAGTTTCAACAATTGTTGACAAGTAAAAAAAAATTTTTTTTTTTTTTTTTTGCTGAGAAGTCCTAGCCATGATTGAATTTTAAATTTTGCCTATGATGACGTGAATTGTAATAGGGATGAAGAGTGGATCATAAATCAATAAATGAACATTTTAGAGTAAATTTTATACTAATTGAAATTAGTTGGCAGGAAAACAGGCAATTATGCTAATCATGATTTTTTGCTATCATTATTCTCTATTCATTTTAAATTGAAGAAAATGGAAATATTTTATTCCACATAAATATAAGCAATGCATCATGAGACTGCTGATAACACTAAAATTAGGCTCAGCTTATATTGGTCTCTGCATATACTACAAATGATTTGATAAATATTTTTTCATATATAAAAATTTTGAATAGAGCAAGCATGCGCGCAAAAGCCAGTAAGGGTTGCCAAAGTTTACAACCACATGTACATTTAAAATAACTACTACTAATGCAATGCTCTATCATCAATAATTTTTTTTTTTTTTTTTTTTTTTTTTAGAAAATACCTTTTACTGTGCACAGTTTCATAACATTTCATAAACTTTTTATTTTCAAATTGAATAATGATGTTTTATATTAATTGCCTACCAATGTTTCCTGTAAAAATATCATGCCTGAGAAAATATATGAAAAGGTATGTATGCTTTTTTTTTTTTTTTTGAGTGAAAGTGATTGTCATATAAAATTAGGGAGGCCCAAGTAGCTGCCATCCCCCAAAAGGATACTCAAACACCTTTCCCCATAAATATTACATTATAAAGATTTTTTTTTTTTTTTTTTTTTTTTTTTAGGTAAAATAATTGTTATATACAATTAGGGAGGTCCAATGACGATCTGAAAAACCTTGCCGTGGCCTTTGGCTTGGCTTTTCATTGATGCAAAGTAATACCATCCCCCAAAAGGATATTCAAACACTCCTGCCCAGAAACATTACATTATAAAGAAATTTTTTTTTTTTTTTTTTTTTTTTTTTTTTAGTAATATATATTCAACTGAATGTTTAAGGAATACTGAAATCATCCCTTTAAAAGAAAGTATATTCTAAATTTTTTCTATAAATTTTATCTTCTTATTTTTTCCATTGAAGTAAATTCCCTACTCTATCTAGGACTAGTTGTAAAAATAAATCGTATTTCATAATTAAGGCATGTCATAAACAATAAAATAACTAATCATCCCCTACTACTTTTTTTTTTTTTTTAAGGCATGTCATAAACAATAAAATAACTAAAATGATCCCTTACTACTTTTTATCTAAGCCAATTTTTTGGTTTCAATTCAAATATCCCTTTTCTTAAAAAAAAAACATTAAAAGTTTTTTTTTTTTTTTTGAAACAATTCTCTTAATTTTAAACTGGCCTTCATTTGCAATAACAAAATATAAATAATATACATCTTAATAGTAAAGAATTTTGAAATATCTCTTTCAATTTTAAGCAAAACCGTGAATCATATGAAAAAATACAAGATTGCAATACAAAAGAAAATAAATGTTTGTATCAGTGGCAAATTTGATTTTTTATTATTTATTTATTTATTTATTTTTTTTTTTTATTATTATGGTTTTTAAAAGCAAATCCCCATAACAACATAACAAATAGAATATCAAATTTGATACTAATGTCCACTAGTGAAAATTCCACTATAACTCATATATAATAGAGAAGATTGCAAATATTATATGAAAATAATAAATTCTTCTATCCATGGCAAATCTCAATTTTTTTTTTTAAATAGTTATAGTTCTATATTTGAGCCACAAAATTTTAAAAAACTTATTTTGTGTGTATTTCATTGATTAAATTTTTGAGAATACACAAAAACTGAAATTTGCCCACATAAAATAAAGATAAGAATACACAACACAAGTAATTAAAATAAAGAATACTAATTATTGTACCAGATTATTAAATAACAGAATAGCAAAGCAGCATGCATAGGAACTAAAAACATGAAAATAAAAAAAAATTCGTGTTTTTTTTTTTTTTTTTTTTTTAATCGCGATCGTTCAAATTAATTAATTTTGAAAAAAGAAATTAATGAGCACATAACCCTAGGTTTTCAACCTAAATAGAGTTTGTTTGTTTTTGACGGCACCATAAATATTAGGGAAGAAAAATTAGGTGTTGATTTTTTGAATTTTGAATAGTAAAAATAAATAAAGTATATAAATAAAATGATCGTTAATAATAATAATTAATGGTTGGCCGAACGTATAGTGGTTAGATTAAAATTAAAATTGCGTTAACAGGTGCCGCGGCTCATCAAAATCTTTTTTTAAATTACCGGAACTTTAAAATTGAATAAATTCAAAATAAAATTTAATGGAAAAAAAAAACAAATAGGAAACTAAAATTGATTATAAACTTACCCCGTTTGCAGTACAAATGAATACCTGTAAGGGAAGATTAATTAAATCCATTATGGCACTTGGTTACACACTAAGAATCACACATATGTATAACCTAATATTCTTTATTGAAGACAAGACATATTAATTCCGCTTGTACCGGTACACGGATACATAATTAAATTTACCACACTGTAATTACGCAAATTAGATATGATGATGTAGATCACTGATAGAGCACAGCAGATTATCGTTCATAGCATTCAGATTATTCTAGACATTGCCTGTCTATTTATCATTCATAGATACCATTAATCACTTGTTAAATCCAGGTGGAGTGCTATGTAAAATTTCTATTATCATGATCGTTCCAAATACCGTATGGAGCATCATGTTTGAGCAAATCAAATCACATTTTCACCCATACGGCGTGTACATTCCTTTTCTCCTGTAACTATTGAAATACTTGACGATATCACAAAATTAATGACACATTGCTGTTACTCCAGAATTCAAACATATTAAGTAGATAGCACCTTCAGATGAGCGATTAATGAAGAGTCGTCTTTGCCTGCTGCATGGTGTAGGTAGTGCCGAATTCATATTATAACGTATCATGGCTGTTCGCTAAGCCTTTTTAGGCCACACCGTAATACTGTTCCTTTGCACTAAAATAGAGGTCCATCGGTCAGCATATGAAATAAGGACCCTCTTTAAATATTAATATTTCACTCTATTACGTTCATTTATGAGTGATTCATGATGTTATAGATACTGGAAGGCACTTTTAAAGACTGATGCTCGGCCAACGGCCGAAGCCACCGGCGAGCGCCGTAAAATCATTGTACTCCTCCAGCTAGCATCCAAGAGAGTCAGTCCGGGGAAGAGAAAACATTATCCAATTTCCCGCTCGCCCTGAGTAGCCAATCAGCTCGCACGAAAGGGACGCTGACTCACGTCAGAAGACGCCCGCGATGCTCTCCTAGGTTCTAGAACATTCCTCCCCTTCTGAAAGCGCGGGAAAATCGAGACTTTAAGCAAACATGGCTGATCACTGGATTTGAGAATACAGTTAAATAAAAAAAAAGGTATTTTCGGACTTACGATTTTTTGAAGGGAAAATGCTTAAAATTTGGGCTATCATTATGAGCAATGGCTCAATTTAAAGGAAATTAAATAAGCTATCTAATTAAAATAAAGTTCCAAGGAAATAAAATCTAGAAAAGTATTTAAAATTGAAAAATCGGAAATTTAGAAAAATATTTGAAAATGCCAAAACGGAATGAAATTAATTATGAAAAAACGGACTTTTAAACATTTTAAATAGAGAAAAAATAATTAAGTAAAAGAAACTGAAATATTTTCCGGAGTATTTGGTAAAAAATAATAAATTTCAAAAGTGTTAAAATTTTCAATTTTTACATTCCTCCCGCTAACAACAAAAAAAAAAGAGCAAAAAAAAAGAATTTGGCGACGGGAAATTGGATGAGGACCATAACATAACATGTAAAACACAATAGATACTATAAAACCTGATTATATATATATATAGACATAAACAACACTAAGCACAAAAATGCATGAGGGTAAGTTAAAAAAAAATTCATATGCATGCTACCTTTTAAAACACACAAAATAGTACAATGGAGATTTGCTCATTTGACGAATTCGAAAGAGATTTTTTTTTTTTTTTTTTTGAATACCAAAACATCTCAGCAATTATGTTCTTAACAGGATTTCTAAAGTTAAATTTATGCACCTCTCAACAAATAATTAAAGGTCAAAAAAAAAATATTGGACTCAATTAAAGATATCCTAAGGCAACTACCATGAAGCAGTTACAACACGATTTAAATTGCAGATGACAGCGGGTAAATATATTCCCATTAAAAGCTGCTAGTGATCCCCACAAAATAAACGTCTTTACCATGAGTGAGTTGCAATATCTACAATTGAGAAGATTAGGAGTTGTGACAATTTTATATTAAATCAGTGTAAAATAATGTGAGTATGGAAGACAGCCCATAGACACTCAAAGAGGCTTGGCTATAATAGGTCCCCAAAAATACTCGAGAAAATCACCTACATTTTTAAAAATATGTCACATGCAAAGGGAATTGGTAAATAAAAACTTTTTGTAAATTTAATTTGTGTTGTCTTTGAATACACACTCCTGCACCACCACAAGGATTTAAAGCAGGCAGGTGCAATTGATTTATCATTTTTCATCTTTTTATAAATAAACTTCAAAAATTTGAAAAAGGTGCATGTTTTTTTTTTTTTTTTTTTTTTTTTAACAGGTAAGTAAATGTGTTATTTAGGTTAACAAATATTGTATAAATTTGAAGATCTGCAAAGATTCAAGATTTACAGTGTTAATGCAAAGGTGGAATATCTCGGACCAGCCTGACAGATACTATTGACAGAACTAGGCGGCCTATAACCCAGCCTACCATCCACATGTACCAACATTGAAATCAAAGAATAATTTTAAGGTAAGTGAATTTGGTTATTTACGTATTTACTTATTGCAGCAGTTTCAACAATTGTTGACAAGTAAAAAAAAATTTTTTTTTTTTTTTTTTTGCTGAGAAGTCCTAGCCATGATTGAATTTTAAATTTTGCCTATGATGACGTGAATTGTAATAGGGATGAAGAGTGGATCATAAATCAATAAATGAACATTTTAGAGTAAATTTTATACTAATTGAAATTAGTTGGCAGGAAAACAGGCAATTATGCTAATCATGATTTTTTGCTATCATTATTCTCTATTCATTTTAAATTGAAGAAAATGGAAATATTTTATTCCATATAAATATAAGCAATGCATCATGAGACTGCTGATAACACTAAAATTAGGCTCAGCTTATATTGGTCTCTGCATATACTACAAATGATTTGATAAATATTTTTTCATATATAAAAATTTTGAATAGAGCATGCATGCGCGCAAAAGCCAGTAAGGGTTGCCAAAGTTTACAACCACATGTACATTTAAAATAACTACTAATGCAATGCTCTATCATCAATAATTTTTTTTTTTTTTTTTTTTTTAGAAAATACCTTTTACTGTGCACAGTTTCATAACATTTCATAAACTTTTTATTTTCAAATTGAATAATGATGTTTTATATTAATTGCCTACCAATGTTTCCTGTAAAAATATCATGCCTGAGAAAATATATGAAAAGGTATGTATGCTTTTTTTTTTTTTTTTGAGTGAAAGTGATTGTCATATAAAATTAGGGAGGCCCAAGTAGCTGCCATCCCCCAAAAGGATACTCAAACACCTTTCCCCATAAATATTACATTATAAAGATTTTTTTTTTTTTTTTTTTTTTTTTTAGGTAAAATAATTGTTATATACAATTAGGGAGGTCCAATGACGATCTGAAAAACTTTGCCGTGGCCTTTGGCTTGGCTTTTCATTGATGCAAAGTAATACCATCCCCCAAAAGGATATTCAAACACTCCTGCCCAGAAACATTACATTATAAAGAAAATTTTTTTTTTTTTTTTTTTTTTTTTTTTTTTTTTTAGTAATATATATTCAACTGAATGTTTAAGGAATACTGAAATCATCCCTTTAAAAGAAAGTATATTCTAAATTTTTTCTATAAATTTTATCTTCTTATTTTTTCCATTGAAGTAAATTCCCTACTCTATCTAGGACTAGTTGTAAAAATAAATCGTATTTCATAATTAAGGCATGTCATAAACAATAAAATAACTAATCATCCCCTACTACTTTTTTTTTTTTTTTTAAGGCATGTCATAAACAATAAAATAACTAAAATGATCCCTTACTACTTTTTATCTAAGCCAATTTTTTGGTTTCAATTCAAATATCCCTTTTCTTAAAAAAAAAAACATTAAAAGTTTTTTTTTTTTTTTTTTTTGAAACAAATCTCTTAATTTTAAACTGGCCTTCATTTGCAATAACAAAATATAAATAATATACATCTTAATAGTAAAGAATTTTAAAATATCTCTTTCAATTTTAAGCAAAACCGTGAATCATATGAAAAAATACAAGATTGCAATACAAAAGAAAATAAATGTTTGTATCAGTGGCAAATTTGATTTTTTATTATTTATTTATTTATTTATTTTTTTTTTATTATTATTATGGCTTTTAAAAGCAAATCCCCATAACAACATAACAAATAGAATATCAAATTTGATACTAATGTCCACTAGTGAAAATTCCACTATAACTCATATATAATAGAGAAGATTGCAAATATTATATGAAAATAATAAATTCTTCTATCCATGGCAAATCTCAATTTTTTTTTTTTTTTTTTTTTTTTAAATAGTTATAGTTCTATATTTGAGCCACAAAATTTTAAAAAACTTATTTTGTGTGTATTTCATTGATTAAATTTTTGAGAATACACAAAAACTGAAATTTGCCCACATAAAATAAAGATAAGAATACACAACACAAGTAATTAAAATAAAGAATACTAATTATTGTACCAGATTATTAAATAACAGAATAGCAAAGCAGCATGCATAGGAACTAAAAACATGAAAATAAAAAAAAATTCGCGTTTTTTTTTTTTTTTTTTTTTTAATCGCGATCGTTCAAATTAATTAATTTTGAAAAAATAAATTAATGAGCACATAACCCTAGGTTTTCAACCTAAATAGAGTTTGTTTGTTTTTGACGGCACCATAAATGTTAGGGAAGAAAAATTAGGAGTTGATTTTTTGAATTTTGAATAGTAAAAATAAATAAAGTATATAAATAAAATGATCGTTAATAATAATAATTAATGGTTGGCCGAACGTATAGTGGTTAGATTAAAATTAAAATTGCGTTAACAGGTGCCGCGGCTCATCAAAATCTTTTTTTAAATTACCGGAACTTTAAAATTGAATAAATTCAAAATAAAATTTAATGGAAAAAAAAAACAAATAGGAAACTAAAATTGATTATAAACTTACCCCGTTTGCAGTACAAATGAATACCTGTAAGGGAAGATTAATTAAATCCATTATGGCACTTGGTTACATACTAAGAATCACACATATGTATAACCTAATATTCTTTATTGAAGACAAGACATATTAATTCCGCTTGTACCGGTACACGGATACATAATTAAATTTACCACACTGTAATTATGCAAATTAGATATGATGATGTAGATCACTGATAGAGCACAGCAGATTATCGTTCATAGCATTCAGATTATTCTAGACATTGCCTGTCTATTTATCATTCATAGATACCATTAATCACTTGTTAAATCCAGGCGGAGTGCTATGTAAAATTTCTATTATCATGATCGTTCCAAATACCGTATGGAGCATCATGTTTGAGCAAATCAAATCACATTTTCACCCATACGGCGTGTACACTCCTTTTCTCCTGTAACTATTGAAATACTTGACGATATCACAAAATTAATGACACATTGCTGTTACTCCAGAATTCAAACATATTAAGTAGATAGCACCTTCAGATGAGCGATTAATGAAGAGTCGTCTTTGCCTGCTGCATGGTGTAGGTAGTGCCGAATTCATATTATAACGTATCATGGCTGTTCGCTAAGCCTTTTTAGGCCACACCGTAATACTGTTCCTTTGCACTAAAATAGAGGTCCATCGGTCAGCATATGAAATAAGGACCCTCTTTAAATATTAATATTTCACTCTATTACGTTCATTTATGAGTGATTCATGATGTTATAGATACTGGAAGGCACTTTTAAAGACTGATGCTCGGCCAACGGCCGAAGCCACCAGCGAGCGCCGTAAAATCGTTGTACTCCTCCAGCTAGCATCCAAGAGAGTCAGTCCGGGGAAGAGAAAACATTATCCAATTTCCCGCTCGCCCCGAGTAGCCAATCAGCTCGCACGAAAGGGACGCTGACTCACGTCAGAAGACGCCCGCGATGCTCTCCTAGGTTCTAGAACATTCCTCCCCTTCTGAAAGCGCGGGAAAATCGAGACTTTAAGCAAACATGGCTGATCACTGGATTTGAGAATACAGTTAAATAAAAAAAAGGTATTTTCGGACTTACGATTTTTTGAAGGGAAAATGCTTAAAATTTGGGCTATCATTATGAGCAATGGCTCAATTTAAAGGAAATTAAATAAGCTATCTAATTAAAATAAAGTTCCAAGGAAATAAAATCTAGAAAAGTATTTAAAATTGAAAAATCGGAAATTTAGAAAAATATTTGAAAATGCCAAAACGGAATGAAATTAATTATGAAAAAACGGACTTTTAAACATTTTAAATAGAGAAAAAATAATTAAATAAAAGAAACTGAAATATTTTCTGGAGGATTTGGTAAAAAATAATAAATTTCAAAAGTGTTAAAATTTTCAATTTTAACATTCCTCCCGCTAACAACAAAAAAAAAAAGAGCAAAAAAAAAGAATTTGGCGACGGGAAATTGGATGAGGACCATAACATAACATGTAAAACACAATAGATACTATAAAACCTGATTATATATATATATAGACATAAACAACACTAAGCACAAAAATGCATGAGGGTAAGTTAAAAAAAAATTCATATGCATGCTACCTTTTAAAACACACAAAATAGTACAATGGAGATTTGCTCATTTGACGAATTCGAAAGTGATTTTTTTTTTTTTTTTTTTGAATACCAAAACATCTCAGCAATTATGTTCTTAACAGGATTTCTAAAGTTAAATTTATGCACCTCACAACAAATAATTAAAGGTCAAAAAAAAAATATTGGACTCAATTAAAGATATCCTAAGGCAACTACCATGAAGCAGTTACAACACGATTTAAATTGCAGATGACAGCGGGTAAATATATTCCCATTAAAAGCTGCTAGTGATCCCCACAAAATAAACGTCTTTACCATGAGTGAGTTGCAATATCTACAATTGAGAAGATTAGGAGTTGTGACAATTTTATATTAAATCAGTGTAAAATAATGTGAGTATGGAAGACAGCCCATAGACACTCAAAGAGGCTTGGCTATAATAGGTCCCCAAAAATACTCGAGAAAATCACCTACATTTTTAAAAATATGTCACATGCAAAGGGAATTGGTAAATAAAAACTTTTTGTAAATTTAATTTGTGTTGTCTTTGAATACACACTCCTGCACCACCACAAGGATTTAAAGCAGGCAGGTGCAATTGATTTATCATTTTTCATCTTTTTATAAATAAACTTCAAAAATTTGAAAAAGGTGCATGTTTTTTTTTTTTTTTTTTAACAGGTAAGTAAATGTGTTATTTAGGTTAACAAATATTGTATAAATTTGAAGATCTGCAAAGATTCAAGATTTACAGTGTTAATGCAAAGGTGGAATATCTCGGACCAGCCTGACAGATACTATTGACAGAACTAGGCGGCCTATAACCCAGCCTACCATCCACATGTACCAACATTGAAATCAAAGAATAATTTTAAGGTAAGTGAATTTGGTTATTTACGTATTTACTTATTGCAGCAGTTTCAACAATTGTTGACAAGTAAAAAAAAATTTTTTTTTTTTTTTTTTTGCTGAGAAGTCCTAGCCATGATTGAATTTTAAATTTTGCCTATGATGACGTGAATTGTAATAGGGATGAAGAGTGGATCATAAATCAATAAATGAACATTTTAGAGTAAATTTTATACTAATTGAAATTAGTTGGCAGGAAAACAGGCAATTATGCTAATCATGATTTTTTGCTATCATTATTCTCTATTCATTTTAAATTGAAGAAAATGGAAATATTTTATTCCACATAAATATAAGCAATGCATCATGAGACTGCTGATAACACTAAAATTAGGCTCAGCTTATATTGGTCTCTGCATATACTACAAATGATTTGATAAATATTTTTTCATATATAAAAATTTTGAATAGAGCAAGCATGCGCGCAAAAGCCAGTAAGGGTTGCCAAAGTTTACAACCACATGTACATTTAAAATAACTACTACTAATGCAATGCTCTATCATCAATAATTTTTTTTTTTTTTTTTTTTTTTTTTTAGAAAATACCTTTTACTGTGCACAGTTTCATAACATTTCATAAACTTTTTATTTTCAAATTGAATAATGATGTTTTATATTAATTGCCTACCAATGTTTCCTGTAAAAATATCATGCCTGAGAAAATATATGAAAAGGTATGTATGCTTTTTTTTTTTTTTTTGAGTGAAAGTGATTGTCATATAAAATTAGGGAGGCCCAAGTAGCTGCCATCCCCCAAAAGGATACTCAAACACCTTTCCCCATAAATATTACATTATAAAGATTTTTTTTTTTTTTTTTTTTTTTTTAGGTAAAATAATTGTTATATACAATTAGGGAGGTCCAATGACGATCTGAAAAACCTTGCCGTGGCCTTTGGCTTGGCTTTTCATTGATGCAAAGTAATACCATCCCCCAAAAGGATATTCAAACACTCCTGCCCAGAAACATTACATTATAAAGAAATTTTTTTTTTTTTTTTTTTTTTAGTAATATATATTCAACTGAATGTTTAAGGAATACTGAAATCATCCCTTTAAAAGAAAGTATATTCTAAATTTTTTCTATAAATTTTATCTTCTTATTTTTTCCATTGAAGTAAATTCCCTACTCTATCTAGGACTAGTTGTAAAAATAAATCGTATTTCATAATTAAGGCATGTCATAAACAATAAAATAACTAATCATCCCCTACTACTTTTTTTTTTTTTTTTTTTAAGGCATGTCATAAACAATAAAATAACTAAAATGATCCCTTACTACTTTTTATCTAAGCCAATTTTTTGGTTTCAATTCAAATATCCCTTTTCTTAAAAAAAAACATTAAAAGTTTTTTTTTTTTTTTTTTGAAACAATTCTCTTAATTTTAAACTGGCCTTCATTTGCAATAACAAAATATAAATAATATACATCTTAATAGTAAAGAATTTTGAAATATCTCTTTCAATTTTAAGCAAAACCGTGAATCATATGAAAAAATACAAGATTGCAATACAAAAGAAAATAAATGTTTGTATCAGTGGCAAATTTGATTTTTTATTATTTATTTATTTATTTATTTTTTTTTTTTTATTATTATGGTTTTTAAAAGCAAATCCCCATAACAACATAACAAATAGAATATCAAATTTGATACTAATGTCCACTAGTGAAAATTCCACTATAACTCATATATAATAGAGAAGATTGCAAATATTATATGAAAATAATAAATTCTTCTATCCATGGCAAATCTCAATTTTTTTTTTTTTTTTTTTTAAATAGTTATAGTTCTATATTTGAGCCACAAAATTTTAAAAAACTTATTTTGTGTGTATTTCATTGATTAAATTTTTGAGAATACACAAAAACTGAAATTTGCCCACATAAAATAAAGATAAGAATACACAACACAAGTAATTAAAATAAAGAATACTAATTATTGTACCAGATTATTAAATAACAGAATAGCAAAGCAGCATGCATAGGAACTAAAAACATGAAAATAAAAAAAAATTCGCGTTTTTTTTTTTTTTTTTTTTTTTTTTTAATCGCGATCGTTCAAATTAATTAATTTTGAAAAAAGAAATTAATGAGCACATAACCCTAGGTTTTCAACCTAAATAGAGTTTGTTTGTTTTTGACGGCACTATAAATATTAGGGAAGAAAAATTAGGTGTTGATTTTTTGAATTTTGAATAGTAAAAATAAATAAAGTATATAAATAAAATGATCGTTAATAATAATAATTAATGGTTGGCCGAACGTATAGTGGTTAGATTAAAATTAAAATTGCGTTAACAGGTGCCGCGGCTCATTAAAATCTTTTTTTAAATTACCGGAACTTTAAAATTGAATAAATTCAAAATAAAATTTAATGGAAAAAAAAAACAAATAGGAAACTAAAATTGATTATAAACTTACCCCGTTTGCAGTACAAATGAATACCTGTAAGGGAAGATTAATTAAATCCATTATGGCACTTGGTTACACACTAAGAATCACACATATGTATAACCTAATATTCTTTATTGAAGACAAGACATATTAATTCCGCTTGTACCGGTACACGGATACATAATTAAATTTACCACACTGTAATTACGCAAATTAGATATGATGATGTAGATCACTGATAGAGCACAGCAGATTATCGTTCATAGCATTCAGATTATTCTAGACATTGCCTGTCTATTTATCATTCATAGATACCATTAATCACTTGTTAAATCCAGGCGGAGTGCTATGTAAAATTTCTATTATCATGATCGTTCCAAATACCGTATGGAGCATCATGTTTGAGCAAATCAAATCACATTTTCACCCATACGGCGTGTACACTCCTTTTCTCCTGTAACTATTGAAATACTTGACGATATCACAAAATTAATGACACATTGCTGTTACTCCAGAATTCAAACATATTAAGTAGATAGCACCTTCAGATGAGCGATTAATGAAGAGTCGTCTTTGCCTGCTGCATGGTGTAGGTAGTGCCGAATTCATATTATAACGTATCATGGCTGTTCGCTAAGCCTTTTTAGGCCACACCGTAATACTGTTCCTTTGCACTAAAATAGAGGTCCATCGGTCAGCATATGAAATAAGGACCCTCTTTAAATATTAATATTTCACTCTATTACGTTCATTTATGAGTGATTCATTATTTTATAGATACTGGAAGGCACTTTTAAAGACTGATGCTCGGCCAACGGCCGAAGCCACCGGCGAGCGCCGTAAAATCGTTGTACTCCTCCAGCTAGCATCCAAGAGAGTCAGTCCGGGGAAGAGAAAACATTATCCAATTTCCCGCTCGCCCCGAGTAGCCAATCAGCTCGCACGAAAGGGACGCTGACTCACGTCAGAAGACGCCCGCGATGCTCTCCTAGGTTCTAGAACATTCCTCCCCTTCTGAAAGCGCGGGAAAATCGAGACTTTAAGCAAACATGGCTGATCACTGGATTTGAGAATACAGTTAAATAAAAAAAAAGGTATTTTCGGACTTACGATTTTTTGAAGGGAAAATACTTAAAATTTGGGCTATCATTATGAGCAATGGCTCAATTTAAAGGAAATTAAATAAGCTATCTAATTAAAATAAAGTTCCAAGGAAATAAAATCTAGAAAAGTATTTAAAATTGAAAAATCGGAAATTTAGAAAAATATTTGAAAATGCCAAAACGGAATGAAATTAATTATGAAAAAACGGACTTTTAAACATTTTAAATAGAGAAAAAATAATTAAATAAAAGAAACTGAAATATTTTCCGGAGGATTTGGTAAAAAATAATAAATTTCAAAAGTGTTAAAATTTTCAATTTTAACAAACTGCTTCAGAATCTGCAGATAACTTTTCACCAGTTATATTCAGTTGGCGAATTCCGTAGCGTTTTTTCCACCTATCAAGCCATCCAACACTTGCAGTAAAGGGTTCATCATTATAAAATTTCTTGTGAAAATCCAAAGCTTTTGATTTTAACATTGGTCCCGATACAGGACTACCCTTTTCTCGCAATTGCGTAAACCACAAAAACAAAGCTTCAGAAGTTTTTTCAAATTCACAATGCTTCATTGTTTTGTCGGCAAAATATTTTTCAATCTGAGCTCTATTTCTTTTCCAATCACCAACAGTTACTTCTCCAACACCCAGATGTAACGCAACACTTTTAATAGATTCTCCTTTGTCCAATCGCTTCAATGCTTCAATTTTTGTTTCTATCAAGACAACGATTCTTTTCCGTTTTTTGTCTTTGGAATTCATTTTTTATTAAATTTTGAAATTTTAAGCACGACACAAACGTAAAAAGTAGGACTGAAAACTGTCTTTTTCGTTTCTAGAATGTAGATAAATATCCAATATGAATTTCTTGAAAGAATGCAAGAAACTCTTTTTCAAGTGTGGGAAAGATAAGAAACATCTTGGCACACTGCCATTAAAATTAGACCAGGCCGGAAGTCGGGAAGCTATCGTGTGTTTGTGGGGGGTGGAGAATTTGTCCTCTTTCTCCTTTCAATACCCTCTTTCCTTTATTAGTAATAGATCCGTCTTATGTATTCCTGTTATACTACTTAAGTGACGGCTTTTTAAAATTTGGCTCTGCAGTACAATTGAGTGTAATCTTTTCCTGATCCAGAATTCCATCAATCACAGAATACAAAACCGCTTATTTAGGGCTGAGTACATACAACTGACACTCCTCAGTACATTGTTAAATTGAAAGAGAGATAATTCGAATAAGAAATTGCCTTAGCCAAAGAAAGTGTAAGGTAGAAGTAGAAAAAAAATAAATTCTTAAATTCTTAATTAAAAAAAAATAATAATTTTTTTTTTTTTTGGAGTACCTCGGTTAAACCGAAACTCGGTTAAGCGGGACTCGGATAATCGAGACTCTACTGTATAAACACCGGAGGTATAATTAAAGGGAATAGGATCTTTTTCGTTGTGGATGCATTGGAAAATATTTTTGTCAGGTTTTATTGGGATATTGATGTTATGTTTGTTGGCTTCATTTTTTATTGCTATAGAGGCACCTTTACAGTATGGGATGGCAGAGGTAAAAGTTGATTTTGTTTTTTGTGCATTATTAATTCTATCTAAATGTATCAAGCGCTGTTTGTAAAATTTTTGAACAATTTAAGGGCTATAGTTAGCTTTTTTAGAAATGGTTTTGATAAATTTAAGTTCTTCATTAAGCAATGTTTTATTGGAACATATTAGAATAGTGCAGTTAATATAAGATCTAATAGCAGCATATTTATATGGAAGGGGGGATTTTACATTTATTGTTGTTAATTTCATTATTATTCATGGATTTCTGGAAAATGGTAGTGTCAAACGAGTTATCGTTATTTTTAATTACAGTGGCATCCAAAAAATTTAAATGGATCTGAACTTCAGTTTCCTTAGTAAATTTAGTATGGGGATCTAAACTATTTACAGGGCACACAAAAAATATTCAGTTACGTTAAGGGCTATTATTGGACATTTGCTGAAATTGCATTTTCGTTTGCATTAAACGTTTTCTAACAATTTTAAACTGTGAATATGATTTCAATTTGCATATTTTTTTGTCTGACTGTCTATCTGTCTGTCTGCTCGCCCCCAGCATCCATAAATAGTTTCAGAAATTTTAAAAAATGATATATGTTATTTAGGTTTACTGTGGAATATTCCCTATTCAAAATGGCATTAATAGGTCCTCTACAATTGGTTTATGTTCAGGAACGCACAAAAAATGTCAATGTATTGCACTTTGGGACAGACATTATATAAATTACATTTAAATAACTTTCTACTGTAAAAATCATAAAGAAATTCTTATGTATTGTGAATATTGTATTTTTTTTTTTTTTTGCATAGAATATAATATGGTAATGGTAATGATGTATAATTCTGTGTTAGGGGGTTACTGCCCTTCTGCTTAATTATAGTGCCTACATTTATTAAAACAAAAATCAAGTCTGTTATTAATTTCCTTGAAACTTAACAAATCTTGATCAACTTTTCAAGTGGTAACTAGATATGGAATCCAAAGTACCAAATTTGAATTTCCTACAATTATTTGTTGTTAAACTATGCGGAAAATTCATATATATACAGATCAGCCACTAAAAATGTGACTTTCATATTCAGGAGGCCTCAAAACATGATATTATACAGAAAAAAAAATCATTCTCTAAAAATTACTTCGTTTACAGTATGGGTATGAGAAATTAATTTTCCTTTCTGTGTCAGCAGTGTTCTTCGACATAAAAATAACGCAGTAAAGCACTTACGTCAATTACATTTAATAAAAAAATGTTTGTTAATTTTGGGTAGCCCTGTATATTGTCTATGAACTATATACACATGACTTTGTGTATGCAAATTTAGTTATATGTAAAACATGTAACACAAAATGAAATACTTCCAGCAATTCCCAAGTATAGCTCCAATATATTCAAATACTCTGAGTAACTCTGTAAATGAATGATTGCTATACCACAATCTACACAAAACATGCTTTTATGCATATAAAAAATCTGTTCTTTTCATTTTGTTTAGGGCAGCCTATAAATGTCACTCTGTACATATGAGAAATTTCACTCATAGACGTAATGTATTTGAATTCTCTTGGATGACCCTGTACACAACCCTTTGTCTGATCGCAACGAATAGCTTAGTGTAGCACTGTAGTGTCACAGTATGATACGGATTTAGAATATCGAATTTGGACTTCCTGCTACTGTTTGTTCTTGAGATGTGTTAATAACACACGCACACAGAGAAAGAGAGACCAACTGCTAAAAACATGATTTTTGAATTCAGGGGATCTGAAAACGTGCTAGTATAACAAGAGCTAATTTTCAGAAATTTGACTCAAAAACAATACTTTCTCTATACCATGTATATGGGTAGGAGAATGTATAAAGAAAAAGAAAGCAAAATGAATTTGAAAACTCCCTTTTAGTACAGTACATAAATTATTCATAAATTTTATTTGTTAAATTATCAGTGAGTTTTCTCGTGTGTATTCACTAGGGGAAAGAGAGACATTACAGGTTAAAATAGCCATCTGTCCCTGAATATATATATATATATATTTTTCCCAAATGCTGATCAATTTATGCCTTATTACAAAAGCTATAGTAATTACAATTTCTCACTTTTGATACAACCCCTTAAGACTTGACGAAAAATGCTAGAATTTTCAAATTGCAATAACTCAGCGAATTTTTCACTAAGAAACATGATTTTTTTAAAATTGTTCATCTTAGACTGAGGAAAATATTTTTCTAAGTATAAGTCATGTGATAGGAGGTACCATATAAAAATAATTTTGTATTTAATATGTATACAGCCCCTTGTACAAAATCTACTCTTAATTTGCACCAATTTTGTAACTGGAAGTAGTTTTTATCCTTCTTAGTTTACGAGATAATCACTGTAACATCTGTATTGAATCGCCCGGTATATTATAATTACTAACAACCACATATAGATGATGCAAAAGAAAACCAGAAGTTATTACAAATATTATTTTTTGAATAATAAATGTAATTACAAAAACAAGTTATTTCAAACCTATGTTTATAATATCAATATCTTTATAGTAATGGCAACAACATTAAATTCAATTTCTGCTCATTGAAATAATAAAAAAGAGAAATGTAATATAAAATAACCAACAATTACTGTTACTTCTTATATCTTTTATGCTTGTTTATAATTTAAAGAAGATAAAGAAGGAATTTTTTGGCAATTACAGGATCCAATGAACACTGGAGCTATCATCAGATCTGCATGCTATTTTGGAGTAAACAGATTATTTACAGTTCAAGGAAATAGGTGAACATGGATTTTATTTCATATGTTTCATTTATGGTTATAGTATTGTGTGAAATATTTACTTGCATTGATATATATACTTAAAATTTTGTTATATTTTTCTCTTCTAATTATCTATTAAAGTAATTATAAAATAAAACTTTTTACTAGAAAACATCTTTAACGTAATAAAAAATATAATATATGGTCATTACTATAACTTATTTTGTACATTGTATGAATAAATTTTATAGTTAATTGAAATGAATTAAAAAAAAAAAAAAACCTTAAATGTCTGAGAATGACATAATCATTTTTAAGAGACTGCTTCACTTATCGCTGCCGAAAGCCCAAGTCAGTGTTATTCTATGGGAAATTTTGTTTACTTATAACTCATTAACTAATATGCATTTTTAAATTCTGTTTTCACATTCAGAAAATTCACAACTGTTAAATTGATAGACATTTTTTTAAAACAGACCTTTTTAAATTTTAAATGTTTCATTTTGAAGCTGTAAAATACAAATTTTCAGTACGTGAAGTTTTTCATTTTACAGCTTCAAAATATAACATTTAAAATTAAAAAAATCTGTTTTTAAAAAACGTCCGTCAATTTAACAGTTGTGAATTTACTGAATGTGAAAACAGAATTTAAAAATATGTATTAGTTAATGAGTTATAAGTAAACATAATTTCCCATAGAATATCATTGGCTTGGGCTTCCGACGACAGTAAGTGAAGTGGGCCGTTAATGCTGTGCTGGACATTATTGAATTCCTTTGTACTTTATCATCGTAAAGTTAAAAAAAAATTGCATATAATGCATCAGGGTTGCTACAGCACCTGGAAAACAGGGAAAACTCAGGGAATTTGAAAATCTATTAAAAAACTGGGAAAACTCAGGGAATTTTCAAAATTTATTGCAAAAACAGGGAAAATTCAGGGAATTTTGAAATTTTTTGGAAAAACAGGAAAAAATTTTCATTTATTTATTTATTTATTTTCCAACTATAGTAAGTTAATAAAAATTAATAAACCCTCAATATGTTCAATTAACTTGTAAACATGTTAGATTCTAATGCTGCATGATTGCATTTCATCTATATTTTACTTCTAAAAGGGACAGGGAAAACTCAGGGAATATTTTCTCTTGATTTGTGTAGCAACCCTGTAGCATGCATGTTCATTAAAATATAACAATAATACGTGTCTTAAAATTTTTTTAAAAAATAATTATTCAAAAAAGTAAAATTCAAAATTTTAATTTATTTGAAATTTTTAATTTTCTACCTTCAATAATTTGAAATTAAATCTCATAAAAAATTATAGGGAAGACACCTTATAAACATTTAAATTTATCTGTTTTAATTTTGTTTAGACTTTAAAACACGATAAGTTTGGGAAAAGCAGAAATTTGCTTGAAATTTCACTATTCAAAGTTAATTTATAAGATATTTCTTATAAATGAACTTATCAATTTATCCATATAGTAATAATACACAGATATGTTCAGAATATAGATTTGAATAATAGTAACGTGAAATAGAAGCAGAAAGATAAAATTAGCAAAGCTGAAATATAATATATATATATATATATATATATATATATATATATATATATATATATATAATAATAATAATAAAAATACAATAAAATTTTTAATTTTCCTTTTTTAAAATTTGAATAAGTTTTGAAGAAATTTTAATATATACACTTAATAAAATATTTATGAAATTTTGCACACATGCTATATCTTACATGTGTGCAAAATTTCATAATTTTAAGATGGTAATTCACAAAAGAGCTTTATGATGTTCACCTATCACTTAAAATAAACAATGGAATATTTAAGGTTTTTTTTTTTTAAATGTCCCTAAATAAATTAATTCAAAAATCACTGATTCTTAGCATATCTAACTTAAATAAAACTTTTGGATAGTATAAAATTTTATAACACTATCAGGTCCATATAGTCAAATGTGAAGCATAGCCAAAATGTATTAATTATTGACCTTTACCATTTTTAATATCTCTGATACATATCATGACATGTCATAGATTTTTATCCTAAGCTCTTATGGGATGATAAGTATGCTGTTTTAATATGTAATTTATTACCATAATTTTCTGCAGATTATCTGATGGAAAAAGTGAAAATGTATTAGGTGTGTATTATATGCATCAGCATATTATCTGTTGATTATTTACCTAAGTTATAAGTTGTAACTTTCATTTTTTATTCTACTTAAACAAAAATAAAATTTAAGTTTGATTTTTCACTCTACAGATGTTGCCATCAAACACTGTAATATTCTTTATCCCGTGCAGAACTTTTATTTTATTTTATGGGTGTTCAAAAGTAGATACTTGTTTCATTATTAAAACGCACATTGTCTACTTTTGTGCTTGATTGCAATAATTCATTTGTAAAGCATCATATCATCACACAGGACAAATAGAAAAGTGTGTTTTTAGATAGGTATGTAGTAGGAAAATTGAGACATCTGCTACACCACAAGAGCAGCTATGTCTTGAAAAATCTGTTTTAGAATCAGAACATAGATGAATCAGAACTTAAATGATCTTAATCTTAAAAATTATAAGGCCTAGGGTCAGGTGGGGTAAAATAGGTCAGTTTAAAAAAAAAGAAAACTTTAAAAAAACATCCAAACATTTTTTAAATTCCAATTTTGCTGGTATTATATATTATTTATATTAGTGTTCATTTTGTATGCAAAATTAACTGTAACTGATACTTTTTAGTTACAGCCAGTAATTGTTTATGTGTTTCGTATTAGTAACTCGAATGTGTTGCTAAGAAAAACTTTGGTTTTGAACTAATTCAGAAGCAAATTTTACAGTATTTTCTTATCATATTCTAAGAAGCATATTCTTAAGATGAATTTTCGAAACTTTTGTGAGAAAAAAAATAAAATATTAATATTTTGGAGTAAAAAAACACATGTAGGGTAAAATAGGTCAGGTGTTCAACCATGTTAGGCTTAGCAAACATTATGTATATTTGTAATTTTATTTGCATGAAGTAAATTGTATTAAAATTTAAAACAGTTTTAAAGGATGACTTTTTTACCCCAACCCATGGGATAAAATAAGTCACAAACAGAATATTTTAAAATTTATTTTTAAGTACCAATTTTTTGTTTTTTCAGAGATATTTCTCATAAAATGTCATAAGGAATATTCATTTGCATATTTTGTGTAATTTTTTAACAAATGGAACCAATACATTTTCTGCAGTTTAAGTGCATATGTATTTTAATGTGTCTCTAGATGTAATGTGTCTATATGTTACTAATTTTAATTTTTATAACAAAGATTCCTATTGGCTCAATTTGGTTTTCAATTTTTTTTTTTCTCTTTTCCAGTAACAGGTTATCTCTAGATAATCTGCCGATGCAGATTATTTATAACTATTTTTTATGAGTTCTTAAAATTTATAGCTGCAAATTATCTGCTGCTGCGAACTATATGTCAAAAATTACAGTACAAGAAATAAATAAAATGATATAATAATAATAATAATAATAATTAAAAAAAAAAGAACTATTAGTATTCATTTACAATTTCATATTTTAAAAAGTACTTTATAAAAATAAAATTTTTGCTCTATAGTATGTATGGTAAAACTGTCTTTCCTAGACATTATTGGTAATAAATTAAGCGCTTTGCCATAATTTATCATATGCAATATTGTTTTTGTGTTACCTCCGTTTTACTTTCATATATATATATATACATCAGTGGCGTAGCGTGATATTTAAAACTGGGCATGCTCTGAAGCCAACTGTGGAAAGAGCACTTCTTCTAAATTCGTTATCATTTCTTATCAGGGGCCAATCTAAGATTTCAAACTTAATACCTATTTTTGTGAAAAATCTTAACTATATTTTATTTTTGTGAAAAATTGTAGTGCACTCTTTTTCTTTCTCTCTGTGTGTATGGGGGGGGGGGGAGTTTGAACTAAGTAGAATAATAAAATTAACTCTCAGCAGGTAGTGTGAGGTTTATAGCAGAACAGGAACCAAAATCCAAAACTTACTTCACTCTGAAGTAAACAGTTCAGTAGAGATAGTATAAGTAGAAGTTGTTTTTATTTGTGTTAGTATCACTGCAGTATACATGAATTGTACCAGGGAGGATAGACACATCACCATACAGTCACCAAAATGTTAAACCACCTGACGAATCAGCAAACAGTACACTATGGCCACAACTTCAGAGCGTGTCTGTACCGATACACACAAGGATCGTTTTGTTTACATATGCTGCACTGTTTCTCGCCCATAACAAACGCTTGTGTGTAGATTAAAACCAACATTCTGTATGATTCTTGCTTCGCAAATCGCATCAACAGAAATGCACGAATTACTTTCCTTTGAAAATGTGCTAATTAAAAATGTTAGATTTTGCTGGGAGGACTAAGATTTTTGTGAAAGTACCGATTTTAGCTGTATGATTTTTGTGAAGATACCTTTTTTGCCAGGTCGATTTTTGTAAAGGTACCCATAAACGGTAGTAAACTCGACCTGTATTAACCCCTACTTATAATTTAAGTACGTAAATTTCCAATTTCTTCAAACCATAAATATAATTTTACACACATATTTTATCGATGTTATCTTGACAGCATTTATTTAAATGCCACTTATTATAATTTATTGAAGAACCAGTAGACTTTGCATGCTTCACTGCTTACTACATGAAAATGAATTTTCAAAGAAATTGAATCACTAATTTTTTATACATCACTTTACACACATATATATAAATTCATTAAAGTCACGCAAAATATGGCAGTGACTTTCTTCCAATGTCGTATGACTTCCAATGTCGTATGACTTTCTTCCAATGATGTATGTCCCCATTGCTTGTAATAGCGCTTTAACTCGGACCACAAATAGTTCTTATACATGCACTTAATTGTTGAACATTTTAATAAAGTTAAAAATGTAATACGTTTAATTATTTTTATTATATTGACACTTGATACCAAAAAAAAAAAAAAAAAGAAAAAAAAAAATAAAAAATGATAAACGTTTTTCCCTTTCAAAGAAATTTTTAATTTTCCAAATAAAAAATGGTTTTGAAGAGGCAACTATTGAAAAAAAATATCTTATTTTGTTCAATTAAAATAAAAATCTGTCGATAGCTTCGCTTTTTAAAAGGCATCACCAGACAGAGAAAGCGTTGCTATGTAGTAACTGTAGTAAGCTAGTAACCATTGCTAAGGAATGGAGACGATTAAAAATAAAAACCAGGCAATTTGAATAAAATTTAGGAAAAGGAAAAATTTGAGGAGATGGGGGCAGGGGGAGGCGATATTCTGATTCAAAAAAAAAAAAAAAAAAAAAAAAAATCTCATTGAAGTGCGCATTTGCAGTATCCAAGCTATACCTTTGTCACATTTTGTAGCTCTGTAATCAAAGGCCTTAGCTTCAGAGCCAAGTTCTTACAAAAGGAAATTTTGATACCACTATTTTTATATTGAAAATTTTCACTTCATGAATCGTTGATATTCATTTTACCTGTTTAAAAAAAATACTATATTAAAATAATGGTATCTAAATTTTTATTTGTGAAACTGTCCAGAGGGGAGGCAGACAGGGAGAGGCAGACAATTCTCTTTACTCATGTAGAGAGACAACATAAGTAAAATTTTGATCATAATTTTATTTATTTCGGAAGTTTTCGTTTGGTATGAGTTGTTTAGGTTTAAAAAAAAAAAAAAAAAAAAAAAAAAAAGGCAGCAACTTTCCTGTCTCATAAAATAACAGATATTTTTTCAGAAATTTATGCAAATTTCATTTTATTGTTGAATGATCATTTATAAATAAATTCATTTTTTCTCTTTGTTAAAAGTTTTTTTTTTCTTATTACATCATTGTAAAATAAAGCATTAAATTTTACTTTATCAAAAATATTTTTGAACTGACAACATCGTCAATCTATTCAGTCATTCTTGTCTTTGAGTAGATGGACAAAATGGAAAAACTAGTTCTCACTGACTTTTACGGAAGATAAGAAAATGAAAATCCCTAATACTTTAGCAGTACGGGAAAACTACAGGACATGCTCCCGATGAATAGCATGACTTGGATCCTTTAAAGAGCAGAAATCCCCTTGTGTGGGAAAATTAGTGCAATGAATATTTCCTCATACAACGAAAATTCCCTATCCAAGGGTATGCTTTAGAAAAGAGCATGCCTTACGGAGTAACCGGTCAGGAAACGATGTTTTCCAAGAATTATCTTATGTAACAGAAGGCATTTTCCTTCAGAATAGTTTTCGAAAATTAAATGACAGCTAATGGATGGATGGTAGCGAGTGATTAATAAAATTAGTTGTTTAATTATTATTCTTTCTTTCTTTTTTTAATCAAAATATGTTTGAAGTTTAGACAGTTTTTAGCGGGTATGCGGCGCATGCCTAGCATACCCAGAGAATATGCCACTGATATACATGTAAGATCTGGGTGTACGGTGGTGAGCTGTCCGTCAGGCACACAATAAATACTAGGAGATATTCAACGAAACTGCTGTATTTTCTTCAACATGGCAAAGTTGTGGCGACATGGGAAGGCAAGGGGGTTCATGGCAAGGCTTGGACTATCTCCGGAAACTTCTGTGGTCGCCGTCCGGGATATTACGCCTCCCAGTGTTCATTGTTCGGAAGGCTATCACTCCTTTGTAATTTCGGAGGAGGACTGCAGCGTGGAAGTCTTTAACAAGTCAAAATCGTGGCAAGAAGTGTCCATTTGTTTAATGTTTGGACTTTTATACCGAATTTTTGAGCTGCTGATTGGTTCTTTAGATCGTCTGGGCTCTTAAAAGAAATTCCTGGGATTAATTAATATGCAGCTTGATGCAGACAAGATTGCAAATTGTGTTAACGTCAGCAAATTTCGGCTTATAATTTTGTTCTTTTTCTGATATCTGAGTTATAAAGTCTTCTGCTGGAAAACAAACTTTAAAGGGACAATTATGAATTATTCACGATTATAATTTGGATTAGCGATTTTTACACTTTTAATTTCGTTTTTTTAATAATTTAAATTTATTTATTTTTATCCCTTTCATATCCGCCCCCTCCCAAGCGAGATCCCCCGGGTTTGTCTGCAAAGCCGTGAGAGCTCACCTGGAGGTAGACAATGTTCCAGGTGATACGAACCTAATAATTTTGATTTACTCTATTTTAATTATTTACTTAATTTTATTTATTTATTTCTTCTATTTTTTGATTTATTTACTTAGGATTGATTGATTTTAATTTATTTTTCACTAATTTTAATCCTACCATGACTCCATTGCCTTGGGAATATACAAAGGGGTTACAAGATTAACAATAAGCTTGCTGATGAATAAACATATTATACACATTTTAACTTTCTAGATTAATTGATGATTAAACAATATACTATTCATTATATTTAGTAAACACACATTGATACTTCATATTAAAAATTACTAGGAAAATAGAACAAATATAATGACACTATATATAAAAAAAACATATTCAATAAAGTATTATAACATTAAAAATTTAAAACTTTTAAACAGACCATTTAACTTATTTAATTATAAAAATTACCTTTGATTAAGCTCTGTTAAAATTTATAGACCTTTCAGGGCGAAATCCACCCCCTCTTCAGTAGCTATTACATGGTCTACTTTGGTTAAACTGGTCTATCGTCCTTCTTCTATGTTGATCTTCTATGAGGTGGTGCCACGCACGATCTAAATCAGCGTGCGACTCTATATTCTTAACTTTACTTGGGGAACTTCAATTAAAGTTAAGAATATAGCCAAAAAACATGATATAAAATATGCCCATAAAACCAAATCCTAACATCTATCAATTAATCCGAAATGATAAAGATACAACCCCCCCACTTGAAACTGCCGGAATATATCAGATCCCTTTTAAATATGCAAATGGAAAAAAGAGGCCACTACATCGGAGTAGCCAAAAGGAAAATATCAACCTGGATTAAAGAACACCAAAATGACATTAAATATGGAAAAATAACGACAGCCCTCACTAAAGTCAATAATGAAAACAATATAAACATCAATTTTAGCAAAACAAGAAAAATAGACAATTACAATAACCCTGATTATGCTTTTTACTGGGAAACCATAGAAATAATAGAAGACCAATTGGCATGTAACGGGCACGAATCGCACGCTGATTTAGATCATGCGTGGCGCCACCTCATAGAAGATCAACACAGAGGAAGGAAGACAGGACCAGTTTCAACCAAAGCAGACCATGTAATAGCTACTGAAGATGGGGCAGATTTCGCCCTGAAAGGTCTATAGTTTTTAACAGAGCTTAATCAAAGGTAATTTGTATTATAACATATTCAATAAAGTAACATATAAAATAAAGTAGATATTTAAAAAAAATTTTGGCCAAATGTCTCTAAAATATAAGAAAATGGGAAACGTTTCCTTTCAAACGTTAAAACAACAACAGTTTGTTTTTCTTTGCTTTATCATTGTCCACAACTGTTCTTCTTATATAACATAGTCCTTTGAGGACCTCATGCATATGGGAGGTCTCTGATTTATGCAGAGTCTTTAAACTAAATGTTCAGTCTTTAATGAAGTATATAGTTTTATAATCACCATAGTCTTTAAACAAAGTTTTCATTATACACACATTTTTTTTTTCTTTAACTTATTTAATGCAACAATTAAAAATATAGAACACAAAAATATGACAATTTATGCAAATAATATGTATTTAAAACATAAACAATGTTATAATATACTATACTCAATTCTGAAAAAATAATATGGATGTTAGAAATAAAACTGACACTTAAAATTATATACTAATACTTTATAATAGCAATACTTAAAAAGAAAAAAAAAAAATACTTGACACAATAGCTTCTCTAAATTGCTTGTGATACGTCCTTCTTCAAACTTATGTAATGATACAAAACACTAAAAATGTTTACCCCAAAAATTATATGTATGGGTGCAGAGACCCGTGAAACTTTGTGAGAGCTTGTCAACCAAAAAGTAATATCTGTAAAAAGTGGTCCTTTGACAAGTCTCATCAGAGGAGGGAGCACACTTGTTGCCTCATGCCCCTCGGGGGTCTCCAATCAGATGAAGTCCAGAAGAACATTAGTAAACAAGGGCCTAAAAGAAAAGGGAGATAAGGAGCGGAGGATCCTCATTTCATGAATTCGTCTACTACTATTTGTAAATAAATTAATATTTGTAAAAAATAATAATAAAAAGAGTTAGGGGGCATGCCAGTGACACTGAGCGAAAGAATGGAAGTTATATCTCCCAACATCCCTCCAAATTCTCCGACTCAGCTAGGATCCTCATCCAACTCGTAATGGGAAGATAGGAAAGCAAAAAATAAAAAAAAATATATTCATGGTGACTCCTAACTAATAAAGGGGATTACTCATGACATAGTTTAAAATTTTGAGTATTATTATAATATCTTAGTTTAGATGAATGCACAATTTCAGACTGTCTTTTAAAATGTGGATTTGGTCTATCAATTTCAAAATTTACGTCAGATGACTGTTTTAAAATGGTATAGGGTCCTGAGTATGGAGCAGTTAATTTACGTGTATTAGGATATTAAATTCTTCATATAATACTTCATCACCAACTTTAAATTTAGCAGGGAGAAATCAAGCGTCATACCTTACTTTATTTTTATTATGATATTCAATTGTATGTTCTTTTGCCAATTTTTTTGCTTCATCAACCTTTGGATAATAATTGTTATTAGGATTTAAAGTGTCATAGGGTAAATTTCCAAACAATAGATAAATTCGGAATAGATAAATACAAAATATGGATTAGCGATCCATATTTTTAGATTTTACGAAACATTGATTTTTTTCACAAAACATTTTATAACTCAAAAACTTTTAGAGGTAAATCATTTCTTTTTTTTTTTTTTTTTTTTTTTTTTTTTTTTGTACATAGACCTCGTTCAGACGAATCATATTTCAAAAGATTGAGAGATTTTTTTAAAAACTGAGTCAGTTATAAATTTTTTAATTTTCTGCATGCCTGCAGTTTTTGATGACATTCTGAACCTGCGTTTCTGAAATTCTTGCGTTTGCGTTGGAACAACAGTTGGTATTTTGGTTACCATGGCTCTCTTTTAAGTTCGCAGACAATATTTCGAAAGTAGAGCAAAAGAGAAATATCTTTTTCTGATTGAGGTCACATGTTTTTGAACTGAGATTAAAAATTGCAAACTTCTAAATTTTTCAATTTTCCTTTGTCACACTCGAAATTTACTATACAGAATTTTCATCACAAGACAAAGTTGTAGTTCAAATTTCATCGATTTTGGAGAATAAACAAAAAATTTACAATTTAATTGCAAATGAAATTTTATTCTAATATGCGTATTTCAAATTCTAATTATGATTAAATTATTTTTAATTAATACATCATTCAAAAGATATTTTAAAGTTCTTTTATATTATCGAAAGTGGAATTTGAGATTTCACCTTATTTACACGTTTTGAGGTCTCCTGATTAGGTTTTCTTTTTTATCTCAGCTACTAATTAAAATAATTTCATAAGTAATACATCATTTGAAAGCTTTGTTGATTTAGAATCGAACAGTAGATTACAGAAATTTCTACAGCCAGATGGCGCTGTAATATTTTGAAATTTCAATATTTTAAATTCTAATAAATGAGGAAGGTGTAAGTTGAGTGGAAAGTGGCGGTGTACTTCCAAAATTTCATCTTCGCCTGTGATCAGGTGGTGCCACTGTGTGTCAATTCCGGTTTTTGATTCGTGGTCATTCACGGCTTCACGATAACGAATAATTTCAACTGTTTTGCGAAAAAAGGCATATGTGGGGTTATCGTAATTCGCGATTTTTGTTACGTCATTGAATTGAACATTGATGATGTTATTTTCTTGATAAGTTTTAGCAAGTGCTGTAGTGTTTTTGGCATATTTAATGTCGTTTTGGTGTTCATTTATTCTTGTTTTTATTTTTATTTTAGTTACACCTATGTAGCAACCAGTTTTTTCATTTTGATATTTAAAAGGGATTTTATAAATTCCGGTTGTTTCTAGGAGGAAATATTATCGTTATCGCTTCTTACAACTTGAAAAATATTTGTGTTCTCCTGTTTAATCGGTATGTTTTTGTTAAATTTTTGAGCCGCATTTTTTATTTTACTAGAAGTGCCTTGATTTTAAATGATTGAATATGTGAATTCCATCGGTAATTTTTGCCGATTCTGAATGTGATTCAACTGTTGGATTCTTTTTCTAAACAATTTTACAGGCAAAGACGAAATTTTGGAAGTCCGGCCACTTTTTATTCAAGCCATGACTGAGGACGCCGAGGGCCCTCCGGTGAAAAGCAGCTTATGCAAGTAACGACGATTATAAAAGTAGTGACCTTACTTAAGTAAGGTCACTATTTTTATAATAGATAATAAAATCTATTCAAAAATTTACTTTTAAAACAATAAAATTGGCGATTGCAGAAAAAGAAATGGAAAATGTCCAAGTGTGGCTTTTTTTTTTTTTGTCGCTTAGTGTATAAATAAATTGTGATCATTACTATGAATATGAATCAAAATTTACTTTGATTTCTCATTACGAAATTTAAACATAAACAAAAATCTACTTGACACTGGTGTAAAACTGACTGCTTGCTCTACCTTGATCAAGTAATTTTTTTTTTCTCTGTCTCCCTTCTGTATAACATAAAATCAAAATCTGCTTTGTCAAAAGCAGATTGTGAAAAAAAAAAAAAAAAAAGTGAGAGAGAGAGAATTCTTATAATTGTGCTACTTTGCATTAATTCATTGTTACAGAAAAACTGATTTAAGATTAGGAAAATAAACACAGTTACTTAAAATCTAACTAGTATGTTGTGGCCACCACAAGACTTTCTTCTATATTTACCTATACATATTCAATCAGTAACAATATTTAAAAAAAAAAAAAAACGATTTTTTTTTCTAAGTTTTTTTTTTTTTTTTTGTTAAAAGTAAAAAAAATCGATAACTTTGTTTTAAATTATCACAGATTTATAGTTCAACCATTCGTTTTAAAGGTATTGACAAGACCTTTCGAAAGATGCCCATCTTGAAAATTTATCCCCCCCAGGGGGGGAAGCGATGCCCCCCAATGCAGAAATTTTTTTTCCTAGTTACATACTACTATTATCAATAATTCATATTAATTTTACAGTCACAAGTTTAAAACAACTCTTATTATGCACATTTATACGAATTTTTGTCCTATGCTGCCATGTTAAAAATTTAGATAAAATGCTATCACAGCGCCACCTGTTGAGCTATTGATCCCCAAACATAATCAGCACCAGTTTATGTCGGGGACCAACTAAATACCAAGTTTGGTTAAATTTCGTTTAAAAAAAAAAAAAAAAAATTGCAATTTTTTTTCTAAGTTTTGTTTTGTTAAAAGTAAAAAAAATCGATAACTTTGGTTTAAATTATCACAGATTTATGGTTCAACCATTCGTTTTAAAGGTATTGATGAGACCTTTCGAAAGATACCCATCTTGAAACTTTGCCCCCCCCCCCCCCGACGGGGGGGGGAACCGATGCCCCCACATGCACAAAATTTTTTTCCTAGCTAACTACTACTATTATCAATAATTCATATTAATTTTACAATCACAAGTGTAAAATAACTCTCTTTATGCCCATTTATACGGAATTTTGTCCTATGCTGCCATGTTAAAAATTTGCATAAAATGTGATCACAACGCCACCTATTGAGCGATTGATCCCAAAATCTAATCAGCACCAGTTTATGTCAGGGTGCAACTAAATACCAAGTTTGGTTAAATTTCATTCATTGGTTCGTGAGATACAGCGTCCACAAAAAAATGATACAGACAGACAGACATTTTCTAAAAACTATTAATTCGTGTTCTCCACATCCCAAAACATGTAAATCCATCAAAAAGTGGACTTCGAAAATTTTCGCGAATCCAATACTTTCTCTATATTACATATAGAAGAAAGTAAAAATGGGTGTCTCTGCCAGAACTGGAAAAAGCTATAAATAGTTGGTTTTTCTAATATCTTTTTACTTTCTTCTATATGTAAAATAGAGAAAGTATTGGATTCGCGAAAATTTTCGAAGTCCACTTTTTGATGGATTTACATGTTTTGGGATATGGAGAACACGAATTAATAGTTTTTAGAAAATGTCTGTCTGTCTGTATCATTTTTTTGTGGACGTTGTATCTCACGAACCAATGAATGAAATTTAACCAAACTTGGTATTTAGTTGTACCCTGACATAAACTGGTGCTGATTAGATTTTGGGATCAATCGCTCAATAGGTGGCGTTGTGATCGCATTTTATGCAAATTTTTAACATGGCAGCATAGGACAAAATTCCGTATAAATGGGCATAAAGAGAGTTATTTTACACTTGTGATTGTAAAATTAATATGAATTATTGATAATAGTAGTAGTTAGCTAGGAAAAAAATTTTGTGCATGGGGGGGCATCGGTTCCCCCCCCCCCCGGGGGGGAAAATCCCCGCCCGGGGAAGTAAATTTTCAAGATGGGTATCTTTCGAAAGGTCTCGTTGATAATAGTAATAGTTAACTTGGAAAAAATTTTCGTGCATGTGGGGGCATCGGTTCCCCCCCAGGGGGGGCAAAGTTTCAAGATGGGTATTTTTCGAAAGATCTCGTCAATACCTTTAAAACGAATGGTTGAACGATAAATCTGTGATAATTTAAACCAAAGTTATCGATTTTTTTTAGTTTTAACAAAACAAAACTTGGAAATAAAATCGCAATTTTTTTTTTTTTTTTTTTTTTTTTTTTTTAACGAAATTTAACCAAACTTGGTATTTAGTTTGTCCCCGACATTAACTGGTGCTGATTATGTTTGGGGATCAATCGCTCAACAGCTGGCGCTGTGATAGCATTTTATCTAAATTTTTAACATGGCAGCATAGGACAAAAATTCGTATAAATGTGCATAATAAGAGTTGTTTTAAACTTGTGATTGTAAAATTAATATGAATAATTGATAATAGTAGTATGTAACTAGGAAAAAAATTTTCTGCATGGGGGGGCATCGCTTCTCCCCCTGGGGGGGAAGTACCCCCCCGGGGGGGATAAATTTTCAAGATGGGTATCTTTCGAAAGGTCTCGTCAATACCTTTAAAACGAATGGTTGAACTATAAATCTGTGATAATTTAAAACAAAGTTATCGATTTTTTTCACTTTTAACAAAAAAAAAAAAAAAAAAAATCGTACTTTTTTTTTTTTTTTAAATATTGTTACTGATTGAATATGTATAGGTAAATATAGAAGAAAGTCTTGTGGTGGCCACAACATACTAGTTTCATTCCTCTTTATCCATTAGAGATGCATAGTTTTTATATTCCATCATAAAACTTTAACATATTTTCTTAAAATAGCACCGTTATTAACATTTATTTATTTTTCTCTTTTATACTAATTGGTATCTATGGCAATAAAGAAAATGAGTTTTTTGATGACATTTTGTGATACAATTAATTATTGCATACCCGTTCCCTTAATTAACTGAATGTTAATTAAAAGCTCTTTTATTAGAAAGTAAGCAAGTGATCCTTACTGTTTACTTCCAGTTAAAGAAATAAAATTGTTTAAATTATAAAACTTTATTCTGATTAAATTGAAATTGATTTCTTTAATGGATTTTGAGTATTTTAGAGAGCGATCTGATCTTGGCTAAAAATCTCATGTAATTATTAATTTAGTATGTATAATTAATAATTAGATTTTTATAGGCAAAATAAAGTTTGTTTTAAGTTATTTATATAAAAAATGCATCCATTGTATCTTACAAAGCTGCAACTTATTACTATATGATAATTTTTAAAGAAAAACAGTTTCTTCCGGCCGTTTTTTTCCATGTTTTTTTCTGCAGTTTTTCCACCTTGGAAAAAACTTGCCAACCCTGGTTCTTATTAGGTTGATTTCTTTAGAAATCGACCTATTGCAATCACTTCGTTTATCTATCTATATATATATATATAATGAAAATTTTGTCATCACGATAACTCCCGAAATAATACTAGGACAGTGAACTAATCTTATAAATATCTTGGATGAGTTTGTTAACCAAGTTGCTCCGACTTTTTGTTTTCAAGTGGCAGCCACTTGAAAATTTCAAACCGACATTGTAAAAAGCATATTTAAAGCAAGATTTGCTTGAATTTTGTTGTAAATACAGGTCACATGAGGGTCTCAATGATGTTTATTAATGAAGTTTATCCGCCATTTTGAATAAAGTGGCAGATATTTTAAGTTAAACGGGACCACTTGAAATCAGGCTACCACTTGGAAATTTAAAATCCCTGTAACTTCCGAAATAATACTCCAAATCGAACCAAATTTGAACAGTGTCTTAACTTATCTTATAAATATCTTAGATGAGTTTGTTAATCAAGTTGCTCCGCCATTTTGTTTTCAAGTGGAGACCACTTGAAAATTTCAAATTCAAATTGTAAAAAGCGTATTCCGAATTTTTTAAAATTTTGATGTATACATAGATTACACAAGTGTCTCAAATAACTTTATTAATGAACTTTATCTGCCATTTTTAATAAAGTGGCGGATATCTTAAGTTAAGCGGGACCACTTGACATAGCTGCCAACTCTCCTGAAAAATTCGGGAGACTCCCGAATTTTGAGGCAATCTCCCGAACTCCCGAAAAACATTAATATCTCCCGAATTTTCTGAAATTTTACAAAATTTTCAGCAAACTATTGGCAATCAAATATTTTACGAAAGCTCCTGATACCCAATCTTTACCCATCCACATTGTAAATGTCAATATTCATTTCAAACTTGCTTTCTATTATTCTAGAACATGTAAAGGAAAAGAATTGTTAAATATTTCTTGCTCATGTAATTATTTTATGCCTCCCTCCTCCCCCCTTTATTTATCTCTAATTAGTGATTGGCAATCAATTGTTCTGCAGATGTCTTTTATTTCCCAATCTTTAACCATCTGCAATATGAATGATAATGTTCATTTTAAACTTGCTTTATTAGACTCTAGAAATAGAATTGAAAGAGTTTAATATTTCTTACTCTGATTATTTTTTTATCCCCCCTCCCTCTTTCTCCATCTCCAGATAGTGATCAATGATCATGTCTAGAAACAGTAAAGTACTCAATATTTCTTACATATGTGATTAATTTTAGACCTTATTGCTGAAATTAATGAATCTATTATTTTTCAATTAAATTAAGTATGTATAATTGTATATGTCATGTTTATACCAAATGTGTAAACATGGGGGGGGGGGGTTGGAGTTTGATTTTTCCTGTAGGAAAAATTTTCCCAAATCAATGTATGTGTGTATATGTATAATTAGAGCATGGTTAGAATTTAATATAATCTAGTAGCATTTTAAATTAATTGTTTTATTTATTTATCTCATTATTTGCAATAAGAAGAAAGCCTCTAGATACTGCAAAATTATTCTTTTATTTGCTCCTTCTCTTTCCAACAATTACTATGCTATTAATATTCTATTTACGTCAGAAATTATGTCGTATGTGAAATCTCCCTAATTTTGATTCTCGAAGGTTGGCAGCTATGACTTGAAATTAGGCCACCACTTGAAAATTTAAAACCATGATAACTTCCGAAATAATACTCCAAATGGAACCAAATTTGAACAGTGTCTTAACTTATGTTATAAATATCTTAGATGAGTTTGTTAACCAAGTTGCTCCGCCATTTTGTTTTCAAGTGGAGACCACTTGAAAATTTCAAATTTAAATTGTAAAAAGCGTATTCCGAAATTGTTTGAATTTTGATGTAAATACAGACCACATAAGGATCTCAATGAAGTTTATTAATAAACTATATCCGTCATTTTTAATAAAGTGGCAGATATCTTAAGTTAAGCGGGACCACTTGAAATCAGGCTACCACTTGAAAATTTTAAATCCCTATAACTTCCGAAAGAATACTCCAAATCGAACCAAATTTGAATAGTGTGTTAACTTATCTTATAAATATCTTGGATGAGTTTGTTAACCAAGTTGCTCCGCCATTTTGTTTTCAAGTAGAGACCACTGGAAAATTTCAAATTCAAATTGTAAAAAAGCGTATTGCGAATTTCTTTTAATTTTGATGTATACATAGATTACACAAGTGTCTCAAATAACTTTATTAATGAACTTTATCCGCCATTTTTAATAAAGTGGTGGATATCTTAAGTTAAGCGGAACCACTTGAAATCAGGCCACCACTTGAAAATTTAAAACCATGATAACTTCCGAAATAATACTCCAAATAGAACCAAATTTGAACAGTGTCTTAACTTATCTTATAAATATCTTAGATGAGTTTGTTAACCAAGTTGCTCCGCCATTTCGTTTTCAAGTGGAGACAACTTGAAAATTTCAAATTTAAATTGTAAAAAGCGTATTCCGAAATTGTTTGAATTTTGATGTAAATACAGACCACATAAGGATCTCAATGAAGTTTATTAATAAACTATATCCGTCATTTTTAATAAAGTGGCAGATATCTTAAGTTAAGCGGGACCACTTGAAATCAGGCTACCACTTGAAAATTTTAAATCCCTATAACTTCCGAAAGAATACTCCAAATCGAACCAAATTTGAATAGTGTATTAACTTATCTTATAAATATCTTGGATGAGTTTGTTAACCAAGTTGCTCCACCATTTTGTTTTCAAGTGGAGACCACTTGAAAATTTCAAATTCAAATTGTAAAAAGCGTATTGCGAATTTCTTTTAATTTTGATGTATACATAGATTACACAAGTGTCTCAAATAACTTTATTAATGAACTTTATCCGCCATTTTTAATAAAGTGGTGGATATCTTAAGTTAAGCGGAACCACTTGAAATCAGGCCACCACTTGAAAATTTAAAACCATGATAACTTCCGAAATAATACTCCAAATGGAACCAAATTTGAACAGTGTCTTAACTTATCTTATAAATATCTTAGATGAGTTTGTTAACCAAGTTGCTCCGCCATTTTGTTTTCAAGTGGAGACAACTTGAAAATTTCAAATTTAAATTGTAAAAAGCGTGTTCCGAAATTGTTTGGATTGTGATGTAAATACAGACCACATAAGGATCTCAATGAAGTTTATTAATAAACTATATCCACCACTTTTAATAAAGTGGCAGATATCTTAAGTTAAGCGCGGTCACTTGAAATCAGGCTCATACTTGAAAATTTAAAATCACGATAACTTTTGAAATAATACTTCAAATCGAACATAATTTTGACAGTGATATTATCATATAATTATCTTGAATGTTTTCGCTAGGCAACTTGTCCCGACATCTTGTGTCTAAGTTCCAGTCACTTGAAATCACACTGCCACTTGAAAATATGCCATCACGATAACTTTTAAAATACTAAACTGATTCAAATAAAAGCTGATTAGGGAACTTTTGGTTCAAATATCTAGGATAAGTTCTTTTGGTGACTTGATCCGCAATTTTATTTTCAAGTGGCAGCCACTTGAAAATTTGTCATTATGGTAACTTTAAGTAAAACAGAATCAATTCGCTTCAAGTTTGGGTAGTGGATTTATCATTCAAATATCTCAGATAAGTTCGCTAGGCATCTCACTCCACTTTTTTTTACAAGTGGTGCCACCTGAAAATTTCTTATGATTATAATTTTTGAAATTCTGATTTAATTTAAACTAGAACTGGACAATGAACTTATCGTACAAATGTACTGGATGATTTCGATGGACAAGTTGTTTTGCTATTTTGTTTTACAAGTCGCAGCCACTTAGACTGCCACTTGAAAATTTGCCATAATAATAACTTTTGAAACACGGCACTGATTTTAAACCACAGTTGGACAGTAACCTATGCTTCAAATATCTTCGATGTGTTTGCTGGAACTTTAGAAATACTTAATCAATTCAAATCAAAGTTGAAAAATGGATTTATCATTCAAACAACAAAAATTTAGAAAATTCACGTCACTCATGAGCCAATCACGTTATTGCGTCCATCTTTGGTATATCGATAAAAAGTATTTTGTTGCCAAATTTAGCGCCAAATCCATTACATGCGTTACTGGATCTTTTTAATCCGTTTTTAAGGTAAAATTAGACTATTTTAATGCTAAAACAAACTAGAAATACAGGAAACTAACATTTTATCAACTTACTAAGTCTCTTTGAAAGAATTTCTACAAAAAAAAAAAAAAAAAATTTCAAATTTGCAACGATATCTTAGATGAGCAACTTTCTCTGCCATTTTTATCGAAGTGGGAGCCACTTAATTTTTCAACACAATGACTTTTGAGATTTTGAATTAATTCGAACTATGTGTGTACAGTAGACTTATCTCACAAACGCATTTCATATATTTGTCAACTTAACCCACCATTTTTTTTCCTAGCGTCGGCCACTTGAAAATTTTAAATTCACATAAAAGTGTATTTATGAACCGATTTGCTTAAAACTCCATATGTGCATAGCCTACATCAATATTTCTACCAAGTGCATTAATAATTTGTAGCCGCCATTTTGAAACAAAATGACGGCTACTTGATAAGGAAAAAGAAATCAACCTACCCTTCCGAAAAAGCCGGAAGGTCTTGTATATATATATATAAACAATTTAATTTATGTTGCCTCTTCTATGAATAATTACCACACAAACATTCCTTAAAAAAAAAAAAATTTTTTTTTTTTTTTGCTCCTGATGCAAAGAGTCAGTTTATATCATATGCAATTTTTATTTATCTATTTATACTTTTTTTTTTCTCTGAAATTTCATCCTCAAAGTAGAGGAGTTGATTTATATGCGAGTATATTTGATATGTATGTTTGCTGAAGATTTTATTGAACTATATACATTGCACAAAATATATACAACTATATTCAATAATTCTCAAATAATGTTTTGCTATTTTGTGTTTTAAATGTATTATATATCTTTTTTTTGTGTAATAAATAAAAAATATATTCCTTAGTTGTAAATTATCACCAACAGTAAGTAAAGCAAGCTCAGGAGCACTTGAAGTGATGGATATCTATCAAATAGGAAAGCTTGAAGAATTTGTCATGGTAATTCCGATCTTTGTATTTATGTTCACTATTAAAGGCTTCAGTAGAACTCATTTTTCAATATTTTCTAATAATTATTTTATATTTCATACAGTTATAAAATTGTATCAGAAAATAGTTACCTTAAAAGTTTTTCCTTCCTTAGAAAAATGTGCTGGTAAATTACGAGAATAAGGGCTTATTCATCACACTTTGACAATTTATTAGACATTGAAGGTTTTTATGAAAAATTTTGTCAGTACAGTACATTGCAGCCAGTTAAATAATTTGAAAGATACACAGTTGAGAATTTATGTTGTTTCAAGAGGTTTTGGGCCATGGCTGCAGTTCTACTGAAATTTTATTGACAATTAATTGACATGTCAAAAGATTCTCACTGTCATTTATTTGTTTTGTATATGTAATTTCAGAGTTACTCACTAGAAATCCAGTCCCTTCTATTTAATAATTAATATTGCCTTTGGTTAAGAATTTCCCAAGCTTGATTTCTATGCATCTCTTAACCATAAACATTTGGAAAAGCAATATCAGCATTTTATTTAAAATATTAAATAATTTTATCTTTTAATATCTTCTTGTAACAAGTGACTAAAATTTAATTTGATTATCTTTGAATTATATCTGCTACATGTATTCTCTACATTAGATAATTTAGTTCTAGAACTGGTTCAGAGGATTCAAGTAATGAATTTAAGGATGGTGCCTCCCAAAAAATATGTAAATCCATTACTCTCACATCAAAATGAATAATTTATTTCTATATACATAGAATATCAATTTTAATTTATATTTGTTGTTGTGCAAAATTAATTACAAGATTTCATATTTGAAAAGTTTCAACAAAAGCATCTATAAGCTAATAAAAATAAATAAATAAACTAAAATATTTATATTTATCACATTTCATTACAAATGTTAGTATATATATTATATGTGTTTTGCCAAGGATCCAGGTTTCATTCCTGGCCTATTACTTTCTACTCTTATTAAAATTAATGTATCCTTTTAATCAAAAAAGGTGTCATTTATAGTTTGTTTAAAATGATCTAATAAAATGAATTCACCTATGATTATTACTGTTTGAATATAGTATAAGTATTATTGCTATAGAAAGACTATCTATTATTAATTTTCAGAAATTGTGCAGCAGGGTGGAGGGAAAAACAAAATATAACTCATTTTATTGAAAACAGTCATCTATCATTAATTGTGGCTTGGTTCTATGAGCATTTTCACAAAATTCTATATTTCCTGTGTGTCATCTTCAAATCTTCTTAAGAAACTTAAAAATTTAAATATATGTGATATTTTGCAATTTTTTCAGCATTTTGTATTGGTAAAATCAATTTGAAAAATAGTATACTTTTTTTTTTTTTTTTTTTTTTTTTTTTTTTTAATATTTTCAGCTTGTGCATATGGCGTAAATCTTGAGATTTTTTATTATTTTTAAGTTATTTTACAAAAAAAATGTATATGTTATTTTTCAAATCTACTTTTACCAGTCAGCCTCCTCCTGCCTGTTGGTCAATATTTTTTAACTCATTAAAAGTTCGGCTACCAATGATGGCTTTAGAATTTTTGTCACCCAACTAGCATTTTTTTTTTTTTTTTTAAATACAAACATGGCTTAGACACATTAAAAATAAATAGTTTACATAATTATTATTTTTATGTTATTAATTTTTATAATTTATTTATGTATTAATGTGAGAGTATGCTTAAAGTGGCTATCAAGGAAGTAAGGTAGATTATATTTAACAGATCATTTGTCAATAACAAATATTTCGTTTTTTAAATTCAATGTATTCATTGAAAAAGAAAGTTTTCATTTGTAAATGATGTTTGAAATGATCACTAATGATGTAAAATGTAAGCAGATGTTTTGAACAGTTTAAAAAAATATGTGATTATTGTTTTTGTTTTATTAATATAATAATTAATTTATTATTTTATTACATGACTAGACTTAAAGTGGCTGTAATGGAGTACTTGATAAAAAATATCTGAGCTACTTTGCCACCGAACTTTCGAAAGTCGTTATTGTAGTCTTATACTAAAGATGTTTATAAACAAAAATCTTAAATTACCTTAATTAAAATTATAATATATACATTTTTTAATTTTAAATCATGGATAAAGATTAATTTCTTTTCTTCACTACACTGTCACAATTGTAATGTATTTTTTCTCTTAAATTATTCTATTTTAGTATGACAAGACTGTTGCTTTCAGTCAGACGTTTCATGTTGTCTTTATTTGCTATGTCTCATTTTGAATATGGCAGGTCTTTTGCTATATAAAGGTACACTGTTTAACTGATCGTTACGAAAATGGATACACTTATTAATCAGGGCAAAATATAGCTAATACCGGATTTTTTTTTTTTTTTTTTTTGTTCAATCAGATAATTGGTTCAAGACATATTAAATGAAAAGGCCATTTTAACTTTAAAATTTCTTAAAAGAAAAAACAAATTGATCATTAAAAGGAAAAAAATGATTTTTACTTTCTGAACACTATAGTGAGGAAAATATTGTAATCATGTCAAAAATCCGAATTTGAGATTTTGATGTTTCTATACGTTTCAAGGTCTTCTGAGTTTGTTTTCACTATTTTTGCGATGATGTATGTATGTGTGTATGTATGTGAGTGAACACGCTAGCGTCTAAATGCTTTGTTCGAATAAGCTGAAAGTTGGTACATATATTGTAAGTTACCATAGTATGAACCCTATAGATTTTGGTGAATCTAGCACTTATAGTTTTTTTACAGGGACACCAGGAAAAATTCTTTATCATTACGGCCTACGGGACCAAAATCTTAAAAGTGCGATAGCATCTAAACGCCTTATTCAATGGAGCAAAAAAATTATACACATGTTATAGGTCACAGTTGCACCAACTGTATAGATTTTGGAGAATCTAGCACTTATAGTTTTTTTACAGGGACACAAAGAAAAATTCTTTATCATTATGGCCTATATGGGACCAAATTGTTAAAAGTGCGATAGCATCTAAACACCTTATTCAATTGAGCTGAAAATTTATATGAATATTATAAATCACTGTTGCACTAACTATAAGCATTTTGGTGAATCTAGCATTTATAGGTTTTTACAGGGACACAACGAAAATTCTTTATTATTATGATTCTATGGGCTCAAAGTTCAGTAGCGTTAAATAAGACATCGTGTAATATATGGAGAAAAATTCTCAAACACTCTATTATGGTTTTCTCTCTTTTGTTTGTTTAACAACTCCTCTTTCTTTACTTTATCTACAAAACTGTTAATTACTCAATGTTTGGAAAGTTGAGTGGAGTCACTCCAGATTTTTTATATTTTATAAGAAAGCAAACTTATTTGCATGTGAATAAAACATATATTTCTTTTTATGTTTGAAAAAAGGAATGTGTAACAATAAATTTTTTTGTACATATTTAAAAGTCAAGTGTTAATTATTGGATTGACAAGTAATAAAATAATTAAACAAAAATCTCCTATTTCTCAAAAAAAAAAAAATCAAATCAAATCATTCTAAAAATACAGTAAAATAAATAAATAATAAAATAAAATGTTCAAATTAGTTATATTTCTTACATGTATCATAAATATTACTTCTCTTGTCATTGTCACTGACTGATGCTTTTTGTTGACAGTGGGATTAAAAATCATGAAATAAACTATTTTTTACATGTTTTTATAATTAAATAAATAAATAATTTTGAATTTAATTCATTTGGTTGATTTGTTGGTGGGGGATTTTTATACAGATTTTAATCTAGAAAGCATCAAAGAATTCATCAAAGGATTAAAAATTATGGAACTTGATCTACAAACTAATTTAAAACAGTATATAACAAGAGGTCATATGACGAGACATAATCTTTTCCAATAAAGGTATGCAAATGGGGGCTTATATGAGTGTGTACAGTTATCACATGCCTTTATAAGGAATTATAGCAATAAATAAATAAATAGTTTGTAATATACAAAATAGTCCTGTCATACTAAACTAAATTCTGTCTCTGAGAGATTTTCTCTTTCTTTTTTTTCTTTAAAACATAATTTGAAGAAAAATTATATACAAAATGATATTTTAGTCTGTAATATTACACTATAGAAAATTATAGCAAAAGCAAGCTTTTGTGACATATTTCATTCTGTAAAAACATGTTTAAAAAGTTTTATTATTATTATTTTATTCGTTTGAGGCTTAGATTAAAAGTTTTATTTCATTTTATTGTTAGTTTTAAGCATGATCCCTGGAAATTAAGGATATTATTAATAAGATTCTATTAGCGTTATACCAAATTTACTTTGTTGATATAAATTGTGGGAAAAAAATCGCAAGGTATTTGTAGACTATTATTTCTTTTATATATTGTTTCACTCTATCATATTATACAGTTTAATTGAAGCATTAAATGCTATTATGCATGTAATATTTACTATTTTGCAAAATGTAAAACACATTAAAAAGCCTTACTTTTATTTATTTATTGTTAAAGATTTTCTTAAAAATTTTCTTGCATTAATTTTAGGAAAATTTTTATATACATTTATAGAGAAGAAAAGACAGTGGATGGTCTGTAATTTCAACCTTAGCCTATTCTTCAAATCAATCAGAAATGATAAAACCAGTCAGTGCTGATCAGTTAAACATATCTAAACCTACAATTCTCATATTAGGTATGTTTTATTATTATCATTTATGTATTAATAGGCAAACTTGAAATTTGCCATATACTTTTAAAATACAGTAGACTCCCAGACAGGGTGGCTACAGAAATTCATAAAAAAAGTTCCCTGATTTCCGTGAGTAATTTTGACAGATTTCCATGATTTTCGTTACTTATTACACATATGCTATAATTTTGTGTATATCACACTCTTGTGTAACATGCTTGTCAAACCACTGCAATTGAAAAAACTATACTGATGGACAAAAGTATCTCAATCTTTTTATTTATTTTTTTTTTCTTGTTGACTTTGTAAACATACACAAAAAGGAGAATAAAAATCAAAATTTAGGAAAAATTAACAGATTTATAAAAATATGAATACTTTTAACTGCATATCAGAACATAAAATTATTTTTCAAAGTGGTGCACTAAAACAGGGTGGAGACAATCAGGGAAATCATGGAAAAATCAGGGTACTTTAGCAATCTGGAAATGTTAGGGAAAAATCAGGGAATTTTGTAAAAACGCCCAAAAATCATGGAAATTTTCATTTTTGCCCAGCAAGCATGACTGAAAGATCACCAAACGAGTGTTATTTTAACCATGATTGCACCGGATTTGTTGCTTTTTAGTTGAATCTCACCAAGTTAACATTAATATATATATATATATATATATATATATATATATATAATAATTAAATATTTATAGTGCAGCAACTTGAGGAATAATTTTGTGTTGAATTTTTCATTTTACAGTGAAACTTGATTAATTCGAAATTCTGGATAATTCGAATATTTTACTCTGTCCCTTGAATTTTGTATTAAAAGAATGTTAAAAAATCATGGATAATTCAAATTCTGTTTTGGATAATTCAAATTTTTCATACAATTACCTTAAAAATATTAGAGCAAAATCTGTTCTTGAGATTTTTCTCAGCTAAAGTTCATTATTTTTTTTTTAACAGTCTTTTAAAAGAAGGATAAGGCAACACAAGAATATTTCCTATGTAGTGAATAAGAAAATATGGTTCATATACATGAACTTCGAGGTTTTTATTATTTGAAAGCCATGTCTAATGTAGAAAATTCTATTTTTATATCAATTGATAGATTGAAGTCATATGCTATGACACAAAGATTGTACTTAAAACAAGCAATCAAAAATATCTGACTATTTTTTAAAAAAGTGTTGAATAATTAAGCTCGTAAAAAAATATTGATTTAATGGGATGTAGCAGTATTCTTAGATATAAAGTTTATGTGTTAAATCTTTGTTCGTAGATTTTTATTTATCTCTTCTTTTTGACAAAATAATATATGTAATTCGAATTTTTCTCTGGTCCCTTCAACTTCGAATTATCCATACTGTATTTTCCTTTTTGTAAGTGAACAAGGAAAAATAAAAATATTGAGATATTTTTGCTCATCAGTATAGTTGTTTGAATTACAGTGGTTTATACAGCATGATACACAAGAGTGTGATATACAGAAATTATGGAATGTATATAATAGGTAACAGAAATCATGGAAATTAGTCATGGAAATCATGGAACATTTTTTGTGTATTTATGTAGCCACCCTGTAAAATTATTTAATTAAAGAAACAAAAACAAAGAAGTTTATATTTTATTTTATTTATTTATTTTTTGTTAACTTTGCGAGATTCAACTAGAAAGCAGCCAATTCTATGCGATAATGGCTAAGATTACATCTGTTAAGTGATTTTTCGGTCTTGTTTCAGGGGCAAAATAAAAACTTCCATGATTTTTGGCTGTTTTTACAAAATTCCCTGATTTTTCCAGATTGACAAAGTACCCTGATTTTTGCAGGATTCCCCTATTTTCCATGATTGTTGCCTCCCTGCCAAAAATCCACACTCCTAAAATCCACAAACTCCAGAAATCTGCACGCCGTAACCAATGTAAACAATGAAATTAGTTCCTCATCACACTATAGGAATGGGGAACTTAGGTAATCGTGAAAATTTTTGACCTTGGTTTTTTTATTACTTTTTCACACATTTTCAGGTGTGAGGAATCCGAAAAGGACAAAATTTGTATGGTGTTTGTCTGTTAGTGTGCTAGTCTGTTAGTATATTAGTCTGTGTACACAATATCTCAAGAACAAATTGTCGCAGAGGAGTCAGATCAGTTTTAAAATATTACTTTCGTTACTGGGAAGAACCCTATTCATTTACAACATTCGAATTAAAAAACTGCGTAAGTTATTAGAAATTTACGATTTTCTTAACATGGGAGAATAGGACGAAATTTCTCTTAAAGGTGCATTAAATGGAAACTTTTTACTGTAAAAATGTCAGATCAGTTTTAAATATCAGTTTTGATACTGGAATGAACATCAGTAACTATAAATATGCTACTTTGAAAATTTTGCAAGTTATTGGAAATTTACGAATTTCTTAACATGGCAGTATAGGGCAAATTTTCACATAAACGTCAATTTTGAGAGATATTTTCATAGTAAAGATGTCAGACTACTTTTTAAATATTATTTAGGATACTGGCATGAATATCACTATGAATTTTTCAACATAAAAATTTCGTAAGTTATTAGAAATTTACGAATTTCTTAGTATGGCAGAAAAGAGCAAAATTTCACACAAAAACGTCAATCTTGAGGGATATTTTCACCGTAAGGGTGTCAGACCACTTTTGAAATATTATTTAGGATACTGACATAAATACCATAAAGTATGAATTTTCTAATTTATTTGGAATTTACGATCCTCTTAAAAAAGCAGAAGAATACAAATTTGAGCATAAACGGCCATTTTGAGAATCTATAATAATAAAAGAAGATGTCTGTCTGTCTGTCTGTCTGAGCATCTATACGTTCAGCCCCTACTGAACACAGAAGTATAAAATTTGACATACGGGTGCTCAGAAGCCTTCCCGAGGGGATAGTGAAAACAGAATTTAAAATTTTTAATTAGTTGCGAAGATATTAATTAAAATGTCGACCCATGTCCGGAAAATGAACGGGATTGAATGGCTAATTGCTTAAAAAAAAAAAAAAAAAAAAAAAAAGCATTCTATCAGCAGACGATTTTTTTCGCTGTCTGGAATGGAAACAAAACATCTGGAAATCATTAATGTCTCATGTTCTTGAAGTGGGATTAAAAAATGCAAATTTCAAAATTCTTCAAATTTTCATTTATGTTACATTTAAATTAATATTCGGATTACACAGCATATTATAAAGCTACTGTTCAATTTTCATGAAAATATATTAATAAACAAAAAAAATTACATTTTTATTGGGAAAAGATTAAGCTTTCTTTTATATTTTGCAGTACTTTAAATTGAGATATGCCGTTGAAATTTCGTAGTATTTGGTTTTAATGCCTGATAATTCGATTGTGAATATTTTTGAAAGAATAGAATTATTAGGGAGGGGGAAAGGGGCAAAAAAAAAATATATATAGTTACAGCGTTTGAAATTGGTATATTTAGGTTTTAAAGCAAGTTAAATCGATTGCGTATATTTTCGAGTGCAAAATTATTAGTAGGAACGGGAAGGGGCAAAGGTGTAGAAAAGGAACGGGAGTTTTGGAGAAAACCACAGAAAACTCAGAACACCTTTATTCTTTAATATTTTGCAGAGTTTCGAATTCCAATTTCTGCTCACATATCGTACTAAGGATTTTTAACGTTATATAGCCCGGAATTATGCAAGTTCCGGAGAAAACCATGGATAAGTCGAACACAAATCTTTTTATAAAAATGTTTATATTAGCTTTGTATCTCAGCTTCTAATTAACATAATTTCATAAGTAATATATCATTTAAAAAGTTATTTGAATTGGAATTGAGGAGTATATGTCGCAAATCTCTGTCGCCAGAGGCCGCTTTGATATTTTAATAATTCAATATCTAGAATTCTAATTATGCTTAAATTACTTATACACATCATTTGAAATATTACGGACTCTTTAAACTGATTTAAGCCATTAAATTCCACACGGGAGTTTCAGAGAAAACCACAGAAAAGCCAGAACACCTTTATTACAATATCTGTAATTCTAATTGGGATGCAGGCTTTCGAATTCCGATACTCCGTTCATATTTCGTATTAAGGATTTTTAACACGCAAGTTTCAAAGAAAAAACACGAAAAAAATCAGACACAAATTTGTTATAACAATGCTAATATTACCTTTGTATCTCAGCTTCTAATTAACATAATTTCATAGGTAAAATATCATTTTAAGCCTTTTAAACTGAAGTTGAGGAGTACATATTGCAAATCTATGTCACCAGAAGGTGCTTTGACATTTTAATAATTCAATATCTCCAATTCTGATTATTAGTAAATTACTTATAGGGAGAAGATTGGGAGACTGTAGACCCCATTGGGTTGCGGATTTGCCATGATCAGAATTTTCAAAGGTCCTTTACATGGTGATCGGACAGGCTATTTCAAATCCTGAAACATAAAGCGGCACCTTAGTCGCCCCAGAGCGAAAATTTGCTACAGTTAAAATTTTCAAATCTATTTGCGGTATGAGCGTGGAAGCTGTTGTAAGTTCTAAAACGGGGATAAGGCGCCGCAGGCACCACCGAGCTGGACTTTGCTAAAGTCAGAATTTTGAAAGATCGTAACACGGTGAGCGAACAGGCTGTCTCAGATATTGAAATGAGAAGAGGGCGCCATAAGCGCTACCGAGCGAGAATTTACTGTGATTAAATTTTTCAATAAAGTTATTTTCACATATGTCAACGAGCTGTTGCAGGACCTGAAACGGTAAAGGGTGCCGCAGGCGCCACCAAGCAGGAGTACCCTACACAGTACCCTAAGAAATTTTGAAGAGTTTTTTTAAGAAGCCTTGTTTTTATGTTCGAATGCTGAAATTTAAGGCAGAAATTTAGTATTAAAACATAAAAATATTGTATAAAATTAATATGCAAACATATTTAAAATTAAAAGTTTCAAACTTGAATACATTAAACATCACTTCGTGCTGGCAGAAAAGCTTTTTTCGTCAGGGGATCCCCTCCTTCAACGGTGCCGACTGCACTTTGTGGCTGGCGGTCATTCAAAAGTTGATCTTCTCTTTTATGGATGTACATGTGACGCTATACCTTGTCTATCTCCGCCGATTCATGGTCGTTTATCACGTGATGATTGTGCGCGATTTCAATGCTTTCTCTGAGATAGGCGTATGTTTGATTATTGAAATTAGCTATTTTGGTGACATTATCAAAATCAATTTTTATATTGTTTTCAAAATAATTTTTGGCTAACGCTGTGGTATTCCGGTTGAATTTGATATCGTTTTGATGTTCTTTTATTCGGGTTTTTATTTTTCTCTTAGTAACACCTATGTAATTATATTTTTTGTTTTCCTGATTTTTGAGGGGAATTTTATAAATACCTGCAGTTTCGGTGGGGGGGGGGGATTAAATCTTTATTACTTCTTATTAGTTGAAAGATATTGGGGTTGGGTTTGATTGGTATGTTTAAATTTAATTTACTAGCAGTGTTTTTTATCTTGTTTGAAGTGCCTTGATTATATGGTATAGAAAAGGTGTATTTAGTAGGGGTTTTTTGTGCATTGGGAATATTATTTAGCTGTTTGATTTATTTTTTACATAATTGATTTACTAATTTTTTGCGGTATCCCTGCTTCAATCGTTAATTTATTAATGAAATTTAGTTCTTTTCTTAATTCTGATTTATCGGAACATATGAGGATGGCACGATTAATGTAGCTGCATATTGCATTTATCTTGTACCTATAGGGTGTTATGCTTTTATTGTTAATGATCTCATTACTCGCGGTGGGCTTACGATATACTGTGGTACATAAAAATCATAAAGAACAATAATCATTTTAAAACTAATAATCATTAAAAACAATAATCATTTTATAAACTTTTGAATGACCGCCAGCCACGAAGTGCAGTCGGCACCGTTAAAGGAGGGCATCCCCTGCCGAAAAAAGCTTTTCTGCCTGCACGAAGTGATGTTTAAGGTATTCAAGTTTGAAATTTTTAATTTGTATTGTTAACTTCGTTAAAAAGTATTAAATCATAATATTTAAAATATTTTTTAAACTCAAAATTAAAAAAATCATTTGCAGGGAGCAACATTGTATGAATATTTTTATAATTCTAAAACAATTATGCAGTTATTTAAAAAAAAAAAAAAAAAAAAGAAAAGTTTTTATGCATATTTACTTTTGTAATGACCGATAGATGGCACAACCAGCATATGTAATTTTGAGTAGATTTAGATCACTTGACGGCCTTAGAATTGAAGCCCTTAAGGGTCCGCTTCTCACCGTTGCCGGAAGCTGAAGCTAATGTTATTTTATGGGAATTTTTCTTTACAAATAACTTATTAACTAATAAATATTTTTAAGTTCTGTTTTCACATTCTGAAAATTCCCAACTGTTAAATTGACAGACCTTTTTTAAAAAAGTATATTTTTAATTTTTTATATTTTATTTTGAAGCTGCAAAATACGAATTTTCAATTTGTGAAATTTTTCATTTTGCAATTTCAAAAAAATAAAAATACATTTTAAAAAAGGCTCGTCAATTTAACAGTTGGGAATTTTCTGAATGTGAAAACAGAATTTAAAAATATGTATTAGTTAATAAGTTATTTGTAAAGAAATTTTCCCATAGAATAACATTGACTCGGGATTCCGACGACGTTAAGAGAAGAGGGCCGTTAATTCTGCTAAACTGTTGGGCAGTAAACCTTGCAATGAAGAGGTCATAGTAGAAATTAAATGACTAAGGGATTTGACTTTTCTCTTTCCGGAAGAAGAATAAAAAATAATTGATCCAAAAATTACTACACATAGATTTTATTTTAAAAGCTTAAGCAGGCGTGCATCGAGTCCCCGACTGCCTTACCACCTAGCAGTGGCGGATTTAAGGGACACCCCCCCCCCCCCAAAAAAAAAAAAAAAAAAAAAAATTGACATTCACAATTGAATATTGCAATTGTAAATTTTTTATTGGTCTAGAATAACACTTTGAAAAATCTTAGCCCCCCCCCCCAAACTTCAGTTCTGGATCCGCCACTGCCACCTAGACTTTCATGGTTTAAAAAAGAGTACAAATTCTTTTCAGCTGAAATTTATCATTTTACCTTAATATAAAAAAAATTTGCAAAATCATAACTTTGAAAAGATTTATGTGATATGATACATTAAGAATTTCGGTTTTAAAAGTTTTTTAAATAGATTATTATGCTATTTTGCTCGCTTAAAAGTAAGTAAAAAGGCAAACAGAAAGAGAATTATGAAGTAAAACGATGAGAGAAAGAAAGTGGTAAAAGCCACTTGAAAGTTTTAGAGAAAAGTTGAATTAATAGTTCGTTCACATTAAAATTTATGGAAGTAAAATTTTCTCCAAAAAATATGAAAGTCTAAATCTTTTTCACGTAAAAAAAATATTTGCCACATCGAATTATAAATAGGTATGAAGAAAAAAAAAATATATTTGCCACATCAAATTATAAATTGGTATGGCGACGGCCATACTTGCCATACCGGTTCCGGCGCTACTGCAGTGGACTTATCATTCAAATGTTTTAAATGCAATTTATCTGCAATTATGTCCCCAAATTGCACCCCTTGAACACTGTCATTTAAAATTTTTTTATTCCAATAACTTTTGAAATACTGAATTTATTCAAACCAGAATTGGACAGTGGACTTACCTTACAAATATTTACTGAGCAATTTGCACTGCCATTTTGTTTCCAAGTGGCAGCAACTTGAGATTTTGTCAGCATCATAACTTTGGAAATACTGAATTAATTTAAATTAAATTTGTAGTATAGACTTATCTCAGAAATGTATTTGATGTATTCATTTACAAATTTGATCTGTCATCTCATTTTTCAAGTGCCAGCAACTCGAGAATTTCTAATTAGTATTAAAAAAGTATTTATGAACCAATTTGCTTAAAACTATAAATATGCATAGCCCTCATTAATATTTCCACTAAATAATTAATAAATTGAAGCTAACCATTTTTAAACAAAATGGTAGCTACTTGATAAGAAAGTCTAATGTGCACACCTCATGACTTCCTTGTACACCCATTCGAATATACACACTGTTATGAAAACATCGATATTTTTGAGTGAGGTAACTGATTCATAAATAAACAGGCAGGTTCCAGTCCACATACATTCCTGAAAACAAGCAAAAAAAAAAATCATCTACTCCAACCACAAAAGTCACGATAAAAGGATTATATATACCGCCTAGACAAATACAAAAGTTTTTTCAGGAATAGTACTCTATGGCTTATTACAGAACTAATGACTGGCAAATGCACAGTTTAGGGTTCATTAAAAATCATTTGAGTATAGATGGCCTACTTTTGTTCTCTTTGCCAAAAGTTAATGGCGAGAAACTATACTTTTACCAAAACAGTTAAATCTGTTAAAATTGAGAAAGGGTTTACTAATTCTGGCTATCCTGAAACAATATTTGCCGTCTAATTTAGCAACTTAAAGACCGAATTTGTCGAAAATTTGTAGTTCAGTGTTGCCAAAGTTTGGAAGCTCTAACTTAATAAGAACAGAGTTCTGGAATTTTCTGAAAAGATTCATTGGATTATAGAGCAGAAATAATTTCTTCGAAAGTTCTATGAATGACTAACAAAACTGTAAAAAAAGAAGAGTGATTATTGATGATTGTAGACTAGAATTTGTCTGTATTTTTATATGCTATTTTAAAAAGGTAATTCAGTAACAGTAAAAGTGGAAACAGATCGAAGTTCTATCATTTCCACGAAGGTGGACGTTGACTTAGCGTCAAATTAGTCATTCAAATTTGGTGAAAAGGGGTAGTTCAGGATTCCCAAAGTTTGGAAACTCTAACTTCAATAGCAGTCGAGTTCAGGAATTTTCCTGAATTAGTCATTGTTTTCTAGCGCAAAATTACATCAAAAATTTTACAAACTACTAACAATACTGTCGATGACTTCAAATTTCATTTAAACTTCGAAATTCGGTTTCTCCTGATTTAGCCAAATTTCTGCTCTGTAATGTATTTAACAATGTTTATTTGATTTCTGTAGTAAGAATGACTATTTCCTTATATTGTTTCAATGATTATTGATTTTTTGTAGCACAAAAAACAGTTTTATTAAAATGTTTCCTGAATATTCATTAAATAAAGTATGCTCATCGACTAGAATCTACTTATGCCTTAAAGAATTACTTTCTACACGCAAAAATGTTGACAGTTTTCTTAAAAATATTTTTACGTGCTCTATCTATGAAATTCGGAATATCGATAATAAGGATTTTCTCGCCAGGGTCACCGAAAAAGTCCCGGCAAAGCCATTACCTGTCTTGGTGAAATTTATTTTATCGGGAAATGAAATATTTTGATGCAAAAACAAACTAGAAATGCAGAAAGTTAATATTTTATAACCGAACTAAGCCTGTTTGAAAGAATTTACATAAAAATAACTACAATTATTTATAATTTTTTAACAATATACAGCAGTGGCAAATAATACATCGATTGTCCAGTATAAATTTTATGGGATTTAAACACGAATACAAAACATATTTCTGTCACATTATCCTACGATATTCTTTGTGAGATTTAATTTTAAGTAAAAAACGTTATGATAACTTACAAAATTATAGATACTGATGAGAATGGATAAGTAATTTTAACAATTTGAATCAAATAAATGTATAACAAGTCATATAAACAAGGTGCTTTATCATCTTGAAATGCTGATTATGGAAGAGTCTGAAATACCCCCAAAGTAATCAGCCAGGTATCAATACCAGTAAGGCCAGATATCAATTTTTTAATGGCCAAGTTTTATTTCGGGTTAATTGATCCCTTGAACATGAAAATTTGCCAGACTCACCGAAAAAATATGCATTTTTGTATCGTAATGTATGGGGAATATGTCATTGTTTTGAAAGTGCGATTTTCATTAAGTCAGTCACATATTCGTGATCAGATCTGCTTGTTTCCGTCAGTTTGAAATAAGTTGAACTTGACTCATCAGAGATAACTACTTCAGCCCAATAATTAATAGATCCTTTTTTAATTTTTGTAACGCTCGAATGTCTTGGTTTTCTAATTCTTTTTGTTAAGAATGAATTTTTTTTCAGATTTTCTGACAATTAAACCTACTTTGTTTAATTGTTATTTCACTGTATTAGATAAATTATGTTGCTAAACACTTTTTCTAAATCCTTGCTATGTTCTAAATGTAATACAAACTGATTTTTTAATTGCTGGCATTTTAACTTGCGGTCATCTCGACTGGATGAGTAACGTGGCCGCCTAAGGACAAATGTGCAGTTTAAACAGCCAAAAAATATTATATCTTGCTAAAAACAAGATCACTAATATTTTGTTACCATTTAATCATGTTGACATCCTACGTATTAAAATATTTTTTGATTTTCGCTCTAGAATTAATATTTTTTGTGGTATCGTTAATTGCCTTATTCTTGCCATTTTTGAAATACCTTCTAAAATTACAATTTTCTGAAAGCTCAATCCTAATTTGTACGCGGAACACAATGTAATAAAATCTGTTCAAAATTTACTTTTGAAACAATAAAATTAGCGATTACAGAAAGAAAAATTGAAAATATCCAAGTGCGGCTTTTTTTTTGTCGCTTAGTGTATGTTTTAGTATATTGAAAATATCCAAGTGCAGCTTTTTTTTAACGCTTAGGGTTGTATTTTAAAATAAGTTAAATATTGTGTTTTAATCTAGTAGGGATAAGTTCGGTGCATTCATATATAATAGGGTACTGATTCTGCATAGAATTGCTGCTTGCTTGTTTTTTTTTTTTTTTTTTTAATTACTATATCAAGAAATGTGAAGAACTAAAATATTGAACATTTGTGATTGTTTCTTTCTTATGAATATAGACTCATCAAGTGTTATTTAGGTTGGATGAACAAACTTTTCCCTTTACTACAGTAAAAAGTTTCTCCCCTGAAGGGAGTAGGTCTATAATGACTTTCAAGCAGAAAGAGGGCGCTACTAGCCCTATGCTGAAAAGGGAACTCTCGTTTTAAGGAGACTGTTTTTTTTTTTTAGTCAGAGAGAAGGATGTGACTCTAATAAGTATGAAAGGCGGGCTTGATGCATGATTGAAAATTTTATTTTGGTGAACTGGAATTTGACGTCCATTTAAAATGATGTGTACTTTTTTTATTTACGTTACTTTTTTATGTACTTGTATCTGTGGTGTGCGGTGTTTGTAAATGAGAAATAAATAAATTTCTTGAAGATGCTTATGGTCTGCATTCACGATTCATCACAGTATCATTTATGATGCTAATGCAAACATGATTTACTAAGAACATTGTATTTTAACACTAAAATTATGGCAGCGGTCATTTTGACCAGAAATCAGTTTTAGTTGTACACAACATATTTCTTTCACTATCTATAATTTTGTCATTTTTTGACTTTTCTAAAAAATAGACGACTGCAGAAGGTATGTTTGGGGAAAATGCACTGGTAAAATTCAGAAATTTATAGTGTGTGTATAATGTCAAACTCAATTATGTAATAAATTTATCTAGTTTTTAATAAGTTTATGTTATAATGAATATTTTTGTGAGGTAAATTATTAAACTAATAGAACTGTAAAAACGTATAGAAATTTTTTTTAAATTTTAGCTAAAAATCATGTTGAATGGCTCTTTGTGTACATATATTTATTTACTTATCACCTTATGTTTTCTTATTTTGTTAGCATGAAATATCATTTTTTAATTTTGTTTCTTATTGAACGAGCAAACTGCATAATTATAATTATTAACTTTCCATAATACGAGCAAAATGTTTGCTTTTTCATGACCACTTTTCATAGTTCCAGATATATAAAAAACACGGTAATGCTAGTGTTAAAAACTTAAGTTATTCAAAATTTGCTATTTCAGTTTTCTTAACATGGGAGACTAGAGCAAATTGTTGTTTTCTATAATTTTTGTGAAAAATAAAAATATTTTATCATCTGCATAATTTACGAAAAAGATAACTTGTCTATCTTAAATTTCAGTTTGTTTTAAAATTTGTTTAAAGTCAGGAAATGTCAATTAAAAAAAATCAGGAAAAAACTGAAAAAGTCGGGATTTTCTTTTTTTGAAATAGTATAGGAACCCTGTTACATCACTATAGGAATTATATGTGTTTTTTAGATTCAAAACTTACTTGTTGAATACATTAATATAAATAGTGAGGTTTTAGAATTATTTTTTTAAATAGATTTCTCTTCCCAGAAATTAGAATCTTATAACGAGATGTTTGTGATTATACAGTGAATTCTTAATTATAAAAAATGCTCTCCCCCCTTTCCCTCATTTAAAAAAAAAAAAAAAAAAAAATGCACAGAACGGGAAAATATACGTGAAGACTGCATTCTTTCCAATCCCATTCTATTGTACTGTACTCGTCTAGCCAACCAGTTTTCCTCTTTTTCTGAAATGCTGGCAGGCAAGGGCATGATTCAACCATCATCGCAATATCAATGCTGTTTAAATTTATAGTTTTATATTCCGTTCATAGTGTTAACATGTCAAAACACAAAAGAACCATTTGTATAAATCGAAAGTTGGAAATATTTAATAAATCGGAGAATGAACATACAATAAAGTCATTAATGTGTGAATATGAGATCAAATTGTGTGAGATATTACAACGAAAAAAAATAAAATTACACGTGAATATACTGGAATTTTATATAATCTAAAAGGAATGTGTAATGGAATAATAATAATAATAATAAAAAAAAAACAGTATGTGAAAATTTAAGTAAAGCCATGATTTTGAGGTTTAACCAATAAAGAGCTGTAAAAATTCCTCTATCATGTGCTATTTGTGTGGCTAAAGCTAATTTTTTTTGAAGAGCTTAAAATACCTGGTGATTTCAATGTTTTGAGTGGGTAGTCAATGACATTCAAACAAAGATATGATATAAGTCAAATAACTGTCTAGGACAAAAACTCAGTAGTGACAAATCAGTATCTGAAAGTTTTGTTTTAGAATCCTCAAATTTCACTACGAAAAAAATTTGAGTGCCAAATAAATAAACAATATGGATGGATATAAGTTTATATTAGAATTTTTGCCACTAAAGACATTACCATATTTAAAAAAAATATGCATTGCGACATAAGAAACAGAAACAAGCATACCAGTATTGTGTTGTGCTAATGCCTCTAGCTAACATTCTTACTTTCTGAATATACCTGTGTAAAGAAAATATTGTAATCATGAAAAAATTCGACTTTGAGATTTTGGTATATTTATACTTTTTGAGTTTATTTTAGCTATTTTTATGGTAATGTATATGTATGTGAGTGAATATGATAACGTCTAAATACTTCGTTCGAATGAGCTGAAAGTTGGTTTGTATCTTATAGGTCACCATATCATGGACCCTATTGATTTTAGTGAATCTAGTACTTACAGTTTTTTTTACACACAAAGAAAAATTCTTTATCATTACAGCTTGTGGGCTCATATTGTTCAAAGTGTGATAGCATCTAAAAGTCTAATTCGATTGGATTGAAAATTTATAAGTATGTTATAGGTCACCATTGCACAAACTGTATAGATTTCTGTAAATTTAGCACTTACAGCTTTTTTTATAGGGACACAAAGAAAAATTCTTTATCATTATGGTTTATGGGCTCAAATTATTCAAAGTGCAATAGCATCTAAATGCCTTATTTGCGTGAAATGAAAATTTATTTACATAATTTTTTTGAATTTTGTGATATGAGCAATAGCTTTTTTGGGATGTTTTATAAAAAGTAAGCATTGATTAAGGTATTTTCATTTACTAGAACTTGCCTGTTTCTTTACAAACTGCTTCCTTTACATAAAAGAATTGACTTTTCGTAGTAATATATAATACAATTATTTTGTAAAACCTCTTTTTTTTTTTCTTTATTCCATGCTTACATGATTAAAAATGACAGAACTTCATTTAAATAATTTATTTCTATAGATTTACAGAAACTTCTCGTTTCTTTCCCTAGGCAATGAAGGGAAAGGAATATCTGAAAATATATTAAAGTTATGTGATACATTAATTTCAATCCAACCTGGACAAGTATTACCCAAAGGAATAGATTCTCTAAATGTATCTGTTGCTGCAGGTAATTATAACTTCAACATTTTTACCAATTTCAAAGAAAGAAAATTATATAATTTGGTTATAATGTAAGTATATACAGTGTGTTGCATGAATATAAACGCACCTTAGCTTTAAGAATTAGAATGGTATAGGAGTGTAATAAAAAAAATAGGAATAGGTGACACTTGATGCAAACTGTATGTGTATGATTCAAGAAATGAAAATACGAGTCAAACAATAACAATGAAAGACCAATATAATTTTTTAGAAAATAATTTTATTGAATTTATGACAAATATACATGTTGCATGAATTTAAACAATGCACATGTAAAAAATAAATAACTGAGTAACAAATACCGTATCTAATACTTTGTAAAGCCACCATGGGCTTCTAAAACAACAAGTAAATGCCTTGGCATTGACTGATATAGTGGCATGAGGTCAGGGCCGGCTCGACCATATAGGCAAACTAGGCGATGGCCTAGGGCGCTCAAATCTAGAGGGCGGCACAATCCAGACAACAAGATCTGTTTTATTTATTACTGTCTAACGGCACTTTAGAATAGATAAAATGTAGTCTTGGAAACACAGCACTCATGTTGTGGGAAAATTTTAAACACTTACAATCTTTGTCTAGAAAGGACTAAAAGGTACAAGTCTGCTGCTATGACTTGGAAACACTTACTGAGTTTTTCTTGGCATGTTTTCAATTGGACATGTAAAAATTAAGTAAATGGATAATCCTCGAATTGACTTTTCAGGGCATCAAAATCAATCTAATTTATCTGATGAGAAGCGCTAGAGAAAGAGTCACAAACAACTGGCTTGATTTTACCATAATAACGATCTATTTATTTCAAAAACTTACAACGTCAAATTGAGTTTTGAAAACAGTCCGTCATTAAATCTGTCCATCTAATTGTTAACAGCTTTACACTATATCTAAAAGTCACCGAGTCATTATTTAATGGGGCTGTACTTTATTGGAACTATAAAGTTTTGACTTTCCATTCAAGGGTCTAAATTGTACATTATGTTTCATCTTATGAATCATCCCTTGCACATCTTTTATGTTTCGGTCTTTCCTTTGTACATCTTTTCTTATTTTTAAATACTTTCCCCTTCTTTTATTTCTGGAGGGTAGGAAAGTGAGTTTTATGCCGCACTAGTGCTACATATGGGCAGTTGGAACCTTTAATTTCTAGAAACTTTGCTTGAATTGTCTTTTCAACTTTAATTTTCGTAAATTTTATTTTTTTCCTCAACAATTTCTCTCGCTCTTGCATTTTCTCTTGAATTACTTTAACTTTTCAACGAATCTCTTCTTGCATGGCTTCTATTCTATCCTTAACTCCTCTTGTCAGGGTTTCAGCTATTCTCTCAATTCATGTTGTCTAGCTTTCATATTCTTTTATCCATCCTTCATCTCTTCATGTCCGGTTTTCATCTCATGTTGTGCTGTTATCATATGATTTTGTCCAGCTTTCAATTCTTTTAACTAGACAGTCTAAGCTTCAAGTTCTTTCATGTCTTTTGCAATACTTCTAGTCAAAATCATTAAGTTTATCTGCCTTACATCAGGTGCCAAATCAAATGTTATGAAACAGTGACTTTCTTGTTCAAGAAAAGAAGATTGTAAATGCACACATAGGTTCAAGTTGATTAATGAGCTTTATTTAACTCATATTCTCGAAACAGTCGAGCAAAACTGTCAATTCAATGAATATTCTCGAAACAAACAAATAAAACTAGGATTTTTAAGAGTATTTTCGAAATAGTCCTATAAGACTGTTTCGAATCCTGGGGCAAGCAGTCACTTGCATCACAAAAGTAAAGTAAAGAGCATTAATTACATTACACTATACAGCAGGAATTTAATTTATTCAGGATCAGGAATGATAATCAAATGATTGAAGCGCAATCTCCATGAGGCGATTGCTCAGAACAATTTACTGAATACAATCGACTTCTCGGGAGTTAATCAGCCTCTTTTTAAATTCTTGACTACAAATGGTAAAATATCGAGTTAATTCTATCCTAAAATGTAGCTCGAAATTCCAGAACTCGGCTTCTATTGAAATTAGAACTTCGAAACTTTGGCAACTCGAAACTACCATTTTTTACTGAATACTCATCAATATGTCAAGGTCAACCTTAATAGAAATATATAGACTGTCATTTTTGTTTCCAGTTTAACTGTAAATTTGCTTTTGCTGCAAGAGCACATTTTATGAAGCGAAGAGGTTTAATGTATTGGAACAATGTTGAGTTTAATGATTATAAAAAACTGACAAAAAAGATGAAACTTCAGCCTTTTTTTTTTTTTAACTTTGAGTGTGTTTTGCACGCGAAAGATATTTTTTGATTCGAATTTTGTCAGTTGCTCAGCTCGTAGAAAAGCAATTTTACCAGGGTATAGCAATCGAAAGAAAAAAGGATTACTTCAGATTACCTTTGTATACACGTCTGACGCAGATGATTGATTGAAAAAGAATGTAAAAGTAAGAATGTGTATAAGTATTACATTATTATTTATCTTATTACTTTTTGTTTTATATTTACTTTAAATACGAAAAGTTATAAATATTTTAATTTTATAATTTTGAACTGACATAAAAAGAAAAAAAATAATAATAATAAGATTTGAAGGAAGCTCTCTAACTAGAAAGAAGTTTTAGCTCTTTAGACTAGGTGACTTTGTAGGGGCTATGCGTGGGGGCTTTTTGGAATTTTACAAAGTGATTCTGTTATAGTTTCTTTTTCTAGTAGCTCAACTTAGTAATAAAATGTGAAATTTCGTTTTCAGTACAGTTGATACTTGAGACTAGCTGTTAACAGAAAAAAAAAAAAAAAAATTGGAGTACAATTTTGTAAGAGAAAATTAGAGAAAAAATATCATTAGCAAAGCAAATTAGGCTCATTAGAAAAGTTATTTTCGTCCGAATCCTAAAGAAACACTATCAGGATAATAATTTGAAAAAACAAAAGTTTTTTCCACCTGAATCTGTATAAGCAAAAATCTTACTTCATCTTTCAAAATAAATAGTAAATAAACAATAGTTTGATATGAAAGAAATAAAGATTGAGGCTTTGATAAACAGAGCATGAAAAATGCTTCTGGTTTCACTTTGAGTTTATGTATCCTTGCAATGTGAGAAAATTCTATGGGTAATCTGCAGCGAATAGACGACATGACTCTCTGACGTCATTTTCAAAGTCCTAAAGATTTTCTTTTATTTAACCTGTAAGAGTCTTCTTTTAACCCACAAACAGTGGAATGTAGCCTATCATAGCACAGATTTTCCCCACAAACTTTGAAAGCTCCGCCTCGTTCTAGTTGTACATTCTGGACGAACACAAGCCAGATCATGTATAAAAAATGTTAATTTCCTATTAGAAAATAAGTGAAGAAAGTTTTCGTCAGTACATAACAAAAGACAATGGTGAAAATGTGACCCAAACTCCACTACTAATGCACTACTAAAAACAAAATTTTTTTCTTGGAAACTGTAAAAGTGATTTCGGATTTGATAAACAGAAGGCATTTTCAGAAAAAATTAATATTGCGGTATCATTCCCATCGAAGTCAGAGCCAGCCCGATTACGAAAAATGAAAAAGAAGTTTAATTATGCAGTCAGCTGATAAATCAACAAGTGAGGCTAAACATCATTTTAAGATTAATTTTTATATTTCTTTTCTTGATACAGCAAGAAATTCGAATGATGAGAAGTTCAAACAAACCAAAAACGATAAATCATGTTTTCTGATGCCTTTCTAACGATTGTGAGTCGTAAAAAAAAAAAAAAAAAAAAAAAAAAAACTTTCAAAGTGATTTTGAAATTATGTAGAAGATTAGGAGATTATCTGACTCAAGGAGACTCTAAGGATGTTGATGAAGGTACACTACAGGAAGTTTTGAATAATTTTTGTGAAAACGAAACTAGTACATTGCATATTGAATTTAGTAACAGCAATAAAATTGTTGCTGACACTTCCTGTGACTGTAGCCAGTGGAAAACCCAGCTTCATATAATTGAAATTAATAAAAACTTACCAGCGTTCTATAGTGACGTGAGAACGATTTCTAGGACTATCACCATCATCAACAGGTCAAGATGAAACTAAAACAATTCATTTGAAGGATATTGTTTCTACTACGCTAAATAAGTAGCGACGAAATGCGAACAATATGCAATATGTAATAAAAATAAATAGTTGATTATTTATTACAGTATTTGTATGTGTATAACTGTCTGCGTGTCTTACATAAAAAAAAAAAAAAAATTGTTTTATTGGGGCGCCACGAAAATCTTTCGCCTAGGGCGCCAAATTTGCTCGGGCCAGCGCTGCATGAGGTCATCCAAGCTGATTGTCTTCCAGGCTAATAGAATGGCCGATTTTAGTTCATCTTTCATGTTAAACTGCCTTCTGATTATGTAAACACAGCGAACCAGAATACCCCATAGTTCTCAATTATGTTTAAATCGGGGCTTTTTGAGGGCTAATCCTGAAATCTTATTTTATTGTCACAGAACCATTTTTTCACGATATGTGCTTTATGTACAGATGCACAATCTTGCTGAAAATATAATTTCTTCCACCTTTCTTAACTGCTTGACGGCAGAGGTTCCTTGTGAGCATCTGGACATAATCTACAGAGTTCATAGTGTTCTCCACAAACTCTAATTCGAAAGTCCCTTTAAAACCTTTGGCTGCCCACACCATGACAGACCCACCTCCAGATTGACATTTTGAACAGTACACTTCTTCGGTTCTCAAATCATGCCAATAGCTATGAAATCTGTCCGGGCCATTGAGATTAAGTTTTTTTTTCATCTGCATGCGCGTAGCCAGGGGGGGTGCCCTGGGTGCCCCGGCACCCCCTCGCTCACGCACACATATTCAAAATATTTAACAAAAACATATTGAAAAAAAAAAAAAAAAAGATTTGAAGGTTAAAAAAAAATATTGTTATTACTAATACCATTGACTCTATGCAAATAGAAAGACACTTTCTTAAACATGGTGGTAAAATATATTTAAAAGAATAATCTAAATTGTTCATAAATCCAAATTTACTTGCACAGTAATTTTTCTTTTAAACAAAAAAAAAAAAAAAAGAAATTAGTAGTTTGTTTTTTCTTCAAGGAAAAGAGGCGATAAAATGATTTAGTTTATTTAAGCTCGTGGCCTTAACAGAGAGTTAAGTTTTTTTGTCATTTCTTTTTTAAAGAGCATTTTTTTGTAACTTTCTCTTACCCATACATGTTGGAAAATGTAATGTTCTGCGATCCAATTTTTGAATATGAAATAGTTTTTACAATAGTATGTCTTGAAGTCCGTTCAATTGTATAACCAGGTTCTTGTGGTTAGTCTGCATGGGCATAACTCAAAAGCAGGTATTGGCAGGAAGTCTAAAAATCATATTCAATTTATATCATAATGATCCGTATACTATGACATGCAAAGAGTTCAAATACCTTATTGTTTAAGTACAAAATTTCTAGTTCGTACATATCAACAACATTTTTAAAGTGAACTAAACATAATGAAACTAACATACTTTATTGATACAAAATAATTTTTGTAAAAAAGATTGTAAGAAAAGTTAGGTTCGATTAAAAGCATTCATACTAAATTATATTGCATCCAGTAAAAACGTTTAAAAATGATAATTACTTTCCTTTACCATGAGTTTAAGTATTATTTACGGGGTCGAATTTTCAAAACTAAATATTTGCGATAATTTCAGGTTTTGAAGTTCTTTGAATACAAAAATAATTTTTTTAGTAATTGTTGATTTGAATGCATGTCTGATATCATAATAACTTAGTGGGTAATTTTTTTCCGATTACGCTGGTCTGTGAAATCGTACTTTTCAAACTTTTTATGTACTGCGTTGGGTGTCTCTAATGTGTTTTGATAATCTGAATTCAGAAATGATTACTTTTTTTTCCAATCACGTAAGAAATTTTCACAAAGTAAGGATGAAAATCGGAAGAATTCGTCTAGAAGTTATAACAAATTCGAAACAATTTTTATAAAAAATGCATTGAAATAGACTATTATTTACACATTATCTTTTAAATGTATTTCTTCACATCGAATATCCCTTTAGAGCATTTTACCTTGTGCAAGGCTTGAGGGTCTTGTGTGTGTGTGTGTGGGGGGGGGGATTCTCTATGCAACATGCAACAATATTCTGCTAATATGTTAAAAATGTATCGTCTCTGATACCTGCTTTCCATTTCTTTGATGTCTTGATGAAACAGCTCTCCTTGTTCTTCACTCACATCACCGAAATTTTCAGGGAAATAATTTAGATGGGAGTTGAAAGAAATGGATGGATGTATGGATGGTTGGGTTTTACGTCGCACTAGTGCTGCGCAGATGGGCAATTGGCGACGGTCGTCGAAAGAAATGGAGCTTTAAGCTCAAACAATTCCTTTTTTTTTTCCAAAACTGTACATGAGGGAAATTTTTAAATAGGTTTTCCTTAAACAGCATCCAGAAATATATCAGAAACAGAAAAACATATCAATCTGAAGAAAAAAATTTCTTCGTCGGCCTGTCTCATTTGCTATTTAAAAAAAAAAAAAAAAAAAAAAAAAGACAGCACTGGAAGGTTCAAATTAGTATTGTAAATCATATCATAAGCAGACTTTTCTTGAAAAATTTAGTGTGGGTGAAATGTCTTTGAATCATTTTAAAAGTATTTTTAATTTAAGCCTTAAATGTTTTAAGAATGCAGGTAGAGTAATCAAACAGAGGGGGTTTTGAAGGATGCAATAGAAATGCTTCCCCTTCACAAGAATACATGCCAAACAAAATTGTTTCTAAAACAATTTTCAACTTTATTTTCATTTTAAAGCACCTCAAAAATGGTCGGTCAAGTATACAATATCTTATTTTTGTGACTAAACTGTCACATTTTATTTATTTATTTTATTTTACCCTATTTAAAAGCTGTCACTCAAATTTAATAATAATAAAACATTTTAGAATCGTTTGCATTACTTTTGAACTTTGACAAGCGATTTATTGCTGAAAATAAATTATGTATTTATGAACAGACGATTTTGTATTTGTAATTAATAAAGAAAGAAAATTATTAAAAATTAGGCTACAGTGTAAATATTTATTCGGATTCCTTCTTCTTATGCGATTTTCCACTTTCCTGAAAATCCTGCATCTGGAGAAGGTGGTGTATAATTCTATTAAAGCTGTGACTAAAGAAACGCAAAACTGTTCTGGAATCATGTGCAAAAATGTGAAGGACTTGATAATTATTCCAACAAAAGAAAAAGAGAGAGTTTGGAGAGGAAGCTCAAGACAACACAAAAAATACAAATATCAAAGAAAGGTATGCTCAAAATGGGCTCCATTATTTAGTCTTTTAATTTTTTAAATAGCAAAGGCGTTTATTTGTGTGGGTAGAAAATTTCCAACATTATGTCATGATGATTTTTTGTGCTATTTTATTAATGAATGTTTCTGGATTCGATTATATATGCAATTTTGAATTGTGGTGGTTGCTAGACAATATTTTCGGCTGATGGCCAGGGCACGGTCGGATAATGAGACACACCACTAGCTTTTTATCTGTCCTCCATTTTGATACATTTATTTTGTGGGGATTTTTAGTACAATTTTATTGGTATGATGGTATGTGTCCCTTTTAATGTTTTCATTTTACTTTATGCAATTTTTCATGGAATTCTTATGTACAGTGGTAATTTGTAAATTTATTTGACTAATGGTCTGTGGCGTGTTTCTACACTTTCCCCGATTCGATACATTTATTTAATGCTGATTTTATTTTTTGCGACTTTTACACACATCACATTTTTATATTATGGTACACACAACAGTTTATTACAATCTTAATAAGTATCACTTTAATTTTATAGCGATCACAGTACTCGTTTGTACTGTTCTGTTTGAAACTAACATCACAACTACAACAATACAACAGTGTTTTAAAATACAGAAAATAAATGTTATCCATGAGTATGGGAACGAATAAAATAATAATTTAAAAAAAGTAGCTACAAGATTGTATTAATTTAATATATATATAAATATATTTAATTAATATATATATATATGTAGGTTGATAATTTGAAACTGGTAAAATAAAAGAAATGAAATGAGATTAAAAATAATTATAAGATAAAAATTTTTTTTATAAACCATGTTTTTAAATTTTCTGCTGAATCATATCAACGCTACTGAAGGCAGCCGAGACCCCAGCAATTGGATAAAAGTATTAAAAAAATTCCTTTCTATTGTCTTTTGAGCTATTATAAAAGTTTCAAATGGCTATCTAGCCGGGAAGTTAGTTAAAAGTTGATTGTAAGCTTTGTACTGGAAACGCTGCCGAAGATAGCAGGGTCCCGAAGCAATTGAATAAAAATATTTTTAAAAGGCATTTTCACCGTATTCTGAACTATTCCGAAAGTTTCAAATGTCTAGCTACTCGGGAAGTTAGTTAAATAAATTTTCTGTTGAATCATATGAACGCTGCCGAATACAGTAGGATCCTGAAACAGTTGACTAAAAGTATTTAAAAAAAATGTATTGCCACCGTCTTCTGAGCTATCCTGAAAGTTTCAAATATCTAGCTAGTCGGGAAGTTAGTGAAAAATCGATTGCAAGCTTTGGACTGGTAACGCTGCCGAAGGCAGCAGGAACCCGAAACAGTTTTTTAAAAGTATTTAAAAATGCATTTTCACCGTGTTCTGAACTATTGTGAAAGTTTCAAATGTCTAGCTAGTCAGGAAGTTAGTTAAATAAAATTCCTGTTGAATCATATAAACGCTGCCGAAGGCAGTAGGGACCTGAAGCAGTTGACTAAAAGTATTAAAAAAATGTATTGTCACTGTGTTTTGAGCTAGCCTGAGAGTTTCAAATATCTAGCTAGTCGGGAAGTTAGTGAAAAATCGATTGCAAGCTTTGTACTGATAACGCTGCCAAAGGCAGCAGGAACCCGAAACAGTTGGCTAAAGGTATTAAAAAAAATGCATTTTTACCGTGATCTGAACTAGTTTCAAATGTCTAGCTAGTCGGGAAGTTAGTTAAATAAATTTTCTGTCGAATAATATAAGCGCTGCCGAAGGCAGTGGGACCTGAAATAGTTGACTAAAATTATTAGAAAAATGTATTGTCACCGTGTTATGAGCTGTCCTGAAAGTTTCAAATGTCCAGATAGTGGGAAAGTTAGTGAAAAATCGATTGCAAGCTTTGTACTGATAACGCTGCCGAAGTCAGCAGAAACCCGAAACAGTTGGCCAAAGGTATTAAAAAAATGCATTTTCACCATTTTCTGAACTATTCTGAAGATCTCAAATGTCTAGCTAGTCGGGAAGTTGTGAAATAAATGTTCTGTCGAATTATATAAGCGCTGCCGAAGGCAGCGGGACCTGAAATAGTTGACTAAAATTATTAGAAAAATGTATTGTCACCGTGTTGTGAGCTGTCCTGAAAGTTTCAAATGTCTAGCTAGTCGGAAAGTTAGTGAAAAATCGATTGCAAGCTTTGTACTGATAACGCTGCCGAAGGCAACAGGAACCCGAAACAGTTGCCTAAAGGTATTAAGAAAATGCAATTTCACCGTGTTCTGAACTATTCTGAAAGTTTTAAATGTCTAGCTAGTCGGGAAGTTAGTTAAATAAATTTTCTGTAGAATCATATAAGCGCTGCCGAAGGCAGTGGGACCTGAAATAGTTGACTAAAATTATTAGAAAAATGTATTGTCACCGTGTTGTGAGCTGTCCTGAAAATTTCAAATATCTAGCTAGTTGGGAAGTTAGTTTAAAATCGATTGCAAGATTTGTCCCTGACAAACACACAAACAAACAAACAAACAAGAATCGAAGTTAATAAAAACATGGTAATAAAGTAAACATATCATTATAATTCTACTTTATCACTCTGTGCGCGCAATTTAAGTACCATAGTATAAGTTTTTCCGTAGTTTAGTTTTTAGGTTTTCGTGTATAACTTAAGGTTTAAGATTTTTATTTAATCTTTTAACATGCATTGGTTTCGTACTGAAACCAAATATTTGACACCATTTAATATTTTTTATGGAACATTCTTTCCTTGTTTTAATCAATTTTCAAACTTCTGTTCCTTTTCTGTTAAACGGATAGCAGCACTACTCTGAAAGTCTAAACTTTATCAAATGATATTTCAAAGAAAGCCAAATGCACCGATTTACGCTACCGAAACTGCAGTCTGCATTTAACAATTTTTTACATTGGCATTTTTAACGTTGTGTAAATATTGATATTTCTGTTCTGCGTCAAGTCTAGTTATTTAGTCTAAGAGAAAGTTGCTTAATTTATATTTTAAAACGTACATGTGTTAACTTGTGTAACTTTTATACTTGTGTTAAAACGCACATATGCATGCATATGCGCACTATGTTCATAAAGTATTCATATTGTAACTTTTAGTTTAAAATTTGGGCACCCCCTCGCTCGGAAAGCTGGCTACGCCTATGATCTGAGAAGATAAGTTTTTTCCAATTTAGACGATATAGAATCCATTTTCTTGCCCATTCCAACCGCATATCCTTGTGCTTTTGAGTGAAGGGTGGTTTTGCTTTCATTTTCTTAAATTTAATGAATGTTGCAGCTTTGATAGTTCTCTATATGGTTGTCCGATGAACACACATCTAGTATTTAGCCTTTATCTTTGCACAAAAAATATTCTTATTTTTTGCAGCGTTGCATATTCGATGTTTGTCGTAACTGGTGAGCTTTCCTGTTCGTTTCTTATATGCTTTTTTCCCATAATTTGCTCTTTTCTTTATATAATTTCGCACAACATTCTCACTTCTTCCGATTCGGCGCCCAATTTCACGATTGCTAAAGCCTTTACCATGCATAAAGTCGATTTTTATCCTCTCACGTCAAAGTTTTTCCTCTTGCCATCCTGAACAAACTCCGTAAATTTTGCACTCAAGCATTAAAACTGTTTTTAGATAACTTTAGCAACACGACTATCTGTGTTTTAATTTAATTCCGGTGACTCTGTTAAATTTTAAATGCAATGTTAGAATCAAAAATTCTAACACTTTTGAATTTGGTTAATTTTTATCAAATCCTCCGGAAAATATTTTGATTACTTTTATTTTATTTATTTTCTCCATTTAAAATTTCTTAAAATTCGCAATTTTCAATAAACAAAAAAATTTAAGAATTTCCAGTGAAGCGTTTTGTTTGTAAACAAAACTACCGATGTTTTTGGATTGTAAACAAACGCCTTAGCCAATAAAGAAATTCAATTTTATTCATGATTCAAATCAGTTCAAAATCTTTTTAGATCGTCTGCAAATAATTTAAAAATAATTTTATTCATTTTCCTAACGTTCATTTTTCACTAATTAAAATCAGTGACGTCATTTCCATTTACATTTTTTCAAATTCTCTTTCTGGAAGATTCCATTCAATTCGCAGCGAATATGTCAGGTCCGCAGCGAATATATCACGGCGCCGATTCAAAAGTGGCGTTCCTCCAGGAAAATGTGTTTTTTTAAATATTAATAATGAATCCAAAAAATAGTCCAATATAAAATATTCCGTTCTTAAAATTAAATTTATTTATTTCCATTTTATGATTTGTTGTTCAGCAGACGATCCAGGTAAAATAATTTGTTTTCGTACTACTTATCGCGCGCATTAATTTAAATGTGCGTAGTCTCGCAATAGCGGGAAATTGGAAGGCGTCTCTCCTGACTCTCTCTCTTGGATAGCAATTGGAGAAGGTGGTCGCCGGGCGGCTCTGCCGCGGCGGCTGCTGTGGGAAATGGCATTCGCCGTTGAAGAATATTTTTATTTCCTTTTTTTTATGTGCAGTCTATGGACCACTGAATAATGATTACAAGTATTTTTCATATCGAACTTTGCAATTACCACTCAGCTGCATCCAAATATCAGTACACGACCTGAACGAAAAGGATGATATAGCGCGGTCTGACCAGGCCTAACGTGTGCGTTCTCCGAAAAAGGTGATTTGACGATGGATCTAATTCTAAGTAGCCTCCATTCTCACGATAGATAAGCAAATGATGTGCTTGTGAAATATCAATGAAGTCGTTACATCGGCCTCCTAAAATTTTGAAGAGGAGATCAAGAATGCTTGCTACAACGTATCAGCCTAAACAGGGCATTCATCAACTCCCGTTAAAATTCAGAGTGTGTGATGTTTTTTTAGTGACATCTTTCGTTCCGTTGATTACGGCAACATTAATAATCAAGAATGCTTGCTACAATGTATCAGCCTAAACAGGGCATTCGTCAACTCCTGTTAAAATTCAGAGTGTGTGATGATTTTTTAGTGACATCTTTCGTTCCGTCGATCACTGCAACATTATTATTCAGCAACCTCTCAGAATAAAATAAAATTTCTACTGGCATGTTGGCTAAGAGTTAAAATGATATATGTTATATCAGGACTATTGACTATTATTAATGAACAACTTACTGAAAGTAATCGTAAATTCGTTTGCTAACTGGTGTGGTCAACGTGATAATAGGTGACGCTATATGATTCACAACTAGTGTGGTACACATGTATATGTAATGTAGTTGAAGTGATAAAAAAAGCAAAGTGAAAACAATTGTAAGATCATTCACAGCCGAGTTTGCTCAATATGAAAGTATATTAAGTGTAGGTACCGGTACCAGAATTTTCGCATGCATAAAATTATTCTAAATAAAAGATAATTGTGCTCCTTAAGAAGAATTAGTGTTTCATTTATATTTGTGTATGCCTATGGATTAATGCTTTATATTTCAGATTCCGATCAACAATGGGGTGAGTTAATAATTTTTCCTAATTTTCATTTATTTGTCTGATTTAAATTATTATCATTTATTTATATTTTAGGATTCAAAAGTTTTGGCAATTCGGCAGTTTAATATATATAGATATATATACGGCACAACTAAATTAATGTACTACCACTAATTTATTTACTTCCGGCCTTTAATCGATCTATCAATTTTCATGATTTACTAACTTTATAGTTTCCAAAATCCAAAAATCAAGTTTTATTGTTTACTAAATTTTATTGTTTTGTAAACAAACGCCTTAGCCAATAAAGAAATTCAATTTTATTCATGATTCAAATCAGTTCAAAATCTTTTTAGATCGTCTGCAAATAATTTAAAAATAATTTTATTCATTTTCCTAACGTTCATTTTTCACTAATTAAAATTAGTGACGTCATTTCCATTTACATTTTTTCAAATTCTCTTTCTGGAAGATTCCATTCAGTTCGCAGCGAATATGTCAGGTCCGCAGCGAATATATCACGGCGCCGATTCAAAAGTGGCGTTCCTCCAGGAAAATGTGTTTTTTTTAATATTAATAATGAATCTAAAAAATAGTCCAATATAAAATATTCCGTTCTTAAAATTAAATTTATTTATTTCCATTTTATGATTTGTTGTTCAGCAGACGATCCATGTAAAATAATTTGTTTTCGTACTACTTATCGCGCGCATTAATTTAAATGTGCGTAGTCTCGCAATAGCGGGAAATTGGAAGGCGTCTCTCCTGACTCTCTCTCTCTTGGATAGCAATTGGAGAAGGTGGTCGCCGGGCGGCTCTGCCGCGGCGGCTGCTGTGGGAAATGGCATTCGCCGTTGAAGAATATTTTTATTTCCTTTTTTTTATGTGCAGTCTATGGACCACTGAATAATGATTACAAGTATTTTTCATATCGAACTTTGCAATTACCACTCAGCTGCATCCAAATATCAGTACACGACCTGAACGAAAAGGATGATATAGGGGAATTGGGGCTCCAGACTCGACGTGTGTTGAGTGCGAAAACCGCTAACTTTAACTGAGTGGGAAATTTAACTTAGATTTTGACTTTTTTTTTTTTTTTTTTTTTAGAATTTTTTATTATTATTAATGATACGGTATTTTGAGAATCCGTTAAAATATCTATTTTTATGCAATTGCGGTGAATTCTCAGTGATTGAGATCGCGTTTTGATTTGACATAGGTCTATATTTTAATTAATATCTCCGCAACTAATTAAAATTTTTAAATTTTTTTTTCACTATGCACTCGGGCAGGCTTCTGAGCACCCGTATGTCAAATATTGTAGTTATGCGTTCAATAGGGGCTGAACGTATAGACAGAGAGACAGACATCTTCTTTTATTATTATAGATTGCTAAATTATTTGCTAAACAGCGTAAGTCAGGGAAAATGGGAAAAAAATGGTCAGGAAATATGGAAATTTTCTGATGTTGGTCACCCTGTATGAGAGATTTTTTGTATTTATGTTCCATTTTATTTCCAAATTTTACACATGTATGTCATGTCATTGAATTTAATTTTGTCCAATAGTATTAAAGAATATTTTACAAGTTATTTAAAAAACAATCATTGTAAATAATGTTTTAAAGATTATAATTTAAGAAAATAAATTATTCTTGAAGGTCTGTACTAAAAAATTATTCCAATTTTACAGTAAGTGCAAATATACAGTGTGTTGCATTAATATAAACGCACCTTTCCAATAATCAGAAATAGAATTTTTTTAATTTTAAAAGAAGGAATGTGACTCACAGTTATTGCATATGACTAACAACTGAATAAGATACTTTGAGCACGTATGTTTAGACTCATGGAATCTTATGTAAATGAGTGTTGAAGCATTTCTTTATTTTTCACTGTTTTTCTGTTGTTGTGTGAAATTAAACGCACTCTGTATTTTGCATGTTAAACAATAAAATTTGTTAAACAATAAAACTTGATTTTTGGATTTTGGAAACTATAAAGTTAGTAAATCATGAAAATTGATAGATCGATTAAAGGCCGGAAGTAAATAAATTAGTGGTAGTACATTAATTTAGTTGTGCCGTATATATATCTATATATATTAAACTGCCGAATTGCCAAAACTTTTGAATCCTAAAATATAAATAAATGATAATAATTTAAATCAGACAAATAAATGAAAATTAGGAAAAATTATTAACTCACCCCATTGTTGATCGGAATCTGAAATATAAAGCATTAATCCATAGGCATACACAAATATAAATGAAACTTTCTATTTCATTTTAGGACGATAAATTTCAATAATTAAATTTTATTTATACCTTAAAATTAGTCCATATAACTTTCATATGCATTTCGGTTGCAATCGCAACCTTCCTCAGATGAACTGTGACATCCATCGCTGCCGGCGTATTTGTTGTTTTCTTCCTGTCTTCCTTTTTTCGATTCACTTCGCTTGTTTCGGTCGTTTAGGATCAGATGGTTCCAGATTCTGGGTATAGTAGCGTGTTCGCATTCGTTAATAGCAGTAGGGTTAGTGATAATCTCAAGGGCTTCTCTTTTTAGTGTGTAACTGTGATTATTATAGTGAGCGATTTTTTTAGTTGTTATGGTGTTAATATTAATTGGGTTAGAGGAGTGGGTAGAAGCAAGTGCGGTGGATTGGCGGTTATGTTTAAGATCGGCTTTGTGTTCTTTTTCTCTGTCGTAAATTTTCCGTTTTGTAACTCCGATATAACATGCTTGAGAATTATCTAGGTGTTTGAAGTCTATTTTATAAATCCCGGCGGTTGATTGGTTATCAATTACGTCTTTTTCATTCCGGATATGTTGAAAGATGTTGCGGTTTGGTTTTATTGGAATATTGATATTGTGTTTTTTGGCTTCGTTTTGGATTTTTATACTATTTCCGTTACAGAAGGGGATGGAGGTTGTGAATTTTTTTGTTTCTTTCTGTGCGTTATCGATTTTATTTAGTTTTTTGATACGTTTTTTATATAGTTTGTTAACCAGATTTTTCGGGTAGTTTGCTTTTTGTACAATATTTTTGATAAATTTGAGTTCTTCATTTAGGAGTTTTTTGTTGGAGCATATTAGGATTGCGCGATTAATGTATGAACGGATGGCGGCATATTTATATGGTAGGGGGGTATTACAGTGGTTATTTATAATTTCGATATTGGAAGTTGGTTTTCTATATATAGTTGTGTCGATGGTATTGTTTGGGTTTTTTATGATTTTTATGTCCAGATAGTTTATTGTGTTATTGTTTTCTTCTTCCATTGTAAATTTTATATTTTTATCTAGTTTGTTGAGGTTATTTAAGAGATTATTAGTGTCGTTATTATTTGGAATGATTGCAAATATGTCATCCACGTATCTGGTCCAGATTTTACTGTTTTCAATGATGTTGGTGGCAGAATTTTCGATTAGTCTCATTTTAAGTTCCGCGAGAGTCCCTGAGATGGGGGACCCCATAGGCACGCCTTGTTTTTGCTGATAAATTTCGTTATTAAATTGGAAATAAGATTCGTTGAGGAGTAAGTTACTAGTTCTAATCAGAGTTTCACTAATTTTATTTTTTCCGTATGTTTCTATTATTTTTTCGTTAATTATGTTACTAATTTCTATAGTGTCGATTGAGGGGTATAATTCCTTTACGTCGTAGCTTACCATTATATCGTCGTAGTTGATTTTTGTGTCTTGGAGTTTTTGCATGAAGAGTTCGTTAGAGTTTATTGATATATTAGAAGGGGGAGAAGGGTTTGGTAGATATTTTTCATATATTTTTCCAGGAAATATGTTGGACCTTCGGATTTATTAACTATGGGACGTAATGAGGCCGGATTTTTGTGGTCTTTGTATTTGGCAAATAGTCGGGGGATAATAGGAGCGAAGTTATTATTTTTTGGGGGGATGTTATTGGGCCATTGTCCGGTTTTTAGTAAGTCCTTAATTTTTTCGTTAAGTTTATTTAGTGGGGAATTTTTAATTTTTTTTGCATTAAGTTTATTAATTGTATCATACATAAGTTCGTTATATTGTTCGCGGTTTAGGATTGTGATTAAGTTAGTTTTATCAGATTTTAAGATGGCGAGTTTACGGTTGTTTTTTAAACCTTTGAGGCATTTTATATCAGCGGAGTTAGTGAATTGTTTATTGGTTTCAGTGATGGATTTAATTGCGACATTTCTAATATTTTGTTTTGTTTAGGGAGCAGCTTTTTCGATGGCGGTTTCAATATGTGCGATAGTGTCCTTGATGTCATTAGATTCGTTTATGATATACTTGGAGCCTAACTTTAAGAGAGCGTCTTCGTGGGTATTAGGGTGATAGTTAGAAAGATTAAGGTAGGGGTAAGTATTGGGGGTGGCATTGTTTAAGATTTTATCTTTTTTGTTTTTTAACCAAAATTGGAGTTTTTTGTTATGTCGTTTAGTTAGTATTTCTTCTTCTATTTCGTTGTACTTTTTAATTTTTTCGTTTATTCGGTTAAATTCTTCGTTTGAAGTGGTGGTTTTTAGATCGGATTCTAATTTTTTGTAGTATTGCTTGGTTTTATAAATATCGATTGATTTACGTTTTATTATTTTCTTAATGAGGGTTATTTCTAGTTGTTTCGCTAAGTGCCGGTAGGTTTTATTAATGTATTTATTTTTAATCCTTAAGAATTTGGGGGTGATTTTATAGTGAAGGCAATCTTTTAAGAAGGAGTGGTGGCTAGTTTCACGGGTTAACTTTTTGGCCGTTTTTCGGAGTTGACCGAAGAGGATTTGCTGCGGCATTATTACGCGATAAGGAAGAGGTGTCAAGAATTTCAAGATTTTCATACGCTATCAAGCCAAAGAAACGTGAAAACGATCGTGGATTAATCTTTCTAACTATCTAATTCTTAATCTTTCTAACTATCACCCTAATACCCACGAAGACGCTCTCTTAAAGTTAGGCTCCAAGTATATCATAAACGAAGCTAATGACATCAAGGACACTATCGCACATATTGAAACCGCCATCGAAAAAGCTGCTCCCTAAACAAAACAAAATATTAGAAATGTCGCAATTAAATCCATCACTGAAACCAATAAACAATTCACTAACTCCGCTGATATAAAATGCCTCAAAGGTTTAAAAAACAACCGTAAACTCGCCATCTTAAAATCTGATAAAACTAACTTAATCACAATCCTAAACCGCGAACAATATAACGAACTTATGTATGATACAATTAATAAACTTAATGCAAAAAAAATTAAAAATTCCCCACTAAATAAACTTAACGAAAAAATTAAGGACTTACTAAAAACCGGACAATGGCCCAATAACATCCCCCCAAAAAATAATAACTTCGCTCCTATTATCCCCCGACTATTTGCCAAATACAAAGACCACAAAAATCCGGCCTCATTACGTCCCATAGTTAATAAATCCGAAGGTCCAACATATTTCCTGGAAAAATATATGAAAAATATCTACCAAACCCTTCTCCCCCCCTCTAATATATCAATAAACTCTAACGAACTCTTCATGCAAAAACTCCAAGACACAAAAATCAACTACGACGATATAATGGTAAGCTACGACGTAAAGGAATTATACCCCTCAATCGACACTATAGAAATTAGTAACATAATTAACGAAAAAATAATAGAAACATACGGAAAAAATAAAATTAGTGAAACTCTGATTAGAACTAGTAACTTACTCCTCAACGAATCTTATTTCCAATTTAATAACGAAATTTATCAGCAAAAACAAGGCGTGCCTATGGGGTCCCCCATCTCAGGGACTCTCGCGGAACTTAAAATGAGACTAATCGAAAATTCTGCCACCAACATCATTGAAAACAGTAAAATCTGGACCAGATACGTGGATGACATATTTGCAATCATTCCAAATAATAACGACACTAATAATCTCTTAAATAACCTCAACAAACTAGATAAAAATATAAAATTTACAATGGAAGAAGAAAACAATAACACAATAAACTATCTGGACATAAAAATCATAAAAAACCCAAACAATACCATCGACACAACTATATATAGAAAACCAACTTCCAATATCGAAATTATAAATAACCACTGTAATACCCCCCTACCATATAAATATGCCGCCATCCGTTCATACATTAATCGCGCAATCCTAATATGCTCCAACAAAAAACTCCTAAATGAAGAACTCAAATTTATCAAAAATATTGTTCAAAAAGCAAACTACCCGAAAAATCTGGTTAACAAACTATATAAAAAACGTATCAAAAAACTAAATAAAATCGATAACGCACAGAAAGAAACAAAAAAATTCACAACCTCCATCCCCTTCTGTAACGGAAATAGTATAAAAATCCAAAACGAAGCCAAAAAACACAATATCAATATTCCAATAAAACCAAACCGCAACATCTTTCAACATATCCGGAATGAAAAAGACGTAATTGATAACCAATCAACCGCCGGGATTTATAAAATAGACTTCAAACACCTAGATAATTCTCAAGCATGTTATATCGGAGTTACAAAACGGAAAATTTACGACAGAGAAAAAGAACACAAAGCCGATCTTAAACATAACCGCCAATCCACCGCACTTGCTTCTACCCACTCCTCTAACCCAATTAATATTAACACCATAACAACTAAAAAAATCGCTCACTATAATAATCACAGTTACGCACTAAAAAGAGAAGCCCTTGAGATTATCACTAACCCTACTGCTATTAACGAACGCGAACACGCTACTATACCCAGAATCTGGAACCATCTGATCCTAAACGACCGAAACAAGCGAAGTGAATCGAAAAAAGGAAGACAGGAAGAAAACAACAAATACGCCGGCAGTGATGGATGTCACAGTTCATCTGAGGAAGGTTGCGATTGCAACCGAAATGCATATGAAAGTTATATGGACTAATTTTAAGGTATAAATAAAATTTAATTATTGAAATTTATCGTCCTAAAATGAAATAGAAAGTTTCATTTATATTTGTGTATGCCTATGGATTAATGCTTTATATTTCAGATTCCGATCAACAATGGGGTGAGTTAATAATTTTTCCTAATTTTCATTTATTTGTCTGATTTAAATTATTATCATTTATTTATATTTTAGGATTCAAAAGTTTTGGCAATTCGGCAGTTTAATATATATAGATATATATACGGCACAACTAAATTAATGTACTACCACTAATTTATTTACTTCCGGCCTTTAATCGATCTATCAATTTTCATGATTTACTAACTTTATAGTTTCCAAAATCCAAAAATCAAGTTTTATTGTTTAACAAATTTTATTGTTTAACATGCAAAATACAGAGTGCGTTTAATTTCACACAACAACAGAAAAACAGTGAAAAATAAAGAAATGCTTCAACACTCATTTACATAAGATTCCATGAGTCTAAACATACGTGCTCAAAGTATCTTATTCAGTTGTTAGTCATATGCAATAACTGTGAGTCACATTCCTTCTTTTAAAATTAAAAAAATTCTATTTCTGATTATTGGAAAGGTGCGTTTATATTAATGCAACACACTGTATATTTGCACTTACTGTAAAATTGGAATAATTTTTTAGTACAGACCTTCAAGAATAATTTATTTTCTTAAATTATAATCTTTAAAACATTATTTACAATGATTGTTTTTTAAATAACTTGTAAAATATTCTTTAATACTATTGGACAAAATTAAATTCAATGACATGACATACATGTGTAAAATTTGGAAATAAAATGGAACATAAATACAAAAAATCTCTCATACAGGGTGACCAACATCAGAAAATTTCCATATTTCCTGACCATTTTTTTCCCATTTTCCCTGACTTACGCTGTTTAGCAAATAATTTAGCAATCTATAATAATAAAAGAAGATGTCTGTCTCTCTGTCTGTCTGTCTATACGTTCAGCCCCTATTGAACGCATAACTACAATATTTGACATACGGGTGCTCAGAAGCCTGCCCGAGTGCATAGTGAAAAAAAAATTTAAAAATTTTAATTAGTTGCGGAGATATTAATTAAAATATAGACCTATGTCAAATCAAAACGCGATCTCAATCACTGAGAATTCACCGCAATTGCATAAAAATAGATATTTTAACGGATTCTCAAAATACCGTATCATTAATAATAATAAAAAATTCTAAAAAAAAAAAAAAAAAAAGTCAAAATCTAAGTTAAATTTCCCACTCAGTTAAAGTTTGCGGTTTTCGCACTCAACACACGTCGAGTCTGGAGCCCCAATCCCTTCAGCAGTGCCTTTCCTGCTTTTCACTCCCCCCTCTTGAGTAAAGGTGAAAGTTTTGCAAAATCCTATCAAAGTGCATATTGCGTACATATAATCAGCATATACACATAAAAATTCGCCATTCTAAGGTAATCTGGAGCACGTTTAATTTTGGAAATGGGCTTTTTTGGCCCGCCCGCCCCGAAGGAGAGGGGAAGTGGATAATTTTGCGAAATCCCTTTATAGTGCATGTTGCATACACATACCTAACCAAGACATAAAAAAATTGAGATCCTGAAATTATTTGAAGCAAAGTTATGTTTTAAAACATAACTTTTTAACTTTATAACGTTTTTAAAACCCCTGCTCTTAAAGGAGAGAAGGGGGAGGTAATTTTGCAATATCTCTATGAGTTAGATACATAAAACTGAACCACACGTCAAAAATCTCCTTCTTAAAATTATTTAGTGCAGAGTTACACATAGATACATGATTTTATTCCCCCCCCCCCCCCCCCCCTAAGAACTGTAGGTGGAATTTCACAAAATCTCTTTGTAATTCTAAGATAATTTGGAACAGAGTTACTCATGGAAACATGTTTTTTGCTCCTCCCCAACCCCCAAGCAAGATGTAGGATGGAATTTCAAAAAATGTCTTTGTTGTGTGTGTGTTGAGTATGCGCATAACCAATCGGTATATAAAAAAATTGCTTTCCTATGATAATTTTGAGCAGAGCTACTCTTAAAATCCTGTTCTGCTCCCCTTAAAGAAGGGGAAGATGATATTTTGTAAAATCACTTTACAGGGCGTGTTGGGAACGCATAACCAGCCCGCACATAAAAAATAGCCTTTCTACAATAGCTGGAAACAGAATTAGGATGGGAACATGTTTTTTGTCCCTCCCCCCTATGGGTGATAGGTTGGAATTTCACAAAATCCCTTCGTAGTGTGTGTTGAGTACACATAACCAACTGACATATGAAAAATTGCTTCCATGAGATAATTTGGAGCTGATTTAAATTTTGATTTTAGAAAATTATTTATTATATCGTCTTTGTGAATGTTAATAAAATTCTTATTTAGGCATGGTGAAGAGGCTAAACATAAAAAATTCTTTACTAAACCAAAATATAATATTTTTAAGTACTCGGGGTGATTATCTCTGAATGAATGACAAGTCTTGCAGAGGCTTAAAAGTTTATTTATGGAATATTCGAAAAGATTTCAGATCTATTAACCAAGTATCAACATCAGTTTCAACAGAAAGCACAGCTTAAATAACAACTGACAACATAAAAATCGCAGCATTAACTGTATCATAGCTTTAACACACAACAATAAGCTGCAATTCAATGACAGAGACTTAATCAAGCAGAATTTTCTATTCCTCAATGTTTTTGCGAGAAACTGACATGCAAAGATTGGATGGAATCCCTTTTATAGCTTTCTATAAACCAAGAATTTTCTAGTAACTTCCAAAATAATTCAATTAGAGCTTACATAATTGATGTATCGAAAGTAAGGATTTTTTCGCTAAGGTCACCAAAAAAATCGCCAAGGTGAGATAAAGTCGCCATATTTGTCCCTATGGCTATTATATGGCCTGGTGAAGCTTTTTAACAGGTTTTTAAAGAAAAATAAGGTATTTTAACCCCAAAACAAGTTAAAAATACAGAAAATTAACATTTTATAACCTGATACCTCTTTGAATGAAATTACATAAAAGTAACTACTATTATCTTCAAACGCATAGCAATATTAAATAAATTACTAATACAGAATTACTAACATTTGTAAAATATTTTGGAGCATTGTTCGAATCCTCCTCCTTTACACAACACTTAGTAGAGTAATCTTCTCCAATATGTAACTAAGTTTGAATAAGAAAAAAATTACTCTTCAGGAAAAGTGGTATGAAATAAGGCGGGTACTATCAATGCTCCGAATGAATTATATATTTTGGCAATTATGTTAATATGAATAACGTTAGAGATTATTTTATAAGTCATACGGACATGAAATCATTTATAGTGTAATATGAAAGAGAAAATAAAGTATAAAGAATAAAGCAAACTTCATCTGATTTCCTTTAAAAAGTTGTTTATTATAATATCTAAATATACATCACTTAAAAAAATCCACATTTTAAGGAGAAGAAAAAAAGAAAAAGAAAGAAAAACGTAGAAGACAATAATATATTAAAACGAACTATGTAAAAGATATTTGCTAAAATTAAATAGAGAAATTATTATATGAAAAGAAAGTTTATGTAATTATTTAAAACTACATTCTTGAAAATTTAATTTCACATATATATTTACAAGACTACATCACAATGAAATAGGAAAATTAAAAATGTGTATTCATTGAAATTTCCAAAAAATCTAATTCCGCTATTATTGATTGGGTATTTTTTGTTTAATAATGAAATAAAAAATTATAAAATTACAGATCTCTTTGAAAATACTCTGGTGTGACACTCAGACGGTTTTCTTTTATATTTATTGAAATTTTATTTTTCCGACTGGGTGAAAATAATGCTTGGACCGGGAGGCGAACCCCGGATCTTTGACTTACAAGGTCAAGGCTCTACCAACTGAGCTATCCAGGTCGACAACCGGTCGGCATTACTCACTCAGGAACCTTTAGACAGAAACATCTGGTCTATGATGTACAGAGATGCCAGGTATTACGATTTGTCCGTAATTATTATGGATTTACGGCAATAATTACGGCAATACGGACTACATCTAAATATTACGGATTATATGTTTTTAAAAAAGTCGCGGAGATCGTTCATTTAAAAAAAAAAAACACTGACGATCAAACGCAAAGCAGAAGCATTCCAATTCTTAATCTTTTTCCATCCACAACATAAATGTCAATATTAATTTTAAACTTGCTTTATAAGATTGTAGAAACTATAAAGAAATAAAATTATACAATATTTCTTGCTGATGAAATTATTTTTTTTATCCCCCCCCCCCCCCCCTTTTCTTATCTTCAACTAGCCATCGTCGATTAAAAGCTCTGCAGAAGCCTTCAGTTTCCCAATTTTTCTCCATCAGCAACATAAATGTTAATATTCATTTTAAACTTGCTTTATTAAATTCTAGAACCTATAAAGAAGTAGAATTGTTTCATTTCTCATTTCTCTAATTATTTCTATTTTGACTGCCCCTCTCGCTTTCCAGCTAGTGATCAAAGATTGCTTCTAGAACCAAAAAAGTGATAGAAGTGCTCAATATTTCTCACATATGTAATTATTTGTAGGCTTTATTACTGAGCTTGATGAATCTATTTGTTTTTCGTTAATAAATTTAAAATACATATTGTACCATCCATCAAACAAAAGATGTGTTAGTTTTTATGCAAAGTAATAAAGAAAAAAAATAATAATAAAAATGTTTTATTAAAAAAAAGAACAATGTTTTAGTATTTAATGCCATAAAAACAGTTGTCTAAAAGTGACATAAATATAATAAGAATAAAAATAAAGTAAATTTTTGTAACCCCCCCCCCCCCCAAAAAAAAAAAAAAAAAAGAGAGAGAGAGAGATCTAAATGCTTTCCCCCCCCCTCCAAAGCAGGTTTTAAAAAAAAAAATCTTTCATTTTGTAAGAAGGTAAAGAAATACATATTTATTTACTTTTGTTTTAGAAATTTTTTAATTAATATATATTTGTGTTTTTTTTCTTTTTTTACAAAAACAGTGAAATTCATTATTATATGTGGGCTTGTGTATAAAAATTATTCCGTGACGCGGTTAGCATCTCCACATTGCATAAGTGTATAACTCTGATTACTGATAGCTCTTATTGAAACTTGGCATCTCTGCATGTAGATAGCTCGACAGAAATAAGCCGCAGGTAAAGGAAAATACCATTAAACAAGGGAGAAAGAAATACAATTTTTATTAAAATCACACAATCAACTGATTGGAAGAAAATCATATTTAAATATGATTTTCTTCCAATCAGTTGATTGTGTGATATTAATAAAAATTGGTTTTCTTTTAACCTGCATTTCAATACTATAAAGACAGATTGTAGATAGATTAAGGTAACAAGTACTGTATATATATTTACATTAAAAATAATTCAAACTAGGTTTAGGAATAGTTTTATATGGCAAATAATTCTGTATGTGAGAGTTCCTACTGCTCCCTCGACCGACCGCCTTCGTACAATATCTACATTTATATAGAACTGAAGGCCATTATTAAATTTTAAAGTTCATTTCACGATTTCATTTGCACTTACATCGCTACTTCAAACTCATCAATTTTGATCAAACTTTTTAAGTAAAAAACTCATCTGAACTTAAAAATAAAATATTTTATTTGCCTGCAATCATATGTTTTTAATCAACATTAAAAATTGACTTTAGAATTAAGGGAACCTCTATGCGTGTAATTATACAAAAAACAAATTTAGAAAATTTAGCTTAAAAAATACTTCAATGACTGTATGGATATGAGAAGTTAATTTTCACTCCTCAGCAGGTTTTCTGGATATGCTAAACATAGTAAAGCGCATTTGCCAATTACATTAATTAAACAAAAACTAAAAGTCCTGCCGTACGCATAGATTATTAACACTTTCCAACTGTGAATAATCGTTTCAGCATTTAATTTTCAATGTACTTTACCTACAAGATCACACAACGGACAGAAAGGTCTGATAGTCAGATTAATTGATTTCATAATCACACTTAAAAGTTGTTGGGAATTGTTAAAAAAACACTTAACACAAATATAAATGAAGTTTCCAATTGTAGCCCTTAATGTATCTGAAAATTTATTATAGCTCTGTTAATCTTGATGCTAAACATACTATATTCTATGAAATATTTTTTAACATATGGATATTAATGATCCAATTTCACTATTGATTGTGCAATGCAAAGTTATTTAAATACACTTTTCTAAAATGCCTCTCATAGAGCACAAGACAATGGCATTCTTTTGCGTGTCCCTGTACACAAACCAGTTGGGCTATTTACATAACACATTAAATAAGAAACATTCCAAACTGAACTTGAAAAAAAAACATATTATTTTCAAGAAACTCTGAAAACATTTATGCACACTGGAGGAGAAGAGAAAGATAGGCAAACTGGCAGTCAGACGGACAAAGAGACTGATAAAAAGACTAACTTAAATCAAAATCACACTTAAACATTCTTAGAAACTTTTAGAAATGCTTAATAAAAACGAAAATACTATTGCAGAAATTTCCAATTATAGTCCTTAACGAATGTAAATATTTTTGTGTGGTCCTGTAAATCATAATGCTAGTCATACTGTATATATATAAACAGTAGGCCTGTTGCATTTACCTTGTATTGATATGCATTTTTTATTTTTCCATTACAAGTTCAATTACCGCATTGTTGAGTAGTCAACTATTTTTAAAATTAGGAATCATACAATTAAACATATAATAATCCCTGCTGCTGTATTGTTTAATTATTCTTTCAGCTATAAATCCATACACTTCTAATTTTGTTTGTTACACTCCATGAACAACTAAACCCCTGAATTATTTTGATTTTTTAATCCATGTGACTCCAAATGTATCATCCTGTGAGTATTGATTGTTTTATAATGGTTGTTTTCTGTTAGATACTCTGTTGTTTGTATCTTAATAGCTTATTCCACTTTCTATTTCACTTCAATAATTTTCATGTACAATAGGGGCCCACTAGTGATTTGCTATTGTAGCCACTAGTGAACGAAATCATACATTGGTGCTCAAGGGTGAAAAAGGTCTCCCTGATGAATTTTTTCACCTTTCTGAACTTCTCCTTCTTGAAATTTACTTTCGTATTTTGTATGTGGTTTCAGTGGTTTTGTATCTGTTGCTTGGCTTTTACTATGTTTAATAATTCATTATTTTATATATATATATAATAGGCAAGACATATTAATCCTGTATATATATGATCATATACGAGTATATGTGATGAATTATTTACTCTGTGTCACATATTATCCATAATGAAGAGAGGCTTTTACTCATTAACAAGTCCGGGTATTCTAAGCAGTCATTTATTGGCACCTCTTGAACTTCTTACAGGTCCAGGATTTAGGTCTGAGCTGGTGGAACAGATTTTGTCGTAGATGAAAACGAAGGCTGTCGCAATTACATTGTGACGCGGCAAAGCATCACCTCCCGGGGCCGTTATTTTGACATGATTCTATTAAGTAAGAGCACACATGCAGAGAGGCCTCAATTGTCAATCCCCGCATGTTTTCTCTTAAATATTGGCATTTTTGGTGCAAATCCTCACTCCTCCTCTGCCTAATCATTGGCTATTAACTCAATGATTGACTGTTTAGCTTAAGCCTGGATCTCCAGGATTAATTAATATGCATTACTTAACCACAAGAAAATGAGTTGTGCTTTACTCAGCACTTTTTATTCTAAAAACCGTCCAATTTTCTGACTGTTGTGTTATGAATGTGCATTGTAATAAAACTTATTTTACAGGGGAATCGTTAGAATTACTTTCAAGTTAAGAATTTTTAATGGGATTTTCTTTAAATTATCACTCAATATTAATTTAAAATAATAAAATAATAATTTAAAATCTTACCTCTTTTTATCCTTTCATATATATACATACATACATACAGTATAGCATAGAGCATATATATATATATATATACAGTACGACATTTGTGCATATAGATATTAAATGTCAATTTCATTATGACCTGTGTAAAATAGACATATTAAAATATGGTTTACAAAAATACTCGTGATAGAACGAAACACTTTAGAATCTTTTGTTTTGACCATGCATAAAAACCAACAGTGTTATTTATTCCATTTTCAAAAAGAAACATCACATAGTGAATTTGAATAACATGTATCAATTTCAAAGAATTCCCTAAATATTAAAAGGAATTAGAAGACCAGGCAGATAGGCAGATGGCTAATTTAAATCCTAATCGCATTTTAGCGTTAAACAAAAATGTTAAAAACGATAAATATAATGAAAAAGTCAATTCTAGCAACTTCCGGTTATAGCCCTTAGTGTATGTGAATATTTTTGCACGGTCCTGTAAATGTTAATGTTAATCATACTACAAACTCATTCTATAGATTTTTTTTTTTTTTTTTTTTGCATATGAATAACAATTTCGTTATGATTTGTGCAAGATAGAGGTAATTAAATATTGTTTACAGAAATATCTCTCACAAGACACAATGCTTTGGAATTGTTTCAGGTGATCCCGTACACAAACCGTTGGTGGTATTTATTCCATTTTCAATAGAGAACATTCTGTAGTGAACATGAATAACATATCAGTTTCAAAAAATTTCATGAACGTATATGGAGTGCAGACAGACAGACAGACAAACTGAAATCATTAATACTTTTCAACAAGTGTTAAAAGGAATGTTCCCGCTAAATTATTGGTAGCCATGTAAATCTTCAACAAATTATCTACACATCACATTCTGTACTTAAATATACTCCTATATTTAATAACACAGAGCACAATCTAAATTGCAATTCCATGAATTTCCAAGTACAGTCTTACTACATTCTAGTTTTTTTGGGTAGCGCTGGTAAACGAATGGCAAATGATTTTCAGCGATAATTCTTAAAATGTACCTACCAAAAATTTCATCCATAGATGTAAAATATTTAAAATTTCTTGGATGTCCTTGTACTCGGAACTATTTTAACGAAATAAACCATCTCAACTAGAAGATGAGATCAAGCAAATATCAAGTTTTATATGATGTAGATTTAGAATACAGAGTTGGAACTTTCTACTACTATTTGTTTTTAAGATATGCTGAAATAAGATACACACGCACAGAGACTAACTGATAAAAACCTGATATTTGGAATGAAGCGATCTCAAAACGATTAAATAGAACAAAAACTTAATTTCAAAAATTTGGCTCCAACACGATACTTTTTCTACTTATTCGTAAAAGATTGTAAAAAAGTATATAAAAAATCCATTGTTTATTATTAATTATTATAGTTTATTACAAAGCAGATAATAAATAAAATTTAAGCCAAAACATTTAAAAAAATATTTAACTCTTCAATGTTCACTATATGTTTTCTTTTGAAAATTGAGAAAATCATTTAAGAAATTAAAAAAAAAAAAAAAAAAAAAAAAAACTTAGCATTTTTATAAAAATCTATGTTAACGTAGCTAAATACAAGTACTAATTTATTTAATAAATAAATAACATTGTAAGTAAATACACTAAATTAAAAAAATTATCAACAATTGTTTCCGGTCTAAACAATAGCAATGCTCATCAAATAAAAAATTGAATAATAAAAAAAACTAGGCACGAGTGCATCATCAATGCAGCAAGGTTTATTTGCCCTTCTGAGGTAATATGGAAGAGAGTTAAGTTCGGAAACACAGTTTTTGCTCCACTCACCCACTCAAGGAAGGAAAAGTGTGTAATTTCTTAAAATCCTTTCATAGTGTGTGATCGTACACATAACCAATTCATACCCAATATCCCCATCCTTAGAACAGTTACACTTAAAAGTATGCTTCTTTCCTTTCTTTTTAAGCAGAAATTTTGTAAAATTTCGTCACAGGTTTGTTAGAAGCATATAACCAATCCACATACCAAAATTCCTGTCCACACCTCCCATAAAATAATTAATGCAAAACGGAGGCTATTGAATGTGTCCCCTTGTAACCTCTAAAAAATTGAAAACCCTTAAAAAACCCAAAATGGGTTTTTGGCAATATTTTCCAGAAGATGCACAGCTATTTCCAACCTCTTTGAGCCAATCTGGTAGAGTTCCACTCGAAAAATCTGGCACTAAAAAATCCCTTCCACCTCCATAAACAAACCTAAAAATTGAAAATTGAAAATTATTTTTTTTTTGTAGTCGAATCTAGTTTTGTCATGTGCAAATTCTTCACTATAAAGTAATTTAGATTTGTGTTATTCTTGCAAACGTGTTTTTGTCATCCATTCTCAAAGAGAGGGAGGGGGCAATTTTGCAAAAATCCGCCTTAGCTGGATTCAGGCCCCCATAAGTCATGTTCACACCAAAATTCCTTACCTAATCTCCCATTAAATTACCACAGTCGTGTTCAGTTTTTTTTCTTCTTTCAGAGAAGAAGAGTTAACTCCCCCTCCCTCCAACCTCCCTCAGAGGCCGAATTCCCAAAATTAGGGAAATTAATTTTTAGGTATTTGTGTTTGTTGTATCTTAAAGCAAAAATGTTATCTTTTATTTAATTTTAATTTTTTTAGGTATAAAGTTTTTGTAAAATCGCAATGTGTCCACGACCCCTTGCTGGACAAATTTTGAAAAATCGCTCCTTAGTGGGTGTCTGCATCGCAGAAAGAATATTTTCACGAAATCTCCTGCTTTATGTGCAGGGGCTTTTACTGGTCGATAATGAATCAGCCAATCACTTTCTTAAAACCAATTATTTCATATACACAGGGCTGGCTCCCACTCAATTTTTGTTACAAAAAAGGGACTATTTTTCATGAAAAAGGGGACCAAATGGGGACCACATTTTTTAGAAAACGGGCTGAAGGGAACCACTTTTTAAGGGGAAAAAAAAAAGACCGTTATGGTATTAACATATTACTTTAGCGAATTGTATTGACAATAAAATAAATTGAAAATTTTCTACAGTTTTTTAGCAACTTCTTCTATACATAAAATCGTAATATAAAGTAAAAAATACCTAAATTAAACAAAACTGCAAAATTAAAGAAGCACATTGTAAAAACTTTCTATTTTACCCCTATTTCAAAGCCAAATATACCAAAATAATCGCCTCTCATCCATTTCGTCATAAAAATGTGCTGTCCACCCTCAAAAAGCAAAATTAATGGTACACATTTTTAAAAAAGAGGGAATGTGGGGGGGGGGGGGGGGGCAATATTACATTTCAATTCTAGAAAATTGAAATTTTTATTTCAATAATTTCTAGGCATTTAAAAAATTTAATTATATGATACTCTTGCAGGCGATTGTTGAAACATGAGATCTTTTTCGCCTCTGGCAAAATTTGAGTTATTATTTTTATTTTAAGCTGAATCCCTAAATATGTGATTAGTAATTACATACACAAAGAAAAAACATTTTTTGCGTATCATTGCAGGAAAGGGGAAAAAAACTTTTTTTTTTCCCTAATTGATAAATTATGTGCAAATTCTTTATCAAATTGCTATTTTTTTTTTTTTTTTTTTTAAGAGGTCAGTAGACTAAATATATGCTGTAATTTTAATCACAACTAATTAGCAATTACTTCATTGCTTATCTTCAAATTTCATAGCATTTTTTTTTTTTTTTCAAAGCTGTTTTTTGATACATGTGATCATTTCACTACAAATCCTCAAAATTTCTTTGTGTGTGTGCCTAACTGATTGAATGTGCCATATTCTGGCAGCTGATTGCTGAAATGCGGGATCATTATGCCACTGAAAAACAAAAGCAAGGTTTTAATTGCTAAAATTATTGGAGCAATTTTGGTGTAAGGGAAAAAAAAAATCATTTTGGAGCATCAAATTGCCGTTTCAGAGCAGATTTCTTAGTTTGGAATATCAAAACTGTATTTTGTGGTGAAAAATATCCAGATTTTTAATAACATAGTTTTGCTTAATTCTAACAAAAATTAATGTCCCCATGTATATGTGTTTGCCTATGTACACATCATCCTCAAATCTAATAGAAAATTTTCTTATCACATGCTCACAGCACATGATTCTTGAAAGTTTCATATGATGTTGAACATGGGAGTAGCAATTCAAAAATCATGGGAGGGGCTCAAAATATTTCATTTTAAAAATGGCTTAAAATTATTATCAAGAAAGTCAATTAATAATTAAATATCAATTAATATTCACTAATTATTAGTATTAGTTACAAAATATCATTAATTATGAACATTTGTATGATTTTAATTTGGTATTTAAATGGGTGATTACTTCATTTGCTCTCAAAAGGAAATTTTGTAATAATCAATATGGGGGGGAGGGGTGAGCCCCCTGAGCCCTTCCCTTTCCTATGCCCATGATGTTGAATAACACACTGGATGTGGATACAGAGTCTAGCCTCTTATTTTATTTTTATGCAGAGTGTTATCTCATAGAAAAAAATGTATATATAGAATGAAACTTTTTAATTACTTCATGATAAGATCTTTAATATGCTGGAATGCTATTTTTTCACTGTTAATTTATACTATCTTATCAGCTGATGATTATTTTAGAAGCTATTTATTTGACAAATTATAATAATAAGAGATATATGTAAAATTTTTGTAACTGATTGCCAAAATAAGTGACTATTTCGCCACTAACGGAGAAAATTTATATTTAATTGCAACTAGTTACTGAAAATAGGCTATTATTTTGCCACTAATGCTTAAAATTTGCATTTTCTTCTCCTTTTTTCAAAGCTAGTTCTCAAAATACGCGATATTCCGCGATCGATCAACGAAATACGCGATCATTTCAGTACTAACTTATAAAATCGCTCTATTTTTCAAATTCTCAGAATAGCAAGTAATTTTGAGTCTATCATCGAAATAAGCGATCATTTCAGCGATAACTGAAAAAACTCGCACTTTTTTTCAAAGCAGATTACCGAAATACGTGATAGTATTGCGATAGATTCTCAAAATACGCGGTTATTTTTTAATTCTATTTTTTATGCTTTTCCTTTTTTTTAAAGTGGCTCTTAAAAAAAAAAAAAAAAGGCCTTTTTTTAAAACCTTTCCCCTAAATCGGCAATTTTGCGATCGATTGCCGAAATACGCGATCATTTTACCATTAATGGATAAAATTCAACTTTTTCAATGCAGATTCTTAAAATATATTATTTTTTGCTACTAACTGTTGAAATACGCGATTATTTTGATACAATCGTTGAAATACAGGATCATTTTACTGCTATTTAATAAAATTCGTGCTTTGATCAAAGCAGATTCCCAAAATACGCAGTATTTTTAAGACTGATTGCCATAATGCGTGATTATTTAAAAGTGACTTAAAATCAACGCTATTTTTCAAAGCAAATTCCCAAAATATGTAATTTTGCGACGTACTGTTGAATATGTGATTATTTGACTGCTAATTGATAAAATTCGTGCATTTTTTCAAAGTAGATTCCTGAAATATGTGATAATTTTATGACTGATCGCCGAAATAAAAGATTCACCTATAAATGATAAAACTGGCACATTTTTTTTCAAAGCAGACTCCTGAAATAAGCGATAATTGTGCAGCCGAGACTGCTAAAATACGCGATCATTTCACAGTTGATAAAATTCACGATTTTTTCAAAGCAAATTCCCGACATATACAAAAAAATTGCAAAAATTTTTTTGTTTGTGTTTACTTTGACACACATAGTGAATTCTAACTCTAAAATACAAAAGCAAAATGCCGTCCTTCTATGCATGCGCCTGAGGCGGCCGCCTCGGTTGCCTCATCCCTGGCACCGGCCCTGAACGTGCTGATGCCCTGCCACTGCACCACCCTGGCTGATAACCACCTCAGTATTTCCCACATTATATCCATTGGCAAGGTCACTGGGTGATCATTTTATCTTAATTTCAATGGATGTTATCTTAATTTTGATGACATGGAAAATTAGTGTTTGAAGTCTGGTTAAACCTGGAAATTCTCTTTCAAATTTGAATGTACACTATGTTGCATTACTTTTATTTATTTTTATGCATCAAGCTCTTTTTTCCCCACCTCCTGTCACAAAATCTCATAACTTTAGGGTGAAATTTGCTTATAGAATTACTCATTGCCTAATGTATTTTTTTTTTTTTTTTTTTTCCTTTTCAGATTCAGAAAATTTACAACCACCTAAATTGGTACTTGTTTTCCAAAAATTGATTTTTTAAAATTTTTATGCTTTAAATTTTTAATTTAAATATGCAAAAAATTAACTAAGCACTTTTTTCTCATCTTTGAAATGTAAAATGAAATATAAAAAATTTAGACACTGAATTTTTGGAAAACAAGTACTAATTTAATGGTTGTGAATTTTCTGAAGTGAAAAGGGAATTAAAAAAATAAATAAATAAATAAAATACATTAGGTAATCAGTAAATTCTATAGGCAGATTTCCCCATAAACTGGGACCAGAGGTGGAGAAATAGTAAAAAGGGAGAGAGGAGTCTTAACAATAGTTTTGATAGATTAACCCTTTATATCCCAAATTACCTTATTTTTGGAAAAGTAGTTTGAAACTTTTTTATTATATTTCTTTATGCATGAGAAACATCTCATATTATATTTAGCTTAAACTATAGCTTAACTATAGGGAAAGCTTAAACTATAGGGACTTCAAAGTCCCAATGAAATCCTGTAGTAAATTTAGGCTATATTGAGAAATTTGTTTAATGAGACTAATTTGTTTAAAGTCCTGGTGGGTTACAAAGGGTTAAACATAAGTTGCTATGAAACATTGAACGGTGATTCTAAACATTGTTTAAATTATGAATTAATTATTTTGTGTTTTCTATTTTAAAAACATTGCACTTATTTATGTTTAATTTTGTTATTTTCTTTATAGGTGTTATATTATATTCTTTAAGTAATTCAAGGAATACAAGATGAGTTTACAATTTTCTAATAATACATTTATGCTGTTGGCTTGTAAATATTGAATAAAATTCTTTTTAACACTTTCTATATTTGTTTAATCTTAAACTACTGTGAAGAAAATCCCATTAAAATAAAATTGATAGAAAGAATGTCAATGATAATTATGAGGATTGAACCTATCAGTGGCGAAGCAAAGAAAAATTTTATGGGTAGACTAAAAAAATATTAATTATGAAATGGGAAAAAAAAATGCTTTTATGCTTTTTTTTTTCTGAAGATCTAGAGATGAATATGTAAAGAAAATACTGTAATCGTGACAAAAATTCACTTTGAGATTTTAATGTATCTGTAAGTTTTGAGGTCCCCTGTGTCTTTTTGTTACTTTTGCAATAAGGTGTGCATGTGTGCGAGTGAACACGATAGTATCTAAACACCTTGTTTGAATGAGCAGTAAGTAGCACAAACTTTATAGATTTTGGTGAATCTAGCACTTACAGATATTTTACAGGGACACAAAGGAAAATTCTTTGTCATTATGGCTTATATGCTTAAATTATTTAGAGTGCAATAGAGTCTAAATGCCTTTTTAAATTATTTTAAATTTTTGTACATGTTATAGGTTACTGTCATGTAAATTGCATATATTTTGCTGAATCTAGCACTTATAGATTTTTAAAGGGACACAACGAAAAATTATTTATCATTATGACATATGGGCACAAATTATTTCAAGTGCAGTAGCATTAAATTAAACAACATACTATTTGGGAGGAAATACTTAAACGCCCTATTGTAATTTTCTCTTTTGTTTATTCAATGTCTTCTCTTACTTTAATTTATTTAAAACTATCTTTTTTATTTAATAAATTTAACATTTACCTTAAATAATGTTCTTAGATCTTTTCTTCACTATACGCATTTCGAGTGCAACCGCACTCATCCTCAGGTGAGATGTGACTCTCTTCATCTTCATCCTTGTTTGTTGCTGATGGTTGCCGGTTCGTCATTTCACTTCACTTCGTTTCGGATATATTTAATTATTGGATGCCAGTCTTTCGAGATTATTGCGTGTTCTCTCTCGTTAACTGCGTAGGGGTTAGTAAGGATTTCAAGGGCTTCGCGTTTTAACCCTTTCATGGTCATGAACGTGTATACACGGTCAGAGTTTTTTACTTCTGAATCATTTATTCATTGCTACGGATTTGCTAAATAGAAAACAATCAGTTTCTCAGTGTTCGTGATAAATTTGTAATATTATTAGTGCTTAATGACTTAAAAATATATAAAACACATCCCACTAAAATGGCTTTGAAACGAAAAAATTAAAAATGGCGTGACCATCAATGGGTTAAGGCATAACTGTGATTATTATATGGAGCTAAAAAACTAGCTCCATATAATAATCACAGTTATGCCTTAAAACGTGAAGCCCTTGAAATCCTTACTAACCCCTACGCAGTTAACGAGAGAGAACACGCAATAATCCCGAAAGACTGGCATCCAATAATTAAATATATCCGAAACGAAGTGAAGTGAAATGACGAACCGGCAACCATCAGCAACAAACAAAGATGAAGATGAAGAGAGTCACATCTCACCTGAGAATGAGTGCGGTTGCACTCGAAATGCGTATAGTGAAGAAAAATCTAAGGACATTATTTAAGGTAAACGTTAAATTTATTAAATGAATTTATCGTCCTGCAAGAAAAATTGTGTGATTAATATTACTATCTTTTTTAATTTATTTTAAAATATTTGTTTATTATTGAATGGCCGAAAGTCGAGTGGAGTCACTCTAGATTTTTAGATAAAGTTTAGCATGTACAGTAAAGCATTGTTTATAAGTATCTCATTCATATTTATGTCGATTTAATATAGTCCCAATTCATTCATGTTCATTTATATATATATTTATATTAATACAATGCAAACACATCATTTTTCACCCTTTCTAAAATTCTTAAAGACTTATAGTTTGTATATGCGTGGTATTGCATCAGTTCCTACAATAATGCATAAACCAGGTTTTACTATAAATTAAAAATATATATTGCAGACTGTATTTATGCTGTACTAACGAAAAATATCTAAGGACCTTAATTCGATTTATGATATGGAATTTAATGCTGGCGAGCAATCAGCGCATATTTACATTTGTACCAGAAACTATGAAGACGGATGAAGTTAACTATCATAATAAAAATAAAATAGGCCAGAGGACTGGCATTGAAAAATAGTAAACAAGAAACATTTAATAAACACCATAAAATGCAAAGTACTCACAACGATTGTTTCGGGTCAAAAGAAAACATGACCTTTCATCAGGTGAACAAAGTAGGCATGAGTGCTGCAAAAAAAAAAAAGTGGTAATGCAAGAAACTGATTTTACTAATGAGCCAGTAATTTCCAAAAAATTTCCATACCTTCAAAAGCATACCTATAGTTATTAAAAATGCAAAATATTTAACTGAAAGTTTTTTTTTGTTGTTGTTGTTGTTTTCATATAAAAAAATTTCTTGAAATAAAATTTTGAAAGGAATTATTTTCCCCATAAGTTTACATGGGGTTTTAATGACTTTGCTGCTCATAGATAAAGAGCTTTAAATAATAAAATGATATTTAATTCGTATATTATTAAGTACAAAAAAATTTTTTGACTATCCAATTATCCGATTTTTAAAATGTTAGGGGGAAAAGAGCAGATACTAATGTCTTTTATTTGATTTATGCACATTTGCTGCAATCTCCTTATATTATTAAAATCTGTACGCGTGTGTGCGTGTGTGTGTGTCTGTGAGAAACGGCTTGACGCAGCAAAAGCTTGGCCACTAACGGTCGCACGGACTTCGAACAGGTACCGATGGACAGAGAATTTATCGCAGATCTGGGTTATCTAATTTGCTAAATGATGCGACCCTAATTAGCGGAGATATTAATTAAAATGTCGACCATTGTCTAACGAAAAAACGATTCGAAATCGCAGGCGACGGCCATTTTGTTACAGAACAGCCTACCTCGAAAGAAAAAGCAAAGAGAGAAAATTTCAGGGGGTTTTGTAAAGCGATCCTGTTTGAACGGTTCGACATATCGAAAATACACCTGTACCAAAAGAAAGAGCATTTATTACCGATTCTTACGGTACAATTTAAAAAAAAAAATACGGATTTTTTATATTTTTAAAAAAAGTTTTAAAAAGGGTCGAATATTTCTCTTTTATAACTTTCTATTTCATTTTAGGACGATAAATTTGAATAATTAAATTTTATTTATACCTTAAAATTAGTCCATATCACTTTCATATGCATTTCGGTTGCAATCGCAACCTTCCTCAGATGAACTGTGACATTCATTCCAAATAATAACGACACTAATAATCTCTTAAATAAACTCAACAAACTAGATAAAAATATAAAATTTACAATGGAAGAAGAAAACAATAACACAATAAACTATCTGGACATAAAAATCATAAAAAACCCAAACAATACCATCGACACAACTATATATAGAAAACCAACTTCCAATATCGAAATTATAAATAACCACTGTAATACCCCCCTCCCATATAAATATGCCGCCATCCGTTCATACATTAATCGCGCAATCCTAATATGCTCCAACAGAAAACTCCTAAATGAAGAACTCAAATTTATCAAAAATATTGTACAAAAAGCAAACTACCCGAAAAATCTGGTTAACAAACCATATAAAAAACGTATCAAAAAACTAAATAAAATCGATAACGCACAAAAAGAAACAAAAAAATTCACAACCTCCATCCCCTTCTGTAACGGAAATAGTATAAAAATCCAAAATGAAGCCAAAAAACACAATATCAATATCCCAATAAAACCAAACCGCAACAACTTTCAACATATTCGGAATGAAAAAGACATAATTGATAACCAATCAACCGCCGGGATTTATAAAATAGACTTCAAACGCATAGATAATTCTCAAGCATGTTACATCGGAGTTACAAAACGGAAAATTTATGACAGAGAAAAAGAACATAAAGCCGATCTGAAACATAACCGCCAATCCACCGCACTTGCTTCTACCCACTCCTCTAACCCAATTAATATTAACACCATAACAACTAAAAAAATCGCTCACTATAATAATCACAGTTACGCACTTAAAAGAGAAGCCCTAGAAATTATTACTAACCCTACTGCAATTAACGAACGCGAACACGCTACTATACCCAGAATCTGGAACCATCTGATCCTAAACGACCGAAACAAACGAAGTGAAGCGAAGAAAGGAAGACAGGATTAAAACAACAAATACGCCGGCAGCGATGAATGTCACAGTTCATCTGAGGAAGGTTGCGATTGCAACCGAAATGCATATGAAAGTGATATGGACTAATTTTAAGGTATAAATAAAATTTAATTATTGATATTTCTCTTTTTCGCGGTCGTCTTTTTTGAAACGCCCTGTACGACCGAGTAACCCTTCCATTTCTTAACAGCTGGTATATAAAGGAAGGCCATTTAATCCTCTTTCGAACCATATAAACATTTTTACAAAATACGGATTAGCGATCCATATTTTTAGATTTTATGAAACATCGATTTTTTCGCAAAACATTTTATAACTCAAAAGCGTTTAGAGATAAATCATTTTTTTTTTTTTTTTGTATATAGATCTCGCTTAAACATTTAAATTCCCAAAAGATTGATGGAAAATTTCAAAAACTGAATCAGTTATAAATTTTTTTATTTCACGCTTTAAACCCATTTAAATAAAATACGCGACCTTAATTCGATAAGATCGTATTTCGTGTTCATTGCCGCTTTTCGTTACCATGGAAAGAGAAGAGGTTCATTTCTCTCTCAACGGAAGCCAAAAAAAAAAAAAAAAGGGTCACGTGTTTTGGTTCTGTGATTAAAAAAATTGCAATATTCTAATACGCGTATTTCAATTTCTAATTACGATTAATTTTTTTTTTTATATCATTCGAAAGATATTTTAAAGTTCTTTTATATTATTCAAAGTTTTCAACAGATTTACACGTTTTGAGGTGTCCTGAATAATTTTCTTTTGTATCTCAGCTACTAATTAAAATAATTTCATAAGTAATACATCATTAGAAAGCTTTTTTGAATTGGAATCGAACAGTGGAATACAGAAATTTGTACCGCCAGATAGCGCTGTAATATTTTCAAATTTCAATATTTCAATTTCTAATTATGATTAAATTATTTTTAATACATCATTCGAAAGATATTTTAAAGTTCTTTTAAATTATCGAAAATTTTCACCAGATTTATAGGTTTTGAGGTGTCCTGAATCAATTTTCTTTTATGGCGCTGTAATATTTTCAAATTTCAATATTTCAATTTCTAATTATGATTCAATTATTTTTAATACATCATTCGAAAGATATTTTAAAGTTCTTTTAAATTATCGAAAGTTTTCACCAGATTTACACGTTTTGAGGTGTCCTGAATAATTTTCTTTTGTATCTCAGCTACTAATTAAAATAATTTCATAAGTAATACATCATTAGAAAGCTTTTTTGAATTGGAATCGAACAGTGGAATACAGAAATTTGTACCGCCAGATAGCGCTGTAATATTTTCAAATTTCAATATTTCAATTTCTAATTATGATTAAATTATTTTTAATACATCATTCGAAAGATATTTTAAAGTTCTTTTAAATTATCGAAAATTTTCACCAGATTTATAGGTTTTGAGGTGTCCTGAATCAATTTTCTTTTATGGCGCTGTAATATTTTCAAATTTCAATATTTCAATTTCTAATTATGATTCAATTATTTTTAATACATCATTCGAAAGATATTTTAAAGTTCTTTTAAATTATCGAAAGTTTTCACCAGATTTACACGTTTTGAGGTATCCTGATTACGTTTTCTTTTGCATCTCAGCCAAATGAGTTAGATCGTTCAAAATTGGTATACGTAGGTTAATTAAGAGAGCCTGAAAGGGTGGAGAAGAAATAGGCGTGCACCACGCGCGTACCCCTTAACTTGTGCGCGCGCAGAGCGCACGGGACTGCGCTGACGAAGGCAGTGGGGACCCAATGCGAGTTTTTACCCGATCAGAAATGATTTTTTTTTAGGGGGCACAAAGGGTTGAAGTTGTGTTGGCCTGGTAATATATTTAATCTTATCACTTTGTGCAATTTGCATATACAGTTGATATATAAATGTATAAACTTATTTAGTTTATATGGATTGAAAGTATAAAAGGTATCAAGTCTAAGTTAAACATGTTATTAAAAGAAAATATTCAGTTAATTTAAGTGAAGTAACTTTATTTATTTTCTTTATTAAAATAAAAATATGTTTTTATTACTTACGGCATTTTAGCTGACAGCTTTATCAATTCATTAATTACTAGGAATATGTTGTTTTTCTTTAGCTGTGTTATCGTGTTACTACAGCTTACCGGTAAATGCAAATGACTGTTTACTTTTTCACTCACTAGGCGGCATCAAATTTCGCGGATGAAATCATCACGCTAATTCGACGCCACGGTGATTAAGTCACTCTAACCACAATCCTCTCTAAATAGTATAAAAGGTGTTGAGGAACGTGGCTAGGGGCGGTTCCGGCTTTTGTTTTGCTTTTGCTGTTACTGTGATGTAAATACATCATCTCTTGTTTAATTCTTATGCCAAAATACATCGTTTTGCAGGCATCTCATCGCAGCCGTTCGTTCCTGGCTCAACGCACCCTGTAAAGTTTGCTTCCCGCGACACTTGTCAACGGGAGAATCGGCGATTGTTTCTCTTGCGTGCACGAACTGTTTAATTGGTTACTTTTGCGGTCCGATTAACGAATCCAAATCGCGTATCCGTGATTTTAGGTGTGCGGACCTGTTTTTTCTTTAGGAGCGATTTTTAAAATTTAAAAAATCAGTCAGTTGGTGTTCCACTTGTGTGCAGAGAAGAATGGCCGGGCACTTGCGTCCGTACGTTATATTTTACCGTTATTTTTATATATGTGGTCCCACACGGTTATTATGACTTGAAACGAAATTGTGACAGTGACCGGAGCTGATTTTTGTTATATAAATATTTTGTTATAAGTATCTTGAATTTATTTTAAAGAAGCATGGCTATGTATTAGAGATTTGAGATTTATAACAGTTGTCCGGATTTCTGCATTCTTGAAGTGGGAAAGCAAATTAATCTTAATAAATACTTTTAAATTGGAATTGAAGACTGCCTTTCCTTTTTTCAAGACCGGGTATGTTTTATTCTAAACTTTAAAATATCTTAAAAAAGTAAAGATTGAATTTATCTTATACTTGGTATGTACCCATGTATGATCAGATCGAAGCCTAGGGTAATTCATCATTATTTCATACGATCACAATTTGTTAACATATTTTGTTTTAAATTAAAGGCAACCTCTATCCATTATTAAATAAAATAAAAAGTACCACCACCAAAATGACGCCTGGATTAAATTTTTTGGACGTCAAAATGAAAAATCTAGGTGCCATCTATAATTAAAATATGTATATTAAAAAAATAATAATAAAACATCAACTTGTAAATAATATATGCAAGATTATATAAAACATATTTATGTAATGAATGTATTTACATTGACACTATTAAACGTACATATTTAAACTCGCAAATTCATTCTTTGCCCAGAAGATACATCATTCCACCACAATCCACCAAGCATTTTCTGGGCAGAAATCATTCAATTTAGGGCTGTTTAATTTAATCATTAACAAATCGTCAACTACTTTCATAGAGATATGATTTCTTAAATCAGTTTTTATTAGATTCAATTGACTGAAATAGACTTGTTTACAGTTTGATGGGATTGGGAAAATTATTAGGTATGATGAGGAAAAAAATTCAGGCGTCAAATATGGCACCTATGATTGGAATTCTGGGCGTCAAAATGAAAAAACTGGTCGCAAAATGCGACTAACGACTGCTTATTTCTAACCCTGCATTTGTCTACTAAAGAAAGATTGACTATCCAGAAATTGCTTATGGAGCATCAAGTGGTTTTTTCCTCATCACTTAAATCACTGGGACACACTGACCATGTGACCCCGCATATACAATTCACAAGTGATGTTCCTGTAAGAATGTTGCCTTATCCAGTTCCTGAAGCTATGCAGGAGGAGATAAAGAAACAAATTGATGCTCTACAAGAGGCTGGCATCATTGAAAGGAGCATTTCTGAATGGGCGTGTCCCATGCTTGCTGTGAAGAAAAAACCCACATCTCCTGATGAAAAGCCATCTTTTCGCCTAGCCCTTGATCTGCGACTCATCAATGCCATGATAAGGAGTTCATCGTATCCATTGCCCCGAATTGATTATATCATTAATAACATTTCAAAGTATAAATACTTCACCACGCTGGACTTCCCGTCTGCATATCATCAAATACATCTCCCAAAGAAGTTCAGAAAAAGGTTATCATTCACAACTCAGTGGGGGACCTATTCATTTAGTCGTTTAATGTTTGGACTAAGATCTGCAGCAAGCAGTTTCCAAATGTTGATTGATGCGATAATTGAAGAAACAAAATGTCTTGGTATCTTTGCATACCAGGACGATATCATTGTATGTAGCAATTCATTTCCAGAAATGTTAGAAAAACTGACTCAACTTTTCAAAATTTTACTAAAGTATAACATCACCTTATCTCCGAAGAAATCTCAATTTTTTAAGAAGGCTATTGATTACCTTGGATTTCATATACAAGACCATACTATAAGTCCCATATCATCAAACATCACCAAAATAACAGCATTTCCAACTCCCAAAACAAGAAAACATTTAAAGAGATTTTTGGGTTTATGTGGTTTTTACAGAAAAATTCTTCCAAATTATGCAAAACTAGTGGATCAACTAACACAGTTAACTTCAACAAAGATCCCGTTTAAATGGACACATCAACACACAGAAGTTTTTCAGAAAATTCAAAAGATATTTTTTACTAAACCATTTTTAAATTTACCTGATTTTGACAAGCCTTTCTTCCTGAATACCGATGCTAGCAATGTAGCTATAGCTGGGGTTCTGTTGCAAGAACGCAACAATGTATTACAACCAGTTAGCTATTTCAGCAAAACACTTTCTAATTCTGAGAAGCACTATCCGGCACTCAAGAAAGAACTTATGGCAATTGTTAAATCAGTTCAAGCATTCAGGTTCTACTTATATAATAGACAATTTACAATTTTAAGTGATAGCAAACCCATAGAATTCTATCGCAGTACTACTTCACTTGTAGATCTTACTACAAAATGGCTAATAGAGTTGTACACGTATGATTTTACATTTCAATACATTAAAGGTCAATCTAATGTTCTAGCAGATTATTTTTCACGTGATGACTTTTCAGAATCCACCCAAAATTTGACAACAAATCCAGAGTTAATAAATGATGAAAACATCTTACCTGTATCATCCAATTCACCCAGCATACAGTTGCACAATATAAATCACAGCAACCTAAACCTAACTAATAGAGAAAATAATGACCCAGAACTACAAGTTTCACAAGATACTTTATTTATTGAACAAAAACATGATGATAATTTATTGAAAATAGTACAAAATATTACGTCTGAAAATCCAAAACAGAAATTCAAAAATTATTTCATTCATCCAGATACAGGTCTATTGATGATAAAAAGAAAATTTAATAGCAAACAAGATAGTAATTCCTCCAAGATTCTTGTACCAAATTCACTAAAACCTAAAATTTTAAAGATAGCTCATATGCCACATTTTGGTACTTATAATACATACCGTAAAATCCTGAAGTCATATTACTGGAGAGGAATATACAGAGATACCAAAAATTACGTGCTTTCTTGTAAACTGTGTATCAGAAATAAGCCTCACAAAATTCCTGCAGCTCCTTTACAGGAAATGTTCATTCCAAATAAACCTGGTGAACTGGTATCTATGGATTTTGTTGGACCATTCTCCAACAAAATGTTTGTACTTACCTGTTTTGATCACTTCTCCAAATTCTTAGAACTTTTTCCAATTAAAAAACCCACGGCACAGTCTGTTGTAGACTCCCTAACAAAATATATCACATCATATGGACGTCCTGCAGCATTAATGTCTGACCTTGGACCTCAGTTTACAGCAGATATTTTCAACCATTTCACCAAAACCATGAAAATAAGCCTTGTTCATGCTTCGTCTGCACATCCACAGACGCAAGGATCTTCCGAAAGAATAAACACTAGTATCAAATCATCTATTGCTTCATTAGCAGGTGAAGGCTTCAACTTCAAACAAGCCTTGATGATACATAAAAGTATATACAACACTTCTATACATTCATCAACGGGGTATTCACCAGCATTTTTACATTTTGGTAGGTCAGTTTCTAATATATTTGATGTATGTGAATTGCATGAAATGTCAAATATGGAATTCCCCTTTGAGTATTATCAATACATAAAGTCGCTAAATAGAGTTTATGAAAAGGTACATAGAAATATGAAGGATGCTCAAAATTACAGAAATCAAAGACAGCACCAGAGAGCTTCCCTCAGAGTGTTCAAGACGGGCGACCTTGTTTACATGAAAACACGAGACACTTTCAAAGCAAGGTTTATCGGGCCTTTTATTGTCACTAAAGTAATTTCTAAGGTGCTGGTTCAAATTAAAGAGTATGAAAGTGTTACAGCAAAACCGTTCCACATTAATATCGATAGACTTTTAATTGTCCCAAAAAGGAAACAATATCTTATACAAGACAATACAAATTCTCTGCTTACAAACAATAAATTACCAGTTCTAGAAAATAGTCAATCTCCTGCTCCTATTGTCAACAAGAAAAATAACACTTGTATACCAGATAGCTCGGCCTCCAGGTACAACCTGAGGCCCAGGAATAAAAAATAGTAATCTTTAACAATATATAATATAAATATTTTTTTTTTTTTTGCTTTCTGTGTCTTTCCGGGAGTGCTTCGGAATAGGACTGATCAACCTGCTTGGGAGTACTCTTGGAGAGTCACAGCCAGTAAATTATGTTTTATAAAAGAGTTAATTTTTGAAAATATAATATTAATATCTCAAGATTATCATAGTAAAGTATACAAAAAAAAAAAAGTGTTCAATGTGTTAGATGGTTGGATTTTGCTGTACCACACTTCTGTTAAATAATTCCTCATTCATATGTGTATATATATATATATATATTTTTTAGAGTATTATTCAGATATAGATATATGTGTGTGAAAATAATTGTGTAATAGTAGCAAGTCAATTGGAAATAGCATTTTTTTTTTTTTTTGGTAAAGTACATTCTTTTATTTTCATTTTAGGGTTATTATTTTAATTGGGTTTTAATTTCGTTTGATATTTTCTTGATCTATTTCCAAGGGGCTTTCTCACATGTAATAATTGGGCCCAAATATATTGCTATTTATTTTATAAACAATTCTTATGTTACTGGTAACAAATATAATATTTCTTTCATGACATGTCACTTGTGTAATATGATTTCATGTTTATATTCATACTTATATATATTAATAGATATCTATTTTCATGTGCTGTGTTTACATTTAGGATATTACATTTATATTTTATGTGTATCTTACTTTTCTATAAGAATTGAGATTATTTAATTTTATGAGCCATGTTATTGTCATTCGCATGATTTCCTTTAAAGAGAAATTGGGAAAAAAGAGAAATTTTTTTTTTTTTTCTCACATGAGTGTTTTCAAATAACAAGCTCACGTGTTCAGTGATTTTTTTTTTTTGTTGATATTATGATTATATTATTTCTTCTTATAACAAGTTCGTATGTGTAATAACGATAAGTTTCTTTTTGTTGTAAAATAATTGATATATATGTTATATATATTTAGTAATGTTTCTGAATTTTTTTTTATATTATTCTTTTATACAATTTATTCACAAAAAATTTTATGTCTTTTGTCAACAAAAACCGTCTCTGGCTCTGTTCACAATTTCACCATATCCGGTTCATGTTTCCAGTCCCATAAAATTTTTTGTAATTGGTCATGTGGGGATATGTGATGTAAATACATCACCTCTTGTTTAATTCTTATGCCAAAATACATCGTTTTGCAGGCATCTCATCGCAGCCGTTCGTTCCTGGCTCAACGCACCCTGTAAAGTTTGCTTCCCGCGACACTTGTCAACGGGAGAATCGGCGATTGTTTCTCTTGCGTGCACGAACTGTTTAATTGGTTACTTTTGCGGTCCGATTAACGAATCCAAATCGCGTATCCGTGATTTTAGGTGTGCGGACCTGTTTTTTCTTTAGGAGCGATTTTTAAAATTTAAAAAATCAGTCAGTTGGTGTTCCACCTGTGTGCAGAGAAGAATGGCCGGGCACTTGCGTCCGTACGTTATATTTTACCGTTATTTTTATATATGTGGTCCCACACGGTTATTATGACTTGAAACGAAATTGTGACAGTGACCGGAGCTGATTTTTGTTATATAAATATTTTGTTATAAGTATCTTGAATTTATTTTAAAGAAGCATGGCTATGTATTAGAGATTTGAGATTTATAACAGTTGTCCGGATTTCTGCATTCTTGAAGTGGGAAAGCAAATTAATCTTAATAAATACTTTTAAATTGGAATTGAAGACTGCCTTTCCTTTTTTCAAGACCGGGTATGTTTTATTCTAAACTTTAAAATATCTTAAAAAAGTAAAGATTGAATTTATCTTATACTTGGTATGTACCCATGTATGATCAGATCGAAGCCTAGGGTAATTCATCATTATTTCATACGATCACAATTTGTTAACATATTTTGTTTTAAATTAAAGGCAACCTCTATCCATTACAGGGTACGCCGATTTAAATCAGCTTGATTAAAATCATGATTAAAATCGCGAATAAAATCACTTTGATTTTTTTAAAAAAATCATTGATTTAAATCAAAAATATAAAATTTTACAATTTTGGGTCAATAAGTAGTTTTATATAGTCTTAGAACATAAGAAAACTTGAACTTACTTGTTATTTACATCAAATACCACCCTCCCCCCCCCCCAAAAAAAAAAAAAATAAAATAAATAAATAAATAAAATATCTGTGTTTATTAATTTTAAAAATGATTCTTTTAATTTTCTACAACTCTATTTTTATCTTCTATTCTTATTTTGAAGCTAACTACATTCGTTTGCAACCATTTTTTTTTAATACAAAGCCTTAAATACTCTGTCCTAAGTGTTTTTTTTTTTTTTTTTTTTTTAAGGATAATAAATATTGTATCATCTGAACTCTGAAGCATTTGATTTGTCTGTCACTCTGTCCTTCATGTTTAACTCTTCTTATTTCTAATTCTGATTACTATGTTTTTTAACTGGCCAAGGCATTCTTAAGCAATTTTTCCCTTTTTACTTAGGCTTTTATAAAATTAGAAATGAAATGGTAATGGCCTGACTGTGACTAGCTGTTTCAGTTTCCTTAATTTTTTAAAACTTTAATCTTTTGAAAAAATCTTAGAATTTATATGTATATTATTGGTAATAAATTGCACAAACTAATGTGTGTATTATATATATATATATATATATATATATATATATATATATATATGTATATTATACACATTGAATTTCCTTTAATTGAATAATTATTCTCCAAAAAGTTTCTCTTCAAAAAATTTGTTAATGTGATATTCAATGTTTTAGTATGTACATTTTAATGACAATAATAATAAAAACATTAAAAAATATATTGATCTTATACGCTTTTAAGCTATTTACACTTAATCATTTATTTATTTATTATATTTTTATTTTACTTATTTATTTTTCTTTTTGAAAGGGGGGGGGGATAGAATGTACCTATGTTGGCTAATATTACATTTTTTTTTTTTTTTTTTTTTTTTTATTATTTATTTTTTTTAATATCCTCATATATATATATATTTTTTTTAATTTAGTTTATTTATATTTATTGCTTCTTATATGTATTCACATTTAAATTTAAAAAAAGTTTTCATGCTTAATTTCTTAACATTTATTTTTAGTCGAATAATGTAAATAAAACAAAAAAATCTGATTTAAATCAAAAAAATCCGATTTTAATCAAAAAAATCTGATTTTTTTTAAAAAATCATGATTTTTTCACACCCTGATCCATTATTAAATAAAATAAAAAGTACCACCACAGTTACGTACTTCATTTTCTGTTTGTTTGTTTTACGTTAAAGTTCAGCTGTCATGTTATAGTAATAAGATATTGGAGTCTCGGCAGTTGTTTACAATAAGTAAAATATTTCATCGTATTAGAAGATGTATTTATAAAGTAACAGTTTTATTCTATCTTTATTTTTATATGATAAAAGCTCCATTGTCTAGTGATGAAGATTAACTGCTTATAATATGAATATAGTTTTAAAAGCTGTTTACTGCCCATTGTTATAGTCAGAAGTTAAATTAAATATGTTTATTTATCTATTTCCTTGTTTAATTTAAAAGTTTATATATATATATATATATATATATATATATATATATATATATTTTGTTTTATCTCAATAAATTTATATTTCGTTTTTAAAACCTTCTCTGTTTTATTTGCAAGTTTAGTTACAACTCATATTTTATTTTAAAAGAGAAAGCATTTAAACCAAAACGGTTCCCTGCATATAACTCTGCTAAACTGATCTGCCAATATATATTTAAGTTTATTTTTATTTGCTTTTATGCTTTCAATAAAAGATTGGATGCCTAGTTAAAACCGGCATCCAACATCAACACCTAAAAGGTTATGGGCGTAGTAATTATAAAGTAAATAAATCATTCCTAAACTTGTTTTTCTTTTCCTTTTATCAGTAATAAGTACATCTGTTTTTGATATGGAAAAGAGGGGGGAAAGAATCTTTGATTAACTTGTTTATCAGTTCTGAAGCCGGAGAAAGTAGGTCAGTGTGTTAGGTGATAACTGTTTCTCTTCTCTTTACTCCCGGCGTATGAAAGGAGGTCATTGAACTCTGTCTACTTTATTAAATGAGAGTTTTCTTTCTGTTAGATATTTAAAGTTATGACATCCCTTTTAGTGTGTATTAGATAATTTTAGACGGGGGGGGGGCTGTCATTTAATTAGATTTTTTCTATTAATAAGTAGTTTATGTTCTACTTATAGATATATATTTAATAGAACTTTAAGTTTTTTTTAGAAATTGTCAGGAATAGAAATTTTTTTTTCCAATTTGACATTTCTATTGAATTTTTTTTTCTCTTATTGAATTAAATTAAAAAAAAAAAAGAAAAAAAAAAAAAAATTAAAAACTTCTGACTATGGCCAGTAATTATACTATTGAAAAATTAGCTGAATCAAACTATGAGAGCTGGAGAAATTATATGAAATATGTATTGATGGAAAAGCAAGTATGGGAAATTGTTGATGGTTCTGATCCTAAACCCATACAACCTCCAGATAAGCCTGATGATCCTCTCTATTTAAGCAGTTTGAAGAAATGGAAACTAAAAGCTAATACTGCTTTATCGTTAATATATTTAAACATTTCTGAGCAGTTCCGTAAAATTATAGAAAATATTGATGATGTGAATGAAGCCTGGAACAAATTGAAATCTTTCTATCAGCCCGACTCCAGAGCCTACCACATTTCAGTATTTAGTGAATTATGTGCTACAAAAATTTAAGATAGGGAATCAATTAAAATTTTTGCTGCTAGATTATCCCAAATTTTTCAAAAATTGAAAGCTCTGGACAAGAATTTTGATGAAAAATACCTGTGTTTCCAGCTTATAAGATTTTTACCTGAAAAATATAACTCCATCATGCAAATTATTTTGAGAAGTGAAGATGTAAATTTTAATTACAAGTCAATACTAGAGGCACTTAGTGCTGAAGAAAGCCGCATTCTTTTGAAAGAGGCAGACTCTGGTGTTGATAACATTACACTTTCTGCAGTACAAGCATCTAGTTCCAGTGTTTCTAAAGTTAGTTTTAGATGTAATAAGCCTGGACACTATACAAATAAATGCTGGAGGAAGCCAGAAAAACAGGAGTCCACCACACGTACCTGCCCAATCTACTCATACCCTTCTGAGTCCAGTTCCGACACTGACACCACTCCATTCAAGCCCAGATTCCGAAGATCCAGGAGACAGGCACAGTCCAGTCGGAGACCATCCCGTGACTCTTCTAGACAACGACGTCCATCTCCCTATCCTGGTAGAGGCAGACGACAGCAACTGAGTCCCCAACGACGACGACCTGAGTCATCCTCATCGTTTCAACCAAACTGTAAGTATTTTACAAACTATTTTATTTCCTGTAATTACTTAAACGAGTCTGACTCAGTGGAGGAATTCATTTTCGATACGGCGGCGAGTCATCATTTTTGTAAAGACAAGAACTTTTTTTATGAACTTAATCCTGTGTCTGATACTAATATGAATGTAGCTGTAGATGGTGTTAACTTTCCAATTGAGGGAATAGGATCTATCAAACTTAGGTTTGGATTGAGGTGTATAAATTTAATTAATGTAATGTATTCATCTAAGTTAAGGCGTAACTTGATATCAGGTCCTAAATTTGACCTTGCTGGGGCAGAATTTGTTGGTGGAGATGGCTGTGTAAAAATTTATGAATAAGGTAAATTATTGTTTAAAGCTGTTTTAAAGAATGGTATTTATGTTGTCACTCCTAAAGTTTTAAATGGTCCACAAAAGAAAGTTTCTTTCTCTGCGTCGACTAGTGTAGATAAAAATGTGGAACTCTGGCATAGGAGGTTTGCCCATATTAGTCCGTCAACTTTGGTAAAAACTTGTGATAAAGTGAGGGGTTTCAAATATAAATCAGATTTTAATTGTAAAGATTTTAAATGTGAAAATTGTATATTGAATAAATACAGGCGTGTATCCTTTAGTTCCATTCAACAAATAAGGTCCAGAAAACCATTAGAATTACTGTATGCAGACTTGTGGGGGCCTTATAGTGTAAAAGGTAGAAATGGTGAAAGGTATTATTTAACCATTATTGACGACTTTAGTAGAAAAGTAGCTTTGTACCCTTTAAAAGAGAAATCTGAAGTGTTTGAAAAGGTGAAGCACCACATTCTACGAGCTGAAAATTTTCTTGGTCTAAAGGTAAAGGCTTTCCGTTCTGACAATGGAAGCGAATTTCTAAATAATTTGCTTGAAAAGTTTTTTACTGAAAAGGGTATTGCTCATGAGGTGACGAATACCTATACTCCAGAACAAAATGGAGTCTGTGAAAGGTATAATCAAACCGTCACTGGTGCTGCTCGAACAATGTTAAGTGAGTCTGGTTTACCTGTTAGTTTTTGGCCCGATGCCATGTTGCATTTCACTTATACATGGAATCGTGTGTGCCATGGCAAACTAGATAAGACTCTTATAATCAATAATTTTACCTTATTTAAATCCTTACTAAGTCCGAGCTTCATTATATATTTCGGCTACCTAACGGTGCCATCTTCAGAAATACTCGGTAAAAATGATTTGAAGGTGCTAAGTTTGAACGACTTGTTTATCTTTTGTAGTTTCTTCTTCGATTTCTTCACTTCTCTTGTTTTCTTTATATAGCTGTTGCCACTCGGTAGGAATAATGCTATGTTCGATATCATTGATAGTATTATTATTGGTTAGTATTTCGATAGCTTCTCTTTTGAGAGCATAATGGTGAGAGTTGTATGGGGCTATTTTATGAAAATTAATAGAATCAATGTTAATTGGGTTAGTATTGTTAGTCCTTGAGAAAGCTGTGGAATGTCTATTGTATTTTAAGTCGGTTATGTGTTCTGAAATACGTTCTCTTATTTTCCTTTTAGTCATTCCTATGTATGAGGCTTTATTTTTATTTTTATTTTGGAAATCGATTTTATAAATGCCGGCTGTGTGTTTAAAGTCTATGGAATATTTCTCATTGCGAATTCGCTGGTATATATTTTTATTTGGTTTTATTGGGATGTTTATATTGTGTTTGGTGGCTTCATTTTTAATTTTTACGGCGGCTCCTTTGCAGTACGGGATCGCGGGGGTAAATAGTTGTTTAGATTTTTGAGCATTCGGAATATTGTTTAGGGTTTTTATACGTTTTTTATAAAATTTATCAACTATGGAGGGATTATAATTAGCTTTCTTGGCGATATCTTTTATTATTTTTATTTCGGAATTTAGATATTTTTTATTAGAGCATATGAGTATAGCGCGGTTAACGTAGGAGCGAATAGTGGCATATTTGTAAGAGAGGGGTGTGTGACATTTATTATTTATGATTTCGTTGTTACTAGTAGGTTTTCGGAAGACGGTGGTGTCTATGGAATTATTTTTGTTTTTGATAATGGTGACGTCAAGGAAATTTAAGGAATGGTTATTTTCTATTTCATGGGTTAATTTGATGTTCGGATCGGTGTCATTAAGTTTTTTAAGAATGTTGTCGGGATTAATCGTGGGTGGGGTAACAGAAAAAATATCATCTACATAGCGTATCCAAATTTTACATTGGTTGATCAAGTTGCTTACAGAATTTTCGAACATTCGCATTTTGAGCTCGGCGATGATCCCCGAGATGGGGGAGCCCATGGGCACGCCTTGGGTTTGTTGGTAATAACATCCGTTGAAAAAGAAATAAGAGTGGTTGAGTAAAAGATTATTTACGCGTATTAAGGTGTCACTAATATTATTGTTGCCGAAATGATTTATTATAAGTGAGTTGATTTTAGGGTTAATTTCAGAAATATTGATTGAAGGATATAAGTCTTTAACGTCAAAACTGCAGAGTGTGTCGTTGTATGAGATATTGATATCGCGGATTTTTTGAATAAAGGTTTCAGTTGAGTTTATTGATAAGTTAGAGGGGGGAAGGAGAGCTTTATATATATCTTTCTAGAACGTTACATGAAAGATATATAAAAAGCTCTCCTTCCCCCCTCTAACTTATCAATAAACTCAACTGAAACCTTTATTCAAAAAATCCGCGATATCAATATCTCATACAACGACACACTCTGCAGTTTTGACGTTAAAGACTTATATCCTTCAATCAATATTTCTGAAATTAACCCTAAAATCAACTCACTTATAATAAATCATTTCGGCAACAATATTAGTGACACCTTAATACACATAAATAATCTTTTACTCAACCACTCTTATTTCTTTTTCAACGGATGTTATTACCAACAAACCCAAGGCGTGCCCATGGGCTCCCCCATCTCGGGGATCATCGCCGAGCTCAAAATGCGAATGTTCGAAAATTCTGTAAGCAACTTGATCAACCAATGTAAAATTTGGATACGCTATGTAGATGATATTTTTTCTGTTACCCCACCCACTATTAATCCCGACAACATTCTTGAAAAACTTAATGACACCGATCCGAACATCAAATTAACCCATGAAATAGAAAATAACCATTCCTTAAATTTCCTTGACGTCACCATTATCAAAAACAAAAATAATTCCATAGACACCACCGTCTTCCGAAAACCTACTAGTAACAACGAAATCATAAATAATAAATGTCACACACCCCTCTCTTACAAATATGCCGCTATTCGCTCCTACGTTAACTGCGCTATACTCATATGCTCTAATAAAAAATATCTAAATTCCGAAATAAAAATAATAAAAGATATCGCCAAGAAAGCTAATTATAATCCCTCCATAGTTGATAAATTTTATAAAAAACGTATAAAAACCCTAAACAATATTCCGAATGCTCAAAAATCTAAACAACTATTTACCCCCGCGATCCCGTACTGCAAAGGAGCCGCCGTAAAAATTAAAAATGAAGCCACCAAACACAATATAAACATCTCAATAAAACCAAATAAAAATATATACCAGCAAATTCGCAATGAGAAAGATTCCATAGACTTTAAACACACAGCCGGCATTTATAAAATCGATTTCCAATATCAAAATAAAAATAAAGCCTCATACATAGGAATGACTAAAAGGAAAATAAAAGAACGTATTTTAGAACACATAACCGACTTAAAATACAATAGACATTCCACAGCTTTCTCAAGGACTAACAATACTAACCCAATTAACATTGATTCCATTAATTTTCATAAAATAGCCCCATACAACTCTCACCATTATGCTCTCAAAAGAGAAGCTATCGAAATACTAACCAATAATAATACTATCAATGATATCGAACATAGCATTATTCCTACCGAGTGGCAACAGCTATATAAAGAAAACAAGAGAAGTGAAGAAATCGAAGAAGAAACTACAAAAGATAAACAAGTCGTCCAAACTTAGCACCTTCAAATCATTTTTACCGAGTGTTTCTGAAGATGGCACCGTTAGGTAGCCTAAATATATAATGAAGCTCGGACTTAGTAAGGATTTAAGTAAGGTAAAATTATTGATTATAATTAATAATCCTTCCTTCAACATTTTTGTAAAGTAGATAAGACTCCTTTCGAATTGTTTGGTGGGACTAAACCATCTGTTTAAACACTTAAAACCTTTTGGCATAACTGCGTATGTAGGAATCCCAAGGCAACTTCGTAAAAAGCTTGAACCACGTGCTAGTAAAGGTTTTCTCATAGGCTATGCTTTCAGAACAAAAGGTTATCGTATTTGGTTTCCGAATGAGAATAAAGTCGTTGAAACAATAAATGTGTCTTTCGATGAGGAAAATTTTTATAAAGGTGCGCCTGATGGAGCAGTGCTGGGCCCTGATTTCCAATCTAACTCTGTTGTCCCTATAGGCCATTATGACTCTCTTAGTGAGGACGAGGAGGATGATGATAGTAATAGTGATAGTTCTCAGTCCCCTGTTGATCGAGTGAGGCCTTCTACTAGTAGGGATGTGACATCTTCATCGGATGATGAAAGCGATGGTGATGCAGGTTTAAAAGTTGTAAATTGGATTAGAAAGCCAGTGTTAAGGCATGATGGGTCACGCACTGATATCTATTATTTTGAAGAAGGAAAAACTTTAAGGTTAAGATCACTTGGAGATGTAAAACAGTATTGTGCAAAATATAAAATTTTATTTAATCCTGATATTTTTAATTTTACTGGTAGTAATACTTACAGAGGAATAGTAACAGGTGCTCGAGGTACTACTTCAGGTAATAGTGATGATGAAATAGATGCTAGTTTTAATGTTTCTAGTTGACTAGATCATGTTGTAATTCCTCGAACTTTTAACCAAGCTGTAAAATCTGATCAACGTACTGAATGGCAAAAGGCTATGGAAACTGAAATGAAAGTCATGTATGATCGTAGTGTTTGGCACCTTGAAAGTTTACCCCCAAATACAACACCAATAGCTTGTAGGCGGGTATACACTGTGAAAAGAAATGACAAGGGAAAAGTTGTATGTTTTAAGGCCAGGTTAGTCGCACAGGGATTTAAACAAATAAAAGGTGAAAGTTTTGATGAAACTTTCAGCCCTGTAGTAGACTTTGGCGTTATTCGTTTCTTCTTTTCTTTTCTGGTATCTTTGCAAGGTTGGTCACATACACAATGTGATGTTACAGATGCATACTTGTATGCTCCACTTGATGAAAACATCTACATGACTCAGCCACCTGGTTTTGTAATACCAGGATCTGAAAATAAATATTGTAAGTTAGACCGTGCTCTTTATGGCTTACACCAGAGCGGTTGGCAATGGTATTACGAAATGAATAATGTTTTAGTTGAAATTGGTTTTACTAAATTTGCTTGGTGTAATTGTGCATATGTTTTTGATAATAATATTGTATTAGTTTTATATGTTGACGATTTTGTTGTTTTAGGCAAGAACCAAAGTTTAATAGATAAAGTTTTATCTCTCCTAAGAAAACGTTTTGATATTAAAGTTCTGGGGTGTACCAGAAAGCTTCTAGGAGTAGAATTTGAGGAAGAAAAGGGAAATCTGTTAATTCACCAAAATACCTATATTAGTGAAGTGTATGAAAGATTTCAGAAATTTAAAATTCCTATTTGTTCTTTGCCAATTAGTAAAGGTACTGTGTATAGTAAACAATCTTGTCCAAAAACAGAATCTGAAATTAAGGATATGTCAGTTTATCCATATCGGAGTGTTCTTGGATGTCTTTCATTCCTAGCAAATAGAACACCTCCAGATATTGCATATGCAGTAAATATTCTAAGCCAATTCCAAAGCAACCCAGGTTTAGCTCATTGGGATGGATTGTTGAAATTACTTGGTTATGTTGTGCATACAAAAGAACTGAAATTAAATCTATCTTGTAATAAACCACATCTTATAGCATTTTCTGATGCAGATTTTGCGTCAAATCGAGATGATAGGACATCACTTGGTGGCCAGTTAATTTTTCTTGGCAATTCCCCCATTAGTTGGAGGTCCTTTAAGGAAAAATGTGTAAGTCTCTCAACAATGGAGGCGGAATTTATTGCTATGACTGAGGCCACTGGAATACTTTTATGGTTTGATGAAATTCTAAGTGAATGTTACAATTTTAAATTAATTTCTGGTGATGAATTAAAACCTGTTTTATATGTGGATAATGTTGCTACAATAGATTTTACAAAATCGCCTATTGAGAATTATAGATCAAAGCATATTGATGTTAAATTATTTTTTGTAGGGGACTTGGTGTTTCAAAATGGATTTGAACTTGGTTTTATTGGAAGTAAAGATAATGTTGCAGATCCTTTTACAAAACCACTCACTAAACAGCAACTGCAACAATTTATTTGTCGGGTATTTTTGGGGTGAACTATGTGAAATTGTATTGGTAAGGCTCTTTTTTGAGATGTCTTGGACATTGTTTTAGACATATTTCTTGTTGGGCACATTGTTTTATACGCTTGTATATATTATGAGGAATGCATCTTATTATATAGATATTTTTTTTTTAATTGGTATTGCACATTGTTTTATATTGTGGTGCACCTTGTTTTGTATGGGTATATTTGTAATATGAATTCATGTGATATTTAATTATTCTTTTATTGTATCTTTATACTTAATCAAATTAATTCCCGTCAGAGGGTGGTTAATGCCACTCGCAGGGTCATTCACAGTTGGTTAGAGCAGCTCCAAGAAGCGACTCGCAGGAGTGCAAATGTAATTGCCAGGTAACCTCCATGGGATAGTGCCCACCGTTTGGTTATTGCCATCTTATGGCCTTTTTGCGGGCATGTTAAGTATTATATTTTTGTAAGTCCCTGTTTTATTATGTTGATAATGGAAATGCCACTATGTCCCGCTTATAGTATAAAGTTTTTTTTTTTTTTTCTCTCTTTAAAAATGTTAACTTAAAGTAATCTTTAAACTCATGTCTGTGCTGTCTGTAATATTTCTGAATTACTGTATTGTATTGTAGTTATACTCTTTATAATAGAAATTGACATAATTTGCATTGTATTTATATATTCTTTTCTGTATTGCAGGTACATATGTAGTTTATCTGTACATGGAATGAGAATGGGGACCCCCGTACAACAGTTGAAGAATAAATGTGTAGTATGATAGTGAGGAATGTGTTATTTGATTTTTAGGTTAATTTTCTGTTATTGCGTCTGTTCCTGTAATTTAAAGACTGTGAAGAACCTTTGTCAAGAAATATATGATAAATTATCCATTTGTTTATTGTTTTCTGTTAACCTTATTATTGAAATCATTGTATGAATCTTCTTTTCTTGTAATAGACTAATGGAGTTTGTTAATTTTACTGTTGACTGGTTAATTTGGAATGTGTATTGGTAAGGATAAAAGTAGATTAGATTAGTGATGGAATTAGGTTGATGAATTTTAAAGGAGACTTGCTGTGTCATTTATAGATATTGTTTTTTTATCCATGTGGATATTGCTAGTGGAGTTAACTAGTTTTTTTCCCCCTCTTTTTTCACCCAAAGTGATAAGAGGGGGGGCCATGTTGGCCTGGTAATATATTTAATCTTATCACTTTGTGCAATTTGCATATACAGTTGATATATAAATGTATAAACTTATTTAGTTTATATGGATTGAAAGTATAAAAGGTATCAAGTCTAAGTTAAACATGTTATTAAAAGAAAATATTCAGTTAATTTAAGTGAAGTAACTTTATTTATTTATTTTCTTTATTAAAATAAAAATATGTTTTTATTACTTACGGCATTTTAGCTGACAGCTTTATCAATTCATTAATTACTAGGAATATGTTGTTTTTCTTTAGCTGTGTTATCGTGTTACTACAGCTTACCGGTAAATGCAAATGACTGTTTACTTTTTCACTCACTAGGCGGCATCAAATTTCGCGGATGAAATCATCACGCTAATTCGACGCCACGGTGATTACGTCACTCTAACCACAATCCTCTCTAAATAGTATAAAAGGTGTTGAGGAACATGGCTAGGGGCGGTTCCGGCTTTTGTTTTGCTTTTGCTGTTACGTACTTCATTTTCTGTTTGTTTGTTTTACGTTAAAGTTCAGCTGTCATGTTATAGTAATAAGATATTGGAGTGTCCGGCAGTTGTTTACAATAAGTAAAAGATTTCATCGTATTAGAAGATGTATTTATAAAGTAACAGTTTTATTCTATCTTTATTTTTATATGATAAAAGCTCCATTGTCTAGTGATGAAGATTAACTGCTTATAATATGAATATAGTTTTAAAAGCTGTTTACTGGCCATTGTTATAGTCAGAAGTTAAATTAAATATGTTTATTTATCTACTTCCTTGTTTAATTTAAAAGTTTATACATATATATATTTTTTTGTTTTATCTCAATAAATTTATATTTCGTTTTTAAAACCTTCTCTGTTTTATTTACAAGTTTAGTTACAACTCATATTTTATTTTAAAAGAGAAAGCATTTAAACCAAAACGGTTCCCTGCATATAACTCTGCTAAACTGATCTGTCAATATATATTTAAGTTTATTTTTATTTACTTTTAAGCTTTCAATAAAAGATTGGATGGCTAGTTAAAACCGGCATCCAACATCAACAAGTTGTGCACTCGCAGCGCGCACGGGACTGCACTGCCGAAGGCAGTGGGGACCCGGTGCGAGTTTTTACCCGATTAGAAATGATTTTTTTTTAGGGGGCACGTAGGGTCAGGGAAGGAATACGCGCGCACGGGACTGCGCTGCCGATGGCAGTGGGGACCCCGGCCGACTCTTTACCCAATGACAAATGACTTTTTTTTTTAAATTTCTTTTCTTAACACTAAAAGTTACCGTTAGTGATTCATTAATTATAGTGATTCATTTGAAAATACTGACACGCTAGCGGGCGAAGCCCGCTAGTACAAATATTAAAATCTGCAATGTTTATTAATATAATAGGGATGGACCGGATATGGATTTTACTGGATAACCGGATACGGATATCTAGCATTCTGGATATTTTTTACTTTGCCGGATCCGGATATCCGGCAGTCCCCTTTCCCAGTACACATGAAAATTTCAGTTTATTGAGAGCACACAATCATTAAACTAGTATATTGAGGCCACCACAAGACTTTCTTCTATATTTTTCTATACAAATTTATTAAGGGCAAATAATTTATTAAAACTATTATTTATTAAAATTATCTAACATGAAGAATGGAAATTATTTTTATCTTAGAGAAAACTAAAACTAAATATCCAAATAAAGACAGTTTTATTGCCTATAAATAACATCTTAAAAAATGCGTATTTATAATGGTTAGCTAACCTGTCAAGTTTCGTATAGTTTTATGCCATTAGATATAGCCTTCCCGTGATATCGAAGAAATTTCTGGTATAGCAGCGCCATTTATTGGCCTATAATTATCCAACTTGAATCAGCATAATGTCTCATGGGCCTTCTCACATATCAAGTTTTGTTTGATTATACACAATAGAACCTGAGACATAGCTTTTTCTTAAATTGCAGAAATCGCTGTGTAGCAGCACCACCTGATGAGAGGGTGACACCAAAAGTTGATAGAAACTAAACACACACACACCCACCCAGGGGGGGGGGGTGAAGTGATGCTCCCACATGCACATTTTTTTTTTCTTTTTAACTATAACTATTATAAATAATTCGTATTAATTTTACAATCACACCTTTAAAATAACTCTCATTATGTACATTTATACAAAGTTTTGTCCCATACTGCCATGTTAAAAATTTAGAAAAAATGTGATCACAGCACCACCTGTTGAGCAATTGTCAGGGTTCAACTAAATACCAAGTTTGGTTAAATTTCGTTTATTGGTTCGTGTGTTACAGCATCCACAAAATTTGTGATACACACACGCTAACTAACAGTTAAACATTTTCTAAAAACAGTCAAATCGTGTTCAGGACATCCCAAATTGTGTAATTCCATTGAAAACTGGAGTTTGAAAATTTTCACGAATCTAGTACTTTCTCTCTCTCTCTATATATATAGAATAAAGTAAAAATGTAAATACCATCGGGATAATAAGCCATAATAGTTTTATTTTATTACGTTCTTCTGTATTCAATAGAAGAAAGTATTGGATTCATGAAAATTTTCGACAGATTTACACGTTATGAGAGGTATAGAATACAATTTGACCATTTTTAGAAAATGTATGTCTGTCCGTCTGTGTGTGTGTGTGAGACAAAAATTTTGTGGCATTTGTATCTCTGGAACTACTCCTCAAAATTACATATAAATTTATATACAGATAATACTTGTCCTAATTTAGTGCCAATCAACATTTGGTGTCAACTGCTCAACAGGTGGCGCTGCTATACAATAATTTCCTCAATTTAAGGGAAGGCTGAGATATACCAACTACTATGGTTTGTCCGTAGTTATTACGGAAATACGGCGGTAATTACGACCTTATGGACAACATATAAAAATTACAGATTATACACTTTTAAAAAAATCACAGATATCGTTCGGTAAAAAAAAAAGAAACCCTATTAACGGTCAATGATCAAATGCACGAGGGAAGCCTTCTGATTCCCAATCTATCTCCATACATAACATAAATGTCAATATTAATTTTTTTATCTGTCTGGGTGTGTGTAACAAAATTTTGTGGGAACTACAACAGAGAATTTCATAAAATTTGATACGTAGTTGCACCTTGGCATAAATTAGTGCTTATCAACTTTTGGTGAAAATCATCCAACAGGGGGCATTGCCATCACACTTTTTCTAAAATTTCTAACATGGCAATATAGGACAAAATTTCGTATAAATGTACATAAAGTGAATTATTTTTTAATAACCATTTTGAAATAAAAAAAAAAATTATTTATAATAGTGCAGAGTCAACAGGGAAATTTTATTTTTGTATACATGGGAGCATCGTTTCCCTCTTAGGAGAGAGTCCCTCCCCACCCTAGAGCGCCAAATTTTCATTATGGGTGTCTTTCAGAAGAGCTCGTCAATACCTTTAAAACTGAATGGTTGAACCATTGATCTGCAATAATTAAAAAAGTTATCAATTTTTACTTTCTCTTACCTATAGGGTCGAGAAAGTATTGTTTTAGGGTCAAATTTTCGAATGTGAGTTTTTGTTATATTTACATGTTCTGAGGTCACCTGAATACGAAAATCATGTTTTTAGCGAATGGTCTGTGTGTCTGTTATCAGAATACCTAAAGAACAAATAGTAGCAGAAATTCCAAACTCAGTATTCTAAATGTGTATCATAGAGGGATGCTACACTAAGCTTTTCATTGAGATGAAGCAAAATGGTTCGTGTACAGGGACACTCAAAAGTATTCAAATACATTACGTCTATGGAGGAAATTACAGGTAAGTAGAGTTTAACATCTATAGACTGCACTAAACCAAATGAAATGAATATATATTTTGTGTAATAGAGATAGTCAGTCAACTGGGAAATTTTTTTTTGTGTATGTAGGAGCCTTGCCTCCTTCCCCCCTCCCCTTGAGGGGAGTAAATTTTCATTATGGGTATCTTTCAAAAGAGCTTGCCAATACCTTCAAAACGAATGGTTGAACCATCGATCTGTGATAATTTAAAATAAAGTTATCAATTTTTTTTAATGTAATATTGAGAACTTTTTTTTTTTATATATATTTAGTGTTATACTACTTCTCTAATATGGAAACCGTGTGCATTATCATGGAAGATAATTTTTTTTAAATAATAATTTTAATAAATTATTTTTACTGAGTGAATTTGTATAGGAAAATATAGAAGAAAGTCATGTGGTGGCCACAGCACGCTAGTTATTTGTTGTTAGTGGATGTGCTTTACTAATAATATTTTACCATTTCCAGGAAAGCTGTTCAGGAATTGAAATAAATACCTCATAGAGATATGGCAAATAATGTATATTTTAAGCTAAATATTGATCGCTTGTCCCCCTCACACAGAACTAATTATCAAATAAAATTCTTCCTAAGCCTAATTTGAATTGTTTAACATAGGTTTACATAACAGTAATCGTTATCTTACCTCTTAATATCCAACCTGTATTTATAATATTAAATTTCAGGGTAAGAGAAAGTAGTGTGAGTGACACACCAGATTATTTTCATTAAAAATAAATAAATAAAAAAAAAAAAAGCATTTTTCAAAAATATTATATAGAGAATAAAATTGACTTTCATAAGACATTTAGTGTTATACTATTTCTCTAGAATGGAAATTGCCTGCATTCATCATGGAAGATAATTTTAATAAATTATTTTTACTGAGTTAATTTGTGTAGGAAAATGTAGAAGAAAGTCATGTAGTGGCCACAGCATAATAGTTTTCAGTAGTTTTGCTTTTTGGGGTCAGTTCTATTTTTTTTCTTAAAAAGTTTATTTTTTGCTTCTCAGTGAAAATATATTCACATTGCAGAACATGGGAAGACATTCAAAGACGGCTTCACATATTGCACTTAAGCAAAAAAAGTGGCACAACTTATAAAAAAAAAAAAGTTTGTCACTAAATTATGTGTATAATTTGCTCCAATGTGTACAAAAATCATTATAGGCCAAGACCTTCCAGCCAAAAAAAAAAAAAAAAAAAAAAAAAAAAAAAGTATCAAGATCTCAGCATCTAAGATTAAGACATTATAAATCAACAAAATAAAATAAACAGATGGTCAGATATCTTTTTAGACTAAGATCATGGGCGTCAGCACATAGGGGCAAGGGGGGGAACTTGCCCCCTATTTTAAATAATATTTTACTAAATTCTATTTAGTAAAATATTATTTAAAAAATTACATTTAAAGCCTTACTATGTCATTAGATTTCAAATGATTAGCCAAATAAAATATATGTCACAGAGCTAATTAAAGTCAAACCAACCTGAGATGCTTTTATAGGTTGTCTCTAACCTTTCCCTGCAAATGGAATTTAAATCGATTTGATAAGTTTTTCAGATTATTGTTGATTTAGAATAAGCTGTATAATTTTTTTAACACGCTTATATTAGCTTCACCTGTATGTATGTATGTATGTTTGTTTGTAACTTCTCCTGGAGCAAAACGTGATTGCACAAAATCCTTCATATCTCAAACAAAAAAACAGATATCCGTAAAATTTTTGCTTTAAATTATAGCTAATACAAATGTCTAAAAATCGGTTTCTGGAATTTTTGAAATTCGGTCCTCAAGGGGGGGGCGGTGGGAGGGGGGCAAAACGTGATTTCACATGCGTAAAACGTGATTTCGCATAATCCTATATATCCCAAACAAAAAAAATAGATATACGTGAAATTTTTACTCTAAAATACAGCTAAGGCAACTATCTAAAAACCAATTTCTGGTATTTTAGAAATTCAGCCCCCAGGTGGGGCAGCAAGGGGGGGGCTATGGAGCAAAAAAAAATAGAAATACAGTTAGGCCGTTCAAAATTGGTACAGATAGATTTAAGAGGCCTGCAAGTCGAATGGGGATATTTTCGATTGTGTAAAGTTATTAAGAGGGGCAAGAAGTGGGGAAGGGGAGGGGGGGCAAAAAAATAAAAGAAAGTGTCAGATCGTTCAAAATTGGTACATAGAGGTTTTCGATACTTACAAATCGATTGCGGATATTTTTGAATTTGTAAAATTATTAGGAGGGGCGGGTAGGGGTGAGGGGGTAAGGGGGGGGGGCTATGGGGCAAAAACAAATAGAAATACAGTTAGGCCGTTCAAAATTGGTACAGATAGATTTAAGAGGCCTGCAAGTCGAATGGGGATATTTTCGATTGTGTAAAGTTATTAAGAGGGGCAAGAAGTGGGGGAGGGGAGGGGGGGCAAAAAAATAAAAGAAAGTGTCAGAGCGTTCAAAATTGGTACATAGAGGTTTTCGATACTTACAAATCGATTGCGGATATTTTTGAATTTGTAAAATTATTAGGAGGGGCGGTAAGGGGGGGGCTATGGAGCAAAAACAAATAGAAATACAGTTAGGCGTTGAAAATTGGTACAGATAGGTTTTAAAGGTCTGCAAGTCGAATGGGGATATTTTCGATTGTGTAAAGTTATTAGGAGGGGCAAGAAGGGGGGGGGAGGGAGGGGGGGCAAAAAAATAAAAATAGTGTCAGATCGTTCAAAATTGGTACATAGAGGTTTTCGATACTTACAAATCGATTGCGGATATTTTTGAATTTGTAAAATTATTAGGAGGGGCGGGTAGGGGGTGAGGGGGGGGCTATGGGGCAAAAACAAATAGAAATACAGTTAGGCCGTTCAAAATTGGTACAGATAGATTTAAGTGGCCTGCAAGTCGAATGAGGATATTTTCGATTATGTGTAAATATTTTAACCAAAAACTTACATACTGTAGCTATTTATGTGATAAATAATAAAATAATAAATATAGTTTAAAAAGCATGCTTTCATAGCACATCGAACTAAAAAGTGAAAAATAAATATAGTTTAAAAAAACTAAAAAACACGCTTTTAAAGCACATCAAACTAAAAAGTGAAAAATAATTCTTAATATAAGCTGAAAACAATAATGAACGAAAAATACTAGTATAATTGTGAAAAAAGCGTGGGTTGCTCGATATACGAAAAATATGGCACAAAGCTCCCCAAGCTTTTTTCACAATTATACTAGTATTTTTCGTTCATTATTGTTTTCAGCTTATATTAAAAATTATTAAGTAAAATGTTTTAGCTCAAATTACATGCATAACAATTTGTTGTAACAGATAATTATACACAAGCATGCTTAATCACCCTATTCAACCAGCCAACCATTTGAATCTAATTGAATTTAAAAAAAAAAAAAAAAAAAAAAAAAAACGCTGAAATTTTGCAATTTTAAGTTTGCCCCTCATGAAAAATTTCCTAGTGACGCCACTGACTAAGATCTTTCCAACAACAAAAAAGTATCAAAACTGAGGCTCCCGTTAAGGAATTATAGGTAGACAGACAAATCAAAGATAACTAAAAAAGCATAAAAACAAACAGATAAATCAGGGCCCGAAATTTCAACTCGTCTTACACTCGCCAAAAAAAAAAGTTTTACTCGCCACAAAACAGGGTTGTCTTTTTTTTTTTTTTTTTTTTTTCCCCACGCATTTTGGGTTTTTAAAAAATATTTTCTAACTATTTGAAATGCTTTTACAAATATCCCTAAAATTATATATATTAAAAGTGTGTCGTCATGTCTCATAATCATCTATAATCAAAAATCATTATAATACAGTGTATTTGAGATCTGAGAAAGATTAAAATACCTATAAATGCAAAGAATCATTATTTATTTAACTTTTTACATCATAAATGTCTTTTTCGTCCATTTTATTTTTGTAATCAGACGAAATGTCGATGAGTATAACTTGTTCATTGTTGTCATTTGAAATAGCCATTTCGGAATACCTTTTTCGATAAAATCATTGATTAGAAATTATAACAGTGGGCTCATCTTTTCTCGCTCTGCTTGAAGCAATAACTATGGAAGAAACGAAACTGCCGAAGAGATTAAAACTTTTATGCATGCACTAAGCATTTTTCCTTTTCCAGGCTGGGGCGATCGTCGGGCAGTGCGCACACAGACTCGGCACTCCGAGAAGAGAAAAAGAGAGGTTAAATATGAGGTTATAAGACGGCAAGATTTTGCCATATATAAATCTGTAAAAAGAACATTTTGTCACCTTATCGTGTAAGAATTCTCTGTATAACTGGACCAAATTTTTACTCGCTATAGTAAAAATTTCACTCGCCAATGGCGAGCTGGCGAGCGGAAATTTCGCGCCCTGGATAAATAAAACATTGTTTATTTAAATCCTAATGGATTTTATACAGGAATTTTCCTGAGGTCAAGCTTTTTCAGTTAAAAAAAGTATCAAATCAGAGTGTCCATTAAAAATTTGTAAGTAGATAAAGAACATAAAAACAGAGACATACCATTGCATATCTCTAAAGTCCGTTCCCACCCTTTTAACTGCTGAATGGCTGAAGCTATAGTAATAAAAGAGGTATCTAGGTATAGAAAAGAGACTATGTATTAATCAATGTGATCATTTACAGTGACTATACTTTGAATTTTAGATAGCATACTTGTTACCTGCTACACTACAACATGTGTAATGTAAAGTTCATACAAGGGTATAAATGCGTATTGCAGTAGACAGCGCCGGCTCGAGCAAATTCGCCGCCCTAGGCAAGAATTTTAAATGGCGCCCCTTTTTCATTTTCTTAAAAAGGATATATGTTATTCAAATTCACTATGGAATGTTCTCTATTTTAAATAGCATTAGCAGGTCCTGTTATAAATGGTTTGTGTACAGGGATATCCCCCCCCCCCACAAAAAAAAAAAAAAAATGCCAGCGTATTTTAGGAGAGACACTTTTATAAATCACATTTAAATAACTTACTACTGCAAAAATCATAAAGATATTGACATTTATTGTTAATTCCCTAAAAAATATTTTGTATAAAATATGAAATGATTAACCTTCAAATTTACAGGGCTGCTCTAAAATATTCAGATACATTAAGGGCTGCATTTCATTTGTTTTAACCATTTTCAACACTTTCCAACAAGGTTTAGGGGTGATTATGAATTCAATTAGTTTTTCTCTCTGACCTTATGCCCTTCTGTCCTTCCGCTGTGTGATAACATAAACAAAAAACATTGAAATCCATACGGTACAACGAGTATGTACAGCTGGAAAGTGTTAATAATCAATGCGTACCGCACAATTTTTAGTTCTTGTTTAAAGATATCACAGGTTATTTAATTTAGTTATATATTAATTCATTTTAGTTATTGAAGATTTCTGTTATCACATGTTATTCTAAATATCTACGATTTTGTTACTATATTTTATATATATATATATATTATATAATAAAGATGATCTATTAAGCATAGTAGAAGCCAAGCAACAGATACAAGATCACTGAAACACCAATGACCAATAAGATAAAAAAAAAAAAAAAAAAAAAAAAAAAATCATCAGTGGATGAAATACACTAATGTAAAGAAACCAGATCTATTAATTAACAGTCTGCAAAACAAACGAATCAATAAAGTAAAACAACAAATCTTAACTTAACAAAATTAATGAAAAAACAACCCAAGTAACACAAGATAGGAAGAAGGAGGCAGGCGGCAAGACTTGTGACTTGCCTGTGGGGTTACACTAGTTTTACGCCGGCAACACTCCCCCAGCCTGCCACAACCAGAACAGGAACCATATGGATTTAAAAATGCAAAATTTCAAAGCAGATGAACAACAATGAATGCACAAAGCCACAATGAAATTCACCGACTGATCACATTGTGTTTAACAGCATAATTAGAACATTAAATATAGTTGACAACTCAAAAAGGAAAAATCTGAAATTTTATTGGAAAATGAAAGTTTGCATAGTAATACAAAGCAAATGCAACAAGCCTTCTACTTTTTTTTTTTTTTTTTTTTTTTTTAATTTGACATAATTATAAGACACCTATCTAATTTGACAAATAGTGAAAGAAAAGATTCGGAGCTTAAAAATGTTTTATCAAATGCGTCAAAAATATAAATTTATTCTGTTATCATATATAATTATTTTATAATAATGATATTTTCATACAATTTAATGAAAAATCTTAAAAACATAATGGACAAAATTATAAGACACCAACCGTTTTTTCCAAATACAGTGGTTAACATAATTAGCCGACACTAATATGGTCTAAAAGAAAATCCTCTAACATGGTTATTCAATATTTGGTGGAGCCACCATTGTTTTTTATAACATGAAAGATGCGATTCGGCATCGAATCTATCAATTCTAACAAAATATCGCAGGACATTTTTTTCTAAGCACATTTTATAGCATTCTTTAGATCTTCGACACATATAAACTGCCTCCCATCTCGGTAAACCGTACGAGCTAAGATCCCCCACAAGTTTTCGATGGGATTTAAGTCTGGGAAGCGAGAAGGCCACAGGAGAACATTGATACTTTGCTCTGAAAACCAATTTTTTGTTTCGTGTGATGCATGAATCGGCGCGTTATCGTGCTGGAAAATGTAGTTTTCGCCACAAAGAAGTTTACCGTATATGGCTAGTTGATCTTTAAGATGATTCTTATACTTTTCGGAATTCATTCTTGAATGACAAAAATAATATCCGTTTTCTGTTAAGCCGAAAATCCAGCCCAAATCATTACTGAATCTGCACCCATTTAGCAGCTCATTAGTACATGAGGAGACTTCCGTAAATCATGCCAATAATATTGAAACCCATCAGGACCATCCAGGTTAAACTTTTTTTCATCAGAAAATAACACAGAATACCATTTGGAGGTCCAGGCCATAGTTTGTTTAGCGAAGTTTAGACGCTCCATTTTGTGCCGGCTTAGAAGGGGTGGTTTTTTCTTCAATTTTTTATATTTCACATAGGAAGCATTATGCAACACCCTGCGAATGGTTCTCCTTGAACAATTCAGTTTCAAAGCATTTTTAATGTCTGTAAGATGTGTTAAGTTAAGAAGATATGTTTTGTTCAGTTAGCTATGATTTTGCTTTTCTAGTTGTTAGCTGTAGCAGCTAAAATAAACCTTTGTGGCTTTTTGTTCTTCTAGTTTTTTTAAATTATAAACTAGTTAGTAGCATAAAAATATAGCATTCCCCTCCCCCCCCCCAAAAAAAAAAAAAAAAAAAAATCAAGGTTCGAATTTCACACCACACACTGCTAATTGCACATGCAATATTGAAACCCACGTGTTGTGCATGCGTGATAGTCCGCAGTAGGCGACTGATTATGGATATTTTTGGTGGAATCCACACAGTTGGAATTCACAAGGGGAAGAACTTAAACATCAATGGAAAGAGTCAGTTGTACTATGTGTTTACGAATTATGAAAATAAACAAAGGATACTTAGGCTTTATATTTTCTTTTTTCTTAGTAAGCAGGCTTATTTACACCAGTCACAGGCGTTAATAAAAAAAAAAAAAAAAAACGCTGTTTTATCGCCGCCCTACAGATTACAACGCCCTAGGCGGTCGCCTAGTTTACCTATATGGTTGAGCCGGGCCTGGCAGTAGACAGACAGAAGTTTGAACATCAAAACAGATATTTAGTGATGAATAGTTATCTTTTTCTTTCAGCGAATAAATTTTTCAGCACATCACAGTGTAGGAAATTATGTACAAATAAATGCGTGTTTTAGGTGTTTTATTTTTAGCATTAATGTCAAAAAGTGTCTTTTCGTACTAATGATGCTGTCCAACTTTGTTACTCACTTTTTTCACCTATCTCATACCATTTTTGAGATAGTAATGCTAACTCCACTGCTTTCTAACAGGCATAGGCATAGCTAGAAAAAAATTCTAGGGGGGGGGGGGCATGATCCCAGTACATTTGAAGCCTATTATCGAATTAGAAAATTATTTTCATGCCGTCAGTAAAGAATAATTTTTTCCCCTTCGATTATTCTTTGTCATGCTCAAACCATGCCAGTGAATTTTAAATCATTTCTTGCCATCCAGTTGAGCTGAAATTGTGCATAGATATATAAGTCTGATCCGATGACAATACATGCTTAAACACTAACACATTTAGGAGAGATACGTGGAAGCTTAGGGTACTGGATTTTCTGTAATAATTTCATTTTTAATATACATATCTTCGAACACCAAATTTCCAAAATACTTCACCGATCATGAAATCCTCAAAGAAACTTTGTAGAGTAACCTTTCAAACAAGACTTCCCAGTGACATCGCTAATTGCTTGGAGACCCTCCCACAAAATTTATAAGGGGGCCCCCTTAAAAAAAATAATGCTTTATATTTTTCATTATTCACTTCCAGCTATTTATAATTTATAAAATTGTAGTTTTATCTTTAAAGAAAAAAATTAGCACAATCATATTAGGAAAGTTGTTATACTTTGAATTCAAAGTTAATTTAACAAACTGACCAAAAGTACAGAGCTGATTTATTTGACTTGTTTATTTTGGAATCTCCAGTGTTGGCACAACAAATTACCGAAGTAAAAGGCTTAAGTTGGCATAGCTGCTTATAATTTTTTTTTACTTGCAAAAAATATCACTTTTTGATCTGTTGTTGAGCCGTAAGACCTGAGACCCCCACAGGCTTTTAATCATCGTGCCACCAGTGACTATTCCTCTACCAAATTAAGCATCTATTACACACAACAACCTTTCAGACAATTCTCATTTGAGCCAATTTTTACTTCAATTTTTGAAAGCCGAAAGAAGGTTACAATAGTTGAGTCAAAAAACTGGTTTGCAGGGTACACAGTACATGACAACCTAAGCTACTTATTGCTGACAGAGGGAGAGTGAAGAGAACAATGGTGAATGAATTTCCCCCTGGCACTGTCTTTTTTCGATGCGTAAGGAACTTTCTTTTCGTTGGCTTGTCACAGTAAACGGAGTTGTTCATATAGACAACTTTTTCTGACTAGCCAGAAGAAATTGTTCGTATTCCCAATTCCTATTACACTGGGCTTTGAGGTAATTTCGGCCAACAAAATTGGCTCAAAAGCTGAGCGTACACTCGTGTGTGTAATAGGAGCATTAGATATCCGTTTTATACTTTCTCCAATTTTCCAGAATTCCTCTTAACTCTCATGATCCAATCATGAAATCAACCTCGTACATCCCTCCTTCGAAAATTTACATATTTTTTACGACCTTAATAAGGTGCCTTGCAGTGTATGCAAAATTTCAGCTCTATCAGATTATAGGAATGGGTTAAAATTTCAAATAAAGTTTCCAACAACCTCCTGTCTTCATATTTTCTTACCTTAAATAACATAAAGTAGAGACGAAACTCAAACGTAAAATTCAAATGCAATTTTTTTAGAATTAAAGCAGGGGGAAGAGCTACTCGCTAGACACAAAATTTGTATACTCAAATTAACTTAAAGCACCTTGGCTAGCAGTGAAGATAAAGTGAGTATACTATCTTTATTAGCATTTTAACTTTATAGGGCAAACACTTCTCAGCTTCCACAATTTCCAACCAACATGAACACCTCACAAGATGTATAACTGCGATGGCAAAACAGACGTAAGGGAGCTTTGGACACCTAGGCTCCAGTTAAACATTTGATTTCTATCATCAGATTACGCGTTTTCATGCATGTATAATCCAAAGACAATACATGCTCAAGTAGCAACAAACTGGGCCCTCAATTTCAATTCAAAAATTTTAAATTTTGGAATAAAAGCGTTCTTAAACTTTTTTTTTCTCAAAAATAAAATTTCATTTACTTGTCAGAAATTAACCTTAAAACTTCATCAAAATGTTCCATGATATTAAGAGGTTATTCAAGACCAATTTTGAAAAGGTGTGTACTTTTTTAAAAGCTGAAATACAAGCAATTTAATCAGGATAATATTATTATTTTTTTTTTTTTCAATTTTCTCACATGTCACATAATTATTAATTTTCTATCTGTTTTAAGGAGCCTAGTAGAACTATGTCAAAAGTCTTTCAAAAACTGGTTTTAATTACTTAAGGAATATTTTTGTTAGAATCTAGCTATGCTTCAGCTTAAAACAAAACAATTTTTGTCTTCCCCTTCTCCTCCCCCCCCCTTCAGAAATTTATGGATTTTTTCCAGGTTTTCCATGCCATTTTAATAAAAATCTAAGTCACAATATTCAATTTGCGACGTAAAGGATCACTAGTGTCTTGTAATAAATACAATTCAATTTTGTGTTCAGTTAATTTTATTGTTGATTAAAATTTATTTATCAGAACATATATATATATTTTAATTAAGTGCTGCAAAATAAACTGAAATTATTATTTTTTTTTTTTTAAATGCAATGAAATATTTACTTTTTACTTAATAAAATGTAAAAAAAATAGATAAAGACACATAAAATCACTGAGTTCATTACAGAAGTAGTTTGAGAGTAAGTAAGCTTTTTTAAGCACATTTTCTGCCAACGAATCCAAATTTAACTTTTTTCATGTTGTGTAAAAGAAAGAGAAGGGAAAAAAAAAAAGAGTTATACCCATTTTATAAAGGTCAAGACTCACGGTCGCCACGTGGCAACTTAATTTGAAAAAGTGGCAATAAAAAAAAATTCGTATGATCGCCATTTTTTCCGCGAATTCACGAAAATATTTCTTCTGTTTTAAAAAAAATCGCGGATATCGTTTGGTTAAAAAAAAAAAAAAAAAAAAAGAAATCCCATTAACGATCAGCGATTGTTAATGGGATTTCGATGATGATCGCACGTTCCGATTTCCAATCTTTCTCCATCCACAACATAAATGCCAATATTCATTTAAAACTTGCTTTATGAGATTCTAGAATCTAGAAAGAAATAGAATTGTTAAATATTTCTTGTTTAATTATTTTTTGCCTCTCTCCCCCTTTTCTTATTTCCAACTAGCGATCGCTGATCAAATGTTCTGTAGTTGTTTCTCAGTCTTTCTTCATCCATAATATAAATCGCAATATTCATTTTAAACATGCTATTTTAGATTCTAGAAGTAGAATTGAGAATTTAATATTTCTTATTCATATAATTATTTTTTTAATCTCCCCTCCCCCTTTCCCCATTTCTAGATAGTGATAAATGATCAATTCTAGAAACAATAAAGCGATAGAGGTGCTCAATATTTTTCACATACGTAATTATTTTTAGACTTAACTTCATGAATATATTTATTTTTTCTCAATTAAATTATATATTTTTATTTCATATCTATACCAAAGGTGTAAACAGAGGGGTGGGGGATGAAAAATAGATTTTTAAGTACGAAATTTTTTTTTAAATTAGTTTAAGAAAATTAATGCTCAATTGATTTCATACATATTTAAAACTGATAATTAAATACTATATATTTTTTAATGTATGAGTAATGTACATACATAAAAATTTTATTCTATAAATGTTTGAAAAATTTGTCTTTCTGATGGTATGAAATTTTTATAAGGTTTTATGTGGATATAAAAGTAAGTGCAGTTATATTAAAGAATTTTTTTTGTGTTAATGAAATAATCCTGAAAATATTTAAAGTAGATAAAAGCTATATATAACTGTTTAGGTAGTCATTTTATTGAAAGTGATGCTAATAATGTCCAACCAATCATGTTTACAGAAAATTTTCAGCAAATTTCTAATTTTAGCAATCACATGCCAGTTAATAAAATTGAACCTCTGATAGTACAGGCTAGTACAGATTCTTTGCCTCCCCAACCCCTCCTCAGACTCAAAATAATTTCATTTTCCTCTCATTCTGATCATAATTATTTTCCATTTGCAGATGGAAGTGCCAGACTAGACAAAATTTATTAAATGAATCAAATTTTTGTATTTCTTTTGCAATGGGAGATAAAATAAATATTCTTGTAAAACACAAATTGTGTATGAGAAATCACATTGTCAGATCATATCATCATTATAGGCTGCTGTTTTCCCGTAGCAAAATGCATGTTTTAATATTTATCTATGAAAGTCCATATATTTTCCCTCATTACTAAAACTTTGAATTTTAAAGTCTTCTTTCTAAGTACTATAGTTATTAATAACATTTTTAAAAGCTGGATTACATGCTATTATAACTACATGCTTATAGAACTCACTCTTAAAACACTAACAAGAATAAAATCATAAGCATTCAGTGGAAGTTCAAACAAGGTCATATCTTCCCTCTAAAACCGAATCACTTTTCAATAATTCAATTACTCAATCTATTTTGTCTTCCTCCTACTTCCTTTCATTTCAGATATTGAAAAATTTAAACTAGAGAAGTGCGTAATATTATTTTTTTTTTTCAAATAATACCAATTTATTTTTATTTTATTTTACTTTTTTTTTATTGGCAGAAATACACACATTATATATACATGTTTATTGTATTATTAAATGACTAATAATACAATAGTCATTTAATAATAGTGACTATTGTATTATTAAAATACAATAAAGAACACTATTTCTTAATTTAATTTTCCGACCATATCATTTGTGTTTTTATGCTTTTATACACACACACATATATATATATTATGTGTATGAATCTGATGTATAACGACGATGACTCATGAGTGGCCACTGAGTTCATCATGTCCAGTGGCCACTTCTAAAAATTTTAAGTCTTGACCTCTACCATTTTAGGAATATGCCTAATTCCGTTGGTCATTTAAAAGGTTCTGCAAAAATCATTTTTTTTTTTTTTTTTTAAATTGCAAGCATTTTACAAAATTTCCAATAAAAGTGGATATTTTTTAATGTATATCATAGCAAAAGCAATATAATTTATAAGATCTTTCCTTTTACATTTAGTTAGCGGTAATGTATGGTTGAGATTTACAAAAAAAAAAAAAAGGAAAAGAAAAAAAATTAATAGTTTATTATTAATCTTATTAAAAAATAAAAAGAAGAAAGAAAACTAGACATTTCAGAAAATTTTGGAGTGGAAGGCTGATTTTTATACCAACTATGTGAAAAATACCAGAGCCGGGAATTGAACCCAGACCTTCTGCTTTATGTGCAGATGCTCAAACCGTTGAGCTACCCTGGCTGATTACCAGCTAGGCATTTCTCACATAACATTCGTTGGCAAAGTCACCGAGTCTGTAAACACAGCTATATCAAGTGACATTAATAATCATGGCACAACACCAATAGACCACTAAATTTTTTTATTTAATTTAGAAATTTATTCATCAACCATGAAAGTTCATTTCAGAAAATTTTGGAGTGAAAGGCTGATTTTTTATACCAATTATGTGAAAAATACCAGAGCCGGGAATCAAACCCGGGCCTTCCGTTTTACGTACGGATGCTCAAACCATTGAGCTACCCTGGTTGAGCTGCCAACGAATGTTATGTGAGAAATGCCCAGTTGGTAATCAGCCAGGGTAGCTCAATGGTTTGAACATCTGCACATAAAGCAGAAGTCCCGGGTTTGATTCCCAGCTCTGGTATTTTTCACATAGTTAGTATAAAAAATCTGCCTTCCACTTAAAAATTTTCTGAAATGAACTTTTATGGTTGATGAATAAATTTCTAAATTAAATCTGAAAACTAGACATTTCACTTGTCTGACTGCAGATACCACTCTCCCTGGTCACCGAAGGAAACACAAGGGATATAGTTAATAATCTGAATTCAATGAGAGATATATCATTTCTCCTCCTTTATTTTTGGTGCATTGGAAACGAATGAAACAGAAATAAGATGGAAATCGTTAGTCATAAGCACAATAGTTTGTGAAATTTCAATGAAGCAAGCTTTGAGCTGAAACTTATATGATTTCATAACTGGAATTTTTATAGGGGGGTGGGGTCCAGAAAAACTTCTAGGGGGATCCCTCCTTCCTACGCCTATGCTAACCGGTGATACTGTAAGTGGTTGCATTTTATAGTGGATGGCCATTTTACTATACCTACATACCATTTTTACGACTAAAGCTGCAGCCATTAAAAAAGTTTTGTGCCTAACTTTAGTGGGCACCTTGTATTTTGCTTAGATCTTAAAGATATCTTATGGGACCTATTTCAGACCAAGACCTTTAAAATAAGAAACTTCAATCTTGGAGTAAAAAGTTTAAAAAAAAAAAAAAAAAAAAAAAAAAAAAAAAAAAAAAAAAACTTTTTTTTTTTTTTTTAACTTTTAATGATGCAGACTAAAAACTTTGAAAGCAAACATTAGAAATTAATATTACAAAAATACACAATTATTTTGGGGTGAAATAATTAAACAAAATAAATAAATAAAATAATAATAATAAAAAAAAAAAAAAAAAAAAAAAAAATATGCTGATGAATTACATAATACAGTTCACAATATTTATTAAACTGTAAAGATTTTTTGAAATAAGCATTACTTGAACACATTAAGGAAATAACTGAATTTATTTATACACTCAAATAGATAACAGAATGATTTTACATTCCACCTCGAATAGGTGGAGATACTAGAATTACACCATCTCCTCGAACAAATAGCATTGGCACTGTTCTCTTTGTTGTCTGAAAAATAAAATTTAAAAATTAGCAATCGGTGCAAAAATTACATGAAATACTTAAAAAAAAATAATAATAATCTATAGCTCATGCATAATTTTTATTATTACATACATTAGTCATCAATAATTATGACAAACTGTCATAGTCTTGAAAAAAAAAATTGCTCATGGAATATGAATTCTGCCTTAAATTAATGCATAAAAATATACCATAATAACAATATAATAAAAACTTTCATCAAACTCCTTTCCCAGGAGGAGGAAAAAGTAATATTACATAACATTCTTTGTATATTATATTCTCTTCATACAGTAGAGTCCCAATTATTAGAGTTAATGTAAGGGTCACTCCATATAAATTCAAGGAGGTGTGTTGCTCGACCATGTTCATTTCTTTTGATACTTATGTCCCTTATAGGCACTTATAAGAGATGTTCAAAACAACTTATATTTTTTCTCTACTATTAACCTGGGCTTTTACACAGGTCATCAAAAGTCGTTCTCCTGGTCAAAAATGGGATTATTAGACCTTTATATTTTGACACAAATCTCTTTGAATTAAATTTATCAGTGGTAATTTTAAATATTAGTATCAAAGTACACAAGATAAAGGTGTTACATGCTTAGTTACACTTCTGTGTCTTTGTAAATAAAGTAATTACAATAGGTTAAAGTTCAAGGTCAAACATAAAATTTTTGTCAATTTCAATATTGAAGGGAATAAAACATCATGCAAATTAATCTCTGGAATCACACTAATGAGAAAATGTAATTGTAATTGTGTGATATTTAACCCTTTAATGTTTACAGTCCTCTGAAATGTCAGAAAAAGGACAAAAATAATATTTTCAGACTAACATAAGCCAAAAGGGGTTGAAATTAACCCGTTAGTAGTCGCTAGTTGGTCGATTTGCTGCCCATCCATCAGAGTTGCCAGATTTTTTTATTCAATAGCCACCAAAAATTTTTAGAAGTGGCATTTAATATACATAAAACGCAAATAAAATCGAAGAAACGTCGATCACATCACTTCTTAAAATTATTGGTGACAGTTAAATAAAAAGTGTGCAATCTGTAATAGGTGGTGCTGTCTATAGCGACTACTAACGGGTTTTTAAAAAAAATTGTGTTTTAGATTTGTAAAAAAATATACAGTTGTTTTAATTCGTATAATTTGGCTGGTTAATAAACACACACTAAAAAAATAAAACATTGGAATTAAATAATTGCAGAATAATTTTTAATGTTAAAATAAGCTTTATAATAATGCAAAATTACTTAAAAATTGAATTTTAATGAAATTATAATTAAACTGTATAAAGTTTTACTCCTATTTTATAAATACCATAAATATTGAAAATTGATTGCAAAAAATGAAGAAAAAGTATTGCTCACTTTTAATTTCTAATTATTTATAAATAATTAAACATTTGTAAAAATTTGGTTAGATAATACAGTACAGGGTTCGCACTAAGGGAAAAAAATGAGTGGGATTCTCCCACTCTAACAAAAAAATTAAGTGGGATTTTGAAAATTTAAGTGAGATTTTTGAAATTTAAATCAGTAATTATATTTTACAGAAAAACAGTATTTTCAAGAAATATGCAAATTACAGACATGTGGTTGCTGAAATTAGAAATTAGCTGAAAATTTTTTGCTAATATGATTGATTGGATGATTAGTTGAATATTGATAACGCCACTTTCAATAAACTGATATGACAAACATTTATATATATAGTTTTTATCTACATGAAGCATTTTCAGGATTTTTTCATTAGCGTAAAAAAATTCTTCAATATACCAGCAATAACTTTTATATCCACTTAAAATCTTATTAAAATTTCACACCAAGAGTAAAACAAAATTTTCAAGCAAATATAGAATATGATTTTTCTGTATGTACATTAATCATTCATATTTAAGTAGCAGTAACTAAATATTAGTTTCAAATGTGCATAAAACCAACTGAGTATTAATTTTCTTAAATTGATTTGGAAAAAATTTTCTTACCTGAAAAATCTATTCTTCATTTCCCCCCATGTTTACAAATTGGGTATAGGTATGACACCCCATAAAGATTTAATTTAATTGAGAAAAAATTAGATTCATTAAGTTCAGCACTAAAGGTCTAAAAATAATTACATATGTCAGAAACATTAAGCACTTCTATTGCTTTATTCTTTCTAGAATTGACCATTGACCACAATCCGTATTCTGGAGATGGAAAAGAGGGGGGGGGGGAATTAAAAAAATAATTACAGAGTAAGAAATATTAAACTCTTTCAATTCTACTCCTAGAATCTAATAAAGCAAGTTTAAAATGAATATTATAAATATAATTTATGTTTCAGATGGGTAAATATTGGGAAACAAGACTTCTGCAGAACATTTGATTGCTGATCGCTAGATGGAGATAAATAAAGGGGGAGGTGGGCAAAAAATAATTACATGAGCAAGAAATATTTAACAATTGTATTTATTTACAGGTTCTAGAATCTCATAAAGCAAGTTTGAAATGGATATTGACATTCATGTTGTAGATGGAGAAAGATTAGGAATCAGAAGCTTTTGTGGGACATTTGACCGCCGATTGTTCAATTTTTATTTATTTATTTTTTAACGAGCGATATCTGCGATTTTTTTTTAAATAAAAAAAAATAAATTTGCAGAGTTCAATAAATTAGATTTAAAAAAAAAAAAAAAAATCACGGGAAAATAAGTGCGGGAAAAGCGCGCATATGAAAAATTTTTAAGTGGGATTTTTTTTAAATATTGCGCGATTCCCGCGCGAACACTGCAGTACCTGTCGCTTATTAAAATCACATTCGTCCTAAGCCAAAGTGATTTTAATAAACAGCTGATTTTTATATCAGGCGAACATTTAACTGGGACAGGTGCATGTTCCGATTTAAAAAAATTCCGATAAAATTGAAAAAAAGAGATGTGTGGGGGTTGATTGGATCTCAATCAACTCAAGACCCAATCAACCCTAAATTTACTTCAGATGTCTATAAAATTAACTATAAACATGAAAATAATAAAAGAGCCTGCTACATAGGCATGACAAAACGTTATATTGATGAACGCAAAAAAGAACACCTCTCCGATTCAAAATTTAACAGATTCTCTACTGCCCTATCCACCACCCATAAAACTAACCCTATTAATCTTAATACAATAAACACTCAAAAAATCGCCCCTATAATAACCACCATTATGCCCTCAAACAAAAAGCAATAGAAATAATCACTAACAATCTATGTATTAATGACCGTGACTATAGCATATGGCAATACCTGATGAAAAAGTTTTATGAAGTGAAGAGAGTCAGCGATCAAGATGAAGATGAAAACAATCCAGAAAGAAGGACAGTGTCATGTTAATGCACCGAGCATGGATGCGAGATGCATCCGAAATATATTTGCTGTAAGTGCATAATTTGAAAAGAATATTTTTAAGGTATAGTTTTATAAGTAAATGTAAATTTAGTCCTTTTGGATAAATTTAATATGAACATTTTATATTTAAAAGAAACCAAAATAAGTTCTTCCACACGGAAATCTTTCTCTCTTTCTCTTCCTCACAAATGACATTCAATATGTTCATACACAATAGTCATCACTATAATGAATATGCAAGAAAAATGCAAATAATAATAATAATAATAACATTACATAATTGGATCAATTCACAAAAAAAAAAAAAAAAAAAAAAAAAAAAAAAAAAAACTTCTGCAATACATAATAGTATGCATCTCAAGATAACCAAGCCCTGCAAAAAACAGTAAAAAAAAAAAAAAAAACTTACTTTATATACTTCTTCATATGTTTCTTCATCAATTTCAATGGTAGTAACTGTTTCTTCTACATCACCAAGTACCATATTCAGATGTTGATCATAAGCCTAAAAAATATTTTAAATTGTAGTGCAAATTGTAATATTACATTTCTTTTAATTTTTAAAACTTAATAAGGTATTCTAAGGTAAATAAGGTATTTTTTAGCTCATCCTAAAGGGGAAAAAAAGATTTATTATTTATTTGAAAAGGCAAAAAAGATATGTTTAAAAATCATATTTTAAACTGATTTTTACCTATTATCAGAATATTTAGACAATCATTATTTTTTTTAAAAAAGGTCAAAAGTTAAAAATTATTGCGGTTTGACGATTGCATATGGTGGTTCCTGCTTTCGGACTTTGTTCTCACCGTACGCCGTTCTGTAAGCGTGCCACTCCCTGTTTCCAATTTGGAGTCAGATTTAAGTGATGAATCAATTTCTAAAATCAAACCAGATTCTCATTTTGAACCTGTCTAATATAGTACAGAAAAGCAAATTTTGTTTTTCAAAACCCATAACAGATATTGAAACTCCTGTTTCCTATATTGATTCTATGTTAGTTAATCAGTATGATAATTTTGATAAAACAAATTAATTTTTACTATCAACATCATCAAATACAGAAAATGTGGAAATTTCTAATTTTTCATTAACTGATTCATGAAGTACAGATGATGAAGAAATTAATAATCCTGAAAAACAGACAGCCACAAATATAAATCAGAAGAATATATACCCCAAAAATATTATTTCATATGAAAAAACTCCTACACATGGATATATTATAGTCCTTCTGCTAATGGCTACCTTTCCAAAATGGGCTCCACTTTTTTTAAGAATGGTCCGTGGGCTGACAAAGGCATAAAATTTCATAGGCATCCTACAAGATGCATTTCTAAACATGAGAAAAGCAGAAGGCATAAAAGAGCCTTAGAAGCATCCAAATCTGTGCATACAACTGTTACAAAATTGTGTTTATTTTTGTATAAATACTTTCAAAGAGGCTTAGTAAGTTGATAAAGTGCTAATTTTGTGCATTTCTAGTCGTTTTACTGTTGAAATAGCCTTATTTCCCCTTAAAAACAATTAAAAAGCCCCAATGAGGCAGGTATTGGATTTGGCGACTTTTTCCCACCTTGGCGAGAAAATCCTTATAAGGGATATACCAAATATGGAAGCTCTAATCTCAATGGCTGATGAGATACGGAAATTTCTAGAACCTTCCACACTTTTCTACAGGGATACATAAGGAGCGTTTTCCCGCCAAGGCAGTCAGTCAGTTCAGTTCTCAGCCAGCTTCGCTAGTACCTCTTTGAAAGAGACTTGCTTCAAGTGTTTTTGCTATACAGTTTTTACTGTGGATTTGCTATTGACAGCTGTTGTTTAAGCTGTGTTTACTGGTTGAATTGAAGCTGATACTTGGTTTATAGACCTGTATTTTTATGGAACTTTCTGTGAATAAATTACTGAATTTTTGTAAGTTTGGCCTTTCATTCTCGGACAACTCAAGAACCCCCAAGTACGCAACATTTCTGGTGTCAGAAGTGGGATTGTCTGTGAATGGTGATAACTAGAGCTATGGAGTAAGAGATGAAGAAACTTCTAGAAAGCTTAGCTACCCAGATGAATGAAATGAAGGAAGGACAAAGAGAAATGAAAGAAGGACAAAGAGAGATGAAAGAAAGTATAGAAACATCGCAAACAGACTTGAAAGGCAGTTTGGGTGAAGTTCAGGGAGAAATTAAGTCAATCCAAGAAAAAGTTGAATGCAGTCAAAAGGAGATGAAGAGAGAACTTTCGGCAGTAAAGGAAGTGATTGAAAGTAAATTATCGGATATGGAAAGCAGAGTAGATGGTATTGAAGAGAAAGTTATGAAAATAGAAGAGAGTTTTGGGGAGAAAGCTATAAAGATTGAAGAAAATGTTATGAAAATAGAAAGAAATTTTGAAGAGAGATTTATGAAGATGGAAGAGAATTTTGAGGAGAAAGTTAAAGAAAATTTTGATCAGGAACTGAAAGGAAGGTTTTCAGAGATAGACAGTAAATTAAATTGAAGAGAATAGAAGAAGATCTGGAGAGAAAAGTGGAAGAAAAGTTAGAATCCATGCCCCAGGAAACTGAAAAGAAAGAAAGAAGAATCCAGAATCAGGAATTTATTAAGCTATCCACCTACGATGACAATTCCTCCTGGCATGTATATAAGATGCAGTTTTCTATCGTAGCCGAAGCTAACAGCTGGGACTCTGTTGCAAAGACGGCTCATCTGGTAGGGTCGTTGCGGGGCGACGCCGCAGATATTATGGAGACCCTTTCGAAGGAACAGCAATATGACTTCGAAGCTTTAATCAGAGCACTAGAGCTACGTTTTGGAGCGAAATGGTCCAAAGAATATAGTCGACTCCAGCTAAGGTCCCGTCATCAGAGACCAGGGGAAAGCTTACAAGAACTGGCATCAAACATCCAGAGGCTTTCATATTTGACTTTCCTAGACTGTCATCCTGGAACACGCAATGATCTGGGCCGAGAATACTTCATTGATGCTGTCAGAGATCCACAGCCTTGATGTATGTCCTAAAGCTCGAGGCAGCCCAACAAGCCTCCTGTAAACATCGCCAAAACAGTACAGCAGACAAAGTGAACGGCTCTCAAGATGATCTTAAAGAGATTCAGAAAATGATTGCAGAAATTAATAGAAGACTACGCATTCTTGAGAGTAAAAAAAAAAGGAAGACTCCAACAACTAAATGCTGGGGCTGTGGGAAAGATGGTCATATCAAACGAAGCTGCCCAGTAAGAGCACCTAGAGAAGCAACCAAGAATGTCTCTGAAGTATGTCACACAGAAGGAGCTCTTCGGGAAAATCCAGATGCCTTCTTGCAGAAGCCTCCATCTGAAGATCATAAATACAGCTCTAAATCCGAGGATAAACACCAAAGAATAAAGCCGGGTGGTTGCCTGCCAAGTTACTGTCTCAACACCATCAGATCAAGGTACCGATCCATGGAGTGACGAAGAACTTAGACAAGATCGATTGGAAGATCCTGACATAAAGCCAATATTACAGCTGAAGGAGACGACCAGCAACAGACCTACCTGGCAGGACATTTCCAGATTTAGTCCCATTACGAAAAGTTATTGGGCTCTTTGGGACTCTCTTCATATCAGAAACGACGTATTATACAGAAACTGGAAATCTGATGATGGGAAAAGCTTCAGATGGCAGATTGTATTACCAAGATAAAAAATTCCAGATGTTTTAGAACAACTGCATAGTAGCTCTACCAGAGGCCATTTTGGGGTAATGAAGACTCTGCAGAAAGTTCGGGAACGCTTCTACTGGTGCAAGGCAAAGGAGGATGTGTAGAAATGGTGTAAATCCTGTGATACTTGTGCGGCACGTAAAGGCCCACAGAAACGAAGTCGAGGAAGACTGCAACGGTATAATGTGGGAGCACCATTTCACCGGATTGCACTCGACATCTTCGGTCCTTTGCCACGGACCTCAAGTGGAAATAAATACATCCTCGTCGTGATGGACTATTTTACCAAGTGGCCTGAGGCATATCCCATTCCCAATCAAGAGGCATGCACAGTCACAGAGGTCCTAGTGCAGCAATGGGTGTCAAGGTACGGCATGCCCCTACAACTTCATACCAACCAAGGTAGGAACTTTACCTCTGCTGTTTTCAAAGGACTGTGTCAACTACTAAGCATAGACAAAACCCAGACAACACCCTTACATCCCCAGTCGGACGGCATGGTCGAGAGGTTCAACCGTATCATCCTGAATAACCTCTCTCTTCTAGTATCAAGAACCAGCAAGATTGGGACTTCAAGTTGCCATTGTTCCTGCTGTCTTATCAAAGAACTGTCCATGAAACCACCGGCTATACTTCAGCCCAGATGCTCTTTGGACGTGAACTTCGTCTCCCATGTGATGTCCTGTTTGGTTGTCCACCCGATGCGCCTTCATCGCCCGAGGAGTACATCCAAGATCTCCAGGCACGATTTGAGGACGTACACAGCTTTGCTCGGGAGCGGATTCACATGGCAACGGAGAAAATGAAGACAAGGTACGATCTAAAGGCTACACAACATGAGTTCCAGGAAGGCAAGAAGGTCTGATTGTGGAATCCTGTTCGACGCAAAGGACTCTCTCCCAAGTTACAGTGCAACTGGGAAGGACCATACAGTCTTAAAAAGACTGAATGATGTAGTAGTGCGGATCACTAAAACACCTTCATCAAAACCGAAGGTGGTGCACTATAAAAGGCTAGCCAAGTACCACAATTAACGGTAATATTAAAATTTTAAATGTAAATACTGGTAAAATTTGCGCATGTGTAATGTAAATATTTGTATATAAATACCTGTACATATTTGTGAATTTTGTAAATATTTCTCACTTGATTTTTGTTTCTATTTTGTCGTTATATGCAACATAGTTTTTGTATTTTAGATTGTGTAAATTTGTTTTGTTTTGCCTCTTGACCAAGGGTTGCACTGCCCGGGACGTGCAGTCCTTGGGAGGGGGCAGTGTTACAAAATTGTAAATAATTCTTTCAAAGAGGCTTAGTAAGTTGATAAAGTGCTAATTTTGTGCATTTCTAGTCGTTTTAGCGTTGAAATAGCCTTATTTTCCCTTAAAAACGCATTAAAAAGCCCCAATAAAGCAGGTATTGGATTTGGTGCCAAATTTGGCGACTTTTTTTGGTGACCTCGGCGAGAAAATCCTTATAAGGGATATACCAAATATGGAAGCTCTAATCTCATTGGCTGATGAGATACGGAAATTTCTGGAACCTTCCACACTTTTCTACAGGAGTACATAAGGAGCGTTTTCCCACCAAGGCAGTCAGTCAGTTCAGTTCTCAGCCAGCTTCGCTAGTACTTGCATTGCTTTGAGCCTCTTTGAAAGAGACTTGCTTCAAGTGTTATTGCTATACAATTTTTACTGTGGATTTGCTATTGACAGCTGTTGTTTAAGCTGTGTTTATTGGTTGAATTGAAGCTGATACTTGGTTTATAGACCTGTATTTTTCTGGAACTTTCTGTAAATAAATTACTGTATTTTTGTAAGTTTGGCCTTTCATTCTCGGACAACTCACGAACCCTTCAAGTACACAACACAACAATCACTGAAAAATTGGAAAAAGGATAAAAAAATGCAGAAGAAGAAAAGAGAGATTCAAATCGTAAATTATTAAGTAAATTTGTAAAGATATTATAGTTTATGGTGAAAAAGCACTGAGCTATAACAGAAAATTTTGAATCAATGGTAAGATTTATGGACGATGATATTGGTGATAAAGAAATTCAAACTAATTTGAGCACATGTGCAAAGAACACAACTTACATGTTGCCTGTTTGTGTAAATAATCTTATGCAGGCAATCTCCATATTTTTAAAAGAAAAAACTATCATTTTATTATCAAGTGCTGATGGTTATGCATTATTGGCAGATGAATCTACTGACGAGGCCCAACATGAACAATTAGGCTTGATTGTAAGGTATAAAGCAGCTGGAATTCCAGAAATCAACGAAGAATTCCTTGCAATTGTCAATTTAACAACAACAAACTCTGAAGGCATAATGTCAGCTATTGAAAACTTTTTTATAGCAAAAGGCATCAAAATAGATTGCTGCTTATTTATTGCCTTGGATGATGTAAATGTAATGAGTGGCAAAACATCTGGAGTTCAACGCAGAATGAAGCTGCATTCTCCCCATTCAATATATATGTGAACTGTCACAACCACAGGCTAGCTCTAGTGTTTGTGCATCTGTTAAGTATGATTATTTAAAATCTGTTGATTCTCTGCTAGTATCTCTGTGGAAAATGTTTCATTACAGTCTAACTAAATCACAAGTATTTAAAGATATTCAAGCAGATGTGTATGAATTAAATGTTTTGAAAATGCTGAAAGTATCAGTGACGAGATGGCTTTCGCATGGGCGAGCTTACGAAAGAGTAATATCAAGGTACAGGTCTCTGGTTGAGGCATTAGATTCCTTGTTTATGAAGACCAAGGATCTTGAAATTAAAGGTATCAGAGAACAGTTGCTAAATCCACAAGTACTCCTTACATTATTATTTTTGTCAGATTTTTTAGCAATAGTAGAAAAATTAAATCTATGGCTTCAAAGCCCATCAATATCTTTTAGTGCAGTCTTCACCGAAGTAAATAAATTGATTGTAGAAGTAGATGCTCTAGTTGACAATCTGCAGAATGGGAAACATTTCCAGAAATGCAGTGAACTGATAGATAGCATTTGCACAAGAGTGCACAGAATTCAGCTTGAAATTGAGAAAAAGCTTAAAGATGGATGATGATGCTTCTCTAATTATGATGTTTAGAGAAAATTTTATTAATCCATTGATTAAAGATTTCATATAATCTCTTATATAATATTCATAGTGTAATCTCTTATATAATATTCATAATGTAATGTATCATAATAACATAATTATTAAAAGTTTAAAACTGAGAGAATCTCCTTTACTTATAAAAAAAAAAAAAAAAAATCTCATTCATAACATATAAATAAAATGAAAGAATTAAATACAGTAAATAGCAAATACAAAATATTGAAATAATATTGTGATGTGATAATTCACCATTCTCATATTTTGTTGTTAAGTAACGCATATTCACAAGTTATATAATTTAAAATATATATATAATTAAAATTGTTCTCAAATTATAGTTACCCTTGAAGTTAGTATAAGACAACTGACTGCTTATTTTGAGGATAGTATGTAAAATACAGATAACTAAAGATACTAAAGCAATTCAGTGAACTTGGTGTATTTATTTTAAAATTAAGTATATTTAAACATTAGTTTTGATTTGAAATGTATGTGAAATATGAAGGTAATTTTATCCATCCCTTATATTAAAATAATAGTTTTGTAATTTTTTGATACACTATAAAGATACTATTATGCATGTTTAATAACAATAATAATAATAGTATGTTTACTTTGTAAATAGAACATTAGCAATTCCATAACAAAAAGTAAATACTTCTAGTTTTGATTTACTTTTGTTTTAAATATACAGTAGTCTCTCGAAAGTTCGAGTCTCAGAAGTCCGAGGTTCCACTTAATTCGAGGTGCCAAATTTTTCCCCTAGCAACCAAAAGCTCTTCCCATTTCCTCTCGCAACCGAAAGAATGCAGGTCTTAATTTTAGTTTCTTCCTGGAAAGAATTTCAGTAACCCACCACCTTTTGTTCTTTGTTTTTGAAGGTGGCTAGGTAGGGGTTGGTTTGAAAGGAATTTTCAAACCAGATCAACAAGAGTTTTATTCTTTCAAGTTCAATTGTACTAGTAGCTTAGATGCTAGTTAGGGACTAGCTGCGTTGTTAGTTGCTCTGTTGCTCATTTAAATTCAATACACGTGCTTGATCCTTATCATTTTGGAAACTTATTGCTGTTGAAAGTGTTGCGTTAAGGTGCCTGCTGCGAAAATGAGTGGAAAAAATAAGAGAAAATTTGTATCTATGATAACTAAATTGAACGCTATAAAAAGATTAGATGCAGGTGAAACAATAAAAAGTGTTGCTACCGATTTGGGTGTTGGAGAAGTAACAGTTGGTGACTGGCGCCGCAATCGAATAAAAATTGAGCAGTTTTGTTCACAGAAGTGCGATGTGACTCCAGGAGAAAAAAGAAAATCTATTAGAACATCAGACTATGAAAAAACTAGCAAGGCTTTATTTCTTTGGTTTACTCAACAGCGTAGCAAAGGTACTCCTATAAGTGGCCCTATTCTTCAGGAAAAAGCTGTGTTTTTCAGAAATCAGTTCAAAGAAGGAGAAGAAGATTTCGCAGCAACCGTTGGTTGGTTAGACCGTTGGAAAAAACAATATGGTGTACGTCAACTAAATATTTGCGGTGAAATACTCTCGGCAGATACGTCAGCTGTGCAGGCATTTCAAAAACGGATTGAAGACATTATATTGCCGGAAAAGCTCACACCTGACCAGTTATATAACTGTCACGAAACAGGTTTGAACTTTAAGATGTTGCCCTCAAAATCCCTTGCTTCAAAAGAGGAAAATTCAGCTCCAGGTCACAAAAAACGGAAGGAACGATTAACCATTTTAGCATGCGCCAATGCATATCATAAAATGAAATTGACTGTGATTGGGAAATCTGCCAAACCTAGAGCCTTAAAAAACATCACTGAAGAAGCCTTACCAGTACATTACACAAATCAGAAAAGTGCATGGATGAATCGAGAAATTTTCAAACAATGGTTTCTAGAACATTTTGTTCCAAAAACACGGAAGGCATTGAGAAAAAAAAAATTGCCTTGCAAAGCAATTTTGTTTTTAGATAACGCTCCATCTCATCCGGACGATGATAAGCTACGTTGTGGTGAAATCCGTGCTATATTTTTTCCTGCCAATGTTACAAGTTTGATTCAGCCAATGGATCAGGGCGTATTGGAAAATTTAAAGAAAAAATATCGACACTGTTTGTTACAACATTTAGTTCAGGCTGATAATGAAAGTGTTGCAGATGTTTTGAAGAATGTAAGTATGAGAGATATTGTCTACAACTGGATAGCAGATTCTTGGGAAGAAGTTCAACCTACGACAGTAATTAAATCGTGGACTAAGTTTCTACCTGAATTGGTTACGCCTATTGAGAAAATTAATGATGATGATAGTGAAACAATTGTTTTGAAAGATTTGGTGAAGGAATTACCAGGCTGCGAAAACTCTAATGCAGTTGATCTAAATGAATGGCTAAATAGTGACGACAAGCTGGAAATAACAGACTCAAATATTATAGAAATGATGGAAGATGAGGAAGAATATGAAACAGAAGAAAACGACTCTCCGTTATCAGAAAAAAAAAAAATCTCATAGTGAAGGTTCTGCAGCCTTAGAACTAGCCTTAAAATATGTAAAACAGCAAACTGAAGCCACCATTGCCCATGTTTTGCTTTTGAAGCGTTGGCTGACTATCGCATCAACAAAGAGAAGTAATATACTGAAGCAACAAAAAATTGACAATTTTTTTAAATTGTAAAGAATCTTTTACGTCATTATACTAAAGAATAAAGGATTTTAAGGTAATATGTTCATTTTATTTAATTTCATTTGTAGTTGTTAAAAATTTTCTACTTTTTCGGAAAGTCCGAGTTTTCAGTAATCCGAGGTAGTGTCAGCCCCAATTACCTCGGATTTTCGAGACTCTACTGTATTTGTATTGTTTTGAAAAGGCATTAATATAACAATAAAAAATACATATAATGTTAATAATATTACTATTAAGTATATTTGTTTTATGTTGAAAAATATTTTATATTATTTTAAAATTTCTATAATTTTTTTCTTAAAAAATATTGTAAATCTTAAATAATTTTTTTTCTTAAAAAAATTATTTACTTTTGTTTTATAAAAATAGAATAAGATTGGTGATTTGCTAGCCAAGTTAACATCACTCTGGCAAACCTTTACTTTGTTTATTCTAGTATAGCATGATGATATCATGTATACTACAAAGTAATGAATGCCAAATCTTAGGAATAAAAGCTGTGGCTTTACAGTTTTCAGTCAACTGGCCTTTTTTTTTTTTTAAGAGTGAGAATAACATACAGTTTGGATTGTGTGTGTTTTGATTCTTGTATATAACATCTTAAAACTATTTGGAGGCAAGAGGTTATGAATTTTTGAATAAAAAATGATGGAAATCAATTACAGAAGCATGATTTTCCAGGGGTTCTGAAGTCAACTCTCAGTCGCCTGATACTATCTTAAATGAATTTAGAGCATGTAGCATAGTATCCAAAAAGTGGTTGTCTCAATGGAACTAAAATCTAAAATATCAGCACCACCCATCGAGAAGGAAGAAGATCATTTTCTAAGACTTTTGGAAGAAAAAGTTGAACTAAAGTTTAAAAAGTTTTAAGAAAATGTAGGAAAATGGAATGGTCCTGTAGAGCAAACAGATTTATACTATTTATGGCTAAAAGCAAAGTCTTACCCAGTTTACAGGTAAGCTATAAAATATGTAATAAATATTAATAATTGAAAATATGCATTTTTAAAATGAGGAAAAACTGATTCAGTTTTAATTTTTGCAGCCTTTAAATAAACTTAATGAGGAAACTATTTAGGAAAAAAACTATTTAGGTGTTAAAGAGCCTGTTAAAGTTTTTATAGACAATGCAGATTCCCTAGGCGTCAGTTCTATAGAGATCAGGTAACAATAAGTGAACATACCATCAAAACTGTTGAGGAAAAGGCTGATCTTCGCATAACAGTTGGGCTCTATAAGAAGGCAGACTATAATGACTCCCCAATTGCTGGACCATCGAAAAACATTCTATCACCATTTAAAAGGTTTTTTTTTTCCAGCCACAAAGGAAGGGTGATCAAAGAAAAAAGAGAAAGCATGAAAAAATTCCTGCTGTAGTTAGTTCCCCACAAATGATCATGTACCTATTATAAATAAGATGAAAGAAAATGCTAGTAATGCAAAAACTGCTGAAAAAGATGAGAGAAAAATTGGAAGAAAAAGAAGAAAAATGGAGAAGGAAAAGAAAAAAAAAGCAGCTACACACACACACACACACAAAAAAAAAAAAAAAAAAAAAAAAAAACAGAAAATCTTCACCAGAGTCTTCAATTACCTTTGATGATTCTATCGTGAATGAATTGAGTGACCTGGATAACAGTGAGAGTGAAGAACTGCTGACCATCTTTGATCAATCAGAATTAAAGCAAGGTCAATTTGTTATTATGTCCCTGATGGGATGTGAAAGGAATACACAAAAATATAGATATTTATGCATAATTCAAGATATAAAAGATAAAGCAATACAAGTTCAGGGGTTAAAATCCACAAAGACCAAAAATAATTTTGATTTATTCGACATAACATATCAAGATTTATTATCCGTAATGCCCCAACCAGAACTTAAGATGAAAGATACAGTTAACATTCACATTTAATAAAAATTTGCCTGTTAAAAAAAAAAAAAAAAAAAAAAAAAAAAAAAATTCATGTGACAAGAACGCATGAATATAAGATTTCATCAACATCAAACCATTTCTATTGTATTTGTACAGTGCAAAAATGTTAATATATTTTTATTATTACTGTATATAATGTTTCTATTCTTTTTTTTTTTTTAGCACATTTGGAAAATATGGGTGACCCACTTTTGGTATGACCACTACTGGTACATTAAAAGTTTGCTATGCCCACTTCTGGTGCATAGAGTGATCCAAGTTTTTGATTTAAAAAAAAAAAATGTTACAACATTTTTTATATTTTAGATGATGATTATTATTATAGATAAGAGTTTGAACAATCATAAAAAAATATAGTTTAGCAAAACTTCTCTAAAGTTTTATAATAATAGTATTTTATCAGTTAAAGTTTTTTCAACGGTGAATATGTCACGCTCAATTTTATTGTGTGTTGTTATATTCATGATGTGTCATGAATATAACAACTGATATAGTCGATAGATGTAGTCGGCAGGGTTCGAAGACCCTTTTATGTGTTCAATCGAATAATCGAATTCTTGAATATTTAGTATCCAGTTTCTTACAATATCAGGTTGTTTTTCTAAATTTATAAAATATGTAAGGGATTTAGAGTCCGTTAAGATCTAGAAGTTCTAATTTCATTGATAGGTATCTGGACTCACTTTCAGTTAATTTCATTCAATAATTTCCACTCAATAGGCATTAATTTGTTGTCTATTTTTTGTGTTAGAATGCCGGAGATAGCTTTCTTTGAAGCATCCGTTATTATGTAAAAGTCTTTTGACAGGTTCGGTGGTCTTAGTGTGGGATTTTGTATTATCGAGTTTTGTAATTCTCAAAAGGCTTGTTCCTCAATTTCTGTCCACTGGAATTTTACATTTTTTTTTTTTTTGTAAGTTGTCAGTTCTGTTAAAGTGTGAACGATTTCGCAATGTTTTTTTTTTTATGAGTGGTTTGAAGAAATTTGTAAATCCCATGAGTGATTGTACACCTTTTTTATTTTTTGGTCTGGTAAGTTGTTGTATTTTATTGATGTTTTTTGTGGAAGGGGAATATCCATTTTCATTAATTCTAAAACCAAGAAATTCTATCTCTTTCTGCATTAATTGCATTTTCTGTAGATCAATTGATAGGTTATGACTCTTTAGTCTTTAAAACTTCATCTAGAAGTGTCAACATTTCTTCTTGTGTGTCGCTGGCTAGAATTATGTCATCGGTGTAATATTGGACTTTTTATTTATCGAACTTTCCCAAAACTTTATCTATTAGCTCTGCAAAGTAGGCTGTTGATAGTTTTGTGTCAAATAAGACTCTATTAGGGGCGAATTTTCTGTACTCCGTTATAAACGCTAATTTATTTTTATCTCATTCCCTTAGGTTAATTTGAAAAAAAGTGGATTTAAAATCTAGTACAGAATATTTTTTTTTTTTCCACTGATTGTTTGTAAAATTTCTCGAGAATCTGGGACTGGGTAGCTTACATTTTGTATAATTTCATTGAGTGTCCTGTAATCAATTGTCATATGTGCGTTGGGTCATCAGTCTTTGATGTCGATTTTTTTTTTACTAAAATAACTGGAAATGCATAGGGAGAATTCGTTTTCTGGATTATATTAGCATCTAGAAGTTCTTTTATTTCCTGTTGTGCAGTTTCTTTAAATTGCAATGGAATTTTATACTGTCTTACTTGGATGGGATAAGAGTGAAGTAGATCAAATTTTGGTGTAATTAAGGACGTTTGTCCTAGGGTTGCATAGCATTTTGAGAAGGCATGTGCGTTATCAAATAAAATTTTAACTAATTTACTTTTAATTGGTTCTTTGATATGATCAATTATAAAGTCTTCTGCTCTTAATTGTTTTTCCCTTAACTGTTGTATTTTTTCTATAGACATTGCATTAATCTCCCCTTGTATATATTCGTTATTATGGTTTTCTTCAATATTATTGGTTTTCTTCAATAGAAATGTCAATGATCATGTTGCTTAATTTTGAATGTTTGTTTATAGTTAGTTTATTTTCCGATGCGTTCAAAATTATGACATGTATATTATTATCCTTATCGACTTTGTGTATAGAATCGTCTACAATAATTTTTTGTTTTGTTTTATTCTATCAAGATTACTTGTTGGGGTTTTATACTGGGTGGGCATTTTAACGAGACTAATTGTGATTAATATAGATGTAGAGTAACTTTTTTTTATCAGTTTTGTCATTAATTTTTGGTTCTGTTTATTGTGTATTAATTGCATTTTGAATCATTTGATCTGGTTTTGCATGTTGTATAATATCATTAGAGCTTTTTCCAGAAAAGTCATGATCTGTGCACTGTTTAGTATTATGGGTTGTTGCAGTGCTTGAAGGCTCAATGTTTCTAATACTTTAACTTGGGTGATGTTATCTACCGTGTGATGCTTAGAATTCTGAACTATGTTTTGATCATTTATGCAATTGTTTGTATAATTAGTACATTGGTTTTTTTTGTGTATTTGATGTTGATGTGCGTAAATGATTTAATTGTATTTCTTTTTCCATCATATCATTCTCATCAAACATTATTTTTGTATTTTGAAAGCTTAGTTGCTTAGAATCGCAATCTATGATTATTTTATTGGCCTTTAGAAAGTCATAACTGAGAATCATTTGGTATTTGTTTTCAAAATCTGATGTTGGTATAAAGAAGGTACCTGTAACATACATCCCATTTAGTCTAAAGGATATTTTGATACATGTTTTGAACGGTATGGTGGATTTGTTTGTATTTGTCTTGAAAGATAATGGATTTTTAAATCAGTGTCTTTTAATTTATTTAGTAAATTTGGACATGCTAAGCTGACACTGGCTCCCGAATCTATCAAAGCGGTAATTGGGGTAATTGACTTTATCGTGAATCTAATTAGGGGTAGATTATTTGCATTATTGTTTCTCACACTCGCAATTAGTTGAGTCGTTGTTTGATCTATTTGCAGGAGCTGTATGTGTATTTCTTCATTTTGTGGTGTTTGTGCTTGTTGAGAAAATTTTTGATTTTCTTGCCTCTGTGGTAGGAATTTTCTAGAGACAGTGTTATTATATTGAGAAAATCCCTTATTCAGTTTTCCGGGAGGTTAGCCCGAGGCCAAGTACCATATTTTTTGTTTGTGTAATTTCTTTGTTTGTATTCATTTCCCATGTAATAATTATTTCGTCTCGAATTAAATTGAGCATGGGGATTGTTCATTTGTTGTGTATTTTGCATTGGTAAGGATGTTTGGCTATTTAAGCTTTGATTACCATAATTTTGTGTGAATGGATAGGATGAGGTAAATGTATTGGTTGTGTAATGTGTTGGGGATATTTCCATGGGGAATTGTTGCTCAAAGTTATGTCTACTATTTATATCCTGTGATGGGACTTGTATGTAGCTTTGCGGTGTCGCCGGATAAGGGGGAATTTGTATCTTTTGTTGACTTCTGCTTTTCATTTTCAATTTTTAATTTTTTTAGTTGTTCCTGTAATGAATTTATATCCTCTGATTGTGACTTAGATAAATTCAGTAGAGTATCGCAGAGTGCATTGGCTTCTGGTTGCTCCTGATAACTATCAATGTCCTCACATATAAAAATTGTCAGTTTCATATATATAAATAAATATATTTATTTTCTTAGGAAAAACTCTAACTTACCTTTTCTTTTCAAATTATTTAGATTTTTACTTATTTTCCTTTAGTTAAAATTCATTTCACCTGCTCAAAATACATCGCGTGCCAATGGTAGAAATGTAATTATCGATGTTTGATTACATTTCTACCATTGCCACTTTTGGTCTGCATTATCTTTCTATTTTTGCTGTTGCCACTGCTGGAGAAATAATTATTAAAAATTATGTTTTGGCTTTGACCGTTGAGTGGCACTATCGATGTTTGTTGATATGCAGATTTATTGACTTTGGGTAGTATAAAAGATCGCGGCGAATTGAATAACGTAGCAGTTAAGCATTTGAGCTCTTGGCATCTGAGCATTTGTGCTTTTAGCACTTGACAGCTTTATCAGCTTCAGTATGGCTGTATAGTTTGAGCTTTGATAGCTGCCGTTGTTTTTGTTACATCTTTACAAATGCTAAGTTTTTATATTTGAAATGAGTCTAATCTCATTAATTCTTCTTCATCTCATGGTGTTGAAAACTTTAGATAATCGATGTTAGTTGTTAAGTTTGATTTTTCACTAATGTTGTCAACTGTTTACAGCTTTTAGCGCTGATATATGTTAAGTTTCTCTCAATGAATTAAATTTTTTATACAATTAAAATCTTTCAAGTTAAAAAATCTTTATACAGTTAATGGTTTAAGTGGTGACAGATTCATGCCTATAATAGTGCATTTTGCTATAATGGACTTTAAAGTTCTTGTGATATATTTCTGCAATTCTTCAATTAATTTTTCTCGCTGGTCAACACGGCGACCGCAGGATGTAGCATTTACGATTTCCCTTTTCCTCGTTGGTCAATGTGGCGACAGCGAGATGTCATATCTACTTTAATATGTTTTTGATTGTGTCAGTCACAATATTTTAATGTTAATACTAGAAGTTTTGTATATCAAGAAAGTTTTATAAAGTCTACAGAATAGTTTGTTACAAGCTCCATCAAATGTGTCTATTTGTTCTGCAACTAAAAGGTAATTTGAATCTTGTCATTATTATAAAATGTTTATTACTATCTCTCTATATATTTTTCTATGAATAAAATCAGTTCATTAATGTTAAAATTTTGTTTTTACTGAGTTATAACATGTTTTCATTTACACTAGTCAAATCATCTTTACTGAAACCCTTAAATTTAAATATAGTTTTCACTGTTGCTTTTTCTGCTTAGATAAAATTTTTGATAGATTGACCTTTTAGTCTTCATTAGCTCTGTGTGCGGATATTCGTTGATTGAATATGCGTTTTCAATTTGTTTCACGATTTTTACTGCTTCTTGGTATGTAGCCAGGGCATTTTTAACACTTTCCAACAAGGTTGAAAAGTGTTTATGACTTCAGTTTGCCTGTCTGTCTGTGCTCTAACTCCCGTAAATATTTATGGAATTTCTTGAAACTGATATATGTTATTCAAGTTCACTATCAGACGTTTCCTATTGAAAATGGAGTTTATACCTCTACTGGTTTGTGTACAGGGGCACCCAAAAGTATTTTAAAGCATTGTGTTCTATGAGAAGTATTTCTATAAACCATATTTTCACACCTTTACTGTAGACATATATTATTGAACAAGTTCACTGTCGGGCATTCCCTATTGAAAATGGAGTTTATACCTCTACTGGTTTGCATACAGGGACACCCAAAAGTATTTTAAAGCATTGTGTTCTATTAGAGGTATTTCTATAAACCATATTTTCACACCTTTACTGTAGACATATTAATGAAATTGAAATATGTTATTCAAGTTCACTATTGGACGTTCCCTATTGAAAATGGAGTTTATACATCTACTGGTTTGTGTACAGGGACACCCGAAAGTATTTCAAAGCATTGTGTTCTATGAGAGATATTTCTATAAACCATATTTTCCTACCGTTACTGTAGACATATCTTAATGAAATTGAAATATGTTATTCAAGTTCACTATGGATGTTTACTGTATAAAATGGAGAAAATGCCACCATCGGTTTATGTACAGGGACACTTAAAAGTATTCCAAAGCATTGCTTTCTATGAGATATATTTCTATATATCAAATTTTAATAACCTTACTTTCCATGAAGTTTTAGGAAATTGAAATATGTTATTTATATGCACGAAAGAATGCTTTGCATAGAATATAGCATGATTAGCATTAGATTTACAGGGTGGCACAAAAATATCCAATTATATTAAGAGGTATTAATAAAAAATTGCTAGAATTGTACTTTCATTTATGTTAAGAGATTTAACACTTTCTAACATTTTTTAACAGTGAATATGATTTCAGTTTTGTGTATCTGCCTGTTCATCTGTCTGTCTGGCTCTCCGAGCTCTAACTCCCGTAAATATTTATGGAATTTCTCGAAACTGATATATGTTATTAAAGTTCACTATCGGATGTTCTCTTTTTAAAATGAAGTTTATACCCCTACTGGTTTGTGTACAGGGACAACCAAAAGTATTTCAAAGCATTGTGTTGTTCTATGAGAGGTATTTCTATAAACCATATTTTCATACCTTTACAGCAGATATATCAATGAAATTGAAATATGTTATTCAAATTCGCTATTGGATGTTTCCTGTATAAAATGGAGGAAATACCACCACTGATTTTTGTTCAGGAACACTCAAAAGTATTCCAAAGCATTGCGTTCTATGAGAGATACTTCTATAAATCAAATTTTAATAACTTTACTTTCCACAAAGTTTTAGAAAATTGAAATATGTTATTTATATGCACAAAAAAATGCTTTGCATAGAATATAGCATTAGATTTACATGGTGACACAAAAATATCCATTTGTATTAAGAGCTATTAATAAAAAATTGCTAGAATTGTACTTTCATTTACATTAAGTGTTTTTAACACTTTCTAACATTTTTAAGTGTGAATATGATTTCAGTTTGTGTATCTGTCTGTCTGCCCATGCTCTAACTCCTGTAAATATTTATGGAATTTCCCAAAACTGATATATTTTATTGAAGTTCACTATCGGATGATCCATATTGAAAATGGAGTGAATATCTCTTCTGGTTTGTGTACAGGGACACCCAAAAGCATTGTGTTCTATGAGTGTTATTTTTATAAATATTTTCCCTATAGAATGTTCCCTAATTAAAATGACATTAATAGGTCCTGTACAACTAGTTTGTTTACAGGGACCAAAAAAAAAAAAAAAAAATGCCAATGCATTACGTTTTAGGACATAATTTTTTGAAAGTTATATTTAAAAGTCTTTACTGTAAAAATCATAAAAATGTTGAAATGTATTGTTAATATTCTAAAATAATGTTTTGTATAGAATATGATATGATTAACTTTCTGATTTACAGGGCTACACTAAAATATTCAGAGAGATCAAAAGCTGTAATTATATTCTAATGGCTGCATTTTATTTTGAGTTAAGCCTTTTTAACACTTTCCAAAATGCCTAAGAGTAATTTTAAAATCAATTAGTCTATCTGTATATTTTTCAGTCCTTCTGTCTGTTGTGTGATAACGTACGCAAACAATATTAAAAGTTATTCAATACAACAATTACGTACAGTTGGAAAAAATTACTAATCAATGCGTACTGCATGATTTTTCTTTCTTGTTTCTAACTTCAAACGCAAAGTCTGCCCTTAAGGCCTCTAAGAATCTGGTGAGTTTTATGGTATCTAGTAGGTCTTTCATGCCGACTTTTTGTTCGTGGCCGTATTTTGCTAGATATTTAGCTGAAGTAATATTAAAAATTTTTTCGAACTCACTTACTGATTGGTTTGGTAGTTGTTTCAATTCCATGAATAAGTTTTGTGTTCGTTGGAATGATTTGGGTGTTTTGAATGTTTCGATCACTTTTGTTTTGAATAAGTTGTAATCATTTTCATTGTTTAATTCGGAGAGATTAGCCAAAAGCTCTCTCGGCTTTCCTGTTATTTTGTTTTTAATCAAAATGAGTTTAATCGATTCTGGTATATTTCCTGCATCTGCCAGCTCCCCGATTTGATTAATGAGCAATTCTATGTTGGATTCAGATTTTGTGTCATAATTGGGGATGATATTTATAATGCTATCTATGTTTAGAGTTAATTTTTCGGCCATTTTACTCTGCAGTTTGGTTTCACTATTTTTGTTTGAAGTTTTGTCTTTTGCTATTCTATGGAGATATTCTCTCTTATGCATTTAATTTGTGCATGTTTGGAAACATAATAATTTTGTGGTAACTATTTATCAGAGAGGTTATATTTAATTTGAGATAGGAGAAAAGAAAAACATTTATGAACAAACACAATATATTGTTTAGGAACTGGAAGGGAGATTATTGATTCCCAACCATATTATCATTTATTTATTATTATATGCATATACAGTAGAGAGCCAGAAATCCGCAAAAGTCCAAAATCCGCACAGCTTGTCAGATACAAACAATGAAACTCACTATTAATAAGTTACAAAACTGCAAGTCAGAATTTTTGAAAAAGATCTTGAATATAGACTTTATGTTTGCATTTTATGATTATGAAAAAAAAAAAAAAAAAAAATAATAATAATAATATGAAAGACTGCAAAAGCCAAGTTGCTGGTAATGGAATTATTGACAGTATATTAAATTCATCAAAAGAAAATAACGATTATTGTGATATGATGATATCAATTAGGTAAATAATAAACTAATTTTTTGAAATGCTTTCTGATGAAGGCATAATTTACAAGGAAGAACTCAATAAAATTCGTAGAAAAATAAATTTGTGCTACTACTATTTACAATAAATAAATAAATAAATCATGCAGGTTCAAGTTTAGTTGAAAAGCTACATATGAACAGATTTTATCTAAATTTGACAAATATATTTTTTTTTCATATTAATTTATAGTTTTCATTATACATATTTTTTAATGTTCATTATTATTCTTATGTACCTAGTAATTTAATATTCAGTGTTATTATTCACTAGTATGTATTTAGTTTGAATAATCTGTTTTTATTATTCAAAGTGAAAATCATTTTTTATGGGCCCCGAAATCCACAAAATCCTAAAATCCGCACGGTCCTGAGCTGTGTAGATTTTTGTCTCTCTACTGTAATTTTTTTTTTTTTTATGGCACCACATATAGGAATTACTCCAGTGTGTTTGCAATAATTGAGTAAACCATACAAGATATATGATTGGTGTGATCTGTTACATTGCGCATCACAATAACCCTAAATAAATCCTTCTTCCAGTTACTAATGTAGATCTTTCTTGTAATAATAATAATAAGAAAAAATGATTTTATTTTAATATCATCAACACTCTGATTGCAATTTATAAATATCTATGTGAAATCACTCTTTCTCTTATTTGGAATATTATCATATTATAATGATGATACCTGCAGCCAATGAGTTAAGATCCAGTAATAAGTTATGCTTTCTTTAATAATATTCATAGAAAAAGAAAAAAAAAAAAATTAATGAATAAAGTAGCCAGAGTTAATGAAGTTAATACACACCTCATCTACTTTAATTATATTTATTGACTGTGCTAGGTTATCAATCAAAAATACAAAAAAAAAAAATTCTCTCATCTAAAAAAAAGAATAACTATTCATTTTTTGTAAATTTGAAATGCTAAAGGCTCTTTTTTTTCTTTTTTAACTCACATTTATTTCACGTATGTAATTTTTTTTTTTTTTTTAAAGGGGGGGGGGGGGGATGGCCACTTAAAAGAACACGATGTTATATTCTCACCTAGAATCATAAGTGCTGTGAATTATAATTGAAATCTCTTGCTGGTTCAGCAGACAGCTTTGGGAGGCATTTTGGGACAGGATCCAGGAATCGTGCTTCGGGCAGTTGGGAACTCCATCTCCGCACCCTTCGGATTAGAGCTTCGGATCTTCTATTTCCCTATTGCGCCGCTTGTCCGTGAAAATCTGTTGCGGTCCGAATAATAATCTCGCATCCTTTCTCCCTTCATCTCCCATTTCTCGTTTTTTTCTTTTGCAGGGACATTGCTTTTTTTCATTGGTGAATGCCTATTAGGCTGCTTATTTATGCCCGTATTTTGAATGGGCAGCAAAGATTGAAGGCTTGTAAAAAATGTAAAAATTTACATCTGACCCCTGTCTTTTTTTGGAATCTGTTGTGGGGTGAATTTTTTTTTTTTTTTTGAGAAGTGGCCATTCAGTTTCTTTACTTAAGGGTTATTTTTACTTTCTTCTATATTCAATAGAAGAAAGTACTGGATTCGTAAAAATTTTCGACTAAGGGTTTTTGATGGATTTACACGTTTTGAGAGCTGTAGAGCACGATTTGACCATTTTTACAAAATGTCTGTCTGTCTGTCTGCCCGTGTGTGTGTGTGTGTGACAAAATTTTGTGGCAACTGTATCTCAGGAACTACTGCACAGAATTTCATACAAATTGGTATGTAGTTGCACCTTGACATAAATTAGTGCCTATCAACTTTTGATAAAAATTGCTTTACAGGTTGTGTTACCATCCCGCTTTTTCTAAATTTTTAACATGGTGATATAGCACAAAATTTTGTATAAATGTGCATAAAGAGAGTTATTTTTTAGTAATCATTATGAAATTTACATGAATTATTTATAATAGAGATAGTCAACTGGAAATTTTTTTTTGTATGTGTAGGAGCCTCGCCACCCCCCTGGGGGGGGGGGATAAATTTTCAAGATGGGTATCTTTCGAAAGGTCTCATCAATACCTTTAAAACGAATGGTTGAATTTTTTTTTTTTTTTACGAAATTTAACTACACTTGGTATTTAGTTGGTCCCTGATATAAACTGGTGCTGATTAGATTTGGGGATCAATTGCTCAACAGGTGGCGCTGTGATCATATATTTTCTAAAATTTTAACATGGCAGTATAGGACAAAATTTCATATAAACGTACATAATGAGAGTTATTCTTAACCTGTGATTGTAAAATTAATATCATTTATTGCTAACAGTAGTAGTTAATTAGGAAAAAAATTTTGTGCATGTGGGGGCATCGCTCCCCCCCCCCCCCCCCCCCCCCCCCCGAGAGGGGGCTAAATTTTCAAGATGGTTATCTTTCGAAAGGTCTCGTCAATACCTTTAAAACGAATGGTTGAACTATAAATATGTGATAATTTAAAACAAAGTTATCGATTTTTTTTTACTTTTAACGAAAAAAAAACTGATTTTTTTTTTTTTTTTTTTAAATATATATATATATATATATAGATAGATAGATATATTGTTACTGAGTGAATTTGTATAGGAAAATATAGAAGAAAGTCTTGTGGTGGCCACAACATACTAGTTTCTTTTATATTTTAAAGTATTGTATGGGTTTGTTACAGGGAGCTTAAATTATTATTTACCTTTTTCTATTGAGAGGATATTATTGGAAAACAAAATAAAGTTGATTAAAAACATTTATAAAGATAAAATAATATTCACTGGAAACATTTAAAATGATACTGTAGGGGCTTCTCGTCCCTACAACCACCTAAACTCTACAGACCATACGGCACAAAACCTTATACACAGTAACGTATCTAATTTCTTTTGTTTGAACATGTGCGCAAACTAGTAGTGGCATGCATACTATTTTGAATAGGAAACCATTTAATGTTACTTGAAATAAAATATATTAATTTCGAGACATGCTAAAAATATTTGCGGAAAATTAGATCGCGAACAGACAGACTCATAAGCAATTAAATTTAAGTTATAGACATTTTTTAACAAAATAAAATGTTATGTGATATACCAGCCTGTAAAATTATGTGAAATAAATGATTGAAGAAATACTTTATCATTTTCCTTTTTCATTGATTAACGATGAAACCAGAAAAAGATTCGAGCCGACATCATACCTGCCAACATTGAAGAATAAATATTAACGAAAATTTTATAAATGGCATTTTCAGGCCTAGGAAATATTGATATGTTTTCGACATATGACAGTATTTTAACAGCTTAATCCATGACTTAAATTATCAAAAAGTAATATAAGTTAAATTTAATTATTAAATAAAAATTAAGTAATTATTAATTAAAAATAGTAATATAGAGATTCATGAGAATTTTTTTCAGCAAAAGCAAAATTTTGCTTTAAAAAATGAAGGTTTGTAAAAGTTTTGAATAAATTATAGGTATAACTTTAAAATCTTCAGAATAATGGAGAAATGTTTGCGAATAACGGAGACTGGAAGACAATGCCAAAATAACGAAGTCTCCGTTGAAATAATGGAGAGTTGGCAGGTATGCGACACAGCCTGGAAAAAATTTCATTCAGGCCCGGCCCGAGTATACACAAAAAAAAAATTGAGCCTGAGAACAGATGGAATAATTTGGCCCGAACCTGGCATGTGCAGACCTCTACTTCACCCCCCCCCCCCCCATCCCTTAGATCTGCCTCTGCCATAATGGTGTACTGATCAAACACAACAGCATCTCAAAACATGAGGAAGAATAGTGCAAGTTAAGCCTACATTGAGAATGAGATTGGCACCTGATTCCACGATCAAATTTTTAACCAAAATATTAAAAGAGAAAAAAAGAAAAGAAATTGAGTTTTCATTGAAAATTTTTTAACATAATCACTAATTAAAATATATGCCACCAATGCTGACCAGTCTACCGTATTTCATGAGCCCTACTCATGTACACGTTCTAGCAGTGCTTACATCTAGCATACTTTCTTGGAAACAGAACACATTTATATGATTAAAAGAAATTATAGTATGCTTGGTGTCTTTGCATTGCAATTTGCAATTCAATAATTATTTAAGGATTTTAAAATACTCTTGTTGTTGTTATAAGAAAGTGCTCATTTTATTAGGGGAGGGGGGGGGGGATTTTCCTTTAATAAAATATATTATGCCAGATAAAAAAATTTAAGTTAATTAGATGCATAATCAAAAGAACCATATGGAACATTCAGTCTATAATTCAATACTCATCTACTAAATCTTTACTAAAAATTCAGTCAGCATCTAGCAGTTGTAAGAACTTCTCTTTTTAAGACACTCCTTTTAACATAAATAAAGGGATTAATATAATATGATGAAATAAATGAAGTTATAAAAAATAAAATTTCACGTTAATCATACATGTAGTTTTCCTCTAAGTTCTCTTTCATTTCTCATTTTCACATAAATTCTTTCATCTAAACTAAGACGAATCAAATCTAAGGGCTCTTCAACAGCATTTGCTGCAGTCTGAAAACAACAAAACATTATTGTCAATATTATCCTTTAAATTTTAAGATATTTTCAACTATAAAACAAATAACAAGTGGTTAAAGTATATGAAGTACGAAACAATTATGTATTTGGAAAAAAAAAAAAAACATACAATATAATGTAAATTAATAAATAGTCAGGGAAAAAAAAAAAAAAAAAGGACCAAAATTTTACTAAATACAAATTAATCCTAATCTAAAAACTTCCTCCTCTTTGCTTCTAATATACCAGATTTTATGTTTATGTTTAACAGATAACTTTATATGCGATACACCGTAACCCTCGAAACACAAGGCCACTTCAACCCTCGATGATGTCAGTAGACTTGGGGTTACACAGAAAATTGAAAGAACTCTCGATTTAGCTGATACTGAAAGAATATCTGTACTTCGTACTTAAGTATTCTTGCATACATACATTTAAAAGGAATATAAAAACGACACAACAATTTTTTAACTGATACAATAAAAATTTTCTTTTCTTTTCCCAATATAATATTCTCATTTACACTATACATATGTATGTAAATGAATCAGTCATTTGAGAAACACCTCATGTCCATTTTTGGCCAAAATTGAGTTAGAGATATTAAATTGTTGGTGAAGGTTAGACAAATCCAATACGCATAAAACAACTCATCTCCACTTAGTAAACATGGTGATGCCGCATTTGAAAATATCCATTCCTTTCTCAAACAACACATTTCCAGGACATGAGGTGTTTCTCAAACAACTCATGTCCTGGAAATGTGTTGTTTCTCAAATGACTTACAAAAAAAGTGGCTGGTGGCAGCACTGTTTTTTGTTATTCTATTTTAATCCAAACAGCTAGCTGTTATGCTGTAGTGTTTATTATTGCTGTTTATAGGTTAAAATGAGTTGTAGTGAAAATGAAAGTAATAATTCACACGATTAAAACGTAAAAAAGGGAAGCAAGTTGAGTATAAGTGTGAAAGAATAAAGAAGTCCCATGTTAAGAATGAAGAATATACAAACTGGAAAGGAATACCGCATAATCATAGCATTCATTTTCTTTCTTCTCCCCTTTCAGCTTGTGGTTTTAATTAAACATACTTTTAGCTAATGTAAACAAATACTTGTTCCCGTTCTGAGTCAGCAATATTTCGATTATGCAATGCCTCTTTTTTTCCTTCTTTACTATTTATTTATGAGTATTGTACAGTCGGGGGAAAAAAAAACCCGCAGCACTTGATGGTATTTCGTTATTAATTGACGCCGAAAAATTTAATAGACATCATTCAACAGGAAATGAAATGCACTTTCTGAAAATGTCGTCAAATTTTGAATTAGGGGTCATCTACATATTAAAATGAGCGCCAACTTTGATTTTTTCAATAGTAACACCCAATTTTGACTTCATATTCAAATTTCTGATTTCTGGCAGTGCGGAAAAGTATACTGTTTGTATACTTTATCTTTAGTATTCATAGAGTTATGATCAAAAATGTGTTAGGGGGCTATCTCTAAATATAGAAAAATAAAATTAAGATCCTACAAGAACTAGACAAAATTATACTGTTTCACACCGGAAATATTTCAAGAAAAAAAGAGTTATAAAAAGAAATAAAAATATTAACACCTTTGCAGTATCTTAATTATCATGAATTTAGTTTTTTGGATATGTATATACTTTAGTACTTTTTTAGATAAATTTTAGGTATATTTAAATACATTACACTTACGATTGGTCAGTCAGACAATACTTTTTATAAAAGTGCAATATTTTTCAATTAAAAAGTATCTATCATGGATATATTGATCACCAATAAAGCTTAAATTTTCTTCCGTACGTGTAACATAATATACAAACTGAAATAATGTAGCTATATATATACAACAACGCATAAACTAAATCTTTTCGGATAAATTATTGTAAGGTTTCATAAAGTAAATATTAAACAAATTTAATAGCACTTACTAGTTTTGTGTCAGTTGAACTCTTTGGAACTGTACGATTTGTTTTATAATTTCCATGAAAATATAATTTCTTAATTAACGCTTTCACGACTGCTGACGTAGATTCACATCATTTGAAAATCTGTATCAATGCCAGTGGGCATTTCTTTCGTAATTTGTGTGTTACTTATTTCTTAAGCATGTACCCAGTGTTCATATTTTTGCAATAAAATATACAATGGATAGAAATATATTAAATAGAAAGAATATAGTTATAATGTATATCCATCTGTAATATAATTGTGGTACAGAAAATTTGTTTTGAAATATTTTAGTTTGAGAGTATTTCAAACAGTAAACCCCACCTATTTAGTTAATGTTTTTCTTCTAGTGTTCGTTTAAAGGATTCTAAATTTATCACCAGTAATCGATGAAGTAAATACCACTTGTGTATATTTTTGTCAATGTAAAATAAAGGGTTTAACACGAATACTCAAAGTCACATTCACTTTTCGTTTCTGTATTGTTTTGTTTTGAAGAACGATAAAAGACGGGGCTTTAGAAAACAGGAATTCTTGATACTAACACAAATGTCTAAAAATCAACATTTTTGTTTCATTTCTTTGCATTTGACGTTGTTGTTATATAATTTGACCCTTAAATAAAAAATAAAAATATTTTGTTCAATTTTCTCCGTTATTTTTTAAGATTTGCTTCTTTATCTCATTCAAAATGTTTTAAGAGACACCACTCCAAAAGAAAGATTTATTTATATCTCGAAAACTAATAACTGGAATGAGCTGCAAATTTGCACACCCATATTTTTCAGCATTAGGATTCATTTTATGTAAAAATTAATATAGGTCATAATTCATAATTTTTATGAATATGAATTTATTAATATTTTACAGAATTAAAAATATTTTTCAGAATCAAATTTAATGATGGATTATGTTTGGGTTTCTTCACTGTATCTCGTAAAAAAAGAATTATATCGATCAAATTATTTTTTGTGAAGATATTAATAAAAGTTTGAAATATGAATTTAACATTAGCACCTTCAAACTTTGAACGCTTATAACTCTGTGAAAAAATAAGCAAAATATACAACCAATATACTTTTTCGCATTGTCGCGATCCCAGGAATTCAAATAAAAAATAAAAAAGGGGCATTACCATTGAAAAAATCAAAGTTGGTGCACGTTTTAATATGTACACGACCCCCAATTCAAATTTCCGTTCATTTTCTGAATCTACTCTCAATTCCCCGTCGAATGATACCTATTACATTTTTGTGCATTGATTAGCAACAGAGTTACATCAAGTGCTGCGTTTTTTTTCCCCCCGACTGTACAATGAAGCGTGTGGTTCTTCAGCTAGATTGTAAAAGTTATTTTTGTTATTTGTTTTTATTTTCAAGATTCGTTGAAGCGCTTTCATAGATAAAAAATAAAATTCAAAGAATAATGTTTTATGCAGCAACTGTTGGAAATGCTAAATCAAAAGTTGATAAGGATTGGATCGCGATTTCTGTCTAGATGCGTGCCAGGAAAAAAAAAAAAAAAAAGAGAAAGAAAAAAAAGAAAAGAAAAATGTTTTTTTTTCTGACACTATTCAGTTTTATGTATTTAATAAAAAATATTTAGTTAGGTGGTCAAGACTGAATTTGCAAAGCATAGAAATGATGCCACAGTATTGCAGAGTTTTTAAAATTTTTCGGAGAAACTCCACAGAAATCGGAGCAGTTGGCAACCCTGTCACAGTTCATAACTTCTATCGACAAAAAAAAAATAAAATAAATAATAATAATAATTTAGCTAGATTCAATGTCGTAGTTCAATCTCTAAAACAACTCCTCTAGAGTCTTTTGTCAAAGTTTCATAATGTTTCAATTATAACTTTTGGAGTTATGATGTTTTGGGATAAACCAAAATGCTAAAAGTCTCATTTTGAGAAAAAGCAGAAAACAGATTTAAAAACAAGATTTTACCTATTAAACAAAAAATGATTTTAATAAGTTCCTGATTTACTTCAAAGCTTTTTATTTTCTTTTTTAAATTCATTTTATATTCAGTAACAAATTTTGATGCTTATATTGTGTAAAACATTTATGTAAACAAACATTTAGGGGTCATTTCCGGTTTTAAAAACTGGCGAGTGACTAATATTAAAATGCCTGTAACTCAACTTTTAAACAAGATAGAAACAAAATTCAAACTGATTTAGAAAGCTAAAATGTCAGGTTTTAATACTAACCCAAAAAAAGAAAATCGGAGTGTGATGTTTCGTTCCCCACACCCAATAGTTGACGCCGCTAATTTACTTCTACTTTCGATTTATTTGTTCTGATTTATTTCTGTTTAGTAAAGCTGCAGACTTGACGCTTTCATGAATCATATTCGATTTTAGCATAAATCCAGTTTATTAATACACACAAAACGACGATATATTTACAAGGTACCATAAAATAAAAAAAAATGATAAAAATAAAGAAAATAATTAACACAAGAGATTATTTCACTTTTCACATTTGTAAACTATACGAGGCTCGCATTCGACCTCCGTTCGGCAGCCTTCCCTGCTGCCTCTCTATTCTCTTCTGAGAGAAAAAAAAAAAAAAAAAACAAGCACATCGCAGTGTGCTTTTCACACCTGGCGGCGTGACGTCACTGATGACATCACACCCCCCACCCAAGATTGAAATTTGTTTCAGCAAATGCAAATCTGAAATTACGTCAAGTGACATCACAAATACTTCAACATAGTAATAATAAACAAAAAAAAAACATACTTATGTCTTGAAACAATTTTCCATAATTTCAGGCTTCTGCCTCTGAACTAAAACATATAAAAAGAATAATATATAGATTATACACAGCACAATATCAAAAGATTACCAAATATGATGTCTGAATAGAATAGCTGAAAATAAAAAAATAAAAAAATGTCCAAAAGTTCTAAAGTTTTTTTTTTTTTTTTTATGAATTGTTCACAGTACCTAACCTGGATAAAGCATCTGCATTACATAATTTTGATCCAGGACAATGAGTTATAGATATATTGTACTTTTGCAGTGCAAGGGCCCATCGTTGAAGCTTAGAAGATTGCGGGGCGTTCTTTGTAATAAATGTTAATGGATTATGGTCAGTAATTAAATCTATTGGTGAGCCGAAAATCCATGTTTCAAATTTCTTTAAGCTCCAGACTACCGCGTAGGCCTCCCTTTCTATAGTTGGCCAGGCTTGCTGGGTTTTGGTCAGTTTCTGACTGGCATAGCTGATCGGGAACAGGACACCATCTTTCCTTTGGGATAGACATGCACTGATGCCAGTCGATGATGCATCACACTGTATGACAAACACTTGTCCTAGGACTGGGGTGTTAAGACTGGGTGCCTCTACAAGACATCTCTTCAGTTGCTGGAACGCTTCCTCATGTTCTTGCATCCAAGTAAGTTCTTCCGGACTCTTCTTCTTCGTTAACTCGGTTGACGGGTATGCTACCTCTGCGTAGTGTGGAACATAGTCACGATAATAATTACATAAACCAAGAAAGCTCTTCAATTGTTTCTTAGTCTGAGGCTGGGCCAACTTCTGAATGGCATCCACTTTCTCTGGATCAACCTGGTGACTACCGGAACCAATAACATGTCCTAGGTACTTGATGTAATTTTTTGCAAATGAACACTTCTTTAGATTAACGGAAAAATTTAATTCCGCTAATTTTGCAAATATTTTGTCAAGGTGTAACAAATGCTCACTAAAGTCTCTTGAATAGATCGCAATATCATCTATATACGCTCGAGAAAAATCTCGAAATTCTGACAAAGCTTGATTCATTACTCGCTGGAATGTCGCTGCAGCATTTCTGAGCCCAAACGGCATGACTTTAAATTTGTACTGGGCTCGGTGAGTTTTAAAACATGTCAAATCTTGACTACGTTTTTCCATGGGAATTGTCCAATATCCTTTGAGCAAATCAATGGTGGATATTACATTGGCTCTACCGATGCAAAATAGCAAGTCTGTCTGATTTTCCATTGGGAAATCATCTGGCTTAGTGACGGAGTTGAGAGACCTAAAATCCACACATAACCTTAGAGAGCCATCTTTCTTCATTACGCAAACTACTGGATGTGAGATTTCTGCATCACACACCTCTATTAATCCTAACGCTAAAAGTTCCTCAATTTGCCTATCTACTTCTGGTTTTAACGCCTCCGGAATTCGATAAACATATGGCTTTTTCCTTTCTGTATCATTTAATCGTATTTTATGCTCCCCTACCTTAGCTATTTGTACTTTATTTTGAAATAAGTTTTCGTATTTACCCAATAAATTTTTTATCTCTTTCTTTTGCGAATCGCTTAAATGACTCAAACTAACTTCATTAAGATTAAATGAATTTGAATAATCGTTTCTGCTAGGAGTGGGGTGGACTTCCCCTAATTCTGATTCATTTTCGAATATTACCCCCACCGCTTGTACTCTAGGTATAAATTTCCTAATTTTGTTTACATGAACGGTTTTAATATTCCCATTAGCTAATTTCACTTTATAAGAGTCGGTACTACAACGAGATACTATTTCAGCGGGTCCGGTCCATCTAGCATATAATTTGTTATTAGAATCGGGAATTAAAAGATAAACCTGGTCCCCAGATTGGAATTCCTTATATATTGCCCGTCGGTTGGCATATCTCGCGTACGCTCCCTGTCTTACTTCAGCAGTCACTGCTGCTTCTTCCGCGGCCCTTTCTAAGTTTATTTTTAACTCTTGTAGATAATCAACTGCGCTCTTACCCATATTTATAGGAAGTGGTATTTCGCCCGCCCACGACGACTTTAATACCGAAAGAGGTCCTCTAGCTTCTCTACCGTACATTAACTTAAACGGTGATACTCCAGTAGTGGAATTAGGGATCTCCCTGTAAGCAAACAACATATATGGTATATGTTTGTCCCAGTTTTTAGGATCACTTCGTATAACATGGTGCAACATGCGCTTCAAAACTTGATTGTACCTTTCAACTAAACCTGAGCTTTCCGGATGCCCCGGTGTTGCGAACCTAGGTGTCGCGCCTAGTCTAGCATGAAATTCTTGCGTCAATTTTGATACAAAATTTCTGCCCTGGTCGCTAGCGATAACACGAGGTATTCCTGTTCGCATAAATATCTCTAATAACGCGTCACATGTCGCCTTGGCTGTAATTGTTCTCAACGGAACTGCCTCCGGCCACCTAGAATGTTGATCGACTAAAGGGCAAAATTAACGGTCGCCACCGGCCACGTGGCGACTAAATAAAAAAAGATGGCGATTAAAAATTATGCATCGATCGCCACTAAAGTCGCCACTTTTTATGATCATTAAAATAATCTAAAAATCGAGCGACGATAGGCAATCGAAGCCTTGTGATTTCCAATCTTTTTCCATCCATGGCATAAATGTCAATGTTCATTTTAAACTTGCTTTATTATATTCCACAACCTATAAAGAAGTAGAATTGTTTAATATGTCTCACTCATATAATTTTTTGGACCCCCCCCCCTCCCCCTAACGATCTGTGATCACACAGCTTATAGAAATCTTTATAATTTCTAATCATTCTCCATTTGCTGCAAAAATGTAAATATATATTTTGAACTTACTTTATTATATTCTAGAATCTGTAAAGAAGTAGAATTGTTTAATATCTCTTACTCATAATTCTTGTAATCCCCCCCCTCTCCTCCAACGATTGGCAATCACATGCTCCACTGAAGCCTTGTGGTTTACAATCTTTCTCTATCCATAACATAAATGTAAATATTCATTTTAAACTTTCTTGATTAGATTCTAGAACCTATAAAGAAGAATATAGATGTACCCTTCTCCCCCCCCCCCACACACACATGTGAGCTCCATTTCCACAAGCAGTTAATGATCAAATGTCCTGCAAAGCACAATCTTTTTCCATTAATATCTCCATAGTATTTAGTGTATATTTAACCCATTTAAGATAGTTGACAAATGTGTGTAACAAAATATGATTTGACTTAAATGTGTATTTTAAAAAAATTTTTGTATTTGCTTTCTTTTGTGTAGAAATCTTCCTTTTCCCTTCCCATTTTAAAGTAGAAATCTCCCCTTATTTTTAAAGCTACAAATTTGGCAGCTAAGTAAATTATTTTTAATGAAGCAGCTAAGTTTCCATATCTATACTTTTTAAGAGGAAGTATTTTAACTCTATTGAAATAAAATCATTTAAAAAAGTGTGTCTTTAGAAATAAGAAAAAATAATAAAATTGCTAACTGTATTTACACATGACCATGTAAAATGTTGTGATGATGATGAATCAGCTGATTAATTTACTAGAAAATATCAATGTGAACTGTGAATGGTAACAGCTTATTTCACTTAAATAAATTGAAAAAAAAAAGTACTACTGAATTATCTGAAAGATAATAACTTTTGCTGTTATTATTAAGCCCTAAGCAGATTTTAATTTAGGATGTGCAATTTAGGATTTTTAAAAAGAGTGTAATTACAAATTCAGTGTCCCTGTGTTAATTTTATTATTATATGTATTTCTTATTTTCATATTTTTCTTGTGGTAATTATACCGCAAAATGGTGACAATGCTTTTTGCAGTCTGAAAGAAATAGTCTTATCATATCATGTGAAAAGTGGCCACTAACTTAAAAAAGTGGCTACTAATGAAACTGACAGTACCGGCCACTGGCCACTAATGAATTTTCCCAGTTTTGCCCTTTATGATCGACCAAACATAACACGTATTTGTGTTTTCGCGCTGATGGTGTTTCGATTGGACCTATTATATCAATCGTTACCTGTTCAAATGGAAATTGTGGTCTCTGAATGGGCGTAATCGGTATCTGGTCGCTCACTTTTTCCCTACTACGTAATTGACAATCCCTACACGACCTACAGTATTCTTCAATATCTCGCGACATCTGCGGCCAATAAAAAGAATAACGAATTCTTTCTTTAGTTTTGCGCATGCCTAAGTGATTCGCAAAAATAGACTCATGCGCCAATTTCAAAATTTGATCTCTTCTAATTTTTGGTACAACCAACTGATGTACATTATCCCCTGAGACCTTATCCTTATGATATAGTAAATAATCCATCATATAAAACCCATTTTTATTTTTTCTAGCATCTTCAAAAGCTTCGCGTAACGTTTCACAAGTTTTCTGTTGTTTTCTAAAAATACTGACATCTGACAACTGACCTATATTTTCCTCTGACTTAGATTCATATTCATTTTTAACACAATTAATGATCAATTCTCCGTTATCGTTTTGCTCACTATTTTCTATAATTGGATCTTCGGAGCTGTCTTTTTCCCTTTCCACACCAGTACTATCCCGTTCAAATGCGTCCGTACCGATAAAATTTTCCCCATCATTCCCAAGTACGTTTGAATTTATATACTTATTTTGTAATACTTCCTCATCTTTTCCTATGGCTGATTTTAGCATCTCATAGATAACAGGTGTTATTATACATGGAACTACCAGTTTGTTTGTAACTGAGAACAAAATGTCTACGTTACCGGATGTAAAATTGGGAGAGTTTGGTTTTAAAGATATAGGAAATGTCTTTAAACCAGCTACTACTTTATCTCCAAAAGCAGAAATTAGTTGTATTTTCGAAGAATCCCCCTTTTCAAAAGATTGTGGTATCTGATCTGAGTTAATAATAGGCATTTCTGCAGCGCTATCGACCAATGCTCGTATTTGTTTTCCCCCCAACCAAATGTATACATATTCTAAGGGTTGTGTGTCAACTATGTTACTATCAAAATACGTGGTTTTGACCTTTGCGATTAACCTATCTTCTTGATTAGAATTTACTGACGTTGAATCCTTTCTTTGGGTTTGTGAAGCTCCCGTTTTATTTTTCCCTTTATTAAGCGGACAATATCGTAAATGAACTGTGCTTTTACAAAGTTTACACTCTTTCTGACTATTGTATTTATCATATTTATTTCTCATGGGAGGTGGTACATATTTACCGTTAGTCTGATTTCCGAACCCCATTTCATTTTGATCGCGAAATTTTGATGGTTTATCATATGTCTCAGCGAAAGATCTATTTTTTGACACAAACCAGTTATCACAGAGCTCAGCAATCTGTCTAGGTCGCAACCATTTGTCTAACTGCTGCACCCTGATATAACTCTTCGTTTCTGAATCTAATGCACTCAACATTCTATTGCTAACAATTAAATCATTCAATGTTTCAAAATCTGTTACCTTCCGTAATTCACAATAAAAATCCCAATTTGCCCTGAGACGACTACTAAACTGCATATGATTTTCATGTTTCATCCTTTTAGCCGTAAGAAAATTGTCTAAACATGCTTCTGGAGTTGGCTGAAATTCTTTAAGAACAATCTCTTTCACCCTATTATAATGTTTCATGTCTTCTGCGTTTATATAAGTTAACAAGTGTGCAGCCCGTTCACCTAATAAATTAATTAATATTTCAACTTTTAAATCATCTGAAACATTTTTCATTTCGAATGCTTTTTCTAGCGATACAAAGAATAAATTCCAATTTTCCGGTTTTGTTGGAACCGCCAAAGTCAATGTTCGAACACTTTTTATTAGCGTCTCTAATGAATTGTTATTTACGTTTACCTGTCGTCCATCCCCTCCTGATTCTGAATTTTTATCAACCGCTTGAATCCTTGCAATCTCTAATTGAGCTTTCGCTAACTCTAGTTTTGTTTTCTCTATCTCTAATGCTACGTTTTGTTCTTCTTTTAGCTTATCCCTTTCTGCTCTTAATATTTCTAGCTCTTTTTTTTCCCTCTCTAATCGTTCATTAACTGTAGAATTTAAGATTTGCTTTACAAATTCTAAATCTGTTTTATATGCCTCACTTTTTTCTATAAGATTTTTAAGATCAACTATCTTGTGATCTTCATTTACACTCTGCCCTAACTCTTTAGCTACAATCATTAAATCTTCTTTCCGTAACCCTTTTACGTTAAACATTATGAATCCTATCTAAAAAAATATATTCTTATAATGTTTAATTCAAATTACTCTATTCTAAATCTAACATAAGTTTATTCAATTTTTATCTAAACTGAAAATTTCCATACATCTACACAATAATCTGCTCAACAATAACTAAAACATTAAAATATCAAGAAATACTTTATCATTATTTCTCAAACTAAATAAAAAAGCAAAAAAATCTCCTCTCAGATTTATTAAACTAAACAGAAACAAAAACAAATAAAATCTCCTACCTCTGGTTCTTTCGAAAGAGAGCGTGTGATGTTTCGTTCCCCACACCCAATAGTTGACGCCGCTAATTTACTTCTACTTTCGATTTATTTGTTCTGATTTATTTCTGTTTAGTAAAGTTGCAGACTTGACGCTTTCATGAATCATATTCGATTTTAGCATAAATCCAGTTTATTAATACACACAAAACGACGATATATTTACAAGGTACCATAAAATAAAAAAAAATGATAAAAATAAAGAAAATAATTAACACAAGAGATTATTTCACTTTTCACATTTGTAAACTATACGAGGCTCGCATTCGACCTCCGTTCGGCAGCCTTCCCTGCTGCCTCTCTATTCTCTTCTGAGAGAAAAAAAAAAAAAAAAACAAGCACATCGCAGTGTGCTTTTCACACCTGGCGGCGTGACGTCACTGATGACATCACACGGAGTTTTGACCGAAAATTGCATTTTAAAGGTAGGCAGGCATCTTAAAACACACGAAATTTCGTTTTACAGCGATCATTAATATGCACGTCTGTATGCTCCGCACACATGAAAACCAAAAAAACATCACTCGATACCTCAAACGCATTCTGCATGAATCTTTAAAACGCACAAAATTTCGTTTTGCAGCGATCAGTAACGCGTACATGAAAACAAAAAAGAACCCATCACTAAATACCTCAACCACAAACTCCATGAACCTTTAAAATGCACAAAATTTCGTTTGGCAATAATCAGATATGCAAAAATCACACAGCTTTAAAACATCATGATCAGGTTACCACATTTCATACATTGATCATTCAACAACAGATAAACATGGAGAGTGCCAAGGTTGGTATCTTTATCGGCAACCGGAAATAAGACGCCAAGCAGTATCGTAAAGCACATTCCACTCAAATTTTATTTTATAAAGACTTATTTATTTATGTTCCAAAATTTGAAATCAGTATGATTTTTTTCACACTATCAAAATCTAAAATGATAAATGACCTTCATCACATGAAACAGAAACGATGCATTAAATTTATCTTTACAAGGTAAAACTGAAATGATAGATTCAACTTTTTTCATCAAATAAAACAGAAACATGTTCCAATACAATAAGATATGTACTCATCAGATAAATATGAAATGAAACTCTTAGTATGATATTAAATCTATCTTCATCAGATAAGCAATGCATTAAATTGATATTCATGAGATAAAATTTAAATAATAGATTTAATATATCATCATCTGATCGAACTGAAGTGCATTTCCATTTGTTTTTTTTTTCTCCCCATCAGATAAAATTGAAATAATGCATCATTAATCTGATATCAGATAAACCTAAAACGATAGATTCAATGTATCATCACCTAATTAAATTAAAACACGTTTCGATGTAATAAATCTGTCATCATCAGATAAAACTAAACTGAAACGTGTTTCGTTATTTAAAAACTTTCTTTATTAGATTAAAATAAATTGAAGCACGTTTCAATACATTAAATATACCTTCTTCATTTAATATTGGTTTCATCCTATTTAACCCGCCAAAACTAGCGATAAGGCGTTGCTCATGGCAAACCCATTCACCAGTCACGTGAATTTGCTCCTCTCTTGCTTCTCGTAGTGCAACCCATCAGCGCTTTCATCTCATTGGATTAGTCGCATTGTGGGAGCCACCGGGAGAGTTAAAATTAGAATTGCTTTATCCCCAGTGGCAGAAACACCGCGACATAGTCGCAGACACAGAAAAATGGCTTGTGGACAGTTTTTGTCCGCACTGATAAAAAAATTTGTCTGCAACTTTCGAATAACAATTCACTTAAAAAAAAAATTTTGTATCAAAACTAATACTTTTATTATTTATAATTATTCATATTTTGTTGTGTCAAACATTGCTATAAAATATATAATTGAATGAGATGAATTGAATGAATACGCACAATTGTTTATACTGTATTGTTCTGCAGTAAAATTGTATTTGTGTATTGTTGCACGAGATCCCCACTGGTGTTAACCCCCCCCAATCAGCTCTCAGGCTTTTTGAGTGTAAGCCATTTTCACCCCTGATTTCACGCAAATTTTGCAGACAGATTATGAAATTTTAAAAGCCTGTTGCAGACAGCTACAAAACTTTCTGCCACTGGGGCTTTATCTGATTGGTTTAGCTTTCATAACGGAGCCGATTTTAATTTAAAATTAATTCAAAATATTCCTTTTACGTGAGGATCTTCAATTATTAAAGATGGTTTTTATCTTCTCTTCTACTTTTTTAAAAGCCGCCCTGGTATCTGTAAGTAAGATTAATTCTAGATTTTACTGTTTTTAAATGATTTTTTTAAAGTTTAAAACAAAATTTTTTCAGTGTACTTTTATATATATTTTTAATATACAAAGAAAAAAGATAGGGCATGATAGTCATTGCTTCAGTATAGATTTTTTCATGCACCTGATTTAATTAGGTGCATTCAGTGATTATTTATTTATTTATTTATAATGCTTGTGTAGTGATCTTGCATCGGAATACTGAACATTACAGTACCTATTTCATGCATTTTCTGATTCATATACCTTGAAATAGGGGTGTCCAGTGATGTTTTTTTTTGTTTTAATGCTTGCGAAGCAAGCATACAGCAGCTAGTGTACTGTTCGCGGCCTATACAAATTTTCATGCATTTACTGATTCATGCATCGCTAATTAGGGGTATCCAATGATGTTTTCTTTTGTTTTAATGCTCGCGAAGCGAGCAAACAGCAGAAAACGTAGTGACCGTGGCTCCATCAATTTTCATGCTTTTACTGATTCATGCCCCACAAATTGGGGGTGTCCAGTGATGTTTTTCTTGGTTTTAATGCTCGCCAACAGCAGAAAACATAGTGACCCGGCTCCATCAATTTTCATGCTTGTACCGATTCATGCCCCATAAATTAGGGATGTCCAGTGACGTTTTTTTTTTTGTTTTAATGCTTGCAAAGCGAGCAAACAGCAGTAATTAAACTGATTGTGCCGGTTCAAAATCAAAAGGATACGGACCCCCTGCAATGTACAGAAAGAAAAAAAAAATTCTAAATTTAAATATTTTTCTTTTAATCATATAAAATTTAGTACTATTTTTATTATTTTGAATGCGACTATTGTTGGTGCGATCCACATCCGCTCGTAGGTGTGATTTACATTTAAAAATGGCATTTATTGATGTTTTTTGTATTTAAAATTTCATTAACAATCATATTTTTTCAAATTCATTTGCACGTAAAAACAATCGTTAAAGCGTCAACAGACGCCACCTTGGAAAGTAAATCACGCCTCTGAGCCGGCGGGGATAGCGCCAACAAAAGTCGCCAAAAAGTGCAAGGGGGTACCGCATAATAGGATTTTTAATAATTAAACAAACATTGTGTTTCAAGGGATTTTGGAACAGCTTTACTATACGGCACCCATTGCTTATTGCCATTGCCGATGTTTTGATCACGTGGTATGATGGTGTTTTGATTCGGTTTGTGAGTCGGTACTGCAAATCGTTTCACAATGTCGTGAATCGAATCAAAATGTCATGAAACAATACTTTTCATTATTATGAAACATTTAAAACTAAATTTTAGAAAATAAATGATTATTTTACTTACCCAGTAAGAAAAAATTTCAAAAATAATATAGCAGGCTGATGAAATCTTAACACGATGCAGATATAAAAAATAATTTTTGTGAACTGTATTGATAGCAGGTGCAGGCCGCATTTTTCGTTTTTTGAATTGGATATTTCGATATTTTTTATTTTTTTGTATTTGATTAAGATTATGGCTCTTAAAAACAAACATTAATGGTAATTTACATGAAATTTAGAAATTTTACATAAGATAATTATTAAAAAATATAGGGAATACAGGGATAAGATCTTTCAGCTTTTCAGCTGATTTCAGCTTTTTTGTACATTTGGTTTTTAGCCTCTTTTTTTATGTTTCACTATGTTTTCTGCTGTTTGCTCGCTTCGCGAGCATTGAAACCAAAATAAACATCACTGGACGCCCCTAATTCATGGAGCCGCGGTCACTATGTTTTCTGCTGTTTGTTCGCATCGTGAGCATTAAAACCAAAATAAACATCACTGGACACCCCTAATTAGCGATGCATGAATCAGTAAATGCATGAAAATTTGCATAAGCCGCGATCAGTACACTAGCTGCTGTATGCTTGCTTCGCAAGCATTAAAACCAAAAGCAAACATCACTGGACACCCCTATTTCGAGGAGCATGAATCAGAAAATGCATGAAATATATATTGTAAAGGTGAGTATTCCGATGGTAGATCACTACGCAAGCATTATAAATAAATAAATAATCACTGAATGCACCTAATTAAATCACGATGCATGAAAAAAATCTGTACTGAAGGAATGACTATTATGTCCTACCCTTTTTTTTCTTCGTAAATTTATTAAAAAATATATAAAAATACACTAAAAAAATTTTGTTTTAAACTTTGTAAAATCATTTAAAAACAGTAAAATCTAGAATTAATCTTACTTACATATACCGCGGCGGCTTTAAAAAAAGTAGAAGAGAAGATATAAACGATCTTTAACAATTAAAAATCCTTTTGTTCCGTATCAATACAACAGAAAAAAGTATCGATACTCTGATTCGGGTCTCGAATCACCATCATATCATGTGATCAAAACATCAGCAATGGCAATAAGCAATGGGTGCCGTATAGTAAAGCTTAGCCGGGATTTTCATCACAACAAATTAAATTGTTTACAATAGATTGAATCTATTTTCATTAGATTAAAAATGTTTACTCAGATAACTTCTTGTTTGTTTGACAAAACTAATAATACTAATATAATTTGTATAAAAATCGATAAATTAAATTTCTCTAAATGTAGAAAATTCAGAAACCTAAAAAATTAAATTTAGGAATAAAAAAATAGTTTAGTTTGGTCCATTACCCGACACAAAAATATAAAATAAAATTCCAGCTTCAAATAAAAAAAATATTTCAATTTTTATGCAAAAAAAAATCAAATAACAAAACAGTATTACCCCCTCCATCTCTATGCAATTTATTTGCCAGTAAAAGGGCTGTATATATCATATCCATATCCCCAATTTTTTTCTGTTGCAAACTGTTCGCATGCTCCCAACAGTTCCCGTTTCGAGTTGTTCCAATTGCTCCGAACTGTAATGCAAAATAAGACTGGTTTTCTATATTTTTAAATAAATAGATTTTCTATCCCTGTATCACCAAACAAGCGACATTTCTTTTCTGGAGGTCCATAGTTATAATGAAAGCTGCGTATTTGCCTAGTAATCTTTCTCCTCCTCCTTAAAACCAGCATAAGACATTTGGCTTATCGTCTGGGACTATTCCTCATTTCTTTACCCATCCCTAAATTAAAAATTGCGCCAAGGCCGTCGCTCATTCTTAACTAGACCCACATGTTCATTCAAGGTGATAGATAAAAATTGGCGGTACAACTATAGTATTTCCCCACAGCTGAATTTGGCGATTTTTCTTTGGCGCTGATTTGAATGATAAAGATGTCATTCTGGACTGTTTGTGATATAATATGGTAGCCTGCATGCTATTTATTTTGGATTTATGATTTATAATTTAGCTTATGATTTTATCATTTATGATATATGATTTTTAGATTTATGATTTAGCCATTATCGCCAAAAATAAATCGCCAAATTCAGCTGTGGGGAGATACTATAGTTGTTCCAAATTGGCAACTCTCCCTGAAAAAAATACTACAACCTGTTGTTTTAAAAAATGGTCACATTTGCAAATCGTTAAATGAGAGTCTTGTTGGCGTTTATTTACTGACATGTAAAAAAAAAAAATGAGTGTAATTTTATATTGAGTGAATTGTTTTTCATCATTACAAATTGTTTGATAATATGGCACAGCTTTAGTACAGGACATCCTTAGCAACTTTTAAATTTTTGTTTCTGTTTTCTCTATTAATTGAAATGGTTATTGCAATTGCGTAACTAAAGAACTTAGCGAAAGTTGGCTACTTTAGTGCCAAATTTCAAATTTCGCCAAGGGACTGTACTGCTCTTTTGAACACTATCACAAATGCTGCTACAAAAACTGTAGTTGAAAATATACCGGAACATAAACACCCTTACCTGTCTAAAAAAATAATATTCACTTTTTTTTTTACGGTAATTGTATATTTTCAAATAGGATTATAGTACGATTGTTCTAACAACAACAAAAAAAAAACTAATTTTACTGAAATATGTACCATATATTTTAAGAATGGCTGAAAAGAAAAGAAATTAAAAAAATTATTACTTGTTCGCTATCATCCGCCATAATTTGAATGAACCAACAAAGAGAGAGAAAAAGGAGTTGAGTTGAATGTAAACAAACATTGTATCTCAACCAACCAGAATGCCTGTTTTGCTAAATTCCTTGCCGAATGATTAGTCAGTCTAAACTCTAAAAACATGATTCGACAAGAATTTATTTGACAAAACAGTATTAAGTGTACTCTTTTTACACAGGAATTATTGCTAACTCTCGAATAGTTTTGCTGCCGACTGTAAAATCCAGCATTGTGGAAATCTTTCATAGATCCTAAAAGAGGATATCAACAGCTGAATTTGATTAGAATGTCAAGGATTAATAGTGCGTTATGCGAAAATGAAGTGAAGAGAGTATTTGTGGGTGTTTTTTTTTCTAGTTTGTGTTTTGTTGTCTATCATGTGTGTCGTGTTTCAGGAACATTCATTAATTTGTTATCGTTTTTCGTGTTACTTTCATTAGATAACGAGTTCAAATGCCATTGGAGATGCTAGTGATTATTGTCAATTTTCTTAATTCGAATTGCTGTTTTTGTTGTCAAAGCTTTAAATAATATTATTATAACATTTAATAAAGTAAGTAATTGAATAGGATATAATTTCTCCAGATTTTTTTTTTTCTTTTAGATACATATTGTGAGCAAATTGCAGGATCTTCAGTATATGCTTATATACTTTTAGCTTTGTATTTAATTTATATGAATATGAAATCTTATTTTATTTGTAATTTCTATGTTGCAGCATTACATTTTTCACAATTACACACTAAAAGAAGACCCTAGGTGAAAAGTTCAGAAGACTTTAATTTTCATACTAAATTTATATTTACAAAATTGCATGAAAATTTTTCATAGTTTCACAAAAACAAGACCCAATCTGAAAATTCTGGACAGACTTATGAGAATGGTATCCAGAAGTCTGTTTTGAAATAGCTCATGCTTAGATCTTCACTGGAGGTAGAAGTGTCGTGTTAAGAATGTATTAAAACAGAAAATGTATTCAGACTGAACTTGAGATCTTATTAAATATTACAGCTTAATTATAGTATTTTTTCAAGTATGAAATTCTAAATTATCTGTCTATCTATCTATATATATATACAGTGGTCCTAAATCTAGAGAGAAAAAAAAAGTTTTGTGTTTGATGAAAATTTAAGTAGCTAGAAATTCAAATAGTTTTTAAGTATATCTAATTTAATGTTTATTTTAGAATGACATCTGGTATAGTCTATTCAGCCGTTGCACGATCTGCTGTTATATTAACTAGCAACCAGAGAGCAGATGGAGATTTTGAAACTACTGTAAATGCCTTTCTCCCAAACATTTCTGTTGAAAGAAATACCAAATCCTGTTTTGTCTCTGGAATGTAAGTGTAATATCAATCTTTTTTTACAATCTTATGTCAATATCTTAAGTTAAATATCATGAGAGTTGATACAGGTTTTAATTTTTGAAGATCATTTTTCTAAAAAATTAAATACATGGGAAAGATTTGTTTTGTTGATCTACTTTCAACTTTTCCGAAAATCACAACTTGTGGCGCTGTTCTGCATTGTGTCTGCAATTATAAATCTTCACCGGCGATGTACAAAAACAAGCTTTTCGGCAATCTAACCAAACAACTAAGCATGTAGGAAATAAGCAATTTGATTAAAATGATACAATCCAAAATGAACCAAACCATAATAATTTACGATTTCACTTAAAAAATTACAAAATTGTAATCAGTTACAAAAAAAAAAAAAGTTTTTAAAATGTCACAAACACTGTTTAATTTTTTTTTTTTTCTTTTTTAAGCATCTCTTATAAATTATTTAAAAAGTGCTTAAAAGTTTAAAAAAGCACCACAGAATTGGCATTTCAAAGTAATAAGTACAAAATTTTGAATAAACACCATAAAGGGCATGAATTCGCAACTGTTGTTTTGGGTTGAAAGAAGACATGAGCTTTCGTCAGGCTTGTTGGTTTGTTTGCAGTACTTATGCCTAATTTGCCTGACAAAGGGTCGTGTCTTCTTTTGACCTGAAACAATTGTTTCGAATTCTTGCATTTTAAGGTGTTTTTCTCAAAGTTTTGTACTTAGTAGTTTAAAAGTTCTTTAAAGCACATGTTATAAATTATTTTAAAACATTGATTTAAAAGCATCAGCTGCTAAAGGGGATATAGAATTACTCTTTTTCGTTTTCAGATTGGAATTAATTTCTTTTTGTCTGTGCAAGAGCGAGTGATGGCACATCATAAAAAACGGCATTTTTTTGAGTGACGCAGCAAAGCTCAAACAAAGCTTAGCAGCGACACTCTATTATACAGCTAATTAAACATCAAAGGAATTTGGAAACGCCGACATTTAATATCTCAGTAAATTGGAGATATTGTGATCTAATATTTTCAGAATAAGCTTTTATCTTCTGCATGATGCTATCCTGAAAGTTTCACACTTCAACATTGTATATATTTTGAGATCTGGAGTTGCAATTTAAGACTTCAAAGGAAAAATGTGTTTTGTGTGAGTTTTTTTTCTCGAAAACGGCTCGAAGAAATTTTATGAAATTGATATATGATATTAATTTATTTTGTCTGTGAAGCGTGACGTCGCCCGTTTTTCCCAAAAAACTCTTGTTTCTTAAATAATTTAGCTTAAAAATCGAACTATTTTTTCCTCCGCCAATACATGTATTTGAACTGCATATTCTCAGAATTCAGAACAGGCGTCATTCGGTTTTTTGAGGCTGTGGTTGGTTGGTTTAATCTGAAGGCAGTCAATAAATTTTTGTTATGAAGAAAATATTTTTAATTTTAAGATTTCCCATTTCGTCAAAAAAGTATTTAGATAATATTTAAAATAAACGAAGTATTTTGTAATCATAGATATTCTATTTCATCATTATTCATAATGAATTAAAAAAATCTTTAAAGCGAAAGAGTTTAAATCCCTCATGCGCACGAATTTATACCATGGTCCATGGTCTTTGCAGCGCATGCGTACATCATACGGATGCGTACATCCTGTAGACGCTAAGCACTGTATCCTAATCCGTGCACTGTATAAATCCGCTGTGTTTGTTTAATAATTTGTTCATTGGATATAGAAATTCTTTCCATGATTTAGTAGTAAGTGTTTTATAATTTTATATTCTTAAAACTTGTTTTAACTTAATTTTACGTATATGTAATTATTGGTTTCGTCTGATGACCCCGAAAGTTGTTTTCATTTTTTACAGTCGCTTTTTTCGCAAAATGTTAACTCAGTTTTCTTGTTATTGGTAATATGTCACCTTTTAGCTCAGCTATTTTTGGAAAAATAAATTTAAATGTTTTGATTAGAGATCCTAACTAATCGATATACTAAGAGATACTTCGATTAGAGGCCAAAATATGTTTATTGGAATAAAATAGCTTTATTATTCTTTTCAAAAAACATAATCCGAAAAACTTTATTTTTGAATGATACAGCCTTGTAAAACGAAGCAACAAAAATCCTACATATAACATGGGAAGGGAGAAAAGGAGCTATGTACAGCCTTAATTAGATACATCAGAAGTTTAATGTAATGGGATAGTTGGGGAATGTTGTGTGCACTGTATTTATACATTATAACTGAATATTGTTAAATTTTAAATGAATTTGAATGTCTTAGTTGTGTGTCATGATAATCATTTATAATGCTTTTGACGGATATAGCTAAGGTAGTATGAAAACTACTTTATATCAACAGGGTTACCACATTACCTGGAGAACCTGGAATAGTCAGGGAATTTGAAAATCGACTATAAAAGTCAGGGAAAAGAAAAAAAAAAAAAAATACAAAAAAAAAATCTGTCAATGCACGGTTATTTCCCCCCCATTAGCTTCTGCTATTTTTTTTAACCACCACCACCCTTCTTTTTGCTCATTTAAGGAATTTCTTATCTCGCTTATAAGCGACAAATGATATCATTATATGCAACTTTTGTCATATGTAAATTTTGTGTTTACAAGTGGGACCTTAATTATTTTGCCCTCAACACAGTCAATGCTCAATATACGGTTAGACTAGACCTGGAAAACCTGGCAACCCTGTATCAAGCTTATACTGTACTCTACTCTAAATATAATAATGCAGCACAAGCAGTATAAAGAAAATAAGGCTAAGCTTTACTATAGGGTACCCATTGGCGATTCATGATGTTTTGCCAACCTTTTGTATCGGAACTTTATTTAACTGTCTTGGAACTTTGTTTTTCTTTTTGCGCCAGCCGCGCGCATCTGTTTATCGTAATGCGGCCCAGCTGAATGATTTTTCTTTTTAATGCGTTTTTGAGATACAAAAATTAATTTTTTGAGTGTATTTTATTATTTTATTTTACTTTTTAATAAATGGAATTATTTAGGGGAAAAAAGTGTATTCTAGTAATTGATGCAGTCTAGTTTTTCATGCATTTTCTTATTCATGTACCATGAATTAGGAGTATCCAGTGATGTTTTTTTTGTTTTAATATCGGGATAGTGACCACTGTAATACAGATTTTTATGCATTTTCTGATTCATGTGCTACGACTTAGGGGTATTCAGTGATATTGTTTTAGTTTTAATATTTCGTGCATGACAAATTAGCTGCATCCAGTGATTTTATTTATTTTTTGTTTGTTTTGTGATTGCTTCTGTACAGATTTTCATGCATTTTCAGATTCGTGCTGCAAGGCTGTAATTTTGAAAATTTGGGGCAAATCTTCAAGTTATTTTATATTACACATCATTTATAATGCTGAATTTTATGTGTTAAAGCTTGAAAGCTCTCTGATTTTTTTTTTTTTTTTTTTTTTTTTGTGGTGAAGTAGCCTAAATTTCTATTACTGTTTTAAATATTTTATTAATCTTTAAAATAGTATGCTTAATTTATTTCAGTGAATTTCAAAACAAGCACCAGAGTGAAACAATTTATTTTCTTAAAATGTGTTTTTGATGTTTTGTAATGATTCAGTGTCGATTTGCAGTAATTGACTCATTCAGTGAGATGTACATCAGCAGCAGCGATGGGTGCCTTATAGTAAAGCTATTCCAAAAATAAGCTAAATGAAACTTATCAAAAGCTTTCTTACTTAGATTTCTTTTTCTTCTTTTTTTCCCATAGCAGTTAATTGTACAAAGGCATCTTAAAAATTAAACCCACTTTCAAGGCCTGCATTATTTATCAATAATAGATTGCTCACACTGTTTAGTGACAGTTTGTTTATAATTTCATTTCTTACCAAATTTATGCAACTAAAAAACTATTTTCACAATTTGTCCAAAATCACAATATTTTTTTAAAAAGTTCATCCTGAATGAGGAATTTGCACACATGGGGGATTTGAACAAAATCCTTCTTCTGGTAGTTTTAGGCCCATAAATTTCAAAAAGTTTATTAAAAATGCAAAAAAAGGTCTCATTAATTTAAAAAATAACTTTAAAATTAACCAAAAATCACGTGACTTCAAAATGCTGCCTGACGTCACACTTTATGATGCTTCAATGTTTACATTCTGTTAGCCTGGTTAGTAAGCAGCAATTCGTTTTAACTTTCATAATTATTAATCGTTTATGTGATTTCTGAGCATTTCTTTTTCATCTTATGATCATTCAATATCATTATCACCATTTTCCATTATCATCATTTTCAAATGTTTTCTTTTCTTGGCGGTTGTCCAATGTTTTCGTTTCATAGGATCCTGTGGAACGCTAAAGGATAACTTTTGAGAAGCGTTAGCCGCTGTATTAGTGCAAAATGGTACAATGCAATATTTATACTACATTTTTTAAATATCCAGTCATTATTATAACATAGAAAACCTATTTCACTGATTCAAGAAGGAATGCAAAGCACGAAATCGAATGTAAACAACGATTACTTTTTCGTTTGTCATAAAGAGTGACGTCACGGTATATTATACAAAGTTTTCTCTATACAGTAAATAGTGCGATGTAAAAATTGTTATAAATCAGTCATTAGATTTCAAATAAAGAAAATGTATTTATTTTCTTACCTTTTCATTTTCTATTAGAATAAAGTCAGAAAACGTGCAAATTGTCTATTGTGACTTTTTTGTGAAAGATTTTTTTATTATTATTATAGGATTTAAAGTAATTCTTTAGTATAAATGTGCGATCTTGTTCTTTAATTATCGTATTTTGGATAACTGTCTAGCATTTTACATAAAAAGCGACTGTAATGAAAACACTGGTTTGTTTATATTTGACAACATTTTTGTTCTTCATAACAGACGAAACATGTAATTACATTTTATGAAAAACTAATTGTAAGTTTTAAGAAAATAAAACTATAAAGATATATCTTACCGCTAAGTCATGGAAGGAAGTGGAATATCTGTAGACATTGATTAAATATAAACAACTCCTGCTGCCAGGGATCACTCTAGAGCGTTTTAGCGGTATGAGCTGCCACAGGGTTGGCATAATACTTACTGTGTAATGGTGTAACGGGTTTTATCAGTTTTTACCGCCTTCATTTATCTCAAACACTTTAAGGATATATTTATAGTTTTTAGTTCTCAATTTCCCAATGTATTATTTAATATTTACTATGAAACTCCTACTTCTGCAATTTCTAAACATTTCAAAATAAAATTTAAAGCAATGTTATAAATAGTTGGCCGAATACCGAGTAATTGTAAGGAAGAATAATTGATACATATGTGAAGAATTTTGCACATCTTGAAATTAAAAAAGTCTTTTAAACACAAAATTTAGTTAATTGACAAACAGCATATCGTAAAAGTGCCTTTACTCTATATTTAATTGCCCCCTCCCTTTCTGCTTTTCACATTAATTTTGTTTATGAAATTTTATTTTTCCGACTGAGTGAAAATAATGCCTGGACCGGGAGTCGAACCCCGGATCATTGACTTACATGGTCAAGGCTCTACCATTTGAGCTATCCAGGCCGACAATCGGTCGGCATTACTCACTCAGACAACCTTTAGGCAGAGACATCTGGTCTATCATTTAGATAGCTCAACAGAAATAAGCCGCAGGTAATGGAAAGCACCATTAAATAATGGGAGAAAGAAATACAATTTTTTAATTAAAATCGCACAAACAACTGATTGGAAGAAAATCATATTTATGAAATTTTATTATTCCGACTGAGTGAAAATACGATCTGGGGTTCGACTCCCGGTCCAGGCATTATTTTCACTCAGTCGAAAAAAATAAAATTTCATAAATATGATTTTCTTCCAATCAGTTGATTGTGTGATTTTAATAAATTTTTTTTTAATTTTGTTTGTTCTTAAAATACCAAATAACCACCTTTTTATTTTCAGCGGTAGACTGTATCCAAATAAGTGATAGTTTTTTAACATTATTTATTCATTTTTGTATATATAAACATTGATTTGTATTATATGAATACGGACACTGGTTAACTGATTTTTGAAATAAGTCAAATACCATGTAACTGACAATGTAAGATTTTTTTTTTAATAATAAAGAATTAGCATTTTTTGTCATAATAAACAATTTCTTTGTGATTTACAAAATGCTAGTTTTTTATCATTAAAAAAAAATTCTTACATTGTCAGTTACATGGTATTTAACTTATTTCAAAAATCAGTTTGCCGGCAGATCATGGGTGAAAGTTTTCAGTCCATTGACTGAATTCAGTCTTTTTTTTATGTGTTATAATACAGATAGGCCAATTTTATGGGATTAATCTTTATTAGGGGCAAATAAAGGTCTCAATTTTTTTTTCTGAATCAGCCCCTATTAATGTTAATTCAATTGTATTAATGAATAATTTTCCTAAGTTTTCATACTTATGCTTATTAATGTAACCCTTGGAAATGTATGTTTTTGAATATCTACATACGTTATGTATGAGTTAATCATATTTTACCCAATATTACAAAATATATATATATACTTCAGTCCAGCGAAAATTTTTTACTTTCACCCATGCAGCAGATAATTAAAAACTTTCTTCTACTGTTTGTTCTGTTTTAAGTAATTTTTTATTTTTTGATTAACTTATTATAATTATTATTATTATTTAAGTATTAAATGCATTCATAAGCTCAGAAAAAAAAAAAAAAAAGTATGTATAAAAATACATTTTTCAAAGGCTTGAGTTTTTTATACACGAAAGTTAAAAAATGAATATGCTTATACTTAAAAAATAAATTAATGAAAAATTAAAAACTTAAAACAAATGATAGAAGAACTTTTTTAATTATCTGCTGGTCAATTGATTTTTAAAATAAGTCAAATAAATACCATGTGTGAGATGCTAGGTGAAAATTTTTATATTGCTCATTGAGTATTCCATCAATTTTTTAGCTAGTATTCTATTAATTGCTTCGAAGCCTGTGGTTATCTTTTTTTTAACTTCTTTAGAATTTCTTGATAAAAGGGGAAAAAAAAAAATGGGGGGGGGGATGTAATTATTTCAAAATACTTCTTAATTGTAAATGTTTGTTAAGAGGATTTATGAATTATTTATTTTAACAAGAAATAACTACGAAGTGTAAAGGCTAAAAATTGCAATAATATTATTACAGGGTTGGTTTTTGACGAGACGTGTTAAAAACTGGTTTAAACAATCAAATGCATATTTTTAAGTTGCAATGTACTATACTATATGAACTAACATTCATTATATGTATATATACTATATATATAATTTTTTTTTTTTTTTTTTTTTCCCCAGAAAAAAGTTTTATGTTAGGAAACATATCAATGTATCGTCTTGTAGTGAGAGTGAAAATTATAATATTTCTGTAAATTGTCTTATAGCTATAAAAATTTGTATATATAGGTGGTAAATTATAGTAACACAATTAAATATATTAAAAATTCTTTAAAACTAAATTAAAAAAAAAATAATAATAATAATAATAAAATAATCAAAATTTTATTTTTTGAAAATTTTAAAATTTTTCCTACTAATTATTTTTCTTCTTCGCTTTAAACATTATTATGGTTTAAAAATATATTAAATGTATTAGGTTATTACTTTGTGAATTAAATGATAGGTTAATTACCATGTTTTTATTAACTTCTGTTCTTGTTTGTTTGTGTGTGTTTCTTTGTCCGGAACAAATCTTGAAATCTATTTTTAACTAACTTCCCTACTAGCTAGACATTTGAAAATTTCTCAGTAGCTCAGAACCTGGTGACAACACAATACTTTGAAGTCAGATTTTCGAATAGTGTGCAACGATGTTAAAATTTATATTTCCAACGAATACACAATTTTGACTTCTAGATTCTGGAGAAAATTTTACAACCGGATACTAAATTTGAAGTAATTTAGTCAATATGCTTAGCAATTATACTTATTGGGACTTTTGAGTTTTTTAATGTCTTTTTTTTTCAATCTTAAATCTCTTGGTGATATTAGTTTAAGTGTAGCTCAAAATCTACTTGACCAAAAGTACTGAAATTTCATAAAAGTATAATTAAAAAAATTAGGAGCCAGTGAAATATTTGTTGCAAAATACTTCTAATTTGCAATTTAAGAATTTTTACTTAAATAATTTCTAAATATTTATTTTTTACATAATTTTATTTAAAAATTCTTAAATTGTAATCTACAATATTTTTAAGTTATTGCAGGCTTTAAATATGTAGATTCCCTAAGCATTTTTCCCCATAAATAATTAAATTACATATAATTCTATAAGGAATGGTAGGTATCTATTTTTCTCTCTCGATATTTGCTCGATCTGGTAGATAAGAGTATCATTTTTTTTTTTTTTTTTAAGTCTATACATTATTATTTAAAAAAAAAAAAAAAAAAAAATTGCACAGCATGTGCAAAAATAAATGTGAAATTAACAATATTTATACATATAGTCACCCAGGGGTGCAGAATATGTCCGAACGCCTGAACGAGGTTTGGGGGAAATTTAAACTGACTGAGGAAATTTTGAATATTTTTTTAAGAGAAAATAAAAATGTAAATCAAAAATAACAATTTGCTACTTTGAAGTGCTTATACACTAGCAGCGATATTTTTATTTTACACTGTATACTTATTCTCTTAAAGATTTATTACATAGAACAAATGACTTTGTATAGCAAAGTAGATTTTTGCATTATTTAGGGAAATTTATATTGCGTTTTGAGGAAATTTCCGAGGTTTGAACATTTTCTGCACCTCTGGTCACAACCACTTGTTAAAATATGCTATAATTTCACCAGTTATTGATAAAATTCACATCTTTTTCAAGATTGATTTCCAAAATTTGCGATAATTTTACGATTGATCACCGAAATGCATAATTTTTTCATCGTTAATTAATAAAATTTCTGTGTTTTTTAAGTTAAATTCCCAAATACTCAATTATTTCGTTGATAATAGACGTAATTTGCACTTTTTTCTCAAAGCTGAATGCTGAAATACACAATTTTGCAGCTGATTTCGAAAACACGGGATTATTTTCACCGCTAACTATGGTGTCAATTTTTATAGTTAAAATTTACATTTAATCACATTTAATTCCCAAATACCGCTATTATACTCTGCTAACCAATACTCTGCTAATTCCCAAATACTCTGCTAACCAATAAAATTCACAATTTTTTTCCCCCTATAGCTGTTCCTGAAATTCACGATATTTTTGTGGTCGATTGCTGAAACCTTGTATTATTATTTTGCACCTATTTCGCCGTTGCTTAATAAGGTTATTTTAATCTTAATTGTTTGCTGAAATAGGCTTTATCTCTATGTTAATCAATGAAATTCGTCCTTGTTTACAAAGACAATATCCGATGTATGCAATAAATTTGCTGAAATATGGAATCAATCATTTTATCGCTAATTTTTTAAAATTATGCATGAGCAACTAATTGCTAATATAGACTATTATTTCACCCCCACTGGCAGAAACATGGTGACACAGTCGCGGACACAGAATAAATGCTTGCAGACAGTTTTTGTCTGTACTAATAAAACAATTCAGTCTGCAACAATAACAAACAGTCTGCAACTTTCAAACACTCTGTCTGTACTAATAAAAAAAATTGCCCACAGCTTTCAGACAGTCTTTGTCTGCAATTTACGGACATTTTTCGCCTGTGACAATGTGCTACCGATGTATAACGTCTTAGATGCTCTCTGGTAGGAACACACAAAACAGTACTTAACAACGACGACCTGGGGAGCCTATATCTCCCTTGATAGACAGTATATGCGTGTATTCTTTTCCCCTGTTACCTGTTACTGAGATTCTACGGGGATATAGAAAAGTGCTATTTTCTTTTAAAATTGCTCCAAAACTTCTACTCCACTTCAAAATTCACTTATAAAAGTTTCTGTATCAAAACTAAAACTAATACTTTTGTTATTTATATTGTGTTGTGTCAAACATTGCTATAAATATTTAATTGAATGAGTTCAACTTATTATTTTATAATTGTTTGTTACTATAATTATTGTATTTTGTGTATTGTTGCACGAGATCACCACTATTGTTAAGCTCCCCCCCAAATATTGCCGCTATCAGCTTCAGGCTTTTTGAGTGTAAGCCATTCTCATCCCTGATTACAAGCAAATTTCGCAGACAGATTTTGAAATTTTAAAAGCCTGTCGCAGACAGCTACAAAATTTTCTGCCACTGGGATTTGACCGCTAATTGTTAAATTTTGTATGTTTTTAAAAAATGAATGCCGAAATATGATATTATTTCACAAAAAAATAATAAAATTGCTTTTTTTATTATTTATACATTGCAGAAATACGCAACATGAAAGTCTACTTACAATACGAGATCGTTTCACCGATAACATTTACTTTTAATCGTTCAAAGTTCGTGCTGAAATAAGCTGTTAATTCATTACAAAACAGCATAATATTCTTGCAGTGAACTATCGAAATCCCCAGTGGCAGAAAGTTTTGTAGCTGTCTGTGAAAGGCTTTTAAAATTTCATAATCTGTCTGCAAAATTTGTGTTAATCAGTGGTGAAAATGGCTTACACTCAAAAAGCCTGAAAGCTGATTGGGGGCGGGGTTAACATCAGTGGTGATCTCGTACAACAGTACACGAATGCAATTTTACTGCAGAACAATATAGTATAAACAATTGTGTGTACTCATTTCAATATTTTATAGCAATGTTTGACACAACTCAATATAAATAATTATAAATAATAAAAGTATTAGTTTTAGTTTTGATACAGAAGTTTTTTTTAAGTGAATTGCTATTCGAAAGTTGCAGACAAAAACTGTCTGCAAGAAGCTTGTAATACGGAATCAGTTTAAATCGCATTTGCACAGTTGACATACCATTCAAATATCTTTGATAAGTTCAGTGGGCATCTCAGTCACTCTGTCCTTTGTTTCTAAATGGTGGCCACTTGAAAATTATCACAATAACTTTTGAACCGATTTGCTTAAAACTCCATATATAAATCCACCAAGTTCATTAATAAATTGTAGCTGCCATTTTGAAAAAAAAATGGTGGCAACTTCATAAGAAAAGATAAATCAATCTAACCTTCCTTTGAGCCAGAACAACTTGTTTTAATTTTTTGATCAATAACCTCTAAAAAGTAATGATATCAGTACAAAAACCCTTAACGGGTTAAAAGTTTGTGACGCAGCTACTTTATCACTATAAGAATTTGAATTATGGGTCTTAAAAATAATGATATCAAATTTTAAGTGACGCTTTTCTATTAGTTAAAATATACATAGATTTTCTTATTTGATCATTTGCTTTTTTCTTTATTTATATTTACAATGCAAACATAATATTTTTAACTTCAAGATAAGACAAATATATAAAATATACTCACTGATGCTTTTTCATTTGCATTTCAATTTCAAAATAACAGTTTTAAAAGGAATGATATAAAAATTCCAGTCACGCCTCGGTGTCATTTTAAAAGATTTGTTTTTAGATTCCATTAAAATTACCTTTGTTTTGTCTAATAAAGTATATTTACACATTGAAACAGTGCTTTTAATTTTCAAATATACTGTCAAATAATCACACTTTCACTGAGTTTGCATTATAAATTAAAATTATGTTTTTCAATAAATCGATTTGTCTTTTGCGTCACGCTATCCAAAACTGCAAGTAAAATTTGTGCAAATGTTTTATTTGCATCACACTGTCTCTTTGCACAAATTCTCACTTAGTTGAATACTATGATACAAAATAACATTTGCATATATTTTACTCAGTTTTGGATAGCGTGACGCAAAAGACAAATCGATTTATTGAAAAACATAATTTTAATTTATAATGCAAACTCAGTGAAAGTGTGATTATTTGACAGTATATTTGAAAATTAAAAGCACTGTTTCAATGTGTAAATATACTTTATTAGACAAAACAAAGGTAATTTTAATGGAATCTAAAAACAAATCTTTTAAAATGACACCGAGGCGTGACTGGAATTTTTATATCATTCCTTTTAAAACTGTTATTTTGAAATTGAAATGCAAATGAAAAAGCATCAGTGAGTATATTTTATATATTTGTCTTATCTTGAAGTTAAAAATATTATGTTTGCATTGTAAATATAAATAAAGAAAAAAGCAAATGATCAAATAAGAAAATCTATGTATATTTTAACTAATAGAAAAGCGTCACTTAAAATTTGATATCATTATTTTTAAGACCCATAATTCAAATTCTTATAGTGATAAAGTAGCTGCGTCACAAACTTTTAACCCGTTAAGGGTTTTTGTACTGATACTACATACATTGCAAGTGTATCTTGAAACACAAGCAGATGCTACGTGAAATTTGTTAAAGCAATTAGTACTGAGTTTATTACGTTTTACTTTACAAAATCAAATCTTTCAGATATATTCATTTTAAAATACTCAATAGGGTTGTTGATTTTTTAAAATTTAAATCAAGATTTATTTGATTTCAATGATTCATACATTATGAAACATTATTTGTATTTTATTACGTGTGTGTGTAAGTATCCAGCTGCTAAAGGGGGTATAGAATTACTCTTTTCTGCTTTCAGATTGGAATTAATTTCTTTTTGTTTGTGCAAGAGTGAGTGATGGCACATACAACTACATGTATTGCAGGTGTATCTTGAAACACAAGCAAATGCTACGTGAAATTTGTTAAAGCAATTAGTAACAGAGTTTATTATTATTTACAAAGTCAAATCTTTTCAGATATATTCATTTTAAAAAACTCAGTAGGGTTGTTGATTTTTTTTTAAATTTAAATCAAGATTTATTTGATTTTTAATGATTCATACATTATGAAACAATATTTGTATTTTATTATGTGTGTGTGTAAGTATATGAACAATATCCAATCCACACTATTAGTCCTTAAATTATAAAAATAATATTCCTATAGAGAAAATCCATATAGACATTTGTTACCGATATTTTTATTTAACGCCTATAGTATCTTCATAATAAGGAATAATTTTATAGCAATCACAACTGCAGTAGTATGAACCACTTAATTTGAGACTTTGTAGCTACAGTAATATATTGGAATTAAGTAAAATCCAGGGTTGGCAAGTTTCTTCCAAGGTGGAAAAACTGGCAGGAAGAAACTGTTTTTCTTTAAAATTCATTATTAAGTTGTAACTTTGTAAGATACAATGAATGCATTTATCAACTTAACAACCTTAAGTAAATTTAATTATTATTATACCTATTAAAATTTAATTATTAATTATGTATGTTAAATTAATAATTATGAGATTTTTAGCCAAGATCAGATCACCAGAGTTCCCCCTAGGTTTGAAAAAGGGCAGGGTGCTGCTACCAAGAAAAAAGGGGCAGGAGGGTGCTATAAATAGAGGGCACATTTGTGGAGAATGAAAAAAGGGCACATTTTATAAAAAGGGCATATCGCTTCGCAAAAAATAGCCTCCAAAATTACAAACAATTTTATTATATTTATAAATGCAGTTGCTAAGCAATCCCCCCCCCCCCCCCCCCCCACTAAATGTACAAATTAGTCAGCAAAAATTAGATAAATAAATTTATTTTTTCACATTCTTTTATATTTAACTATAGTTAGTTCTATTAAACCTAATAAAAAGTATTAAAATTGCTTCCTGAAAAATATGTAAAAAGCTCTTGAAAATCTTATAAATGTTGAAATGAAAGTAAAGAACTATAATAAAAATTATCTTTAATAAGATTTTCGCAAATTTCTTAAGATAAAAACCAAAGACCTTTTTTAGTGATTATTAAAGAAAAATATTAAACATTCTAATCAAATAGTTTCATAAAAAGTTCGATTTAATTAATTAATGATATTTTTTTTAATAGTTTCCAATTTTTTATGTATTATTGCTAATTTCTAATGTTACAATCAGTTAGTAAATTTAATATATCCTTGGAATTTACTCACTTTGTTTGCTGGATTTCAATAATGGTAAATGAAATATTCTTTTGAAATTTGATCTCTAAAAATGTAGCTCCTACAACTATTAGGGATGAAACTACCCAACATGCAAAATCCGTGGAAACTGTTACTACTTGGCTGTAGAATGAATAATGGAGGATGGAATATTTATATAAGTTATTATTAAAAGTACTTATTTGTACCTATAATGAGGTAAATTTATAAAGTTCTTATACATATAAGGCAAATTTAACACCCAAAATGAGAAGTTTCTATAAAAACAAAATAACTAGCATGAAAATCAGAGGTTGCTAAATTTTGAACTCTGCATTATCTAACCATCAAGGAGTATCACAGGTTAATATATTATATTTATTTTGTGTGTGTGTGTGTGGGGGGGGGAATAGTATGTTGTGGTCACCACAAGACTTTCTTCTATATTTTCCTATACAAATTCACTAAGGGCAAATAATTTATTAAAACTATTATTTATTAAAATTATCTAACATGATGAATGCAAATGATTTTCATCTTAGAGAAAGCTAACGCTAAATATCCAGAGAAAGTTTTATTGTCTATAAATAACATCTTAAAAATATGCTTTTATAATGAGTATCTCACATATCACATTTTGTACAGTTATATGCCATACAAACTGAGATATAGCCTTCCCATTATCGAAGAAATTTCCAGTGTAGCAGCGCCATCTATTGGTTGAAAGCATCCAATTTGAATCAGCATAATGTCTCATAATGGCCTTTGCACATGTCAAGTTTTGTTTGATTATACACAATAGAACCTGAGATATAGCCTTTCCTTAAATTGCAAAAAACACTGTGCAGCAGCGCTACCTGTTGAGTGGTTGACACTAAAAGTTGATAGATACTAATTTATGTCAAGGTGCATCTACATATAAATTTATATGCAATTTTGTGCAGTAGTTCCTGAAATATAGTCTTCCCATAAATTGCAGAAATTGGTGTATAGCAGCGCCACCTGTTGGCCGATAAACATTTACATTGAATCATCATAATGTCTCATAAAGACCTTAAAAATCAAGTTTTGTTCGATTATATGCAATAGAACCTGAGATATAGCCTCCTTTAAATTTCGGAAATCGCTGTATAGCAGCGCCACCTGTTGAGCGATTTTCACCAAAAGTTGATAGGTACTAATTTTGGTCAAGGTGTATCGACATATAAATTTATATACAATTCTGAGCTGTAGTTCCAGAGATACAGTTGCCACAAAATTTTTATCACACATACACACACAGACAGACATTGTCTAAAAATGGTCAAATCATGTTCTAGACCTCTCAAAACGTGTAAATCCGTCGAAAACCGGAAGTCGAAAATTTTTACGAATCCAGTACTTTCTTCTATTAAATATAGAAGAAAGTAAAAAGGAAACTGTAAGAATCTAAATACTCTATTATTTTGCTGCTAAGATTAAAATAACATTGTTTTCAAAGCTAAATTTCCAAATAATTATCTATTCCGTCATTAATCGATAAAATTTGAGTTATTTTTATAGTTTAATCTCAAAATATGCAGTAATTTTGCAGCCGATTTCGGAAATACAGGATCATTTCGATTTCACCGCTAACTTTCGAAAATTTACGTTTAATTGCAACTATTTATGAAATACTTCATTATTCCGATGTTAATAAAATCCGTACTTTTATAAAAGCTGACTTTCTAAATTCACAATATTTTTTTTAGCCGATAGCGGAAGTATTTAATCATTTTGCCGTTAATTATCAAAATTTATGTTTAATAGCCATACCTAAGATAGGCTTTAATTTTACTCTAATCGATGTAATTAGATTTTTTTTTTTTTTTTTTATGATTTGTGATATTTGTAATAATTTTGTGACTAATTACCGAAATGCGAGAGCATTTTTACACAAATTTAAAAATATCATTAAAATAAATGAACTTTTGTTATTGTCACAGATAAAAAGAATATCCTTGTCTGTGGTTATCGTGTAAATAAAAACCAAAGCACTGCACGATCTAGATTTCCTTTTCATTCCCCCTTCTTTCAGCTTTTGATTCTAATTGATTGTGGTTTTTCATCCAATGTAAACAAACACTTCTCTTTTCTGAGTCTTTTTTTTTTTTTTTTTTTTACTTCTTTATGAGATTGAACTTAACGATGATTTTTGTGGTTCTTCAGCTAGATCATAAAAGTAATTAGATTTGCTATTTTTGTCAACGTGATTTTAAAGATAAAAAAAAAAAAAAAAGATTTATGATGCAAAAGGATTATTGGAATATAAGAAAAGAGCAATATCTTCCGTATTTTCCCGTTCTTTTTTTTTTGCTAACACCGGGGAGGCACTTATTTGTCTGTTCCCCACCCCACCCTTATAGCCAGCAGGCTGCAGGGTCATTTAAAGAAGTTCGACGGCAACTATGTTTACGCTGATAAATACTTTACACACCTGCTAAGTGTCAACTCTCTTTTGCAATAAGTAGAACACACAGAAAAGTGAAAAAGGTTCTAGAAAGAAAATTTGTATTAATAAAGCACTAAGTATATTTAAAAAGGAGAAAAAATGCGCTATTTTGGGTCGTGGTGGTTAAATTTGGGAGCAAGAAGGTCGCGATTTTCGGGCATAAAGGGTGCGTTTTTTGGGCAAGGAGGGTGCATTTTTGTACTTTAAAGGGCAGTTAGGGCGCTCATAAAAATTTAAAGGGCAGGCAGGGCGCGACGCCCTTCTCAAAGGCTCAAAGGGGAACCCTGAGATCACACATCAATATACTAAAGATCCATTAGAGAAATCAATTTCACTTTGACCAGTATAAAGTTTTATTATTTAACCCTCGCTTTCCCAAGATAAAGGCGTTACTGTAGAAAAATTGCTTTCAGATGCCACTTGGCACGTTTGGCGAAAATCACTAGGCCCGTGCCTTTTTATATCTTTAGAAGTTGCAACATTCCACTGGTTACGTTGCTATCTCTGGCGATTTAGCGCCCTTTTTGAATGAGGCTAGCTAAACCAAATTTCAACTACAAAATGACCCCATCTTGGGAAAGCAAGGGTTAAACAATGTTATTTCTTTAACTAATAGTTAAATAGTATAGCATAGCTGCCAACTCTCCTGAAAAATTCGGGAGACTCCCGAATTTTGAAGCAATCTCCCGAACTCCCGAAAAACATTAATATCTCCCGATTTTTTCAAAATTTTCATTATGCACCACCTAATTTTCAAATGTTCTACGAAAGTTCCCGATTCCCAATCTTTCTCCATCCACAACATAAATGTCAATATTAATTTCAAACTTGCTTTATGAGATCCTAGAACCTATAAAGAAATAGAATTGTTAAATAGTTCTTGCTCATGTTATTTCCCCCCCCCCCCCCTCCTCTCCTTTATTTATCTCTCAATCCATCTGCAATATAGATGATAATATTTATTTTAAGTTTGCTTTATTAGATTCTAGAAGTAGAATTGAAAGAGTTTAATATTTCTTACTCTGTAATTATTTTTTTTTTATCCTCCCCCCCACCCCCCCTTTCTCCCATCTCTGGATAGTGATCAATGATCAATTCTAGAAACAATAAAACAATAGAAGTACTCAATATTTCTCACGTATGTTATTATCTTTAGGTTTATTGCTGAACTTAATTAATCTATTTTTCCTCAATTAAATTAAGTATTTATACATCATATCTATACTAAATTTGTAAACTTGGGGAAAAAAATGAATAGATTTTTCAGATAGGAAAATTTTTCTCAAGTCTATGTATGTATATATATAAATTCAGTATGTTTTATTTATTTTCTCATATTTGCAATAAGAAGAAAGCCTCTAGATACTGCAAAATTTCCCTTTTATTTGCTCCTTCTCTTTCCAGCAATCACTGTACTATTAATGTTCTATTTATGGCTTAAACTATGTTGTATACAAAATCTCCCTAATTTTGATTCTCAAAGGTTGGCAGCTATGGTATAGTATGTATCACTTTCCTACTTTCTGATAAGAGCTTTTGACCAACATCCAGTTAATTAAGCGGACAAAATATGCGATAATTACTGTATTACAAAATGTCATCAGACATTGTTTTTTAAAATTGCAGTGCAACACAGTACAGTTGAGGATCTATAATCCGCATACCCATAATTCGCAATTGTCTATAATCCACACTCACTTTGCAAACATAAACAAAAGATTTTGCAGTAACAAAAATCCAATATTTTGGATGTATATGAGAAAATATGATGTTAATTCACATACTAAAAGGAGAAAAATTAGTGTAAAATTTAATTTAGATATACATAATTAATTTTAAAAGGAAAATAAAAAATTATATTTTTATTACCTTATACATTTTTAGCGAATCAGAACCTTGTCTGAATAATATTCAGCTAGTGATAAAATAAAACACATGCAGGTGCAGTTTTCTAACTCCTGCCAGTAATTATTGAGAGTTAATCACAGTAACTGTTTTATATTTAATGTAATCACTGTTATTTTGTATCACATTTAAACTGTCATTCATTTCTACCATATATGTAACCATAACTGTAAGTTTTCTTTATATATATGTTTTGGCAACACTTTTGTTTGTTGTCGTTTCTTGGGTACGCTGACGCTCTAGCGTGATGTACGTGAGTGCAATTTCTGCACGTTTTTCATTATTAAACTTCATCTTATATCCATGAACATCGGACTCTGATTGATTTGATTTAACAGCAGAGCGTGGTTCGATGCTCTAAAATAAGTTTAACAAGCCAATGAAGTATATATTTTGATTAGTTTTTCGTAGTGTGTTTGTCACGTGTGAAATGGCAAGTGAAGATTCAAAATATAGTGTTGAACCGTTCAACGGCAAGAACTTCTCGCTATGGAGTCGACGTGTTGAAGCTGTGTTTGCAGCGAAAAAGCTGGATTTGTATTTAGAAAAGGAATGTGATAGAACCAAAGAAGCGGAATAACGTGCCGCGAAAAAGGCTTATGCCTTATTGCTGACTCTATTAGATGATTTGGTTTTGGCTGCTCTGGCCAATGAAAAGTCAGCTTGTGAAATATGGAAAACTTTAAAAACAAAATATGCTAAAACGAGTGCTGTTAGTCAGATTTTGGCTAGAAAGAGATTAGCAACTATGAAGAAACGATCTGATTGCAGTATGCAGCAACATATTGATGAAATGCTAGGAACTGTAAATGACTTAAGAATGTCCGGTGCGGCTGTGCAGGATATGGATGTGGTGATATATCTTATGATGTCTCTTCCACCTGAATATGATGTAGTTAAAGCTACAATTGAAAATCATCCGAGCGAGAACCTGACTTCGAACTTTGTTACCCAAAGACTCTTAAGTGCAGAAGCCCTGAAAGGTGATAAAAGTAGTGAACAGATACATAATTGTGGATCGAGTGACAATGCAGCTTTTCGTGTGAATAAATCTAATTTAACTTGCTATCGTTGCAGATTTAAAGGTCATGTAGCAAAGAACTGCAAAAGTAAAGTAACTTGTTTTAATTGTGGCCGTTCTGGGCATTACAAAAGGGACTGTAGAGTAAAATCAAAGATGGATCATAAAGACACAGCTGCAGCAGTGACTTTTATGATGGGTGAATCTGACGACAATCTGTTTCTGTTGGACTCTGGAGCTACAGCACATATGTGCAGTAAAAGTGAGTGGTTTGATGATTTGAGAAGTTTTTCTGGTTCAGTGGCCTGTTCATCCAAAAATGACACTTTAAAAATAGAAGGAATTGGAAAAATTTCAGGAATTTTGCATGGAAAGAAAATTATTCTGACTGATGTACTTTATGTGCCTGATTTAAATGGTGAACTAATATCAGTAAAGAACATTCAAAAGGCAGGTTACAGTATTATATTTAAAGATGATAAAGCGTTAGTGCAAAAGGGTAAACAGAGCTTTGTAATGGCTCAGCTTAATGATAAAGGCTCCTATGTTAGTGAATTTAAGCCCATTAAAGCTGTAGCTAGTGTCGCTAACCATTCTTCAGATCTTTGGCATAGACGCATGGGACACTCATCAAATAAAGTTTTAGAGCAAATGGGCCTTCCTACTTCAGATAATTTCTGCGAAGAATGTGTCATGGCTAAGCAATCAAATGAACCTGCTGGAAAGGGTCCCAGAAGTCGAGAAACCTCAGCTATGAGAATGGTTCATACCGACATATGTGGCCCTATTTCACCACCTACACCTTCTGGTGAAAAATATTTTGTAACAATCATTGATGATCACTCAAGATTCTGTGAGGTACATTTACTGAAGCATAAAAATGACATAGTTCCAGTATTTAAGCTATTCTTAAAGCAAAATCCTAATTTGTATAAAATCAGATGTGACAATGCGGGAGAGTATGTCTCTGGAGAATTAGCCAAGTGCTGCAAGGAAACTGGTATACTGCTAGATCCTGCTCCACCATACTCAGCTTGTTTAAACGGTGTTGCTGAAAGAGCCAATCTATACTTGTTGGAGAAAGCTCGTGCATTGGTGTATGAAGCACAGTTACCAAAAAGTTTCTGGGGCTTTGCTGTACAGATTGTGGCCTATCTTAAAAATAGAATTCCCTGCCAAAGTATTAATAATTGCATGCCATTTGAGCTGAAGTATGGAAAACCTCCTGACTTAAATTTAATAAAGGTATTTGGATGTGATGCATACATGAGAATTTCAGACAACCTGAGGAAGAAGTTGGATCCCAAATCAAGAAAAATGATTTTTGTTGGCTACTCAAGCATGGGTTACCGTTTGTTGGACCCTGAAACAAACAGAGTTACAAATTCTCGCAATGTTAAGTTTAACGAAGAAAAGAAAAGAATTTCTATATCTGATACAAGTCAAGAAAATGTTCCATTAGACATTAATTCTCAACCTGAAGTTTTGCTTGAATCGAATGATGCTGAATCTAATAATCCTGAAGAAAATGAAACCAGAAGTTCAAGAAGAAGCACAAAGCCACCTGCTAGACTAAATGACTACTACCTATACAGTGCACTTGTAGCAAATCCTGATCCAATTTTGTTTGAAGATTTAGAGAAATTACCAGTTAATGAGCAGAATTTATGGCGAAATGCTATGAATCAAGAAATGAAATCTTTGAATCAAAACAAAGTGTGGGAACTTGTGGAGTTACCAGAAAATGAGAAAACAATATCCTGCAAATGGGTGTTTAGAATTAAACAAAATGGTGTCTATAAGGCAAGACTGGTTGCAAGAGGCTTTGAACAGAAAGCAGGTGTTGATTTCTTTGAAACTTATGCTCCTGTTATTAGTACATCCTCTCTCAGACTTGTACTTGCCATCATCATCCATAAAGAACTAAAAATGTTTGCACTTGATGTTAAAACTGCTTTCCTAAATGGTGAACTTAATGAAAATATCTTTATGGAACAACCCATGGGATATAGTGATAACAGTGGTAGAGTGTGCAAGTTTTTAAAAAGTCTATATGGGCTGAAACAAGCACCAAGGCAGTGGTTCGAGAAATTTACAAACTTCATAATTCATCTGAAATTTCAACAACTCAATAATGAGCCATGTGTATTTGTAAAAAGGTCAGATCACAGTGAAATGATAGTTGTTTTGTACGTCGATGATTTGCTGATTTCTGGTTCTGACATATCAGAAGTTAAAGTGGAGTCATTCCATTTTAAATCAACAAATGGGGTGTGCAACACCATTTTTGATTTTGATGACAATTTGCACATGCTTTCCCCATACCTTTTAGACCACAAAAATATATTTTTTTTAATTTAAAAAAAATTTACCCTTCGATATGTAGGCTATTTTTGTCGTTGCCAACAGCGAAAATTGGATATTTTGATGCTTTGCGTTATGAACTATAACTTTTTTTCTATAAAAGCTATCAAGCTCAACTATAGCTCATTGGAAAGCTAAAAAAAAGATCTTTTTCCATATGGTATCAATAAATTTGAGATTTAAAAACAAAGGTTATTTTTTCAAGGTCAAAGTTTGTGATGCAAAATTAATTTTTTGCCACTTTTGAAAATTAAAAAACCTATGAAGGGCTTGGAATAACAAGCCCTCTTTTTTTTCTTATATACATATATAAGGTTGCTTATTGTATTAAAAAGTTTGGCTTGTTACTCTGCCCCCTTCACAAGATACGACCCCCCAAAGTTGCAAATTTTCTAAAAAATCCAATTTTCAATGCTAAAAAAATACATGTGGGGGGCAAGGTAGATTTTTTTTTACTTGTGTGATTTTAAGTACTTCTTACCATCTTTCAAACAAAAAAAAAGTTACTTTGTTATTCAAAGGCGTTTGGCAGCTATAAGGGTCTAAACTTTCAAATAATTATACTGAAACAACGCAATTATTTTCATACTTCTTAATCTTAGGTGTTAGTGAAAAGTTATTTTTTACTTAATTGTTAGTTTTAAATGGTGAAAACAACTAAAAAAACTAAGAAGAGTTGTCAAAGAACACATTTAAACTTTGATAAGCTAATTTAAGGTTTCTAACATCTTGGTATATACAATTTAACTTACCTCTCAAAACATGCAAAACTTTTTTGTTCAGTGGTTTATTGTCTCATAGAGAAGAGTTGACAAATGTTCACTCATCACAGGTGTGATATTATGACCTCTTCCCTGTGCTGACCATAGTTCTGACGCAGTCAGGATTTTCAAAATATCTTGAAACCGAACTCAAGTTTGGTTATCATGACTTGATTTTTTAAATGATGTTCCAGGTCCTTTAGGATGAAAAAAGTGGATCCTGTATTCTTCTTCAACATCAAATACCTTTATTTCCACCACTTCTCCTAGCCACCAGTCACCATCATATACACAACAAACATAATTGGACAACTTTGGTCGGGTTGTTGGTGTGGATAATCTAAGGTTGATAGGTTTGTCTTTGATGACATGAAAGGTTGTAAAATCTAAAGAAAATGATGTACGTCTGGCATGAATGATATTTCTGTTGAGTGGAATGTAGCTGTGGAAAGACCGAGTTTGGGGTAATGATAGTGCTGTTTTATATCTTTCCTCAAGAACTTTTCCTACTGCATTAACATCATCACAGGAAACATAGAAAAACGTTACACTATTAATATGTTCAGTGCAGTATTCAAAGACATCTAATGGATTCAAGATTTGATTACTGACCGGTCGTTGCAAACTAGCCTTTCGCACTAGCCTCTTCACTGTTCCTCCAATCCCATCGCAAGGGCCTTTCCCGTGGGATGTAGCAAAAAATGCCACTCTGCTTTTATCCCAAAGTCTTGTTCATGATGGCTCAAGTTAATGAAGTTTTTCCTGTTTTTGTACTGTGCGGCAGATCCATCTGAAAAATAGAATAATTTTGAAATTAAAGCATGATCTGCCTTCAGTTTTTTAACAAGGATCATTTGAAAGGCGTAGAATGTAGTTGTGTTGTGGTCAAGGCAGTCGCTTACAAAGCAAAAACTTTGAGTTTGAATTTCTCCATCTTTTTCCCAGTAGACAACAAAAGGATGAAGCGTACATTGCACACCTGACCAGTGATAGGTCTGCACCTCGTCTTGAACAACACAAGAGAAATTCTCTGAAAAATCTCCAAGTATCAAAAATTCCCCCTTATCCAGATCTTCTTTCTTTGATTTTAGAAATGCTGCTTGTTTACTGGCAATGAAATGGTGGCTCTTTAGATGCTCAAGTTTTTCACAACACTTAACCAAGAATTCTTGTAAAGGTAGCACACATGATGTCAGTTCACATCTGTCTGTGGACATCCACTGCTTATATGAAACTTGCAAATCCTCAAATTCATCATTTTCCAAGTCAATTTGGGTGCTGTTACTTGGAGAAATCAGTGATAAAATGGCATCCACACCTGGACATGCAGTACATTCCGAAAACATACAATTCTCATTTTCAGTATCACAGACCATAATCTGCAGCAGATCTTTGTAGCTATGATCACTTTTAATTGCTGATAGCATAAGTTTTACATTTTGATGGTACAAACAAACGCACACTGAATATGTACCAGATGCTCCAGCTAACACACAAAATTTTGGTCTAAGATCGGCAAATTTAGATAACCCTACTTTCAAATCAGGATAATTTTCTTTAAAATGTATGTAAAGTTCCTTCAAGTCACATAAAATGAGCCTTTTTTGAAGGTTTGACTTTTCCCCATTCATTCCTCTCACAGAAATACAGTCCTTTTTTCCAGGCATCATGCGACTACAGGCATCTCTCTGATAAAAATCCTCTATAGCTTTTATTGTACTAGAACCAAGAATATTGCTTGGCTTCTTAGGTTCCAGTTTTGGTAAAACTCCTTGTGTTTTAACTAAATCTTTAGTTTTTCGAATTAAATACTGGCTGACTCCAAATTCTGCTTGAATTTTTGCATAGCTCCAAGTTACAGGCAACAAACTTAAAATGTTTACTTTATCCTGCAGACACTCAGCAGTTTTCATTCTCTCTTTAAGGTCTTCTATTAATTTTTCATAATTATCACATATGTGCTTTTGGCAAGAACTATTGTGTTCTTCATGTGAAACAATTGAAAGGTCAAATGATGTATTTAGTTTATTTGTGACACATTCTGTTATCGCTGAAACTTTTCTTTTTAATGTAGATGATTTACGTGATTTGATTTAGTGTGATTATTTGAAAATTCAGACCCTTATAGCTGCCAAACGCCTTTGAATAACAAAGTAATTTTTTTTTTTGTTTGAAAGATGGTATGAAGTACTTAAAATCACACAAGTAAAAAAAAAATTACCTTGCCCCCCACATGCATTTTTTTAGCATTGAAAATTGGATTTTTTAGAAAATTTGCAACTTCGGGGGGGTCGTATCTTGGGAAGGGGGCAGAGTAACAAGCCAAACTTTTTAATACAATAAGCAACCTTATATATGTATATAAGAAAAAAAAGAGGGCTTGTTATTCCAAGCCCTTCATAGGTTTTTTTATTTTCAAAAGTGGCAAAAAATTAATTTTGCATCGCAAACTTTGACCTTGAAAAAATAACCTTTGTTTTTAAATCTCAAATTTATTGATACCATATGGAAAAAGATCTTTTTTTTAGCTTTCCAATGAGCTATAGTTGAGTTTGATAGCTTTGATAGGAAAAAAGTTATAGTTCATAAAGCAAAGCATCAAAATATCTAATTTTTGCTGTTGGCAACGACAAAAATAGCCTTCATATCAAAGGGTAATTTTTTTTTTTAATAAAAAAAATATTTTTTTGTGGTCAAAAAGGTATGGGGAAAGCACATGCAAATTGTCATCAAAATCAAAAATTGTCATGCAACAACTTTTTTGAAAATTTGTTGATTTAAAATGGAATTACCCAGTGGTAATTCAGCTTCTTCAGCAAAAATTTGAGATGGCAAGATCTGAAATTGCCAGTGAATTTTTGGGCATATGTTTTGAACAATCCAGTAACCATCTTTGTTTAAGTCAAAAATCTTATGTGTTGAAAATTTTAGAAAAATTTAAGATGGCTGATTGTAAGCCCTGTGATACACCACTTGTACCAAAAGCAACTGCATCAAACTTTGACAATGGTGAACATTTTGAAGGTCCCTATCGTGAACTTGTTGGTACTTTATTATATTTAGCAATGACAACTAGACCAGATATTTTGTACTCTGTAAACTGTTTTGGTCAATTGCAAGAGCAACCTACAGTTGCTGCTTGGACTGGTTTGAAAAGAGTGCTACGTTATCTCAAAGGGACTCTTGAGCTAAAATTATTTTTTCCTAAGTGTAGTAGTGATGATATTGTCATTTCTCTGTATGTTGATGCTGATTGGGGGGCTGATTTACGTGATCGAAAATCAATTTCAGGTTATATTTTAATGCTAAACAGTTGTCTAATAATTTGGAATGTTAAGAAGCAGACATCCATAGCTCTGTCTTCTACTGAAGCAGAGATTTTAGCCTTAGCTAAAGCTATTCAAATTTTAGTGATTGTTTATAACTTAACAAAAGAAATTTTGGGATGTAAAGAAATAAAAATGATAATTTTTGAAGATAATCAATCTGCCATAAAAGCTGTCTGTAATGAAAATCATTGTGCTAGATTAAAGCACCTAGACATTAAGCTAAAGTATATCAGGGAAATTATAAAATTAAATTCTATTAGTGTTGAATACATAGCTACTGAAGATCAGCTGGCAGACTTATTTACAAAAAGCTTACCAAAACCTAGATTATGTAAACTAATTAATCATTGTGGTCTAATATGTGATTAAGGGTGGGTATTGAGAGTTAATCACAGTAACTGTTTTATATTTGATGTAATCACTGTTATTTTGTATCACATTTAAACTGTCATTCATTTCTACCATATATGTAACCATAACTGTAAGTTTTCTTTATATATATGTTTTGGCAACATTTTTGTTTGTTGTCGTTTCTTGGGTACGCTGACGCTCTAGCGTGATGTACGTGAGTGCAATTTCTGCACGTTTTTCATTATTAAACTTCATCTTATATCCATGAACATCGGACTCTGATTGATTTAATTTAACAGTAATGGCATTGTTCATTGGTTGGAAAGGAGGACATCATATGCATTGGTGGGATTACATATTTTCACAGATATTTATGGACCATTAGTGTAAATGTTCTTTTTAGGGTGATATTTCAAAAATACACAAAACTATTTGAGAAAAAATTTATACCAGCATTTGTTTTGAGGATAAGATCTACAATGCAGTCATTAAAAACTGCATCAAACTAATCACATTGCAAGTATCTGGCTGCATACTGCTAATTACAGTCCAGAAGCAGGAATACAGCTCTTTTTTTTTTTTTTTTAATGAATTGCTCATTTAAGGGTTTAAGCTATACATTGCTTCTACTTCATTAAATAAATTTTATTGTTTTACATATTTATTACCTTCCATTACATTATATAAAAACAATTCTAATTCTGGCTTCATGAAATAAAGTTTATTGTTTTATGTACATTATACTAATTCACATAGCGAGGAAATGGTATCACCAATCTATAATTTGCAAAAATCTATAATCTGCACAAGTTCTAGAACCAAGGTGTGTGGATTAAAGATCTTCAACTGTATAACCAAAAGTTTTTTAACAGTTGAATGTTGCCATTAGTTTCTCAACTTAGAATAGAATGCAAAGTATTGAAAAAAAAAATATATATATATATATATATATATATATATATAGTAATAATAAAATAATTTTAAATACTGGATATCTTGTAGGGAAGTTTAAAAATATTTTTACATATTTATATTGTTCATTGGTTTACCAGCTTAGAATTCATACAAAGGATTTTATTCTAAAAATAACAGTAATAAAATGGCTAAAATTTACATTTACTATTATTACTTGCACTATAGGATAATAATATGCGATGATAGTATGAGACAGAAAAGCTTTTGACCAACATGCAGTTGATTAAGCTGACAAATATGCGATAATTACTTATTACAAAATGTTATTAAAATCTTTTTTTTTTTTCAAAACAGAATATAACTAAAAGTTTTTTAGCAGTTAAATGTTGTAATTAGTTTCTCAACTTAGAATAGAATGCAAAATATTGAAAAAAAAAAAAAAAAAGCTGGTCAAATGAAATTGATTTCTCTAATGGATCGTGTTCTTGAGTATATTGGTGTGCGATCTGATCTTGGCTAAAAATCTCATATTAAATATTATTACTTAAAAAAAGATAATTAGCATGTATGCCAAAAGTTTTAAAACATTAGTCTCTTAAAATAAACATTGAAATATGAATGCTAGTGCATGTAAAAATAGTATATGTAATGTATAATTCCTTTTTTTTTTCTTTCTATTTTATTGTAATATGTCGTATAGTAATCTTAACATATAAAATTATGGATTTTCACATAAAAAAAAAATGTAATTTGATAGAAACAAAGGGAAAAAAAAAATACCCTAAAGTAGTAAAATTCCATTACCAGTAGATATTTGAGGTTATTGTTAAATAACTAATTTTTTCCAAAAAATATTTTTAATATTAATTAAATAATAATTTAGATTTGGTATTATGTTTTGAATTCAATTCTTTTAGATAAGTAGTTAATATATTTCAATCTTGAACATCTGTTTTGTGTTCTGTTAGTTTCTTCCAGTTTTTCCACTTTCTTCTACTGTTCTGGAAGAACCCCAACCCTGGTAAAATCTTACCCAATCTTAACACACAAAATAATTTTGGAAAAGGCTAATTTAATAGGAAAAAGATGACATAACTGAAACAATGTATTAAGAGAAATAAATTTGTACTCATAGTTTCTAAATGAAATAAAAAAAGAATATACAATAACAATTAAGAAAAAAAAATTATAGCCTAAAAAATTCTTACTTAGGCTAAATAAATATCATTTGAATCAAGAAAATTTTTTCACACTTAACCCATTAAGAAATTTCGTATTTTCATTACCATCTTAATGCTTTCACTTATTCTTTTACATTCTTTATATTTAGTGGATACAATTCATTAAATAGGCTGTGACAGCAACCTTGAAATGTATTTAACTGATTTGGGGGCGTCCATAAATTACGTGAGGTTCCAGGGGGTAGGGGGTCGATCCAAATCTCACGCGGGGGGGGGGGGGTGTCTCGTCAAATATCACCTAATTTTTTTCCTGCAAAAAAAAGTATAAAATTGCGAGAAAATTGAGTTAAATTAAAGTAAAACATATTTCTTGACTTAGATGTGGCAAAATCTGACGCGATAATGTTTATCGTGGCTATCCGAACGCCGCGAAGCAGCACAGTAGCCTTTCAGTTGTTTAGGCTACTGAGCTTCTGTGTGCAAGCGACAATGGTTTAGAATGGCTAAATCAGAGCGAAGTTGAAGGAGCTGATGATTTTTCCTGAAAATCACATGGATATGTTGATTCCAGTAGTCACTCTTGAGACTGTGCATGAGTCCCCATGGACTGAATTAGAATAAATATTCTTTTATTATTAATTTTAGTAGTTTCTATTTAAGTATTTTATTGTTCAATTTTATTACTGTGATTATAGACTACAATCTATGCAATCTTAAAAACTAGTCTTCAATTAAAAATAATAAAGCAAATTGTGTTTTTTGAAATAAATCCAACACATTTACAGTAAAAGTACAAATTTTGTAAAATCTTACATGAGATTAGGGGAGGGGGGGGGGGTAAAAAAATCATCAAAAGCGCCTCACATAATTGACGCCCCTTTATATGTTGTAGTTAAAAGGTTATGATGTTTTAAAAAATTATGGAGCCTTTGGCTTTTGAACACTGCAATGTAAAAGACTAAAAAGATGCCATTATTTTTAAAATATGTGAACCAGTGCTAAATGTTATAAACTGGTATGAGAAGAAGCTAAATAAACAAGGAAATATTTTCTTTTCTAAATATCAACTGCAACGAGGGCAAAGGTGAACTATCATATATATATATATCTATATCTATATATTAATAGGCAAGCATAAAATTTGTTGTCCCTTTTTAACATATTAATTATGGGAGTAGAGGGTTGAAAATGGTATCATTCGAAAGGTATGGTTAGCCGGAAGGTGCAAATACAAATATTATTTTCTTACGATGTCAAGAAGGTATTTAAAAATACATTTAGTTTTTATGCATTTTCCCCCATTTTTCCCTTTTATACACGTATTCCTTTACATTAAAAAATACCTAAAAGTAGAAAGTTGTTAAATCTGGCAATTTCATAAAGCTCAAATAAAACCATAGACACAGTAATTTGTATAATGTAGCATCACTATACGCAAGCGAAGTGATGACGTCACTGTCTGTCCATGGAGCCATGAAAAAGATTTTCTATGTTAATCTTCCATTGGATTTTTTGTAAAAAATTATTAAAGAATAACGGAGATTATCTGCCGATTTTAATTCCGATATTTGGGTATAGTTATATATAAGTTACTGTCTACATGTGTTTGATTGAGTTATTTTTTCTGTAAAATTGATAAAATTTTAATTTAAAATCACAAAACTCCAGAAAAAAAAAAAAAAAAAGGCAAACTTCCAGTTTCGAATGTAAACATAAACATTTCATTTCAAAGGGTGATATTTAAACAATAAATATTCAACTAATATACTAAATAAAAGGAAAATGGATTTGTTACTAACTGCTGCATGTATAAGTAGACGATACGGAAAAAATTCTGATTTCCGTTTTTTGCTGAATTGACATGTTTTGAGCTTTCTTTACGTTTCAATTTCCTGAAATTGGCTACTTATTTTTTTAAAAAGTGTCTTTATTGCTAGCTTTTGTGGGTGGAAGAAGCAAGTAGAAGATACATAAAAACTTTTGATTTCCGGTTTTCGATGAATTTACACGTTTTGAGATTCCCTTGCATTTTAATTAAGTGAAATTGACTACTTATTTTTATTTTTTTAAAAGTGGATTTATTATTCTTTCCTCTGCATATATAAGTAGAAAATATAAGATTCAGAAAAGTTTTAGATTTTCGGTTTTCGATAAAGTTACACGTTTTGAAATTTCTCGAACTCAATTCGACCATTTTTGAAAAATATAATATCTTTTTTTTTTTTTTTGTTCAAACACTGTACTTTATGAACCAATCAAATTAATTTAACAGAATTTGATACTTGGTTGGACCTTGGTTTGACATGGTACCTATTAGCTTCTGGGCTGTATCACACAACAAGGGGCGTTTTCACGTTGCGATTTTCTCTCATTTCAGGAAAGGCTAACATCTACAGAGAGAAATAGTTATATTAAGTAAAACTCTGCTAATTCAGTTAGAGTGAATATCGACAAACAATTGCTGCAGCTGTGTTGCAATTGCATTCCGTTTAGGATAAGGCAATAACTTTGCTTTGCCTCGCTTTGCAAAAAAAAAAAAAAAATGGTCGAGTTTCGACCACTGGGCGATACTAGTAATATATTAATCTATGATTTATATACACTAACTAAATATTTACAATTCGTACACCAGTCATAAGGCTGTGTTTGTGTAAATAATTAAAGTATAATAAATTATTAAAATATATAGTAAAATGTATAAAGAATTAAGAAAGTTAAGGTATAATTTATTTTTGTGTTTATTAATGTTACTTAGTAGAGTAGAGATCAGGATAAGGTTATAAGTCATACCTCTTAAATTTATTGCTCTATTTTTTGAAAATATGAAAAATGAAACCGGAATTGAAGCTATTCGCTTTTTATGCATCCCACCAAAGTCCCCTGATGGGCCCCTTATGGATTATTGTACATTTGGACTTTTAAAACAATCTCTTTAAAAGCGGCATCCCAAAACATTGGATGGACTATGGAAAGTTTTGGAAGAGGAGTGGAACAAAATCAACCTTGATGTTCTAATAAATACTCTGCTATCTATGAAATCAAGATTTAATATGATAGTTTTATAAAAGGGCTATCAGACTGTGAACGTATTACAAAATAAAATTCTTATATTTGGTTATATATATATCTTTGCAAAATCGTTACAAAAATGTGTGAACACCCTCTGTATTACGATTTTCTAACTCGAAGGTAAATTGAACATAAGGATCAATAGAATTTGCAATTGTCAAAAAGATTTTCAATAAGAATGAAAGTGTCATCTATGTAATGTAACTAACATTTTAAATTTATCTTTTAATAATTTTTCCTCAAAATAATTCATATCAGCAAGAATAAGAATAGGAGATAAAGGATTAGCCATACTTAACTATCATACTGTTTATAAAATTTGTTGTTAAATTTAGAATTAGTTTGGGAAATACAAAGTTTAGTTAAGTTAACAATTTCTTAAATTTCAATGTCAGAATAATGAAGTTGTGTAACCTTTTTTCAAAACAATTAAGTGCACCTTCAGTGGGGACATTGGTAAATAAGAACTTTACATCAAGAGATAACATTAATTTTTGCCCAATGTTCTCTTAAATTGCTCTCTATAAAAAAAGCAATAGAATTAAATTTAAATTAAAATAAAATAAAAAATTTATATTAATATATATATATATATATATATACACAACCCTTCCCTCCATTTTTTACGTTTGTTTCTCCAGTTTCCTGTTTGTTGGTTGTGTTCCTTTGATTGTTTTGCAGGCTGCTTCCTGTTGGTTCGTAGTGTTGCTCCTTTGGATTTTGCCCTGTTTTCAGTCTTGCTTTTGCCTCCAAGGCAGTAGCACGTATTTTGCACCTAAAGAAGAATGGCCATGTCCTTTCAAAACCGGTAGTGCTTTCTTTAATTTTATGGTGTGCGAAGAAGCAAGAAGTTTTCAAGTATAATGTTTAAAAAAGGAATATATATAATCTTAACTAGTTGTAAATTTACCTTATACAACATCCTTTATAATTCTTTGCACAAATATATTTCGAGCAACTCCGTGCCCATCATCAATGCCAAGTGAAATTGGTTCTTCGGAGGTGATTACTTCGTGGTGTCGTGGCTCACTTCATTTCGCTTCTTTTGTCTTGAGTATCTGTTGCCACACTGCAGGAATAATGCAGTGCTCCCAGTCGTTAAGAGCAAGGGTCTTTGTAATTATTTCTATGGCCTCCCGTTTTAGAGCATAGTGGTGATATTATTGTATGGGGCTATTTTGTCAATATTGAAGGAGTTTAAATTAATGGGGTTAGAATTGTGGGTGGTAGATAAAACAGTAGATGATTTACTGTATTTTAAGTTGTGCGGTGTTCTTTTTCGCGATAGTTTATTCTGCGTTTTGTCATACCTATATAACATGCTTTTTTACCATTAGTGTGTTCAAAATTTATTTTATAGATGCCTGCGGTAGATTTGTAGTTAATATCTTTTTCATTTTGGATGTGCTGAAAAATATTTTTATTCGGTTGATAGGAATATTTACATTTAGATTTTTGGCTTCATTTTTTATTTTGATGCTAGCACCGTTACAAAATGGGATGGAAGTAGTAAAATTGGATTTAGATTTTTGGGCATTGTTAATTCTATTTAAGGTTTTAATACATTTTTTATAAAGGTTGTTTACGAGATTTTTAGAGTAATTAGCAATAAGGGCGATTTTTTTGTAATATAGTTGAGTTCATCTTTAAGTAATTTTTTATTGGAACAGACGAAGATTGTGCGGTTAATGTAAGAATGGAGAGCAGAAACGGGAGGCCATAGAAATAATTAATAACACCCTTGCTGTTAACGACCGGGAGCACTGCATTATTCCTGCAGTGTGGCAACAGATACTCAAGACAAAAGAAGCGAAATGAAGCGAGCTACGACACCACAATGTAATCACCTCCGAAGAACCAATTTCACTTCGCATTGATGATGGGCATGGAGTTGCTCGAAATATATCTGTGCAAAGAATTATAAAAGATGTTGTGTAAAGTAAATTTACAACTAGTGAAGTTTTCAAGTTTAGATAGCATTGTATATATTTCAATGTATCTGTATGCAATCGCAATGTATCATAAAAAATTTTAAGATTATTTTTTAAATTGCCTGCAAAATATGCTTACAAACCACTACAGTCATTTAATCCTTGATTACTACTGTTCCATTTTCGAAAAAAAAAAAAAAAAAAAAAAATTCCTGAAAACTTATACTAAGCTCTGAAAAAGTAAGGCATATAAAACCATAGGTAACTGCAAAATCTACTGTAATTCAAGTAAATTTTTCTGTTAGATTGTATATTTCAGCATTAACTTTTTTCTATCAGTAGTAGTAGATAGTCATAAAATGGTAGTACATTAAGTTATCAGTTATCTAAGGATAGACGAATAGGTATTTAATCATTTGGTAAAATGTAATGTGCAGAAAAAATATTTCCCTTTAAAACAGTTTCTTTGTATAGATTAATAAATATAAGATTGTAAACATTAAAGTACGAGGAGGAGGAGCCCATTAATTCCTGAACCTTCAAGTGAGTAAATTTGTCCCTGAGTAAAACAATGTTGTGTAGGGTTGGTGCTCCAGTGATTGGCACGCTCCAGTAATTGACATCTATCCCGAAATAATTAATAAATAAGAAAAATAAGAAAATCATATTTTACATATAAGAATTTTAACATTTTATGTCAAACACTGGAGCATAGTCTAATAACTGGTAAAATGAATAACTAGCAGTGTCAAACACTGGAACATAGGGTGCCAATTACTGATAAACTGAAAATCTGGCAGTGTCAATTACTGAAACATTGAGTGGGTGTCAAATAAAAATTCATAAAAAAAAATAATTATCAAATGTATATATTTTAACATATATGTGATTCTGAATGTCTTTCATACCATATGTACTATCTTAAGATTTCTAAAAATATTTTCTGATGACTAGAACATTAAAAACATCAGAGATTGCTCTGAAAGTGTCAATCACTGGTGCATTTACCCTATACCTTTTTTTTAGGTAGATTCCTTATAGGAAATCTACCCATTGCAATGGTCCTCATGACATGACTTCTGAAAAATTTCTTCATATCTTCACCGATCATGATCCCTAGAGCCCCCCAAATCACCCTCCGTTCAAAAGTTTATATGTATATAACGCTTTTTAACCGACTTCAAAAAAGGAGGAAGTTTCTCAGTTCAAACCGTATGTTTTTTTTTTTTTTCGTTTGTTTGTTTGTTAGCTCATAACTTATGAACGGATGCTCTGATTTTGATACTTTTTGTTTTGTTGAAAAGGTCTTGGTCTGAAATAGGTCCCATTGTAATATCTTTATGGTCTAAAGAAAATACAGGGTGCCCAAAAAAATCAGTCCCAACTCTTTTAACTGCTAAACGGCTGCAGCTATCGTGATGAAAATGGTATGTAAGTATAGCAAAGTGGCCATGCAATACAAGGTTAAACCGCTTACAGCGCCACCTGTTGGAAAATAGGAGTTAGTGTTCTTATCTCGAAAATGGTTCTTGAGAAAAAAGTGAATTACAAAGTTGAAGAGTATCACTGATTTAGTACAAAAAGATAGTTTAGACATTGATGCTAAAAATACAATGCTGAAAACGTGCATTTGTTTGTTCAATTTCTTACATTATGCACACTTGAGCTTTCAAGATGGGAGAAAAGTTAATTACAAAGTTTGTAGAGCATCATCGATTTACTACGAAAAGACAGTTTTTAGTCATTATTGCTAAAAAAACTCTAAAAACATGCAGTTGTTTGTTCGCAATTTCCTACACTGTGCATACTTGAACTATGTTGCACACTTTGCAGTGTAGCAGATGACATGTATACTCTGTGGTTCAAAGTACTGTTACTGTAAGCAGTCACATCGATTAGTGTAGGGGTGCACAACCTTTTTGACTGGTGAGCCACTCTCGCTGTTGAGTGGGACATGAAGGGCCACAGATGAGATAATATAAAAGAATGGAACTGTGCAGATGTATTCGCTGTATAATATATATATATATATGTATGTATGTGTGTGTGTGTGTTTTTCTTAAAATATATATAATAAAATTTTTATAAATTTTTCAAATCAGCGTGTCAAGTGAATCTCAACGTGTAATAATCATAAAGTTATTGAATAGTAAGCAAAATAATTAAATAAATATATCATACATATAAAATACAAAAAAAAAGGAATAAATAAAATGTATTGCTTTTGCAGAGAGAGGGGAGGTTATATTAGGATTCTCAAAAACACCTAGCACAAATGTAAAGGCAGATACAGGGTACCAAAACAAGCAATTTTAGTGTAAGTAAGTGGGTATGAAAATATCGCTTTGAGGTATTAGATGGCAGTGGCGAGAACTATGTGAAAAAGGGGTTTTAATTGTCATTTTCCATATGAATTTCAAACAATGTATTGTGTCACCTTCCTGTTCTGGCATAACAGAAAGAACATGGCCTGCAAAAGTCCTAATGAATTTAATGAGGATTTGGTTGCTAAACTATTACGACAGTAACCCAGGAGACTCTTCAGTCAAATTAGGAAATCAGCTTCAGCCTCCTATATGCCTCCTGCTGATAACATCTATAGTTATGTCATTGTTAGCAATCAGCTAAATTATCATAATACTTGCCATTAGCAACTGAATATACTGCTGAAAATCTGTGATATATCTTATATTTTCGAAATGTAACCAAAGTATTTGCTAGATTACTGAAAATCTTGGTTTTATCTACACATTTTTTTAGCCGCTGTCCCATTTCTGTTTCAACTTCATAAATCATAAATGATGGCCACCATTATCACGGTTGGTGTTTCTGTTTTTATCAGTTTTACAAAATAAGAACCCACCGAACTTGTATTTCTTTTTTATCTCTAAACTGAAATAAATTCGACTAACTGCACATTTGAAGTTTTTTAATAGGAAGTAATTACTATTATAAATTTACGTTTCTTCATCATTAATTTTAACACCCATAAGAGAAAGATTTTTTTTAAAAAGGGGGGGGAAGAGCTTTTACTTACTAATTGTTACATTTTTCAGTTTTTAATCTTCTCAGGTAGATAAAGATCACTTACCAATAAATTGTTCCATGATTTTTCCAATAAAAAAGGTACGAACATACTGTGGGTTACATTATTGAGAAATTGAATGGAAAACTTAGCTCTCAAACAGAAATGTGTGTATAAACCAACAATTCTTCCCCCCCCCCCCCCACCACCACCACCAACAACAACAACAAAAAATCTAAATGCCAGTTTTGCAAATGCAATAATTGAAATATTTTTTCTTTCTTTCTTTTTAATTTTTTCTCTACTACTGATGACTAATGCAAGCTAAAATATCTGTCCTTCCGCGGGCCGCAAATTGATGGCTAGTGGGCCGCAGGTTGTGCATCTCTAGATTAGCGCAAAGTTGTTTTCAACCAACTTCAGAAAGGAGGGTGTTCTTAATTTTAGCTATGTGTTGTTACTTGTTGTTGGTGTTCATAAGCTTATAACTTCGTAAGAGATGCTTTAATTAACTGACTTCAAAAAGGAGAGTGTTCTCAATTCAAAGAGTTGAGAACATCTCAACAAAAAACATATGTTTTTTGTTTTTGTTTGTTAGCTCATAACTTCTGAGCGGATGATCCAATTTTGATACTTTTTGTTTTATTGTAAAGTTCTTGGTCTGAAATAGGTCCCATTGTAATATCTTTACGATGAAAAGAAAATACAAGGTGACTAAAAAGTCAGTCCCGACTCTTAACTTCTGAATAGCTACAGCTATAGTCATAAAAGTGGTATGTAGGTATAGTAAAGTGGACATATGCTATGCAATTCAACTGCCTGCAGCGCCACCTGATGGAAAACAGCGGAGTTAGCATTCCTATCTCTGAAACGGTTCAAGACAGGGGAAAAAAGTGAATTATAAAATTGCAGAGCATCATCGATTTAGTACGAAAAGGTAGTTTAGACATTAATGCTAAAAACAGAATGCTTAAAACGTGCATTTCTCTATTCACAATTTCCTATTTTGTGCACACTTACTTGAACGACATTGCATATGTTGTAGGTTGTAATGTAGCGGGGTGACATTTATGCTATGTAAAATTCAAAGTATGGTTATTATAAGTGGTCATATTGATTAACGCATAGACGTTTTAAACCGACTTCATAAAGGAAAAGGTTCTCAGTACAAACCATGTTTCTCGTTGTTGTTGTTGAAATTTGTTAGCTTATAACTTCATACGAGATGATTTAATTTTAATAATTTTTTTGTTGTTGTAATGATCTTGGCCTGAAATAGGTTTCATTATGATTTCATTAAGATATAAATAAATTACAGGATACAAATTACTATTTCTAAACATTGCTGGGAGGAAAATCATAATTTTAAATTTAATTCAGCTAAAATAATTTGCAGACCTAAATCCATTCATGAACTCGATTTCTTTGAAGCTTTTCATATTTATAAAAATTTTAAAAACCTTGTAAATTGTGATTTCGCTGTTCCCTATTTGTCTGATTGTTGGAAATTTTACATTCAGTCCACATTTCCTTAATTTTTCTACTGTTTACACAGCTACACATTCCTTAATTCCTATTGGCCACACTCCCCACCTCTTCCGTAATCCTATTGGTTGAACTAAATACGGTCCCTCTCCTATATATACGACACTTCTCCAGATTCTGAATTCTTTTTGCACTGAAGATGGTACACTTTAGGCTACCGAAACAGCTGTATGCACCTCAATAATTTTTCTTTGGCGTTTCTGACGTAGTAGTTTATTCCTGTTTTAAAATTACAGGATACTCACAAAAGCCTGTTTTCACTCTAACTGCTGAATGCATGCAGTTACACTGGTAAAGGCAGTATGTAAGTATCGATTTTGAAACTTCTGTCCGTCATCTGCAATGCATGTTTTGCTCTTTGTTTGAACTTTATGCTATGCAATTTCCAGCGCAGCGGGTGACACGTATTCACTGTAAAGTTTAATATATATGCCTGGTGGTCCGATGTTAGGCAGACCGCTTTAACTAACGTAGTTCCATAATATATATGCCTAACAGAATATTTTTGTTACGAATACAGCGTATCCATTCTTTACATTTCTAAAGACTTTTTAATTTAACGTATGTTCATTCAATAGATAGTTTTTTGCTCATATCCAATAAAGGCTAGAAAAGTGACACAACTTAAAAATACAGCATTTGAGAAAAATAAACATAAAAATAACTTGAATAAAACTGGCGCAACTGTCTCTTGAGTGGATAACTTTCTAGATAAAGATATAACTTTTTTGTTAACATTGGCTGCATTTCATGTATTTTTCAGTGACAAACAATTTTTTGAGTTATGTCACTTTTCTTGGAAGTTGTGATTTGTGAAACTGCTGTCGAACGTCTTCTGATGTTCTGCTATATGAATAAGTTTTCACTAAAAAGAGAAAAATAAAATCTTTTTGTAAAAAAATAGAACCAACTCCAAAAAGCAACTACTATTCAAACAACTAAAAAAAAACAAAATTCATATGAAATGAAACTGTAAATTGCACCTAAAAGCATAAAATAATTTCCTTCGCCAAACAACCTATAACACGACAATAAATCATAACTTTTGAAGTCGGCACAAAATTAAATAAAATTTGATACCTTTATTCAATACAAAAATAAAATCCTATTCATAAAAACACATCTCACATTGTCACCTGCAAAACATAGCCAAAAACTACTTTGACTTATTGACCAATAAATATTATGTGAGAAATGCCTAGCTGGTTATCGCCCAGGGTAGCTCAGGGGTAGAGCATCTGCACGTTAAGCTTAAGGTCCGGGTTTGGTTCTCGTCTCTGGTTATTTTTCACATAGTTGGTATAAAAATCAGCCTTCCACTCTAATTTATCTAAAATGAATTAAGGTTGATGAATAAAGAATTTCTAAATTAGAATTTTGTGGTCTATTGGAGTTGTGCCACAATTAATCTTGTCACTTGATACAGCTGCGTTTGCAGACTGTGACCTTGACAATAAATATTATGTGAGAAATGCCTAGCTGGTTATCCCCCAGGGTAGCTCAGTGGTAGAGCATCTGCATGTTAAGTGGAAGGCCCGAGTTCGATTCCCGGCTCTGGTATTTTTCATATAGTTGGTATAAAAATCAGCCTTCCACTCTAATTTATCTAAAATGAATTAAAGTTGATGATTAAAGAATTTCTAAATTAGAATTTCGTGGTCTATTCGAGTTGTGCCATGATTAATCTTGTCACTTGATACAGTTGCGTTTGCAGACTCGGTGACCTTGCCAATAAATATTATGTGAGAAATGCCTAGCTGGTTATCACCCAGGGTAGCTCAGTGGTAGAGCATCCCCGCGTTAAGTGGAAGGCCTGGGTTCGATTCCCGGCGTTGGTATTTTTCACATAGTTGGTATTAAAATCAGTCTTCCACTCCAAATTATCTAAAGTAACTTTACTTGACATAATTTAGAAACTTATTCATTACAGGGGTCGATCCAGGTTTTAATTTTTGGGTCCCTTTTTTGTGAAAAACAAATTATTTTTGTGAAATTTTTATTTATTTTTGTGAAATATAAAATATTTTTGTGAAAAAGTAAAATATTGTGTAAAATCTTCAGTTTTTACAATCACTTTATGTAATGTTTAATATCAAGTTAATAGAGTTTCATTGAGCCAAATTAAGGCATTTATTAAAATTAATACTGAAAATATGAAAACATTTAATAAAAGGATCATTTTTATAAAACAAAATCTTGTGAAGGGACTCATTTTATAAATTTGAATTTTGTGAAGGGTCCCTTTTTATGGATTTGAATTTTGTGAAGGGTCCCTTTTTATGAATTTGAATTTTGTGAAGGGTCCCTTTTTACTATGTGGAATTTTGTGAAGGGGCCGCAAAAGGGACCCAAATTTTGCCTGGATCGACCCCTGCATTAACCATGAAAGTTCATTTCAGAAAATTTTGGAGCAGAAGGCTGATTTTTTATACCAACTATGGTCTCACATATATGTGAGAAATGCCTAGCTGGTAATCAGCCAGGGTAGCTCAATGGTTTGAGCATCTGCACGTAAAGTGGAAGGCCCGGGTTCAATTCCCGGCTCTGGTATTTTTCACATAGTTGGTACAAAAAATCAGCCTTCCACTCCAAAATTTTCTGAAATAACTTTACTTGTTTTTAATAAAAATCCCCAAAATCATGATGAGTATATAGTATAATTATTTGTAATGAATTGTCAATGAAAAAAATCCAAAAAAAAATTTTTTGTTGTTATAAAATTTTACTCTAAAGAAAAGCTACAAATGCAGGTTAATATGAAATAGTCGGGTAATATGAAATAGGTTGCTTAAACTATAGAAAAACTAATTCGACTTCATAAAATCATCTTTGGAGAATTTTCTGTGACAGAAGATTCATTCAGCGTCTTTATTTTCTGATTCTTTAGTTGAATACATGAAGTCAGTTTCAGATGATACCATGAAATACCTAGTATTCCATAATACCTGGCACGTCATCTTTGAAAATAAACTTTTAAAGTGATGGACAAAATATTTGCATCTAAGAAACGACCAACGTATAACAAAATACAATTCTTTGAGCATACATTATGCTTAACATCAATGTTTAAGCCTCATGTGTACTAGTAAGTTTAAATGAGGAGCAAACATTCAAACCGTGTTTTCTCCTTCAAATACAATTTTTCAGAAAACACAAAAAACTGATAAATTAAAAAATAACCCTTCTTAGACCCTAATTATCGTTTGTTTAGTGGTATTACTGTTTACTAGGAAGATCTGTAGTCATACTTTACCTAATAAACTTAGAGTTAATTAGAAAAATGCATTTGATTTTTGGAGAAAGCATGTTTTGACCGAAACACAGAGGAGAAAACATGTTTTGAATGTTTCCAATGTGGACAAAACATTTTTTGAATGAAAAAGTATGTAACTCGCATATTGATGAAATAACATTTTTAATGAAATAAAACTAATTAACAGAACAGACTTTGTTATGTAATTATAAAATTAAATATTTACACGTGAAAAATCATCCTGCAAATTGTAGGGAAGAACTAAAATTTTTAAGCCAATTTGAAATTTAAATTTTTAAACCAATATCTTCACATAAGCAATTGCATGCTTCCTCTGCTTCTTCATATTCTACATGAAAGTTATTAGTAATGATATCTTTATACCATTTAAAATCAGGCTGATTTTTCCACTCTTTACCATACATCAATTTTAAAAGTTTGTCTACGTCATTTTTCTCTTCAAGTGATATTCCATGACTCAGAGGAAGACATTGTAAGACAACATTTCGTATAATAGCAGTATTAATCCACTTCCTAAAAAGTTTTGCTCCAGATTGTTCTTTTTTATCTTCGAATTTATAGTTTTTGAATCCTTTGACCATCACACTTTCTCTATTTTTTTCTAAAACTATTCTTTTCAATTCTGATATGTATGGGAAATTTTTGAAATAAGCATTAAGTGATTTCGTATTATAAAGTTTCCAATCAATCCCCAATATTTTTACATCACCAACTTTCTGATACAGTTCATAGTACTGTTCTTTTGATGTTATTGTTACATTTTTTCTGAGGATCTTCTCAACACGACCGAATATACGATCTGCTGGAAGGAAACTATGTCCTCTGACAGGAAAGTACAATACTATATTTTCAATGCTTGACGTTGCAGTGTACAGAAAGTGCAATAGCATTTGAAGAACTATGTTATTCTTCTTTTGGGCAATACAACCATCACTAAAGAGCCGCAAAGATTTTTTACCTTCAAGGTCCATTTTGTTTAGGTGACAATATAAAGCCGACGATATTTCAGTGCTGCCTTTGCCTGCTAACTCCTCATACCAAGTATAAAATGTTGTAATTAGACAATCCAAACTCATTATGCATAAGCTGTAAAAGTTGAATTGCCTTAAGTAATAGGCATCTTGAATATTTGTTTTTGGCAGATGTTTAATCTGTTGTAAATCAAAACATAAACTAACAACTGATTCATCTGTTTTTTCTTTCATAATGGAATAAAATGCATTGGCTCTTAGTATATGAATTCTTTTGTCAGTCATATGATCAACTTTTTCTGTAGACCCTGCAGGGAAGGACTTTATTTTTTGGTCAAGTAAAGAACACGTGCCGCAAACATCACTAGAAGGAGACTTAAAGCCTATATTAAATTCATTTATGAATATTCTCCTGAACATAGCGAAATTAACTTTGTCCAGATCGTCTTTGCAGTTCTTGTTGTAAACTTCATGCAACTTCCTTATACTTAATGTACAGTGCAAGTACAATTGCTTAGATTTTTGTCTTCCATAATGACTTTCTGATGCTTTTAAGTTTGAGATGAATTCTCTTACCTTGTTTTTTTTTATTAATGCTTACGTGGCTTTTTCTATCGTCTCCTCTCTCTTCCTCAACAGGTTCACCAGCATGTACTTTAGTAACAATATTGGCTAGCCTTGTACGACCTATTTTAGTAATAGCCATGAAATTGTTTTTATACACAGGAATTCTCCTACCACTGCTACTAGTAATAATATAAGAAGCAGAAAACGCATGCTGTGAGCCAGATGATTGCGATTTATTTTGGGATGGGTTATTAGGTCTACGTCAAGTTACATTTTTTGTAACAACCAATGAGGCTATAATAGAATCTTGTCGCTGTTTGTCCGCAATTTTGTAAAGTCTATTCCGAAACTTCTTAACGTCATTAGGTCTAACATCAGTGCAGGAAAAAGTATTACTAGAATGTTTGCATGCCGCATAAACTTTATCTGAAGATGCTGAATATCGTTTCTTTTTCGCTTCTTTTCTTTTTCCATTAATTAATTATTGAATTGATTATTCAATAATTTTTCTTTGACGTTTCTGACGTAGTAGTTTATTCCTGTTTTAACATGGTTCGGATACTTTTAGTAGACATTGGTCCATGCTGTAGGTTCTTTATACAACGAAATTCACAAACTGCAGCAGAAGTATTCCCTTTTTTTTTTCGTAAAACAACTTCACCAATAACGCATGTTCAGCTAAAGATACTGTCATCATTACAGCTGGAAACATAGACATAAAACATGACAACGTCTGCAAACGTTTCATATCCTAACCTGTTTTGCATAAAGCTTCCTCCCCTTTGCAAGCATGCAAATCTCGACATTTCTTTCCTAGAACTGACAGCTTTTCCTAGTTTTACATTTTATTACTCATAATTCTTGTTCTGGATTGTTAATATTGTTTCTGCATTCTGTTTTCGTCATTTATTGTGTTAAATTTAATGTTTTTTTCAGAAAAGGTGCCCTCTGGTGGATATTTTGGAACTAATTTTTTCTTTTAGAAATTCTGTGAGTGCATCTGGGGTGTCTGTATATCAAATTTTATGCATTCCGTTCACCCATTTGCTCTGTAGGATTCTGTTTATAGGGGAAGTTTAATTACAACCACCCTGTATATTCATTTATTCATCATATATATATATATATTGTATATTAAACTGAATATTTTAAATATTTGTTTGTATTTCTTAAAATGCATTTTAACATTTACTTTCATATTTTTCTAGATATACATATCATATACTTGTTCATGATTTAATCATTTACATTTGTGCAGCTGAAACAGATTTTGGTAAAAATGTACCATTTGCTTTTTTAAATGAGGTAAATACTATTGTCTAAGATTTTTTTCTTTTTATTAAGTATGTATGTATTGTTAATTAACCAAATTATAAGCTACAATTTTTGGTATTCTTAGATCAAGTCAAGATTCACAAGTTGTAGTTTAGCAATTCGAGCTTTAACAGCTGCAGAACATGAGTTTGATCGAGATTTTAGTTACATTTTGAAAGATCAAATGGTAAATAATTTTTATTGTATTTTGAGAATTTTTAAGACTTTTGAATGCAGTTATTTTTCAGAATTCCTTTAAAGTAATTAATATATTAGAATTTTGTTTAATAAAATAATTATTTTGATAATTCTCCTTAACTAAAAATTGATGAGACACTGTTCAACAAATTTTGATAAAAATTTTGAATATCCATTCGAATGAGGTTATTTACATTTCTTTGGCTTTAAAAGAACAGAATACAATACACTCCTAGAAATCCATGCAGTTTGGGACCAAAGACTGTGAATTTTATGCTATAGTACATTAAAAATGAAAGTGAATACATATAACTGAGCATATAAGATATATGAAATATTCAAAAAATAAAAATAAATGAAGACTAGTAAAGAGTACAAGTGTAGTAAAAAATAACATATGATATTTTATATAAGTTATTTTTCTTTTCGCTCAACAAATTAAAAATTTGTTCCATAAAGCAAAATATAAAACTTAAGTACATAAACATCTAATACAATAATAACTTATATTATAAATTAGAATTATAGGTAAAGAGAAGACACATGATTTTATTTATTTTTCAGTCTATGAAATCATTTTTTGTTCTAGCACAAATACTAGTAGTGTAAAAGTATTTACGTACTAATCTCCAAGATCTGGACCTTGCTTAAAATTAACTTTCCTTATCTCATTAAATTCAGTTTCTAAAATATCACTGTTAATTTCATTATTTACATTGATTGTGATGTGCGGATTTCTGGGAGTTTACTGTATTACCACATTATTAAATAATTCGCTCTAGTATATGTGAAATAGGAGATGTAGGGTAATGAAATTAATGAAGCACACAATTTGTCATTACAAAGTAGAATGTATAAAAAACAGCCTAATTCTAAGAAAAACAGCCTGGGAGTGTTTTATTAAAAAAACCTGGGTTTTTTAGGTAGAAAACACTGGTATTTTGGGCAAAATAGGGAAAATGAAAAAAAAATTTCCAACAAGTTAACAATGTATAGTGTATATGTTATTTTGTTTTAAATGAGAACATACATAGTATAGCAAACACTAAATAAGCATTTTTGATCAATAAAACTGATAATATTGTATATGCATATGTATTGTTTTAACATAGTTATACATAATCATCAGAAAACAAAGGTATCTAAATTTTTATTGTATAAAAATGCAAAGTTCAAAACAACTAAAATACAAAAAAAAAATTTGTTAAATTTTGATTCTATGAAAACTCATGAACCAAAAAAAAAAAAAAATTGTAATGTGCAGTATGTTTACCTGGTGTTACTTTTATTAAAACAAGAGTAGTTCTTCCTTTTATTATCTTATACTCACATGTTGCATTCAGTTTCACTTAATCCAAATTATTTAAATTTAAATTAATCTTAAATTATTTCTTAGTATATTCAATTCTGAATTAAGAAAATTTATAATAATAAAGTAAATATTGATTGATATCTCTGTATGTAAAGTTCTCATGTAAAGAAGTACTTTACTGGATTATTGCTTTAAAAGTGCTTAAATAAAAACCTATTTTTCCCCCAAAACCCACTGGTTTTTTTAGGTAAAAAACCCAGCCCAGCGGGGAAAATGGGTATCTATCCGGGCAGCAAATCCAGACCTAGGAGTGGCTAGCTATTCTAACTATTTGTCTCTTTTTTTCACATTTGTCTCTTTTTTGTTCAATTAGTCTCTTTTCTAGCTCTTTTTTTTTCATGCTTTTTCCAATGATATTTTTTCTTTACCCATTTTTCCTCAAAGATTCACTTTCAGATCAATTGTATCCGTCTTTAAGAGTTAAAATATATGTCATAAGTATTATGTAGAATGTAAAATACAGGGGAAAAAAAAAAAAAAATGAAAATTAGATTCAGGAAAAAAAGGTTGCACGTTGGGGGCACATCATACATATTTTTTAATGTGAACTCAAAATTGCTATTCTTTTACTTGTGTCACTTTTCTTGTCATGGTGCGATATGTTTATTCCTTCACTACATACAAAGGGCAATGAAGTAATCATGTATTGTAAGTTCGTTTTCTTCATTCAGAATATAAGTAAATCAATTTAACAGCTTAAAAAGAAATGCTAAGCTTAAAACATATTTTATGTTACTGAATTACTATAATACTTTTTTTTTTTTTTTTAAATACAAATTTTACTTATTTTACGAGTTGTTGTTACTTATTAAAATAACAAACTTGGACAAACATTTTTATGTCACAAATTTCATTTTATTGCAGGTTAGTATAGAAAATTTTGTTATTGGGCATATAATGTAGTACATGTAATGTAACTGTTATTCTGTCCTAAGTTTCCAGTTTCATACTGTTGGCTTGTAAGACTTTGGGTAATTCCCCACCTCTTTATATCTATGTACCAGTATCTTATGCATTTTTAAAAATTATTTTACATATAAGTAACATACATGTTATTCTTATTTCAGTTTTCAGGAATTAGAATTTAGCAGCATCTGTGATGCATTTTAATTTAGAACTTCCATAGAACAATTCTGTAAACATATGTATTCTATAAGTTTTAGCAAATACTTGTTATTCTGGTATTGCTATAACTTTTGTTACAAAGATAATTTGTCTTATGTATGATACAAACTGTCATTCAGTTTTGTACACTTTTTTTTTTTTCTTCTATTTAAAATATTTAAAAAAAAAACCAGTACATTAATGGCAAACTTACAACTGTCGAAGCTAAGGACGAAATTCTCACTGGTGGTCCCATTTGCCCTTCCTTATTTTTAGTTAGGATTTGCAGAAATATAAATGAGTTTTCTTTTGGTTTTGGAGTTGTCGCTCAATGGTCACATTTTGCACTTTAAAGCTCCTTAGATAAGAGCCTATGACTTAAAATGGAATTGCATGGAAGAAAATAATGGCACGGCAGTGTCACCAGATATATATTATACTTAAAGATTAAGTTTCTTTGGAGACTCATGATCAGAGGCTCAGGGTGGCTACTCCCTCCACCTTCGCCTTGGTATGCCACTGCAGTATATACATTAATTTTACATCTTTGTTCATAATATTCGTTTATAAGGAAAAAACTTGTCTCTTTGCAGTCTCTTTTTTAAACATTTTAGTCTCTTTTCTCTCTTTTTCAAGAAAGTTTTACCCTAGGCCTGCAAATCTGACAACCCTGATTACTGGTATCACTTAATTCATCATACAGTTCATTTGATTGTGCTTCTGGAATTGCTATACATTCCCCATGTGGAACAAGTCGAATGCATGTAGGTCTATTTGGATAGATTATATTATTTCTCTACTTCTCAGAAATTTCTTGCTAATAACTGGTGGTATACATAAATAGCTGTCTGTAAAATGATTTGTAGATTTTTCCCATATCATGGGCACTGCAAATAGCATTGAAAAACCTTTACCATTAATTAAGTTACTGGCATAAATATTGAAAACAGTGTAAGCCCCCCCCCCTCCCCCCGTGATTTATTTAGATCTTCAATTTGACAACTAAAGTAATATGATATGCCGTTCAGTCTTTCAAAATCATGGATTTCTGGAACTCATGAGTTCCAAAAGTCTGGATCTTTTTTTTTTTTTAAATGGGTCCCTACATAAATGAATTTATATATTAAAGATAAAAATTAAAAATTTTATCTTATTGTAGATGAAAAACAATTTTTTATGAATTTTTAACCAGCTTTTTTTGAGATTGTCTTAAAACTAATATTATGTAGGAGATGATTGCTATTAAGAAACAACTGAAAACATTTAGCTCAATGTGCGCTGGAACCAGAAGGGAGAAAAAAATAAATAAGAGAAAATATAATATAATGGCTAATTATTATTATAATATTAGATTAGAAATATTTTTAAAAAGCCCTTGAAATTATCAGAATTAAGTGAACAAAATAAGAAAAGTCTTTTTTTTTTTTAAATGAGGAGTTAGTTTTGAGATAAGCAGATTGATTACAAAATTTAGTTACACATTCCACTTCAAATACAGTACAGGATCCATTATCTGGTAATCGTGGGACCAACCTGGTTCAGGTTATCAGAATTTTCAGGATATCGGGCCCCTGCTAAAAATGGAAATATCTCGTCTGCAAAAACTACCCCCCCAGTCCCCCACCCTCTTTTAACCACAAAATAACTTACCAATAAACTGTACTGATAACTTAATGCATTAGAAAAAAAATAAAAATAAAAGAAGTGTCACTTGAAGAATTGACGAACAGAGAAAAAGAGATTTTATGAGCAGGGTTGTTATTTCGTCCACTTTTTTGTCAAAAGTCCAGGACGCTGGACAAAACTGGAAAAAACCACAAGAAACTGGACAAAATAAAATCCACTGAACTGTACATGTTCAATGCATAAAATTATTCTGTTAAAACAAAAAATTGCAATTTTATCTTTAAATTACAGTTTTAGCAATAGAAATATTTTATTAAAAATTAATAATTTGATTAATGAAAAGCATAATTTTGTATACTTATTTAATTTAAAAATACCTTATTAAAATCCTTATAAAATTTGAGCCTTTTATATATTTACGGGAATTTAGGTAGATTTTATATATATCACCAGAGCTCGAAATGACAAGAAAATCACTGCTGGGCAGTTTGTTTGTTTACTCTTTTCTTCTTCTTCATCCTCCTCTTCACTTCTCTTTGTTTGCTTCTTGAAAATTGTTATATAAATCCAATTCTTTCTCATGTATTATGTGGTTATTAGTGGAAAATTAACAGTCATCCTGCTTAGGTAGGTCATCTTCAAATCTCGAAAATTTGTTTGTTTTCTGATCACATTATCTCTCAAAAATGTATATAATACATGTAATAGTGGGTAATGGAAGTCGTGTGGTTGTTTCATACCAGATTTTTTCTCATTAGGTCATTGAGCTGAGTGTGTGTGCTTAAATATTGCCCATTTATAAACATTATTTTTTTTCCCTTGTCTATTTTATTAATAGATCATTATTGTATCGTTTGAGCAAAATATAGTCGTAACTGGACCATGTTAGAGAAATATTATATAGATTACCAACTCAAACTTAATTATCTTGTTTTATTTTTTATTTCATTCTGCAAGTGCACTTTTTATTTTCTAATTCAAAATTATTTAAAAACCAAACTTTTTCGATAATGTCCATTTCAAAGCTGATTCTTATTAATTTTCTTTTCTTTTTCCTTTCAAAAAAAAAAAAAAAAAAAACATGAAATTCTGGCAAAAGCAGAATTTAGTTTACTACAGAGGACTATTAGTTTTTCATTTTTCAAATAATAACATCGCTTTCAAATTATTCAATTATATTTTAGATAAATTTTAGATTTCAATAAAAGTCCAACTATCGTAAAAATTCGTAGATTGAGACTAATCAGTCCTAAAAAAAAAATAGAAAAAGTGCCGGGTCGCCTTAAACTTAAGGAAATAAGGTGTAATTATATTAACTTGGTTTGCTCTAAATAATGATGTCCCTTGAAAATAAAAGCAATTGTAAAAGAATAAAAATTAATTACTATATAATTCTCGTGAGATACATTCTTATAATTTCAGAATAGTATACATTTAAATCCTATTTACAGATATATACAATGCCCAAATATACAAAATAAATTCCACTAACAAAGCCCTTTTAAACGATAGAGATTACATACAGAAAGAAATATTTTTAGCATTCATTCCAGAATTTAAACATTCCATTCATAAACTTGTACACACTTAACTATTTATTTCTTTACTTATTTATTTATTTGACAAAAGTAAGCATTTTATTACCCCTACACTATTTTCTCATTCAAAATTCTAATTAATTAAGGGAAAACCGTTAATCACGGCACACCAAATTACAAAAGAATAATAAACGCTGTGATAGCCGGGTCGCCTTAAACTTATAGAGATAAGGTGTAATTATATTAACTTGGTTTGCTCTAAATAATGATGTTCCTTGAAAGTAAAAGCAATTGTAAAAGAATAAAAATTAATTACTATATAATTAAGTCTTTGCCATTATTAATTAATTTCTAGCAATGTGATTTTTTAATAATTCTTTTTTTGGTACTTCAACCCCCCCCCCTCCCCCACCACCAGTTGTCAGCAATAAATCTCGCCTCAGTAGTGAAAAGCAAAAGTTGGTGCCTATTAGTATTTGGCAGGCAGAAAATTTAAAACTATTACTGATCACAGGCCATTACTTGGCCTTTTAAATTCAAATAAGCCACTTCCCCAAATAATTTCACCTCGAGTTTTAAGGTGGAGTTTAAGTTTAGCTGCTTATGATTATTTTTTAGAGTATAAACAAGGCAAACAAAAAATGAATGCAGATGCTCTCAGTCGATTTTGAAGTTCCCGAATTTGAAGTTCCTTCACCATCTGATGTGTTACTTCTTGAAACTGCTCCTGTCAGTCAAATTGATGCTAAATTACTGGCTTCGGCTACCAAAAAAGATCCTATTCTGTCACGAGTTTCATTGTGGACTTTAAATGGTTGGCCTCCAAAAATGATTGAAGACTTATTCAAACTTTATTTTTGTCATCGACATGAAATTACAGTTCATCAAGATTGTGTCCTGTGGGGAAGCAGAGTAGTAATTCCTAGCTGTCTCCAGAAAGATGTTCTTTTACTACTCCATAATGGACATCCTGGTATAGTGCGTATAAAGGGTTTAGCTCAGTTATGTGTGATGGCCAAAGATGGATAATGATATAGAAGTCCTGTATACCCTATCAAGAAAACCAGAAATACCCGCCAAAGCCCCAATTGATCCATGGGAATGAACTCAAAAATAATGGTCTAGGCTACATATAGACTTTGCTGGTCCCTTCCAAGGACAAGTATTTTTTATTGTGGTGGATTCACACTCCAAATGGTTGGAAGTTTTACCAGTTTTTTCTATGTCCACATCTGTAGCAATTGATGATCTCTGCTCTTTATTTGCTACTCATGGATTGCCAGATGCTATAGTATCTGATAATGCCACCACATTTAGATCTTCAGAATTTTCCAAATTTTTGAAGAACCAAATTCGACAAATCTTTGTTGCCCCTATCATCCATCTTCGAATGGGCAGGCAGAACATATGGTGGCTACCACTAAACATGCATTGAAGTGTATAGTTGTTTGGGAATTGGAAAGCCTGTTTGGCTAGATTTTTATTCACACAGCATACTTTACTGGATACTGCAATGGGTAAATCGCCTGCAGAATTGCTCATGAACAGGCTTGAACATGAACATGACTTCTCTCTTAGATAGATTGCATCCAGATTTATATAAGACCACCTTTTCTCTTAAGAAATAACTTCAAGCTGATTCAGAAGCACATAAGCGTGTGTACTTTTGATGAATGTGATCCTGTGTTTATTCGAAATTATTCTCCAGGTGCCCCTTGGGTACCTGCAGTAATCACAGAGACCACCGGTCCTTTGTCCTACAGGGCTCAATGCCCAGATGGAACAGTTGTACAGAGACATGTTGACCAAATTCGAGGTCGAATTGATAACCATCCTCCTGTTCCAGATAGTCCAGATCTAAGAGATGTTTCAAACCCAGGTCCATCCAGTGGGACCTATCAAGATGACCATCCTCCTGTTCTAGATAATTAAGATCCAAGAGAGCTGGCCACTCCAGGTCTAGCAGATGGAGCCAATGTTGATCCTGTTGTAACTACTTCTGATCCAGTACCCTCTCCAAGTGATTTTCTGACGTCTGGTATTGTACAATCTCAAAGTCGTTCTTCAGTGTCCTCCCACTTGCCTGGTGTTCACCGTTCTGTAAGGCAAACATCACGTCCTAAGTATTTGGAAGACTTTGTGCTGCATCTTGAGGGGGAGAAGGGTGTAGTGTATGGGACTTATTCATGACTTTCATCGAACTCATTCATTCTGATTTGTTCCGGGTGTACCGGCTCTGTTGATATTCTGCTCTAATTTTTTTTGTTTTGTTTTGTTTGTGTTGTCTGGTGTACTTGTAGAATAAATGTTTATCTATGTTCATCCGTATTGATTATTCAAATAGCTCCACATATATTCTTATTGAAAGACTTAATAGGTACCCATTGATGATTCGTTATGCAGTGATATGACTCAGTGTGTCGTACACTTTTTACTAATAATCTTTTCACAATGGAGCTTCACTTTCTTGTCTCTGAGTTGGAACTTTGTTTTTGATTTTGTGCCGGCCACTCATTTGTGTTTATCGCATAGGATTGTTCCTTTTTCCTTTATGGTAAAATGGGGTTTTAAAGGATTTTTTTTCTTCTCTTTACAGCAGAATGCTTTAAAAATATAAGAAGAATATCAGTTTTAAACAAGAAATATATTTCAAAATTTGTTTTTTTTCTTTCTTCTAGTTTGAATTTTTTTTTTTTAAGAATGAAAATTGTCTCCTGGAACCCGCCACAATAAATTTTTCCTATCCTGCTTTTGATTTTTCGCATAACTAACATGCTATAGCACATAAGTGACATTACTATCATTTGGTTAGTGATGCAATACCTTGTTTCTGACTAAAAAAGATTTACTTTTTCAACAAACATAGCAAAACTTGTCAGACGAGTTCACACAGAACTCAAGCCATTTTTAAACAAGAAAATATGACTAAACTATAAACAAATGATAATGAACAATAACAATTAAACAAAAATCTTAGTATAATTCTTGTTTGATATAGTTTTATATGCTGATTTTTTTTTTTTTTTTTTCCTCCTTTTAGCTTTTATTTGTGGAATTCGTGTTTCATTCCACAACATTTACTGCATTAAAATTATCCACAATAAATGCTAGTTTAGAGGAAAAAAAAACTAGAGTTAATTTTCAATTTTTATTATTTTCATTTTTAGAAGCATCAAATTCATAGTTTTATTTTATTAATTATTTAATTTACATTTTGTTGTTGAACAGTGTGCAGTGTGATTAGAGACTGTATTATTTTATGTTTGTTATTTGTATATGGGTTATTCATGTATCATTTTTAAAGTTTGCATATAACAAATAAAAACAGATAAAAGTATCTCAGTATTTTAGATTTTTTTTTTTTTTTTTTTTTTTAATAAATTAAACATTGTCCCCAGTAGAATTGTATTATTACTTTTTCAATTTATTCTAGATCAAATATACTACAGATGCCCCTGTTGATGGTGTGAATAAAGTGAAGAAGCAAGTTGAAGAAGTGATGTCTGTTATGAGTGATAACATTAATAAAGTAGTAGAAAGAGGGGAAAGGCTTGACTCTTTGTTGGATAAAACTAATGAGCTAGAAGTATCAGTAAGTTTCTTTTGCATACTTTTTACATTTATCTAAAACAATGGTTTCAATTCACATTTTAAGCCAAAAAAAAAAAAATTGTTAGTATTTATTTTCTCTTATTAACATCTTTAATGAAAGTTTTGATTTTAAAGACTGTTTTATACAGTGCATGATTATCCTCCTTATAACAGATTAATTTTATATACCGGGTGCGCTAAAAGTTCGTGCAAACTTTAAAGATTCATTAAAAAAGAACAAATGATGATAAAAAAGTGAAGTTTGCACAAATGGCATCAGAAGGAGGGCAGATTTTTTTTTTTTTTTTTTTTTTTTTTTGGTTAAGAACAAAAAAAAAATCAGTTTTAAAAATGGCCGATAGATGCACTGATGTTGAATATGTTAAGCAAATTAATGCAAATGAGTCGTACATTAAAATATAATGAGCAGAAACACAATGCCAATACAATTCTACATTTTCAAAAATTTATTTAAGCTGAAGTTGCTCAACATGACCTTCATCACAACACCACATTGTATGGAGCAAGTAAGACGAGTCACACACTTGATTCTGCATCGATAACACAAAGCCGGCATCGAAGGAAGAGTCTATTTGCATTCAGGTGATTTATTGACAGCCTAATTTGCGCAAATCAGCTTCGTGTATGCACCGCAGTGCCATCTATTAGTCATTTTTTTAACTTTTTTTTTTTTTTTTATGTTCTTAAAAAAAAAAAAAATCCGCCCTCTTTCTGATGCCATTTGTGCAAACCACACTTTTTTAACATCATTTGTTCTTTTTTAATGAAATTTTAAAGTTTGCATGCAGTTTTGGCACACCCGGTATATGTCATGGGTTTTATAGAAGTGCCTTAAATGGTTATAATAAAAATTTAGGATAAAGACTTTTTTTTTTTTTTTTTTTGAGATGACAAACCAATATAACTTATCCTCATCTTCAGGAAAATTAGCATTTATCAGCAACTTACGCTGTACCCAGATAAAATATGACAGAAATTAGGTTTTCTAGAAAACTGCTCAAATGATTGGTAAAAATTTAATGTTGAAGTTTTTTTTTTTTTTTTAGATGACAATTCTCTAAATTACCCTTATCTTTAGGAAAATTATCATTTACTGGTAACTTGTACTTTTCCCAGACATGCAGGGCTGCCAACAACTACGCAATTGGTGTAGTAACTATGCTTTAGCCTGCTTCTGCTACACTCTACGCATCGCATATTTAAAGCTATGCTTTTCCTTTCCCCTTCATTATCTTGTTTATAACGAGCAAACTCCGATTTTGCACCATATCTGCAAATCACTGTTACAGATGAAGTAGCTTGAAAACTCCGAAGTTTGTAGGTTGTTTTGTTTCCTTCTTATAAACTATGATGATAGTGTGACTGCGTACCGTATGTCAGTAATGTGCGGTGATTGGATGTTTGGGGAAGTCCTTTTCTATCGCTAGAGGTCTAATCTGTTTACTTTCGTTTTTCTGTATCATGTGTTTGTTATCGGCTGGACTCGCATTTCTGCATTTACTTATTTTTTTACTTAAAAGTGGACAAATTTATATTAAAACATTAAAAGCCTTTTTAATTACCCGTACGAGTGCTTTAAGCTGCTAAAACCGCAGCCTTCATCAGGTACATTTCGGTGAACTATATCATCGGGCGGTCTTGTCATCTGTTTTCCTCCTCCTCTCCTTTCCAGTATGGCGTGCCACCCGGCGTCAGTCTCTATTGGATCGTTGTTGCAGGAGTCGTGATTCGCTAAAATTTCGACTATTTCTCTTTTTGTTGCATAAAAATAATTATTGTAATGGGCTGTTTTGCTGAAGTTTTTGAAATAAATTTTAATATTTTCTTTTTGGTTTATTTTTGTTAAGGCTTTTGTTATTTTATTATATTTTATATCATTTTCATGTTCTTTTATTCGTGTTTTTATTTTTCATTTTGTCATGCCTATATACATGACTTAAGCAAAATAGCCCATTACAATAATTATTTTTATGCAACAAAAAGAGAAATAGTCAAAATTTTAGCGAATCACGACTCCTGCAACAATGATCCAATAGAGATTGATTGTGGGTGGCGCGCCATACTGGAAAGAAGAGGAGGAGGAAAACAGATGACAAGACCGCCCGATGATACAGTTCATCGAGATGTACCTGATGAAGGCTGCAGGTTTTAGCAGCTGAAAGCACTCGTACAAGTAATTAAAAAAGTTTTTAATGTTTTAATATAGTTTTAGAATTTACCTTTTATCTAATTTTAAAGTTGACAAATTTGTTTAGTTTTTTATTTAATAATATTTTAAGTTAAAATGAATGATGATGATGATAATCCAAAGAAGAAAAAAAGTTCCTGATCAAAAATTTCTATCAGAGTATTCTGCTAAATGGCCATGTTTGCGATCTGTAGATTCATCACCCCATCAGGCATATTATTGTACAATATATAACAGCAATTTTTGCATAAATCAAGATGGACTTTATGATTGTTCGCGTTATATTGCAACAAGCCAATGTATTGTTTTTGTATGTTGGATTATTAAAAGTCAAATTTCAGAAAGTAAGTTTTAATGTAAACAAAATATTTTATGCTTATTTATATTTTAAGCATTTTCTCATTTTTTAGCTACTACACTTTGTAGCTTAAAACTACACTTTTTCTTGTTTTTTAACTGACACTTTAGCACTCCCAGAGGTTGGCAGCCCTGGACATGACAGAAATTTGGTATTTTTTGGAAACTGCTCACATGATTTTGATAAAAATATAAAGTTAAGATTTTTTTATGGTAATTCACTCTGAATTATCTTTATTATTAAGAAATAAATATTTATTGAAATATAAGTATATGATGCTAAAAATCCAGTCAGTAATGAAATATTTCTATAATGATGATTTACAAAAACAAATTCTACTACAATCGATTCGTATTACAACGACCCCATCAGGACGACTCAATTTGGGTCATTATATCAAATGGTCGCTATATCAAATAAATCAAAAATAATTTTTCAAATGATGCCTTTTTCATTAAATTTGGTTTGATAATTGTTTCAAATGACATACTGCATGTAAAATGTAGAATTGTATTAGAATTTATAAGTGAAATAAAATTTTTAAATTAAAATCAATTAAAAACATTAATCAATGTGAAACATTGTAATTTTCTTACATTTGACGAAAATGAAAATAATGATTCCAGATGACCATTTGAATTAATTATACACCCTGTGGCAGAAAGTTTTGTAGCTGTCTGCAACAGGCTTTTAAAATTTCATAATCTGTCTGCAAAATTTGCGTTTAATCAAGGGTGAAAAGAGCCCACTCAAAAAGCCTGAAAGCTGATAGTGGCAATCTTGAGGTGGGGGGAGGGGAAGCTTAACAACAGTGATGATCTCGTGCAACAATACACGAATAAAATTTTACTACAGAACAATATAGTATAAAAAGTTATGCAAAAATAAGTTGAACTCATGCAATTAAATATTTTATAGTAATGTTTGACACAACACATAGGTTGGCTCTAGAGTTCCTACCAGAGAGTGTCTAAGACGTCATGCACCGGTAGTGCATTGTCACGGGCCAAAAAATGTCAGTAAATTGTAGATCATTTTTTTATGACTGCAGACAAAGACTGTCCGAAAGTTGTGGGTAATTTTTTTTATTAGTGCAAACAAAGACTGTCCAAAAGTTGCGGACAAATAATTTATTAGTGTAGACAAAAACTGTCTGCAAGCTGTTTTTCTGTGTCTGCGACTATGTCGCAGTGTTTCTGCCACTGGGATTATACAGTATATGCAGGGTGCCACAGGCTACTAAAAGGCAACTATTTGTGACTATTTTCAGTCTGAGAAGACTATGGCAACTTTTTTAACCTAAAAAGCTTGAAAAAGCAACTATTTTTAGAAAAAGGCAACTATTGGGAGACTATTTTTCACCTTTTGCAAAATTCCTGTTCCAGAATATCAGGAAAATCTTTCAGAAAGAAATAATTTCTATTCATTTTATAAACAATCCCATATCTTAATCTTTTCAACATTTTATTTTTTTACCACTTTAAAGTATGACATATCTCTGATGTTGACCTTGAAGCAGGTGAAATATCCAATGAGAATGTAGAAATTGCACCAGATATGACATATGTACCTATTAAGCTGGCCAATTTGCTTATCGCAGTTGACTACTAGTACACTCCTGTGACCTGCTATGTCCTTCCTCACCTTGATTTTATGTAAGCAAAAGTAATAAAATTATAAAAGACTCTTCTAGTAAATTAGAAAAAGAAGAATACAACAAAGGAAACATAAGCTCTTAAGAGCGGACAATACTTAATCTTTTCGACAACCAAAGCCCATGTTATTCCATGGGAAAATTTATTTCCACAATGACTCATTGGCGAATGTATTTTTTTAAATTCAGTTTTCATATTCAGAAAATTCACAATCATTAAATTAGCACTCGTTTTCAGAAAAATTGATTTTTCATAATGATTAATATAAAGTACTGTGATTAACTTTAAATAATATCACTGTAAATACCTTTAAAATCATCCTTTTCCCATAGTTCAGCCTTATTGCTTACTTCTCTTCTAGGATAATAGGTAAAGAATCAGCATGTTATTTCCTGTAGTGTTATAGTACCAAATGAAAGAAATTATATTTTTAATTACTGTACTTCATGTTAAAAAAAAAAAATAAATAAATAAAAATTTTAGGAGTTCATTTTTCTAAGGAAAGTAGACTTAAAATTCCCTCCTTCCCCCTTTCAATAAAAAAAAGTCATTCTTAACAAACAACATATAAAGTGATGATTATAATATGTCATTTCTATACACCTTAATTTGAGAATCTGATTTTATACATGATGAGAAATCAATCTTTAATGAGACCATTTTAATGAGAATTCATCATATAATATTTTTCTATTTTTATGAATTACTTAGAAAATCTAATATTTGAACACATTTCTGTTATTTAAAACTATGTTATTTTGAAGATTTTTTTAAAAAAATGGTATAATTAAATTGAATAGTAAGAAAATGCGTATAGTTTTTATCCTTTAATATTCATTAGCAAGTGATATTTAAGCTAGTGTTTCATTCGCTAGGCTACTATTTAGCCCTGCAATGCATGATTTTTTCTATTTTTCCAGGAAAAATATATTTGCTTCTGTGATAGCCACATAGTAAGAAAAAATATTTTAAAAAATTCCAGAGATTACCATTTTTAATTTTTTTTTTTTTTTTTTTGCCATATGGCAACACTGTGAATTAAGTATATACTTTTCAATACATAGGAATTTTTTTTAATTAGGCTAATCTGCAGTGTTTTTATTGAAATAATACTAACACATAAATAAAAAGGCATGAGTTATTTAGCAATAGTACTTACCAGTTAGTTTTTTATTATTAAACATTAGGATTTTTTTTTTTTTTTAATTAGGCTAATCTGCAATGTTTTTATTGAAATAATACTAACACATAAATAAAAAAGCATGAGTTATTTAGTAATAATACTTACCAGTTTTTATTATTAAACATTATGGTTTTGTATGGTATGACACAAAACAGTTATTATTTTGGTTGAAACATAGAGGAACTAAGCATTTCATACATTTAACTCTTGTAAAACCTTTACAGTTGAGAAATTTACAATGTTGCTTGGAATCTAAATGTTCGGGCCAGTGATAGATTCTGTCGTACTTAAAACTTCTTTAGGAGGTTGCTTGTAGTAAGGCTTCTTCAGTCGTTTTAAGTCAGTCTCAACTTCATTCGATGGTCGACCTTGTTTTAAAGTTTTCATCTCCTCAATAGAACACAAGGTTTCTGCAACCTCAAGCCGAAACTCTATCAATTTCAAATGCCTATTAGGGTGTGCCCACTTGTACAGTAACCAGGCGTTTATTATAGCAAGATCGATAAGATGATAAAATAGTCTAAAGTACCATTTTCTAGTTCGCATGGTAATTTTATATCTCCCAAGTAAACTATCATGAAATCTACTCCACTCATATGTTTGTTATACACGTGGATTACATGAGGACAAGAAATACTTTTCTACATTTTTCTTTTGTCATATCGTACGACATCTTTCATGGGACTTGTCCCAGCAAATGTTGAAAGCATCAAAACAGTTTTATTATCATGCTACGCGAGATTTGATATTTCACATCCATTCCCATTCGTAGCATACTCGAAAATACTTCCACATTTACTTTTTTTCGGTTCCTTATCAGGTGGTATTTTGTAAGATGGTACTCTATCTCTTCGTACAGTACCGATAGAATTCCTTTTGACTTTAAGATGTCTATAAAGGCACAGATGTGTAAAAGTTGTCAAAGCATAATTTATGATTTTTGTGTTCAGGAACCGAGCGGGTGAGCCTAGCTACCATGGAACCAGTGACCCCTAAGTCATTTGGTTCGTTCGGCAGACTAATGGCATTTTTTTCTGCCCCGGTATAAATGTCGAAATTGTATGCAAAACCAGAAACACAGTTTGTAGCCAATTGGCTACAGTATGCACTGTAGGGTTAAGCAACTATTTTAATGCTTCTAGGCTACTAAAGCAACTATTTTTGTTCCATTTCTTTTGTGACAACCCTGTATATGTGTACCATAAAGTATAAATGGTACCATTAAAATGTTAAATGAAAGAGTAATTTTATTTTGATAAAATTTACATAATAAAAAAAGAAAAAGGTTATAAATTGTGTACATACTGTATAAAATTTTCATATCTATTTATGAACAACTAATTACATGTTTAATATTTTGTGAAGAAAGCAATAATTGAGTTTTGATGTAATTTTGAAATTGGAAAGAAGCATTTTTAAAATGAATGGTGTCTTCAAATTATTTATTTCCATAATTTTGATTTTCAAAAGTATCCAAAAATTTGTTACGTATTTTTGCAGCTCATTTTTGATTGTAGGATTACTAATTTTTGGAATATAATTGATGTTTTCATTATTCTCTACATTTAATATCCTTTTTGCCTTTCCACTGTCAATAATCTTTACAAGGAACATTCGATGAATTTTCTTCGCACTCCCTGAATTTTAGAAAATCTGAAGTGATTTCTTATGGTTTATTTAGAAATTTCTTACCAAACAGCTTATGTGGATTCGGATTGCAGTTAAAAGGCTAACATCAAACTGTATCTCATTTTACCGATGAATTAAAATTCGTCGGAGTCTCTCGCTCTTTCTTTTTTTAAATTTAAGTAAAGATCACATCTTAAACTGTAAGTAGAAGCAAGTGCAGTCATTTACTGGGTCATTATATAAAGAGTGTTGTCTTTTTCTGGTCAATATATATATATATATAATAAAGATGATCTATTAAGCATAGTAGAAGCCAGGCAACAGATACAAGATCACTGAAATACCAATGACCAATAAGATAAAAAATAAATAAATAAATAAATAATCAGTGGATGAAATACACTAATGTAAAGAAACCAGATCTATTAATTAACAGCCTGCAAAACAAACGAATCAATAAAGTAAAACAACAAATCTTAACTTAAAACCATAAACTTATCAAAATTAATGAAAAAACAACATAAGAAACACAAGGTAGGAAGAAGGAGGCAGGCGGCAAGACTTGTGACTTGCCTGTGGGGTTACACTAGTTTTATGCCGGCAACACTCCCCCAGCCTGCCACAACCAGAACAGGAACCATATGGATTTAAAAATGCAAATTTCAAAGCAGATGAACAACAATGAAACCACGAAGCCACAATGAAATTCACCGATTGATCACACTGTGTTTAACAGTATAATTAGAACATTAAATATAGTTGACAACTCAAAAAGTGAAATTTTAATGGAAAATGAAAGATTGCATAGTAATACAAAGCAAATGCAACAAGCCTTCTACTTTTTTTTTTTTTTTTTTTAATTTAATTTCACAAACCCACCCAACCATCCAGCCTTACAACACCACCCCACCTCTGTAATCAAACATCTGCCCACCCAACCGCCACCTTTTTTATTGTCTTTTATTATTTTATAATTTTTTTGTTGATATACACAAAAGTGTACACAGCTTTCTTTTTTTTTTTTTTTGTACTGACAGAGACATGGTTAAGGATATAAAATAGAAAATACAAAGTTTTTAGGAAAACCCATTTTAGCAGTGGCTGTGATCAGTTTATTAATATTCTTGTTTTTAAACTTTGCAGAGCATAAATTATTAATTCGAAATAAATGGTTAATGATGATGTTTCTAAATACCGAAAGATGCAGACATGAATTAAAATGTGTAAATAAGTTTACATTAAAACAAAAATCTTGCCGTTTGTCATAGATATCTGTGTAAAGTTTATTACCATCGATGATTATTTTGAGATCTAAAAAGTTAATAGATTGATTAGTCAGAGTATTTTGAGTTAGCTTTAAATTAGGTGGATAATTGAAGGAAAAGCCATTTTGTGAGTTCTTGTTGAGATAAAACACAATAATATCATCGATGTAACGATAAAATCGAACATCATCATTGCAAATTTGCTTTTCATAATAAGAAAGATAGAGATCTGCCAAAATACTGGAGCTACAACCTCCTTGTGGAATGCCTAATTGTTGCAAATAGATATTGTTGTTGTGGAAGATATAATTATTATGGATAACAAAGTTAAGAAGTGTTTTAAATTTTTCTTCTTTAAAATTGTAAGGAAGATTAATTTGAGCTTTATATTCTTGAAAAAGACTGTAAATGATATTATAAAGATCTGATAACTCAATATTATTGAAAAGATCTTGAAAGTCAAAAGTCATAATATTGTCTATTGATTCGAGCAATTTGATGTATTGAATTAATTGAAAGCTATTTTTAAGACAGTGTAAATTATCAACTTTGCAAGTACATTTGTAAATTTGTTTTAGAATATCCAGTAGAGCTTTATTAGCATTGTTGTTATAAGTGTTACACCCAACAGTGACAGTGCGAAATTTAATTGGAGATTTGTGAAACTTAGGTATGAGAACTATATAAGGATAATTAAAGTTATTGAAGGGAAGTTGAAGTAGTTTATAGTAATTATGTATTTTTCGGTTATTAATAATAAGGTTATTATTAGTTAAACTGAAGATGTTACTATTATTGATTGAAGAGTTTAAAATAGAGAGATAGTAGGATTTACAAATAATGGCATAATTATTAGGTGATTTGTCAACATAAGTGATCACAAAGTCATCCTGTAGTGATTTGATTGAGTTAAGAAGTACAGATTTTTTAAATAACACCAGATTTGAAGAACTGATAAATAATGCATTTTTGATTTTTTGTAACACTAAAACTTTCCATTGAGTGAAGTAGGCAATAGGTTTATTATGAGTAATAGATATTTTATAAATAAATAAATCTAGGTCATAAGAAAACTGTTGTAAGATTTGTGGAATGCTAGTTTTAACTGGAAGTCTAAATTTGGTGCCAAATTTCATGAATTTTTGTAATTGATAATTGTCAATAATATTGAGATTACCTGTGATAATGTGTCCATGGTCTCTGTCAATAAATTTTGAGAAAGAAGGATCATTGCATTTACAGGTTACAGTGTTAGTAAAAGAGGTAGACTTAGATACAGAATTATAATTGAATATGTTTCTTCCATATATATATATATGTATATATATTAGAGTCAGGTCAGTCCCACAATTGCCAGATAATGGATCTTGATTGTATTTGAATTGGAATGTGTAACTGGAATGTGTAACTAAATTTTGTAATTAATCTGCTTATCTCAAAACTCCTCTTAAAAAAAAAAAAAAAAAAAAAAAAAAAAAAAAACTTTATTTTGTTCTCTTAATTCTGATAATTTCAAGGACTTTTTCAAAATGTTTCTAATTTAAAATAATGATAATAATTAGCTATTATATTATATTTTCTCTTATTCATTTTTTTCCCACATTGAGTTAAATGTTTTCAGTTGTTTCTTAACAGCAATCACCTCCTACCAGTGTTACCAGACTTGGGGACTTTTTTATTCAACTACCACCAATAATTTTGAGAAGTAAAATTTGACATGCCTAATCACATCGAAGATTAATCGTCTATTATGTAACTGTTGCTATAAAAATTTAATGGTGGACGTTGATAAAAAAGTCCCCAAATCTGGCAACACTGCCTCCTACATAATATTAGTTTTAAGACAATCTAAAAAAGAGCTGTTTAAAAATTCATAAAAAAATGTTTTTCATCTACAATAAGATAAAATTGTACTTTTTTTTTTTTTTTTTTTTAAAGGACGCATATTTTAGGAACTTATGGGTCCCAGAGACCCAGGATTTTGAAAGACTAGCAGCATCACTAGTCTTTGCTATTTTGTCAAAGTTCATTCTCACAGTATGTGATTATTTTGCTGAAAAATCAACAAAATTACTGCTCTTTAAAAAATATTTTTTTTGTAACAAATTGCCAAATTGCAACATCATTTAGCCGATATTTAAGAAGAGGGAGGAAAAAAAAAAGCCAATAAATAGGTTTTTTTTTTTTTTTTTTTTTTTTTTGTCTAAAATTCTTGAATTAAGTAGTTATTTTACAGTAAAATAATAATTGTACATATTTTATGTTTAATTTCCTTTAAAAAAAAAAAAAATTGCATTATTTTGATAATTTTGTATTGCGTACAAGTTCAGACTTTTAGGCAAATTTGCACTTTGGTGCCTGATCACTTGAATTGTAAATATATCAGTCGATAAAGTTTTGAGAGAAATTATATAGAGAAGATTTGTAGAATGAGAACATTTTAAAAAGAACAATGTACAGCAAGCCATGTTTGTTGTACTTACTTTACATAAGGTGTGCCCAAATGAAAAGGAGATCTTAGCTGTAGTGGCGTTATATCAAATCCCATTGAGTTAATGTGTTGGCTAATATATGACATGATGGTATTGCTACATGCACATGCACAGCTTCGTATCAATATCCTCATTGTTGGAGAGTCATTTCCACAGTTTGTTGCATGATGGATTCCCCCAGATCAGCACAAAAAATCGGCTGTGGATGAGCTCAACAGCAGAATCACCGGATCACCACACGTGAAATTGCTGTTGAACTGTCGATGAACAAAGGAATTGCACATCACATAATCTTGGTTATGGCAAAGTTTGTGCACAATGGGTGCCCAAGCATCTGTCAGAGTATCAGAAGACGGAGAGAATGGATGCTTGCCTGACCCATCTGTTGAGCCATCCACTACCTTCCTATGTGCTGGGATCAGTGTATCAAATAGCAATTATTTATAGTTGTACTATACCACATGAACTATAATTATAATATTGTTATTAAAATTTCTTAACATATAACTTTAGTCTCCTTTTCATTTGTGAACACCTTTTGTGCTGATCTGGAGGAATCCATCATGCAACGAACTGTAGAAATGACTCTCCAGCAATGAGGATACTGATACGAAGCCGTTAACTGTGCATGTACATGTAGCAATACCAGCATGCCATGTATCGGCCAACACTGGGATTTGATATAACGCTGCTACAGCTAAGGTTTCCTTTTCATTTGGGCACACCTTATATATGCAAGATTAGTTTGATCCCATGACATCTATGATGTGTTATCCCATGATAAATAGGCTAAGGTGATATTCAGTACATATGGAGGATATATATTATATTTTGAAAAGTTTTATTATTTGAAAGAATAGTAAATTATGCTGGTTCTTTCAAATATATAATAATACAAATTTTGAATGATTGTTTTTATTTAATACAATTATTTTCAAAAAGCCATGGTAGCAGATGGTCAAATTCAAAATACAATAGTGTTTTGATAGTTTAAGTTAAATTAGATTTGCACCTATGTCAAACAATTAAAAATCTCAGACTATTAAATCTAAAAAAGAAAATTTAAATAAAATGTAATTCATCAGTAATAATGTTTGTGCTATATTTTGAACTTACACTGCTAAAAAATAAAGGTAAATGTTTCACAATCACAATATAAGTAAAGAAATAAAAAATGGTGACCATTTTAGTTGTAAAGCACTACTAAAAATGGGAAAATCGAACTATTGAGACTATTGCATGTTGGACTAAAGAACTTGACAGGACCTTTATATGACAGGACTATTTCTTTCAGACAGTGATTTTGCATTGTTGCTATTTATTGTATTACGCCTTGAAGTTTTTTTTAGATTTAGATAATATTTAATCTAGAAAATAAAAAGTGTGCATGGAGAATGAAATATAATGGTACTGGATAATTTAATTTAATTTATTGAGATGCCAGTAATATAGGAAAAACTACTTTACCCATTTCCTTTCTAATAATAGAACGAAAAACGTATAATACTGTACCTGGTGTCATTTTGTATATTTAGACCGATTATTATTTTTTTTTTTTCCTATTGCATTAAGTTAAGAAATATTTAAAATAAAATTCAGAAAAATCATGCTAAAGCAATGGAACAGCTTGGAGCTCTTGGCGAAATTTGAAATTTGGCACTGAAGTAGCTAAGACATTTCTTGCCAAAATCTTCACCTGCACAATTGCAAAAAACATTTTAATTCAACACCAAAAATGACAACAAAAACTTAAAATCTATTAAAGGGCTCCTATGCTATATCTAGACATAAGAATGGGTCATAGTAACTATTGCTAAGAAATGAAACACAGTTACTGCATACGGAATACTTGTATATGGAAGAATAAATTAAAATAAATCTTGTCCTACTAAATTAAATTCTGTTTACAAAGAATGTAGGGGAGAGTTGGGCTGAATGGGACATTTTTCATGTTTTTACTGATAACGTTCACCATATGTAATTCAGAATTTTGTAACATTGCTCATAAGTACACTTCAGTAATCAGTCACATATAAACAAAGTAACTTTAATAAAAAGTTATCATTTTTAATTATTAATAATTTTTTTTTATATGCATGTGCATTGTCCCATTCATCCCCACCTATGGGGATGAGTGGGACAGGACTGGAGTTAACCAAGAAAAGAAAACAAAATGGAAAGTAAATAATTTTTTTAAGTTAAATTGGTTTATGTGATTTTATTACACACTATGAATTTACTGAAATTAACATAAACTGATGTATTGACTCAAATTAACATCAAAAGGCAAAAGTCCTTTGGTTCGCACAGTTCTTAGTGCTCTAGGCTTTGGTAATTTAAGATCTAATCTATAAATAAATAAGACACTAGAAAGAGCTAAATCATTATAATAGAGTACAAATTATCCAGATAAATTTTTATTTCCGACTGATTGGGAAAAATCAGCATTCTATTGTCTATTACATTAATAATCACCAGGATTTATTTAATTAGCTTGATTGAAATTGTGATTTTAATCAAATTATTATTAGTTTATTTTTTAATTATTGATTTAAGTTGCATTGAATATTCTAGCTTATAATTTTTTCAATCATAATTATTATTAAAAAAAAAAAAAAATCAGAACAATTAATTTCAATCTATTTTTCTCTAAATCCATGCTACTTTTATTATTCCATGTTATAACTACTGAACTACAGGTTATAAAAATATTGAAAATCTATTTAAGATTTGTTTCAATATAATACTTGTGTACAATTTTAAATTAGCATACAGGGGGGAATGCCCCATTCATCCCAACCACCACATGATCATATAAAAGAGGAAATAGGCTTAATGAACAATTGCCAATATTCTTCTTGAATATCATAAACACAATAAAATATTATGCCTTTTCAACATTTAAGAGTTATATTTACTTTAAGCAAATAGTTAACGTCTTAACTACTACCTAATTGGATTAGTAAAAACGTACTTTTGCAGCTAAAAAAGACACTTTAATTTTGTTCTGCCCTTCTATGTATGGTATGGATAGCACATTTCTGAAACTACACTTGATGAATGACCTCTGTACTTGCCATATATCAGAAAAAATGTGAAGTTTCCAGTGCTTGCAAAACATAAAAATCTAGCTATGTTTTTTTTTTTTTTTTTAATAAGAAACGTTTACAGAAAAAATTTCTTTTATTTTTATTAGCTGTAATATTAAAAATTAAGATTTTATTATTATAATCATTTCTACTAAAAATTACTGAATTGTTTCATTTAATATTATTTTATTTTTTTAACAGTCATCCCAATTCAACAGTACAGCAAAGAAAGTGAGACGGCATATGTTTTGTAAAAATTTCAGGATGTGGATTATATTAATTGGAATAGCTGCCACTGTTATTACATTGATTGTACTAATGGCCACTGATGTTATACCAGTTCGAAGTAAATAATTAGTGCCTTCTCAATTGTCGCTGAAGATGCAAAGTTTTAAAATTTTCTACACTGCCTTAGCGGTATTTTTGAGTACTTAAAATGTCTGCAATAAGTCTTGCAATTTTAAGATGCTAATTCGCATTTACATATTATAATGTTAAAATAATCTTAATATAAATAGTTATTAAACATTCCATTTCATTGTTTTGCTTTCCAAGAGATACATATACATTTCAAATTCTAATTAACTTAATTAAACAGCCACTTAGTCATACAACTATGCTAGTGTTTTTTAAAATTGTTGCATAAATATTAGAAATGATATGAATTAAATATTAAATTTATTTTTATGTATTTTTACTATTACCTCAACAAAAAATGTAAAAACAACAAAAGAAATTTTTTTTGTAGAGAATTTTTTTTTCTCCCCTATGAAATTTTGAAAATTTACTGTGGTTTAATATTGATTTTAAGTAAGTATTGAAAAAAAAAAAAAGAAAAAAAAATTGTAGTTAATTCTTATTCATTACTGTAATCAGAGTTTCTCCCAGGTTTATAAAAAGGGCAAGGGGGAAAAAAGTATTGATTAAAAAAAAAAAAAAGTTTAAAATTTTAATTTTGCTTCTTACCAATATATATGAACAAATGTTGTTCATTATACAGACTACTTTTATTTATATTTATAGCATATCTTCAGTTTCAAGGGTATTTTCAAAAGAGATGGGAATGGTCTGAAAAAAACTGGAAATTTTGGAAAAAAAAGTTTTTTTTTTTTTTTTTTTCCGAAAGAAGTTTGTTTCCACCCAGAAAAATTGAAAATTTTGAAATTTCTAGCATAAAATAACGTGTTTAAAAATTTATAATATTTACATTCCGATGCTTTTTTTTGTGAAATATTTTTTCATGTTCAGTATCTTACATGAAAACACTGACTCTATAATGTTCATATTTTAAAAATAAAGTTTTAACCATGTAATCAAATGGTAATCCTGAAATATTTAAGTATTAGAATGATTTCCCTCCCCTCACATTCATTTGAAATTACTTATTCTTTTCAAGTTCCTTTATACTTTTGTCTTTTTTTTTTTTTTTTTTTTTTATGTATATCCTTAGACTTGTCTAACTGTATTATTTTAATGTGTGTGGTATAAACACATGTTGTTATATAACATTTTAATGTTACACACACATACATATAAATGTATATAAGAGTTTAAAAAAAAAAAAAAAAAAAAAAAAAAGCAAGTACTTTCTACCAAAAAATTTATTTCACAATTTATAAAAATTACATGTGCAAAAACTTACTTGATTTATGTCCTTTACATCTTAGTTAAAATGTTTTAAATTTCTGAAGTTCAATTAACTTTAAATTAAACTTTTATTTTATCTTTGTGATTAATTTCATTTTAAGTGAAAATCTGAATTAAGAGTCCAGCATCATGTCCAGTAAACCGGTAAGCCTGACATGCAATCAGGTTTACGTCTAGTTGACAAAATTTTTTCTCTTGCGCATTAAATTTGGTTCAGGTTGACTGATTTTTCTTATGGGTCACATTGACTGAATTTTTTTCCTTGGGGCTGGGTTTAAGTTTCCAATGAGTCAGGTCAACTTAAGAACATCTTTCAAAAAAATTTCATCATAATAAGCAGAAATTTGTTTGATATAATTATAAACATACTACATATACCTATGATTAAATATACGTGCACACAAATTATTACATACATATTACACAAAGGCAATAAACAAAGAAAAATCATATATAAACATATATACTAAACTTAAGCATATTTTTGTACTCTTGAAGTACATAACACACATAAATGGTTAAAAATTATTAATCCATTTTTCAGATTTTTAAATTTACAATTTAGTGTATCAGTAACTCCATTTAAAAAAAATAAAATAAATGATTTATTATCTCTGTAACAATGAAAATTTATTTTATTTTATAACTTAAAAAAATTTTGCATGATTTTCAGATGAATCATTAAATTTAATTTAGTTTTCAGTTTTCGGATGTGAAAAAATCATGTTTGGGTCAGGAATTTTTGTTGTTGTTGTTGGTTTGATTCTAATCTAAATTCATTTTATTAATGCTGCTGGGAGATGAACATTCCATAGGAATGCACACCCTATGCAGAATTAATGGTTGAAAGATGATTTGACTAGTTTTTGGTGTTTTGTACAAGGAAAGGTACTGGCAGTTATGAAACAGAAAGGCTCATTTTTTAATAGTAAAAGCTTTTTGTATGTTTCTGTTAAGAAAAAATAATATTGAATGCATCTATTTTTAAATATTTAACACTTCATATTTTCTAAAATATTATAACTACTAGGAAACCCTATTTTTATCTGTAAAAATTCAATTTTTTCCAGAAAACCCCCCCCCAAAAAAACTGGTTTTTTTCCACTGCCTCAAAGTTTCCGGAAATTTTTTCATCTCTTAATTTTTAACAAAAAACAGTAAGGTTTTTTTTTTTTTTTTTTCGGGGGGGGGGGGGGTAAGATGAGGGGCAAGTAGTGTGCTATTTTTTTTCAACCATAGGGCAGATGGTGAGCTGAACCCTCCTGAAACTGTCTGGGGGAAACTCTGCTATAGCATTATCATTAAGAAATCACATCTGTGATACTTCTAAATTACTTTAATATTTAATTGTTAAAAATCTCTACAACTGAGTTAATTATATTTTGTTTGTTTTCTTCACTGTGTCATTTCCTGAAGATGCTGCCAAATCTGTTTTTGGCTCATATTTCCTTCCTTACATGGAATTATGTTAATTTTTTTCAAAATGTTATGTGTTTGTGTGTAGTTTGTTTGCTTACAGTAGTCTCAATTCTCAATATCAGTTTTAGATGTGTCTTATTAAAACATTTTTTTTTTTTTTTCATTTTCTTAAAACAGACGATAATTAAAAAAATATTTAATATAATGAGTAACTTTTCTAAAAAGATATTTTCCCTTTAAATTCAAACAGAATATAATTAATATAATCCTGCATGAAAAATTTTGTTTGTACATTTTTTTTAATTGCCAACAAATTAATATTTGCTTATACATTAAATGATTCTTTTACACATGAATATAGATAACTAATATGTAATTATTCACAATGCTCTATTTGATTCTTTGATAATAACTTGAATCATAAAGAAGGAAAACAAGTTTGTAATTTATTTGCTTATTTTCATTAATTCTGTCTAAACTAATGTGTAAATTTTTATATTATTATTCGGAGTTTAATGTATAGATTTGGTATACTTTAAAATTCTGTTTGCCAAAAGAAAAATGATAATAGAAACTTTTTTCCCCAAAAAAATAAGACTGTGATTATTGTAACATACCATTTTTTATCAGACTTTTGATCATTGTTGCAAATTCACTAAATAGTGATTTTTATAGATTTTTAAAAAGATTTTTCAACTGTATAATTTTTATATTTTTATTGTATATATGACAAACACCTATATATATATATATATATTAATTTTTGCAATAAATGCTTTGTGATATTGCATGGATATATTATTCTTTTGTATCTTAAATTTGTCATCCCTTTGTATCTTAAATTGGTAACATATTGTGAAAATGGTGAGATTAGAGATATTTTTTATTGAAACATTCTTATTAATAATTTATATATATATATATATATCATGAGATGCGGCCATGTTTCTGTGATACAGCAAAGCTCAAACAAAGCTTACCTGCAACACTATATATACAGCTAATTTAACAACAAAGAAATTTGGAAACGCCGACATTTAATATCTCAGTAAGTAGGAGATATTTTGATCTGATGTTTTCAGAATAATCTTTTTTCTTCTGCCTGATGCTATCCTGAAAATTTCACACTTCAACATTCTATATATTTTGAGATCTGGAATTGCAGTTTAAGACTTCAAAGGAAAAATTGTAATGCTGTAACTTTTTTTTCTTGATAACGGCTCTGACAAATTTTATGAAATTGATATATACCAATTTCTTTTGTCTGAGAAGCATGACGTGCCCTATTTTCCCTAAGAAACTCTTTTTTTTTATATATATTAAAAATGGAACTATATTACCTCGTGGATTCAGTGGCACAGCGACGGGGGGGGTCCAGCGGGTCCGGACCCCCCCTATGAGCTAAGATTTTTTATTCGGAAATTTATGCATTATGCAGGGCCTGATTATAGCAGTGGCATGTGGGGCCCGGGCCCCTGACCCTGAATAGTAGGGGGCCCCAAAACTAATTTCTTTTTTGATTATTTGATCACTATTTGTTCTGTGTACAAAAATTTTGGTCACTTTTTCAACTATTTTCACATCGTCAAGTACTGGCATGGGTCTAAGAAAGCATGTGTGCCTCAGGCCTTACATGAAATCGAGCAGGCCCTGGCATTACGTATAAAAATTTGACCAGAAATTTGTAGAAAAATCGACATATTTTTACTTTCCAAACATACGTATGTAAAGAAAGTATTGTAATTATGCCAAATAATCCGACTGCAACAATTTGAAGTTTGAATTTTCTACACGATTTGAGGTTCCCTAAGTTCATTTTTGCTATATTTACGGTGATGTATGTATGTAAGTATGTATGTGTGTGCCTGCGAGTGAACACGATAGCATCTAAAAGCATTGTTTCAATAAGCTGAAAGTGTGTACGTATGTTATAAATCACTTTAGCAAGAACCCTATTGATTTTGATGAATTTAGTCCTTATAGTTTTTTTTTTCTTACAGAGATACAAAGAAAAATTTCTTATCATTATGTCCTATGGCCCCAACTTTTTTTAAAGTCAACTTCAACGTGAGTGCTTTATTCCACGCGTGAGCAGAGATTTTTCAGAGTGAAGCACCAGGAGTTAAAAAAATAAATGAAATAAAATAAAATTTTTAACTCCTTGAAAAATCCAAAGTGCAACAGAGAAAGCTATTGTCTGCGTTGACGAGACAAGTCCGGGCTGCGGAAAGGAACCAGGGCATCCCCCAAAACACGGTAAACCGTTCAGAGTCTCGCAATTAGTAAAAAAAGAAGGGGTGGAGGCATAAATTTAAATAGTTATAACAAAATTCAGAAAAAATCTTTAGTGAATTAAAATATAGAACTTATAGCATCTATATGTCTTATTCAATAGAGGTGAAAATTTATACGCAAGTTATGGGTCTCCATCGCACAAACAGTGTAGATTTTTGTGAATCTAGCACGTACAGCTTTACTAAAATGACACAAAGAAAAATTCTTTATCATTATGGCCTATGGGCCCGAATTTTTTATGTGCGATAACGGCTTTGTATTGTGAGTCGATATATGTGAGTGAACACGATAGGGACTAAGTTCAAATGAGCTGAAAGTTGATACGTATGTTATAGGTCACCGTAGCACGAACCCAAATGAATTTGGTAAATTTAGCCCTTTTTTTTTACGGAGACAAAGAAAAATTCTAATTATAGCCTATATGGGTAGAAATTACTTATGTACGATAGCGTTTAAATGCCTTATTGGACTGAATTGAAAATTTATATACATATTATAGATCACCGTCACACGACGGGTAGGAATTTTGTAGAATCTAGCACTTGTAGTTTTTTTCCAGGGACACCACAACGAAAAATTCTTTATCAGTATATGGCTTATGAGCTCAAATTATTTAAAGTGTGATGGTGCCTAAACGCCTTATTCGATTGAGCTGAAAATTTATACACATATTATAGGTCACAGTCGCACGAACTGTATTGATTTTGTGAGTGAAACCCTTATTGATTTTTACAGGGACACAACAAAAAATTCTTTATCATTATGATCTATGGGCTCAAATTATTTGAAGAGAAATAGTGTAAAATTAAACAGTATACTCAAACATCGTATTATAATTTTCATTTTTGTTTATTTAACGACTTTTCTTTCTTTAATTTATTTATACAGTCATTAATTACTTAAAGTTCGGAAAATCGAGTGGAGTCACTCCAGATTTTTTCTTTTATAAAAGCCTTATTGTCTTATTACATTCTCTCTTCTCTTTAAACATATTAAATTAACATGGTATATATTTCATAAATCCACTCTAACCCTATATATGAGTATGCTAGCAAAATTGTTTCACAATACATATATTCTTGATTTCCACTTAAATTTCTTCAGAAAGTATCCTAGGGGCGAATTACATTATCCTTTTTTGAAAGAATGTTTTTCGGCAAGCTCGGGTCTAACAGTTTTCAGAAAACATCTGATTCTAGCGTCAAAGCACTAAATTACCTTTTCACGGAAGGTGACAAATTATTTTGAAACTAGAAACATGGGAACAATGATCTCTTAAAATTGGAGTTGAAATCCCTGTTTTTGATCTCTCGCGTTATGTCGGCTTTGCGGCAACATGTGTTGTGCGCTATTATTCATTCTTCAGACCAGACGACACCCCACACAGGTCGCCCTTGGCAAGTATTCCTGAAATTTTTCTTTGTTTACATACATCTGGAATTTCTAAGAAAAAGGGATTATAGACGAGGGTCAGTTTGGGAGAAGACTTCTCGTTTCTCAGCCAGTTACAGATTTTGATTTGTTTTTTTAGACAAAAAAGGTAAGCACTTTTCTGTTCATGTTTTAAATGGTTTAATATATAAATCCAATTTACAAAATGTTCAGAAAAATTGTATTGGAGTAGGGTTAAGTCGGATTATCTTCTATAGGGATCTAGGTCTGAGTGGAATGCCCTCCGGTCTTTCTGAATGGTTCTAGTCCGTATTCACGTGAGTTTCGGAGAAAACAACGACAAACACTGTACGGCTAGACAAAGGAGCGCGACCTGGGCTCATTCAAAAGGACGATAAGTCTAGTTTTAAATGTTGTAAATCAATAGTTAAATACATAGATCTAAATCAACAGAAAGTGGAGAAACTCAAACAAAATTAATCTCGAATTTTAATAAATTAATCATTAATTAAAAAAAGTTAAATTTATTTACAAATATAAGATTTAAAGTTCTTTTTTTATTTGGTATTTCTTAAAAAATAGTTTATTTATGCACTTATTTATTTAATATTTTTTCAAATATATAATTGTAAGGAATTATACTCGTATTATGCATTTTTCATCTTCAATCAGTTCAACCCATGTACAAATTTAGAAGTTTAAAACTGACTCTTGAGTTAAATGTTTTTTGGTTGGATCTAAAAAAAGAAAAAAAAAAAAAAAAAAAAGAAAGAAAGAAAGAAATATATGCTTCATAATCTAAAAGTTTTTTTTTTTTTTTTTTTTATTTTATTAAAATAATGTTTAACGAATTTTCCTATTTAAGATTTATGTACAATTTTCATTTAATGAAAATCCTGAAAGGGGTATAGGTAGTAAAACACTTAATTTTAAAAGAAACTCTTACTGTTTTGGATAAACTTTTGATTTGAACCAAAATTTGTGGATGAAAGTAAATATCTTTAAAGTGATTTAATTACTTTTTTTTGCCATTTCCATTGTGAGGAAAACTTAAACTTACTGTATTGTTGCATGGGATTTTAAAATTATCCTTGAGAAAAATGATATGTACAGTCGGCAGCAAAAGTATCCGAGCTCTAGCCAATAATTCCGATATCAAAAAAGTACACTTAATACTGTTATATTAAATAAATCCTTGTCGAATCATGTTCTTAGACTGACTAAGAACATGAATCGACAAGAATTTATTTAACAAAACAGTATTAAGTGTACTTTTTTAAAACAGGGATTATTGTTAGTGCTCGGATACTTTTGCTGCCGACTGTAGTTTACAGTTTTTCAGTTTGGGATTTGAATTGAATATTAAACTATTATGATATGAAGGGGGTCATTACAAATTTTTCATTTATATCTTTCAAACATAATGAATAAAGTACTTTCTGGTACATCCTTCGCCAAAAAAGAAAAAAAAAAAAAAACAGTTACTTTTATAAAACTACTGGCATAGTTATTTTTGTTCAATTACATCTTATAGATTCTGAGAGATAGTTTTAAAAAATTTGTAGCATTGCAACAACACTTCTTAAGCTATATACACAAAAGTTAGACCAACAGTTGATATCATTGTTGTTGTTATTATTATTATTATTATAACGTAAGTATCACTGATATAAAATTCGGCAAATTCCACGTGATAGATTCTGTGATAGATCTTTCAAAAAATATGGTAGAAAACTTATTATTTCATAATGTTATTTGCTCCAAATTATCACAATGTAACTAAATGAGACATTTTGTGAAATTATATGCAATTGATCATGCGTTACTGGGGAAACGAAATTCTTGCACATCATTCAATAAAAAAGAAGGAAGAAAATAATAATAATAATAATAATAAAAATTATAACAAAGGAACTCGCTAAACAAAGAGGGATAAATGGTGTTGATGTTGGAGTACCCTCCATTTAGTCGTTTCAAAGGATTCTAGCCCGTGTTCACGCGAGTTTTGGAGAAAGCCACTGAAGACTCCGAAACGCGAAGCCGAAGAGCGTGACCTGGATTTGAACGAGGGCTTTTAGATATTTGAGAAAGCCCTGGTTCGAAACCGGCATTTTCTGTCGGCCAAGTTTGCGGGAAAATTGTCAAAATATTCAAATAAAACAAAATCTCGCAAAAAATTAACTGAAAGCTGAAAAAAAGAAAATTAAATTTAAAAAAATAGAAGAACAAGGCAGAAACTGGGGGTAGTTATTAAGTCTTTCAACAACTGTTCAAGTCTTTAGAAACACAACTAGATACATCAGAATGATATGGAAGAAAGTTTTATGATGGCCAAGCAATGCAAGATTTTGTTGGTTTCTTGTTAAGCTTTTCCTAATTATATACACAATGTAAATTTTTCATATTTTATTTATGTAATTGCCGTATGGAAAAAAAAAAAAAAAAAAAAAACTAGCATGTTGCGGCCATTGCATGACTTTCTTATATATTTTTTTATACAAATTCACCAGCAAAAGTAATTTATTAAAATTAGCTTCGACGATGATTGCAGACGATTTACATCCTAAATATATAATAAATAATAGTATAACATTAAATATCCTATGAAAGTCAATTTTATTCTCTATATGACATCTTTAAAAAAAAGTTTTTTTTTTTTTTTAATTAAAAAAATCGATAACTTTATTTTAAATTATCGCAAGTCGATGGTTCAACCATTCGTTTTAAAGGTATTGTATGGACGAGCTTCTTTGAAAGGTACACTCCCCCTCACTCGGGGGGACTTCCCTCCAGAGGCGAAAGCATTGCTCCTACATGTACAATTTCCCCCCCAGTTAACTATCATTATTTATTACAATTATTATTATTGTTTTTAATATCAGAATGATTATTAAAAAATAATTATCTTTACGTATTTATACGTAATTTTGTCCGATACCATCATGTTAAAATTTTAGAAAAGTGGGATGACAACGCCACCTGTTGGACAATTTCCCCCAAAATTTGATAGGCACTAATTTATGTCAAAGTGCATCTATATATCTGTTGCCTGTATCAGTCCCATAGACTAAAACTATAAAGAACTGTCAAATATATCCAATTTCTGGATAAACTTCGTATCAGATTTTTATAATAGTGGGCCTCATTAAATAAAATCGGACGAAAACACGATCAATGATTTCTATAAAAAATGATTGTAATTTTAAAACTTTAAATCATGACAGCTATAAAAAAACTCACATATACGGCCCGATTTAGACTACCTGGAGCCCCGGGGCAAGCTTTTTCTAGGGGCCACGCTTGCAGTGGCATAAAAGGTCTTTACGTTGCAGACTACCTGCATACAATTCTGAGTGGGCCCCTTAAAGGAGAGGGGCCCACATACCTAAGAGTTAGTCAGGGCATATACATAAAATAGGTTTCAAATGGCCCTGCATGCTTTTTAGTTTTTCTTTTTGGACCCCCCCTACCGAAATTTTCTGGCTGCGCTACTGCGTGGATTACACTCTTTTCTTTCGCATCGCTCAAAAGAAAAGAATGTAATCCGGTTTGGAATGTTCACGGACGCATACAGACTTCACTTCCATTTGAAATATTCAAATGTAATCCAGTTTGGAATGTTCACGGACGCATACAGACTTCACTTCCATTTGAAATATTCAATCTCAGATAGGTAATTTGGCTCCATCTATCAGCAATTAGTGTCAAAAATAAACTTAAAAAATAAAATATTTTTCTTTCATTAATATATATATTAAATGAGTTATTTATTTAGGTATTTTTATTTTATATAATATTTTATTAAAAATATTCATTCAATTCACATTGTTTTCAAGTTGATACATTGTTAACTTTCAAAATAGGTTTTATTTTAAAAAGTGACTGCAACAACAAAAACTTTTTTCTTTACTTTTATAAAAATGATAGATGATATCATAATCATATGCAAATATTTGTAATATTTTTTTTTTTTTTTAACTAATTGATAAATCACTTAAACTATGGATAGAAAAAATACTGAAAAAATAAAATAATAATAATTAATTTGCTCATTAAATTTCTATAATATAGCATGTAAATGAAATACTTTACAAAGATTATAATAATTATAATATATCAAATCCAAGTCTAAACTTTCATGTTTTCTGTTTTTTTTTTTTACTTTTACAAAATGATATTCTAATTAAAAAAAAAAAAAAAAAAAAAAAAAAAACTTAGTTACCAAACACTTAAATGCATTGGAAAAACTCTGAAAACAGAATTAAAATTAGTAAAATAAGTAATAAAATAAAATAAAGTAAAATACATCTTTATTTGACTTTAATTTAAACCCATATTATATTTTTTTAAACATTATTATTATTTTTTTTCGCATTATAATACTTAATTTTACGAAATAATACATTTCTGCAAAGCATACTGGTGAAATAATTAAGAATTATATAGTCTATTATTTTATAAATTATTTTGTTCATTAAATTTCTAGTAAAAAACTATACTACTTACCAGTATAAAAGTTTCACATTTTAAAGATTTTTCTATTTTTATTTATTTTTCTCTTTTAAATCAAATCTATACTTAAAAAATAACTGTTTCTTAAATTTAACAGTAGGGAGCAAGCATGAATATAACAATAAAAGCTACTCTAGAATTAAATATATATATATATCCTCAACTTGTATAGACTTATTTCTTAGATATAATATTGATATAAAATGAAATTACCGTGCATCTGCAACCTTTAAATTAAAAATTAATAATACATTTCAAATTTTGTATTATTTTGCAAATTTTGTTTATTGCCTTTATTCAGATATTGCAGTCTATTGCTTCCCTTAGTATATGTTTATTGCCTTCAGAACATCAGGTTTTTTCCCCCACAAAATGGGTATTTTTGAAATAGTGATTGCTGGTACCAAATGGTACCGTTAGGACTTCCCTGGTTAATCGATTTTAGAAAAGTGTGTTTCTGAAGTTCATACAAAATCTTGAAAAACAGTGTCGAGTATGAATTATTCAATTTGTTTTTCTATATCCAGTAATTTTCTAAATTTCTAAAAACTGTAAAACGCGTCTTCGAAAATTTTTATGGGATTTTGTTTAGTTAAGACGAAAACAAATATGTATGGTGGGGAAGGGGGGTGGGGGTGGCACAAGGAGTCACACATGGTCAAATTTTAGTTTTGTAAATGTGAAAATTGGGGGAAGGGGGGAAACTTCTGTTACTTTGATGGAAAGGCCTTTTCAAAACAACATTTTAACAAAAAATGTTTTTCTCTATAATTATTCGTTTAAAGTCCCCCCCGCCCCCTCGCCCCGGGACTTGAGAACACCTTGGAAATTCTAAAAACCTAAAAAAAAAAAAAACGGGGGGGGGGGGCTTAATTAGTTTGAAGAATCATTGTTTTGTTTAGAAATTTTTTTAAAAATTTTGGAAATTTCGAAAACAGGGGGCAGTGAAAGGCGATCTTTGAAATTTTAAACAAATGTAGTTCTTTTTTTAGTTTGTCGGAAAGGTCTTCTTTAAACAATTTCTTAAAAAGAAAAGAAATTGAAGCTGTATTGCGATAGGGGGAACCTTAGAAAGCAAACAGTAAAATTTCAAATAGGAGGGGAATTAGGGAATTAAGAGCTCATTTAAAGTTTTTACTTACAGACTCGTATTTAATTTGCATGTTTTTTACAATTTAAAAAAATTCCGAGTCATTTCTGATAGATTTGGGGAAGATGGGACTTTAAGAAAAAAATATATATAAGTTCCTTAAAAATGCCCCACCAGCGGCTGAGCAGTGGATGAGAAGTGCCGGATTCAATCCCATCCCGCACTCCTTGACCTAGCAGTTTCTTCAGTGTTTTTTTCCTAAACTCGCTTAAATACCGGCTTCAACCCCTTAGAAAGACCACAAGGAGGCCATTCTACCTATATGCCTAGGACCCTAGCATAGTCAGTTGGCCTTAAAACCTACTGCCAACCAACCTTAAAAAAGTATCGCTGAAGTGATTGTATCTAGAAGATTTCTCGAAGTGCTAAAAAATCCTTTTCATTTAAAATTTTAATGTTAGATCTCTTAGTACACTTTTTACCCTCATAACCCAATTTTAGAAAATGAGGCAATGTCCAAAATCCCTTCATCACGATTTAGAAAATTTTCAGGAATTCTAGTATGATTACGAAATATTAGGAAGAATGTGGGAACTATGTACAGTATATTTATCCAGATCGGATAAAACTAGATTCAACAAAACATTTTCTAAAAAACGTTTTCCCAATTAAAATTTCAATGTGGTCTAACTGATTGCCCCCCTCCTATTTTCCCCATCTGAATTAATTTTAAACCGAACAAAATATCCCTCAAATTAAGTATCTTTTTTTGAATTATCAGAGTTTTCAAAGGAGGATCTGAACCCCACCCCCATAGTGTTAGGTTTACCTTAACCCAGTAGTGCAATGTTCACTTGACTCAAAGATGGCACATTTTTAATTTATAATATCGTTAGAACCCATCTATTCTTCACACAACCTTTTTTTTATATTCAATTTTACTTTATTCATCATATATATATATATATATATATATATATTTTCCCCCCATATCTAGATTTAAAAAAAAAAAAAAAAAAAAAAAAAAAAAAATGCTGCAGTACTGTAACATCACTACATTGCAATAGTCTGGTAATAGTCTGGATCTAAATCTGGATGTAAACCTGGTATCTTCAACACAGTTAAGAGAGCAGTTATCAAGCTTTGTACAATGAAATATTCCTTGAACATATCCAAGAATTTATTTTGTCAATACCCAGTTGTTGTTCAGTCATCCAGCCCCCCCCACCCCCCCCCAAAAAAAAAAAAAAAAAAAAAAAAAAAAATCTTGGTTATATGATTTTTTACCAATATTCTTAGTTATTAGTTTTTGTATAATCATTCGTTAGGCCACAAATTTCAAATGTCTCGAAAGCTTTTTAAAATATTTTAAACATTAAACAATTTTCATCTTTTGCAAAAGGAAAGTACCTGTATTTTTCTCTAAAATTTTCTTAGTGTTGAAACTTTTATTTCTTTGTAGCATATCTTTGCCAGAATAAATTTATATTTTTTTACTTTTTAGGGCTTCACAATAAAAAGCTTCTAACGTTAAAAAATGATTTTTTACTTAAATTTTATTTTGTGCATTTACTAATAAAATTATACCTTAAATATATTATCCTTTTTTCAAAAATATGCACTTACAGCAAATATATTTCGAATATGTCTCGTATTCATATTCAGTGCATCACTGTGAAGTGGAGAATCAACGATCAGAAGGACGAAAACAACCCAGAGCGAAAGACTGTTTCACAGTGATGCACTGAAGATGAATGTGAGGTGTATTTGAAATATATTTACCGTAAGTGAATATTTTTTAAAAACGGATAATATATTTAAGGTATAATGTGATTAGTAAATGTAAATTCAATTCTTTTAAATAACTTAATATTTATTTTGTGCTTTTTAGTTACAAAAAAAAAAAAAATTCTTAAGGAAAACTAATTAAAATTTCTTAGGGTATTGTGTAGACAACAGAAAATTTTCTTTTATCAATTGACATTTTTTTTTCAATTAATTATTTGAAAAAGTACTACATCGTCTTTCAAGGACCGAATCCGGGACCATCTCATTATCAGCATGACACTCTAACCAAAAGTCTGAGAACTGTCAAGAAAAATCACAGAACATTCTAGAAAAATCTAACAAATACTTCTACAAAAGAAATATTGTTGCCGGATGCTTTTTAAGATATTTGGAATATTTAAAAATTTTCATCTTTTGCAAAAGTGAAATATCAATATTTTTCTTTAAAATTTTCTTGTTGAAACTTTTATGATTTTATGGCATGTCTCTGCAAGAATAAATTTTTATTTTAGGCTTTTTATGGTTCTACAATAATAAAAAAAAAACTTTCAGTGTTATTTTTATTTTTACTGAAATTTTTATTTTGTGTGTTTTAGTAACTCAAAAAAAAACTTCTTAAAAAAACTATCCAAATTCCTTAGGATACTGTGTAGACAATGAAAGATTTTCTTTTATCAATTGACATCGTTTGTATTAATTATCTGCAAAAAAGTAACACATTGCCTTGCGAGGATTGAACCCACGAGCATTGCATTATCACCATGACACTCTAACCAAATGTGCTAACGAGCGACAAAAAAGGTTGTTTAAATTTACATTAAAGTGGAGGTACCTTCTTTTTCAGAGTGACACAAAGACATTATGATAAAATTTCAATTTCAATAAAAAGCTTCTAAAAGAATATATAAATATATATATGTTAAAAGGTAAAAACTTTTAACATTTTATTCAAAAATTCATCATTTTAAAACTTCCTTCCAAAATTCAAATATCATGAATTTTTAATAAAAGATAATAAAAATGGAGATGATTTATTTAAAAAATTGAAATCTGAAATAATTATTTAAACTCCAGAAATAATTTATGTAAAATCCAGAAAAATCTATTTTTTCAGTTAATATTCTCTGAAAAATTATTTAATAAACCCAGAAAATAATTAATTCATATTTCCCAAAATCCAGAATAAATCTCAAAATATTTGGTGAATTAGCATCTGAAAAATTATTTAAATACGTTCTGGATTCTTCGTATTTATTTCAAAAAGATATCTCTGATATTTTGTACTTTCAAAAATACATCGTTTCCCTCTCTAGCTGAAACTATGACGCCACAGATTCCAAGAATTTCTGCTTGAGTTCAATGCACTCCGGATGTACTCCTACGCATTTTCAAAAGATAGCGTCATTACAAAATTTTCAACAAAAAATAGAAACAATAAATTACTCTTTCAATGAATCAAAAATAAATAAATGGTGAATAAAGATAATTCACTTTTATCAACTCTAATTAACTTTTATTTATAAAATAAACTCCAATTAAAAATAATTGAGTGAGCTATTTGAGCGCGTACTAATTCGCCAGTAAATCAACACTTCTAGGCGGGAGATTTGGGAAGGAGCGCCGTCACATTCTGACGGTGAAGATGGTAGAGTAAGGAGCTTGCGGTCCGAGGTCGGTCTGGCGGCTTTGCCGTTAGAAAAGGTCGTCGGGTGCGGCCCGAGCCGCAGCAGAGCTTGCTTACTTTAATGTTTGTTCATATTATTTAAGTCATGTTTCATCCAAATCCATTATTTTGAATAATCTCCACAGTTAAATTTTAATCAGTGAAATCAAAGTTGAATCCTGCCTATCCATCACGTATCAATGAAGTATGCTCCTGATGTCATTTAAGTGCTGCTAATTCGTCGAGATATACCTTTCACAGTAATCTAACCTCGGGAGAAATAAATTCTCAGATGCAACAAGTGTTGATTTCCCAGAAGTTTCATATTGGTGGGAGCTGCTCTTTACGATAACGCTGCAATATCGTCATCATGACAGATCTACGATAATATAATCAAACTTCCATAATTCTTCAAGATCATTCTGGAGCCAACAGAATAGATGTCATCGAATAACTCATCGTAATAATTCATGCTATAATGCATTTACAACTGATTATCGGCATCGTCTGCCAACATTATTCATCATAAATTGAATAACATCAACATGTGCTTCAATCAATTCTCTTATTTATGAAAAGGCAATGCGCCAAGTGTATAAAAATAAACGATTTCATGCTATCGTGAATAATAAACTGTGAACATTTTAATAATAATTTAGAACTGAGGAACGTTAGTAAAATAAGTGAAATAACAAATAAAATAAGAATTTTTTTTAGTAAACTTCAGTTAAATAATGAGAATATTGATGCCAAAGAAATGATCAGATTAAAATAGGGAAGATGTTAATCTATTATAATTCTTATTATTCCTTAATGTAAAATTGGGTGCCGGCACTAATACATTTATTTTTATAATTATGGCAATAAATAGAGTCAATTTAAGTGATTTAATGGTGTTCTTATTTGTGTATTAACATCAGTTTCATGTTAAATTATATTACAGATCTGAAGGTAAGCTTTCTTTTCAATAATTAATTCATAATTTGATGACCATATTTACTTTTAGATATATAATCCGCAAGAGAATAAATTTCCTTCCGTCTGCCGATAAAACGGCACTTAGAAAAATCGTCGCATTTTTTATGTCCGCTGTTATGTACACAAACGCAGTGCTGTCTTGATCTCTGAATCATTCTTTTGGCCTTGAGCCACCACTATACGATAACGCTTCTCTCACGCACCACATGGCCTCTCCATTCATTCATCCTTCCTTTCTCCTCATCCATCCATTCATCCAAAATCAAATAATCTATCATATATTTATATTTTTTTAATATTTTATCAATATATAATAATAATAATAATAAAGATGATCTATTAAGCATAGTAGAAGCCAAGCAACAGATACAAGATCACTGAAACACCAATGACCAATAAGAAAAAAAAAAAAAAAAAAAATCATCAGTGGATGAAATACACTAATGTAAAGAAACCAGATCTATTAATCAACAGCCTGCAAAACAAACGAATCAATAAAGTAAAACAACAAATCTTAACTTAAAACCATAAACTTATCAACATTAATGAAAAAACAACCCAAGAAACACAAGATAGGAAGAAGGAGGCAGGCGGCAAGACTTGTGACTTGCCTGTGGGGTCAGGGCCCGATCTAGCTCATCAGCCGCCCCGGGCAAAGTATAATTTTGCCGCCTTTCATGATTGATTTTAAATAAATACAACCAAACCTCAGTATAAGGCAGCATTATTAATCCGTATCACGCATTATTAATCCGTTTATATTGCGATAATTCTCAGTGCCTATGCAATTTCAAAGAAAACATTTTTTTTTCTGTTTATAGTTATATTTCATATAAGTTCACTTTTGTGTGTACTCCATGGATAGTCTTTTAATGAGGTTTGGCTGTAAGGAAATTATAAGGAAGAATTGACTGATACAACAACAGACTTTTCGTCCTAAATTAAATTCTATGTCAGACAAAATTTCAATTTATCTTTCTTATTTTATGTTTCTCTTGATAAATATTTTATTTAGAAAAGAAAAAAAAAAAAAAAAATATCACACTACGAGTAACAGTTATAAGAATTTATCTAGACTGTATAAAAAAAATTATTTGATCTAACAATATATTTTTAAAAATATTATTTTTTACCTCATTTAAAAAAAAAAAAAAAAAAAAAAAAATAATAATAATAATAATAATAATAATAATAATAAACAGACACTTTCATATCTAAATTTCCATTTAACAGATTTTAAAAGATGAGAAAAACAAAAGCATAAATAAACTAAAAATCACTATTTTACATTAAAAAGAAAAAAAAAAAAACTTACTTTATAATGCAACAAGAATACATATATATAGATAGATTGAAATAAAAAAGCAGAACTCTTTATTTGAGAAAAAGTAAGTATGACTACTGTATGAAAGTAGAAATATTGACTTGAAATTTAAATAAATTGATTGTAATTAAAAATTTAATAATCATGTTTTTATGTCTTGGTTTCTGTGCATTATACTGATGATATATGTATATATAAATGATAGTACGTAATAAAATTTAACAATTAATAGATACAGAACAATACTAACAAAACAAAAATAGAACCGATTGTAACATATAGGTAAGACTGACACAAAAATGTTGCGATAGAGATTAAGAACCAATAACAGACAAAAACAATTTAAATTACTTACGCCGACATGAATAATAATAATAATAAAAGGACCATTAAACTTATGACGAAGAAAGTAAATAAAGGACCACAGAAATAATAATCGAATAAAAATGCTTAAAATTTGAAGTATAAACGCTTCAGGGGGCATGTACTTCATAAAGCTTTCTAAGCTGCATCGATTTCGTAAAACAATATAGCTAATCATAGCAATTTATATTGTTTCAGCCCCGATCGAGGCAGCAAAACCATTTTGAATGAGAAATTAAATAATTTATTAAATCAAATCATCAAGGAATCCAGAGAGAAAACTAGAAAAAAGCAGAGTAGCCACATGTAAAACTTTTACACAAACTGGAGAATAGGAAGATGCCAACAAATTAAGGAAATTAAAAGAAAAAACATTGCAAACAACGATTAATCGATAAAGAATTAACGTCTGAGCATTTTCATTAATGATAAATTTCACTGAGTAATTATTTATTGAGTTAGTTAAATTATAATTTTAAGTTAGTTAAATTATAACATAAATTGTACGTCAATCAATGAACATTAAAACTTTCATAGAAAGGAAATTAATGATAGAAAAACTTTAAGATAGCAGTGAGCAAGCGCCATCTAGCTTTTAGCTAGATAAACAATAAGTCAATTAAATTATTGCAGGTTCAAAAAAAACCATTGCTTTAAGGTGTATATTTTTAAGAACTTTTAAGTTCATGATTCAAGAGAATATGTGGTATCATTTAAATAATTAGTTATTTAATTAGTGGATCTTGATAATGTTAAACCTAAACTAATTAAACTAAATTAGTTGACCTTAATAATGTTAAACCTAAAATATTTAACCTTAAATTTAAAGTTTAAGTTGTAAAAAGACTCGATCACAAGCAATAATCTCCAAAGGCACACATGTAAGGATAAGCAATACAAGGCTGTCTATAATTATTAAAGTGGTTATTTTAAATGTGTTGATTTTTTAATTTTTTTATATATTAATTATTATTATTAAATTGGATTTATTGTTCAATCTAAACATGGGAAGCCACTAATAGCCAAGTGCACTCAATTAAATTTAACGAAAAAATAGTTCATAATTCATAATATCAACCAGAAAAAATAAGAAGAATGTAACTTGCAATAGCAATAATCCCTTTTTTTTTTTTCTTTAATTCAACAACAAACCCTCTCAACCAACCAGCCAAACCACAACACCCATCCTCCTTAATCAAACATCTGCCCACTCATCCACTTTTTTTTTTTTTAGCCTTAAATAGTTTTTTTTATATACAGAGACATTTAATGATAAACAATTGAATAAATAATTTTTTTTGGGATAACTCATTTTTGTAGCAGCATTAATCATGTGAGAGATATTTTTGTTTTTATACCAAAATGAACAAAGATTATGTATGCGAAAGAGGTGATTGAGAATGATATTTCTGTAAACAGAGATATGAAGTGAAGACAAGAATGAAAATGTGTAAAATGAATTTACTTTGAAACAAAAATCTTGTCTTTTGTCATACAGATCAGTATAAATTTTACTTCCTTCAAGTTTAAGTTTTAAATCTAAGAAACTAATACAGTTGTTGTTAAGGAGATTATGAGTTAAGGTAAGGTGAGGAGGATATTCTAATTTGAATAAATTAGGGGAAAAATTATTGACATAAAAAATTATTTATGTATTGTAAAATATTTGAAAATTTTTCTTAAATTATTATGTAAATTTAGTTGTTTTAATAATATAGCTTATTTTATTAATTTTTGGTTTTTTAACCTTTCATATTATTTTTTCCTCTTTAATATATATATATATATATATATATATATAATAAGGATGATCTATTAAGCATAGTAGAAGCCAAGCAACAGATACAAGATCACTGAAACACCAATGACCAATAAGATTAAAAAAATTTTTATCAGTGGATGAAATACCCTAATGTAAAGAAACCAGATCTATTAATTAACAGCCTGCAAAACTAATGAATTAATAAAGTAACACAACAAATCTTAACTTAAAACCATAAACTTATCAAAATTAATAAAAAAATAACCTAAGAAACACAAGATAGGAAGAAAAGAGGCAGGCGGCAAGACTTGTGACTTGCCTGTGGAGTTAAACTAGTTTCACGCCGGCAACACTCACCCAGCCTGACACGACCAGAACAGGAGCCATATGGATTTAAAAAAAGCAGAATTTCAAAGCAGATGAATAACAATGAAACCATGAAGCAACAATGAAATTCACCGATAGATTACATTGTGTAATAGTATAATTAGAATTTTAAATATAGTTCACAACTCAAAAAGGAAGAAACTGAAATTTTATTGGGATAGTAATACAAAGTAATGCATAGTAATACAAAGTAAATGCAACAAGCCTTCTGCTTTTTTTTTTAAATTTAATTTCACAAACCCACCCAACCATCCAGCCTTACAACAACACCCCACCTCCGTAATCAAACATCTGCCCACCCAACCGCTACCTCTTTTATTATTTTATAATTTTTTTTTGTTAATATACACAAAAGTTTACTCAGTTTTTTTTTCTTTTGTACTGACAGAGACATGGTTAAGGATATAAAATAGAAAATACAAAGTTTTTAGGAAAACCCATTTTAGCAGTGGCTGTGATCAGTTTATTAATATTCTTGTTTTTAAACTTCGCAGAGCATAAATTATTAATTCGAAATAAATGGTTAATGATGATGTTTCTAAATATATATATATATGTATATATATATATATATATGGAAGTAGAAGGAATAAGCTGTATAGGTGGACTCTATTCAATTCCCCCCTCATTTGTTACAAATTTCTACTACAGTACGTGCTACACGCTACACTCATGTTAAGAGAAGTGAATTTGACCGATCGCTCAACACGGGAACCGACTAAAATGCCTTACCTAATAGGCTACCCACCATTTAGTTCCATACATTTGCCATATCCTTATTTGTTAATAAATGTTATTGGGTTCAGCTTTATATTTTATTTTTCCTTTCTATATTATTTTCAATGCAATGTTCACACCATAATAAGCTATTGCTCTATTCAGCTATGTTAAAAAAAATCATTAATTCCAAATAACTTACGAAATTTTTAAATTAGAATATTCAAAAATCAATGGTTTTGATCCAGTATAATAAATGATATTTTAAAAGTAGTCTGACATTTTTGCGATGAAAATATTCCACAAAAGGCCCGTTTTTGTGTAATTTTGCCCTATTCTGCAAAGTTCAGAAATTCGTAAAAATAAAATAATTTGTGACGTTTTCAAAATTGAATTTTCATAACTGATATTTTAAAGCTAGTCTGCCGTTCTCCCGTGTTAAGAGAATCTTGAAATTGAAGAACTTATGAAGTTTTTAAGTGAAAATCCTGTAAAACAGTAGAGTTCTTATATTAGGGTCATTAGAGATATCTTAAAACTGGTGCGATATCTCTGCGATCATTTGTTGTTAAAAAATAAAAAAAAAAGAGAGATTGTAAATTTTTATGATTATTCAAGTTCTCTATATCTATAGTGTGATGAGAAACTAATTATGGTTAAATAATCTACTTAAGGCTGTTCTCAAATTCAGATTCCTTACTTTATATTCACGAATTGAACTCATTTTTATTCATAAATATTTATAATTTAATGGTATTTTTATCCCAACTGCATTATTACACCAAACAGAGCTTTTATTTCCTATGAAGAATAAAGAGAAAGGTTCTTTTGTAAATATTTAAAAAATAGTGTTTTGAGTGGAATTTCAGCACGAAAAATAGTCAAAATGCGAAGGTTAATTATACATACATATAGTTTGATAGATAGATAGATGGATAGGATATTTTTTTATTTAATTAATCTAAATTTTATACACTACATTTATGAATGAATATAAGTAACTAACCGTAACTTTGATTTTTTGAAAAAAGTTTTGTATTGCTACTGGAAACATAAGAGAGTAATAATAGCACACAGAAATAAAATTATATAAATAGAAAATAGAAAAAAATATTATAATTACCTTGAAAACTTCTTTCTAACAAAGCTGGTCTTATAGGTTTTTGTATTGTGGTGTACATGAAATACTTTTGCTATAAAAAACTAATACTTTTAAAATACAAAAATCAAGTGTAATACAGTACGCTCTAATGATATGACTGGAAGACGAAAAGACAACGATGTAAATTTACAGTGTCCACATCCAGAGTCCGTCCAGTCTGGTCTCGTCAAGATTTTTCTTTTATCCGTAGAGCATACAAATTCCCACCCATGCTGATTAATTTTAAAGTTCAGTCATTGAGACAAAAAATCGTTTCTACATCAAAACTACAACAGACACAAAAGAACCCCCCCCCCCCCTCCCCGTCCTCTTATCCTAACAAAAAAAGAAAAGAAAAGAAGTCATAAGTTTCCTTTCCAGAATTTTTTCTTTTAAGTCCAGTCTATAGGGTCGAACAATGTGTCAACCTGTCCTCTATGTAAACTATTGGTTCCACATAGCCTGAGAAGTAGATAGTTCTTATCTGAGCCTGCATTGTGCCGTCCTTACTCATTTTCGCATGCAAAGTGCAAACATCCTCTGCTGTTTTCTCTGAGAAAGCATTTGTTACAAAAAGAAAATTTTCCATTGAAATTGAAATTATTGAGAAAGGCGTTTTCTTTTTTACCGCAAAAAAAAAAAAAAAGTAAAAAAAATATATATATATTTCTCCCCTCAGTTTTTCACTTATTTAAAAATTAATATTGTTGCCACTTGAAACTGCCGCCCTTAGAAATTTGCCGCCCTGGGCAATTGCCCGGGTTGCCCTGCCCTAGATCGGGCCCTGTGTGGGGTTACACTAGTTTTACGCCGGCAACACTCCCCCAGCCTGCCACAACCAGAACAGGAACCATATGGATTTAAAAATGCAAAATTTCAAAGCAGATGAACAACAATGAAACCACGAAGCCACAATGAAATTCACCGATTGATCACATTATGTTTAACAGTATAATTAGAACATTAAATATAGTTGACAACTAAAAAAGGAAAAATCTGAAATTTTATTGGAAAATGAAAGTTTGCATAGTAATACAAAGCAGATGCAACAAGCCTTCTACTTTTTTTTTATTATTTAATTTCACAAACCCACCCAACCATCCAGCCTTACAACACCACCCCACCTCCGTAATCAAACATCTGCCCACCCAACCGCCACCTTTTTTATTGTCTTTTATTATTTTATAATTTTTTTGTTGATATACACAAGAGTGTACACAGCTTTTTTTTTTTTTTTTTTTGTACTGACAGAGACATGGTTAAGGATATAAAATAGAAAATACAAAGTTTTTAGGAAAACCCATATTACCATCGATGATTATTTTGAGATCTAAAAAGTTAATTGATTGATTAGTCAGAGTATTTTGTGTTAGCTTTAAATTAGGTGGATAATTGAAGGAAAAGCCATGTTGTGAGTTCTTGTTGAGATAAAATACAATAATATCATCGATGTAACGATAAAATCGAACATCATCATTGCAAATTTGCTTTTCATAATAATAAAGATAGAGATCTGCCAAAATACTGGAGCTACAACCTCCTTGTGGGATGCCTAATTGTTGCAAATAGATATCGTTGTTGTGGAAGATATAATTATTATGGATAACAAAGTTAAGAAGTGTTTTAAATTTTTCTGCTTTAAAATTGTAAGGAAGATTAATGTGAGCTTTATATTCTTGAAAAAGACTGTAAATGATATTACTAAGATCTGATAACTCAATATTATTGAAAAGATCTTGAAAGTCAAAAGTCATAATATTGTCTATTGAATCGAGCGATTTGATGTATTGAATTAATTGAAAGCTATTTTTAAGACAGTGTAAATTATCAACTTTGCAAGTACATTGGTTAATTTGTTTTAGAATATCCAGTAGAGCTTTATTAGCATTGTTGTTATAAGTGTTACACCCAACAGTGACAGTGCGAAATTTAATTGGAGATTTGTGAAACTTAGGTATGAGAACTATATAAGGATAATTAAAGTTATTGAAGGGAAGTTGAAGTAGTTTATAGTAATTATGTATATATATATATTTTTTTTAACTTAACTTTTTATTTTGTGCTTTTTAGTATCTAAAAAAAAAGCTTCTTCAAAAAACTCCATAATTAAATTCAACTTCACTTTCTGTAACTGTTCCCAACAATGTTGGGAAAGTGTTTTATTTAACTTTCTTCCATTTAGTCCACCACAAATTGTGATGATTCTTTTATAGCAGATTGAAAGAACAGGATTCCCACGGGTCAGGGAGAACAGGGAAAACCTGGAAAAATCAGGGAATTTGAAATTACTCAAAGTCAGGGAAATACCAGGGAAAATTGTAAATATTGCTCAAAAACCTGGAAAAATAATGATACAAACCTGGAAAATGCTTTTTGAGCATTCAATTTATGTTGTCTTTTATGTTGCAAATTATGTTCTGTTTTATACCATGAGTTATTTTTTATGATGCAAATGAAATTTTATGACTGGATTTTTCAAAAAATAGACCTGGAAAAGTCAGGGAATTTTATTTTTTGAAATTGAGTGGGAACCCTGGATATAGTTTTTGTGAGCTTTCAAAAATCATAGCTTTGATAGACTATAAATCAAAACAGAAGACCAGGCAACTATGAACAAATACTATACATTTGACTGAGCCATAAATTATTATACAGTATCAAATACACATAAAATACAGAGTTTTTAATTGGGATAATTATTTTGTTTATTATTCATACAAATATACAATTATTCTACATCTCACAGAAAGACAATTAAGCTCATCAAATGTTATAGCTGATTTACAACATTAACAATTTCACAAATATTTATCACTAGCAAAACCAAGACACTAAAACATTTACAATAGTTTTTCTGAAATTATTTTCATTTATAGTAGTAGAATTATTAAAAAAAAAACTCTTGTTAAAAAAATAATACAAAAATATAACATATATACAAATGAAGAACAAGATTATTTTATCCAAAACTCTACATGAAGTACTAACTTAACATAATTACAAATAAAAACGACCTTTCATAACTCCATGTTTCTTGGCCGGAATGTTTTCACTGGGGTCCCCCAGCATTATCGACGGCACATTTGGTGTTGGAAGTTATAAAAGGTTGTTTTTATTTGTAATTATGTTGAACAAGAATATTTTGCAATGGAAAATGAATTTTCATGAGTGAATAATGTATTACAAGATACAGATGAAAATAAAAACTTTCTGCAAGTATAACATACATATTAAGACTTTCTTGCCCCCCCCCCCTACCAAAAAAAAAAAAAAAAACTACAGGTAAAGGATTAAAAACAACAAATGTATAAGTGAAGCATATAATTAATGACATATTTTTTTAATAGTATGCTGTCAGTTTAAAAAAAATAAATATATTAGCTAAATTTATTTTTTTTATGAGAAAAAAAGTAACTCATTTGGAAAATATATATTGATGCTATCAAGCAACGGGCTGAGAAACGTATGTTACTGCTTAAACGCCTTGCAGGAGTTAGGTGGAGCTGTGCTACCACAACTCTGCTTGCTATCTATAAGACTTTTATAAAACCTGTCATGACCTATTGTAGTGCCTCTCTCATTACATTATCTGAGGGAGGTATATATAGACTGGAACGACTACAAAATAATGTACTCTGTCTTATTGCTGGTGCTATTAAAACCACACCTATTGATGCTCTGCTGTTGTGTGCCAATGAAACCCCTATGCAACATGAAATAAAGAAATCAGCTTTGAAGCTCTATCAAACAGTAATTCACCTTCCCCATAGTGATATGTGGATTAAATCTGGACCTCAGAGGCTGAAGACTCAGGATGACTTTCTTCAACCTGTATTAAAAGAGATGGAGGGACTTAGTATACCATCTCGGATTGAACCTTTGCTTACCCCCCTTAAATCCTCTGGAGGCTAGTAGAATATTATATTGTCTGGACCTTTTGAGTCCTGTTTCAAAATCCCAGAATTGTACTGCAGCTTTGTTCAGTGTGGGGATGGAGACTATTTACAATCGGTTTCCTCCTGAAGTATGGTTACACATTTATACTGATGGCTCAAAGCTTGAGGTAGATGGTGTGGCTGGAACTGATATTTATTTTGAGCATTTCTCCCATTATCTTTCATTAGGAACAGCCAAGACTCTGTTCGATGATGAAGTTGAGGCAATTAAAGTAGCTCTGGCTCATCTAGATGCTCGTCCTTCTCTTTCCGACCAAGCTGTCATTTTTTCAGATTCACAAGCTGCAATTCTGGCCTTTGCCAACTGCTCTCAAGCCCCTAGTTCTATGTTCGTAATGCAATGCAGCTCTTTAATAGGAGAGATAAACAAAAAGAATAAAGATTGGCAAAACATTTAAACTACCTTACAAAAACTTTTCCATTTAATTTGGCTAATTAATTTCGGTCGCACCGTGACCATCTTCAGAGCCAATACTAAATGCTGACGTTCTTCTGTTGTTTATCTTGCTGGGGAGTGTAGTGGTTGCCACTTCGCTTCACTTCATAATCCTTTAGGAGCTGTTGCCATGCAGCGGGGATGATACAGTGCTCTCTATCGTTTACGGTATTATTGTTAGTAATAATTTCGAGGGCCTCCCGTTTTAGTGCATAGTTATGGTTATTGTAAGGGGCTGTTTTTTTTATGTTAATGGAGTTAATATTTATGGGGTTATTGTTGTGGGTGGCGGAGAAAGCTTTCTCTTTTAAATTAAGCTTTACATTTCCATAATTTTAAAATTAAGATAAAATCACCTGGAGAAAAATTTTATAGAAAATATAAGTTAAGCTTTAAAACATGAAATTTCTGCGTAAAAATTCCATTTCATAAATATATTTACAACTACAATACACAAAAAACCCTCCTTTAATTTTAAATAATTATTTCTACATGTTTCGAAGCAATTAAAAGTTTTTTCTTTCTTCTTTTTTTTAAAGAAAAATAAATAAATGTAGTGGCACCATCAAGTACTTTATATTAAAATCACATACATATATATTTAACTTTTTTTTTCCCCTTAAAAAAAAAAAAAAAAAAAAAAAAAAAAAAACTTGTTTAGAAACAGGTAGAAATAGTTATTTAAAATTAAAGGAGGATTTTTTGTTTATTGTAACTGTAAATATATTTATGAAATAGAATTTTTCATGCTGAAATTAATTAATTAAAATAAAAGAAAGAAAAATATTTTTTAAATACATTATTATGGGTTTCAAAGTAAAGATGTTATTTATTTATTTTGACGTGTTTTTTAATAATTGCTATTTGACATATTTTTCATGAATTTTAATAAAATTCATGAAATAATGTTATTTCTAATAAACAGTGTAAGAGTCATTATTGCTTTAAATAATAATAAAAAAAAATTGATTATACTTTTAACAATGCTAATCCATGAAGTAACTTAATTTAGAATAGATTTAAAAATACAACCTTTTACTTTCTTCATTTTCTTCTTTCTTGGTAGACTAGTTTCGTCTGGGGCACCCCAGCTTGGTCACTACTTTCTTGTTGACCGCGGAATATCAATAAAATTAAGAAAATTGCAGCAAAACATAATATAAACGTACCTATAAAGCCTAACCCTAACATTTTTCAACTAATTAGAAGTGACAAAGATAAAATAAATCCTTTAGAAACTGCAGGAATATATAAAATACCATACACTAATAAACAAGAAAATGAAATGTGTTACATAGGAAAAACAAAAAGAAAAATAAAGACGTGTATTAAAGAACATAATCACGACATAAAAACAGGTAAAATAACAACTGCTTTAACCCAAGTAAACAAAAATGAAGAGATTAACATAAAATTTGAACAAGTAAAAAAGTTGGCCAACTATCACAACCACGGTTACGCAGCAATCAGGGAGTCAGTAGAAATTTTGGCAAATTACAACAATTGTAATGGCAACGATGGAGCTCTGCTCAATCGTCAATGGCACAGAATTTTTAAAAGAGGAAGAAGGCGTGAAAACTTCAGTTTCGAACACCAAGAAGGTTAGTGACCAAGCTGGGGCGCCCCAGACGAAACTAGTCTACCAAGAAAGAAGAACATGAAGAAAGTAAAAGGTTGTATTTTTAAATCTATTCTAAAATTGATTATGTTAATATTTAAAATATGTATCATTTTAAAGTGTGAAAAATAAATAAATGAATAAACTCTAATTGTATTTTCAAAAGAGATTTTTAATTTTTAAAAAGAAAAAATGTATATATATGTATTTACGGAAGTATATGTTTTAAATAAAAAACGATAGATGGTGCCAAAACTCTATTTGCTGTTTTTTTTTTCTATTCCCGGCGCAGAATGATACATGAATATGAATTGCAAATTATTGAGCTATTATAAAATCAATGTTCATGAATGATTAAAAAAATTTTCGCTTTAAAAAATTGTAAATTCATCATTATTATGATAAAATAGAATATCTAAAATTACAAAATACTTCCTTATTTAAAATATTATCTAAATATTTTTGTGACTAAATATGAAATTTTGAAATCAAAAATATTTTTTTCATAACAGAAGAGAAAATATATTTAAGTGAATTTGACTTAGTATATATACAATAACTATTTTAAACATGTAATAAAGTACTTTTGAGTAAAAAAAAAATATAAATAATTCATTGGCTGCATTGAAGTCGGTCAATCAACCAGCCCACATACCTCACAAGTAAGAACCACATAACAGCGTTTTCACCCAAAGAAACACATGTAATTGGCGGAGTAATATAGTTCCATATTTAAAGCGATTTATATAAAAAAACAAGAGTTTTCCTGAAAAAAACTAAAACGTTACTAGATTCAGAAAGATCCTATTAACAACATATATTAATTATATGAAAATCCTTCGAGCCGTTTTAGAGATATTTTTCAGAATTCCAGTGTATTACACCAACCGTTTTCTCATTTTGGCTTAAAATTGAGATTCAGATCTCAAAACATATTGCATGTAGAAATGTAAAATTTTCAGGATAGATTAAGACCGAAGATAAAAGATTATTTTGAAAAGATCAGAACAAAATATGGTATATTTGCTGAGATATTAAGTGTCGGCTTTTACAAACTCTTTGATGTCAAACTAGCCGTATAGATGAGTTCGCAGCATTCCGTTTGTCCCTCCGCTTGCGTCACTCAAAAAACTGTCGTTTTTCATGATAAAACTGCTATTTTAAATCCATTAAAATTACACTTTTGTGTTTGCTTGAAAGGAAAAAAAAAACATAGAAATTACTTTTGCACTCACATTTTCATTCAATTAATTTCATACATACTGTGAGCTTTGCTGTGAAGAAATCAGCAATTCAACATTTACAATCCTTTCTCTTCTCATCCGAAAAATTGTCATGTTTAATAAGAACTTTAATGAGGCACTATGCAAGAATATGACATTGAAAACTGAAGGGGGAAAAGAAAAGGGCTGCTGAAATATATTTTAAGTTGTTACAAACCCATGAAAAAAATAAATAAATAAATAATAAATGCTTACTCAGATTTCTTTTCAAAATGTAACTACTATTCTATGAGTACCATAATTAGAGTTGCTAATAGAGCTGTACAATCAGACCTTCACCCCCATTGACTAATTTCACCATAAATTATTGTAGAAACATGCAACTGGTGGAGTCAGTTTGAAATAACATCTAGTTATTAATGCATAGTTAAATTTTGCTTAGGGGTCATTCTACATATTAAAATTTACCTCAACTTTATTTTTTCGAGTGGTAACATCCATTTTTGACTGAATATCGAATTTCTGAGATCAAGGGGGTTTGGAAAAATGTATGGTTTATATACCTTCAATAAGTTACAAGCAAAAATGTGTTAGGGTAAATCTCAATATTTAAAAAAAATTAAATTAAAATCTTACACAAAAAAGTGTTGTCTATTTAGATAATAACTGGAAAATAAATATGACAATTTTAAATGTAAAAAAAACTTCCATGTGTGTAACTAAATTTACTTCAATAATAATTTTAAATAATGTGTATGCAAAGTTATAGATGACACAAATGATAACCAGTGACAGCCCCCTAAGAGCAATAAAAATTGAAATATTACTGTAACTCAAAAAATGATATTAATGAGCTGTAAATTTGGAAACCCATATGTTTGATGCCCATTCTATTTATGCAAAAATTAATATAGATCATAATTCAAAATTTTTTGAAATGTATATTTATTAATTTTCATAATTCAAAATATGTTTTTTAATCAAAAATATGCATGGAATATGTTGGGTTGCTTCATTTAAACCCCCCCCCCCCCCCCAAAAAAAAAAAAAAAAAAAAATTGAATATAGTAATTTTTAGAGAAGATGTGAATTAATATTTGTGTATTCATTTAACATTAGCATCCCCATATTTTGACAAATTATAACTCTATGAAAAATTGATAGAAATACATATACTATACCATTTTCCAGTCTCATCTGATCCAAATAACAAAATAAAATTAAATAAATAAAATTGTCAAAAATGCTTGTGAAAAAAAATTAAATTGATGCAAGTTTTAATATGTAGTAAAATCTGTTTTAATATGTAGTAAAATCCCCATAAGTAAAATCTGTTTAACTATACTGTTATAAACTAGAGGTTATTACTAATCAGTTGGCACTGCCATATATTTATAGGACGATTTGAAATAAAATTAGTTAGTGGTGACTTCTTTTTTATTTTTTTGGTTCTCTGACTGTTTGTACATGAATTCTAAAATTCATTTTTAAATCGACCAATATTATGTGAACTAAACTCACATTAAAATAAATTTAAAAAAGGAAAAGAAAATATCACAGGATACTCTTACTTTGGTAAATTACATATTTTGTAACTTTCATAATCTCTATACACATAAAAACTAAAAGCCATTATTACTAGAAGCCCAATTTCACTGTACAGAAATTTCAAATTACATGAAATTGGAAATTTAGAAATCTTATATACATGTAGTATGTAAACTTTAATAAAGAATAAAAAATACAATAATAAAGAATAAAAAATACTGAATTTGTAAACAGGAAAAGAAAACTATGAGTCATATAACAGGAACTGGCAATTTGTTTAATATAATTTTATGAAATTAAGATAATAATGAAGAAAAATTTTTGATTTACATAACAGACACAGAACACTTATTAAGCAAATTTAAAAGATTATAAATTTTTATTATTTATTCAAATTTATATATAAAGATAGATTTAAAAATTGTTTAAATTTATCAATAAAACCATAAAATTACAAAATTTCATTTTCTTTCTTTCTTTTTTTTTTTTACCATACTAAATAAACATAATATTTATTGAATAAGTATAAACAAATATAAAACAATTTACTCAACTCGTTTGAAAATTACTATCAATGAAATATTAAATAAATGTTACAATTTCATAAGGAACATGAAATTTTTTTATTTATCTCCCTATTTTATATATTAAAAAATATATTATTTTCGTAATACATAAAAACAATCATATATTTACAATTATTTATTCTGAGCACATGAATTAGTAGTTTCTGTAGATGATTGAATTGGATTACGATTTTCTATAACACCATTTCTTTGATGACCATATTCAAATTTAATTCGTAACTCTCCAACACGACTCTTTGGCAGTACATCGGGAATCCATTCAATGATAAAAGGAGTAGGCTCCTTTTGATTTAAGGTCCAATTACCTAATTAAAAAATAAATTAAGTAAAAAAATTGTATATCACCATAAACATAATCAGCCAATTACAATAAAAAGTATAGTTTGACCACATATTGTGAAAGGTAAACATCCGATTTAATGATAGAAATGAGCAAGTCAATTAGACAATAGTGACTCTAGTCAGAATGATGGAATCAAAGACATTCAGAGCTCAATTAAAAATATCTTTAAAAATTACTAAAAAAAATTCAGGGAGATATTTTAAAGAAATCTGCTGTTGTACGATTAAGGCTTACAGATAATCAGACATAATTTAACTCTAAACTTACTAAATAAAATAATTCAGTAATAATAATTAGAAGAAATTTTTAATGAAAATGATATTTAAAACAATAAAATTTCACTTTCATTATGTTTATTACATTAGTTTGCAGGCGATAAAAGTTAAAAAAAAAAAAAAAAAAAAAAAAAAACATTTACTTTAATCTGTAAATGATGAAAGTAAAATATATTTAGAATATTTGATTAAATAAAATTAATATTGAAATAAATAAATCAAAATATACATATTTAAAATAAGAAATGTGTATGTAAAAATGCCACAAAGTGCAATGAAGTGATGAAAATAGGAAAATAAACAGAAAAATATAAATCCACAAAATAAAAAAATCTCTTTACTTTACACATTTACTAAATGGGTTACTGTGAACCACAGATAAGATACTGAATCTAAAACATGAACTGAAGTGATAGTAGCACCAGTCTAGTTAATAAGAAAGAATTAAGAACTACATTTATTAGTATGTTAGATGAACACAAATTATGCATATCAATGGGATCTTTTAACTGAGAAAAGGTGAGTTTACCAGTCAAACCATAGCTAAAATTCTCAAACAATATGATTTTAAAATAATATTTTCACCTTCCAATAAACTCACCTTTTCTCACTTAAAAGATCCCATTCTTGGGGCATTTATAGAGTTTCCTGTCAGTGTGGTTTATCATATATTGGCTTAACTAAACGTAGTCTTAAATTTCGTCTAAAAGAACACAGGAATTACGTCCGCAAACAAGAAACCAATAAATCGGCTATTTCTAAACATTGCTGGGAGGAAAATCATAATTTTAAATTTAATTCAGCTAAAATAATTTGCAGACCTAAATCCATTCATGAACTCGATTTCTTTGAAGCTTTTCATATTTATAAAAATTTTAAAAACCTTGTAAATTGTGATTTCGCTGTTTCCTATTTGTCTGATTGTTGGAAATTTTACATTCAGTCCACATTTTCTTAATTTTTCTACTGTTTACACAGCTAACATTCCTAAATTCCTATTGGCTACACTCCCCACCTTTTTCGTAATCCTTTTGGTTGAACTAAATTTGGTCCCTCTCCTATATATAAGAGCACTTCTCCCAGATTCAGAATTCTTTTTGCACTGAAGGCAGTACGCATCTCAAATATTTTTCTTTGGCGTTTCTGACGTAGTAGTTTATTCGGGTTTTAACAAGTAAGAATTGCAAACTATAATTCTGAAATAATATGAAATCACTGAATATTTATCTTTTCTTGGTTTAAATAATATGAAAAATATTTTTGGTTGATGTATATTTTCGAAACGTATTTGCTTATTATTTAGTACTTGCTTTTTAAATAAAACATGTTTGATGTTCAAATTTGTAAACAATAACAAAGTTGCAACATAGATGCAATAAGAAACAAGACCTTCCGGCTTATTCGGAAGGGTAGGTTGATTTCTTTTTCCTTATCAAGTAGCCGTCATTTTGTATTTTGTTTGAAAATGGCGGCTACAAATTATTAATGCATTTGGTAGAAATATTGATGTAGGCTATGCACATATGGATTTTTAAGCAAATCGGTTCATAATACCTTTTTATGTGAATTTAAAATTTTCAAGTGGCCGCCTCTTGGAAGCAAAATGGTGAGATATGCACAAATATATGAAATGTATTTATGAGATAAGTCTACTGTACACATATATAGTTTGAATTAATTCAAAATCTCAAAAGTCATCGTGTTGAAAAATTAAGTGGCTAGCACTTCGATCAAAATGGCAGAGAAAGTTCCTCATCTAAAATATCGTTTCAAATTTGAAAATATTTTTTTTTGTAGAAATTCTTTCAATTAGTAAGTTGATAAAATGTTAGTTTTCTGCATTTCTAGCTTGTTTTAGCATTAAAATAGCCTAATTTTTCCTTAAAAACGCATTAAAAAGATCCAGCAATGCAGGTAATGGATTTGGCGACTTTTGGTGAGAAAATACTTATAATTGATATAACAAAGATGGACGCAATAACTTGATTGGTTCACGAGTTACTTGAATTTTCTAGATTTTTGTTGTTTAAAAGATAAAACCATTTTTCAACTTTTATTTGAATTTATTAAGTATTTCTAAAGGTACCGTGATAACAAATTTTCCAGTGGCCGCCAGTTGGAAACAATACAGCGGAACAAGTTGCCCAGCAAACATATCCAAGGTATTTGAAGCACAGGTTCACTGTCCAACTGCAGTTTAAATCAGTGACGTGTTTCAAAAGTTAATTTTATGGCAAATTTTCAAGTCGCAGTCTAAGTGGTTGCAACTTGGAAACAAAATGGCAAAAAATCTTGCCCAGGGAAATCATCCAGTATACTTGTATAAGTTCCTTGTCCAGTTCTAGTTCAAATTAAATCTGTATTTGAAAAACTATCGTCATAAGAAATTTTCAGGTGGCACCACTTGAAAAAAAAAACCGGAGTGAGATGCCCTGCGAACTTATCTGAGATATTTAAAGGATAAATCCACTACCCAAATTTGATGCGAATCGATTCTGTAATACTAAAGTTACTATATTGAAAAATTTTCAAGTGGCAGCCACTTGGACATAAAATTGCGGATCAAGTCACCAAGTGAACTTATCCTAGATATGTGAACCATAAGTTCACTATCCAACTTTTATTTGAATCCATTTAGTATTTTAAAAGTTATCGTGATGGCATATTTTCAAGTGGCAGTGTGATTTCAAGTGGCTGGAACTTAGAAACAAGATGTCGGGACAAGTTGCTCAGTGAAAACATTCAAGCTAATTATATGATAATATCACTGTCCAAATTTGGTTCGATTTGGAGTATTATATCAGAAGTTATCGTGATTTTAAATTTTCAAGTGGGAGCCTGATTTCAAGTGGTCCCGCTTAGCTTAAGATATCTGCCACTTTATTAAAAATGGCGGATATAGTTTACTAATAAACATCATTGAGATTCTTATGTGGTCTGTATTTACATCAAAATTCAAATGTTTTCGGAATACACTTTTTACAATTTAAATTTGAAATTTTCAAGAGGTCTCTACTTGAAAACAAAATGGCGGAGCAACTTGGTTAACAAACTCATCTAAGATATTTATAAGATAAGTTAAGACACTGTTCAAATTTGGATCCATTTGGAGTATTATTTCGGAAGTTATCATGGTTTAAAATTTTCAAGTGGTCCCTCTTAACTTAAGATATCCGCCACTTTATTAAAAATGGCGAATAAAGTTCATTAATAAAGTTATTTGAGACACTTGTATAATGTATGTATGCATCAAAATTAAAAAAATTCGGAATATGCTTTTAACAATTTGAATTTGAAAATTTCAAGTGGTCTCTACTTGAAAACAAAATGGCGGAGCAACTTGGTTAACAAACTCATCTAAGATATTTATAAGATAAGTTAAGACACTGTCCAAATTTGGTTCGATTTGGAGTATTATTTCAGAAGTTATTCTGATTTTAAATTTTCAAGTGGTAGAGTGATTTCAAGTGGCCCCGCTTAACTTAAGATACACTTTATTAAAAATGACGGATAAAATTCATTAATAAACTTCTTTGAGACCCTTATGTGGTCTATATTTACATCAAATTTCAAATAAATTCAGAATACGCTTTGTACAATTTGAATTTGAAATTTTCAAGTGGTCTCCACTTGAAAACAAAATGGCGGAGCAACTTGGTTAATAAACTCATCTAAGATATTTATAAGATAAGTTAAGACACTGTCTAAATTTGGATCGATTTGGAGTATTATTTCGGAAGTTATAGTGATTTTAAATTTTCAAGTGGTCCTACTTAACTTAAAATATCTGCCACTTTATTAAAAATGGCGGATGAACTTTATTAATAAACTTCATTGAGACCCTTATGTGGCCTCAAAAATCCGCAATTCTCTAAAATCCGCATATCATTTGCAATGTAAACAAACATTGTCACAATTGATTTGTTGATTAGTGGATTGCAAAAATTCAGTTGTATTAAGAGACGAATCAGTTTTTAACTGATGCTGATGAATCACCAATCACTCAACATATTGCAGAGGAGGAAATGATAAGTGTAATTATACATAATTATTAAAAAATAAATGATAATCATTTAGAGGAAAAGGAGAAAGACAGTTTTCATGAAAGATTTTCTCTCATGCAGATAAATACTCAAATTTTCTCATAGCACAAACTTATGTGATTGACCAAGAATTGCTGACTTTTTTGCAGGTTATAAGAAAATAAATATGTATGAATATTCTTACTTAAACTAGTATTGATCAGACTTTTCAAAAATCTAGGTAATTTGTAACTAAAATGTGATATATAAAAATTGCTCTTTAAATTAAAATTTCATGAATATTTGTACTTTTATTAGACACACTATATTTCAGCAATGTATATATAACAAAGATTTGCTACTCAAATGAGGTTCTAAGATGTAAATAAAAGAAATTACTCTAAAATCTGCAAAATTCAGAAATCCGCAAAACACTTCGTTTTAAGCTGTGCGGATTTTTGAGAGTGTACTGTATATATATAGATAAACGAAGTGATTGCAATAGATCGATTTCTAAAGAAATCAACCTAAAACATGAGCTATTATTAAAGCTAAGAGCTGTTGCATGTAAGATCACTGTAATCGCATTTTGGCTACCATTGAGCCTATGGGAGTGTCCTATTTGTATGGTAATCTGCGCTATGAACAAACTCTTATCAGGCTGGTGCACCAATCTAGGAAAAAAAGTTCCCTGAGTAAAATTTTCCAAACTCTTTTAAAAGTAAAATAGATGATACGTAATCATACTGCATTACAATTTAACAGTTTTACAAGGCAATTAAACATATCTAGGGTATATTAGTTTTATTAATTTACTGTAGTTGGTGAAATTAATATAACTGATTTCCCCCTTTTTATTATAAAAGCACTAAAAAAAGGGGAGATTTTTCTCCCAAATTATAAAACTAATAATTAAAAAAAAAAATCCTATGTCCTTTCAGAACATTTCTAAATTTCTTAATTTTTCTCTGCTTTTGCAAGTCGTTAAGTTTTCCAAGTTTTCCTTGAATTCCTTATATCATAGCAGCCTTGCTCATTGATTTGCCAAAATCCTATGCTATCCATGGGTAGATAATACCAAAATGTTGGTATTAAAAGATGAAAAATAAAAATCTAGTAAACAAAACATCATGAATTTAAAAGAAAAGCATATAAAGCAATTTTTTAGATCAAAACACTAAGTATAATCCTTTATCAGCAGGAAAGAGGGGGAGGATAGGCACATGTGCAGTATTATTTTTAATTAGAAACAGTTTTTTTTTTTTTTTTTTAAATAAAATTATATATTTTTAAAAAAGGAGTTGAAAAATTATTGTTTAACATTTAATAAAGACATAAATGCTTTATTAGTAAATAATATTTAAAATAAAAAATCTATTGCAGAGAAAATACAGAGTATTATTATTCTTACCAACTTTCAAAAATGTCTTCAATTCCAATGGTTTTATTAAAGGATTACTTTGTGTCTTTCTAAAGTTTTCAGCTAATTTTGCTGTTTCGCCTTCCAAAGGATTACACTGAATGAATGTACCATCTCGATTTTCAATGAAACTTTGAGTTACTTCAAGAGGTATCTATAGAAATGTAATAAAATTATATTATATTCAATAAATGCTGCCTTATATTATAAATATTAGAACTCTGTTTTTATCAAGAGATTAAATACAATAAATCCTTCATTTGTTACAAATCATAAAAAAAAATTACTAAAATCTCAGTACATTACATCATAAATAAACCATTAAAATCTCTCTCTTTTTTTTTCCCCCGATTATGTAAACGATACACTAACTTAAATTTCAGAATCTTTTATAAAAAATAATAATAACAATAACTTTTTCATTATATTGATTTTCTTGAAACATTATGTAGAATTCATAAACAAAAGTCAGAAAATTGTCTCTACATTAAGACTGAACTTAAAGTATAGAAATAATGATTACTTTATTTGTTAATTTTACAGAATTTTACATACATTAAAAAGAATAGAGAGCTTAGAAATTCAGACAGTATTGAAATTGATTAAAGAAATCAAATAAATTATGGAATTTCAATATTTGTTTATCAGAATAAAACCTGAAATAATGATATGTATTTTATTTTTGCTTCAATTATGATTGATATAGTTTTATCCTGCTTTTAAAAAGCAAGAAATCAAAAGGCAAAGATAAATATATTGGGTGAGTGTGAAAGTTCTACCCATTTTTGGATATGCAAATTTACAATGGAATTGACATCACACATGACATTGTAATGACACAAATTGTCGGCCAATCAAACATGTGGATGCCTCACATATAAATGCATAATCTCTTACAAAGTTAATCATCTAAAAAAAAATATCAGAAGGTGTTACATGGAAAGCGAGAAGGAACATATAAGACATTGTTTGCTATACGTGTTCAATAAAAAGAGTACGGCAGCTGCAGCATGTCGCAATGTTTGTTAAGTTTATGGGGAGGATGCAATAAATGAAAGCACATGTCGTCGATGGTTTCGTAAATTTAGGGAAGGAGACAGAAACTGCCAAGATCAGGCTAGGAGTGGACGGCCATCACACATTGGAAACGACGATATTGACCAAGCCATAAATAACAAACCGAACCCAACTGTGATAGAATTAGTGGAGACCTTCAATGTACACCGGACAATGGTCGAGAGACGGCTGGTTAAGTTAGATTTTACAAGAAAGTTGGATTGTTGGGTTCCACATAACCTGACACCTAATCAACGGGATGATCAAACTGCCACCTGTGTTTCCTTGCTTTCCCAGTACAAAAATTACCCATTCTTGACACGAATTGTGACAGGAGATGCGAAGTGGGTTATGTACCGTAACGTAAAGCATCGTAAGACTGTGTGTCGCCCTTCTGATCGGCCTGCATCAGCTTTGAAAGCTGAACTTCACCCCAAGAAGGTGTTATTAAATGTATGGTGGGATGTGCAGGGAATAATTCACTGGAAGGTTCTGCCACTCAACCAAACCATCAATGCTACCTTCTACTGTCTACAGTTAGACAGGCTGCACTCAAATTTGGTAGCAAAGTGGCCAGGTCTCATCAATCATCACGGTGTTATCCTTCATCATGATAACTTTAGGCCACATGCTGATGTCATCACCCGCCAAAAGCTACATAAATTAGTATGTATCAACTTTTGGTGAAAATTGCCCAAAAGGTGGCATTGCCATCCCGCTTTTTCTAAATTGTTAACATAGCGGTATAGGACAAAATTTTGTATAAATGTACATAAAGAAAGTTATTTTTTAATAATCCTTATGAAATTCAAATAAATTATTTATTTATTTAACTTTATTTATAATACTGACAGTCAACTGGGGAAAAATCTACATGTATGAGCACTGCTTCACCCTCCCCCCCCCCCCCCCCCTTGCCCAATGGGGGGCAAATTTTCATTATGGGTATCTTTCAAAAGAGTGTGTCAATACCTTTAAAACGAATGGTTGAACCATCGATCTGCAATAATCTAAAATAAAGTTATTGATTTTTTTTTCATTTTTCACAAAAAAAAAAAAAAAGCATTTTTTAAGATATTATATCTATATGTAAAAGAGTAAATTCACTGACTCAACACAGTCTTGGCTATGAGATAGAGTCACAAACTTTGGTTAGCAGGTTGGTTTTAGGACCCTGATCCCCACTAAGACAGGATTTTGTGAAATCCATAATCATTTTCTGCGATTTTGGATTTTTAAGGGGAGGAAGGGGGAAAAACGATTTTCGGAGGCATAATTACGATAATACGGATTTTTGAGTAGAATTCTACCAATAATAGTACAAAAATATAAAAAACTGCCAGGCATCTTCTTGTGGATATTTCTTAAAATTCATTTTTGGCTTTTTGATTTTGGAGGGAGCTACGAGGGAGCAAATTCGAGCTCTCCTTTTAGCGCTAAACCCGTCCAGGGACATCTATAGAAGCTGAGGTCACAAATTTTAGTGTGTGGCTTATTTACGTGTATCCAACACTCATTGTAATGGGATTTTACAAAATTCCCCCCTTTAGCATAATGTCTCATAATGAATGGCCTTCTCACATATCAAGTTTTGTTTGATGATACGCAATAGAACCTGAGACATAGCCTTCCCTTAAACTGTGGAAATCGCTGTATAGCAGCACCGCCTGTTGGCCGATAAGCATTCAAATTGAATTAGTATAAGGGGTCTCATAATGGCTTTCCTACATGCCAAGTTTTCTCTGATTGTACACAATAGAACCTAGGATATAGCCTTTTAATTGCGGAAATAACTATGTAGCAGAGCCACCTCTTGAGCGGTTGACACCAAGAATTGATAGACACTAATTTAGGTTAAGGTGCATCTACATATAAAATTATATGCATTTCTGTGCAATAGTTTCTGAGATATAGCCTTCCCTTAAATTGTAGATATTGCTGTATAGTAGCGCCACCTGTTGACCGATAAGCATTCATTGCACCAGCATGATGTCTTATAATGACCTTCTTACATATAGAGTTTTGTTTCATTATACGCAATAGAACCTGAAATATAGCCTCTCCTTATATTGCAGAAATCATTGTATAACAGCGCCACCTGTTGAGCAGTCGACACCAAAAGTTGATAGACACTAATTTAGGTCAAGGTGCATCTACATATAAATTTATATGCAATTCTGAGCAATAGAGTTATTTTTACTGCCATTGATCTGGAAATGAAAGAATTAAAACGTTTGGCAACAGGACCGTACCATGTTCTTCAAGATTCCCAATACTTTAATATTCTATCCTAAAAATGCTTAAATATAATTTTACTAGATAGCGCCTGTATTAAAAAGCACTCTAAGTTCATTTAAAAAGTATATTTCATTTGAGTTGAATTGGATTATTATGGTAATTGAGATTAATATCAAACATTAAGCATAATAAACACCAATACAAATATTTCTTTATCAATAGAAGTAGTCACAGCTGATATGTTTATAATTTTTATAGTATAACAACATTTTATTTTTAATTTAAAACTTTTAAAAGAAAAATAGTTTCTCTTTTTCTGTCTTTTTACTTTCTTCTATTTTCAGTAGAAGAAAGTATTGGATTCGTAAAAATTTTCGACTTCCAGTTTTTGACAGATTTACACGTTTTAAGAGGTATAGAACACGATTTTACCACTTTTAGAAAATGTCTGTCTGTGTGTGTATGACAAAAATTTTGTGGCAACTGTATATCCAGAACTACTGCTCAGAATTGCATATAAATTTATATGTAGATGCACCTTGACATAAATTAGTGTCTGTCAACTTTTGGTGTCAACTGCTCAACAGGTGGCGCTGCTACACAGCGATTTCTGCAGTTTCAGGAAAGGCTATATCTTAGATTCTATTGTGTATAATCAAACAAAACTTGATATGTGATAAGGCCATTAGGAGACATTATACTGATTTAAGTTGGATGCTTATCGACCAATAGATGGCGCTGCTATACTGGAAATTCGTTTGATAACATGATGGCTATATCTCAAATTGCATGTTATATAACTGTACGAAACTTGATGTGTGAGATAACCATTATACAAACACATTTTTACTATGATATTTATAGACAATAAAACTGTCTTTTCTTGGATATTTAGTGTTAGTGTTCTCTAGGATGAAACTCATTTGCATTCATCATGTTAGATAATTTCAATAAATAATAGTATTAACAAATTATTTGTCCTTAGTGAATTTATAAAGGAAAATATAGAAGAAAGTCTTGTGGCATCCACAACATACTAGTTTTACTTTATGGTGGCGATAAAAAAAATCTAGCTAGATTTATTAATTCTTGAGTTACATAATAATGGGAAAGGAATTAACCAGCTGTATTATTAATTCATCTGCAGCCTAAATATTTCAAAAAATTTAATGCTAATTATAATTATTTAAGTTTTAAAAATGCTGCCGGATAAATTCACAAGTTGTCGTTGTTAAAGATTAAATCACTGAATGTTAAAAAACAGAAAGTGAAAGTGAGAGAACGATTCTTCCAGTCAATAAAAGGGAAAAAAATTCCCTTGCGCTTGACCGCTTTTCCCTATGCCTAGTAGTGGATTTTTCCTAAGTCTGTTAGCATTATGATCAGTTCTGCCCCGGGCGGCACTTCGCAGGGGGTGGAAAATTTTGATATCAATCGAGTTTTTAATGGTTCAAATTTAAATTTATAAAATTTTTAATCTTTTTTTTTTTTTTTTTTTTTTTTCAAAATTTGTCAAATTTTTCCACTTGCTCTTGATTTAACCAGAAAAACAAAAAAAAAGCATGTGTGTGTGTGCGTGCGGGGGGGCAAAGAAGAGTCAAAGAAGAAAATAATTTTAAAAAAAATGAAGGGGCTATCTTAAAATGTTAAAGTCCCTATTTCTGAGACGTCAGAATCCACGTCAGCAATAAATTCTTCAGGTATTTTTGCTGGTGAAGATGAAGCTGAAGTAGTGAGAGAACTTGACACTGATGTACTAGTACCTGTCGTTAATATTTCGAATATGTCTACTTTACCTGCTTCTGTTGTAGATGCAAATGTTGCTAAACTAGATCAAATTCCAACAGAAGGTGTTATTAAATGTATGGTGGGATGTGCAGGGAATAATTCACTGGAAGGTTCTGCCACTCAACCAAACCATCAATGCTACCTTCTACTGTCTACAGTTAGACAGGCTGCATTCAAATTTGGTAGCAAAGTGGCCAGGTCTCATCAATCATCACGGTGTTATCCTTCATCATGATAACTTTAGGCCACATGCTGAGGTCATCACCCGCCAAAAGCTACATAAATTAGTATGTATCAACTTTTGGTGAAAATTGCCCAAAAGGTGGCATTGCCATCCCGCTTTTTCTAAATTGTTAACATAGCGGTATAGGACAAAATTTTGTATAAATGTACATAAAGAAAGTTATTTTTTAATAATCCTTATGAAATAAATTATTTATTTATTTAACTTTATTTATAATACTGACAGTCAACTGGGGAAAAATCTACATGTATGAGCACTGCTTCACCCTCCCCCCCCCCCTTGCCCAATGGGGGGCAAATTTTCATTATGGGTATCTTTCAAAAGAGTGTGTCAATACCTTTAAAACGAATGGTTGAACCATCGATCTGCAATAATCTAAAATAAAGTTATTGATTTTTTTTTCATTTTTCACAAAAAAAAAAAAAAAAGCATTTTTTAAGATATTATATCTATATGTAAAAGAGTAAATTCACTGACTCAACACAGTCTTGGCTATGAGATAGAGTCACAAACTTTGGTTAGCAGGTTGGTTTTAGGACCCTGATCCCCACTAAGACAGGATTTTGTGAAATCCATAATCATTTTCTGCGATTTTGGATTTTTAAGGGGAGGAAGAGGGAAAAACGATTTTCGGAGGCATAATTACGATAATACGGATTTTTGAGTAGAATTCTACCAATAATAGTACAAAAATATAAAAAACTGCCAGGCATCTTCTTGAGGATATTTCTTAAAATTCATTTTTGGCTTTTTGATTTTGGAGGGAGCTACGAGGGAGCAAATTCGAGCTCTCCTTTTAGCGCTAAACCCGTCCAGGGACATCTATAGAAGCTGAGGTCACAAATTTTAGTGTGTGGCTTATTTACGTGTATCCAACACTCATTGTAATGGGATTTTACAAAATTCCCCCCTTTAGCATAATGTCTCATAATGAATGGCCTTCTCACATATCAAGTTTTGTTTGATGATACGCAATAGAACCTGAGACATAGCCTTCCCTTAAACTGTGGAAATCGCTGTATAGCAGCACCGCCTGTTGGCCGATAAGCATTCAAATTGAATTAGTATAAGGGGTCTCATAATGGCTTTCCTACATGCCAAGTTTTCTCTGATTGTACACAATAGAACCTAGGATATAGCCTTTTAATTGCGGAAATAACTATGTAGCAGAGCCACCTCTTGAGCGGTTGACACCAAGAATTGATAGACACTAATTTAGGTTAAGGTGCATCTACATATAAAATTATATGCATTTCTGTGCAATAGTTTCTGAGATATAGCCTTCCCTTAAATTGTAGATATTGCTGTATAGTAGCGCCACCTGTTGACCGATAAGCATTCATTGCACCAGCATAATGTCTTATAATGACCTTCTTACATATAGAGTTTTGTTTGATTATACGCAATAGAACCTGAAATATAGCCTCTCCTTATATTGCAGAAATCATTGTATAACAGCGCCACCTGTTGAGCAGTCGACACCAAAAGTTGATAGACACTAATTTAGGTCAAGGTGCATCTACATATAAATTAGTGTTGACTCTAGGCCGATTTAGCAGGGCGCAGCGCCCCGCGGCCCTTTACTAACGCATTTTTGCGCCCCGCGGCCCTTACTAACTTATTTCTAGCGCCCGGCGGCCGTTACTATCTCATTTTTAGCGCCCGGCGGCCCTTATTTGTATTTTTCATAGGGTTGCCAACTGCTCCGATTTCTGCGGAGTTTCTCCGAAAAAATTTAAAAACTCCGCGAGTTTTTTTTTATGCTCTGCTAATTCAGTCTTAACCACCTAGCTAAATATATTTTATTAAATACATAAAACTGAATAGCGACAGACACTGAAAAAAAAATATATATATACTATTCTTTTTTCTATCTTTCTTTCTTTTTTTTTTTTTATTTTGCCTTGCACACATCCAGACAAAAATCGTCATCCAATCCTTATCAACTTTCGATTTTGCATTTCCAACAGTTGCCGCATAAAACATTATTCTCTGAATTTTATTTTTTATCTATGAAAGCGCTTCAACGCCTCTTGAAAATAATAACAAAATAAAAAAACTAGCTTTTACAATCTAGCTGAAGAACCACACGCTTCATCGTACAATTCTCATAAATAAATAGTAAAGAAAAGAAAAGAAAGAAACATTCATGCATTGTGTAATCGAAATATTGCTGACTCAGAACGGGAACAAATATTTGTTTACATTAGCTATGAGTGTGTTTAATTAAAACCACAAGCTGGAAGGGGGGAAGAAAGAAACCGAATGCTATGATTATGCGGTATTTTAATTTTCATTTAAACATGAGAAATTTTCATATCTGAAAATGGGACTTTCACAACAATCGTCGGATTTAAAATGGATTCGTCACAAAAATAGCACAAGAAAATTGCGTATTTTATAAATCAGCCGCAAAAAATGACATTTCAGTAAAAAAAAAAAAAAAAAAGCTGATTTATGACTAAATAATTACACATTTTTAGAAAAATAACATCTATTTTAGCAATTAGTTTACGATTACGTAATTTTAAAAGTTAGCTGTAAAATAATTCCGTATTTCTATAAAAAGCCACAAAATTATACGCATAATGCAAATCATGTTTGAAAAAAGCAAGAAATTCATCGATTAGCATCAAAAGCCTTTTTCAGCGATTAATTGCGATTAAACATAAATTTTGTTAATTAACGGCGAAATGATTGCGTGTTTCCGTTAGCGGCTACAAATGTATCGCGATTTACTGAAATCAACTGGGAAAAAAAAAAAAAAAAACTTTATTGGCTAGCAGCCAAATGATAGCATATAAAAAGTGAATTTTTGATTATTTGTGGGTAAGCGTTCCCGTATTTGCAAAATCTACTTCAAAATTATTCCCGATTTCCAAGATTCTGCTTTGGAAAAAAAAAAAAAAAAAAAAAAAAAAAATGCAAATTTCATTGATTAGTGGCAAAATAGTTGAGTATTAAAGATTCAGTTTTCAGAAGAACGAATTTTTCATACATTAGTAGCTAAATAATAGCGTGTTTCGGCAATCGGCCGCATAATAATCGCGTATTTCAGAAATCCGCTTTGAAAAAAATGTGCAATTTTTTACCTATTAGGAGAAAAAAAATAATTTAGTTCCGAGTAAACGTAATTTTTGACAATTAGCTGGTGAAATAATCCGGTATTTTTTAATTCATCTATAAATTTTCACATATTTCTGGATTAGGTTTTGAAAAAAGTGCGTATTTCATTGATTAAGCAAAGTTTGGTATCTGGGGGATGTAGTTTTAAAAGGGGCTCAAATTTCATCGATTAGCAGCCAGATAATTGTATATTTCGTTAATAATTATTCCCATTTTCGATATAATTAACCTCAAAAATATCGCGAATTTTAGGAATCAGCTTTGAAAGAAGAGTGAATTTTATTAATTAGTTTCAAAATTACAGTATATTATTAGCAATTATTTGATATTAAACGTACGTTTTGTAAATTTGCAGTGAAATAATTACGAATTTCGGAAATTGGTCGTAAAAATATCGCGAATTTTGTCAAATACGGGAAAAATAGCATATTTATTTAATTAACGGTAAAAACGTAATTCTACCCCCCCCCCCCCCCCTCCTTTGAGAGAAACTCGATTTTTGAAGTATATTTAGCAATAATCTTAAAAAGAAAGAAAAAAAAAATGAAAAAAAAAAAAAAAAATCACATTACCTAAAAAAACTTTTTAGTAACTACTTACCAGATTTTTTTATTTATTTATTTTATTTTATTTTATTTATTTATTTTTTTTTTTTGGGGGGGGGGGGGGTGTTACATTTTGTAAGTGATATATTTCATTCAAAAATGTAAAAAATTTTCAAAATTGCTTCTCATAAAAATCTGATTTTGTCTTGGTACATTCTGATTATAATATTATCTGTATACAAGCTTTTTTTTTTACATCTGATTTTTCTTTTCCTTTAAAATTTCATTATTTTGTTTATTTATTTATACCTTGGATACATTTCTGCTATAAAAAAAATTAGTAAGTTTTTTTTTTTTTTTTTTTTTTTTTTTTTTTTGGGGGGGGGGGGCTACATTTTGTATGCGATATATTATGAAGATGTTATAGTGCCCTTTTTGAATTATTGAGATTATAGTGCCCTTTTTGAGAACATTAAAGTGCCCTTTTTGAGAACATTAAAGTGCCCTTTTATCGAGTTCCCCCCAGCGGCCCTTTTGTTCTAGTCAACACTATAAATTTATATGTAATTCTGAGCAATAGAGTTATTTTTACTGCCATTGATCTGGAAATGAAAGAATTAAAACGTTTGGCAACAGGACCGTACCATGTTCTTCAAGATTCCCAATACTTTAATATTCTATCCTAAAAATGCTTAAATATAATTTTACTAGATAGCGCCTGTATTAAAAAGCAATCTAAGTTCATTTAAAAAGTATATTTCATTTGAGTTGAATTGGATTATTATGGTAATTGAGATTAATATCAAACATTAAGCATAATAAACACCAACACAAATATTTCTTTATCAATAAAAGTAGTCACAGCTGATATGTTTATAATTTTTATAGTATAACAACATTTTATTTTTAATTTAAAACTTTTAAAAGAAAAATAGTTTCTCTTTTTCTGTCTTTTTACTTTCTTCTATTTTCAGTAGAAGAAAGTATTGGATTCGTAAAAATTTTCGACTTCCAGTTTTTGACAGATTTACACGTTTTAAGAGGTATAGAACACGATTTTACCACTTTTAGAAAATGTCTGTCTGTGTGTGTATGACACAAATTTTGTGGCAACTGTATATCCAGAACTACTGCTCAGAATTGCATATAAATTTATATGTAGATGCACCTTGACATAAATTAGTGTCTGTCAACTTTTGGTGTCAACTGCTCAACAGGTGGCGCTGCTACACAGCGATTTCTGCAGTTTCAGGAAAGGCTATATCTTAGATTCTATTGTTTATAATCAAACAAAACTTGATATGTGATAAGGCCATTAGGAGACATTATACTGATTTAAGTTGGATGCTTATCGACCAATAGATGGCGCTGCTATACTGGAAATTCGTTTGATAACATGATGGCTATATCTCAAATTGCATGTTATATAACTGTACGAAACTTGATGTGTGAGATAACCATTATACAAACACATTTTTACTATGATATTTATGGACAATAAAACTGTCTTTTCTTGGATATTTAGTGTTAGTGTTCTCTAGGATGAAACTCATTTGCATTCATCATGTTAGATAATTTCAATAAATAATAGTATTAACAAATTATTTGTCCTTAGTGAATTTGTAAAGGAAAATATAGAAGAAAGTCTTGTGGCATCCACAACATACTAGTTTTACTTTATGGTGGCGATAAAAAAAATCTAGCTAGATTTATTAATTCTTGAGTTACATAATAATGGGAAAGGAATTAACCAGCTGTATTATTAATTCATCTGCAGCCTAAATATTTCAAAAAATTTAATGTTAATTATAATTATTTAAGTTTTAAAAATGCTGCCGAATAAATTCACAAGTTGTCGTTGTTAAAGATTAAATCACTGAATGTTAAAAAAGTGAAAGTGAGAGAACGATTCTTCCAGTCAATAAAAGGGAAAAAAATTCCCTTGCGCTTGACCGCTTTTCCCTATGCCTAGTAGTGGATTTTTCCTAAGTCTGTTAACATTATGATCAGTTCTGCCCCGGGCGGCACTTCGCAGGGGGTGGAAAATTTTGATATCAATCGAGTTTTTAATGGTTCAAATTTAAATTTATAAAATTTTTAATCTTTTTTTTTTTTTTTTTCAAAATTTGTCAAATTTTTCCACTTGCTCTTGATTTAACCAGAAAAACAAAAAAAAAAGCATGTGTGTGTGTGCGTGCGGGGGGGCAAAGAAGAGTCAAAGAAGAAAATAATGTAAAAAAAAATGAAGGGGCTATCTTAAAATGTTAAAGTCCCTATTTCTGAGACGTCAGAATCCACGTCAGCAATAAATTCTTCAGGTATTTTTGCTGGTGAAGATGAAGCTGAAGTAGTGAGAGAACTTGACACTGATGTACTAGTACCTGTCGTTAATATTTCGAATATGTCTACTTTACCTGCTTCTGTTGTAGATGCAAATGTTGCTAAACTAGATCAAATTCCAACACCACCTACTAAATCTGAATCTGCATTCACATGTACAAATATAGATATCGATAGCTATAGTATGAGACAGATGTAGCATTAGCTTCTATGAATTACAGGGACTTAGATGATATTGGAAAATGGCCTCAACATTTAGATGAAAACATAAGATTGCTACTTGTGCAGCTGGGTCCGGAAAGTGTACAGTATGTAAACTTTGACTTCGCTAGAAATTTAACAGTGCCATGTTCGGAAATGCAAATGGGCTCTACTACTCTGAAAGAAACGACGAGACGGCTAACAAGAGAATGGTTTTATCATACATTAACTAAAGCTGAAAAAGTTTCACATACTCGGATGGCTAATTCTCTGTCTAAAGCATCATTATTTTGTTTTTGCTGCTGTTTATTTGAGAACATGAACACAGAACATCCAATGATTTAATAATTGGCAAAAACTAAATCCCAAAGTATCTAATCATGAATCAAGTCCACAACACAACCAAAGTTTTTGCAAGTGGAAGGAGTTAGAAAGCAGGCTTCAAAAAGGCCAGACCATTGATAAAAATGAGCAACATGTTGTGGCAAAAGAAGCAAAAAAATGGCAAGAAATTCTCATTAGAATGTTTGACATTATTAAATTCTGGGCAAAACAGAATTCAGCTCTTCGTGGCCACAGAGAGGACAATACCAGCACAAATAGAGGTAACTTTTTAGTACGGGTGCATCTACTCGCAAAATATGATCCTGTGCTCTGAGAACACCTTGTAAATATTAAGATGGGTCAAAAAATTTCTGTCACCTATATGTCACCCGAAACTCAAAACGAGTTTATTGCAATTTTAGGAACTAAAGTTTGCCAACAAATTATCTGTCAAGTTAAAAAGGCTAAACATTATTCAATAATATTTGATAGCACTCCAGATCTTTCACACAAAGATCAAACAAGTCAAGTACTACGATGCATAAAAATAGAAAATCAGAAAATGGAGGTGGTGGAATCTTTCATAGATTTTATTGAAACAGAAGACAAAACTGCTGAAGGTATTTCTGAGATGATTTTAAATAAGCTCAAACTCGATGGTCTTGACATAATGGATTGTAGGGGTCAAGCTTACTATAATGCTGCTGTCACGGCGGAAAATATACAGGAGTGCAGCAAAGGCTAAAAAATATAAATTCCAATGCTGATTTTATATCTTGCTCAAATCACTCTTTAAACTTAGTTTGTTTGCATGCTCCTTCATTTGCGGCAAATTCTGTAACCTTCTTTGGTACATTAGAACGTTGTTACACATTTTTTTCGATGTCCACACACAGTTGGAAAGCTTTAACCACGGCCACAAACAAAACATTAAAAAGGATTCATGATGCACATTGGAGTGCAAAAGAGCTAACGCAGCAGATATGACCTGGAGCCATTACTAGACAATTTTGACAACACTAGAACAACTGACTGAGGCAGAGGAAAATTTAAACACACGGACAGATGCAGAAATCTTACTAGTGACTATGGAATCATTTTCTTTTGTGTGTTTTTTGGGTCCTTGGAAACCTGTGCTGCATGAAAAAATGATACTCAAAATTATTTGCAAACTGAGGGACTCAACATGCTTCAGTGTGCCCAAAAAATAAGCACATTGCAGACAATATTTACAGAGAAAATTGAAGAATTGGTTGATGATGCTTTAAGTATTGCTAAAAATTTGTGTGAAGACCTTGGGATTTTAATGGAACCTCCTAGACGAATAGTAAGGAAACGAATTTTTGGTGATGGAAGTAAGGATGCAGCCTTTTCCTGTGAAAATAAATTAAGAAGAAAGCTGTTTTCTTTATTAGATAAGATAAATGCAGAAATTTATGAGAGGTTTTAACAGCTGCATAATTTGGCGAGATAATTTGCCTTTCTTAACCCAGCCAAACTACTGGACGACGTTGACGACGACGAATGTAATTTACACCATGCATCTCATGATATTGATAAAAATGAGTTTAAGCTTGAACACGTCCGACTAAGGATTTTTGTATCTGCCACAGGCAATAAGAATGAATTAACCAATTCAAACCCACCTGAACTGTTAAAATTTATTTGGAAATTTAAGTTAAGCGCTAGTGTGCCTAATATCACAATATTACTTAGAATATTTCCCACAATCGCTATAAGCAATGCCAGTTGTGAAAGGAGCTTCTCGAAACTAAAGTTTATTAAAAATTATTTAAGATAAAAAATGAGTGCTCTCAGATTGACTAATATGGCTATCTTGGCTATTGAACAAGAAGTGACAGATGAAATCGATATTGATAATGCAATTAAGGACTTTGCTATGAGAAAAAGTAGAAAAACACAATTTTAATTTAAGGAAGAATTTTCTTTACTAAAAATGATTTCCGTTTTGACTTAATAGATGATTTTCTAATTATTATACAATAGTTTCTTAATTCAAACAAAATTGTGTTTATTATTCTATTCATTATTTCCTTTCAATAAAAGATTAAATAAATTAATGACTTTTTATTTAAATTATTTAATTTTAAAGGTATACACTAAAAACGATTTTTGTCAGCAAAGAAAATATTTATTATATTGCAATATTCAGTAGCTTGAAATATATTTTATTATAATTTTCTATTAATAATAAATTCTTAAAGTAATAATGTTGTTTTTAGGTAATAATTGATTAATATTAAAATTCAAAATATATTCTAATAAACTTTCTTTTCCAGTTTTTAAACATTTTAAATTTTAGAAAAAATATTACAAATTCATAAATTTCTAATTTAATAGCCCCGGTAGTGGGCCTGTTGGTAAAGCTTGGTTCCCTTTAGAACACCGAAAATGAAGCAGCACTGACTGCAGTTAGTGCTTCGGAGGGGGTTACCTCTGGACTGGTCTGTGAAAGAAGCTGAGGGTAAGACGACATCTAGTCCTTGTTAAACTAAGCTGCACTGTCAAGTGCTGGACTTCCTGTATAGGTCGTCGGACTATTAAAACGCGAGTGCCATCCCCTCCGTGGAGAATCAAAATTGTGATGGCATATCTTCGGACTAGAGATGGGCATTATTTCATGTAACATAATAAGTAATATTATTATTAGGGGTGGGAATCGATTAAGAGTTTTAACTGGGTTAATCATAGTTCATTAATCGATTAATCGGATTTTTAATCGGTTTTCATTTTTCTTTATATAATTTTATTTCAATGATGAATAAAACTCTCATTATTGTGTATATATATATATATTATTCCTAAGTTTTATTGTTTTTTTTTTCAAAATTTTTGTCTAATCAGTTATATCTGTTTCATAACTGAAATTTAAATAAATTTTCGGAGTAATAATTGGTGATTTTAAGTGTTAGTTTTATATAAATATTTTCACTTATTCATTTTTTTTTTTTTAGTAAATTAATTTTTCGATTCATTTTGAAAGAAACATTAAGTGAATTTACACATATTTTAGTTTTATATTTGCAGGCCTTGTCCATCTCGCTTGTCACTATTTTTAAATGAATTCTCAAAATTCGATATCATTATCATAAAAATCTCAAATTCTTATATTTTAGTTCTTCCTTGTCACTTCGGACTAGAACACCGAATGTTATTTTCTGTTTCTACTCCAATATTTACTATCAGCAATTGTGAACAGACAGTAAACGCTTGAAGATACTGTGAAACTCTGTTGACATTTCCCCCATCAGACGGATAGTGGAAATCTCAATCCCCCCGCCCTCCCATTTTTTTTTTATCTTTAGCATTTCCATTTTTTGAAAGCTTCTTGTTTCTGTTAATACTATTACCCTAGCCAACACTTTCTGTAGACGATTCCAGCATGCACATGAAGTGGCATTTTGTTTAATAACTGTCCTCCCCCTTTTCTCTATCAACAAAAGTGCAACAACTTCTTTTGAGAGGTTTCATTATCATTTATTTATTTATTTTTATTTTGCTTTTTCATTATTCGATGGATGTTTCTTAGAATGTTTGTTTGCAAAACATGTGAAAAAAATATTTTGTAGGCAGAACAACATTTTTACTTTAATTCGTAGTTTGAAATTTTTAATCGGATTTTGAAATTTTTAATCGAATTAATCGATCCGATTAACTCGATTAAAAAAATTGATCGGCATTAAGTATTGATCGATTAATCGAACCGATTAATCGGCACAGCCCTAATTATTATTGCATTGTAGCCTATTAGCACTGTAATATATTACTAAAAATATTCTATTAAAAAAATAATATTTTCAACTTTATCTCTGCATGCAAAATAGACAAGAAATTTCTGGCGATAAAACTGATATAATACACCATTATACAAGTAAAAAGCTTGAATTATTTCTTTTATATAATTACTTTTTTATTTTATTTTATTTACAAAATACAAAAACAATATTATGAATGCTGGCTACTACTGAAATTGAAATCACATGAAAACTGATAGTCCAAATCGCGTCATGTGGTAGGAAAAGAGTACCGAGTAATGAATAAAACACCCATCTTTTCACATCTAATTATACCCGCATCCCTCATGTTAGATACAGCATCATACATAAACAGATAACGAAGTAACGAGTAAAAGACTCGCATTAGACTTTCCGTGCAGATGTTCGAATCGATTCGTTACTTCATGTCTGAAAAAATACCTTATCTCAGTGGAATGCATATGACTTCATGCAACTCTGTTACTCAGTGATATTTTTAATCAGTAATCTCTTTTCATTTCCATGTTCATAAAAATAATTTAAAAAAATAATACAGCTGCAGCTGTATTATTTTTTTAACGATAATTTTGTAATGATAATATTTTCTAGAATGTATTACAGAATACTCCTTGTGAAATATATTAATCAAAATAATTTTAATAAGCAAGATAATTTTGACGTTAAGGACAAATAACAATGTGCTGATATTAATTTAGAAATTATTTTATTTGGTGTTGATTATTTTTCATGGGATAATAAAATCGTTTGAATAAAATACTTTGATACCACGGTTTAACGAAATAGTGTTAATTTATGCAGCTAGCATGAGATAGGTAAGGGGTGATTATTAGATGTTGATTACTATTTCATCATGAAGGTGAGGAATGGGATTACACTTGCTAGGTATGGATTCGCTTGTGTATTGGAAACAGATGTTTCGGGAGTTTGATAATTGAAAGGAAGGAGTGTTTGTTTATATTTTAATTGCTTATGGTAGATGGAATTGAAAATGTGTAATGGCATACAGCATTTATTGTGGTTTTATTAAGAATATTGTTTAAGTTTAATTAAGAATAATTTGAGAAGAAAATTGAATAGTTATTTATTTATTTATTTTTACTGTTTAGCTTTTCTTCACCTTTTTTTTTTAATCTGATTTTTTCTTGAGACTATTTTTTTAGATTTAAAATGAGTAAAGGTGTTAAGAATAGTTAATTATGCTCTTATGTTAAAATTAAGTGTCTGAGAAAATACTTTATGCAATTTTTGTAAGCAAAATCTATATTTTTAAACAAGTGTTTCTAATTTTAGAAAACACATTCAAAGTTACTGTTTGCTAAGTATGAGTGAAAAACACTAATTTTCTTGTCAATCTGGAAAGTTCAAGTTCTTCGGAAAATCAAAAGAAACAGTCACTCGATAGTTTAAAATTTGGGATGCCTCAAAGATGTTTTTTAAAAATTTGCTATTATTATTTAATTGTTTCTTAATTACATATATGGCTTATAATATGAGAATTCTTTTTTTTTTTTTTTTTCAGAAAACGGCTCTTGTGTACGTGTTTCTTGATATTATTTGAAATATTCTGTTTTTGTGTTTAAAGGAATTGGTTTAATAAACCTTAAGCTTACTCGATTGGGACAAACATTTGTGTAAAATTTTGACTCTACCACTTTTTCATATCAGTGTTTTTTTTTTTTTTTTTTAATTGAAGAAATTCTAGTGTTAAATAAAGTGAAGATTACTATTCGAAAGTATTGGGACTTAAAAACATGAACTGCATTCACTATGTAGGACACATGTATATATTGTATATCATCCAGAAAGGATTAGAAAGACATTAGCCATATGTAAACTAAAAAGTAATAGGGTATAAAAATAATATGTTGCAAAAACCTATTACCAAAGGAAGTATGGAACGAAGTAACCTATTACTGAAAAGTAACTATTTATCCCATCTCTACTTCGGACCGTCACTAATATCCCAATGTTCAGTCTAGTGAGATGTTAATCAATCAACCAATCTAATTTAATATTTTCTCCGCCTTAGAAAATTTTATAATTATAATAGTCGTATTTTCTCTAGGTGTAGAGAGGGGGTGGCAAATATGGCATCTGCCCCGGGTGGCAGAAACCTATGCTACGCCGCTGGGGCAAGCTTGCTAGTAAATTGACTTTCTTGGAATATTTAGTTCTATACTACTTCTCTAGGATGGAAATTGCCTGCATTCATTATAAAGAAAATTTTAATAAATTATTTTTATGAGTGAATTTGTAGAGGAAATTATAGAAGGAAATCATGTGGTGGCCACAACATTCTAGTTTTTAAAAAATATTTTATTATAAATTTCAATTCAATGGATCTAATTTTTATGTCAATTAATTACTGTATAAAATACTTACTTTTTCGGTGTCAAATATACGTTTAACATGAAGAATATTTGTAATATGCCATGTGTATTTAGAAAACACGCCAACAGGTAAAGCATTTTTTCTAGTAAAAGCAACAACTGTATTAGGCAACCGTTTCTTTTTAGAACCAGTTGAAATTCTCTGTTGCAATATTTCAAAAAATATCTGAGGTACATAAAATATCAATGGCTCAGGTATACCTATAGAATAAAAAAAAAAAAAAAAAAAAAAAAAACCTTATCAAATAAATACAATTTATTTTGCAATCTTTATAAAATATATACTAACTTTAAACTCTAAAGTGTCATACGCAAAAGTCATACACACTCTAAAGATCAATAAATACACAATGGAAAACATCAAAGTACAACATGCACAAACAATATGTATTCTTAGTTCGACTTTGCTACCAGGAATATTTTATACTATTTGTCATAATTAATTTGAATTTCGGCTAAGCTGACATATGACTTGTTCATTCATTGATAATGGCCAAAGTAATATTTTGGTAAAGAAAAAAGATCCATTTATGTAATTCATTTTTTTATATTCTTTAATTCCACAAATATATTAACATAAATATGATACTAAAACAAAGACAGCCACAAATATTAACATAACAGAAATAAAATAAAATTGACATGATAAAACATTAAAAATTAGCATCATCAGATGATGCTAGGTGTTTATTAACACTGCCTGATGCCTTTCCCCACTAGCATAATCAGTCCTGATGATACTGATTTTTAATAGCAAAAAGCTTCACAGGGCTCAAAATTAACAGTTTTCCCTTGATCCAGGAACACAAAAGTAATTAATGGACCATTCAAATATAAATTCTAGTGGTCCACCGGATGAGTGAACTTTTCAGTTTTTTACATTTCTCTAAAAATGCCCATGAAACTGTTGCTGAATAGTATCTAACAATTATAATAATCCTAGATAGCAACTGAAGGTTTCTGAAACCTTTTTTTTTTTTTTTTACCCTATGAATGTAAAGTCTAAAAGGCTTTTCAAAACCTTTTAGTAACAAGGCTCAAAAGCTTGTAGCTAGGCATAAAACAAGGTTACTAGTTGACAAAATCTAAGGTAATAGCAGGAGACTTGGCGTTGCAATATTAAAACAGGAATAAACTACTACGTCAGAAACGCCAAAGAAAAATTATTGAGGTACATACAGCTGTTTCGGTAGCCTAAAGCATACCGTCTTCAGTGCAAAAAGAATTCAGAATCTAGAGAAGTGCTCGTAGCGATACGAGCACTTCTCTATATACGAACACTTCTATATATACAAGCACTTCTCTAGATTCAGAATTCTTTTTGCACTGAAGACGATACGCTTTAGGCTACCGAAACAGCTGTATGCACCTCAATAATTTTTCTTTGGCGTTTCTGACGTACTAGTTTATTCCTGTTTTAAAATCTAAGGTATTTCTTAAGATTATGGTGTACAGACTTTCCAAAGGTAAGAACGTTGGATATTGAAAGATTATTCATAAAACATTTTTCTTTCAACCTTGAAAATTCTGTGACATATGGTATAAGTCATAAAACTTTACAGAATGATCCTTTAGAAAGTGAGAATGACCCTTTTCAGAACAGAAGTTCACATGTTATCTGGGATAGCCCCATAGCAGAAGACGCGAGACGTACGTCGCTGATTTTTTTTTTTTTTTTTTTTTTTTTTTTTTTAGTTTGCAGATTATTTTGAAAACCGTATTGTGCAGAGATTCTAAACATAACTGCCAATAAACTTACTTAATTAGATTCCAGAACCTATAAAGAAGCAAAATTGTTCAATATCTTTCAAACATACATTTGTTTTACTCCCCCCCTCCTTTTACCTGTTCTTTCTCCATCTACAGCATAAATGTCAATATTCATTTTAAACTTGATTTATTAGATTTTAGAACCTATAAAGAGGTAAAATTGATCAGTATCTCTCACTCATGTAATTTTTTTTGTGAGTCCAGTGACTTTGACCATTACTTTGAGTCCAATGTTAAAAACAAAATGCAATTGTCAGTAAAATTGTAATTTTAGAAAGTATTTCAAAATGGTAAGAATAAGGCAGTTAACGATGCCACAAAAAGTATAAATTTTTGAATGAAAATCAAAAAATATTTTAATACGTGAGATGGCAAAATAATTAAATGTTAACGAAATATTGGTAAAAGGGTTTTTAGCAAGATATAAAATTTTTTGGCCGTTTAAACTGGAAATTTGATTTTAGGCGGACATGTTGCTCATCCAAGCGAGATGACCGTTAAGTTAAAAAGCCATTGCTTACAAAATCAGTTTGTATTACATTTAGAACATAAAAGAGATTCACAAAAAGTGTTTAGCAGCATAATTTCTTTAACTACAGTGCAGCAACTATTAAACAAAGCAGGTTTAAATGACTGAAAATTTGAAAAAAATTCCATTCTTAGTGAAGAGAAATAGGAAAGCAAAACCTCAGTAGGCTAAAAAAATTAAAAAATGATTAGTTAATTATTGGGCTTAACTAGTTCTCTTTGATGAGTCAAGTTTAACTCATTTCGAGCTAAAGAAAACAAGCAGATCTGACAACAAAAATATGACCGACTTACTGAAAATCGCACTTTTAAAACAGTGACACATTCTCCATACATTATGGTACGGAGGTGCATAACTTTTCAAACAGTCAGGCAAATTTTTATGCTCAAGGGATCAATAAACTCAAAATAAAACAAAATCTTCATAAAAGTGGTGCCTGACCGACTATTTTGGAGGTATCTTGGACATTTCCGCAAAAACCATTTCAAGATGATAATGCACCTTACTACACGGCATCTGTGGTAAGTTTACTCACTTCAAATTGTCAAAACTTCCTATCCATTCCCATGAGAACCTCTAATTCTGTAAATAATAACTTTTTTCACTTTAAGTTAAATCCCACAAAGGATATAGTAGAATTTCTTCTTTACCAGACATGGAAATAGTCCTAATTGCAATCCACTTGAAAATGTTTCGTCTATAAAAAGGCGGGGGAGAGGGGAGAGGATTCGAAATTTACAGCCTATAACTCTGCCAGAACTAGAAAAAATTATTTGTGATTTTTGGCACATTGAAATTTCTGAGATTTATATTAAAACACTGTATAAAACTATGCCATTGTGCATTAAAACAGTAATTCCATATAAAGATGGAATTAACCCAATGTAGAATACATATTTTTAATAAAAAATAGCTTAGATCTAACAAATAAGTCATTTTATTTCATATATTAAAATATAACTTGTTTATTTCATATAATAAATCATAACAGAATATAAAGTGTTTGGTTATTGCATTATATTCAAAAAGAAAGTTTTATGCAGATTTTTAAATAGTACTTCATAGAGTGCAATAAGGCAAATTATTAAATCGAAAATGTACATACATATCATTTCATCCCTTTGGTATTATGCAAACAAAACAGTTTTATTTGTTTCAAACATTAATTTTAAAGTTATTACAAATAAAAAAGGTTAAGTCATTTTTTCTGCAGTGCGGCATTTTTTTTTTTTTTTTTTTTTTTTGTCGCTTAGTGTACAATCTTTTTTCTTCTGCAACATAAATATAAATGTTCTTTTAAACTTATTTAATTAAATACCAGAACATATAAAGAAGTAGAATTGTACAATATCTCTCATTCATATATATTTTTTTATTTCCCCCCACCCCCATTCTAACGATCGGCAATCAAACGCTCCACAGACGCATTTGATTTCCAATCTTTTTTCATCCCCAACATAAATATGTATGTTCACTTTAAACTTATTTTATTATATTCTAGAACCTATAAAGAAGTAGAATTATTGATTATCTCTCATTCATATAATTTTTTTGAGACTCTCCCCTCCACCCCCCTTTATCATTTGCTAACGATCAGTAATAAAACTTGTGATTTTCAATCTTTCTATATGCAGCATAAATGTCAATATTCTTTTGAAAACTTGCTTTATTAAATTGTAGAACCTATTTAGAGGTAGAATTGTTTAATAGCACTCACTACTCATGTAATTTTCATTATTACTTCTTTGAATGTATACAAGATCAATACAAAAAACCCTTAACGGGTTAAAAGTTTGTGACGCAGCACTGTACTTTATGGCTATAAGAATTAGAAATACGGGTCTTAAAAATAATGATATCAAATTTTCAGTGACGCTTTGATATTAATTAAATTATACATAGATTTTCTTATTTGAATTTGCTTTTTCCTTTTATTTATATTTACAGTGTAAACGTTATTTTCAACATAAAATAATATATAGCATTTACTCATTGATACCTTTCCATTCACATCTCTTATACTATGAAAGCATGTGTTTTAAAAGAAATTATATGAAATTCCAGTAACGCAGTGGTGTTACATTAAGTGATTTGTTTTTTAATTTCTCTGCAATTATTTTGTTTTGCATATTAAAGTATATGTGCACATTGAAATATTGCTTTTAATTTTCAAATACGCTGTCAAATATATCACTTTCATTAAGCTTATATTATGTACTGAAATATATTTATTTCAATGAATTATTCTATCTTTTGCGTCACGCCATCCAAAACTGAAAAAAATTCAGAGTTTTTTTCTTTGCATCATGATATCTATTTGCATGCATTTTCAATTTATTTGGATGAAATGACACAAAGTAAACATTTCCATATATTTTACTAACAGTTTTGGATGGCGTGACGCAAAAGATAGAATAATTCATTGAAATAAATATATTTCAGTACATAATATAAGTTTAATGAAAGTGATATATTTGACAGCGTATTTGAAAATTAAAAGCAATATTTCAATGTGCACATATACTTTAATATGCAAAACAAAATAATTGCAGAGAAATTAAAAAACAAATCACTTAATGTAACACCACTGCGTTACTGGAATTTCATATAATTTCTTTTAAAACACATGCTTTCATAGTATAAGAGATGTGAATGGAAAGGTATCAATGAGTAAATGCTATATATTATTTTATGTTGAAAATAACGTTTACACTGTAAATATAAATAAAAGGAAAAAGCAAATTCAAATAAGAAAATCTATGTATAATTTAATTAATATCAAAGCGTCACTGAAAATTTGATACCATTATTTTTAAGACCCATATTTCTAATTCTTATAGCCATAAAGTACAGTGCTGCGTCACAAACTTTTAACCCGTTAAGGGTTTTTTGTATTGATATCATTACTTTTTAGGGGTTAATGATCAAAACGTAAAATTAAAGGAGCATGGTAATGAGTTATAACACTGTATTAAAAGTGTTGTTTTATAGGTCATACTCGAACAAAATAACAAACTAAATAAAATTTCAAAATTTTATAAAAAGTGATAAAAAAGATGGACACATGCAACATTACAAAGGCATAATATAGTACATTTTAAAAATGACAAAAATTTCTTATTTATATTTATTTCTTATTATAATTTTTTAGGTATAGATTTGATTTAAAAGAGAAAAATAAATAATAATAGAAAAATCTTTAAAAAGTGAAAATTTTATACTGGTAAATATTTAAGTAGTATAGTTTGTTATGAATTTAATTTAAAAAAAATCTTAATCTATTCAAAATTTTATTATAGCTTAACATTTTGTAATTTATATATTATATATACTAGAAACTTAATGAGCAAATTAATTATTTTCAAATTCTGTTTTAAGAATTTTTTCAATCCGTAGTTTAAGTGATTTATCACCTAATTTTGAAAAAATTACAAATATTTGCATATGATTATCATATTATTTGTCATTTTTATGAAAATAAAGGAAAAATTTTTTGTTGTTGCAATCACCTTTTAAAATAGAACCAATTTTGAAAGTTAACAACGTATCAGCATGAAAACAATGTAAATACAAAGAATATTTTTGATAAACAAATGTCATATAAAATACAAGTACCTAAATAAATAACTCATTTAATATATATATTAAAAAAAGAAATTTTTTTTTTTTTTTTTTTTTTTTTTTTTTTGTGTGTTTATTTTTGACGCTTTCCGATAGATGGAGCCAAAACGATTATTTGATATTCAGTATTTCAGATTGAAGAGAAGAAATTCGTCCGCGAAACTGCCGCATCACGGTATTTTCGGAGTAAAAAATAGTTCGATTTTTAAACTGAGTTATAAAAAAAACAAGAGTTTTCCTAGGGAAAAGGGAGATGTCAGGCACATCAGATAAAAGCGATTAATATCATATATAAATTAAACTAAATTCGGTCGAGCCATATTCGAGAAAAATTTGTTCCTTACATACGCCGCCCATTTACAATTTAAATGAGCCAATTCATATCTCGAAATATATTGCACGCAGAAATGTAGCGATTTCAGGGTAGGATCAGACAGAAGGTGAAAGTCTATTTTGAAAATATCAGAACATAACCTCCCATATTTCCTGAGATATTAAGTGTCGGCTTTCAGCGGTTACTTTGATCTTAAAATTCCTGTATATATAAGTGTCGCAGTTTTCATTCGTTTTTCCGTTTCCGCTGAGTGTCGTGGCGTTCGTTTGTTTTTGCGCTTGCGTCACTAGAAAAACTGCCGTTTTTCATGATAATGGAAAAAAGATATTTTTTTTTAATGTGATATGAAGGATAATGGATTGATGCCAACTCTTTATTTAGCTGTATGTAATTAAAATTTTATAACCACAATGCTTTGACATACCTAACAGATTAATAACATTAGATAATTGGGAACTTGTGATAAAAATACGATTACTGAATCTGGTAAAACTTTATGTAATTTATTGTGAAATCATGCTGCATATTATTTTCTAATTCCTTAATAATAGTCACAGATTGACAAAAAAAATTCTGCTACTGCATGGGGTAGTAAGTGTACTTCATTATAATTAACATTATCACCTATTCTCTGTAATTTTTCAATTAATTTTACTTTAATAATCACTCGTTTCCTATGGTCAACTTGGTGACCTAGAAATATTGCATTGTTTTTTTCAACAGTTTCATTGTTGGTCATCATAATAAGTGTAAATTTAAATTGACTTTCTTCTGTTTTCCTTAAAACATTTATCAAGAACTATAGTGTTTTTTTGTTGGACATTTTTTCAAGTGATCAAGTCATGTGAATTGCATTGAAAGGTAAATATGAAAATCAACATGCATTATCTATTATATTAAAACAGAAGCGATTTTCTGTAAGACCAAAGTCGCACGATCTGGGCATGTGTAAAAACTGTTCTTGTCTTTAGACGAAACCGTTGACCAATCGCTGAGAGACTCTTTGGATATCTAGAGCAAGCAAATTCAGAAACCTGAACCAATCGGAATACGAATTTGTCTCATGCCTTCTCGAGACTCGAGATTACACAGCAAAGACAGTGATGCTAATTTTTAATATTGGATTGGATAAAAATTTCACAATTTTCCATATTTACAAACAGTAAGGTGTGTATGCATTATGGGTTTTTTTTTAGTTATTAAATTATTTCTTTTACTTAATTAAAGTTTATATTTGTCATGAATTCTAGAGTATTGTGATAGATATTTTGTTTAGTGTTTCTGTTAATATTTGTATATGTTTATATTAAAATGTTACAGTTAGCATTTTAACTTTTTTACTACTTTGTATATATTTATATGAAATATTACTATTTGCATTTTTTAATGTTTTGTGGTTGAATAGTATATTCAAAATGTTAGACTATTATATTTTTCGCGAGATTGCACCTGATGAAAATTGCATCGAGCTTTATCAATATTTCTGTATTGCACCAAAGGTAAGTATTTTTATTATTAGTTACTCCCATTATGTATTTAGTTTATTTTTGAAATTCGATTATATAGAAATAATGATAATGCACATAAGCATATATAATTTTTTGAAAATACTTAATAAAATATACATATGTAGCAGAGAGAAAAAGTGTAAAAGGTAACATTTTAAATAAACGTATAAAAAACAGAATAAATAAATAAATAAATAAAAGTAGTTTCCAGTGTTAAAAAATATACACAATACTCTAGAACTCAAACAAAGGCATGAACTTTACACATAGAGGAAAAATAAGACAAAATAATGCATATCCACTTTATTGTTAACAAAAAAAAAAAAAAAAAAAAAAAAAAATGTGGGGGATATTTCAAATTTAAGTGAGAAATTACAGGTACTACTTGAGTACTCAGAATCTAAATTTTCATCAGAAATGCAAAAGGAATTGCTCATGTTATTACTTAATCTGTTTTAATGTTTATTTTCAATTTGATTTTGAGCACTCAAAGAGTGCAATAACTGGAATGACCTAAATTATTTAACATTTAATTATTGCAAGCCTTCACACTTTGTAGTTGTTCGTTGTTATAATCAACACTTCATATATCCTCTTAACAAATATTTATAATTAAAAAGTATTCTGAAATCATTACATAATATTTCCTTCAAAATATTGCGAGATTCTCGCAATCCCACCCTCTAATGAAAACCTTGAATTAACTTCGCTTATCTGTACATTATAGAAATACTTTGACTTATATTAAATTCTGAAAATTAATTTAATGGAAAGTAAATCAAATGTGATAGATACTTATGTATATTCACAAGTTTTATCTTTATTTTTTTACAAATTACCCAATTTGTTTCAAATAACTCACAAGTTCTGTGAGAAAGCAATTTATGCTGCATACTAATTAAATTGACACTTGATTACAACTAAAAAGCAAGATTTAAGTAGAGTTCTTCATGTTGCATAATTTTGCAGGCAAAAGATTAATCAGAATTCAAATGAAATTGTGTCCTGCACTTTGTGGTTTTTTTTTCCAAAACAATGTTTTACCTAAAAAAGGATTTTGTTGCAATTTGACCTCCACTGGTGTATGATCAAAGTTATGAGTTTTTTCTTTGATATCCAAATTATTTTTTATGTTATCTTATGTTATTTTTATGTTATCTATATGGTCAATTAGAAATATTGTTCTTCTAAACAATATGTAGAAACTACAACCTAACAAGTTTTGGTTTATCAGTACTAGACATCAAGCAGTGCAAACAACAGTTCCTTATTTAAGTGTGTGCATGTGGCAGCGTGATGCTTACATTCACAAGTTATGTATGTAAAGTGTTGAGCCATTGTCGCACTAAGCATAGCATGCTTGAACGATAGATTTGCCGTTAGCTATATAGGCATCTCTCAATTTTAGTTTTCCTGTCGCCTGCTTATGGGAGCACTGATTTTTTTCTTGGACGAAAGTTTCGCAAAATTTTTCTACTTAGAGATTGTGAATTATTGTTTTTTCTTTTTCTTTCTTTCTTTCTTTTTTTTTTTTTTTTTTTTCTCATACTTTTAAGAGAGAAAATTCGTGGAAGCTGTGTGCTGAATTTATTTACAAAATGTGATTCTTTAAACACAATTCACATGTGGGGAAGGATGTGTGTGTGTGGAGGGGGGGGGGGGGAATTTTTTGTTTATCACATCTTAAAAAGTAAAAACAATATACCTTTATAATGAAGATAAGTTAGGTGTACAGATGTGTTTACCAAATTTTGTAAAAAATTGGAAAGTTGTAAATTAAGTCACAATTTATTTTTATTTGTATCTCAAAAACTATTTTAACGATTTTATTTAAATTCACCATATATACTATCTTGCAGATGCTTTTTATTGGTTACTTGCATAAAAATTGTTATATGTTCTGATTTCGTAGTACAATTTTAACTCTGCATTCAATTTCTAAAAAAAAAAAAATGGTTCTACAGGTTTGTTTGCAAAAATCACCATTTTTATCTACCCTTTAAATATCCTTTCGTATGTATTAGTTGATTTCCAGTGTACAGATCTGTTTGTAAAGTTTTGATAAAATTGTATGGAGTATGGAGTACCAACAGTGGTATCTAAAAAAAGGTTGATTTTCATTAATTTTGCAGCATAAACCTTTGTCTAAATATCTTTTTGTCTGAATTAATTAGTTAGCAAAAAAAAAAAGATGTGTTTCTGATTATTTAGATCAGTTTTTATATATTTCTCAAATGGATGTTTCAAAAAACAACTCTACATTTAATTTTTTTTTTGCTGTATAAAGTCTTTAGATGTCTTTACGACAGGCATAGTTGGTTATCACAGGTAAGTTGGTGTCAAACTTTTTTCGTTTCTGATCACTTTATCTCAAAAAAAGACAGGGGAGAAACTTTTCAGGGGCTATATCTTTGTGATAAGCATTTCAATGCATTTTACTATGTCGACGCATCAACACACTTTCAGTAAATCAGTTGATTAGCAGTTGAAAATATTCCTCGGATAACTCTATGCAGCTCCGGCCCGAGCAAATTTGGCGCCCTAGGCGAAAAATTTTTGTGGCGCCCCATTAAAACAATTTTTTTAGACACGCAGACAATTATACACATACAAATACTGTAATAAATAATCAACTATTTATTTTTATTACATATTGCATATTATTGTTTTTTCGGCACTATGTTTAGCGGTAGTAGAAACAATATCCTTCAAATGAATTGTTTTAGCTTCATCTTGATCTGTTGATAATGGTGATAGTCCTACAAATCGTTCTCACGTCACTATAGAACGCTGGTAAGTTTTTATTAATTTCAATTATATGAAGCTGGGTTCTCCACTGGCAAAGGAAGTGTCAGCAACAATTTTATTGCTGTTACTAAATTCAATACGCAATGTACTAGTTCGTTTTCACAAAAATTATTCAAAACTTCCTGTAGTGTACTTTCATCAACATCCTTAGAGTCTCCTTGAGTCAGATAATCTCCTAATCTTTTACATAATTTCAAAATCACTTTGAAAGTTTTTTTTTTACGGCTCACAATCGTTAGAAAGGCATCAGAAAACATGATTTATCTTTTTGGTCTGTTTGAACTACTTATCATTCGAATTTCTTGCTGTATCAAGAAAAGAAATATAAAAATTAATCTTAAAATAATGTTTAGCATCACTTGTTGATTTATCAGCTGAGTGCATAATTAAACTTCTTTTTCATTTTTCGTAATCGGGCTGGCTCTGACTCCAATGGGAATGATACCTCAGTATTAATTTCTTCTGAAAATGCCTCCTGTTTATCAAATCCGAAATCACTTTTACATTTTCCGAGAAAAAAATTTTGTTTTTAGTAGTGCATTAGTAGTGGAGTTTGGGTCACATTTTCATCATTGGCGCGTCGTCTTTTGTTATGTACTGACAAAAACTTTCTTCACTTATTTTCTAATAGGAAATTAACATTTTTTATACATGATCTGCCTTGTGTTCGTCAAGAATTGACAACTAGAACGAGGCGGAGCTTTCAATGTTTGTGGGAAAAAGCAGTGTTATGATAGGCTACATTCCACTGTTTGTGGGTTAAAAGAAGACTCCTACAGGTTAAATAAAAGAAAATCGTCAGGACTTTGAATGACGTCAGAGAGTCATGTCGTCTATTCGCTGCAGATTACCCATAGAATTTTCTCACATTGCAAGGATACATAAACTCAAAGTGAAACCGGAAGCATTTTCCATGTTCTGTTTATCAAAGCCTCAATCTTTATTTCTTTCATACCAAACTATTGTTTATTTACTAATTATTTTGGAAAATGAAGCAAGACTTTTGCTTATTCAGATTCAGGTGGAAAAATCTTTCGTTTTTACTTCCTTATACAAAATATAAGGAAGTATAGTAATCCCAATTTGCGAAATGAATATTGTGTTTCACATTGCTCGAAAACGAATGATCGCTGAATGTTGCCAATTTATAGATATGACTGTCATGATGTCTAGTTGTACACCTGGAAGTGTCGTCTTAACACGAGCTCTCGTTTTAGAGATATAAGCGACTTTACACGATTTTTCGTGACGTCTGTATGTATGTGTGTGTGTGTGTGTGTGTGTGAGTATGTCGCATAACTCAAAAACGGTTGGACGTAGAAAGTTGCGAATTGGTACATAGGTTTGTTATAACATCTAGTTGTGCACCTCCCTTTTTGGACTTTGTATTATTTTCCGTTTTGGAGATATTTAGGAAAATTAGGTTCATAATGACCAAAAATACATAGATTTTGGCCATAATGTATCAAAAAACGGTAATAACTCAAAAACGGTTTGGACAAATCTTGCAATTTAACTGACTTCCCGACTAGCTAGACATTTGAAACTTTCAGAAAAGCTCAGAACACATTGGCAATGCATTTTTTAAATATTTTTAGCCAACTGTTTCCGATACCTGCTGCCTTCAGTAGCGTTTATGTGATTCATCAGAAAATTTATTTAACTAACTGCCCGACTAGCTAGACATTTTAAACTTTCAGAATAGATCAGGACACCGTGAAAATGCATTTTTTTAATACTTTTAGTCAACTATTTAAGGTCCCTGCTGCCTTCGGCAGCGTTACCAGTACAAATCTTGCAATCGATTTTTAACTAACTTCCCGACTAGCTAGACATTTAAAACTTCCGGAAAAGCCCAGAACACGGTGACAATGCATTTTTAAAATATTTTTAGCCAATTGTTTCGGGTCACTGCTGCCTTTGGCAACGTTTATATGGTTAAACAGAAAATTTATTTAACTAACTTCCCGACTAGCTAGGCATTTGAAACTTTCAGAATAGTTTAGAACACGGTGAAAATGCATTTTTTTAATACTTTTAGCCAACTGTTTCAGGTCCCTGCTGCCTTCGTCAGCGTTTATGTGGTTCAACAGAAAATTTATTTAACTAACTTCCCGACTAGCTAGACATTTGAAACTTTCAGAATAGTTCAGAACACGGTGAAAATTCCTTTTTCTAATACATTTAGCCAATTTTTTCGGGTCCCTGCTGCCTTCGTCAGCCTTACCAGTACAAATCTTGCAATCGGTTTTTAAGTAACTTTCAGAAAAGCTCAGAACACGGTGATAATTCATTTATTTTAAATATTTTTAGTCAACTGTTTCGGGTCCAATGTCAATGTTTTTTAACATTATGTATATTTCTAAAAGTGTATAAGGAAGTCATGTGGTGCCCACATCAGATTTTTTCACATTATTATCCTGATAGTGTTTCTTTAGGATTCGGACGAAAATAACTTTTCAAATGAGCCTAATTTGCTTTGCTAATGATATTTTTTCTCTAATTTTTTCTTACAAAATTGTACTCCATTTTTTTTTTTTTTTTTTTGTTAACAGCTAGCTAGTCTCAAGTATCAACTGTACTGAAAACGAAATTTCACATTTTATTACTAAGTTGAGCTACTAGAAAACATGATGTTCAATTTAGACCCTTGAATGGAAAGTCAAAACTTTATAGTTCCAATAAAGTACAGCCCCATTAAACAATGACTCGGTGACCTTTAGATATAGCGTAAAGCTGATAACAATTAGATGGACAGGTTTAATGACGGACTGTTTTCAAAACTCAATTCGACGTTGTAAGTTTTTGAAATAAATAGATCGTTATTATGGTAAAATCAAGCCAGATGTTTGTGACTCTTTCTCTAGCGCTTCTCATCAGATAAATTAAATTGACTTTGATGCCCTGAAAAGTCAATTCGAGGATTATCTATTTACTTCATTTTTACACGTCCAGTTGAAAACACGCCAAGAAAAACTCTGTAAATGTTTCCAAGTCATAGCAGCAGACTTGTACCTTTTAGTCCTTTCTAGACAAAGATTGTAAGTGTTTAAAAATTTCCCACAACATGAGTGCTGTGTTTCCAAGACTACATTTTATCTATTCTAAAGTGCCGTTAGATAGTAATAAATAAAATAGATCTTGTTGTCTGGATTGTGCCGCCCTCTAGATTTGAGCGCCCTAGGCCATTGCCTAGTTTGCCTATATGGTCGAGCCAGCCCTGACTCTATGTATAGATAAATATTACAGAGGAGAATGAAACCAGTATGACAAACTTTGATATTGTATTGAACTCTGCACAGAGTAATGAGAGGTGTTGGACATCTTGACTTATAATGATATACTGACACACCAACACATTGGCTCTGTTTCCTATACCTGAATTCAGAATTTTTGAAAATTTTGCTGCTTCTGAATTAGGATAAATTGTTTAGTTTTTATAAAAATTTTTATTCTACAGGTTTAATTTGCCTTATAATGTATTAAGAACTCCCTAAGTATCATTTATTATTAGTATGAATAAACACTTTTTAAAAAATTTTAATTGAAGCATATTTTAACTAAATTAAAGTTGAAACCTTACTTTTATAACTTCATGTTTGGAGTCAGTGTAGCCACTTTCGCGAGGGGAACTCCTCCATTCTCAGTACTCTCCTTAGTGGTCGGTGACATTCGAGCAAAGTGATGTTTTTTTTTTTCTGTCTCCAATAGATGGTGTGACAATCAGTCTCAGCTAGAATAAAAGGATTTCTATCTAAGCCAGCTTTCAAGTAATTGCCATTGTAGAAATTGCTTTATTAACTATATTTTTTACCCCTTCACCAAAAAATGTGTACTCGAGGTTATTGTAATTTGCGATTTTTTAAGTTTCATTTAATTTAATATCAATATTACTGTCTTGGTATGTTTTAATTGGGGCAGTGATATTTTTTCCATATCTTATATTGTTTTTATGCTCCTTATTTCTGATGTCAATCTTTCGTTTAGACATTCCGATGTGTAACAACCTTCTTTATTGTTAGGGTATGTAAATGGTATTTGGTAGATACCTATGTTGTTGAGAGGGGGAGGATATTTGTCATTACAATTTATTCGATAGAAGTTTCAATTAAAATCAGAAATACAATTAGGAAATACAATGTAAATATACATGTTGAATATAACCCAATATCTAATAGCAAGAGACTTGGCGTTGGAATATTAAAACAGGAATAAACTACTACATCAGAAACGCCAAAGAAAAATTATTGAGGTGCATACAGCTGTTTCGGTAGCCTAAAGCATACCGTCATCAGTGCAAAAAGAAACTTCTTTTTGCACCTCAATAATTTTTCTTTGGCGTTTCTGACGTAGTAGTTTATTCCTGTTTTAATAACCCAATATCTATCGAATAATTAGTTGCAATAAAGATCTCCCCCCCCCCCCCCCAGACCACAGGTACCTACAAAATCCTGTTTACATATTCTAAGAACTAAGAAAGTTGCTACATGCGAATATTCAAGTGAAAGATGAACACCAGACTTAAGAAGCATACAAACGATATAAGGTACAGAAAAACCACCAACTCCCTAAATAAAACATACCAAGACAATTGTAATACTGATATTAAATTTAATGAAACTAAAAAAATTATAAATTACAATAACCCTGATTACACATTCTTTTGTAAAATGGTGGAAATAGTTAATAATAGCAATTTCTGCAATGGCGACAAATCAAAGACTGACTGTAATGCCACCTACTGGAAGAAAAATTAAAAGATAGAGGAAAACCTCACTTGGCTCCAGCATCACCGACCACTGAGGAGGGTACAGATGGCAGAGTGCATCCTCTTGCAAAAACAGCTAGACCAACTCCAAATATGAAGCTATAAAGAAAAGTTTAAACTTTAACTTAGATAAATAAACATATTATATATCATTATAAAGTAACCACCTGCATGCAAGTAGCAGTTTTCAGGTTTGTACATATTTGTTAGTTTCACTCCTAGTTTACATAATGTTTATGGAGTGTAATGTAATTCATATGGTTGTTACACATCAGATTTTTAAAAATAAATATTTCATAAATGTTCAACTTATTTTTCTTCGATTAAATAATATAATGTTATAATTATATTCAAAAGAGTGACTGTGTTGAATTTGTCATAGAGCAACAACTCTAAAAGAAAACAACACACCCTTTATACGTTTCATTTAAAGGAGTTGGTTTAAAATGGTGGTTCTCAGCTGGTGTGCTATAAGAGGATTTCAGTTGTGCACTTTTAAACGTTATTAAACCGTCAAATTTTGACGGGTACCAACTAGTGTTTTTTTAAGTTAATATGATTATTGAATCTAATTACTGCTAAATGTTGTTATATATATATACTAACGTTACTTTGAATAAATTTTATTGTTAAGTTAAAAATTTTTTGTCTTCACTTGAGTCAACACATTTAGTCACTAGTCAAATTATTTTATTTAAACTCAAAAACTTAAACGTTTTCAGAGCTTGATATTCTGCTTAATAAGAAATCTAAAAATTTGACCTTTTATTAAAGGTCTTTATCAGTGAATGTTGTGGATTCTAACACACACGATCGTACGGCCTTGGTCAGAAAGGGATAGAACTTGAATAAATTACTTGTTCTATGTAATTTTTATCTAAAAAAGTTTCTTCTTAAGAGATGACTTAAAAACAGGACATCCATAAATAATTAGAAATGTATAGCTAATATAAAAAACTCTGGCTGGCCTCAATATTAAACTTTCGAGTCATGGTTACTTTTTTCAGACATTGTCAATTCAAATTCAGTATTGGAGATGCCGAGATACAACTAGAGATGTAAAATTTCTGGAATTTTTGAGGTAGTGGAAAAAAAAAAAAAAACAGTTTTTTTCTGAAAAAATTGGAAAAAAATGGGAAAAATTGAATTTTTACATATAAAAAAATAGGGTTTCTTAATAGTTATAACATCTTAGAAAATATAAAGTGTTAAATGTTTAAAAATACATGCAATCCATATTATTTTTTCTTAACAGAAACATACAAAAAGCTTTTACTATTAAAAATGAGCCTTTCTGTTTCATATTCAACCATTAATTTTGGATAGGGTATGCATTCCTATAGAATGTTCATCCCCCAGCAGCACTGATACAATGAATTTAGATTAGAATCACACATACAGCAAAAAAATTTTCATCGATCCAAATCTAATTTCTTCATATCTGAAACCCGAAAACTAAATTTAATTTAATGATTCATCTGAAAATCATGCAAAACTTTTTTTAAGTTATTGAAATAAAATTTAAATGGAGTTACTGATACACTAAGTTGTAAATTTAAAAAATCTGAAAAAAATATTAATAATTTTTAACCATTTACTTGTGTTATGCACTTCAAGAGTACAAAAATATGCTTTAACTTTAGTGTATATATATATATATATATATATATATATATATATAATAAAGATGATCTATTAAGCATAGTAGAAGCCAAGCAACAGATAGAAGATCACTGAAACACCAATGACCAATAAGATAAAAAAAAAAAAAAAAATCATCAGTGGATGAAATACACTAATGTAAAGAAACCAGATCTATTAATTAACAGCCTGCAAAACAAACGAATCAATAAAGTAAAACAACAAATCTTAACTTAAAACCATAAACTTATCAAAATTAATGAAAAAACAACCTAAGAAACACAAGGTAGGAAGAAGGAGGCAGGCGGCAAGACTTGTGACTTGCCTGTGGGGTTACACTAGTTTTATGCCGGCAACACTCCCCCAGCCTGCCACAACCAGAACAGGAACCATATGGATTTAAAAATGCATATTTCAAAGCAGATGAACAACAATGAAACCACGAAGCCACAATGAAATTCACCGATTGATCACATTGTGTTTAACAGTATAATTAGAACATTAAATATAGTTGACAACTCAAAAAGGAAAAAACTGAAATTTTAACGGAAAATGAAAGTTTGCATAGTAATACAAAGCAAATGCAACAAGCCTTCTACTTTTTTTTTTTTTTTTTTTAATTTAATTTCACAAACCCACCCAACCATCCAGCCTTACAACACCACCCCACCTCCGTAATCAAACATCTGCCCACCCAACCGCCACCTTTTTTATTGTCTTTTATTGTTTTATAATTTTTTTGTTGATATACACAAGAGTGTACACAGCTTTTTTTTTTTTTTTTTTTTTTTTTTTGTACTGACAGAGACATGGTTAAGGATATAAAATAGAAAATACAAAGTTTTTAGGAAAACCCATTTTAGCAGTGGCTGTGATCAGTTTATTAATATTCTTGTTTTTTAACTTTGCAGAGCATAAATTATTAATTCGAAATAAATGGTTAATGATGATGTTTCTAAATACCGAAAGATGCAGACAAGAATTAAAATGTGTAAATAAGTTTACATTAAAACAAAAATCTTGCCGTTTGTCATAGATATCTGTGTAAAGTTTATTACCATCGATGATTATTTTGAGATCTAAAAAGTTAATAGATTGATTAGTCATAGTATTTTGAGTTAGCTTTAAATTAGGTGGATAATTGAAGGAAAAGCCATTTTGTGAGTTCTTGTTGAGATAAAATACAATTATATCATCAATGTAACGATAAAATCGAACATCATCATTGCAAATTTGCTTTTCATAATAATAAAGATAGAGATCTGCCAAAATACTGGAGCTACAACCTCCTATATATATATATATATACAATTTTTCTTTGTTTATTGCCTTTCTGCAATATGTATATAATAATTTGTGTACACATATATTTAATCATTGGAATATGTAGTATGTTTATAATTAAATAAAACAAATTTTTGTTTATTATGTTAAAAATTTTTGAAAGATGTTCTTAAGTTGACCCGACTCATTTGAAACTTAAACCTAACTTGCAGGAAAAAAAATTCAGTTGACCTAATCCGAACTCGACTCATAAGAAAAATAAATAAGACAACCTAGCCCCCAGGGAAAAAATTGTGTCAACCTGACCCATAAGAAAAATAAATCAGTCAACCTAAACCGAACCTAATATGCAAGAGAAAAATTTCAGTTGACCTAATCCGAACCTGACTCATAAGAAAAATAAATCAGACAACCCAGCCCCCAGAGAAAAAATTCAGTCAACCTGAACTGAACCTAATACACAAGATAAAAAATTTAGTCAACTAGACCCAAACCTGACTGCAGGTCAGGTACGGGTAAAATTAGTTTACCGGACCTGATGCTGGACTCTAATTCAGATTTTCACTAAAAATGAAATTAATCACAAAGATAAAATAAAAGCTTAAAGTTAATTGAACTTTAGAAATTTAAAATATTTTAATATTGATTTATTACTCTTTTTTTTTTTTTTTTTTTTCTTTACTGGGCGGCTAACATTAGAACTTTTCCAAATTCCTTGACATTTCCATGACTATTTTTCAGCATTTTCCCTAACTTTTTCCTGGCTTATGATAATTATTTCCAAAAGGATTTCACAAAATTAACAAACCATTCGGCAATTTAGAATAACGAGCTTTCAAATATAGCTTATTTCCAGAAAATTTGTTAAATTTCCTTGACTTCACATGAAATTCCCTGACTTTTCCATGATTCCCTAACTTTGCCCAACTGGTAGCCACCCTGTTATAATATAAAACTTATTAACTCAATACAGTTATAGAAATCTAAAGATATATATTCAAGAAAAAAGACGAGCGTAAAAAGGAATGTTAGAGCGAAATTGTCATTTATGAACATTGTTCCCTACACTGCGTTGTTTTACTTCTAAATTACACCCAAGTTCCTTAATTATCTTTAATGGGTCATAAAATTAATTTTCTATTAAGGAGATAATTTCAAATGTAAAATAAATTTTCTAAAATAAATAAATTCCTAAATTAATGACAAAGAATTATTTGTTTTATTCAATTTTTTAACTCCTTTTACAAAACTAATATTTTATTTAATTTTTTTTTATTAAAAACCACTTAATTGTAGAACTCACGCCTAATTGAAGGAGAGAGAAAAAGGGAATAGTTATAAAATATTTTCTTTTTTTTTTTAAGACTATAAAATTTTGACTAACCCAGAGACTAATTATAGAGGTTTGACAAACTAAAACTGTAGGATAAGACTTCTCATATCCTTAATCTTTATAATTAAACGCAATCAACACAATCGATGGCAGTAAATTCCATAATTTGAAGGCACTTCTGGATCCAGGAATCGGGAGAACAACCAGAGACTCCATAAGAAAATTATTCCCAGAGACAAATCATGGATGTTTGGCAAGCTAAAGGGCGTATCAGACTCGACGACTTTACAGGCGATTTTAGAGCCAACCACTGATTTGCGCCGATTTTTCGGAAAAAATTGTCTCTACTCCCAGTGTGATAGCGCAGACCGAAGTTGATCAACTTTTTCAGAGCTGTCTTGATAAAATTGTCCGTATACTCAATTTCTCCTCGGATTCGTCCAATCAGGATGCGCTATTTTGATACGTCATATTTCCAAGATGGCGGAACACGGGAATCGCTTCAAGTGGAGATTTGAAGAAGAAATATTATCGTTAAGCACGTTTATTTTACCGTTAAACGATAAGAATTTTCAATTAATCGTTTTTATTTTCGTATGGCGTTATGACAATAGTTGTAAAAAAGATCAAAATAGAAATAATAATGCGATATTTTACACAAATGAAAGGGAATTTTAACGCTAATCATTGCGTATTTTATTTGCGCCAAGAAAAGTGATAAACGTCAGAAGTTAGTCTTCTTTCATCGAACTTTTTACCCGACTATTGTAACCTCTACGGTGTTTTCGTCGAGGAAAAATCGGTGCTAAAGTCGGCTCAAAAATTGGTTGTTTCTAAAGTTGCTGAATCTGATACGCCCCTAAGGCTGTGTCTTCTGGTCTCTCATATCTTTAATATTTGTAATTAAACACAATCCATGGCAGTTGATGCGGGATGAAGCAGGATCCCTATATCGGGAGAACCACCGGGGGATTCCATCACTGTCTCCACAGAAGAGTAGGGTGATCATGAACCAGTTCTTGCATTTCTAATAATGCTCGTTGAGAGTAGGTCTGGAGAGTGTGGGGCTTATAGCTCTGATAGCATGGGTTGAGTTTTTTCTGATCCTCCATCCAAATTTTATGATTGCTATAAACTATCGTCTTGCTTTTTTTTTTTTTTTTTTTTTTTCTATAACGTCAACTGGGTCGTCAGTCAGTCTACGAGATCCCTATCTCCCATTTTCCCACTGTTTCCTCCTTCAATTTTACAAGCAGCTTTCCACTTTTAAATATAAATAGATATTGTTCTTATTTAAATGAAAAAACTTTTTCATCCAAATATTTATATACAATTTAATGATTAATTTCTAATTATTCTAACAAAAAAAGTATTTATACATAAATATATATAGATACCTAAATGAAAAATTCTTTATATACCTATATATATAAATGTGTAATTTTAATTACAACAAGGAACTTGAAAAGAATACATAATTTCAAACAAATGTGATAGGAGGGAGGTCATTGTAATACATAAGGGATTTCAGGATTACCATTTGATTACATGGTTAAAACTTTATTTTTGAAATATGAACATTATCAGAATCAGTGTTTTCATGTAAGATACTGAACGTGAAAAAATATTTCAATAAAAAAGCATTGGAATGTACATATTATAAATTTCTAAATACGTTATTTTATGCTAGAAATTTCAAAAATTTTCCGGGCAGAAATAAACCCCTTTAGAAAAAAAAAACTTTTTTTTTTCTCAAAACTTCCGGTTTTTTTTAAGACTATTTTCATCCCTAGATATAACTATCAAGGAAAAGTGGCATAAAAGTGCCACAAGTGGAGCAATATACATTAAAAACTAATCAGTATAAGTTTATGTCAGAATTCAATTGCACACTAGGTTTCATAAAATTCTATACATGCATTTCATAAGTTAGCTACAGTATTTGTGTCCCATACAGACACACACACACACACACATCCATTAAATATAGTCATAGCACATTTCAAAATCTGTAAATTTATCGAAAATTAGAAGCCAAAAACTTGAGTCAAATTAAATATTTACTTTTTATGAATATAGTTGAAAGTAAAATGAGCATTTTAAATTACATAAAATTTCCTTTGAAATTTTAATTTCTGGTTGAGGGAGGGGGGATAGGGGGGGCACTAAAATCTCTCCTCGTCCCGGGTAGAAAAAAATCTTAGTTTCGGCCCTGTGTCTGGTTAAGGTGCAAATGCAAGCAGTGACAACCTGGAACTGATATAGTGTAGGTGGAAAACATGCTGCCAAAAGCAGGGGGACCCCAAGCATGGTTTTAAGCAATTTCAATGAAATTGTTATTAGTTTTTATTTATAAAGTGATTAAAAATATAGTGATTAATGTTTTATGAAAATTTCTTTATAGTGACTAGCGAAGCAGGCAAAGCCTAGTAGTGAGCATATCTGTAACCGAAGGTAAAGGACAAAATGTTCATTTTTTGCTTTCTTACATTAGTACATTATGTTATTAATCATGTGTTAAAGAATCTTAAAGTGATTACAGCTAGTTGCAAAGAAATGCATTTAAAGTTGGAAAAAAAAAAAAGTTGCTGTCCTGAAAAATACATTTTTGTGACATGGTGTCCTTTACCTCCAGGGTACAGATACACTTAATGTATCATAACTGTAGAATGCAAGAGAAACATATGATCAAATGCCAAATTTCCCTACAAGATTAAAGGAAAAAATTTTCAGTAATAATTATAAAGAATATATAATGGTAAAATGAAAAAAGTTGGCATATAACACACTTTTACAACACATTACTATAGATAATAAGGAATTTAATAAAAATATATAATAAAATGAAAAAAAAAAATAAAAAAATAAGTGTATATATATATAATTAAAAAAAAAAAAAATAAAAAAAAAAAAAAAAAAAGCACAAGGCTTGTTGCATTTACTTTATATTAATATGCAATCTTTCTTTTTCCATTAAATTTTCAGTTTCTTCATCGTTGAGTTGTCAACTACTATTAAAATTCTAATCAAACTATTAAACAAAGTAATCAATAAAATCAATAAATTTCATTATTGCTTCATAGTTTCATTATTATTTAACTAATATGAAATTTTGCTTTTTTAAATCCATATGACTCTTATTCTGGTCTTGGCAGGCTGGGGGAGTGTTGTTGGCGTGAAACTAGTTTAACCCCACAGGCAAATCACAAGTCTTGCCGCCTGCCTCCTTCCTTTCTTAAGTTTCTTAAATTATACAACCTTTTAATTTCTTCATGTTTCTTCGGACTAGTTTCGCTTGGGGTGCCCCAGCTTGGTCTCCGATGGTACAGTGCTTGAAGTTGTTCGAAACTGCTGTTTCACGCCTCCTTTCTCTCTTTTAAAAACTCGGCGCCATTGCTGGTTGAGTTGAGCCCCATCGTTGCCATTGCAATTGTTAATACTCGATAAAATTTCTACGGATTCTCTGATAGCAGCATAACCATGATTATGATAATTGGCCAACATTTTTACCTGTTCGAATTTAATGTTAATCTTATCGTTTTTGTTTACTTGTGTTAGAGCAGTAGTTATTTTTCCGGTGGTTATATCGTGGCTATGTTCCTTAATACGCATTTTTATTTTTCCTATGTAACACATTTCTTTACCTTGACTATTAGTATATGGTATTTTATAAATTCCTGCGATTTCTAAAGGGTCAATTTTATCTTTATCACTTCTAATTAGCTGAAATACATTGGGGTTTGGCTTGATTGGTACGTTCATATTGTGTTTTTTTTTGCAACTTTTTTTATTTTATTTGAAACTCCGCGATCATAAGGAATTGAAGTGGTGTATTTGAGTTGTGGCTTTTGGAAATTATTAATTTGATTTAAACTTTTTAATCGTTTTTTGTATAAGTTGTCTATTAATTTATTTGCATAACCTGCTTTTTGGGTGAATTGTTTAATATTTTTTATTTCGTTTTTAAGGATTTTAGGGTCTTTACAAATTGTAATAGCACGGTTGATATGGGCTTGAATAGCATTAATTTTATATTTAAAGGGTGTTTTACTGTTTTTATGGATTATTTCATTGCTGCTATTAGGTTTTCTGTAAACTAGGGTGGCTATTTTATTAGTATGGCAGTTGATGGTGACGTCTAAAAAATCCAATTGTTTATTATTTTCTTCTTCAAGGGTGAATTTAATATCTGGGTCTATTTGATTTAAGGTGTTTAAAATTTCTTTAGGGTCTGTTTTTTGATCGATTATTGCAAAAAACGTCATCTACATAATGAAACCAATAAAAAATTTTACTTTTAAGTTTTTCATCAAAATTATTTTCAATTTTACGCAAAATAATTTTGATGAAAAACTTAAAAGTAAAATTTTTTATTGGTTTCGTTATGTAGATGACGTTTTTGCAATAATCGATCAAAAAACAGACCCTAAAGAAATTTTAAACATCTTAAATCAAATAGACTCAGATATTAAATTCATCCTTGAAGAAGAAAATAATAAACAATTGCATTTTTTAGACGTCACCATCAACCGCTATACTAATAAAATAACCACCCAAGTTTACAGAAAACCTAATAGCAGCAATGAAATAATCCATAAAAACAGTAAAACACCCTTTAAATATAAAATTAATGCTATTCAAGCCCATATCAACCGTGCTATTACAATTTGTAAAGACCCTAAAATCCTTAAAAACGAAATAAAAAATATTTAACAATTCACCCAAAAAGCAGGTTATTCAAATAAATTAATAGACAACTTATACAAAAAACGATTAAAAAGTTTAAATCAAATTAATAATTTCCAAAAGCCACAACTCAAATTCCTTATGATCGCGGAGTTTCAAATAAAATTAAAAAAGTTGCAAAAAAACACAATATAAACGTACCAATCAAGCCAAACCCCAATATATTTCAGCTAATTAGAAGTGATAAAGATAAAATTGACCCTTTAGAAACCGCAGGAATTTATAAAATACCATATACTAATAGTCAAGGTAAAGAAATGTGTTACATAGGAAAAACAAAAATAAAAATAAAAACGCGTATTAAGAAACATAGCCATGATATAACCACCGGAAAAATAACTACTGCTCTAACACAAGTAAACAAAAACGATGAGCTTAACATTAAATTCGAACAGGTAAAAAAGTTGGCCAATTATCATAACCATGGTTATGCTGCTATCAGAGAATCCGTAGAAATTTTATCGAGTATTAACAATTGCAATGGCAACGATGGGGCTCAACTCAACCAGCAATGGCGCTGAGTTTTTAAAAGAGAGGAAGGAGGCGTGAAACAGCAGTTTCGAACAACTTCAAGCACCGTACCATCGGAGACCAAGCTGGGGCGCCCCAAGCGAAACTAGTCCGAAGAAACATGAAGAAATTAAAAGGTTGTATAATTTAAGTTTTAAATTTGATGTTAACTTCATGGTTTCTAATTATAAAGTATTCTTAAATTATTTTTTCATAAATTTCGTTTCAGTTTAAGTTTTTCTGTTAAGATTTTGTTGAGTTAGATTATTGTTTTGTTTGTTTTGCAGGCTGTTAATTAATAAATTTGGTTTCTTTAAATATATGTACTTCATACCCTGATGAATTTTTTTCACCTTTCTGAGCTTCTCCTACATAATTTTTTTTTTTCATTCTTATTGGTCTTTGTGGTTTCAGTTCAGTGATCTTGTACCTGTTGCTTGGCTTTTTCACACTTAATAAATCATTATTATATATATAGCAGACTGCAAATGTGCAGGAGACAGAGGAAAAGAATCTGAACCTGTACAGTGCCAGCAAAAAATAAATCTACATTTGAGCGGCAAAAAAAAACTTTACACAATTGCCGTTCCTGCCATAAAAATGTGTTGAACCCCAGTGACGACACGTGGTGTTAGACAACCTTTCCCTATCCTCAACACTCAGTTTGACTCGTGGACTTTTTGAGTAAGGCTGTATGCTCTTTGCTCCCGCCAGCCAGTATTTTGTTCATTTGTTAAAAGTTTGAGAACCTACATTGGTATTCCCACTTCACACAATGGGTCAGATTAAGCTTAAAGTGGAAGAGAAATACCCTGCTTTGACTCTGCTAGAGAATAGGACTTTGTGATTGATGTAGCCAGAGATCTGGCAGATCATTCTAGATGTAGCCATCTGGCAGATGTATCCAGAGATCCATGCCTAAACGGCTGCAGATGGTAATAAAATGAAAAGGTGAGATGACAAAATACTGACTGCAAGGTAATATTCACAATAAACCACTTGAATGTTGAAATCTTGACTTAAATGTGTAATTTTATTGATCTTGTAATGATTTTCTACATCTAGCTACATCTATAATGATCTGTCAGATCTCTGGCTACATCAATCACAGAGTCCCATTCTCTAGCAGAGTCAAAGCAGGGTATTTCTCTTCCATTTTAAGCTTAATCCAACCTACTGTGTGGAGTGGGAATACCGATGTAGGTTCTCAGACTTTTAACAAATGAATGAAATACTGGCTGGTGGGAGGAAAGAGCATACAGCCTTACTCAAAAGTCCACAAGGCAAACTATGGCAGGAATGACAATTGACATATAAAGTTTTTTTTTTTTTTTTTTTTTTTTTTGCCGCTCAGGTGTAAAGACTTTTTTTTTGCCAGCACTGTACTTTTACAGACAGCTAGGTATAATATAAATACAGTACTAAAAAGAAACTAAAATATACCATTGAACTGATAATGCATAGTTTGATTTATACGTTCAGTAACACTGCCTAACCATTCTTCAAAATTCACTGATGGAATAACATCTGTAAGACCTATAAAAAAAAAAATAATAATAATAATTTATTAAAAAAAAGTCAGCTTCAGTATCATTTAACTCTGCACAAGATAAAAAGCATTAGAAAACATAGTTCACAATATCTTTATATATATCTATAAAACAATGTCTGTGTGTGTCTATGGACAGCGTAGATAGCAGAAAGGAGAAAGATGATACTTCTAACCAGGAGTGCAGAATGTGTCCAAACACACTAACGATGTTCGGGGGGAAATTTTGAACATTTATTTTCTTAGAATAAAATGGAAATGAAAAAAAATCTACTGAAAAAACAAACTTGCTTATATCAAACAGCAAATTAACAACTGTATTCTTCTCTGTTATAATGTGAATTTCTTTTCAATAGCTATTATTTCAATAGCTGTTGACCACTATTTAATAGGTGCTTGAGGCTTCTCCAAACTTCATACACTTGTATTGATTATTGTATCTTGATTAGAAATAACTATTGCCTATAAACAATGCTATCAAAATAAAATTTACAGTATTCGATTAATTTTGTCTTTCTTTTTAAAGAATGTCGTGATTAAGCTCGACTTTTTCTTTAAATTAGTTTGCATGAGTGTGAAGAAACTTCTCTTCTTCATTTACAACTTTTACCTATTCCAGCAATAGCCAAAGCAATTTTTGTCTCTTCTAAATCGTTTTTTCCTAAAGCTTTTTTTTTTTTTCAATTTTGTCTAAGATCAAATAAATTCTGATTTATTTTCTGTTTATTATCTTCATCTTCTTCTAAGAGAACTCTTTACTTATTGTCTCCGAAAGACACAACCAGTATTATTCTATGGGGAATTTCACCCTATTATAACTCATTAACTAATACATACATTTAAATTCATTTTCATATTCAGAAAATTCTGTTTAACATAACTGTTAAACAGGTTATTGCTTTCTAAAAATTTAATCTCTTAATTTTTAAGATTTCATTTTTAAGCTCAAAAATGCAAAATTTCACATTGTAAAAATTTGCATTTTATAACTTCAAAATAAAATATTAAAAATTAAAAAAGATACTGATTTTTTGAAAGCGATAACCTGTTTAACAAATAATAACAGGAGACTTGGCATAGGAATATTAAAACCCGAATAAACTACTACGTCAGAAACGCCAAAGAAAAATATTTGAGATGCATACAGCTGTTTCGGTAGCTTTAAGCGTACCATCTTCAGTGCAAAAAGAATTCTGAAACTGGAGAAGTGCATGTATATATAGGAGAGGGACCGAATTTAGTTCAACCAATAGAATTACGGGAAAGGTGAGGAGTGTCGCCAATAGAAATTTAGGAATGTTAGCTGTGTAAACAGTAGAAAAATTAAGAAAATGTGGACTGAATGTAAAATTTCCAACAAACAGACAAATAGGGAACAGCAAAATCACAATTTAAAGGTTTTTAAAAATTTTATAAATATAAAGAGCTTCAAAGAAATCGAGTTCATGAATGGATTTAGGTCTGCAAATTATTTTAGCTGAATTAAATTTAAAATTATCATTTTCCTCCCAGCAATGTTTAGAAATAGTCGATTTATTGGTTTCTTGTTTGCGAACGTAATTCATATGTTCTTTTAGACGAAATTTAAGACTGGATTTAGTTTGGCCAACATATGATAAACCACACTGACAGGAAATACTATAAATGCCCCAAGAATTATGCATATCAATGGGATCTTTTAACTGAGAAAAGGTGAGTTTATTGGAAGGCGAAAATATTATTTTAAAATCATATTGTTTGAGAATTTTAGCTATGGTTTCACTGGATTTAGGAAAATAGGGTAAAACAATACTGATATTAAAAGAGACTGATTTAGTAGATGAAATACGAGAGAGTTGTAATTTTTGGATGGCTTTGTCTATAATGGAAGGGTCATAACCTCTGTCAATTGCAATGGCTTTCAGGTATATACTTTCAGATTTTAATAAAACAGGATTTGAACAAATATTAAGGCACGGCTTACAAAAGTATAGAAAGCAGCCATTTTTTAGTTAGGTGGGTGACATGAACGTGCATGGGAAGGAAGGGAGACTCTTATTTCATCCTCGTATTTCTCTCTCAATGTTTGGTATATTTTGTTTCGTCTCATTTTTATAGCATATACCTTTTTTTACTGGGTTTGTACAGCTTTTGTACACATCAGTTACATATTGCTTACTTTTCTTATACTGTATCCCACAATATTTGTAATTCACCCTTTAAACAGAAAAATATAGAATTTTTATTAAATGATTATGGTTCATGCATTGAAAAAGTTTTGTTTTATTCTTGATTTCGAAATTCTGTAAGAAAAAGGTAGACAGCAAAGTGCAATAAAAAAAACAGCATTAATTTATTTATAATTATGTATTACATAAGAATTACAACCTTAAAAATTATGTTAGTTAATTAGTCTAATTACCTTAAACATGTTAATTTTCAATCTGAAGGCCCATTAATTAATAGCAACATTGATTTGTAGTTTTTCAAAACAAAGAAAAAGAAAAAAGAAACATCAAAACTTGGAATATAGTAGCTTATAAAAACCTCCCTCAATATTTGTACTTAAAAAAGATTCCCCTTTAATCCCCCCTCCTCAAAAAAAAAAAGAAAGAAACTGATTATAGGTTCTTATGTTATTTTTGGAGAAATTTTGAATTCATTTGGGGGAAATTTCACAAGTCTGAACATTTTCTGCACCCCTGGTTCCAACAATCACGTGATTCAACACAAAGATGCCCTTCAAGGTATCCAAGTGCACCTTGAAGCCTGATTTTCGATTTTTGATTAGTTTTTTTAACTTGATTAAAATGTGAAAATAATAACCTTATAATAGCTTTAAAATTAGTTATTTAAATATTAACATTAAATTTAGTTGTTGCCAAAAAAGTTTACTTTTTTTTCCCCTGGCAAAAAAGAAATATATTTTCACTATTTTTACATGAATAATAATAAAAAAAGAAAAGAAAAATCAAAAATTAAATTTGCTTATGCATATAATAAAATGACATCATAATAACTTTAAATAATAATAAAAGTAAAATAATAACAAAATAAAATAAAAATAATCAAAACCTAACATGTTTCTTCCAAATTTTGTTTCATAATCTTTTTTCAAATAAGGTAATTCAGGGGAAGACACAAGTTTGTTCCTATAATACTTTTATGTGTCAACTGACCAACTTGTGTATGGAGTCTTGTCTCAATTTGCATGTGGATTATGAATTTATTTTAATTTATCATCTTTAGTTATCATTATTTTGGATCCCATGAGCATTTAACTTGGTGAATAAAGCCCTTATAATATTTCATTGTTCATATTAAAAGTTCATAAATGGATGTTTTATTTTAAATTAAAGATATTAGCAATATCAGTGAGTTATGCATTCTGTTACATACACAAAGCAAGCAGTAGCAGCCAAAACTTTGAGCAATATGAAAATAAGTATGTGTGGCATCTTCACCCCATATCTAGGAGGAGACTTAACATGGTTCAGAAATAAATTAAATGACCTTTAAAATTTATGTTTTATTTTACATACTGTATATTACAATGTAAAATTAAATAAAATGGAATTAATAATTATAGTATTATAATAACTATAATTTTTATAAAGATTTGGATTTCAATTTGGATTTCTCCTGAATACAGCTTGGAGTAAGGAAACCACAGTAGGAAATGAAACTTTTAGGTTTTTATCTACTGAGATTTATTTTTATAACCCACAAATTAATTTTTTGGCTGTTAAAATAACCCGTATGAATAATAAAACTAATACCACCGTTTATCGTAAACCAACAGGCAGTAATGAAATCATAAATTATAAAAGTAAAACACCGTTCCGCTATAAAATTAGTGCCATTCGTTCCTACGTCAATTGTGCCATTTTAATTTGTAACAAACCCAGTGACGTTAACAATGAATTAAACTTAATAAAACAGTACATCAGAAAAGCCAGTTATCCAGATAAAATAGTAAATAAATTATATAAAAATTGTTTAAAGGCCCTAAAATACAATTCCTAATTTCCAGAAACCCCTCATGAAATTAACATCTTTTATCCCTTTTGACAGCGGAGTTTCTAATAAAATCAAAAATGTAGCAAATAAATTTAATATTAATATCCCCATTAAGCCCAGTGGCGGATTTAAGGGGGGGGGCTAGGGGGCTGAAGCCCCCCCCTTCACAATTGAATATTGCAATTGTAAATTTTTTATTGGTCTAGAATAACAGTTTGAAAAATCTTAGCCCCCCCCCCCCCCCAAAGTCAAGTTCTGGATCCGCCACTGATTAAGCCCTATCATAATATTTACCAATTAATCCATAATGATAAAGACCCCATTCCCCCATTGGAAACAATGAATTTATAAGATAAGAATTTATAAGATGAATTTATAAGATTCCCCAATTGAATTTATTAAGATATCCTACACAGATCAAAATGAAAAACCTGGTTTCTATATTGGTATAACTAAGAGAAAAATTAAAACTAGAATTAATAAACATAAAAATGACATAAAAACTGGGAAAATTACTACTGCCCTTACAAAGGTTTGTAATAGAGACGATATTAAGATTGAATCGCGAGTCAATAGAGATCGCAACCAATATGAGCTTGCAATGATAGTGATGCAACGGGTCCAGATAAAATGTGGCGCCATCTTATGATGGATGCTGCATGGAAATATCGTTTCAGTAGAAAGAGAGACTAAAACACAGAAGTCGTCGCTGCTGAGGAGAGCTGGGCACCCAACCGAAAATGTTACGGCCGCAAATAAGGCAAGTGATTAAGATTTCTACTTTTAAGTAAAGTTTAAAAATGCCTTGTTTTAATTGTTAATTCAAGTAAACTGAACCATGTTTTCTAGTGAATGTTTCTACCTTTGCATAAAAATTCTTATCATTGAAATATTCTTTCTTGAATCAAATCAAGACTGAAAATGAATGAAAAAAAAAGAGGCTGAAAATCAAAATGTATGGCAAAGGCTGAGATGCATTCAGTGAAAGTGTGTCTAGTGGGATTGCAAGAAAATTGGGTTTTGAAGTGTATGAAAGTTCTTTAAAAGATAAAAAATAACAAAATTACCAATACAATATAATCCCAGTTATATGAAAAGTTTTGGATGAAAGCATTGTTGGTGAATTGAGATTCTGTAGAAATGTTTGGATAATCGAAAAGTAATCACTTTTCTGAACCTGAATGTGAAATGAAAATTTAAAAAATACATTAAGTAATGACTAATTCTGGACAGATTTCCCCATAGAATAACATGGGCTTTGTCTGTAGGTGAGGTTAGACACTGCGTGCCAATTATTTTTACATAATTTAATAGTTTTTAGTTAGGTAATTGACACATATTAACTTAAAAAAAAGGAGGGGAGAAATAATCAGAACAAATATGACCATGGTATTTTTCAAAGATATTTTACTAAACTGCACAAGTTTTGTAATCAGTTTTGCTATTAATGTAAGTACAAAGGTAAATCAAATGCAAAAAAAAAGTTTTTTTTTTTCTGAAATATTACTTATCAAACTAATTTATTTATTTATTTTATTTTATCTCTTTTAACATTTTTATACATCTTTTGCACCATATTGTGATTTTACAAGAGTTATAGATTCAGTTTTTTTTTTTTTTTTTAACATCTATTTTAAGTTATATCAGCTGTAAATATATGTATATAGTTTTATAAAATTTAATTAAACAATTAACAATGGCTAATTTAGAACAAGTATATGCAGCAGAGAATGTTCATTAAACTGACTAAATCAATTTTTATTGTTCAATACTTTTTCCATACTTTGTTTAGAGTCAATCTTGAAATTAATAAATAATTTAATAATTAAAAAAAAATAAAATAAAAACTAAGGTTTTACAGAAAAAAATCAGTAGCAAGTAGGGGAAAAAACAGCACATTTATTTGTCAACTTAACTAATTCCTGCTACATTGTTATCTGTTTTTAGTGGAATGCGCTAAGGCTGTTGATCTAAAAGCTGAAACAAAGTTTTTGGGCTAGATGCCAGAGAAAATTTTTATGACACTGACTTTGTTCTGCTGATTTATAGAAAAAGATATTAATGCAGAAAATTTCCTAATTATTAATGTTTGATAAAATTTAAATAAAAGTAAATATAATAAGAGCACTATTAATAAATAAATAAAAAGATAATGGCATTTACCAAATTTCTCTTTTATATCGTCTTTCATCATTGATCTTATTGTCTTAACAGCATTATTTTCTTCATCTATGTTTACTTCATTCGCAAGTCCTTTGTCTGTAAATATATTATCACATACTGTAGCAGAAACAAGTGAAAATTTTTCAAATATATATTTAAAATATAAATTAATAAACTTTATAATTAAAAAAATTATATTTAAAACTTTTTTATAATTTGTTTAATTGGAACATAGGCTGAATTAAATTATAATACAAAAAAATTCTGATGTAGGCAACCACATGATTTCCTTATACACCCATTGAATTGTATGCATTTTTACAAAAAATTGACGTTTTCATGCGTTAAGTGATTTGTAAATAGCCAAGAAGGCCTTAATTCATGAATATTTTGAATAATAATAATAAAAGTATAACTTGAAACACATGAGTCATGATAATAGCATTATATACACACAGAGCACAAATATCATTCGTTCAAGAAAATATTCAGCAGTTTATTGCAGAATCTCTCATTGACAAATGCACAACTCAGAGTTCAATGGAATTCACTCGAGAGTAGATGGCCTCTTTTTATACCTCTTTGGCAAAATTATTGGTGAGAAAAGATACCTTATACCAAGAGTAAAAAATTAACTCCATTTCAAGGACTGGAATCCTAAACTACTATTTTCTACTAAATTTGGTTGCCAATCTTCCCAAGTGCCAAGTTTGTCACAAATGCCGTTCTCTGTTGAAGCAAATAAAATGCTATAAGGTTACTAATGCTTTTATCTATTTTTATTCTAACAACAGTTCTGATAAAGAAAAAGTGGTTTATCTTTGTAGCAACATTGTTGCAAAGGGTTAAACCTTTTTCCTGGCATCATTCTCATCAAAATTGTTATTGCAGAAAAAGAAAACTTTCAATTAAACTAGAAAGAGATGACGGTTTTTCACTTTCACGAAGGTCAGTCTTGGAAAATTGATGTTGAATTTAGCATCTTAACAACCAAATTTGGCAAAAAAACATAGTTTACAGCTGTCATAATTTGGAAGCTTTAACTTCAGTACAGTGGCGTACCTAGCCGAAGTGCTGCCCAGGGCAGATGTTTATTTTGCCGTCCCTTAAAAAGTCTAAAAATAATTTAAAATGCCAAAAACTGGATAATACAGGTATATATATGTAAAATATGCTGGGATGTACGGTGAGTGTAGCAAGGTTCCTAATTATATGTGACGTATTCTTATGTGACAGTCGTGGAGTATACAAGGAAACAGTCAGGTCTGCTGGAACATCTCTTTATTGAATATCCATAAATTATAAGGACTATGAAAGGCAATGGACAGTTTGGAAATTAAGTACGTAATCCAATTTGGGGTTTAGTTGATGGCATTACCGAAAATCGCCGTAGCCTTTCCAGACCTCGGGGCCCAGCCCCGAGGCTGGCTTGCTCGATAGTTAAAATCTTTCTAGCCAATGATAGTTCAAATATCTCTAATCGCTCTCTTAATTTTTGTGAGTTTTCTATTTTATACCCGTAATTTTTGGTGTCATTTGGCATATTTCTAATTCCCTCCCTATTTCCTTTTATTGGCTACCCATTTAATAACAACACCTTCTCTTTGTGTCTTATTGGTTGTACTTTCGTTTTTCCCAGACAATCTGGAGCCTTAACCAGCCAAAGTTGCCAATTCGCCAAGTCATTAAAACAATTATTTATTGCTTTATATTTGACATAAGCAATCATACCCTAATTTAGAAAAATAAATCTATTTCTTTTAACCTCGCTAATTAAATTCTTGTATTGAATCTTTCTGACGCCAGATACTTTTGTATTGTAAACTAGAAAATACCTATGTCTTGCAGTCAGCTATTGAAATAGAAGATTATTTCACCAATAATTAATGAAACTTATGCTAATCAATTAATTATTAACTGTTTTCAGATAAGCAAATAATAGTTTTCTGCATTTATTACTGAAACAGGTTATTACTTCAATGCTAATTGATAAAATTCCCTTTTTTTTCCCTTTCTTTCTTTTCAAAGCTGTCTTTTAAAATATAGAATTTCACCAAAACTTTTTTGTGTTTGTGTTTAATTGTTGAAATGGTAAAATATCTGATATTTTTGAGGGAGAATGTCAAAATATGGATCATCTTGTTACTAGTGTCAAAATTTACTTTTAATAGCAAATAATTGTTAAAAGGCTTTTATAATGCCTGACCAGAAAAATTGTGGATAATGAAATATGGTTTATTTCACTGTTCAATTTCTGTAAATATTGTACGTCAATTTTTGTATTGGGTCCATTTTAACGAATGATTGTGATTTTATAAAAAAAAAAAACTGAAATTTTAGAGCTAAAAGTTTTTGTATGAGGAGAGAACATATATTTTATTGCAGGCAGGTTCCAATCCTCTCATTATGAAAAAATATTAATTTTAATTAGGTTTAGCAGTCATATGAAATTTATATTTTAGTCTTATTTACCAGAAAACTGGAATTTTGGTATAGAAAATGAAATAAATATTTGAAACCAGGCAAATTACCTGCAAACGATCACCTTTGATTTAAAATTCCCTAATTTTTTTTGTAAGGACTGTTTCTGAACAAAAGATTGATGTGGTAGATAGACCACTAAATAGGAGCAATAAATATAAAAGAAAAGATAATTTTTGGTAATTATATTGATAAATCTGGAAATTTGTGGTAGCCCTTGAACACAATTATCCCTGAAACAAGATTTTAAATAAATAATCAGAAAAATAAACAAAAGTTTACAAACTTTAATTACTATGAATTTTTTTTCTTTTACTTGGAGAATTGATGGTATTTGAAAAGAATGCTTTCAAATATTTCAAATCAGCATTCGGATCAATAGATTTTGAGGAAGACTCAGATGAAACTAAAAAATTAAATTAAAAAATTAAAAAAAAAAAAAAAAACATTAATTACCAAACATTATAATTGAAGATATAATTAAACAGGAAATAAATTTAAAAGTCAAAAAAATTAAAATTTTATTGTTCAGGTGATCTTTACTTCTAAAGAATTAATAAAGCCTTTATTGTAGTTCCTAAAATAAATGATTAGCATACCTCTTCATCAGGTACAGAAAAAAGCAATTACTCCAGCAACAATAAAATACCTACCCTTTTGCTTGCCCATGTACATCTAATAAAAGGAGCTGCTAATTAATTGTTTCTGAAACTACAATTCTGAATTGATTCTCTCTATATATATTTATTTATTATGAGCAAGAAATGTCACTTTTTACATTTTTCACTTCCAGTGCAAAATAGAAGTTATTCACTTGCTATTCCTTTTTAACAAAAATAATAGATTTTTTTTATAATTAAATTCTTCATTATTACAAATAGCAAAACTTCAATTTCCAGCAGCAGACATACATGCTTATTGAATTCAGTGATATTTCTTGCAGTAACATATTGTTGACTTTTCTTTATAATTCAAAAATTAAAAATTGTGAGCTACAAATGTTACTTTTCTACTTTTTCAAAAACAATTATTTCCCTTTTTTGTCGTGCTTAAGATTTTATGAATACTAAAATTTTTGTTGTGTTGCAATATTTGTAGAAGGTATTGTTTTTTAAAGAATGTATATTCTGTAACAAACAAAGCTTTGAACTTTTGTAAATTTTTTTTTTATTCAAGTGTATGAAAGTTGAAAAGTTTTGCAATACAAAAAAGCAGCTGATTTCATAAAAAGGAAACATTTTATCTATGAAATAAAGACAAATATAAAAATCTTATAAGAATAATATAATCTTCCTGGAAGGAATTAGTACATGTCAGTTATAGGTGACCAAAGAGCAACAGTTTCAATGCCCCCAAATTATTTTGATGGAAAATAATAATAATAATAATCTGTTCAATTAAAATGCTCAGTAAATTTTGTTATACTTTTAGTTTATTTAAAAAAGAAAATAAAGAATATTGGTATTTTTGTTTTGATAGGCCTATTATAGGATATATCATACCGAAAATATTAATATTCATTTTAAAAACGTAAAAACGATTGCAAATTAAGAAAACCAAACCTATACCATCAATAAAGATACAACTGAAATCTTTGTTAATCTTGCAATGAGCCAATGGGAAACTTCGACCGAACATGGTGCCACATTTTAAAGTGCAAGCTACAAGCAAAACATCAAGACAGTTTCGTCAAAAGTTCCCACATAGAAGCTGATGAAGAAGATAGGGACTCCTATCGAAAGGTCTAAGACCAAGAAACATAGAAAGTAAGGTTTTTAATAAATTAAATATAATTCTAATAAAAAATTAAAAAGTGCAAGTAATGTCCAGATTTTTTGACAGGTCACCAAAATCTTGTCATAGACCGCTGTTGGTGACCTCTGTTTTAACTTCAATAGCAAGTAACCCTTCAGTAGCTGGTGAGCTACTGAAGGTTTAAATGCATAGTACTTCAGAAGATCAAGAAGTGTCCTCAAGGCTGTGCAGTTGCACACGGCCTCATACTTTAAAAAATCTCACTTTATTTTTTTGTGTTTCATTTATTTTTTTTTAAGAGTTCAATTATGTGTTGCATTTTATTTTTCTTAAAATAATATTTATATAGTTCCTTTTTAAAAGTTAAAATTATTTTTTATTAAATTGCTGGAAGCAATAAGCAAGTGTAATCTGTTCACATATCACTTAAACAAGATCAGAATACATTGGTTTTGGGCTATATACTATATCAAACTTTAGTCATTATTATTTAGGCAACATCGCAAGAACCTTGGAGTCAAATACAAGCTATTCCCTGCATATCTCTTCTCTTCTTAACACATACTAATTCCATAACTATTACTGATATATCGCACCCTTTTTTGTGTCATGGGTGATTGTGACTCAAAGGTAAAAACCCTGAAAATTAGAGCCTCAAACTGGAAAACCCCCAAAATATCAAATAATACTCAAACTATTTAGGCCAGAAGCCCTCAATCCTTTTACATTTTATTCACATATCACCTGGATAACAAATGAACAACCAATGAAAGCAAAAAATTAGTTTATAGGAAATATGAAAATACAGATGGGTTAGAGTAAAAACCCTGAAATCAGGGATAAACCCTGAACACAAACACCCCTGGCATATGGAATGAAAATACTGTGCTTAATATTTGGCTTATCCTCTGTTCGGTATTCAGTAACCAGTTCTCTACTACTTGTTCTACATTCAAATATTAATTTTTAAATCCTACAGTTCAATTAATAAACATATTTGTGGCAATTATTTCTAGAAGCTTAGGTACTAGCCATCCATTTTATTATTATTATTATTATTATTGAAACTTTAGATGTTGGGTTTTATAAACTCATTTTGCATAGCAAAATTTCCTTCTCTAATTTAGAAATCCTTTTCAATGAAGACTGATTATTTTTCCTATAAACACATTATTGTTATTCTTTATATTTATAATAAATGCAACAATCATCATTTTGATAAATTTTGCTAAGAAACTTGCTTGCTTGGAATTTTTATGATGATTTTTAAAATTATTATTTTGGTTGCTTCATTTATACTTTAGAAGCACTAGTAATATAGAATAATAAATTGCATAATTATTTTTTTCTTGTATGTGTTTAAGGTTATCACTATGATTTACCATTGGGAAGGGAAGGTTAGTTTTCAGTTTTCATTAAATTATTTTTCAGTTTTACTAAGTTGTGAAAATGAAGTGTAACATTTACACTTCTGTTTCCTTTACAAGAACTCATAAAAGATTTCTTATATATTATTGCTCAAAGAAGGAAAATAATTTAATCAATTTTATTGATGGCATACTTGTTTAAATTTTTACCTTTTAGTGAAGTGCACAACATGATAAACTAATTACAAAATAATGTACACAGTATTTTTATCACTTTTAGAGAGGTACAGCCGGTCAAAAAAAAAAAAAAAAAAAATGAAACACCTTATGTATCTCATTATCCAATTATCGCAGAAACATGTAGTAGGCACCAATCGTCAGGAATTTATGTCTACTTTTATTGTATGTAGAAAAAAATGACATAGGGCTCATCTACATATTAAAAATGGGTCTAACTTTAAAAATTCGAATGCTAAACTACTAATTTGACAACAGAAAATGATTCTAGAGCATCAAAATAGCCTAGATACAAATTTGCACAAAGATCCCGACAATAGTTCCTGAGATATTTAACGTTTTCCTTTTGGGGATTATCTCCAAGTTTTTTTTTTTTTTTTTTCTTTTAGGTCAGATTCAACAAATTTATTATTGCTTTCTTCTATTATTCAATGCATTTCATTCATCTACAATCTCTAAATACCTGAAAAGGAATCTAATTTTAATGAGCATATTAATTTGGAAATTTCGTACTAGAAAAAAATCCAAAAAGGCTATCACATTCACAGAAGTATCTGATAACTCCTGTGCGTGTGTGTGTGGGGGGGGGGGGGGAATGCTGCACCATGATTTAAAACTGATGTTTTTTTACTGCATTTTCAGAAGCTTTTTATTGAAATTAGATTTCTGTTACGCCTATTTTTTCTACGTATCAGGCCAAAAACCAATGCGTCTCTACTTTATTGAAGTGTGTATATATATATGTCTGTGTGAGTATGTGTGGGCATGTGTGTGAGTGAGAATTTATTTATACCTATAACAAGTGTTATTTGAATTCAAAATGAGTGATTTCTGTAAAAAATAAAGTAATGTAAGGTAAAATTTAAAGACAGCAGAAATATTTAAAACACTGAATGACATTCTTAGGAAAGTTAAAAAAATATTACCTGGTGATCTTATCTTCAAGACACACTGTATTAAATTTTTGAATTCTTCTAAAAGTTTAGTTTCACTAGCAAATGCACAAATGCACATATAAAAATGCAAACACATCTGATTTTCTTTTGGCACAAATGGTTTGGTACACTAATAACAAACAAATAAAAATTAATTAGAAAATCAATTACAGAATTATTTTTAACTACATGTTGTAAAAGAATAACACAAAAATTACTGAAATAAAGACATCTTCATTAAAAATAGAATTATATTTCACACTGAAAAGTATCATATGAACTAGTACCTTATAGCCACCACATGACTTTCTTTTATATTTTCCTACACAAATTCACTCCGTAAAAATAATTTATTAAAATTATTATTTACTAAAAAAATATCTTCCATGATAATGCAGACGATGTCCATATTATAGAAGTAGTATAACACTAAATATATATATATATAAAGTAAATTTTATTCTCAATATTACAATTTAGAAAAAAAAAAAAAAAAAAAAGATAACTTTATTTTAAATTATTGCAGATTGATGGTTCAACCGTTCGTTTTAAAGTGTATTGGTGAGCTCTTTTGAAAGATACCCATCATGAAAATTTACTCCCCTCAAGGGGGGACTTAATCCCCTCCCCAGGGGGGAGGAAAGGCTCCTACATATACAATTTTTTTTTCCCCAGTTGACTATCTCTATTACAAATAATTCTTTTAAATTTCATAATGATTATTAAAAAATAATTCTCTTTATGCACATTTATACAAAATTTTGTCCTATACCACCATGTTAAAAATTTAGAAAAAGTGGGATGGCAACTCAAGCTGTTGGACAATTTTTAGCAAAAGCTGATAGGCACTAATTTATGTCAATGTGTAACTTACATACCAATTTGTATGAAATTCTGTGCAGTAGTACCTGAGATACAGTCGTCACAAAATTTTGTCACACTCACACACACAGACAGACATTTTCTAAAAATGGTCAAATCGTATTCTACAGCTCTCAAAATGTGTAAATCCATCAAAAACCTGAGGTCGAAAATTTTTACGAATCCAATACTTTCTTCTATTGAATATAGAAGAAAGTAAAAAGGTACCATGCGATCAGAAAGAAAATAATAAAATACTACATAACAGGAATAATCAACTTTTTTGCAGTATTTTTGAAAGTATTAGATTTTTTTTTTTTTTTTTTTTTGTTCTTTTTTTCAAAATATTTCAGGTCATAATGATACTGTTTTTTCTATATAGAATCAGGGGCTATCAATGCCCAATGACTGTCTTTCAATTATTAACAGAATCCTAGAACATAGAAAAGGACTGACTCTAAAACATAAAAAGTAACAAGGTGCAGAACAAGGGCAAAAAAAAAAAAAAAAAAGAGCATGCTGTTTCACAGAATTCTGCAATAGCTTAATAACAAAACATTTTGCTACAACTATATAACTTTTATAAAAATTTTAATACTTAACAATGTGAACATATAGAGTCTGCCAAAAATCACACCCTATCCCTATATCTTGGGAATATGCAGAATTTTTTAAAGACTCTAAGAAACACATGTTTAATCAATTTGAGGCAATTTTGTTCAATCAAAAAAAAAAAAAAGGTCTGGGGGCAGCTAAGAGAGCAAACTTTAAAATGTCAAATGGGAAGAGAGGAATTTTGTTAGCTCAATGGAAAGGCCTTTCCAAAACAAACATTTAGTTGAAAAAAGAAAAATCCTATTATGCTTTTTTGGGAAATTATAATGAATTAAAATTTTCATTTAGAATCTTCCCAACTGTATCTCAAGAACACCTTGAAAATTCTGAAAACTATAAAAGACTACTTGATCAATTTCAGAGAGACTTTGTTTTGTTTTTAAAAATGAAACTAGGGAAAATAGGAGCATCCAGATGATGTCAACTTTGAAATTTCAAATGGGGAGAAGTTCTTTCTTATGTTGATAGAAAGCTCTTCTCAAAACAAATAGTTTTTAAATGATTCCCATTCCCCCCCCTTTTTTTTTTAAATCTGATTAAATATACTGCAAATGGTCCCCACCCTCGTTCCTGTATATTAGGATCACGCCAGACTTTCTGAAAACTATTAAAATTGTATTCTATGAATCTAAGAAAAGCCTCACTTGATTTTATAAAATTGGGGTGTGGGAAGTATAGGGTGTATCTAAAGGGGCTAACTTTGAAATTTCAAATGTTGGAGGTTTGTTAGTCTTTTGAAAAGTCTTCTAGAGACAATCATTTTAAAAATGGCTTATGATACTTTTTAAGAAGTTTATAAATTATAAAAAAAATTTATAAAAACCCCACCATCCTAGCACATCTAGGGAATTCTTGGAAATTTTTGAAAAATATGAAAAACGTACAAATTTAATTTGAGTCTCAAAGAAGAACTTTCAGTGAGCTGACAATTTAAAAGTTTGCTCTTTCAGATTTGCTCTCACAACTCCATTTTTCAAAAAAATCAAATGAAATCCCCCTTATAAATTCTGCCTTTTTCCTGAAATATAGTACAAAGGATGAGACTTTTAGTGAAATGTTTAATGAGGTATGATCTCCTAAAAAGAAATCTAAGAAAAAACATTTTTAAAAATGTTTGTTTTTAGAAGAAGTTTTCCATAAGCTAATATAAACTCCTTTCCATTTGAAATTTCAAAATTATCCTCCAGGACGCATCCCATTAAAACTAAATAAAATCCCCTCAAATTGATTATGATTAACCATTTTTTTTTTTTTTTTAAACAGTTTTCTGTATTTTGAAGGTGTTCCCGGGATACAGTGGAAAAGGGGGAACTAACTCTAACTAACTTCCTAAAAAAGAGTAGTAAGATAAAACTTTTTTGACAAAATATTTGTCTTCAAAAGATCTTTCAATTGAGCTAACAAAAAGATTCTTTTCCATTTGAAATTTTAAAGTTTGCCCCCCCCCCCCCCAACTGTTTCCTTATTGATTTTTTCTTTTCTTTTTTAACTAAACTAAATCCTCCTTTACAGTTTTCAGAAATTACGATGCATTCCCAAGATGCAGATGATAGAACATGACTTTTGGCAAATCCTGTATATATATATACATATATATATATATATATATATATATATTAAATAAAAGTAATTGGAAGTTCAATTGTAGTGACCCAGTGATAAGCAGTGTTTATGGACATAATTCAGGTGCACTTATAAAAGGAAAGATTGCATTCGACCACAAAAAGTAATTGGAAAAGTAAGAAAAGAAATTAAATAAAACAGTCAGACTATGTAAAAGAAGCATGCAGAGAAGACTAACCCCTGATATACTAGACGGGATCCATTATTTATTATTTTCCAGGGTCATATTTTTTATGACAAATATAATTTTATAAAAAGAATAATAATTTTGGAAACTGTTTAACTACTTTGCCGTGACTTCAGTGGACATATCTAGTTTTTCTTTCACAAGGTCCTATTTTTGTGAAACTATATAGCCACATCAATGAGTTCCTAAATTATGATAGAATGGTGTTTTTTATGTGGCTTTTCCATGGTTAACTGATAAAATATGTAATTTTTCTATAGTAAATTAATGAAATTTGCCCTTTTCTTTTAGGCCGAATTTCAAAATACAAGATCTCTTTATTGCTAACTGACAAAATTTATCACTGCTGATTAGCAAAATTGACACTTTTTTATTTTTTTTTTTTCAAAACTGATTTCTGAAAAAAGTGATTATTTACAGTGACGGATTTATGCTCAGGCCAAGAAGCCTGGGCCCACGGGTGCCAATATTTTAGGGGTACTAAAATTTTAAAAATGACTAAAATTCGAACAGCGCTGGCAATTAAAATTTGAAAAACAACCAAAATTTGAAAGAAAAATCTAACTTAAAAGGTGTGAGAAAAATAAAAAATTGACAATTGATTGAATTTTCCTTGATTATAAAAACACCTTGTAGACAGACCGCCTTTAACACATTTTGGATTTTTAGGTACCTGTTTGAAATATATGAATGCATACTCTATTTGTACAGTGTCAAGCTATATTTGCATAGTTGATCATTCAGGCAAGTTTTTATTAAAATCATTAAATCCATTTCCATGTGAACCCAATTTCTGCCATACGTTGAAACTGGAAGAATAATATTTTAGAAAGATAGGAGAATTTAAAGATGAATGCCTAGAAGAATCCTATATTGGGTCAGGTAAGCAGATCCAAACCCAACCCACAGGTCAGGTTGACTGATTTTTTTTTCCTGTGGGTCAGGTTTAGTTTTCAAAGAGTTGGATAAAATTAAAAAAAAAAAAAAAATACCATAATAAACAGATATTTGTTTGATATAATTATAACAGTATAACTAATGCAAACATACTATAAAAGCTAATTATTAAATATATATGTACCCAGGACTCTAGGAATTCGAAAAAACCTGATCACCAGCAAAATTTCTGGTAGCCAATAAGAAATAAAACTAAACTCAAAAACTGGCGTACAATCAATAGAAAGAAATTAAAACTTCTTCACACACCATAAATTTTAAGTCAGCACAACCGGTTTTGAAAGGATGTAACCTTTCTTCATCAGGTGCAAACACGTGCTACTGCCTTGGAGGCAAAAGCAAGACTGAAAGCAGGGCAAAATCCAAAGGGGGAGGAGCAACATGAACAACCAATACGAAGCATCAAGCAGGGCAGGACCAATATAGAGGAACACACGTACACACATACACAAAAAAAAAAAAAAAAAAGGGAGGGAATTTAATTAATATTATACTAATAAGTAAATTTAATAAAATTTATTTATAAATGTTATTAAATTTACTTATTAGTATAATATTAATTAAATTATAAAATAAAATAAAATAAAAAAATAAATTTTATTAATTACTCCTTCCCTCCCTCCCTCCCTTTTTTTTTTTTTTTTTTTTTTTGGTGTGTGTGTATGTGAGTTAATCTCTGATTGGTCCTGCCCTGCATGATGCTTCCTATTGGTTGTTTGTGTTGCTCCTCCCCCTCTGGATTTTGCCCTGCTTTCAGTCTTGCTTTTGTCTCCAAGGCAGTAGCACGTGTTTGCACCTGATGAAGAAAGGTTTTTATGTTTGTTTATTTTGTTTGCTATGTTAGTTTATACTTTTTCATTCAAAAAGTGCTTTATCCACACTGAAAACATTCAAAACATGTTTCCTCCTCAGGTTTTCGATCAAAACATGATTTCTCCAAATTTCAAATGCATTTTTCTGATTAATTTTAAGTTCATTAGGTAAAGTACGTCTACATACCTTCCTAGAAACCAGTAATACATCTAAACAAACAATAATTAGAGTTTGAATGTAGATATTTTTTAATTTACTAGTTTTTTGTGTTTTCTGATAAATTGTATCCAAAGGAGAAAACACGGTTTGAATGCCTGTTCCTCAATTAAAAATTTTTAACAATTAATATATTTAAAAAATCATACTTTCATAGAGTACATATTTTTTAAATCTAATTTTTTAGGGTGGGGTAACTCAAAAAGAATTTATTATTATTATTATCAGGGCATGAAATTCCCACTCGCCAGCTCTCCATCAGTAAGCCGAATTTTTAATGTGATCAGTAAAAATTCAGTCTAGCTACAGATGGAATTCTTATACCATACTGTATCATAAATATATATATATATATATATATAATAATGATGATCTAATAAGCATAGTAGAAGCCAAGCAACAGATACAAGATCACTGAAACACCAATGACCAATAAGATTAAAAATATCTTTGAGAAGTTCAGAAAAATGAAAAAAAAATTAACAGGGGATGAAATACACAAATTTAAAGAAACCAGATTGGTTAATTAACAGCCTGCAAATCAAACGAATCAATAAAGTAACACTACAAATCTTAACTTAAAACCATAAACTAGATTAAAATTTATGAAAAAATAATTTAAGAAACTTAAGATAGGAAGGAAGGAGGCATGCGGCAAGACTTGTGACTTGCTTGTGAGGTTAAACTAGCTTCACGCCAGCAACACTCCCCCAGCCTCCCACGACCAGAAAAGGAGTCAAATGGATTTAAATAAGCAAAATTTCAAAGCAGATGAATAACAAGGAAACCACGAAGCAACATTGAAATTCACTGATTGATTACAATGTATTTAATAGTATGATTAGAATTTTAAGAATAGTTGACAACTCTAATAAGAAGAAACAAATCTTGCCGATTTTACACAGTAACCTCATATTTAAGCTCTTCTTGGTGAAAATGAAGTACAGCCCACTGCTTGGCAACTTTTCCAAGTATTGCCAATTTGGCACGTTTCTGCACCACTGCTTGGCGATTTTCTGAAAATGGCCAATTTTACTTATTTTAAATCATCTTTCTAAAATTAAAACATAAGAAACTTGCTGCTCAAAAACTTAAACAAAAAACAATCCAAAGAAAAATACATATTTTCAAAATTTACGCAATTTTCAAAAGAAAAAGTAGCAAATATTAAACATTAGAAAAGGAAAAATACCAGAAATACTTCAAAAAACACAAGATATATATATATTATATATATATGAATAAAAAATAAGTTTTTTAACTTAGCCATTTCCAAAATTTCCAAGAAATCAGCTAGTATTTCCCTCGGAATAATAAACAAACAAATGCTTAATCATTCGCCAAAACTTTTAAGTAACCATACACACTAGACAATTAACTATAGTATTTAAAATACAATTCAAATGTTTTTTCAGATATATTCGACATAAATACTGCCTACTAGAAAATGATTAATTAACAAATTTTTACATAAAAAAAAAGCAGCCAGCTTCCTTCATAACCTCTGTACTTGCAGCACATGTAAAACAGAAATCAAAAATGGCCTACTGTTGCCATTATAAAAACCAAACCACATAACAATCACATATGCAAAATATCACAAAATGATTACGCAAAATGCAACAATAACTTCGCAGTGCAATCAATAATATGTATGTCTGTATGCTTTATGTACATGAAAACCGAAGAAAACATCATTTAATACCCCTCCTATAATCTCTATGAATCTTTAAAATGCAGAAAATTTCAATTTGCACCAATCAATAATATGTACGTCTGTATGCTTTGCATATATGAAAAAAAAAAAAAAAAAAAGACATCATTGAATACCCTCTCGCAATCTTTATGAATATTTAAAATGCACGAAACTTCGTTTGGCAACATCCAGATGCGCGAAAATAACACAGCTTCAAAATATCAAGGTGAGATTGCCATATTTCGTAGATCGATCGTTCATTCAACAACTGAAAAACAATGAGGTCGCCAAGTTTGGCATGTTTATTGCCAATTGCAAACAAGATGCCAAACATGGGCTAAAGCACACTGCACCCCTCTCCTTTTGCCTTCGCAGAGTGCCATGTCTTTGTGGACATTGACCGACGATCGTCTCAGCCTCCCAACCCAAGTATAGGAGAAATTTTTAATGCATGCATAAAAGTTCTAATCGCTTCAGCAGTTTCATTTCTCCAAGCAGAGAGAGAACAGAAGAACTGACAGCCTCTTTGCTCTTTGCTTGGTGCTGCACTTACTCCCCTTCTATCATCCGAGAAAAGAGAAATGCAAAAATTGGCATATGATTCAAGCAAGCATGGCATGGAACAAGATCCAGCCCAAGCACTTTTTTTAGATACTACCAATAATGACCAAAAAACAGTCAAAACTTTCCCAATTTTTAACTAAAACACCAAAAATTTATGCTTCCAATGGTAAACTATGATATTATTGCAAAAAGTTATTTGGAAATAGCCATTTCAAATGACAACAATGAACATGTTATATTATAACATGTGCATTGTTGTCAGTTATACATATCAGCATTTTGTCTAATTAGAAAAAAGAAAATGTATGAATAAGACATTGCTTATGTAAAAAGTTAAAATAAAAATGGAATTTAATCTTTCATGGAAAAAAAAAAAACATTTGGGTTGCATATTGTTTGGCAAAGTTCTTTAAATGACCATTCACATTTATGGTCTTAGAAATTTCAATTTTTTTTAAATCTCAAATGCAATACATTAAAATAATTTTTAATTACAGATGATTATGAGATATATGAAACAATTTTATAACATAAATTTTTATCCATATCTATAAAAGCATTTCAAATAATTGGGGAAAAAATTCCTAAAATACATAAAAAACAGAATATGTCAACCCTATTTTATAATGAGGATTTTTTTTTTTTTTTTTTTTTTTGGTGAGTGTAATCAGAGTTGAAATTTCAGGCCTTGTTATTATTATTACTTAATCCATTTATTATGTTTTTAAACTCTTTTAAAGACCTGATTCACATTAACGTTGGTATTCTGTCTCTATCATAAGTAAAAAACAATCAATGAATAATTCCTTAACTTATGACAAATTTAAAAAAAAAAAATGTATTACCTCACTTTGACAATCACACAGTATTTTAAATTTTTTAGAATGCTTGGTTGGTTCAAATATTGAAAAGTGCAAAAATCCCAATGGATATTTAATATGGAAAATTGAATCATTTTTATTTTGAGGATTGCTTTTTGTCACAACAGTATTTTTAGTGATTCTTTGAACAAGATAATCACAATCACAATTGTCATCAAGCATTGAATAAATATCTTGTCTGATTTCCTCTGGAATTGGCATAACTTTTACAACAGCTAATTTAATTGGCAGAGGCTGAGCTTCTAGTGAACAGTTAACAACAAATTGTGTATGAATACAAGGGTTTAAATTTAGAGTTATAGTACCCATATCATCTAAAGGTTTCCTACAAGTAGATGCATAGCACATAGCAGCACTTTGTTTAATTACTTTCACTTCAGTTGCATCTTGTAAGGTTTCAATACCTTCAATCATAGGTAGATGAACAAAACAACGTATATTGTCATTAGATTCTGCAAACTTTACAGTGTATATCTGTAAATCTGTATTAGAGATAATTTTGGCAGCATCTACTTCAGGATTAAGTGCACTTTTTTCTTTAGCTAGCTTGAAGGTTATTCTACAAGTTTTGTTTTTGCAAGCAAGTCCTCTAGTTCCATTTAAAGTTCCACATTTAGGACATTTTCTTATGCCTCGATTTGTTGCTTTTCCTAAATTTTCAAAGCCAACACTCTTTGGCTTTTCAGTCATTTTATCTGAAAAACACAAAGAATGCAAAAATTATTAATAATAGAAATAAAAATAGGATAAGATAAAAGAAAAGATAGAGAAATAAATGAATATGAAAAATGATACCTGGATAAATAATTACTAAAATTTAAGAAAAAAAAAAAAGAAAGAAAGAAAGAAATTATTGTAATTTTAAAAATATAAAGTGTTGTCCTAATTTTAAGCAAATTAAAAAAATATTTTACAGGAAAATTTATGCCTTCTTCTTTTTTTTATCAAGCACTTAATCAGAATAAAATAGGTGATACCATAGACCCCAGTGGCAGAAAGTTTTGATGCTGTCTGCGACAGACTTAAAATTTCATAATCTGTCTGCAAAATTTGTGTGCATCAGGGGTGAAAATGGCTTACACTCCAAAAGCCTGAAAGCTGATGGAGGAGGGGGGGGCTTAACATCAGTGGTGATCTCGTATAACAATACACGAATACAATTTTACTACAAAACAATATAGTATAAACAACTGTATTCATTCAGCTCATTCAATTAAATATTTTATAGCAATGTTTGACACAACACAATATAAATAATTATAAATAACAAAAGTATTAGTTTTAAGTTTTGATACAGAAATTTTTATAAGTGAATTGTTATCCGAAAGTTGCGGACAAATTTTTTTCTCAGTGTAGACAAAAACTGTCCACAAGCCGTTTTTCTGTGTCCGCGACTATGTCGCCGTGTCGCGGTGTTTCTGCCACTGGGCCATAGACATACTAAGGGATAGTCTGATGGGGCTACATCCCCTCCCGAAATTTTGTACTGTTTTAAAAAGATCAATCTCTTTTCTCTTGATAATAAAATAAACCAAATAAAATTTTAATTTTTTCTTTTTTTTATTCTGTCTCTCTTTTTAGCATGCAAACATATTTTTTTTCCCCGTCAGTCCTAATTTCATACATAGTATGACAGACTAATCTTATTGCATTTTTGTTCTGTCTAAGTAAAAGCACTGAAGATATGAATATGAATGGTTATTGGTAGCACTAGGATTCATACCATTGATTTTTACACTCTGTTCAACAAGAACGTGACCGCTTGTATTCGGTAAAAATAAATCAGATAATTTTTTTTCTCATATTTTATTGAAGTACATGTTGTTGGCTATTGCGCAATTACCTAATAATTTGTGCAGTCGCCGTTATTATTTATTATCGCTTGACACCTTTTAGGCAATGATTTTTTACTCCGCTGGCAATGATCGCCATATCTTTTTAATTTGATAACACAGTTGCTTTTCCGTGTACACTGGCTTTCCTCTTAGTTGCATCTTCATGTAGGACCACACATTTTCGATAGGATTTGCATCTGGAGACATTGCTGGCCACTCCATCTTAGTGATGTTATTTTTCTGTTTCCACGCTCTGCACAGTTTACTGCGGTGTCATAAATTATCAATATAAACAACGCTAAACACCGGTAAAAGTTATATTGCGCATTAGGGCATGAGTTAGAGATTACAACAAAAAAAGTAGATGGTGCTGTGATGTCCCTTTTTTGAATAAGAACGGTCACGTTCTTGTTGAACAGAGTGTATTTTTCCACAATAACATCACGCACACAAGATAAATTTTTGCTCAAAAGTAACACCATGTAATAAAAACATAAATAAAAAATCGATGTGGACGCCACATAACTTCCTTATAAATCCGTTGATATAAATATATTGTCACAGCAGGGTTGTCAGATTTGCTGCCCGGGTAGATACTCATTTTCCCCGCTGGGCTGGGTTTTTTACCCTAAAAAACCCGTAGGTTTTTTGGGGAAAATGGGTTTTTAAAAAAATTAAAGGAATTTTATAATATTTAAGCTCTTTTAAAGCAATAATCCACAGTAAATTTAAACAGTGTAAAGTTTTATAATCTAGATGATTTTATTTCACTTTAACTGGTAATAAATAATAGTTTGGATCACTTGCTTATACTTTCTGATAAAACAGCTCTTAACAAATATCCAGTTAATTAAGAGTACTAATATTCAATAATTACTGTATTACAAAATGTCATCAAAAACTTTATTTTCCTTATAGTCATATACAGTACAGTCAACTCCCTCTAATCCGCAGATTTATAATCTGCAAATCCTTCTAATCCGACTTTGATTTTGAATGAAAAAGAAATTTACATCTCATATTTCAAAAAAAATTCACATTATTTCTTTTTTAAAACAAATTTTTAGCTTAAACCTTATTTTGAAACATAATTGGGGAGAAGGGGGAATAACAGTCTTGTATTTATTATCCTGCAATTCTTCATACAGACTAGTGCTTAAAGCAAATCACTATTGCATCAATGTTTAACAAAATTAATCAGTGACGAATATTATTTCCAAACTTTCAAAAATATTTTGTTTCGTATTTTTTGAATTTGTTTGTTTGCATTTTATATGTGCCTATTATTTGAATATGCTTAAATTATTTACCATCATATATGAATTATGATAGATTAGTTTTATTAATATTGAAGAAATGTTTTATTCTAAAATTATTAGAAATCGTCTTTCCATTTTGATGTCTATTTATGAGTTAATAATAATTGACTCTGTATCTGCAAAAGAAAAATGTAAACAAAAGCAATGATCTCTAATCTGCAAATTCCTGTAATCCACACAACCTCTGGACAAAACTTCTGAGAGTTAGAGGGAGTTGACTGTAAAACAAATGAAAAGTTTTTTAGTAATTCAATACTGCACTTTATTTTTCAATTTAAAATACATAAATACAAACTACGGATTTTTTTTTTTTTTAATCCTAGAGAACCTGCAGGAGAGATTAAAAATAGGTGAGTGATTCCATACCAACTCACCTAATGAGGGTTGCACGACCAACTTGGATTTTCTTTAAATTTGGTACACAGATTGATGATATAGAGACATGAAAAAGTCCAAATTTTTAGCTATCTGCTCCACTTATTTATAGATATACAGGTCCTCAAAGTTTGTCCATTCCCTCAAAATACCAAAAAATTGATGTTATTTAATTTTTTTTTTCTTAAAAATTGTACTCATGCAATATGAAAGTGTTAGGTATCTATGGAAACTAGTTATCCCAGGCATTCAGAAAAAAAATACTAGAATGTTTATAATGAAAATCGTTAAGGTACAGTACTCTTAGAAGTTGCAACCACAAAAATTTGATTTTCCCGATTTTGCTAAAATTGAGACATCAATTCCAAAAAAAAGGAAAATAAAACCAAAGGTTTACTCACTTTCTGGTAGAGTACAGGTGTTCACCATAAATTACTACACAATAAATTACTTGGGTTTCTCACTCCTTCTTGGAAATATTTAAGCTTAAAGACAAACCATAGGACAAAAAACATGCAATTTCGGCCATCTTGGCAGCCATTTTACTCCTAAAGGGAGAGCACTTGAAACTTTTAAATTTTTTTTAAATAAGCTACTGATGTGTTAGCTATTCACAGGAAAAGAGTATACTTTTGGTTATTATTTGCATAAAGATATATCCTGCTGATAGTATATGCATGTTTTTCTCTAATACCATATGCTTGTGTTCCCTCTCTCATAGACTTAACATTAATAAAAAGGAAAAATAACAATGCATATATTAATAGCTGCACTATCTATACAAGAATTCAAGAAATTTAATATATTAAATTATTTAATAATAATTAAAAAAACAATAATTTCTACATTTTATAGCAAAATTAGATATTTGATGAAAACAAGAAATAGAATTTTTCCAAAACTGGACGTTGTCCATCTGTAATTATAAAGTACTAAATAATTTCTTGAAAAATCAATCAAAATAAAGGAGCTATAAATATTTATTTCATAAGCAAATATATTTGAAATGCAGCAATATATTAAAAATTGATGTGTACAGAATTTTATTCAACTGCAAGCATAAGTTCCTGTATTTTTTTCACAGTATCATTTGCTATTAAAAACATGCATCCTGTGGCTGCTGCTGCTGATGTCATTGGTACTATATCTAACAGGTGCTTAAGTATGAAATCCAGCATGTATCTGGTTTCTCTGGCCAGTAAAAGTTTTGGCAGGGGCCATGAGGATGCATAAGTTGTAATTGAACATCACCTTTTTCAAAACAGTTTTCTAAGACAGCTCCTAACCACCATTTCTTATCATACATGCAAGCAACATAAAAACCTTTAGAAATGTTATAAAGACTAAATTTTTGACATGTTGCTTACCTACTGCAGATACTTCAATCTAATTCGATATGTTTGTAATGTAGGTACAATGGAAACTAAAAGCGCAGATTTACTGATAGGAATAAATTTATGATAATCCCTGATACCCTCAATTCTTACAGCGAAAGTTAGTCTTTCAGAAAGCAAAAATGCTCTTGTTTCTGCTACATATTCTTCAGATGCAAAGAAAAACTAAATATTTTTAAAATTACTTGTGAAATAATGAAACAAATCAAGTGGAGAAATTATCTGATCTTTGTAAGGACGTTGCAAGCTGATTCTGTAAGCAGACCTTTTAACTGTGCCTCCAGTGGCATCATAGGGGCTTTTGCCATGGGAAGTGGCAAAAAAATTTCACTCAGCATTTAGTTTGAAGTCATCTTTATGTTGACATAAATGTAAAAAGTTTTTCTTGTTTTTGTACTGCGCTGAGCTACCACCACTGAAATAAATTATTTTCTATATGTCTGGACATTGTGATGTTAAATATGGAATTACAGACCTTTGAAAAGAATCTACTGCCACTGTATCATGTGTGAAACAGTCACTGATAATACACATAGAAATAACTTTTTGGCCGAACATACGCTAAAAAAGGATGGAGTGTAGCTTGCGTGTTTTCCCAGTGATATCCCTGTATTGCATCCTGTACAATAAAAGTAAAATTTTCAGAAAAATCAAGTAATAAAATGCACTCTTCAGGTTTTAGTTCTGCTTTTCTTGTTTTTAAATACTCTGATTGAGATTTTACAATGTAATGGTGTTTTTCCTAGGACTTAATTTTCAATAAAAGTTCCGATTTAAAATCAGGTGCAGACAAAGTAATTTAATGAGTGTTGAATGGACTGTAATTATCCACTGTTGAAACATCACTTCAGATTCTTCATCATAATTATCCATTAACATATCTAAAAATTCTTCAAATGCAGTTTGGAGTGGACACTGAACAAAATCCTAACATACATGCTTCATTGTTAATGCCACACACATAATGAGACAAAAAAATCACTGATAGATGGTTTAATAGATTATTTTAGAGATGCCATCATTAGCCTGTCATTTTAGTGAATCATACAGACATAGACTGAATGAATTCCTGTACTACTAGTTAACACACACCACTTCGGTCGCAAATCAGCAAATTTAGATAATCCAATCTTGTGATTGGGATATTGCTGTTTAAAAAGTGTGTACGCTTCTTTGAGATTACATAAAATGAGGTGTTTATGTTTTGTAAATATTTTATTTCTTCACTAAATACTAACTCGAATTTTTAAAAAATAAAAGGTTTCTTACATCTTTCTTTAAAATATCACAAAAATAGAGTACACATTAGTTTTGTTTTAATACCAGAATATAATAAAATCAGAATGTTGCACCCTTATTCAATGCTTCATTCACCTAATAACACTATTTCTAAAAGTAACTAAGTAACATTCAGAGGGTAAATAAAGTCTTATACATGTATTAAATCAATATTTATATAATATTCAATAAGTTTTGTTTTTTTACATCTTTTTTTACCAATGTTAAGTCAGTGAGAGGGGAAACACAAGCATATGGTATTAGAGAAAAACATGCATATCCTATCAGCAAGATATCTCTTTATGCAAATAATAACCAAAAGTAAACTCTTTTCCTGTGAATAGCTAACACATCAGTAGCTTATTTAAAAAAATTTTAAAAGTTTCTAGTGCTCCCCCTTTAGGAGAAAAATGGCTGCCAAGATGGTCGAAATTGCATGTTTTTGCCCTATGGTTTATCTTTAAGCTTAAATATTTCCAAGAAGGAATGAGAAACCCAAGTAATTTATTGCGTAGTAATTTATGGTGAACACCTGTACTCTACCAGAAAGTGAGTAAACCTTTGGTTTTATTTTCCTTTTTTTGGAATTGATGTCTCAATTTTAGCAAAATCAGGAAAATCAAATTTTTGTGGTTGCAACTTCTAAGAGTACTGTACCTTAACGATTTTCATTATAAGCATTGTAGTATTTTTTTTTTTTTTTCTGGATGCCTGAGATAACTAGTTTCCATAGATACCTAACACTTTCATATTACATGAGCACAATTTTTAAGGAAAAAAAATTAAATAACATCAATTTCTTATTTCTTGGTATTTTGAGGGGGCGGACAAACTTCGAGGACCTGTATATCTATAAATAAGTGGAGCAGGTAGCTAAAAATTTGGATTTTTTCATGCCTCTATATCATCAATCTGTGTACCAAATTTAAAGAAAATCTGAGTCGGTCATGCAACCAACTTTTATTTTTTTAGGTGAGTTGGTATGGAATCACTCAGGTATCTTAGTACTTATTGATACAGTTCGTTGGGTACTAGCTTCGAATTTATACAAATAATTGTATCCTCAACAACAAAAAAACAAAGGCGCAAATATTATGGCTAATTCCGTAATTATCACTTGTACTGTTTGAAGGTATAGTAATATGAGATAGTATCTATGCAAAAAATTCTAAAAATATTAGCATTGAAAAGTAAAACCCCATCACCTGTATATATTTAGTGTTTGTTATCAAATAACTTATTTAAAAAAAAATATTTTTAATATTAATTAGATTATAGTTTAGATTTGACATTATATTTATGCTTTCAGTGTATATAGTCCATAAATTTTAATTTTGAACATCTGTTTTGTCTTCTTGTTAGTTTCATCCATTTCCTCCGGTGTTTTCCAGTTTCTTCCACTGTCCTGGAAGAAATCCAACCCTGATACATACAAACCTAAAATGATGTTCAGAAAAATCTTATAAAAAAAAATCACTCACTAGAAAAATTCACTTTTTCCTTTTTTTTTTTTAAATAATTTAAATTTTTGATGTTTGCATTATAATTTCAATTTTAGAAAATATTTATTTCGCTGTTAAGTTAAAAATTCTTAAATTTAAATTAAATTATTGCTATATTAACCCTCGCTTTCCAAAGATGGGGTCATTTTGTAGTTGATATTTAGTTAAGCCCGCCTCATTCAAAAAGTGCACTAATTCGCCAGAGATAGCAAACGTAACCAGTGGAATGTTGCAACTTCTAAACGATACAAAAAGGTGCAGTGCTGGTGATTTTCGCCAAACGTGCCAAGCGGCACCTTAAAGCAATTTTTTGCAATAATATCTTGATCTTGGAAAAGCGAGGGTTAAAACTGTATCTTTATATGATGATTTTAATTTCAATGAATAGATAGCACCACTAACATCCTGCTGAATACCACTGATAAAATGCAATCCTTAACTGACTTTAAATTATTCCAAATATTCTTCTAAATATAAAATTTTCAGCATATGTTTCAGCAGAAAAAGTCAATATTTTTCAGTTTCTTTAGAAAAGCCTGCATTTCAAGTGTATTACACTAAATTTTTGTAGCCAAAATATCTAACAATTTAAAAAAAAAAAAAACACAGGTTTTTGGGAACAAAATTGAGAAATTCTTTTCACTGCAAGTTAATATTTAATATATACGTATTGGGAGTACAAATTAATTCGGTCCGTTTTTTTTCGTTAAAAAAACATTTTATTTATTATCAAAATGAAAAAACATGTTATTCAAAGTATTGTCCATCGGTAGCCACAACTTTTGTCCACCTTTCTGGCAATTTTCGGATTCCATCTCTGAAAAATGAGTCCTCTCTGGACGCAAACCATGAATCGAGCCATTCTTGAATTTCTTCGAAAGAAGTGAAGCGGTGTCCAGCCAAATCGTGATGCATCCGTCGGAACAACCAATAATCAGGAGCAAGGTCTGGCGAATACGGCGGGTGGGGTAGGACCTCCCATTTCAATGTTTCCAAGTAATTTTTAACGACAATGAAAAATCGCTTTTCAACGTCGCGCGGTTTCAACTCGTATGGGACCCAATTTCCTTGCTTTTGAACCATTCCCATTTTTTTTAAGCGCACGGAAATTGCTTGCTGAGTGACTCCCAACGATCCTGCAAGCTCTTGTTGCGTTTGGCACGGATCTTGATCGAGCAATTCCTCCAATTCGGCGTCTTCGAACTTTTTCGGCTGGCCCGGGCGCTCATTGTCTTCGACACTAAAATCACCATTTTTGAAGCGTCGAAACCACTCTCTACATGATTTATCAGATGGCGCAGATTCACCATAAACTTCCACAAGCGATCGATGCGCTTCAGCGGCACTTTTCTTCCAATTAAAAAAGAAAATCAAATCTTCCCGCAAATGTTGTTTCTTTAGCACAAAACTCGACATATTGAATGCTCAAAAAACCAATGTTGTTGTATAAAACTCGAAGCTTCGTTGACTGAATATGGTTGACAAAGGTCAAACCTTTCTAACAATGCCAAAAACATCTATCACTATTCAGTAAACAAATCAGCCAGAGCCATCTATTGAAAACGGACCGAATTAATTTGTACTCCCAATACACACAAGGTTACATTTTTATTATATTTTCTAAATATTTAAATATATTTAAATAAGCACTAAAAATATCTTATTAATTACTAGTATTATCATTTTTCTCAATATTTAACATTTTCTATACATATTCATCGAACCAGAAAATGCTACTAACTGAATTTTAATTTTATAAAAAATACTTAAATGTGCATATAATATATTATATATAGAGATAGATATGTATGCATGTATAGATATATATATGTATGTGGTAAAATCAGATAATTAAAAAATATATTTAACAAAATTTTTATTGTATAAAATTTTGTTTTAATAAAACATATAATGTGATAAATTGAAAATCAAAACCAGTTGTACTCATGTTTAAAAAAAAAAAAAAAAAAAAAAAATGTAGCTTGCTCCTTATTCAACCTTATTTCCTATTAATAAAAGAGTTGCAACATCAATTTGTTTTCATTAACACATTAAATATGCAGTTAACTTTATTATGATATATTTGACTGGCTGAGTCATTAAAGTACACAGATAGAAGTAAAATACCATTTAGTCTCATAGGCACTAACAGAGGAAAATTCTGGAAGTGATAAGGTGGTGTTACAGTTGTCAAGTTAATAAGACTGTTAATTAAAAATTAACTTTTTTTATTAGTTACTTCTATTTTAATGTATTATGACTCTAAAAATATATTGCAAGTTAAAATATCTGTCTAGTTGTAGGATGTCAGTGATGCCACTTACACATTATACCGCATAAATTATGCAAAAAATCAAAGGCAGGATACGAAAAATTTATTGTGGCGGGTCCCAGGGTACATGTAATTTTCATTCTTAAAAGAAAATTTCAAACTGAAAGAGAGGAAAAAAAATTTTTTTTTAATATATTTCTTGTTTAAAACTGATATTTTCCTTATATTTTTAAAGCATTCTGCTCTGAAGAAGAAAAAAAACCCTTTAAAACTCCATTTTACCATAAAGGAAAAAGGAGCAATCCTGTAAGATAAACACAAACGAGTGGCCAGTTCAAAATCAAAAACAAAGCTCCAATGCGAAAAGATTATCAATAAAAAGTGTAAGATACACTGAATCACATCACAGTGTAACAAATCACCAATACGTGCAATGCCCTCTGTCAAAGCTTAACCAAAATATGAAATTTGAAAAATGGTCACAAAACCATTCTTTTGCAGATGTGATATTTGTTTTTGGCAGGGGTCGATATCTGGAAATTTCTGATAGCTGGAATCAGGTCAGTCTTGCAGTTGCCGGATAATGGATACTGTACTGTATTTGAAGTGGAATAAGTAGCTTAATTTTGTAATCAATCTGTTTATCTAAAAACTCCACATTTATAACAAAAAAAAAACTTTTTCTCTTTTTTTTTATGCTGATAATTTTAAGGATTATTTAAAAATGTTTCTAATTTAAAATAATAATAATAATTAGCTTTTTTTTTTTTTTTTCAGAGCACATTGAGCTAAATGTTTTCAGTTGTTTCTTAACAGCAACCATCTCCTACGTCCTATATAATATTAGTTATAAAACAATCTCAAAAAGAGCTGGTTAAAAATTCATAACAAACTGTTTTTCATCTGCTGTAAAATAAAATTTTAATTTATAACTTTAATATATAAATTTATTTTTGTGGGGACTCATTTTTTGAAAAAAAAAAAGGACCTAAATCTTTTTAACTCATGGGTCCCAGGGACCCAGGATTTTGAAAGACTAGTGACACCCCTGGATGTAGCATCTTAAGCATTCTTCTTAATTAGTTCTAAGAGCATTTTGGATAAGCTAACAAAATATTCTTAAAAGAAATAAATTACCATACATCGCAGAACAACAAAATCTGGCAGTTGGATACATCGGCGACAAGTGAAAAATGCTATGTGGGAAAAAATATAATAGCATTTTGCTGTTAAATGTTTTATGCAAATTTTGCAACTTTCACATTTGATGCCTTATCACTAGTCTTCTATAAGACTTCTGTTTGAAATCTCAGAAAAATCTTTTACATTCAAAATATATTTAAATATACAACTCACTCATTCAAGGATTACATAAATTTTAACGAAATACATTTTAAAATATATTCATTAAAGCATTGGCAAAAACTTTGAATGTATTCGATGGTAAATTACTTAAGGAATAAGCTGGTATTTAATGCAACATAATGGGTTGGGGTACTAGCAAACAGATGTCTGTTCTGTCAGCGAACGAACTGTAAACGTCTTCCAGGAGGAAAAAGACCTGCAGGTTCCTGTGAACAGGGGTTTTACGTGGTCAGAAATTTTGAAGGTCACAAATGCTTCTGGTGATTTTGCCATGCTCAGAACTGTTCTGTTTAGAGCATTTTAAGATTCTGCTTCTGTTTTCAGCTATAGTAAATAGGTCATATGGGGGAATTATGGGTCAAAAAACAACAACATCTTAATATTTTCTAAAGTATAAAAGATAAAATGATTAAATTTGGTATGGAGTAAGCTTAAGTAATTTAGAAATTATCCAAGCAAACATTTTACCTAAATTTAAAATATTATTTATTTTATTTAAAATTTTGAGTGAACAAGAATTACCCCGGATTCGGGCAATTATGGGTCACACATGGGGCAAATATGGGTCAACGTCTTTCTTCATAGTAATAAAATACATGTCAAAAGGGGATAAATGTTCAAAATTATCATTATTTAGTACACAAAGAACTTTTCTTAATTATATAATGTGTTATATTTAAGGAAAAGCACATTAATTTAAATACTAAGATTTATTTTTAAGAGCGTGCTACGATTTTCTTTTGCTTTAACCCCACAATTCTGGGCAGAATTTTTTATAGCATTTGCATGGTATATTTATCCTGTTACTATCAACAACAAACAGATTATTTTCCATTTAAATCAACTGGTTCGTAGAGTATGTACTTATTTTGAATTAATCTCCCAAACATCTCATTTGGGCCAATGAAAATTTCTGGCACCTTGCTCAAGAAATTCCATTTCTACTTTTTCCTTGTCCAAAATTTTAATTATTTTCTAATATAGAAAGAATTGTTGTTATAATGCACAGCAAAATATTTCTGCTTTTCAAGAACAGAAGGAATTTCTCATAGTATCTTCTTCAAATTTTCTGAAGAGGAATTTATTTGCAACTGTTTTATTAAAACATTTTCAATCTTATTTTTCTTGTCATTAGACAATTTTTCATCGATAAACAGTTCCAAATTAGCTCGGTTTGCATTTGAGAGACTGTCTGTGTCTATATCATCTCAAAGTGCTCTTACTTTTTTACAAACAAGGTTTCTCTTGATGTCTTAATCTTTTTACTTGGGAGTTTCCTTTTTCTTCTTTGCATTTGATTTTTACTTTCCGAACACTATAGTGAGGAAAGTATTGTAATCATGTCAAAAATCCAAATATCAGATTTTGATGTTTCTATACGTTTCGAGGTCACCTGAGTCCGTTTCCACTATTTTTGAGATGATGTATGTATGTGTGTGTGTATGTGTGTATGTATGTGTGTATGTCTGTGAGTGAACACGCTAGCGTCTAAACGCTTTGTTCAAATAAGCTGAAAGTTGGTACGTATATTGTAAGTCACCATAGTACGAACCCTATAGATTTTGGTGAATCTAGCACTTATAGTTTTTTTACAGGGACACAAAGAAAAATTCTTTATCATTATGGCCTATGGGACTAAAATCTTAAAAGTGCGATAGCATCTAAACGCCTTATTCAATTGAGCAAAAATTTTATACCCATATTATAGGTCACAGATACTCAATCTGTATAGATTTTGGAGAATCTAGCACTTATAGTTTTTTTACAGGGACACAAAGAAAAATTCTTTATCATTAAGGCCTATGGGGCCAAATTTTTAAAAGTGTGATAGCGTCTAAACGCCCTATTAATCTGAGCAAAAAAATTGTACACATGTTATAGGTCGCATTTGCACCAACTGTATAGATTTTGGTGAATCTAGCACTTACAGTTTTTTTACAGGGACACAAAGAAAAATTCTTTATCATTATGGCCTATGAGACCAAATTTTTAAAAGTGCGATAGCATCTAAACGCCTTATTCAATTGAGCTGAAAATTTGTATGAATATTATAAATCACTGTTGCACTAACTATAAGCATTTTGGTGAATCTAGCATTTATAGATTTTTACAGGGACACAACGAAAAATTCTTTATCATTATGATCTAAGGGCTCAAAGTTCAGTAGCGTTAAATAAAACCTCGTGTGATATATGGAGAAAAAAACACTCTATTATGGTTTTCTCTCTTTTGTTTGTTTAGCAATTCCTCTTTCTTTATTTTATCTACAAAACTGTCAGTTACTCAATGTTCGGAAAGTCGAGTGGAGTCACTCCAGATTTTTTTTCTTTGCTGTTACGAGGTCCAAGAAAGTCTGATTTGCAATAACAGCCAGATTTGTGTAAATCTGCCTTCTTATTTTGGAATTCGCTACTCAAAATGTGTGCCTTAATCGCTGAGTTAATATTTCTTCAAAGCTGGAATTGATTTGCTCACCAGAAGTGTGTGATATTCAATAGAATTTTCAGTAGTAAAAAATGGTCACAGTTAAAGCATAATTTAAAGTTATACTTAAAGATTACCATAAAATATAACATTTGAAGTAAATACTAGTATTATTTACTCAGGAATAAGTAGAAAAACACCTACAATATCAAAGACTATAACTGACTGTGAATTCCCCAGTAAACTGGGGGATAAATCAGTATAATTTTAAAATTAATTCTAAATATAATGAAGAAAAAGTATAAGTATGTATGAGAAGTTTAGGCCATTTGCTATTGAAAAACACCACCAACAAAATTGTTCTTTCAAAAATGTTTCATTGGTATGGATCTTTAAAAAAATCATGATTTACAGAAGCAATCTTTTTTGAAGATGTTTTTCTAGTGGTTTGAAAAGTCTTTTTTTTTCTCTTATTTGCTACACAGTTACATTAATTTTGAACTTGATACAAGAAAACAGAATGTATAAGGATGACTTGGAGTAATTTAATTGCTTTGTAAAAACATTTTTTAATGCTTAAAAGTTAATGACCATTATTTACCCCGAAAAGAGAGTGACCCAGAATTCCCCCGTATGACCCTAATTTTACAATACAACTATTCTTTTTTCATTTCTTGTAGTATATAAAGTAATAAAAAGCTGGTGTTTAATCTAACGAGTTGAGGACACCAATAAATGGGTATTTGCACGACGAACAAACGGGTTGTAAATGTATGCTCACGTCGAGAAAAATTTTTTAAGGATCTGCAACATCCTGGTAGTTTTTACTACAGTCAGAATTGTTTAAAGAAAAACACTGAATTGAAAGTGAAACAGTCTAAACTGAGCAGAGATTTGTTACAGAAAGAATTTTAGACATTGCAAACCTATTGGTCACCAAAAGTGGTTAGTGTAAATTAAGATAAACTCTGCAATAATTCATTTGCTCAGATTTATTTTATAATAGTAATACATAGAGATGTAAGGTGACAATATTATCTGAAGTATATTCTCTGAGAACGAGAATATTCTCCGGTGCTCCAAATTCAGAGAATAATCGAGAATATTCTTATTTTTCTTAAATATATGAAAAAAAATTTCATGTTTATGACTAAATTATAAAACTTATTCATAATTATTCAATTTTAAAGGTGCAACTAAAACAAACTAACTTTATTTCACAATATTCTCTTTACAATTCATAATTTTCAATTAGAAAATATTCTCCATTAAGCTCCACTAAGCAATTTTTCTAAACGTTCATTACTTATTCCATAACAAAAAGCATTCAGTGGCAAATAATGAATAATTATTCATATTAAAATACAAATTTCAATTATTTTAATGTTTAAAGATTTGCATTTATAATAAAACCATCACTAAAATTTGAAATTTATAGAGAGTACTTTCCTCAGAAAAATATTTGAAAATTTTTTTAAAAAAGAAAAAAAAAAAAGATTTATTTAATAAATCTAATTTACACAATTCATATTTCTGTAATTGTTATTCTATATGTAAACCATAGGTTTATTATCTATTACATTGATGATTTTTAATTAAGCAGTAATTTGAAGGTATGTGCATGAAAATTAATTTGCTTGAAAAAAAATTCTTAATCATAAATAAAAGAATCTAATTTCAAAATAAAATAGCACTAAAAATATAGCAAATTTAAATTAAACAATATTTTATAGTAAATAATAAATAAAATATATTCAATTTAAGTTTAAAATTGAAATAACAAATAGTTTAAAAATGAAATTAATTTTATTTTGTAATTTGTTACATAAAATTCAGAATCAAAGTTAATAGCTTCATTTTTCGATGAAAGATCATTCCTGCTACCTTCTTTAATTACAAAACACTTACCTAGTTCTTTATCAATGACATGACTTTGTTTAAACTCAACTGTTTCTGCTCTTTCTTTGGCCAGGGTCTGATTATTGTGTAATTACACGGGGCCAGTGTAAATTTCAGCTATGAAATTTCAAAGGGGCACAAAACTTTACTGACAGCTAAAAATAAATGGTTTAAGTATCCCAGTTTTTCCTTCAATCTGTGCTTTGTTTCATTTATATGAATAAATTTCAAAATGACAGCTGTCATTAGGCACACTGGGAAATTTTTATTCTTTGGGAACAAAAGGAGATATTATTTCAGTATTTGTATTTCAGTTGACCTGTTTGACTATTGAAAATTGTGTTTGAGTAGAAACAGATTAAGAATTTTTTTTTTCCAGGCGAGGAGAGGTCAATGGACAGACTAAAATATCGTTTTCAACATTAGATAGCTGGGGGCATTCTGTCTTCTTGCACTCCCTGCTAATTGTGATCCTGATTTTTTAGTTTTATCCACTTTAAGGGGGCACAGAAAGTGGTGGGGCAGTAGAACTGTTTTGGAAGAGGAGCAAATTCTGCATTAAAAAAAATAAATAAAAAATAAAGAACTAAATTAAATATACATTTAACTAATCTCAGAATTTTATAATTATTATTGTATTATTTCTTTACTGTCACTGTTTTAAAAAATATAAATGAGTGGCAATTACAAAAAATAATAATAAATTGCAGGATAATTATTTTTAAGAATAATAAAATAGTTGAATATCTTGTTTAAATTTTTACATAATTTCAAAGTTTTCTTACTGACATCATAAGCCATGTTTGCTTGGTTGGTAAGGTAGTGAGCTTGTTATTGATACGGTAAAGTTATACTTGAGCCTGTCAAAGACAGTCGTGTACACTAATAGTGACTGGTACACATAAAACATATTGTGGCCACAATGTCCTTCAAATTATATATGTGGTATCATCAAAGTAGGGGAGACTTTGTGATGGCATGTCTCCAGATCATCCTTAAGGGAGAGTCCCACACAGTTATTAATTGCACATAGTGTCGCACTAGTGACGTAAAAACCACTCAATCTCAACATTACTGACATCACAGTATGTGAACTCAATTGTACAGCCAAATAAGTGAAAGGAAAATAAAAGAACACTTTATAATAACAGAAGACTTGGCGTTGGAATATTAAAACCCAAATAAACTACTACGACAGAAACACCAAAGAAAAATATTGGAAATGCATACAGCTGTTTTGGTAGCCTTAAGCGTACTGTCTTCAGTACAAAAAAGATTCTGAAACAGGAGAAGTTCTCGTATATATAGGAGAGGGGCCGGATTTAGTTCAACCAATAGGATTACGGGAAAGGTGAGGAGAGTGGCCAATAGAAATTTAGGAAAGTTAGCTGTGTAAACAGTACAAAAATTAAGAAAATGTGGACTGAATATAAAATTTCCAACAGTCAGACAAATAGGGAATATAGCGAATTCACAAATTTCAAGGTTTTTAAAATTTTTATAAATATGAAAAGCTTAAAAAAAATCGAGTTCATGAATGGATTTAGGTCTGCAAATTATTTTAGCTGAATTAAATTTAAAATTATGATTTTCCTCCCAGCAATGTTTAGAAATAGCCGATTTATTGGTTTCTTGTTTGCGGATGTAATTCATACGTTCTTTTAGACAAAATTTAAGACTGCGTTTAGTTTGGCCAATAAACCACACTGACAGGAAATACTATAAATACCACAGGAATTATGTATATCAATGGGATCTTTTAACTGAGAAAAGGTGAGTTTATTGGAAGGCGAAAATATTATTTTAAAATCATATTGTTTGAGAATTTTAGCTATGGTTTCGGTTTGACTGGATTTAGGAAAATAGGGTAAGACAATACTGATATTAGAAGAGACTGACTTAGTAGACGAAATACGAGGGAGTTGTAATTTTTGGATAGCTTTGTCTATAATGGAAGGGTCATAACCTCTGTCAATTGCAATGGCTTTCAGGTATTTAATTTCAGATTTTAAGGATTTGAACAAATATTAAGTGCATGGCTTACAAAAGTATAGAAATCAGCCATTTTTTGGTTAGGTGGGTGACATGAACGCACATGGGGAGGAAAGGAGACAGCAAAATTTTTTCGATAGACGGTGGTTGAAAATTCATTTACTATTACACACTTTACTATTATTGTCATTGTGATATTACTTATATAGATGTGTAATTTAATGTTTTTGGTACTTTTCTTTTAAAGTGGTCCCCGCATGGAACCGCTATAAAAGAAAAATACTATATATATATATATAACTATAAACTCCATAAAAGCATTATAAAAACAAAAATACGTATAAGGGGCTGATACAAAAGAAAAGTAACTTTCTTTTTATGTAAAGAATATATAGGGCAAAAAAGAATTGCAATAAGGAACTAAACGATAGAATGTCCAGTAGACTCTTAAAATATGAAATAATATGGCGGGAGAAGGGGGGGGGGATGTATCAGATCTAGTAAAAACATATAAAATATCTTATAAGTCACATCAAAAATTGACTCCTCCTCTAAAATTTTACCTGATCATAAATCATTATTTTAATAAGGCACATGATGCCAAAAAATGTTACGTATCACATAGAAATATAAATAATCGTTACCATTAATCCAGTCGGCTCTCTCAATGATAACATTCGTTTTTAAATCCTATAGTCAGCGCGTAAATGCATTTTTCAAAATTATATCAAGTTTTTCCCTTCATTAAAATATTAAAGAAACTTTAAAATGTATTAATTTCCATGTTTTAAAGATTTAAAATTGATAAAAACAATTATCGGAGTGAGAATCTCATTCGTAGTGTAGTGTAAAAGTAAACAAACAATAATGCTGCAAGATTGGCGGTTGGCTGGCTCACTACCAATCATCTGACGAAAATTCCCCCACATTCAGATGTCCGCTGTTAAGGATCCTTAACTAAAAGATCGTGAAAAAGATGCATTTTCATTGGCCAATTGAAACGGGCTTGCCCATGTTAACCCACACCGTTCACAGACGGCATCACGTGATCATTTGTGAGTTACCCATGCATGCCTGAATGGGTAGCCCGGGCTTTGCACACTTAACCCAGAAAAAAAAAATTCTGGGGAAAGTGGTCACGTGATGGGTAAAATGCATGTTGTTTGTCAACATCGTAATATCTGATGAGAATTACGATTTTTATTCGTTGTATTTAGGTTGAGTTCACGATACACAGCAGGTTAACCCACACCGTTCACAGACGGCATCACGTGATCATTTGTGGGTTACCCATGCATGCCCAAGGCGTTCACAGCTGGTGAATGGGTAGCCCGGGCTTTGCACACTTAACCCAGAAAAATTTTCTGGGGAAAGTGGTCACGTGATGGGTAAAATGCATGTTGTTTGTCAACATCGTAATATCTGATGAGAATTACGATTTTTATTCGTTGTATTAGAATCTTTTTTTATACCTCACTTATTACTGTCCGTTTTCGTAAACCATGTCTACCTCTCGCGGAACGATCCTACTCGGAAAAGGGGTGATGCGTTGAATGAGATGGGCACTTAGCCAAATGCGCTTTTCGTTCTACACGTGTTCGTTTTCTTTTTATGAGTCTTCAATATTTATTTTACCTTTTTACGCGAATTTAAAGTTTAATTTTTAATTTTAATTAACAATATTTTATTTAATGTAATTTATATGACAATATGCGCGAAAAATAAAAGGTGTAAAATAATCATGATAAAAAAATCTAATGATTTGATTTAAATACGATTTTCTGTAAATTTCTGTAAAATAGAGATCCAAAAATATGGTATTTTTATTTTAGCAGTATAATTTAAAAGAAAAAAATATATTACTTTTACTACAGGTAAAGTCTACTGTAAACGTTGTTCTTTTTCTCTTCTTTTATTAATGAATTATGTAAATTTTACCTAATTTAAGTCATTTTTAATTAATTTACTACTATAATCAGTGCATGAAACAAGTGTTCAGGTATGACAGATATAGTACGAATTTAGAGATCAAGTAAGCAAATAAAAATAATTTTAACTGAAAAAAGAAGAAAGAAAACAGGCATTTACTTTTAAGTTTACGGATTTTATTTTGCATCGAAGAATAAAACTGATCTTCTACACTTATTTAAAAATTACAAGGGGGAAAAATCAGCATTTTGCCTTTATACGAATATAACGAAGAAGTATCGCATCAAAATTCAATAATGTCCTGAAAAGAAAAAAAAAGAAAAAAGAAACCGCAACTTATCTCTCACTCGTAAAATGTAAACATTCTCTCATCTTCTACGCTTCTACCCTATTTTAACAAAATCAATGCAGACCTCACGCATGCGCATAGGTGAGCAGGGTCACAGCTAACGAAAACAAACAATATATTAAGTTATTTTTTCTTACCAATTTTATGGGCCGCGGTAGCCCAGTCGGTAGAGCGCCAGCCTCGTAATTGGAAGATTGCGGGTTCGGTACTCGAGCCGGCCAAAGACCGTCGTGTACACTAATGGTGGCTGGTGCACGTAAAATCTGTCGTGGCCGCAATGTCCTCCATGTTCCCATCAAAAATTATACCTCTGGGGGTCACCGAAGCGGGAGAGCCATCCCTTCCGTTGAGGATCAAAATTGTGATGGCATGTCTCCGGACCACCTCTAGGGGGTGTGTCCCAGACCGTCGCCAATTGCCCATATGCGCAGCACTAGTGCGACGTAAAACCCAACCATCCATCCATCCATCCTTACCAATTTTATCCCTTGAAAATTTCAGCAACACATGTGTATTTCAACAGACATAGAAAAATTTATTTCATAAAATTTTAAATATAGAAATATTTTCTTAATATACACCTTTACAGTAATTAATCTATATTTAATCATTTGTTTTAAAAAGAAAATATTTTTATAAACTAGATTTCATTTATATGAACTGTGCGTTAAATAATGATAAGCAGTTTGAGTTATTATTCCAAATTAATATTTATGTTTCTTTTTATACATTTTCACAAATTATTTTGATGATACAGGTATGAAACTTTTCAGGGGCTACCCCTGTATTCAGGGGTTTTGAAAAAAATGCTATCCTTGAACTTCATGTTGAATTATTGTTGTATTTTAGAGATTTCTCATTTCGGATATTTTATTTACCTTGTAATGTATTAAGAATCCTCTAAATATCACTTATGATAAGTACTACTTGTACTATTAATAATAGCCATATGATATCATTAAGTCTGCCATCGCCTTTCATTCTACATTCATGTAGCAGTTTTAGGATGGTTTTGCATATCAAATAGTTTCACCCGCTGACTCTATTACAAATGGTTTAGATTGATAGCATAAATATTTTTTCATTTTTATGCTATTAAATTCATTTGATTTTAATCAGGGTTTATCACTCAATCTTAGCAGTTTTAGTTTTCTTCTGTTCCATTGTTTGAACTAATCTAAAAGATTTTGTAAAGTTGAAACATACTTATAAATGTTTACAATTTTCACTATATTTTGATAAAAAGTATTAATATATATTTAAGTCAAATACAAAGAAATGCTGATAAGTCATTTGATGTCAGCAATGATATTTTTCCTGAACATATTTCTTAAAATTCATTTGTGTTAAGTGAAAATGTATTCAATGTGCTTGTTATTATTCAATACTGCAATGATTGTAAATGATATCTCTTTATATTTTAAAATAAAACGACATATCACATGTCATTTTTTGAAGGTAATTTTAAAGCTTTGCAGCATTGAGTAATATTTTACACAAGGTTGTTATAGACTAAATCACTAAATGTCAAATTTGTTTCCTAGCATAGCAATTTTACTTTCGGATGTGTTTAGTTACTGACTATATGATACAATTTGCCAACTAGTCCCAAGTTAAAATTCTTGCTGGTATTTGTTTGCTAGTCTAGCATTAAATGCTGTATCCCAGCAAGTAAAATAGCATAAAATACCAAAAATATTTGCTGGTTCCACCAAAATTACCAGCAAGTCATGGTGTGTATTGGCACAGTTTATTGCTTGTCCAGCATACATAATCCAGCTTCTGTTGCTTGAATAGTATGTTGCTGGTCCAGCAGTAATTATGACTACTATTTGCTTGAAATTTCTGCTATACTAGCAGTAATTCACAACCAACAGATGCTTTTTTGTTGCTATTTTCTCACTTCTCACTGGCATCTAGCATGCCATGCTATTTCTACTTAAGCTGCCGACATAACATATTACGCTGGCAAGCATAGAAAAGCACATAATAGCTTGTTAAGGTACATACCTCTCCAGGCTTTGGAAAAGCTGAAACAACAAATAAGCATAAAATGCTTGTATATAGCTTGTCGTGCTATTGCTGTGTAAGCTAGCTAATATAGCATTTTATGCTGGCTAGCATTATAAAGCATATAACAGCATGAAAATCTAGCAGACAAAGCAAAACATAGCAATAACTAACCTATTTTCTTTGCTGGTACTAGCATGGATTTTAACTTGGGGTAAACAGTCATATTTGGGAGATACAAGTGAATGGTTGCTGTAATCATAGGCCTGATGTATAGTGTGTTGTGCTAATGTATTTATGCTTAATTGTATGGTAACCTCTCAATAAAGAAAGTTATTTTCACTTTAGTAGAAAAAAGGCAGGGTTGGCTTGATTTTATCCGACCCAATAAAACCCACCTGAAAAAACCCAAGTGTTTTTTTCAAAGTCCTTATTTAAAATTCCACTTTTATCTAACTTATAATAAACATATAAATATAAAACAAATATTATGTACATTAATAGAACATGAACAAAGAATTTTCAGAAATATTGGAGGTTCTCAAACTGCTCTGTAGGGAAAAAAATCTCCCATGGAAAAAAATTATAATTATCTTATTAAAACATAATAAAAAATTACCTATACAAAAGCAAGAAAAACTAGTACGTTGTGGCCACCACATGACTTTCTTCTATATTTTCATAAACAAATTCACTCAATAAAAATAATTTATTAAAATTATTAGAAAAAAAATTATCTTCCATGATAATGCAGACGATTTCCATATTAGAGAAGAAGTATAACATAAAATATCCAAAAAATGTGGAATTTATTCTCAATATTACATAAAAAAATTTTTTTTTGATTAAAAAAAAAAAAAAAAAAATTATAACTGTATTTTAAATTATCGCAGATCGATGGTTCAACCATTCGTTTTAAAGGTATTGGCGAGCTCTTTTGAAAGATACCCATCATGAAAATTTACTCCCCTCGAGGGGAACTTCACCCACAGGAGGGGAAGCGAGGCTCCTACATACACAATTTTTTTTTCCAATTTTTACCGAAAGTTGATAGGCACTAATTTATGTCAATGTGTAACTACATACCAATTTGTATGAAATTCTGTGCAGTAGTACCTGAGATACAGTCACCACAAAATTCTGTCACACACACAGACAGACATTTTCTAAAAAGGGTCAAATCATGTTCTACAGCTCTCAAAACATGTAAATCCATCAAAAATCCGAAGTTGAAAATTTTTACGAATCCAACACTTTCTTCTATTGAATATAGAAGAAAGTAAAAAGTTGTTTATTAATATAAAGAAAATTGTGAGACTCGAGGAATATAAAAAAAAAATTTAAATAAAAAAAAAAAGTCTTGAAAACTGTTGTGCAACACTGTTAAGTAACGTAGAGGGGCAATAATTAAAAATATTTTATGAGAATTTATTGACTATGAAAAATTTAATAAAGCAACACTAAATAATTATTAAAATCCAGTTTTTTGTTGTAAAGGGCAGATAAACAGAATTTTAGAATAACAATTATATAATTTAAAAAAAAATTTACTTTATAACTTAATCATAATAAGACTTTAGAAATTTTGATTTTAATGTATGATTAATGTTTAATTTTTTGTAATTATCTTATTATGAACTGGCCGCCTACGGCGACCAGCTGGTTCATGATCCTTGAAAAATCATCCGACTTTCCAACTCTCGCTCAGTGGCACCTTTTCCCCATTTCAGGTCCTACAACAGTTTATTGATATATAGTGAAAGTAGCTTTATTAAAAAATTTAATCTCAGTAAATTCCTGCACGGTAGCACCCTCTTTCAATATCTGAAACAGCCTGTTCGCTCATCGTGTTATGATCTTTGAAATTTCTGACTTTAGCAATGTCCCACTTGAAGGTGCCTTATCTCCATTTTAGAACTTGCAACAGCTTCCTTGCTCATACTGCAAATGGCTTTGAAAATTTTAACTGTAGCAAATTTCTACTCTGTGGCAACTAAGGCGCCGCTTTACGTTTCATGATTTGAAACTGCCTGTTCGCTCACCATGTAAAGGACCTTTGAAAATTGTGATTGTGGCAAATCTGCAACCTGGTTGGGCCTATGGTCTCCCAATCTTTTCCCTGTAAGTAATTCACTCATAATCAGAATTGGAGATATTGAATTATTAAAATGTCAAACCATCCTCTGGCGACAAAGATTTGAAATATATTACTCTTCAATTTCAATTTAAATGACTTTTAAAATGATATTTTACCTATGAAATTATCTTAATTAGAAGTTGAGATACAAAGGTAATATAAGCATTGTTATAAAAAAAGTTGTATCTGATTTTTCTCTGAAACTTGCATCTGCGGGCTAAATAGTGTTAAAAATCCTCAATACAAAATGTGAGTGGAGTATCGGAATTCGAAAGCCTGCATCATAATTATAATTAGAGATACGGTAAGACCCCGCTTAACGCGGGGGATATGTTCCATCAAAGTAGAGCGTAATGCGAAACAGCGCTAAACAAGGCATCCGTATAAAAATATAAATGCGTCCGTACAGCACCGCACTAAACAAGAAACACAACTACATTGTTTCGGATATGTTATTTGGAAACCTAGCGCTGCGCACGCACAATTTCGGGGAATCCCCGGGTTGAAATAAAAGAGCACTAAACCGAAACAGCATTAAGCAGGGTCTTACTGTATTGTAATAAAGGCGGTCTGGCTTTGAGTCCTTCTATACAAACTAATTTAATTTATGCTACATATTAGTTTTAACAGAAATCATCTTACGATTTCTCTGAAAACTGACTAACATATATATTTAATGGAATTCTAATAATACATATATTATATATGGATATGAAAACATGTACACACTGACCAAAACCAAACTGATAAATACTTTTAAAATTCGTTAAAAATAACTAAATTATACTCTAATCTATTCTTAAGATATTAAGAATAAACAATTTACACATCAAAATTTGATATTTTTTTTTCCCTCCTTGAATTAGAAAATACATTAAAAAACAAGTCCTTCTGGTTCAATTGGAAGAATAGTTTTTTTTTTTTGGAATTGAAATTTTTTAAAGAAAGTGGTGATTAAACTTGATTAATGAACTCGGTTAAGATATATGTATGAGCTCGGCAAGGTCAATGAGTGTAACCTGGAATTGAACATGGCACTTCTTGTCTACCAGAGAGAAGAATCTCTCCACTTAGAAATGTTTTTGTAGAAGAATTAGTTCAAGTATGTTAATATAATAAGAAAAACAAAATCATTGCTAAAATGCTTTTAAAATTCGAATGAACTAATAATAGGCAATAATTATGAAATATATATTTATGTATATAGATGAATAATGTAAATATGAATAGTTAAAATTATCCTGCACTCAAAGCTGGTTGACATGAGGTACCGGGTTCGAACCCAGGTCGGCCTAGTCGTTCTAAGTTTTTCTCCAAAACTTGCATAAATACGGACTAGGATCCCTTAAAAAGACCTCCATGTAATGCCTTCCCTCTCACGCCTAGGACGCTTTTGCTGTCAATCTATATATTAATTTGAAACATGTTTTTGTCTGTCTCCACTATATTGAAAGAACGGCTAGGTGTAAAAATTCGGTTGAGGTGTCTAAAAAAAGGTCTTGGTCTGTAGATGTGCTATGAAAAGAGAAAAATTTAAAAAAAGCCGAACGGTTTCCGGGGGGGGGGGAACAGGTTAAAAACACGTTTACGATCTTAACTAAGCTCCAAATTACTTCACGGTGAAGAAATTGTACCTTTTGGTACTAGAGTCGAATACTAAAAAATAACTTTCTGCGAATTTGGAATTTTCGATTTTAAAGGGGGAAATTAGTTTGAGAGGGAAATCCGTTCTAGACCCACACATGTAGCAACTCATTTTAAAGGTTTTGAAAATTCATGTTGATTGGAGATGTTTGTATACAATATAGGGTGCCCCCTGGTGGTGAAAAATGGAACTAGGTGATTTTGCAGTAAGCCCTATCATGGTACACCTTATTTTAAAGGTCTTGATATTTCCTGACCGTTGGTGATGTTCGTACAGAACACACTGTGCCCCCTGGTGGTGGAAAGAGCAACTAAAGGATTTTGCAATTGACACCACCATGTGACACCTTATTTGAAAGGTCTTGGAAATTCAAGGCAATTGGTGATAAAGGTCTTAAAATTTCATGTTGATTGGAAATGTTTGTATACAATATAGTGCGCCCCTGGTGGTTAAAAACGGAACTAGGTGATTTTACAGTAGACCCTATCATGTTACACCTTATTTTAAAGGTCTTGGTAATTCCTGACCGTTGGTGTTGTTCGTATAGAACACGCATTGTCCTCTGGCGGTGAAAAGTGCAACTAAAGGATTTTGCAGTTGACACCTTATATGAAAGGTCTAGGAAATTCAAGGCAATTGGTGATGTTCGTATACAACATAGTGCACCCTCTGGTGGAGGAAAGTGGATTTTGCAGCACGTGCATAGCATGCCTGCTATACAGTGCTGCAGCCACAGGCAGCGGTAACACGAGTCTAGAGGTTCGTTCGGTTCAAGATTAATTTTTGAGAATTTTTTCATGTTATTAGCAGGCTGCATATACGCTGTCGCAGGCACCGGGTCACGAGCCCGAGTTCCATTCTGTTTGAGGTAATTTTTTTTTGTTACAGATGATTATTTTTTTTATGATGCTTTCTTTTAAAAATAGAAATTCAAACAAAATCGAGTTAAAGATATAAAACCATACACATTTAAGGTTATTATCATGGGCTCGGGCATTGCCGGGCGGGTTCGTTCGGTTCCAGGTTATTTTATTGGAATTCTTTTATGTTATTAGTGGCCCGTGTATACGCTGCCGCAGGCACCGCGATCACAAGGCAGTTTCGTTTGGTTCGAGGTAATTTTTTTTTGTTATAGCTAATCATTTTTTTCGTGATGCTAATATTTAAAAACAGAAATTCAAACAAAATCGAGTTAAAGGTATAAAATCATACAAATTTAAAGTTCATTTAAGGTATCATGGGCCCGGGCAACAGCGAGCGTTTTCGTTTGGTTCCAGATTAATTTTTGGGAATATTTTTATGTTATTAGCGACCGGCGTATGTGCTGCCGAAGGCACCAGGGTCACAAGGCAGAGTTTTGTTCGGTTCAAGGTAATGTTTTTTGTTACAGCTGATTATTTTTTTGCGATGCTTTTATTTAAAAATAGAAATTCAAACAAAATCGAGTTAAAGATGTAAAACCATACAAATTTAAGGTTATTACCATAGGCCCGAACAACGTCGGTCGGGTCAGCTAACATGTAGTATTTAACGGAATAGAAAATAAAAGATAGCAACTGTTTATTTGGGTCAGTTTGACGTCACATTGACAGTACTTTGTAGAAAGTGATGTCATATATAATATTTCTATTTATAAGTATTTTTCCGAATTTCTTTTTTTTAAGTGAAATGTCGTAAAATATATTACATGAAATTTTGGCATGAAATGGCATGAAAACATGGCATGAAATTTTGAATAAAACTCTGCAAAGAATGGAACAAAGATGGCAAAAACAGCCATGCGACTTCTTTAGGATATTTCCAAAACACATTTTTAATTTTTTGGACCTGCCATTGTTTTTTTTTTTTGGTTGGGTGTGGGGGGGGGGGGGTATTGTATGTGTTACAAAGGGCAAATTTGAGACACCCTTTTTAGTGCTAAATTTGTCCTGGGAAATTTATGAGAGCTGCAGTCATGAAGTTTGGTGCTTGGATTTTTTATATGTATCTGACAACTAAAGAAACGGGATTTATCGAAATACCCCCACTTTCCCCCTGGAGGGCAGGAAGAAAAAAACGAATTGCTTCATGGTGAAGAAATTGTACCTGGTGAGATTAGAATTGAGTATATATAAAACAAGTACCATTTTTAATTATTGATTCTTAAAAAAAGAGAGGGAAAATCGTTTTTTGGGGGGAAATTTCAGAAATTCCAGATTTTTTAGTAGCTTTATTAAAGATGTTACAAAGGTATTTCCAAAGATATTTTCTCTCTTGTGATTTTCGATTTATTTATTTATTTTTTGGGAAGGGGGGGGTTTTAAAGTAGCAAATTCAAGACCCCCCCCCCCCCCCTCTTTTAGCGGTAAATTTGTCTTTGGAAATCTATGGGATCTACAATAACGAAATTTGGTGTGTAAATTGTTTATATGTATCTGACACTTATTGTAATGGGATTTTACAAAATCCCCCCCCCCCCTTGAGGACGAGGGGGCTATAAACACGTGTAGAAACACATTTTTACATTTCAATTTGCCTTAAATTATCTTAGAATGGCAAACTTTGGTGTGTGGATGTTTATTAGGTGTACGCAGTATGTACTTTGTCGAGATTTCGCAAAACTTCGAACTTAGCCACTAGGGAAGGGGAAGTAAGAATCGGGTAAGTTGCTGCCGAAAGCAGTGGGAACATGGACTCCTCACTTTGCGAGCGAGAAAAATCTCTACCGAACACAACGGGAACTTTAACTCAGGTTAATTAATAACGATAAGGGATTGTGACAACTCATTTAAATATTGTGTCCAGCAAAGCGGGCTAGTCTCTATATAAATAAATGGCTAAGAGATTTTTGACTCTGTCTGTGTGTTGAGGCAAGTTGCCACCAGATTTTCATACTTTAGTTAATTTTAAAAAATCTAATAGTCCGATCAATAAGTTAATTAAACCGACGGATTCAGAAAAAATGCCCCTTTCATTTGGTACCTTATTTGTAACGAAACTTTGATTAGATTTTTTTTTAATTAATTAAAATGTGAAAATAATAACCTGGTAAAAGCTTTAAAAATGGACATTTTACTTCAATTTTTTCGATACTGTCTGTTTCAAAACTGTCATCTGATAAGCACCCAAATGGAAGCCCACTGGTAAGCTATTGTCACAGGCAATAGGGACAGACACCCGAGAATGAGTGGGTCGCTGCCAAAGGCAGCGGGAAACCAAAGCGGGCTTTAAAGTAATTTCATGATGTCTTTAAATTTTATTTTTGTTTGTAAAACGATATAGAAAAGAGTTTTCTTTCACACATTCACGCCGGCGTGCTCCACCGGTGGGTCACAGCAACAGTCAGCAGAAAAATATCCGAGCACTAGCAATGATCTCTGTCCAAAAAAAGTACACTTAATAGTGCTTTGTTAAGTAAATCCTTGACGAATCATGTTCTTAGTCAGTCTAAGAACATGATTCGATAAGGATTTATTGAACAAAACAGTTTTAAGTGTACTTTTTCGATATCAGAATTATTGGCTAGTGCTCGGAAACTTTTGAGTAGACTATGCAAACAAAATGTGCGCAAGAAAAGCCTTCGTTGATTCACTACCTTCATTGATTTCATTAATTAAAAAATGGTTTCGTTAACAAACTTTGATCTATTGGCATGCAGGCCGAGTTTTGTACATATCGAGTTTGATTTTGAAATTTTTCCCGCATTCGGGAATCGGTACATTTCTGAACCGGGGCTTTGCTAGTAGTCGATAAAGATTTATATCATTTTCTTTCTAATTGGTTGTTATAGTTTCATAATTTTTAATAAAATTATTAAAAATTGTATTGAAGATGATTTTTCTTGTTTTCTATGTTTGTTTCTGATCAAACTGCTTTTTTTCCCAACATGTTTTGTTGATTAGTTAGATCACTGAAAAGCTCACTATCTTATGCCGCCAATGGGCTATTATAACTGCGGACAGGATGCAGAATGGTAAAATATTAATAATTAAAAAAGAAAAAAAAAAAGCACCAAGTGTACCAACAGACTAATTTTTCCCTTATAAATGTGAATTGCACTATTAAACACTATTTGAATGCATGCTTGCAGCCAATATTATAAAAGAAGTGAAAGATTTATCATATTTCAGAAGACACTTTAGGCTCAGGAAATAGAAGCTCTTGTGAAAATATTAGTTTTTTTTTTTTATTTTTCAATTGTATTTACAGTTGAACACATTTCTTTAGTTTCTATTAGTACTTTATACTGGAAGTGCTTAAGCAGATGAACGAAAAGTCACATTTTTCGGTTCACATTGGTATTTATATACACTTCTTCCTTTTTTTACATTAAAGTAAACTTGTTAATTGCAGTTGTATTAGCCAGACTTCACAATACATTTCAGATTTTATAGATTCTGTTGTTTAAAAAAAATGCAATTTGGATTTTTTTTTTTTTTTTTTTACAGTTTAAAGTAGTATTTATTATTTTTTTTTTATGGATGATCAAGTTTTCATTGGTATTTGGTGTTTTAAGATTAAAGGCAACTGAGTACTCGAGGATCCCAGGCCTGATAAAGTTTACATTATATAACTACATTTAAAGTTTAAATTGCAAAATTTTATAATGTGATAAATATGCTAAGAAAAAGATATAATATCTGTTGTCCTTAGTGAAAAAGAAGAGATCACCAATTTATTTAACAAATATATTTAATTCCTCTGAAGAATCCTGATTATCTTGATAATGTATATTAAGGGAGCAATCAGTAATATGAAACAATATTTTGCCCAATATATATCATGAAAATATACACATGTCATGTATGTTTTCGATTCCCAAGGACAACATATCAAATCTATGCCTATGCTAAAAACAAAGTATAAATGCATAAAGCATAAACCACTACGTTCTCTGCGACTTTTAAATTTTTCTTTTATTTTTCGTTTCATTCAATGATTGAAAAATTCTCTCCACACACAAAAATTTTTAAATGATAATTTATAATTAATAGTAACTCCACTACACACACAGCATCACTTAATAAGAATGTAATATATATATTAATCAGGATACCATTTATTATATTTCATAAACCAAAGTAATTACTTACATAAAATAAAGAATGTTGAATACATTATAAAATAGATAACATTCTAAAAAATTGAACACAATTTTATTTTTTAAATAAGACGCAATAAAACATATACGTGATGAAAAGTATCCGGTTTTAATTCAATCTTTTCAATGTAAACTTGATCATCCATAAAATTTAGTACTTCTTTAAATTTCAACATAAAAACATTAGCATGTACATTTTATAGGAAATTACATTTTTCTCAAACGATAGTAATACATAAAACCAAATTAACACGCGAAGCATGAATCTGTTAAATCTGATATGCATTACGAAGTCACTCTGCACAATTAACAAGTGCTATTTAATCTAATGTAAAATACAAAAAAGAAACCTGTATAAATAATACCAACATAAACCGGAAAATGTGATTTAACCGCTCAAATACTTCTCAGTATAAAATAATTTAAACTAAAGAAAAGAATTTGTCTGAAAATACGATTTAAAAAACATACCATGCTTCCAACAACAGCTTCTGTTTCACGATTTAGTATGAAATATCTCCTGAAATTTGTTTAATCATCCATTTCTTTTATAATTTTCATATATCTTATTCTTGGAAGATAATTTCTTTTTATTAAGCTATTTATTTTTTGTGACTCCTCTTTTTGGAATCTAAAATATACACAAAACATCGACGAAATCCGCCATGTTTGTAATTGTCTGGTTGATTTGCTAGCGTCAACGACAACAATGGGGAAATGGAGAGTGGGTAAAAGCATTCACGAAAACGATTACCCAGGTTAAAGTTATGACGTCATTTTCGGGGGATGTGCATACCCAAGCCCAAGCCCAGGCTGTGTATCGTGAACTCAACCTTAGAATGTTATACCTCACTTATATTAAGTTATTTTTTCTTACCAATTTTATCCCTTGAAAATTTCAGCAACACATGTGTATTTCAACAGACGTAGAAAAATTTATTTAATAAAATTTTAAATATAGAAATATTTTCATAATATACACCTTTACAGTAATTAATCTATATTTAATCATTTATTTTAAAAAGAAAATATTTTTATAAACTAGATGTCATTTATATGAACTGTGCGTTAAATAATGATGAGCAGTTTGAGTTATTATTTAAATTAATATTTATGTTTCTTTTTATACATTTTCACAAATTATTTTGATGATACAGGTATGAAACTTTTCAGGGGCTACCCCTGTATTCAGGGTTTTTGAAAAAAATGCTATCCTTGAACTTCATGTTGAATTATTGTTGTATTTTAGAGATTTCTCATTTCGGATATTTTATTTACCTTGTAATGTATTAAGAATCCTCTAAATATCACTTATGATAAGTACTACTTAGTACTACAGTAGGGAACCAATTATCCAGAATCCTTTTTACGAGACTATTCTGGATAACTGGTTTTTCCGGATAACTGGTTGCTCATTAAGCAAACATTATTAATCAGAATTATTGCATATAGTTCTCATTTAAAATAACTATTTTAAACCAAAAATTAATATTTTTTATCAATTAATCAAATTTAAATAATTAACCTGATTTTAAAAATTTTTAAATAAAAGTATTAAAATAATTTTTAATCAAGATAAGTTATTAATCAAAATTTAAAATGTAAAAAAAAAAAAAAAAAAAAAAATCTTTGAAACTTAATTTTTTTATAAAAATGAAAATCTGCCCAAATCCAAATGTTTTGAAACATGATTAACCAGTCATTTTAAAGCATTGAATATTACTAAAGATTAAAAAATTATGACCTGATTTTACAGGCGTTTCTTTTTATTTCTTATGAAAATTAATTTTTAATGTCCATGAAAGTGCAAAATATTCATAATATTTTAAAAGTAATTTGGTTTTAATTAATAACTCCCTTCTCCCCCCCCCCCCTCCAATAAATAAATGAACAAATAAAATAATAATAAAATTCAGTACAGGACCAATTACTCCATTTCACCCAATCCAATCTAGATAAATAAAATTACCACCTTTATGATATTGTGTAGTGGCGCCATCTATCCACATTTTTCAGAACTAAAACCTTTCTTTTCAGTCTACATTGTACATTATGACCTTTAACTTATATTCCCTGTCAAATACATAAATACTACTTTTAAATAAATGTAACAAAATTAAATGGAATTGTTATTTATTAAATATTTCGTTTACTTTTAATTGTTTCAGATTACAATGTTAAACCATTATTATAAAAAAAAAAAAAAAAAAATGTGTAATTTTTTTTTTTTTATGCATTGGAAATTAGTTGTTTGGAAATATAATTCCGGATAACTGGTTTTCCGGATAACTGGATTCTGGATAAACGGTTCCATACTGTATTAATAATAGCCATATGATATCATTAAGTCTGCCATTGCCTTTCATTCTACATTCATGTAGCAGTTTTCGGAGGGTTTTGCATATCAAATAGTTTCACCCGCTGACTCTATTACAAATGGTTTAGATTGATAGCATAAATATTTTTTCATTTTTATGCTATTAAATTCATTTGATTTTAATCAGGGTTTATCACTCAATCTTAGCAGTTTTAGTTTTCTTCTGTTCCATTGTTTGTACTGATCTAAAAGATTTTGTAAAGTTGAAACATACTTATAAATGTTTACAATTTTCACTATATTTTGATAAAAAGTATTAATATATATTTAAGTCAAATACAAAGAAATGCTGATAAGTCATTTGATGTCAGCAATGATATTTTTCCTGAACATATTTCTTAAAATTTATTTGTGTTAAGTGAAACTGTATTCAATGTGCTTGTTATTATTCAATACTGCAATGATTGTAAATGATATCTCTTTATATTTTAAAATAAAACGACATATCACATGTTATTTTTTGAAGGTAATTTTAAAGCTTTGCAGCATTGAGTAATATTTTACACAAGGTTGTTATAGACTAAATCACTAAATGTCAAATTTGTTTCCTAGCATAGCAATTTTACTTTCGGATGTGTTTAGTTACTGACTATATGATACAATTTGCCAACTAGTAAACAGTCATATTTGGGAGATACAAGTGAATGGTTGCCGTAATCATAGGCCTGATGTATAGTGTGTTGTGCTAATGTATTTATGCTTAATTGTATGGTAACCTCTCAATAAAGAAAGTTATCTTCACTTTAGTAGAAAGAAGGCAGGGTTGGCTTGATTTTATCCGACCCAATAAAACCCACCTGAAAAAACCCAAGTTTTTTTTTCAAAGTCCTTATTTAAAATTCCACTTTTATCTAACTTATAATAAACATATAAATATAAAACAAATATTATATACATTAATAGAACATGAACAAAGAATTTTCAGAAATATTGGATGTTCTCAAACTGCTCTGTAGGAAAAAAAATCTCCCATGGAAAAAAATAATTATCTTATTAAAACATAATAAAAAATTACCTATACAAAAGCAAGAAAAACTAGTATGTTGTGGCCACCACATGACTTCCTTCTATATTTTCATAAACAAATTCACTCAATAAAAATAATTTATTAAAATTATTATTTAAAAAAATTATCTTCCATGATAATGCAGACAATTTCCATATTAGAGAAGAAGTATAACATAAAATATCCAAAAAATGTGGAATTTATTCTTAATATTACATAAAAAAAAAATTTTTTGATTTAAAAAAGAAAAAAAATTATAAATTTATTTTAAATTATCACAGATCGATGGTTCAACCATTTGTTTTAAAGGTATTGGCGAGCTCTTTTGAAAGATACCCATCATGAAAATTTACTCCCCTCGAGGGGAACTTAACCCACAGAAGGGGAAGCGAGGCTCCTACATACACAATTTTTTTTTCCAATTTTTACCGAAAGTTGATAGGCACTAATTTATGTCAATGTGTAACTACATACCAATTTGTATGAAATTCTGTGCAGTAGTACCTGAGATACAGTCACCACAAAATTCTGTCACACACACAGACAGACATTTTCTAAAAAGGGTCAAATCATGTTCTACAGCTCTCAAAACATGTAAATCCATCAAAAATCCAAAGTTGAAAATTTTTACGAATCCAACACTTTCTTTTATTGAATATAGAAGAAAGTAAAAAGTTGTTTATTAATATAAAGAAAATTGTGAGACTCGAGGAATATAAAAAAAAAAATTAAATTAAAAAAAAAAACGTCTTGAAAACTGTTGTGCAACACTGTCAGGGATGGAACACGGGCGCAGAATTCATACCACTATCGATGTAAGAAAATTTTCTACTTCTTAAATCAATGATATTATAAGTAGAGAAATTTCTTAAACGGATTCCGGTATGAATTCTGCGCCCGTGTTCCATCCCTGCACTGTTAAGTAACGTACAGGGGCAATAATTAAAAATATTTTATGAGAATTTATTGACTATGAAAAATTTAATAAAGCAACACTAAATAATTATTAAAATCCAGTTTTTTGTTGTAAAGGGCAGATAAACAGAATTTTAGAATAACAATAATTTCCATCCTTGACTACTTTCACCGTAAATTATCATAGAAACCATCAGCTGATGCCTAACGATTGATAATAACATCTAGTTTTTAATTCAACTGCTAAATTTTGTTTAGGGTGTCATCTACATTTTTAAACTTGCACAAACTTCGTTTTTTTTTTTAATAGTAAGAGCCAGTTTTAACTACATATTCGAATTTCGGAAGTCATAGCGGCTCGGTAAAAAATATAGTTTATATTCCTTATATCAAGTTTTCATAGAGTTACAAGCAAAAATTGATCAGGGTAAATCTCTATATTTAAAAAAATTAAATTAAGATTTCACAAAGAAAAGTATTATATCTATTCAGATAATAATCGGAAAAGAAGTATAACAATTTTAAATATAAACTGAAGTAAAGTAATGCCAGTTATGATATAACGTGTACGTCTAAACTTACTTGAATAACTATTTTAAATCATACGCAAGCAAAGTAATATATGACACAAATGATAACAAGTGACACCCCCCATGAGAGCAATAAAAATTGAAATTCCCTATAATTCAAAAAATAATGATAGGAATGAACTGTAAATTTAGTACCCCATATATTAGGTGAGCCCCATTCTACTCCTGCAAAAATTAATGTAGGTCATAACTTATAATTTTTTGAAATATGAAGTAATTAATAATTTTCATAATTAAAAAATGTTTTTTAATCAAAAATATGCATAGAATATATTTGGGTTACTTCATTCTAACCTAAAAAATTGGGAAGACTTGAATTAATGTTTATTACATTCCTTTAACATTAGCATCTCCATATTTTAACAAATTATGTGAAAATTTGAGAGAAACATATAAACAATACCATTTTCTGAGCTGATTTGATCCAAATAACCCCAAAAGCTTGTCAAAATTGGGGGTTCTCTTTGCAAGAAATGAAGTTGATGCCAGTTTTAATATGTTGGTACTCCCTTAAGCAAAATCTAACTAAACCGTTCTAAACTAGGCCTTATTACTAATCGATCGGCATCAGCCGCATGTTTCTAAACTAATTTACGGCAAAATTAGTCGGGAAAGAAGGGGGGGGGGGAGAGTTATGACTGTACACATGGTGCGGCCCGAATGAATAAAATAGATTTCCAATGCGGCCCACCAAGTGTTTTGGGTTGGACAGGCCTGCTATAGACGATCCCTATAGATCCGATTACTATAGATTCCCAGCTAATATGTAATTTTCTTATATTCGAATTTTTTCAATAAACAATTTTAAAATGTATATTTTTATAAGAAATTTATTTTATTTCGCTGATTTTTATGAAAGAACATTTTAAGATCGTCGATCGTAGTTAACTGCACGTTTCCAAAACTACTATTTTTTCCTAATTTGATCCTTGCAATTATTTCATTTGTTCCCTCAGTGTAAACTTCGAAGAAAAAAATATGATATAAACCTTTACGTAAGAAACTGTTTTGTACTGCTTCTGATAATTTATTGTCCATTAAAAAAAAAGGCAAAGTTCATAAGAAAAAAAAAAAAAAATAACGAGGAAGAGGGGGGGAGGGGGTGATTTATGCTCGCGGAATTTTTGTTGATGGATATTTTAAATTTGGACGTGAATCTCGCCATCCTGCGAGAACAAACTCGTGAATTTCGGCTCTAAGCAAATTCAATAATGACTATTCAAAGAATTTTGTTTTTCAGAGAGACCAAAAAAAAAAATATAAAACGTAAACAGAATGAGGAATAATTTTATTTACATTTTCAGTAAGCGTACCTTCATGATCACAGGAATCACAAAGTAATTCCTACTAGAAGTGAGTTCAGGCGCTATTTTGGCAATCTGAGCCCGCCCGGGCCCGACACATTTTTGAACTGAGCTCGCCCGAGCCCGAAAAATTTTGTGTGATCAGAGCCCGATATTGAAAGTGGTATGCTGTGCAACGGATACACAATAGTAAAATTAGATACCGTTTTGTTTTTCAAATTAATTTTCTTATTATCAATCCTCAATTTAAATAACTATAAATGTTATTGTAACAATTTATAATGTCTGTGTCCCTGTATACATGTATATATTAATATAATATAGATTTATAGTGCAGCCCATTGTTTATAACGCGTGTATCGGGGGACAAAAAATCTATCCGAACCCAGTGGCAGAAAGTTTTGTAGCTGTCTGCAACAGGCTTTTAAAATTTCATGATCTGTCTGCAAAATTTGCGTGTAATCAGGGGTAAAAATAGCTTACACTCAAAAAGCCTGAAAGCTGATTGGGGTGGGGGGGGCTTAACATCAGTGGGGATCTCGTGCAACAATACACGAATACAATTTTACTGCAGAACAATATAGTACAAACAATTGTGTGTATTCATTCAATTCATCTCATTCAAATATATATTTTATAGCAATGTTTGATACAACACAATATAAATAATTATAAATAATAAAAGTATTAGTTTTAGTTTTGAGACAGAAATTTTTTTTAAGTGAATTTTTATTTGAAAGTTGCAGACAAATTTTTTTATCAGTGCGGACAAAAACTGTCCACAAGCCGTTTTTTTGTGTCCGCGACTATGTCGCCGTGTTTCTGCCACTGGGTATCCGAATGAGTGATATAATGAGGTCCAATATAAGGAAGGAGGAAGGATTACTGTATAACAAAATTTCTTATAAAAATTCACGTAGTAAAAAAAATTAGTAAAATTACTGTCATCAGAAAAATAGACAATTTGCATCTCAAAGAAGTACAATTCTTGTACATAATATGCATCCCATTGAAAAAAAAAGTTCCATTTAGAAAAAGGAAAGTCAAAGCTACTAAGGTTTGCAAGATTATTTTGTGATTTATAACCTATCATGACTATTATGGCATTACTAAAGGTGCTCTCAAAATGAATAATATATATTTTTTTTCCAGTTAGTGAAGAATAAAATAAACGGAACTTTTAGACTGAATCCGAGCCCGAAACTTGCGTAAGATTTGAGCCCGTCTCATCTCTAATTCCTACCACGCGCGCGTGATAGAAATTGTCGGAAGAAAGAAAGGGGCTTAACATCAGTGGGGATCTCGTGCAACAATACACGAATACAATTTTACTGCAGAACAATATAGTACAAACAATTGTGTGTATTCATTCAATTCATCTCATTCAAATATATATTTTATAGCAATGTTTGATACAACACAATATAAATAATTATAAATAATAAAAGTATTAGTTTTAGTTTTGAGACAGAAATTTTTTTTTAAGTGAATTTTTATTCGAAAGTTGCAGACAAATTTTTTTATCAGTGCGGACAAAAACTGTCCACAAGCCGTTTTTTTTGTGTCCGCGACTATGTCGCCGTGTTTCTGCCACTGGGTATCCGAATGAGTGATATAATGAGGTCCAATATAAGGAAGGAGGAAGGATTACTGTATAACAAAATTTCTTATAAAAATTCACGTAGTAAAAAAAATTAGTAAAATTACTGTCATCAGGAAAATAGACGATTTGTATCTCAAAGAAGTACAATTCTTGTACATAATATGCATCCCATTGAAAAAAAAAGTTCCATTTAGAAAAAGGAAAGTCAAAGCTACTAAGGTTTGCAAGATTATTTTGTGATTTATAACCTATCATGACTATTATGGCATTACTAAAGGTGCTCTCAAAATGAATAATATATATTTTTTTTCCAGTTAGTGAAGAATAAAATAAACGGAACTTTTAGACTGAATCCGAGCCCGAAACTTGCGTAAGATTTGAGCCCGTCTCATCTCTAATTCCTACCACGCGCGCGTGATAGAAATTGTCGGAAGAAAGAAAGGAAGGGGCAAAAGAGTAAAATAAAATGATCGGCTTAAATAAATTAGCTCCTGCTGTTAAACTTTTAACGATTTTCAGCATTTAGCTGAGCATCGATTAAAATTTTACGGTCGGTTAATTGCCTATAAAAACACACTTTATGGACCAAGTAGCAAAAAAAACGGACATTTACGGACTTGAAGCAAAAAAACGGACCAATTCCCCAAAAACGGACCTAGTGGGAGCCCTGCTTCTGTTGTGTGACGTTACTGCTACATAGTTATGACGAGATTACTTTGTCACTGTATGCACGCGCACCTGGTGCTCACCTGTTTTAGTCAGATGTATAGCCATTCTGGGGAAAAGACGTCTCCGCTTATGTAAATTAATGCTTCGTTTTCAATGTTTAATAGTCATGTATTGTCCCTTTTCTTTTGTTAAATAAATGCTATAATGTCCTAGTGGTCTATGGTCTTTACACTATATTTATATATATATATATAATTATAAAGAAACAGATGACATTGTAAAGGAAAATATTTGAAATTTTATTTCCTAAAAAACATTACACCATTTAATTTTATTCAAAATACACTTTAAAGTACAATATGAAAAAATTGTTCTACAGATAATAAAATATTTTAATATGATGTAATGAAATTAATATTTAATAATGAAACAATAAAACAACTCTCAAAAGAAGGAAAAAAAAAAAAAAAAATCACACAATTTTTCTTTAAAACCATATTCTTGTTAAATACTGTTTCTAGTACAAACCATAACATTAAAAGAGAAAAGTACTTATCACAAAAACAAAATAATGCTTTTAAATAAATATAAAGAAACATAAAAGTGAGCATGTCATTACAATTTGGTTAAATAAGTAAATGATCCTTCAGCCATTTAATCACAAAGATACTTCTTCACAAGTACACAAAATGTGAGATGATGTCTCAGTTATGAGGAAGTATATACCCTTAGCAGGATATTTTTGCCAATCTATGAGTCAAGATGCTTTTATACAAAGTGCTTATAAGTTACAGTTTGGCTGTTACATTCTTTAAATTATAGTTTTTATTAATATATATATATATATATATATATATATACACATAAAAATGTAACGCAGTTTTTATTATTTAAAGCTATATAAAACATAAAAGAATATAATGGGAAAAGAAAATGTTTAAATTTTGATTTGTTAAAAAAAAAAAAAAAAAAAAACATACAATAGAAGTACATAAATTTATTACTGTGTTAATTTATTTATAAATGCATTCCAGATGAAAAAGTTACAGCAAATTACAAAAAAAAAAAAAGAGCTTGATGAGAAACTTTAAAATAAAGAAAACTTGATGATAAAAGAGCTTTTATTTGATGAGAATGTGATATAAAAATGGTTGAAAAAGTATCATCACACTAGGTTGTCAAAGATGGGTAAGGATCACAATTCCCCATTTCCAGAATCCTCATTATCATCATGTATTTCTTCTTCTTCATCTTCATCTTCCATATCATCACCGTAATCATCGTCGTAAAAATCTGTCATATCTGATTCTCGTTCTTTTGGCTTTGCTCTGTGTTTTATACAATACTCCTCTAAAGTAGTAGGTACAGTTACATTATCTTTTTCTGCTTCACTCCGTGTAGAAGATACCTGTTTCCTATTAAAAAGTTTAGTCTGAGAATCAATAAATTACAAGTTAATATTTATGTGTATTTATGTATATATACAGGGCATCAGAGGTAAAAACTGGGGGAGAATTTCTTATCCTTACTCAGAAAGAGAGTGAGATTTCTAAAAAGAATGTGAGAACAGAAAACCACTTTTAAAAGAAATTCTGGATTAATGTAAATGGCCAATGCTGTCTAATTTTACAACTTATTAGAATAATTTGAGTTTAATTATAAGTAACTGTTTAAATATGTTTATTTTTTTCACTGTTGATCACTGAAATAGGCAGCAATTGCACTGCAAATTGATGAAACATCTTTCTTTTATATATATATTTTTTCAATATAAGATTATTTACCTAATTCCAGTTTCTCTGGTGTTTCATTGTAGAAATATAATGTATTTTTTCCATCTGATCAGTAAAATACACAATTTTCTCATTGCATTTCTTGAAAATTTTATAAAATCATTCAACTTTTATGAACTGTCTGTTTAAATTTACTGATTTTTGAGAAAGGTAAAAGATTTTTCATTTCAAGATTGTTGATTTTTATGAATGAACTGTTTTCAGCCCAAAAATTTTAATAAATTGGTTATGGAAGAGAGCATAAATTTCTCTCAATGATAAAAATTTTATGTTAGAAAAAAAACATGCGTCTCGTGTTTTTGTGGGAACCCTGTTATATAATAACTTAAAAATTCTTTGGTGAAACATACTATTAATATATACTATAAATCTCTACATACATGTAGAGATTTATTGACTTTTACAGGAAGAACATCATATAACTCAACAGATACTTTCTAAATTAAAACCATTTTCATTTAAACAGTTGATTAAGAAATAAATTCTGATTTAACTTGTCAATGTTTTTGAAATAAAATAAATCTATACTATAATAAATAAAAGCAATATATTAAGAAAATCATGGGAATTTTGCTAGGACTGAATACCTCCTCAATTTTTCCTGTATTTTAATTAAAAAAAAAGAAGAAAAGAGAGGGGGAAAAAAAAGGATAGGCTTTAGCTTTTTTTAAAAATCATTTTAATATATTGATTAATTAAAAATACTTAAAACCTGAAAAGATTTGCCAAACAGCATCACCTATTGACTAATATGCACTCAAATTTAATCAGCATGATTTTTCATAAAAGTTCCCATATAAAATTTGAGACACTTATGCATTACAGAAGTTAAGATTTACCTTTCTGTAAATGGGAAAAATTGATAGAGACCTCATATTATGAGAGACTGGACATTGACATGCCGACTTTTGTACGAAGTCCGTCATGTAAATGCCAGTTGCTGCATTGTTTGCCACGACACTGAGAAAGAATTTTTATTATTCTGTGTCATATTGGCGTCAGAATTCACTATGGATTTCATTAAATTACCAACAGTCAAATTGCTTTTGTCTTAAAAGTTTTCTAAAACATAAAATGTTTTAATTATTGTGCAATATATATTGAATACTTTGGCTTCGGTTGGTCTTAGTGTTCACATTTTTTTTTTTAAAAAGGGCAGGGGGGATTTATCGAAAAGGGCACTTTTTTGTGAGTAAAAGGACACACACTGAGAGATAAAAGGGCACTTTCGACAGACGAGAGCACTTTCTTCACCACTCACTAAATGGTTTATAAAATGTACAGTCCACAAAGTAAAATAAATACAAAGAAAAAGAAAACACCCATCTATCTCATCACCTAATTAACGGAGAAACACAGCAAGTACCATCCTTCTTAGATTCATGTGTATTTTAATTTAATTATTTATTAAAATTGTAAGCTTACCAGCCATTTACAGATGTAAACATACAATGATGTTAAAATTTATATTTTCAACAAATACACAATTTGATTCGATAGGTTCTAGAGAAAATTTTACCTCCGGATACTAAATTAGAAGTAATTCGGCATTTTTAAAATCTCGTCTCCTAGTGGCAATCGTTTTTTAGGTGTATCTCAAAATCTACTTGACCAAAAGAGCTGAAATTTCATAAAAACTATAATTAAAATAATTAGGACCCTGTAAAATATTTGTAGTACAATATTTCTAATTTACAATTCAAGAATTTTTACTTAAATAATTTCAAAATTTATTTTTGAGATAATTTTATTTAAAAATTTTTAAATTGTAATCTACAAATATTTTAAAAGTTAGTGTAGTTAGTGTATATGTAAATGCCTTAAGCATTGTTTCCCATAAATAATTAAATTACACATAATTCTATAAAAAATATTAGGTATCTATTTTTCTCTCTATGATATTTGCTCGATCAGATAGATAAAAGTGTTATGTGTTTTTTTTTTTTTTTTTAAGTCTGCATTATTATTTAAAAAAGAAAAAAAATGCACCTAGTTTTTTCGAAACTTAGCATGTGCAAAAATAAATGTAAAAGTAACAATGTTTATATTTATAGTCATAATTAATTGTTAAAATATACTATAATTTCTCCACTAATCGATAAAATTAAAATCCCCGTCCTTTTTTAAGGCTGATTCTCAAAATTCGCAATGTTTTTACGATCGATCATCGAAATGCATAATTTTTTTCGCCGCTAATCAGTGCAATTTCTGCGGTATTTGCCGTTAAATTTCAAAATACTCAATTATTTCATTGCTAAGAGATGAAATTTATGCATTTTTTTCAAAGCTGAATACTGAAATATGCAATAATTTTGCAGCCGATTTCGAATATACAGGATTATTTTCACCGTTGTCATTTTTTATAGTCAAAACTTACATTTAATCACAAGTAAATCTCAAATTCTGCTATTATTTCGCCGCTAATCAATGAAAGTCGTGATTTTTTCCCACTGAAGCTGTTCCTGAAATAAACGATATTTTTGCGGACGATTGCTGAAACCTGCCATTATTTCGCCTCTAATCGATGAAAATCGTATTCTTTATAAAGTTGAATCACCAAATACTCAAATATGTCGCCACGAATAGATGAAATTTACGCTCCTTCCAAAGTTGACTCCTGAAATAAGCAATAATTTTGCAGCCTAATTTGGAAATATGGGATCATTTCACTATTAACTGTCAAAAAGATATTTTTAAACGCAACTAATTACTAAAATATAATATTATTTCAGCGTTAATCGATGAGATTTGCACTCTTTTTAAAGGTGATTTCCGAAATTCGCGATGTTTTGTGGGTGATTGTTGAAACACGTAATCATATCGCCGCTACTTAATAAGGTTACTTTAATCCTAATTGTTTGATGAAATAGACTATCTCTTTATTAATTAATGAAATCCGCATTTTTTTTTTAAGCCTATAACCGATGAACGCAGTAAATTTGCCAAAATACAGAATCAATCATTTTACCGAATTTTTGAAATTTATGTAATAGCAACTAATTGCTAATGTAAGCTATTGTTTTACCGCTAATTTTTTAATTTTGTATGTTAAAAAATAAATAAATAATAATAATACCAAAGTATATAATTATTTCACAACAACAATAATAATAATAAAATTACTTTTTTATGCGTAATATGCAGAAATATGTGATATGAAAGTCTATCTAAATACGGGATGGTTTTGCCGATAAAATTTACTTTTAATCGTTTAAATTACGTGTTGAAATAAACCAACAATTCACTACGGAACAGCATAATATTCTTGCGGTGGATTGTCAAAATTTGTCATTTTACGTCTTATTAACAAAATTAACCTTTATCACGGCTAACTGCTCACATAAGCAATTGTTTCTCTTTTTCACTAAATAAAGATAGGGAACTATTTTTGCTGCTATAATCGACAATATTCGTGCTATTTCAGAAAATTGATATCACAAATGTTAAATACATATAAATATATATATTGAGTAAAAAATCAGCAAGATTCCTACCCTTTTTTAGCGTATATTTGTTGAAATATCCATAATTTTTGAGTCTGATTACCGAAATATATGCAATTTCCTCGTCCGAATATTATTAAAAAACATTTGTCAGAGGTCTGTTTTATGTTCGCTGATTTCATTTTAAGCAAGTTAGTTTTAGTGCAAAGTTGAGAAAATAATTATAAAATGTCGACTTTACATAAAATTTTTTAGCTCCTGTACAAAATGAAATATGCAGAAAATTTGAAGTCTTGCATACGAGAATTGGGTGCCAATTTCGATACTTTAACATAATTTCTGTGATTCTTTATTTTATTATATTATTTCTGTAATAATGGTCATTTCTACTCTTGGATACGCAGAAAAGATCCCCAATACGCAGGCTTCGAGCAATGCCCTGAACACTTTACAGCATAGCTATATGCACTCTTTCGCCGGTTCCCGTGAATTTACACTATGTCTACGGAGCCTTCCCAACTTGACGTATTGAAAGATCTTTGCAAAAACATTGGAGAAACTGCAGCTAACGATCTTTATTCTGGTGGCGACTGGAAGATACAGACCAATAACACGTAGATCGCGCACAGAAGTGAATTCTTATGGAATTTTCAGATCGGGTTTGTGCAAAAGTGTGTGAAATCCGATTTCGTATCAGATAAAAATATATTATAAATGTATGCTTCTCAGCGAAAACAGTAAAATATCTTTAAAAAATAACGATAGCAGATGGGAAAATACAGGGCACATTTTCATTTGGAAAAAGTGAAGAGTGCATTTTCACTTAAAAAAAAAAAGGGGGACAGGGTGCATTTTTCACTTAAAAAAAGGACAGGGCGCATCGCGCATCGGCACTAAAACAAAATAGGGCAGGGCGTGGCGCCCTTTGGAAAACGCATAACATGAACACTAGGTTGGTCTATGTTGCATGCTATATTTTATTATATTTTAATATTTTTTTTTTTTTTTTAAATTATCTCATTATTTTACGTGTAAAGTAAAATTTTCTGGTCACTTAAACATGAAAATTTGGCATGTATTTTTCTAATATATTTAAAAATACTTATTTAAAATAATTCATATTAAAAAAATATTTTTAATTAATTGCTGGTACACAAAATACATCCACTTTCTTAAAATAAAGTGATAAAAATAAAGAAAATAAGGTGTACTTTATTTACAAGCATATGAAATATAAATTTCTTTTAATATTTTCCATAATAAATTTCATAAGTAATATTCAAATAAATTACTATTTTTCTTTACATTAATAGTTAAAAAAAAAAAATAATAATTAAACAAAACCAATTAAATAATGAGACGTAAGAAAAATAAAAACATATTAATTTCTAAAAATATTAGTTAATATTTTTACAAAAATAAATACATTATTATTAATAATAATGCACAATTGAAAAAAATAAAATATGTATTTTTAGCTTGTAAAAATATTACATAAATATTTTTATACAATAATAAAAAAATAATTTTGTTTCTACTGTCATGGTTTCACATTTCTTCACCAATTACGTAAAAAAAAATAAGATTACCCCATTTTCGTTAAAATTTTCTTATCTTTTTAAAATAATATATAATGTGTGTCCTCAGAAGAAATAGGGTAGAACTGCTAACAATCAATGTATTTTGCTTAATATAGAAATATATAACAAAAATTCACTTGTTTTCTGATCTAAGTTGGAAAAGTACCATATTTTATTGAAGGTTAGGAAAAAACTGATTAAATATAAATAAACAGCGATACTTGGAAATATGCTGAAAAACATTTTCCTAAGTGCAAACTTCCTTTTAGGTGTGTGTTGGCTTGACTGGCTCTAACACTAAAGACTCTCTCTCATCTTCTTCTTGACTAGGTGTCGCCACTTGTCGATGCCCGCTATCCCAGTGGCAGAAACACTGCGACGCGGCAGCAGACACAGAAAAACGGCTTGCGGAAAATTTTTGTCTGCAACTTTCGAATAACAATTCACGTAAAAAAAAAAAAAAAAAAAAAAAAAATCTGTATCAAAACTAAAATTAATACTTTTATTATTTATAACTATTTATATTGTGTTGTATCAAACATTGCTATAAAATATTTAATTGAATGAGATGAATTGAATGAATACACACAATTGTCATACTATATAGTTCTGCAGTAAAATTGTATTTGTGTATTGTTGCACCAGCTTTCAGGTTTTTTGAGTGTAAGCCATTTTTACCCCTGATTACACGCAAATTTTGCAGACAGATTGTGAAATTTTAAAAGCTTGTTGCAGACAGCTACAAAACTTTCTGCCACTGGGTCTGCTATTTCGTTTTGATTGCAATTGCGCTCATTACTCATAATTTCGACAGCTTTGCGATTCATAGCGTAGTGATAATTTTCGGAATTTGCTAATTTCTTGATGTGATTAAAGTCTATTTCAATATTATCATTTTGAAAAATTTTGGTTAATGTGGTAGTAGTTCTATTGAATTTAATATCAGCTTTAAGTTCTTTAATGCAAGTTTTTCTTTAAGTCATACCTATATAATACCCTTTACTATTATCATTGGTTCTGTATGTTATCTGATAAATTCCTGCGGTTTCCATTTGGTTAATTTGATCTTTATCACTTCTGATTCTTTGAAAAATATTTGGATTTGGTTTAATAGGGATATTAATATTTATTTAAATAAATTTATTAATGTATTTATTTATTAATAAATGTATTAATATTTATTTAAATAAATATTAATATAAGCTGTCAAAATTATGAGTAATGAGCGCAATTGCAATCAAAACGAAACAGCGGACATCGACATGTACAACACCTAGTCTAGAAGAAGATGAGAGAGAATCTTTAGTGTTAGAGCCAGTCAAGCCAACACACACCTACAAGGAATTTGCACTTAGGATGACCGAAAATGTTTTGCAGCGTATTTCCAAGTATGGCCATTTATTTATATTTAATCAGTATCTAGGAAATATTTAATTTATATTTTGAGTATGTTAGAAAAAAATTATTTCTTTATATTCTGCATTGCTTTCTGAACAAATTTAATACAATTTTCTTCCACTTATGTTGTATAGTAAAGTGACAATCGGAGAAAAAAAAAAGCTTTACATTCTACAGGGATCAATATACATTCTCTTCCTAATATAGGGTATCTAAAAATTGAAATATTACAGCACCACCTGTCAGTTGATATGTACTTAAATTGAGCCAACCTAGATTTTTATAATAGCTATTTTATATATAATTTTGGTGCATCTATATTCTATAAAAACTTATATAGATTTTCTGTAAATGGCTAAATTACAACAGAGTAGCCACACCTATAAGCGCAAAATATATAGTTTAGTGATTTTTTTTTTTTTTTTTTTTAAATGAGGTACAGCACTCACAAAATTTTAATAACAGACAAACAGACATATTCTAAAAAAGGTCAAATCATGTTTAGAACATATAAAATTGTATAAATCCACTGAAAACCAGAAATCAAAAGTTTTCACGAATCCAATACTTTCTTCTTAAGTATATCGAAGAAAGTAAAAATGTAATTATTAAACTTACATGCAAGGCACATGATTTAAAATTTATTCTGCTTTTCTGCTAAAGAAGAAAATATCAATAATCAAAGCAAATTATTAATTCAGTGTTATTATTATTATCTTAAGCAAATAATAATAATAATAAAAAAAAAGTTGATCACCATTGAAAACAGTTTACTTACATAAAAGATAAAAAGAACATATAGATTTATATAAGTGTACCTGATAATATTTTCATATTCTTTATCTTTTCCTTTGGATTCTTTCCACCGTCGATACATTACTGAAGCATCAACATTGGCAGGAGATGACGTATTCGGCTCATTTAACAATGATATGACACTTAGCAAAATAGTCCTATAAAAAATTTATTACACATTAAAAATATAAAAGCAATTTCAATGAAAAAGCATGAATACAATGATTTAAAGGATAAAAAAAATCAATGTAATCAAAAGATATAAAAAATATTTCACTGTGCACAGTACAATATTTTATAAAATATATAATTTTTAATTTATTAGAATAATGATTTTCATTTGAATTGCCTATAAAGTTTTCTTGAACATTTTCAGGTTTGAGGAAAAAAATGAAAGTAGGTAAATATTTCTGTTTCTTTCTTTCTTTTTTGAAATGATTTATTTTAAGTGAAAAGTATTGTCATATGATGCTAGGAAGGTAAAAATAATGAATCTAACACAAAATCTTTGCTGTGGCCACCAGCTCAGTTTACCAACATTACAATATAGGCTACTACTCCAACAATAATATCTAAACACTTTCCCCTTAATAAATCCATACATCTTTTGAAAATTTTTAAAAAATAGTAATGCATATTATGCATATTTAAATAAATGTTGGAGAAATCATCCCTTAATAAATTTAAGCAAATTCTAATTTTCATTTAATTATCATCCTTTCTTTCTTTCTTTTTCTTCTTTTTTTGGAATGACTTATTAAATTCTAGAAAAATTGAACAAAATCCCCCCCCCCCCAAAAAAAAAAAATGCAACATGTTTTCAAATCTTATTAAATTACACACATCACCCTTATCTCACATCATACAAACTACCCCTATCAAATTACCACATATAAAATATGATTGATTCAGTGTAAATGAAAATGAAAATGAAAATAAATAATTTAATAATAGTAGTGGACAACATCATTTTTTTTTTTAAATTAATTTATTGCTTTCTATTCTAGCAATATAATTCAAACAATTTTTTGCTGAAACACAGATAAAATACATCTAAATGTATTTCTTTATTTTTTGGAATACCCTATATTGAGATTTACCACAGCAAAATAAATGCGTATAAAAATATGTAAATAATAAAGACAATAATGATTATATCTAGATTACTCATTTAATAATATTAAAAGTAGCATGCATATGTTTGTAGTAATTAAAACTTTTTTTTTAAATCATCACGATTTTTGTGATGTCTAAAAAAAAAAAAATCAATTTTGAAAAAAAAAAAAAAAAAAAATCATGAGCATAAACTCCAGGTTGTCAACCCAAATGGAAAATTAAATTTCTTTTGGAGCGGCACCAAATGTTAGGACAGAAATATATTAATTCTACTTATTTTGGAAGTATGGAATTTTTTGGTTATTAATGTTATATGGAATTTTTTGGATTTGAGGAAATTTAATTAAATTAAATAGTGTTAAAATTTTTCAATTTTAACACTATTTGATGTAGTTAATTTTTGTCAAGACAACATACAAAGAGAGGCTTCAATCCCTGCGTGCTTTCTCTTAAATACTACCCATTTTCGGAGCAAAACTTCACTCCTCCTCTGTTTAATCATTGGCTATTGACTTCATGATTGACAGTTTAGTTTAGTCCTGGATCCCCTGGATTAATTAATATGCATTACTTAACCACAAGAAAAGGAGAATTGCATACTACTCAGCACTTTTTTATTCTAAAAGCTGTCAAATTTTCTGACTTTCACGTTATGAACATGCTCTGTCATAAAACTAATTTTACAGGGGAATCTTTAGAATTAATTTCAAGTTAAGAATTTTTGGTTAAGAGTAAGTATTTTTCCAACCAGATGGCGCCTTGTTGTGATGTAGCAAGCGTAAATGTGTCAGCAGCAAATGGCTGCTCGATTACACTATAATAAATGTGTGTATAAATTATTTAGTGATTTAATTGCTTAATACAGTCCATATGCATTATTTAATTGAAGTGATAATCAGTGCATAATGATCGACAAATTCATAAGTATCAAAATATTAGTCCGTTGAGCCAGAGAAAAACTTTCAGTTTGGTTTTAGCCACTCTTGATGTTCTGTTCTTATTGATTGACTCAGCGTCGGAATAAGCCGGTAAGTGACTTTTAAACATTCTATTTAAAAATTTCATTGTAAAAATAATAATTTTAAACTTTAGTGCAGTGAAAATGTTCATTTAATAAATTCAAATGTTACTAGTTAATGTTGAAAGAATAAATTCTTAAAAAATAAAATTAATCATGTCTCAAAAGACAATCATAATGCGGAAAAGAGTCCTTAAAGGACAGATCGCTAAATTCAGAGATAAATGCAATCTTGAAATGTCAAATTACGATATTCATCAATTAGAATTATTAAAAAATAAATGCAATAAATACTGTTCTGAATTAGGTGAGATTTTTAACAAGTTGTATGAAGTTTCAGATAAGAAATAATTAGATGAACTAATTGATGAATACGACAACATTCAAAATAGTCTTGACAAATTGTTATTGTTACTGAACAGAAAGATGTGTTTTCTTTGTATACTTTTTATTTATTTCATATTTTTATATTCTGTACAGATAAGAAAGAAAATTTTAGATTATTTATTAAAATTCTTTAATTAAAAGTTAAGTTTTTCTAATGTACAAAATAAAAAACTTTAAATAATTGAACTTAAAAAAAAAAAAAAAAAAAAAAAATCTTCTTTAACAATCTGAAAGTAAAAGTACAGACTTAAATTTAAATACCAGTGGCGTATTCTCTGGGTATGCTAGGCATGCGCCGCATACCCGCTAAAAACTGTCTAAACTTCAAACATATTTTGATTTTAAAAAGGAAGAAAGAATAATAATTTAACAGCTAATTTTATTAATCACTCGCTACCATCCATCCATTAGCCGTCATTTAATTTTCGAAAACTATGGGAAACATCGTTTCCTGACCGGTTACTCCGTAAGGCATGCTACTTTTCTAAAGCATACCCTTGGATAGGGAATTTTTGTTGTGTGGGGAAATATTCATTGCACTAATTTTCCCACACAAGGGGATTTCCGCTTTTTAAAGGTCCAAGTCGTGCTATTTATCGACAGCATGTCCTGTAGTTTTCCCGTACTGCTAAAGTATTAGGGATTTTCATTTTCTTATCTTCCGTAAAAGTCAATGAGAACTAGTTTTTCCATTTTGTCCATCTACTGAAAGACAAGAATGACTGAATAGATTGACGATGTTGTCAGTTCAAAAATATTATTGATAAAGTAAAATTTAGTGCTTTATTTTACAATGATGTAATAATAAATAATTAAAAAAAAAAAAAATAACAAAAAGAAAAAACTGAATTTATTTATAAATGATCATTCAACAATAAAATGAAATTTGCATAAATTTCTGAAAAAATATTTCTGTTATTTTATGAGACAGGAAAGTTACTGCTTTTTTTTTTTTTTTTTTTTTTTTTTACCTAAACAACTCATAACAAACGAAAACTTCCGAAAGAAATAAAATTATGATCAAAATTTTACTTATGTTGTCTCTCTACATGAGTAAAGAGAATTGTCTGTCTCTCCCTGTGTGCCTGCGTGCACTCTGGACAGTTTCACAAATAAAAATTTAGATAGCATTTTAATACAGTATTTTTTTAAAACAGGTAAAATGAATATCAACGATTCATGAAGTGAAAATTTTCAATATAAAAATAGTGGTATCAAAATTTCCTTTTGTAAGAACTTGGCGCTGAAGCTAAGGCCTTTGATTACAGAGCTACAAAATGTGACAAAGGTATAGCTTGGATACTGCAAATGCGCACTTCATCGAGATTTTTTTTTTTTTTTTTTTTTTTTTGGAATCAGAATATCGCCCCCATCTTCTCAAATTTTTCCTTTTCCTAAATTTTATTCAAATTACCTGGTTTTTATTTTTAATCGTCTCCATTCCTTAGCAATGGTTACTAGCTTATTACAGTTACTACATAGCAACGCTTTCTCTATCCGGTGATGCCTTTTAAAAAGCGAAGCTATTGACAGGTTTTTATTTTAATTGAACAAAATAAGATATTTTATTTCAATAGTTGCCTCTTGAAAACCATTTTTTATTTGGAAAATTAAGAATTTCTTTAAGAGGGAAAAACGTTTATAATTCTTTTTTTTCTTCTTTTCTTTTGGTATTAAATGTCAATATAATAAAAATAATTAAACTTATTACATTTTTAACTTTATTAAAATGTTCAACAATTAAGTTCATGTATAAGAACTATTTGTGGTCCGAGATTAACAGAGGTAATGTATATAAAATAAGAAGTGGTCGTAATGTATATCACCCTTCAAAATATGATAATTATGTTTTAGACTGATTCTTCAAAATATAATAATTATGTTTCCATTGATTTGTATTTGTACTTCTCTTTTACAGAGGGGAGATGTTATATGTATGTGGCAACACTGGTTGTTAGTTAGATTGTTATATGTATTTGGCAACACTGGTTGTCAGTTAGCTAACAGCTAGCAGCAATGTAAGTTTTAATAAACAACATGCTTATAATGAATAGAACACTTATAAAACAAATGCCACCATTTTTCTTTACTAGATCATTGAGCTGAGTCCGTGTGCGTAAATATTGTCCATTTGTAAATATTACTTTTTTTTATCTTCGCGTATTTTATTCATTCCATTACTATTATATCGTTTCACCAAAATTTAATCATAACTGGACCACGTTAGAGAAATACTATATAGATCAGGGCCCGAAATTTCGACTCAGATTACACTCGCCGAAAAATTTTTCTACTCGCTACAAAATAGAATTGTCTTTTTTTTTTTTTTTTTTGCACTCCCTCCCCCCACTAACTATTTGAAATGCTTTTACAAATATGCTTAAAATTATATATATTAAATGTGTGTCGTTTATCATCATGTCTCATAATCATCTATAATTAAAAAATCATTATAATGTATTGTATTTGAGATTTGAAAAAGATTAAAATGTCTAATAACATAAATGTAAAGAGTCATTAACATACCTGCCAACCATCTCATTAATAAGCGTAAAACTGTCAATGCCCCTTGAAAAAACGCCCCTTTTTCCACACCACTTTATTTTTAGATTAATTCTCTTCAAATGTTGTTACGAATAAATAAGAATAAAAGCACTCTAAAAAATGACTGGTGTGAAAAGAAGGCGGGTACTAAAAAATTTAAGCTTTATAATGAGATTGTTGGCAAGTATGCATTAAAGAAAAAAAGAAGAAGAAAAAAAAAAAAAAAAAAAACCTCTTTGTTAAACAATATTTTGTGAAAATCTTATTATGAAAGATTAAGCTTCCATATTTTTACCTATTTATTTAACTTTTTACATCGGAAATGTCTTTTTTGTCCATTTTATTTTTGTAATCAGACAGAATGTCGATATGTATATAACTTGTTCATTGTTGTCATTTGAAAAAGCCATTTCGGAATAACTTTTTCGATAAAATCATTGCTTACATGTCTACAAATCTTTACAAGCCTAAATCCTTGGCGTTTCAGTAAAAAACTGGAAAATGTGAACTGTCTTTTGATCATTTTTCAACAAAACAAACATAGGCGGTATCTTTAAAAGGGCTTGGATTCATTTTCACACACCATTATCGCATAGGCAAACTTTCACATTTCTCTTTTCTCGTATAGTGGGCGACGGGCAGAGAGGTTCTCACTCTGTTCGTCTATTCTCACTCTGCTTGGAGAAATCACAGTGGGAGAAATGAAACTGCCGAAGAGGTTAAAACTTTTATGCATGCACTAAGCATTTTTCCCTTTCTCAGGCTGGAATTAAATATGAGATTATAAAACAAGATTTTTCCATATTTAAATCTATAAAAAGAATGTTTTCTGTCACCGTATTGTGTAAGAATTCTATTTATAACTAGACAAAATTTTTACTTGCCACAGTAAAAATTCCACTCACCAATGGCGAGCTGGCGAGTGGAAATTTCGCGCCCTGATATAGATTGTACGTAGTACGCATAGTGTTGTTCATATGTAACTAGGATTCAAATATAAAAGTGCTATTTCAACTTTTTAGATGCTATACGTTTGGAAACTGTCATCCAATAAGCACCCAAATGCTCGTCAGATGTCTCTATTGCTTGCAGCAATCCCCATTGCCACAAGCAATAGGGATACATACCCGATATTTTAGCCCGAGAAAGATGCTGCCATAGGTAGCGGCAACCTGGGATGGGCTTTTAAAAAATTTAAATTGATTTTCCTTTTGTTTATAAAGTAATATAAAAAAAGAGTAATTCTGTTTTATTAAAAAGTAAAAATAAAAGATTAAAAATGTGTGATTCTGTTTAGGGGCCAGTAAAGTGGGCAAAGCCTGCTAGTTTTAAATAAAAACAGATGTTCATTAAAGGTGTTCGTTGCACGTTCATTCAAGGTGTAATACAATAAATAGCGACAACACAAAATCACTGCCTAAAAGAAATAGTCCTATCATAGTAAAAAAAAAAAAAAAAAAAAATTTCAGGTGATTTTATTTATGAGACTTCATATTAAGAATGAGGTATTAACACGGAGATGTTCTGTGTAGGAAAGGCTAGTTATTACTATCAAAATTACATATTTGGGCTATATAAAGTGGAAAAAATACTACATAATTTAATTTGAAATTTTTTCCTTTAAAAACAAAGAAAACTTTAAAAGTCGGAGTCAAAAATTCAACCTTATTTAATTTTATAATTGTCAAGCTAAAAATTTTAGGTGCAAAATAATGACTATTACAAATCATAAATTCCCTTGACAATAACATCCAATTAACATAGGAAATTGAAAACAATGGTTCACTCCCTTTCCTTGATAATCTGATCTCTTGCACCAAAAAAGGCTTTTGCACTACCATTTATTGTAAAAGTTTTGCTGTTTCATTACCTCCCCATGCTCGTTCATGTCATCTTCCTTCTCAAAAATTGGCCACTTTTTGTACTTTTGTTAACCCTTAACATTTTATCAGATCCTGAATTCCTCCACTCTGAAATCAAATATCTTAAAGCAGTTGCTATTGACAGATGCTACAACCCTTCCATCATCAGGCATGAAAGTGCAAGTTGATCAAAAAAGCTGAACTTTACGCGAAGACAAAATTACCACAATTTATAGAAACGTACTACATGTACAATATACGATGTTATTAAAATAACTTGTTAAAGATAAATGAATGCAAATATTTAAATATAAAACAGTTGTATAATTATATAAAAGTTTAATTCTAATTTACTATTTTCATTCTTAAAAATGTCAATAAGCAAGCAACTAAAATCAAGCAATTTAGTTTGAAATCAAATCTGGAGCAATGAGTGACATTATATTGATAAATAAAGTACATTCAATTCATAACTGTTTGTTGACAAATTTATGTTATGTTTAATGCAGACTATTTCAAAAAAAAAAAAAAAAATTGTAATTTACATTTTCTTTAAATAAATATAAATACAAAAAGAAAATGACAAAAGAGAATAACTTACTTCAGAATTTATTAACTTCTTAGAAAGACAATTTAAAGTTGAAATTTCAGTATTATAACTTTTATATTTTTACGAAATTAACTGCAGTAAAATTTAATTCTTAAAGAAAAAAAAAAAAAAAAAAAACCTATAAAAACTGCACAAAATACTTGTAAAATGATTACTTAAATAAAAATTACATAGCAATTCTGCACTTTATAAAATATGCTCTATCTTATAGCTAATAAAACATATAAAACTTAGATTTTTTTTTTTTTAATCTTCCTTTCTTCTACAAGTTTTTCCAGCCTTCTTTTATGTAAGCGTCTAAGGTTATTCTCTCGCTTTTTCATTAACATATTGTCCTCTAGTTTACTAGGAACTTTTTTATTCAATTTTAGTTTATCTTTTTTTACTTGGGCTTCTTTTTCTTTACACACCAATTCTTTTTTATATGTCTGGTATGATGATTGCATATTATAGCATAACCTTTTATTTACAGAATCATGCAAATGATCTTTCTTCTTAAAAAATTCAATGGCCGATTTGTTTTGGGTTAATAGTTTATATTTAACAGTTTGAATAGCAGAAAAACTTTCAATTTTTAAATTGCTGGAGCCTTTATCCAAAACATTTCCCATTATACTGAATGAGCTTTCAACTTGGGGGCCATGGAAACAGCTTAATAAAGCTTTAACCACTTTAGATAAAGCTGTATACTTATTTGAGGAAAATACCATGGCCCACCAAACATCAATACGTACAGCATTTCCCTGCTCATCCAGATGTGATGGCAAGCATTTATCTACTTGAAAAAGGTGGACATCCAGTGCATATTGAGAAAGTTCTTCTTCTGTTAAAATGTTTTTTACTAATTTAGGTAATATCTTTAATCTCTCAGCTGTAATGGAATGACCTCTGGCAACGGGATCAATTGCTGATGCACATTTAAGAAGTGTATTGTCTAAAGGTAGCTTTTTTTGCATATATTGGGCACACTGCACATACGCCTGTTGCACATTTTTCAGAAAATTCACAACCACTGAATCCTTCAAATTATTCATTACAATAGGTTCAGCTGAACCAAGAAACATTTTTGTTTTTTTTAACATGTTTTCTTCTAAAGAAATATCTAATGAAAGCAGTTGTTTGACTGATTTGTCTTTTAAATTTTCTTGTTTTAAGAAACAGGATAAAAAATTAATAAACAATTGTTCCTGTTCATCGTGTAATTTATGTATAAGTGGTTCCTTACTTTGGAACAAACAAGCATATTTTTTTAACAAAGGCAAAACCGCAACGTAGAAATTTAGTACAAGCCTTGTTTTTTTCCTTTCAAAGAACAATTTTTGCAGGATCCTTTTTTTCCTTGCAAATCCCTCAGCAGTAAACTTTTTCTGCATAAGAACTTTGTGAATATCCCTAATTTTAGCTCTTCCTTGAACACTAACTTCTTTTTCTTGATATATAGCAGCTAAAATACTAAAGTATACTGGTTTGTCAGTAGAAGAAAGAAAAGCATAATAAAATATTGTAAGAGCATTTATAATTCGCAAATTACTCAGTGCCACATCATAGCATGAGAGCCATCTATATGGAATCATATTATCTATAGCTGTATATTTAATGCTTAATATATCACAAATTTCGCTGAATAACTCCTTTTGATCAGATGACCATTTAAAATCATTATGTAAATCCGTGAAGTATTTTTCAACATGTCCTTCAAAAGATTCACAAAACTTTTTAGCACTGTTATGAATATGGTGACAAGAATCACCGTCGATATCCAATAAATGAGAAGCTTTATCACGTATTCTTGTTTCCAGCCCAGATTTTGATCCACGCATCACATTACATGAGTCCATCAAAATTGACACTAAATTATCCCATGGTATGTCATTATCTTGAAAAATCTTTACAACTACTTTAAAAAGTGCTTCTGAAGAAACAGTAGTTACGTTAATACTTGTTAAATGTTCCACCACGACTCTGTTGCAAACAGATGAAAAATAACTCACTAAAATTGACAAAACTCTTTTGAAATTATTAGCTGTAGCTTCATCAACATTCAGAGAAAATTTAGAAATTCGCAAATTTTCTATTGTTTCTTCCAAAAATGTTTTTGCCAAACCAAGACGCATTTTATAGCAGAAAAACCTCTTTTCCCATAATATATTATGTCATAGCATAAGGAGCATTTCGCTTTTCCACTGACATCTACTTTACTTATGCTATCGCCGACAGTTACTTGGAATTCTTCATTTTTAACGTTTACTTTAACAGTATTATTTAACCATGCAAATTTAAATTTATTTTTTTCATTAAAATCAATTTCACGAGCTTTATGCTCGTCATTTATCGTTAGAGTATTCATATTAACATATTCTTAAATATATTTCATTTAGCTTATAAAAATATCTAGCGTACAACGCAGCATGAACAATCGACGAAAACAAAGCAAAAGCAAAGCTTCAAACAAAGTTGAGTTGAATTGGTAAAAGTAGAAGTACTTTTTTTTAAACAGATACAGGGCATTTAGCACAACTCCCTCAAAAATAAAGGGACTTTAGGGACCAAAATTGAAAAAAAAGGGACTTTAGGGACCTATTTATTTTATGCTTAAATATCAGTAATATACATATATACACGTTCTTTTATGATCCCCTACCATGTATAAGCCAAGTATAATGCCTAAAATCAAATAATTTAAAAATATACACAGCCAGTGTCAAAAGAATTCATATTCTTTTGGTTTTGTTGAATACTTTAAGATACAGGCATTGAGTTATATGAGCCATGAGACTCTTGGTCCTCCAATAATTTCTATGATGAGCGCTCACTTTTACTGCTCTTTATGATGCAAAATGAAAAGTTTCAGATTTTACATTTAAAGCTATGATTGGCAAATAGAATATACATATTTTCCCATCAATTTATTGTCTTCAAAATTTGTTGTCCTAAGTGTGTGGGAGGGTCAACAAGAGGAACAGTCTATTACCTACTCAAGGTGCCTAGAGTGTTTTGCCCTCCATGGGGATCCATTTAAGGGATTTTAGCCTGTATTCATGCGAGTTTCAGAGAAAACGAAATTTTCAAATAGCTATGCAAGGCCCACAAGTGTAAACCGAATCTGGCATTTTTTTATCAACTAGGTTTCAGAAGAGAACCTTTCAGCCACTGGTGTAGTTTGTTGCTTCAAAAATCTTTTTTGTAAACAACCTAAGCAAAACCATACTAACTATTAAAAGAATTTAGCTCTAAGGTCATTTTTTTCACGATAGGGCAAAACTGAAATGTGCAAAGAAAAAATTGCGCAATATGCTGCAGGTACAGTCTGAGTTTTGCACTAACTATGCTATATGCAACTGTCATGAACTGCTGCAAATAACAGAAAAAAGTATATGTCTATAAAAGTTTGAACGACAGACAAAATATGTAATGCATTTCATGTGACCAAAAAAAAAAAAAAAAAAAAAACAATAATAATAATAATCATGACATTTTGATTAAAAGGTACAAGCCCACTTCATTCTGTGTTACTAACAAAGTTGGATATTAGCCAAATAAATAATGCAATTCAAAGCTACAAGTGAAAATAAGAATCATACCAACATCGGCTGCCATGCCACTACAGTGTTTAACCTGAGTTCATAATTTTTTTTACAGAAAAAGCTAAAATCAAAAAACAGTCTTAAGCAAAATGCTATAATACTATTAGGCTTATACCTGTTCGTATGCTATTATACAGTGTTGGGCATTACTGATTAAAAAGTAATTGAATTACAATTAAATTACAATTATAATTATTTTACTGTAAATCGATTAACAAGTAATTGATTACAAATAAATTGAATAAGTAATTCAATTTATTTGTAATCAAGGGGTCACCATTTTTTTGCGAAGATGGAGGCCGGCGGAAATTTAGCGTGACTTTGTCACAAGGATCATTAGAGACAAAAAGTCTTTGTAACTATAAGCCTCAAGTTGTAAATATGTAGCATATGTAATCAAATACTTGTTAATCGATTGACAGTAAAATAATTATAATTGTAATTTAATTGTAATTCAATTACTTTTTAATCAACTATGCCCAACACTGCTATTATAGATGTCTCTTTATGTTACATTTTTCTTTTCCAAACTAAGTTTTAAATTTTATAATGACATCTTTAAAAAAATCTGAAGTGGCTTCAATGGACAATTTGAACATTTAGTATAGTTACTGGGTGTTTAAACAAATTTGAACCGCTGAATATTTTAGTAGATAAATAAAAGTGAACATGATGTCAGTATGTTTTTATTCCCAAATTCATATATCCGTCAATGAACATACAAGTAATATATCTGAAATTTTTAGGCATCCCTGCAAAAGAAAATAAATAGTAAACATGCAATTTCGGTAATTCTGTAGAAACATTCTGAAATATATATTAGTTTCACTTCATACTTTTAAATAACTTAATTTGTTTTAAGAAAATTAGTCCCCATAGGATGTGATATAAATAAAATCTTTTATACTTCTCGATAAAAGAACTATGCATAATATGCCCATCATTTCATACAATGATCATACATTAGTAAAACAATGTAATGTATATCAGTGTTTTTTAACACTTTCCAATAAGATTGAAAAGTGTTAATGACTTCAGTTTGTCTGTCTGTCCGTATTCTATTTCCCATAAATATTCATGGAATTTCTTGAAACTGATATGTGTTATTCAAGTTCACTATCCCCTATTAAAAATAGAGTAAATACCTCTACTGGTTTGTGTACAGGGACACTCAAAAGTATTCCAAAGCATTGCATTCTATGAAAGGTATTACAATAAACCTGATTTTAATATACTTTACACAAATCTTAATGAAATTAAAATATGTTATTCATGTTCACTATCAGATGTTTCCCATTGAAAATAGAGTAAATACCACCAATGATTTGTGTACAAGAACACTTGAAAATATGCCAAAGCATTCATTCTATGAGAAGTATTTCTATAAAACATACAGGCACACACTACCACTTGGCACAAATCTTAATGAAATTGAAATATGTTATATGTACAAAAGAATGTTTTCTACAGAATGTAGTACGAATAGAAATAAAATTGAAAGGGACTATAAAAATATTCAGTTACATTAAGGACTATTTTTGAAAATTTGCTGCAATTTCATTTTTGTTTACCTCAAGCATTTTTAACACTTTCTAAAAATTTTTAAGTATAAACAAGATTTGAAATAATGTACTTGTCTGCCCAGCTGTCTGTCTGTCTATGTCTATCTGCTCGACTCCAGTGTTCGTTAATATTTTCAGATTTTTTTTAAAAATGATATATGTTATTCAAGTTCATTATGTAATATTCTCTATTTAAAATAGCACTCATGAGTCCTGCAGAACTTGGTTTGTACACAGGGACATCTCCCCAAAAAAAGGCCAATACATTGCTTTTTAGGATAGCCATTTTTATAAATCACATTTTAATAACTATCTACTGCAAAAATCATAAAGAAGTTGACATTTATGTGAAAATGATAAAATAATGTTTTGTATAGAATATATGTTTAATCTTCAGATTTACAGGCCTACACTAAAATATTTCGATACATTAAGAGCTGCAATTAGAAATTAATGGCTACATTTCCATTTGTATTAAGCCTTTTTAACGCTTTCTAACAATGCTTAAGAGTGATATAGTTCACCTATCTGTCTTTTCATTGTGTGATAACGTAGATAAAGAATACTGAAGGTTATAATGACACAACAAGTATGTACAATTGGAAAATGCTAATAATCAATGCATACCACATGATTTTTTGTTCTTGTTTCTTTTTATTCTGTGTTAAAAATTTAACATTTTCTTATTTTTTTTATTTTTAATAACAATTTAATAAAATGCTTCAGCAAAAAAAGCAAAAATTTCTTGTTTAATTTTCGCATTCTGTATACATGTGGTTCTGTATACATACACGCTTTTTGTGGAAAATGCGACCGTAGTGGAAATCCTATGCCATTAACACTTTATGGGGCCACCCCTGGCCTTGATGACTGCACAACAATTGGGCATTGAGATAATTTTTAGATATGTTCATTTAGTATTGAGAAGTATTTCATTGTACTAAATTTTGATACGTGTTCCCTTAACTGCATTAAAGGTACCAGATTTCCATTCAGATTTAAATCTAAACTATTTATTACCAGGCCAAAGCAAAGTAGTAATGTACAAAGCAAAGTAGTACGGTACCAGGGGCCGACACAGGTTTTAATTTTTGGGGCCCATTTTTGTGAAAAACAAATAATCTTTGTGAAATTTTTATTTATTTTTGTCAAATTTTGATTATTTTTGTGAAAAAAATTATTATTGTATGAAACCTTTCATTTTAGCAGTTACTCTATCTGATGTTTAATATCAAGTTAATAGCATTTCACTGAACCAAGTATAGATACTCATTAAAATTAATACTGGAAATATGGAAAAATTTTACAAAATTATCATTTTTACAAAACAAAATCTTATGAAAGGGATTTTTTTTATAAATCTGAATTTTGCAAAGGGGCCGATTTTATAGATTTGAATTTTGTAAAGGGACTCATTTTAGAAATTTGAAAAGGGGCAGCAAAAGGGTCCTAATTTTTGCTTGGATCAATCCCTGGGTACTGCAACATTTTTTTTTTTTTTTTTTTTTTTTTTTTTACCTAAAGATATACATATCTTTACTAGTCATCAGACATCAGAGTTGAATTTGTAACTGGGCTCATTACTGAACTGAAAATAATGGAGCTTCAGACCTAATGCATGCAGTACAACTAACTGTGGTATCGCGCTATGCAATGGTGAGAGGACAGTTAGCACAATGACCTCTTTAAGCTTAGCCTTTCCTTCCCCCATGGCCCATTTGCTGAATTATCTACGAATATTAGTGTCCCTGTTACACATCAGATAACTAGCTGCCAAAAGTTAGTCATTTCAGTATTCTGTAGATAATATAAAGTATGTGCCTAAGCAATTTCATCGCATTTGAATGTTTTTTTTTTTCCCCGGCATACCTAAAAAATCTTAAGATTTTTCATAGGCAAAGAAAAAAAAAGGGACTTATGGACCATTTTGCCAAAAAAAGGGACTTTTAGGGACCTAAAATAAATTAAGGGACTTTTAGGGACTTTAGGGACCACACTAAATGCCCTGCAGATACGCATTTTTTTCGCAGACAATTTCTCGGTGATTCATGCAGCTACTATCGCAATCGCAGGCATTCACGGATGTTACTTTTCCTCCTCTTCGGAGTTACGGAATACGAAGTGATCGTAATGGGATGGGTGGGTTTGACTCATAGTGGGTTTGACTCTGCCTTCTCCAAAGACCGCCTTCCCTTGACCTCCGAAGTACCGGGGAGGAAGTGCCGTTCGCGCGAGCGATCTTCATCGCTGCGATGCAGCCAAAATACGTTGCATGATCGGCTTTTCTTAAATGCGGACCCCCCCCCCCCCCAATTTTTGGTCAAGATTTCTCAACGGATTTGCATCGATCTCAGAAACTGCCAGGACAGCGTTAAAAAAAGCGGAATTCCGCGAAAAAGCGGAAAACTTTCATGCCTGCATCATTGATAAAGCTCTTTTTAAATAACAAAATTCCCATATTTCTCGTCCTTCTACATCTAAGTCCTCTTCCAATATCAGTATTGTTTTGCCTTTTACCTCTAAATCTAGTTTTGCCAATCCTAAAGTTCTTAAACAACATAACTTTAAAATAATTTTCTCACCCATAAATAAATTAGCCCTGTCTAGATTAAAAGTTATCCTACTGGTTTGTTACACAAACTCTTAGGGTATATTTAGTATCCCTTGTCAATGTAGACAATCATATATTGGTCAAACAGCGCAAATTTAAATTTCACCTTCAGAAACAAGAAACTAAAAATTGGCCATTGCTAAGCATTGTTGGGAAAATAACCATAATTTCAACTTTTATTCAGGTAAAACAATATGTCAGCCTGAACACTTGCATGAACTCAATTTTCTAGAAGCTTTCTTGGGGTCTGTACAGAAGCAAACCTGGGTCCGTCAAAGGACCCTTCACAAAATTTTATGTCTTAAAAAAGGACCCTTCACAAAATTATTTATCCTAAAACTAGACCCATCACAAATTTTTTTTTTATCCTAAAAAAGGACCTTTCACAAAATTTTTCTCCTTAGGCCTTTGATAAATCTATTATTTTCAAAATTAATCTTCAGTGGAACGAACAGACTACCTGAATAATCAGACATTTTTGTTGTATTTCTCTCGAAAAGCTGATGCGCTTCTATGCATATGTGTGAGTTTAGTTCTATAAACCTGAACTGTCATTGTCAAAAATGAAACTTTAATTGTAATTTTATTTTTCAAAATTACATTTTTCACAATTCCACAAAAAGAGGACCCTAGCCAAAAAGTTTGAAAGAACTTTATTTTCACACTAAATTTAAATTCCCAAAATTACGTGTAGAAAATTTCACAAAAACAGGACTCTGTGTGAAAAGTCTGGACAGACCCCAGCTTTCTATATTTATAAAAATCATAAAAATATCATTAATGGCTTTTTTGCTGTATCCCTTCTTTCGGATTGTCAGGAAAACTACATAAAATCCACATATTCTTAATTTTTACATAACTTTCTACATCCCAAATGCCTATTGGCTTATAGCTCTAGTTTCTTAAATTCCTATTGGTTGCTACTCTGACTCGAAAATCTCTTTCCCTACCTATAAGTATGAGCAATGATCCATTTTGTCATTCTGCATGGATGACGGTATTCTTTAAACTGCCCAAATTGCAGTCTGCGCTTAAAAACTTTACACTGACATCTTCAATAGTTCATTGGCATTCTTAAAATTTTGACATAGAAAAAAAATAAAGGGTTATTCCATACGAAAACACCCAAAATTAGAAAAATTTGTTGCTCCATAGTAACGATTTTTTTTTTTTTTTTTTTAATTACCACTAAAACTTATGGTGGTAAAAATGGAGATTTGAAAAACAGTCATTTTTTACAAATTGTCAGCCATCTTGGATTTGGCACTACTGTGAAAAATTACAATAACTTGAGAAATAATGGTCTAAATTCAACAATTCTGGTACTAAATAGAAGCTATTAATGTAAGAAATATAAATCCAGTGTTTAAATAAAATGAAATATATGTTTTACTGTTTTTTTACTTGAAAAATGGAAAAAAATATTTTCAGAATTTAGCCAAATTTAATGGGCTGTAAAAAAAAAATGGCCCATTATATATTTTTTTAAAACTCAGTAAAAACACTAATCAATATGTGTACTTTCAACTTTCAGTATTAAAAAAAAAAAAAAAAAAAATTAGGAAGGTAATATTTCTTAAAACCTAAAAAAAAAAAAAAAAAAAAATTTTTTTTTTTTTTTAATCCAGGATATTGAGGCATAAAACTCTTGGTTTTGTGCTCGAAAAGTTTTCTAAAAAATAAAGTTTTTATTTTTATATTTAATTATCTTTAATTATTTTTATATTTAATTATCACAGTAGTAGGTGTTGGTAACATCAGTAACCCATTAAAGACAAAAGATAAGACTTGTCCTGTTTGTATGTCTATGATGCAAAAGTAATTAAATAACTTTACAAATGCTTCATTGAAAGAAAAGGTACAAATCCTGACATTAGTCTCAGATTCATGGACAATTTAGAAACAAGAATTTATTTCAATACTACTGAATATTTAGTTAAAAAGGCAAGAAAATTAAAAGCAACAGAAAGGGTATTATCAATGTCATGTGACAAAAAAGGTGTTAAATTAAGTTCTGAAACTGTAGAGAAGGTTATTGCATTTTATGATGATGATGATGATGATGATAATAGTTGTGTTTGTCCAAGAAAAAAAAAAAATGCATACCTGTTGCTAGTGAAAATGGAAGAGAATTAAAACAAAAGAGATTGGTTTTGTATAATTTAAAAGAATTATGTTTTGCATTCAAAGAACAACATAAAGGTTTAAAAATTGGACGATCAAAATTTTGCTCATTATGCCCAAGAGAATGTGCGACTACTGGAAGTAAAGGTATTAAAAAAAAAGTAAAGGTAAGTACGTAAAGGAAGTAAAAAGTAAAGGAAGGTATTCTGTGTTTGCATATATTATCAAAATATTAAACTCATGCTTCATGCTCTTCATATTAGTGACTATATATCACTGTTAAGAAAGCTACAGACTTGCCAACCAATTTTAATAAAAAAAAAAAGGAAGATTTTTTTTTTCTTTGACGTATTAAACAATACAGTTTTATAATTTTAATATTCTGAAGCAATCTATAAAAATGTTTTACTATACATTGATTGTACTAAATATATAACAGTTTTAAATGAAGTTACACCTCTTCAACATATAAATATCTACAAAACAGAATCTACAAGAAATTTATTTAACAATAGACAAAAACACTTTGTTAAGTTAAAATATATAATTAAAAAGTAAAAATAAGAAAGATAATTGATACCTAATAGTATAAAAAAAAAAAAAAAAAAAAAAAAAAAATGCACTCACTAAGCAGCTGTCAAATATTTTTTATTAATCATTTTTATTTTTAGTTTCCATTAGCTGTTTCAACAGGGTTCACATTCAGATATGGAAAAAAAAAATTCCCTGGACAATTTTCAAAAAAATATTAGTGACAATTACAAGAAATGTTCCTCTAGAGAGAAGAAAATACATTTACTTCCACAGTATGATGTCATGTTACTGCTGATCATGATAGAAATTCAGGTAGAAATCATTGTTTACATGCATATTTTCACGATCCTTAATCATTTGAATTTTGATATGAAGCTAAAAAAAAAAAAAAAAAAAAGTCATTTGAGAGAAAGGAAATATTTGTTTTTCCAGGTTTTATAATTGATTTTCTCTGACTTTTGATGAAAATTTTTATTTTCCCTGACAATTTTTTTTAAAACAAAATCCTACTTCCCTGAGTATGAACCCTGTTGAAGCTTTCCCCCTCCCCTCCAAATCATACATATGATTTTTAAAATTAGAAATTAGCTGAAAAATTTTTGCTAACATTGTTGGTTGGTTGATTAGTTAAATATTGATAATGTCACTTTCAATAAATTGGTGACATAAATATTTATATTTATAATTTTTAACTAATACATTAAGCAATTTCAGAATTTTTTCCTCAAAAAAAAAAAAAAAAAATTGTAAATTATAACTGCAATAACTTTTATATCCACATAAAACCTTAATAAAATTCCATGTCAACAGAAAAACGAAATTTTAAACAAATATAGAATATGATTTTTGTGTATGTACATTAATCATACATATAAAAAAATGTAGCAGTAGCTAATTACCAGTTTCAAACGTGCATAAAACCAACTGAGTATTAATTTTCTTAAATTAATTTGAGAAAAATTTTCCTACCTGAAAAAATTTTTCTTCATTTTTTTCCCATGTTTACACATTTGGTATAAATATGGCATACAAAGATTTAATTTAATTGAGGAAAAATAAACAGATTCATTAAATTCAGCAATAAAGGTCTAAAAATGACTACATATGTCAGAAATATTGAGCACTTCCATTGCTTTATTGTTTCTAGAATTGATCATTGATCACAATTCGGGGGAGGGGGAATACAAAAATAATTACAGAGTAAGAAACATTAAACTCTTTCAACTCTATTTCTAGAATCTAATGAAAGATGTTTAAAATTAATATTATCATTTATGTTGCAAATGGATAAAGATTAGGAAACAAAAGACTTCTACAGAACATTTGATTGCTGATCACTAGTTGGAGATAAATAAAGTGGAGGGGGGGGGGCAAAAAATAATTACATCAGCAAGTAATATTTAACAATTCTATTTCTTCTAAAATTTCATATAGCAAGTTTGAAATGAATATTGACATTTATGCTATGGATGGAGAAAGATTGGGAATCTAGAATTTTCATAGAACATTTGGGGTTTCTTTTTAAAACGAACGATATCCGCGACTTTTTTAAAAATGGAAGATTTTATCATCTGTTCGGAAGATACATTAAAAAACCGGAAGTCTTCCGGGAAAATCGGAAAAGTTGGCAAGTATGAAGCTAGATTGTTCCACTGAATCTGAAAAGTGCATGGTACACAGATGTGACAACTGTCCATCTGTGGAAATTCTGAAAGAGGAATAATGCTTTCCAATGAATTAGAAATGATTAATGAAATTTCTTACAAACAATGGGTAAAAACTGATGATGGTGCAGAACTGAAAACAGTTATTACATCACTAGATGAATTTGTTGAAATGTTAGTTGCAAAACTGTCTGCATTACGCACCCATCACAAAGTAAGTATTTTAGCAAAACGAAGATGAATTGAATGAAGGTACTGCTATTATTCTAGCAGATTTTTCTGAAAACTATACCTGTATCATGCAGGATGCTATCCAAAGCGTCCACTGGAAGAAAGAGCAGGTGACAATTCATCCTTTTCTAGCATATGTAAAGGATAAGGTATAGGTACTAATAAAGCTGGAAATTAGCAGTCGCCACTCGCCACATGGCGACTAGATTTTTAAAAGTGGCGACTAAAGAAATTTGTTACGTATAATAACAATATCTTTATTTTAAAAATACTTCTTGTTAACTTAAATCTCTAAATATAAACTTTATTTCTTATATAAATCTCCTTTTAAAACTTACCTTTATCAATTTAATCAGTTAAATAAGTCTTTAATAGAAGTTCAATATCTTAAAGTAATTTTCCTCATTTGTTTACTTTTTAAAGTTGATCACGCTTATTAGAGCTATACTTTAGCCTGGAATGTTTAGTTGATCACGTTTCTCAGAGCTATACTTTAGCCTGGAATGTTTAGTTGATCCCATTTCTCAGAGCTATACTTTAGCCTGGAATGCTTGGTTGATCACTCTTCTTAGAGCTATACTTTAGTATGGAATATTTAATTACTGGAATTTTCAGCAGATGGTGAACTCGTTCCGGCGTTCTTTCTATCATCCTCGCATAAGATTATTGATTCCCGGATGTAGGCGTTGTCTTTGCCGGTTGTTGTTTTACTATAAATATTGGTGATTGTGCATGTGGTTTTTGCTCACATTTAGTTTTGTGTCACGTCAGCTTTTGGACGATGTAAATTGTCTTTTAATATGATTTTACGCTGCCGGTGTTTATTTTTCGTTTATGTAAAATGTTACTAATGCCTTCCTCAGTGTTACATTTTTATTTTTGGTTTTTCTGGGCCATGGTAAAATGTTTTATCGTTTTATAAAAAACACTTGAGCTGGGTTGAATAAGTTGTAATTTAATATACTGTTAACTTTATTACTGTTGTTGTTAAATTTATATTTTGTTTAAAGTTTTTAATAAAACTGAAATTATAACGTAAATTTAACTTGTCTTCAATTGTGTCATACACTTAAATTTTCATCCAAGTCAAATTCAAATCGCACTTTCCACTGTAAGTTTTTTAAATGGAAAATTGTTTTTATAAACCTCTGCTAACTTTAGATATCCAATAAGTTTGGATAACAAGTGGTTATGGGCCCAGGTTAACTAATTTTATATCAATTTTAGTTATTTTTAAAAAGTACAGAAAAAAAGGAATTCTTTTATTTTTCATCAATCAAACTATCAAATGTATGAAAATCAACATGAAATAAATGTGTTAAAGTCAGTGGTGTTTGAGCTCAAAACAGGTTCATTAAATAAGCAAAGAATCAGAGTTGTGTGATGATTTCAGTTCATTTAATATGAACGTATTAAAGAGAGAGAGAGAGAATTGACAAAATAAAATTTTACTTGTATCTACAATATGCACTTAAACAATTTTTTTTTTCTTTTTAGGCTTGAAAAAAAAGGAATCACATGTTTGAGCCAATTGATTCTTTTGTGAAATCCATAATTTAAACTGCTGGTACAGTTAAATGAAAAAAAGGCAAAGTACACTAATGTAGATGGCTCTATTTATATGTACAAGGAACCAGATCTAGCAAGTGCTAATCAAAGTCATCGGTAAAGTCATATACAGAGGGTTGGTGAGAATTGAAATTAATAGATACTGATGGTAAATCTTCATTTTCTGAAGTTGAGGTTGTCTGAGAACTTTCCTGATTAGTTGTTCTGGCATCTGCCATAAAGGTATCTTGTAGATTTGTGGCGGAAAATGGTTCTTGAGAATTGTCATTCAAAAGTTTTCGACAAATAGGACAGGTTCCATGCAGTTCTAGCCAAGGGATTATGCATTCATTGTGGAAATGATGATCACAAGATAACCTTCTTACAGGCTCACTTAATTTAAAATCTTCCATACAGACTGTACATTGTAGATTTTTATCAACTTGTTCTTGCAATATTTCAACAGTAGGAATTTCATTTATTTTTTCTTTGGGAAGAGGAGGAGGACCCGTCACATCCAATTGATTTATTAATTGATTAATTATAGCATTCCAACCACCTCTTCCCCATGCATAATCACCAGGATTACTATGAAGATTTAAAAATACAGGTACACTAGCATTTGTTATGAATCCAGCATTTTCTGATAATGAAGATACTAGATGATGTAGGAACCCTTCTGTCCTTGACCGCATAGAATCATCTGTACCTCGGCGAGTTGGAATACGACTTAGTCTAGCACGCCTAGAAGGCCCTGGTCGAGACACATTTCGAGGCTCTCTGCTATCTTGATTAGAAGAAGTAAAATACCTACGGATCTTCAGGCTGACGCATATAATGTATCATATTCCATAGATCAGCTATTTGATTAATAGGAGTAAATTCTTCTTCAGCATCATCATTGGTATCTGGTGGTCCTTGTGCTAATTCTTCTATAAAACCTGATCAACATCGTGGACAAATATAATCTGGTAAAACTGGATTTATTTCTAAAGTACATCTATGACAGAAAAATCTAGCAGCCGAAATTTCTACGGCTGCTTCGGCCATGTTTGACGACTGACAAACTGGTTTAAAGGTTGTTAACTGGTATAGAAAAGCTGTTCCTAGACAAACAGGAGATAGGACAGATATTTACTACTATGAAGAAGGAAAAACGCAGCGTCTTAGATCCCAAAATGAAGTTCAGGACTATTGTAAAAAGAACAAAATTGTATATGATCCTAAAACATTTAATTTCAGTGGTAGTGACAATTATACTGGTATTGTATCTGAACAGGGTCCAAGTAATAATGTAGTTTTTAATAATAGTTGACTAGAAGAAATTGTTGTTCCTAAAACGTACAAGCAAGCAATGAAATCTCCCCAGAAAGAAAAATGGCTTGAGGCAATGGAAAACGAGTTAAAAGTAATGAAAGAAAGAGAAGTTTGGGAGCTTACTAGTTTACCACAGAACTGTAATCCTGTAGGTAACAGATGGGTTTTTGCGATTAAGCGTGATGAAAAATGTAATATCATTCGTTATAAAGCCAGACTTGTTGCCCAGGGCTATAGTCAAATCAAAGGGGAAACCTACGACGAGACTTTTAGTCCTGTGGTCAATTTTGCTGTGATTAGATTCTTTTTCTCATTGCTCGTAAGTTTTTTAAATTGGACCCATATTCAATGTGATATAACTAGTGCGTATCTATATGCCCCTTTAACTGAAAATGTTTTTATGTCTCAGCCAGCAGGATTTATTCAACCCGGAAAGGAAAGTTTATATTGTAAATTAAATAAAGCTTTGTACGGTTTACATCAATCAGGTCGCGAGTGGTTCTTTGAAATCCATAAAGTTTTGATAAAAATAGGCTTTGTTAAATTTAATTCATGTAATTGTGTTTATCTATATAATTATGAAGTTATTCTTTTATTATATGTTGATGATATTGTCATTTTCAGTAAATATAGTAAAACAATTGATAAAGTTTTGAATTTGCTTAAAAGTCATTTTGACCTTAAAATTATGGGAAAAACCAAGAAGTTGTTAGGAGTCGAGTTTGAAGAAATAAACGGTCAACTTGAAATTCATCAACATCAGTATATTGAAGAAGTTTGTGACCGATTTAAAAGTTTTAAATACCCTATTTCAACTCTTCCCATAAGTAAAGGCGTAGTTTATTCTAAGTCAAATTGTCCTAAAAATGATTATGAAATTCAAGAAATGTCAACAATTCCTTACAGAAGTTTACTTGGATGTTTAGCTTTTATTGCAAATAGAACTCGCCCTGATATTTGTTACTCTGTGAATATTTATAGTCAGTTTCAATCTAATCCTGGAAAAACACATTGGGATGGCTTACTAAGATTATTAGGATATGTTCATTATACCAGTCATTTTAAATTAAAATTAAATTGTAAAAGACCACAACTTATAGTTTATTCAGACTCTGATTTCGCTGCAAATAAAGATGATCGTACTTCTATGGGCGGTCAAATTGTTTTGTTGGATGAATCCCCTATAGATTGGAGAACTTTCAAAGAAAAATCTGTCTGCCTCTCAACAATGGAGGCAGAATTTGTGGCTATGACGGAGGCTGCGAAAAATTTAATGTGGTTTGATCGTATTTTAAATGAGTGTGTTGATGGTAACATAATTCCTAAAGTTGAATGTAAAGCTGTTTTAAATATGGATAGTCAATCTGCCATAGATTTTGTCAAATCTCCAATTGAAAATTACAGATCTAAACATATTGATATAAAATTATTTTTTGTAAGGGATCTTGTTCGTGATAATCTTTTTGATCTTAAATTTATTAGAAGTAAACTTAATCTGTCCGATGTTTTTACCAAACCCCTCACTCGCCAAGATCTTGAAAATTTTATATTAAACATATTTAATAAATTAAAATAAACTTAAATTTTGTAATTGTATAATTAATATAATATATATCTTGGAATTGTATTTGTGTTTTTGCAATTATGTATATTTTTCCGTTTTTCCTAAGGTTACCATTATTGAAAGTCCTGGCCAGGCAAATTTTAAGATTGGTTACTTGGGTTATTTCCTGAAATTTTGCATAGTTGTAACGTTTAATACATTTCCGTATAAGTTTTTTTAACATGTTTTTTTTTATATGAATTAACATGTATCTAGTTTTTTTTTAGGTGCTGTTTAGTGGCTTAGATGTAAAGGTTTTTTTTTCAGGTGCCATATACTGGCTTAAATGTAGCGGTTTTTTCTTTTTCAGGTGCCTATAATGGCTTAGACGTAGAGAATTCTTTTCCAGGTGCCGTAGTTGGCTTGTGTGTAGTTAACGATTTAAATTTTTGTACATATTCATGAATTGTTGTATAAGAAAAATGTATTTGTAATTCGGTAATTTTTATAATGAACCTCCTTTTTGAACTGTATTGAAATAGCCATTGTTAGTGGTGGTCGTAATTATTTAAAGTTTCATCTGTGATTGATACGTCGTCTGTACTGACCTGTGGATAATGAAATTTATATGTAAATTTTTGTTTCATGTTAAAAGTGAGTTAACCTTTTTGTGGTTTTTTTTAATTTTATTGTTGAAATATGTATATATGTGTTAAAGATGCTTTTAAAGATTTGAATATTGATTGTTATACTTAAGGAAAAAATTGTGTTTTTTTTTTTACCTAGCTCAAAGTTGTTTAAATTTATACCTGTGCTTGTTTGGTGTTATGTCAAGTTAACAAGAGGAGGGGCTTTTGTTACGTATAATAACAATATCTTTATTTTAAAAATACTTCTTGTTAACTTAAATCTCTAAATATAAACTTTATTTCTTATATAAATCTCCTTTTAAAACTTACCTTTATCAATTTAATCAGTTAAATAAGTCTTTAATAGAAGTTCAATATCTTAAAGTAATTTTCCTCATTTGTTTACTTTTTAAAGTTGATCACGCTTATTAGAGCTATACTTTAGCCTGGAATGTTTAGTTGATCACGTTTCTCAGAGCTATACTTTAGCCTGGAATGTTTAGTTGATCCTATTTCTCAGAGCTATACTTTAGCCTGGAATGCTTGGTTGATCACTCTTCTTAGAGCTATACTTTAGTATGGAATATTTAATTACTGGAATTTTCAGCAGATGGTGAACTCGTTCCGGCGTTCTTTCTATCATCCTCGCATAAGATTATTGATTCCCGGATGTAGGCGTTGTCTTTGCCGGTTGTTGTTTTACTATAAATATTGGTGATTGTGCATGTGGTTTTTGCTCACATTTAGTTTTGTGTCACGTCAGCTTTTGGACGATGTAAATTGTCTTTTAATATGATTTTACGCTGCCGGTGTTTATTTTTCGTTTATGTAAAATGTTACTAATGCCTTCCTCAGTGTTACATTTTTATTTTTGGTTTTTCTGGGCCATGGTAAAATGTTTTATCGTTTTATAAAAAACACTTGAGCTGGGTTGAATAAGTTGTAATTTAATATACTGTTAACTTTATTACTGTTGTTGTTAAATTTATATTTTGTTTAAAGTTTTTAATAAAACTGAAATTATAACGTAAATTTAACTTGTCTTCAATTGTGTCATACACTTAAATTTTCATCCAAGTCAAATTCAAATCGCACTTTCCACTGTAAGTTTTTTAAATGGAAAATTGTTTTTATAAACCTCTGCTAACTTTAGATATCCAATAAGTTTGGATAACAAAATTGCCTTTGGTCGCCACTGCAGTGGCCACTTCTCTTCTACCCATTCTTTATAAAATATACCCCATTCCACGGCAAACTTGGATCGTGCGGCGGCTTTTTCGCGGTAAACGCGCCGCGCAAAGAATTCAGGCTGTTCTAAAATCTAACGTCGCCACTTGCAAACATATTTCGGAAGTAAATTTTAATAGTAAACACTTAAAATTCTTCTACCCATACCCATTCTTTATAGAATTTTCTTTCCAATGCAAACTTGGATCGCGCGGCGGCGTTTTCGCAGTAAACACGCCGTGCGCCTCGAATTCAGGCTTTCTCAAATCTAACATCGCCACTTACAAACATTTTCGGAAGTCAATTTTAACAGTAAACACTGGAAATTGGCAGGTAGTCTTACTCATATAGTAAAAAAACATATGGCTTTTTTCCATTTTTCTATAAAAGTATTAGAATTTGATTTTTAAAAAATGTCAAAATGAGAGTTTCGGCCAACTTTCGGGAGACAGAGACGAAAAGGAAGCTCGTGAGATAATCAATCGGCTGAAACTCCGATTGTATTACGTTCGCAGAAAAATTAAAAACGTCATTCGACGCATTTTCTTTGTTATTTTATACCACTTTCTTTTAAAACTTGGCATTTCTATCCATTCCCAACGGCCGTATCGCATTCAGTCATATGTGCGGTTTCTCGAAATTTCAATCTTTAAAACAAGCTTTATATAGTAATATAAATTTTGGATTTATTGCTTTAATATAAAGAGGTTTAAAGAAAATCCTGAATCACAAAGCAACCGTAGTGGTAGTAAACGTGGAGCTACAGATAATTCTGTAAAAATAACATCTTTTTTCGGAAAAAGGTAAGTGCGTTTTCTGTTATTATTAAAAAAAAAAAAAAAAATTATATATGTATGTATATTTTTAGTTCTTAATCAGAAGAATGCATAATTTATTGAATATTTTATTTATTTACTACATATTATTTAATATTTGTTATTGCATATGAACTATTTTTTACTTTCTTCTATATGTAATATAGAGAAAGTATTGGATTCGCGAAAATTTTCGACCTCCGTTTTTTGACGGATCTACACGTTTTGGGGTTTCCTGAACACGAATTGATAGTTTTTAAAAAATGTCTGTACAGCCACACTCTCTAAATTCAGTTAGAGAGGGGGATTATAATTGCAAATTATTAAAAATTCATTATTATTAAAGAAAAATTAATTTATAATTCATTTGTAACATGAAAAAAAAAAGGAAAAAGAAACTTGCAAAATAAAAAAGTATTATTAAAAAAATATTTTTTTTATTTACATATACTAATATATTTTCATGAATCAAAGATTTTTTTTTTTTTTTTGAAAAAGTAGAAAATCGACACCATTCAGAATAGTGAAGGGGCAATATAATCAGAAATTTTCTGTTATAAAATAATATAACCAAAAGAGCATTTTAAACATATGAATTTTGTATTGAATAGTATTTTCTTACATTCATAGTATAAATTATGTAAATCTATTCCTATTTCATTTATTAAAATTTATCAGAAATGTATTATTGTGGATGAGTTTCAAAAAGTTGACTACCTTAATTATTTTCTTAATGAATTGTCGAGACTGAACATTGAAAAAATTAAAGAAAAGAAAATTTTATTTTACTTTTACTTTTATCAGCGAGTGGCCAGTGGCCACTAACTTTTTAAAAGTGGCCACTAACTTTTTAAAAGTGGCCACTAAAAAAATGAAGGCTAGTGGCCAGTGGCCACCAACCAAATTTCTTAATTTCCACCTTTAGGTACTAAGGTACTAAGGATAAGCTGATGTCTATTCCTATATGTGTAATCAGTAACCATTTGATCTATGATACAACAACATTTTGGACTTTCTAAAAAGTAATTGTTCAAAATTTAATTAAAGAAGTGTGACAAATTAAATACATAAAGTATTTCAGTGATGGATCATCTGTGCAATATAAAAATTTTAAAAACTTTAACCTCTGTCATCATGAAAAAGATCATGGTGTGAAAGCTGAACGGCATTTTTTTACATCTTACCATGGAAAAGGAGCTTGTGATGGCATAGGTGGTACCATCAAACGTATGGCAACCAAAGCCAGCCTTCAGCGACCATATAAAGATCAAATATTAAATGCATCTGATTTATATAAATTTAAGAAGGATTCTATTGAAGGAATCAAAACTTTTTTTGTAAAAAAAAATCTGAAATTGAGATTGCTCATAGTCGATTATCAGTGAGGTATCAAATTACAGATACAATTAAAGGAACAAGGTCAAATCACGGCTTTGTTCCTATAAACAAAACACAATTTTTGGTTTCCAGGGTATCAGATTCCTCCACAACATTCATAGCTACTTTAGGAAGCAAGACCAAACCACTGACACTTCAGAATGAACAATATGTTGCTTGCAAATATGGAATCAACTGGCGGATTGGGAAAATTGTGGAGTGCTGTGATAAATATAACGACTGTAATATTATGAATCCTCACTGTCCAAGTACTTCATATATGCGGCCTGAACCTTTAGATCTGTGTTGGATTTGATATGAACATATAATGAAAATTGTGTCTGCTTCCTCAACAAACACAGGAAGAACATATAAAATAACACCTGAGGAATTCTGAGTGTTAAAAATAGTATGTATAAATTTCATTTTTTCTTTATTAAAAATAATTTTGCATTTTGCCCGTTTATACTTATATCTATTGAATATATACTTGAAGAAATATTTACTTTAGCTTATTTAAAACTAAACATAATTCAAATAAATTTAATAAGTTACCTTATTCTTGCTTCATTACTTGTGAGCTGCTTTCGGCTTGGGGCCCCAAACCTTCCCCAGACGTTGCTCGAGTGGTAAGTGGTTTCGTATCTTGATGTTCTTCCTCACCTGTGATCAGGTGGCGCCACTGGGTGTCTATTCAGATTCTCGATTCATGGTCATTAATCGAATTAATTACTTCCCCCTTCAAATAATAGTTTAAGTTCGACAGAAGATTTCATTAAACGTTTAAGAGAACTCGAAATCAGTGACAACGATAGTTTTGTTAGCTTTGATGTAGTAAATTTATTTCCATCAATAGACATTAACGAAATTTCAGATATAATTAATGATGCAATTAAAGAAAATTACGAAACAGAAATAGCCAACACTTTAATATCCACCAGTAACTTAATACTTCGCGAAAGTTTCTTTAAATTTAATAATAACATTTATAAACAAAATAAGGGTGTCCCTATGGGCTCACCCATATCCGGGATAATAACTGAATTTAAACTAAGAAATATGGAAAATAACATTCTGAAACTTCTAAACGATAAAATCTTTTTTTGGGTAAGATACGTGGATGACGTCTTCGCTATAATCCATAAAAACCAAGATGTTAATGAGGTCCTTAACGAACTAAATAAGTTAGGTAAAAACATTAAATTTACCTGTGAACGCGAGATTAAAAACCAGATTAACTATTTAGACAGAAAAATAACACGTAAAAATAAGAGTGTAAGAACCACAGTTTATAGAAAACCAACGGCTAGCAGCGAAATAATCAATAACCGAAGTAAAACCAAATACCAATATAAAGTTAATGCAATTAGAAGCTACATAAACCGCGCAATTTTGATTTGTACAGATAGGTCCGATTTGAAAAAAGAATTAAACTATATAAAAACGGTAACCACTGAGGCCGGCTATCCAAAGAATATTGTAGAGAGGTTATATAAAAAACGAATTAAACAATTAAATCATATACCTAGTCGCCAGAATTCACCGAAGAAATTTACATATTCAATTCTGTATAACCAAGGTACATCTAACAAAATAAAAAATGCCGCCAAAAAATTAAACGTCAATATTCCAATTAAACCGAATCAGAACATTTTTCAAATTATAAGAAACAATAAGGACAATATATCCCTTTTGGAAACTGCCGGAATTTATAAAATCCCTCTTAAACACAACAACGGAAAAACAGGCTGTTATGTGGGGGTAACGAAAAGGAAAATAAGAACACGGATTAAAGAGCACCAAAATGATTTAAAAAGCGACAGAAACACTACCGCGCTATCAAAAAGCTATCACGAAAACAGAATAAATATCCAGTTTGATGACGTCAAAAAAAAAATTAGCTATTTACGATAACTCCATCTATGCATACTACCGCAAAACCGTCGAGATCATCAATGAACTTAATTTGATTAATGACCATGAATCGAGAATCGGAATAGACACCCAGTGGCGCCACCTGATCACAGGTGAGGAAGAACATCAAGATATGAAACCACTTACCACTCGAGCAACGTCTGAGGAAGGTTTGGGGCCCCAAGCTGAAAGCAGCTCACAAGTAATGATTCAAGAATAAGGTAACTTATTAAATTTATTTGAAATATTTACTATTTCTTTATTTGTTTTATATTTAAAATATGCAAATTATTGTTTCTTATGAACTTAAAAGAACAGTTTGTTAATTTCTTAACAGTTTATTAAAGCTGGCTATAATCTAGGGTATTTTTTTTCCTTCTCATGTAATAAAAATTTTAAAGTAATAAAGTAACATTGTTTTAGTACTGAATTTATTACAATAGTTTTCACTTCAAACAGAAAAAAACGAAAGAAAACACAAGAAATCATATGACAAATTGCATGATTTAGAGCTGGTTGCAGTTGATTGCAATTTTTGAAATTATTGCTATAAATGTAATTTTTGTGTCAGTAAATGTTTTTTTAATATTTGAAACTAAGGTTATGAAATATATTAGAATGATATCTTATTTTTTAAAACATTTTCACTAAAATATTTCCATTAACAAGGAGTTTTATACCTCAATATACTGCGTGTAATTTTTAAAAAAATTGTTAAGAAATATTACCTTCTTAATTTTTTTTATACTTAAAAGACACATATTGGTTAGTGTTTATACCAAATTGAAAAAAAAAAAAAAAAAGATGAGCCATTTTTTTTACACCCCATTTAATTTGGCTAAATTCTGAAGATGAAATCTGTTACTATGGAGCAACACTCATTGGTTATCTACACATGGAATGACCCTACAGTAAAAAAAAGCACACTTACCTAACATTTTGTGTGGGATTCCAGCGCTCACAAGGTAATTCTCCGCTTTGTGGATCATCAATAGGTGGGTGGAGTATTGATATACACAAATCTCCATTCTAGAATACAATTACAAACAATAAGAAATTAAATTAAATTTTCGTTATATCATCAAAAATTATTTATTATTGTTTAAAATACGGAAAATTAATATGCATTGCATTTTCTTGAAAAAATAACTTTAAGTACAGTAGATCCTCACTTATCCAATGTAATGTGGACCTTGGATAATCGAAAACTCTGATAACGTAAACTCTGTTGTAAATCAACATACAGTACTGTCAGGACATAAGAGGTAATTTTAAAAATGAATGAAAACATAGTCAATGAAGTAAAAGAATACTCCTATTACATATTTAAATGTAGTCAATAAAAAATGCAATACAACGCATAATACATAATTTATAAAATACAGTATTGTATAGTAAAATTTGTCAAATTTAAAAAGTTACTTCTTGAAAAAGTCTTGGAGCAGTCTTTTCAGGACTACCTCAGCTAACCCGGAACTCAGCTAATCGGGGCTCAGTTAACCACAGCTCTACTGTACATACGAGTATTAATGAAGTCATATTTATAATAAAACTTATATAAGAACACTGCCTAATTAGCAATTTTTTTTTCCAGTTAATTACCATATTCTCCAGCATATAATCCACAAGCCACATAAATCAGTTTTACAACAGTAAATTTTATTTACAAACATGGCTACATTAGTAAGAGACAAAAGTTCACTTAAAAAATTGCTTTGTTCATTAATTAAAATTTTCGGTGTAAAACCTATTCAATAAACCAGTAAAAAATATGATAAAAATGAAGTAGTAATACTTTTATGATATTAGCATAAATACACTATTTAACAACGTAGAACTTATTTCATGATGTGTAATCTTAGTCAAAAGATAATTTATATATGTGGGTGTGGAAGAGTCATAAAAAATAGAGAGTACACAGATAAAATATAAAATAATTTTAATATGAGTGTTTAGTTATGAGAAGGTACTATACAAGACAATAGACAAAAAGAAATGGTTAAACATTTAAAAATGAGCTTTTCTTATGGTTCTAATTGAGAACTTCATCCCTAGGATCATGTATTCTTCAAAAGAAGGGATCAAGTATCTTAAATATGAGATTTATATGAAACATTCATTTTGAAAAATAAACAGTCAAAGATTGTTTAATAAAGACAGACTCTATTTTAAAATTACACTCAGTTTTTTTAAGTTCTACGTAATAGGCAATACAAACATTAAAATATTTTCCTTGCCACATTTACACAATCATTTTTTGTACTAAGCCTTTTCTAGTATTAAGTTTACATGTTGAAATTTTTTTATTTTTTTAGCCACCTAGCAAAATAATTTTAAAGTCAAAATAAAAATCTCGCCAAATGTACTTTATGGACTTTTGCTGTCTTGTGCAAAAAGTTGCCGAAACTTCTCAGTACTTAATTCAAAACACTTTAAGAAAATTTTCTTAACATTATCATGATTCTGAGCATATTTGTTCAACCAATTCTTTTGCAATTATTTTCGAAACATCAGTTGGCAAAAGACCGGCAAGATATACAAGCCATTTTGTTTTTGGTGCCTTTAGAAATGTTAACTGCTTTTCAAATAAATTTAGAAATAAGCTTATATCAGCAGTTTTCGGATCGAAATTAGAAATTTTATTGTTATTGTTCATCCTTAAAGGCTAGCAGGGCTAAATCAAGTCCATGAAATTGTGCACTCTAAAGAAGTCTAGAACCAATAGAGGATTGTCTGTAAGATCCTGCCTAGAAAGCCCCAGGCATTCAAGAATATGATCAAGGGAAGCCTGTTCCAATAGAATACTTGGCACAGACTTCAAAACACTTGGAACCACCAAAAACATCAAAGATCTAAGATGACCACTGAAGAATTGAGTGAGGGTGGTTTGATCTTGCCTGTTACAATCAAGTGCCAGAGAGCCACCCGGCCAGTGACTCAGATACCAATGGAGCACTGGTGGAACATGCCAAGAGGATTTAATCTGGTTCTTGACCATTGAAAAAAGCCCCATAAAGATGAGAGGCAAAGAAGACATGAAGACTTCCCCAGCACCAGCTTTGTCAAGGGTGTCAGCAATCTTGTTACCCCTAATATCAACATGGCTCAATTTTAATTTAGGCATGTCTGTATCTAAGGAAGAAAGGACCAAAGTAGACTGCACTGTACTACAGGCAAAACTGGTTTGCAATCATAGTTTGGATTTTTCTAGTTTAAATAATTGCTTATATTCTTTTTCTTTCCTTTCTTTCATAAATTCTGCACTACATCCCGGAGTTTTGTCATAGAGTTTTTATATCAAGGAGTTATAACTTTTCCTTTATTTTTACATCTAATTTATCAGTTAACTCAATTAGATCTTATTTCATATCTCTTCCTAAATAGGCTATGATTAAAATTAAAGTTTAATAATTTCAAAATGCACCCAAAATTAAACAATATGCAGAGGTGTTTATGTTCAGAGGTTTCCCCTGATTTCCTGGTTTTTAATCTAATCCATCAGTATTTTCATATTACCTAGAAAGTTATTGTCTTCATTGGTTCCTCATTATTATCCAGGTGACATGTTTTCGAAGTGTAAAAAGATTGAAGGCTTCTGGTCTAAATAATATGAGTAATTTTTGATATTTTAGTTTTTTTTCCCTTGGAGTCTCTAATTTTCAGGGTTTTTACCTCTGAGTCACCACTTTTATTAAATATGCAAATGCATATGGCGACCTGAGAAAATTTTATAGAAATCCGAAAGATTACCTTTCTTTGTTTTTATATGTTAAACAACTTACATAATCTCCTCAATAAACAATTTTGAGAACAAAGCATAATTAATAGAAATTTTTAATTTCATTTAAAAGTTTCTAGCAGAGAAAATTAGCACATGTGGAAGCCAGACATTTTTTGTTGTTTTAATTTAGTTTGATTGACAATGATTTGGCAATTGAAACAAAATAGTTTTTAACAATAAACAATTTTATTGATGAGTTAAAGTACAAGAATATTTAGTATTTGTATAAACATGCAACATGGTTATAAAGGATTAACTATTGATTTAAAAACAATTGTTGGGCAACATAAAAAAAATAACAATACATTTGGAATTTAACAAAAACGATGTATTTCATTTAAACATTAACCCAGAGAACAAAATTTCTGCTTGGCAGCTCACCACAGGCGAGCGAAATTTTTACTGTGGCGAGTAAAAATTTGGTTTAGTTGTAGATGGAATTCATACATAATACCAGAAATGCCAAACTTGTAGGACAATTTTCAGTAGTTTTTGGTACTTGTTAGTAGTCTGGTAGGTCGGTCTTAACTGAATTAAATTGAAGTTCAGAATAGTTGATGTAAATTGAAGTTCAGTTTTCTTAAATTGATTTGGGAAAAATTTTATACCTGAAAAAATTATCCTTCATTTTTTTCCTCAGGTTTACACATTTATTATAAATATGACATACAAATATTTAATTTAATTGAGGAGAATAAACAGATTCATTAAATTCAGCAATAAAGGTCTAAAAATAATTATGTACATCAGAAATATTGAGAACTTCCATTGCTTTATTGTTTCTAGAATTGATTCATTGATCACAATCTGGGAAAGGGGGGGGGGATACAAAAATAATTACAGAATAAGAAATATTAAACTCTTTCAACTCTACTTCTAGAATTTAATGAAAGAAGTTTAAAATTAATATTTAATATACTTTATGTTGCAGATGACAAAGATTAGGAAACAAAAGACTTCTGCAGAACATTTTATTGCTGATCACTAGTTGGAGATAAATAAAGGAGGGGGGGGGGATAATTACATCAGCAAGAAATATTTAACAATTCTATTTCTTTACATGTTCTAGAATCTCATAAAGCAAGTTTGAAATGAATATTGACATTTATGCTATGGATGGAGAAAGATTGGGAATCTAGAGTTTTCATAGAACATTTGGGGTTTCTTTTAAAACGAACGATATCCGCGACTTTTTTAAAAATGGAAGATTTCATCATCTGTTCGGAAGATACATTAAAAAACCGGAAGTCTTCCGGGAAATCCGGAAAAGTTGGCAAGCATGAGTATGTGTATACAACATGCAATATAAAGTAATTTTGTGAATTTCTCCTCCCCCTTTGGGGTAGGCGGGGCAAAAAATACATTTTCAAGCTTAAATCTGTTCCAAATTACTTTAGAATGGTGAATTTTTGTGTGTGGGTGCTGATTAAGTTTATGCAATATGCACTTTGCAAATTTTTCAACTTTACCCATGAAGGAGGGGAGTAAAAAGCAAGTAAGGAAATACCGAACACATTGGGGCTCCAGACTCAACAGTGGCGAGCAGGAATATTGCTACCAAAAGTAGCAGGAAGTTTAACTTAGATTTTGACTGATTTCAATGATTTTTTTTTTAGATTTTTTATTATTATTAATGATATGATATTTTGAGATTTTATTTCAATATAATGACCAGCAAAGCAAGAAGAGCCTGCTAGTATGTACATAAAGTGAACCGAATACCTCCTATATTTGAAAGACTAACATGTTTTATTAGTCTTTATCGTCTACTTTATACCTACGCCTATATAAATGATAATCTGTACAGTGAAATGGAAAAGTATCAAATATACTTGTGGTTTCTGAAATATACTCCAAATATTATTGATTATACATAATTCCATATACTCAACTCAAAATATATAAACATATATGAGAATATACCAGGGTTTAAAAAAAAAACATTTTTTTTTTTTAAAAAGCCCAGCCCGGGTGGTTTTTTGGGTTTAATTGGGTTTTAATGGGCTTTTTTGGGGTTTAATTGGGTTTTTTATATTAAACGTAGAATAACACTGTTGGGTTTGAATTTTAAGTTTATTATGTCAAAAGAGAACAGTTTTAGACTAAAAAAAAACTTATAAAATAATAGTAATTAATTATAATTAATTAAAAATTAAACGACCTTCATATTCTTAATATTGATTTGGCCTAAACTGTAAAATGAATTCTTATTTTATTCTATTCAGTATTTTATCACAATTTTGAATTTAATTTTTTATTAAGTTATTTTGTGAAAAATTAAAACTAGTAACAAAAGCGAAATATTTTAAACCTACCATGTATGATTTTCATATTACAAATAATTATGTATTTTCATATGGTTAAAGTAAAACAATGTGCAAATATTTTTTTAATTTTTGTTAATATTGATAACTGATATTTGATTCATATTTGAAAACTTAATAAAGGAATACAAAACAAAATTATCACTGCCTACTTTTTACACTTACATGTCAGGAGTGCCTCCTGTTTTTAATTTTTAAAGCTCATTTTTGTGAAAAACGAAATTTTTTTCTGCAAGAAAAAAATTGTGTAACACCTTCCATTTTATTTGTCGTTCTATATAAATGTTTATTATCAAGTTAATAGCGTTTCATTGAACCAAGTTATAGGTAAACATTAAAAATAATTCTGGAACATGAAAATTTTTTATAGAAAGGTCTTTTTTATGAAACTAAATCTTTTAAAAAGGCAGTTTTAATGAATTTGAAGTTTTCGAGGGGCAAAAAAAAAAAAGAAACCCATTTTTTGCCTGTATTGAACATTACAGAGTCAATATATTTATTTGTTAGTTATGTTTAATATCTGTTGTTAAATCCTTAGAATTTTAGACAAAGTATTACTTTTATTTTTATTTTTTCACCATGACTTACAAATACAAAACTGGCTTGCAATATTGTTTATTTTTTCTCATCTTTCATTTTTTTAAACTGTTCTGTTCAAAAGAGATAATGTAGGTAGATGGTTGAAATGAAAGGAATTTTTCTAATAAATTTCTAACAAATTTTTCTATGAAAAATAATTACATAATTTCAAACTGGCATATATTATATCACTATTATGATATGCTATGTTATGTAGATATAATAATTATATATATAATAATTATACATATAATTATTATCCTACATGATATTTATTATATATAATAATGTCAAGTAAGAAAATATAAGTAAAAAAATAATAAATTATTTTTTAAAAGTGAAAAATTTTATTAGATTTAAAAAACCCCAATAAAACCCACTTGAGTGTGGAGATCAGAGAAAAAATCAGAGATATTGTTAGGAATTTTTTTCTAGGAGTGAAAATATTCTTAACCTTTTTTAAAAGAGAGAATTTAGCATTAGTAGTACTAAATTAATAAAAGAAAGTAGAAAAGAAATATGAACTAATATTAAATTTTATTTCTCAATAGATTCAAAGATAAAATGTATAATATACAGGTATATAGTAAATATGTGTGCTTAAACTCAAGTTATAAGTTTAATACTCATGGTTAAAATTTTAAGGAGTATTTTTAGATTTTAATGCATAAAATATGCTTGTGGAGGAGTTAAAAAATATCTCAGATTAAAATTATTTATCTATAATCCTTTCTTTTCTTTAGCCCCGACATCACATCAGTTGTATGGTCTTGATGTTTGGCTGCCAGTTTAAAGGAATTTTATCATCTTCCAAATAAACTTTTTAGAAAGAAAATATATGCTATGGACATTCCAATAATACAAATTTGTTTTGAAGATAAACATTAATTTACATGTTCACCAGAAAATTAGAACAAATACTACATATTTTTTCATAGCTAGTTGTTTAAAATCTGCGACCCTAAAAGAAAAAATAAAAAAAAATCATATGATCCAACAGGTGTTGAGGGGGAGGAGGGGGGGGGAGGTGGAATTTGATTAAACTGAAAGTCTTGTGCAATCAATAGCTCGAAAAAGAGACTTGTTTTATATCGGTTTGTTTTAAAAGTTATTTTAATGTCTATTTAGATAAAAAACATAAGTAAATATATTAATTTATTTTAAATGAAATATTGTTAAATGAAAAATGTTTTAGATTATTTTATATACAAACAATGGTGAAAGATGGCAAGAATTAAAAAGACTAAATATCTATAATCAGACTTTTTACAAAATTCTTTGCCTTAAAAATAGAACTTTCAAAATCTTTTCAATCTCCAAACTGAACCTTTCACAAATTTAATTATTTAAAAGTAAAATATGACTTGTCACTTTTATATATATCATAAAAATGTATAATCAAGAATCTGAACACAATGATTATTATTTATTTATTACATTTACTTTTCAAAATTTCTGCCTGACAACCCTTTCCTTCTAGGTTTAGGTCAATACTATGTTATCCCCCCCCCAAAAAAAAAAAAAAAAAAAAAAAAAATTATGTATATGTATGTATATATATATATATATATATATATATTTTTTTTTTTTTTTTACAAACCCAGAACATTGGAAAAAACACACATACAACAAAATCTTGATTATATTTTTGGAAAAATTCAATAATAATGAACAAAATGCGATAGTTATTAATTTCTGAATAATTTTAATTAATTAGGCTTGTTAAAAAAGCAATATAATTAGATTTATTTACATAGATTTTGTGATATTTTGAATTATACAACAGCATTTAAGAAATAAATATAAAAATAAAAATAACAAACCTCATATACATTAGGATGCCAGACTCTAGTGAGAAATCGAATTGAAGGTGGAGAATATGGGTAATCTGGTGGAAACATTACTCGAGCCTACAATTATAAAAATGTTAGTATCACAAAAAACTAAAAATATATGATACATAAAAAAATATGGACATCAATGAATGAAAAGAAGAAAAATCCATATGTAAAGTGAAGCACTAGAAACATATGTAAACTAGCCATCTTCGTCAGTCAACTGGTTCGCTATCACTATCCTTGAAAATTCACTGTACCAAACTTCTGCTCAGTTGTGCTTGTGGCATCCTCTCGCAATTCCAGTTCAGAATAGAGTACTGCACAGTAGAGATATAACGAATAGTGATTTGGCCGAATAGCCGAATACAGAATATTTGGCCAAATTGAAAACTGATAACTATCATGTCCTCACACTCACATATAAAAAAATATTTAATTATATATATATATATATATATGCATTTTCTTAGGAAAAGCTTTAACTTACCTTTTCCTTTTGAAGTTATTAAACTTTTACTTATTTTTTTCTTTTATTAAAGTTCATTTCGCTGCTCAAATATTTCGCGTATCAAAACCACTGATCTCTATAGTAATCTGGATGGCGGATCCCGTACTGCCGAAGTGAAGCCTACAAGGAGGAATTTTAGGGTGTAGTTTGGTCCAGATTGGCGACTATATCGCTTCTTTTTATGTTGTTTTAACTCAGTTGGCGAAATTATATCCTCATTCATCATTTTGAATTTTGATTTACTCTGTGTTGTTTTCGCTTAGGCTAATGTTGATTTTTATATTATTTCAGATATATTATTCAGATTTTGTTCCGACTTCAAACATTTATTGAAAGTAAACACATTTATTCGAATATTTAAAATAAATACTTTTATTCTTCTTGAATTAAAAAACTATACAAGAATAAATTAAAAATATGTGAAATTATGACGTTATTTATACATACTATTAATTTTATTTTTGAGGGAGGGGGGACATAATATTTTTTGGTAAAACATAATTATTATGAAGAATTATTAGTAGTAGTTTTATTTCCAAATTTTAATTTTGAACTATCTAGTTATATAGTTTAGAGATTTTTTTTTTAAGTGTTTTATAATTAAGAACAAAAATCAATTATATGATTTTTGCAAAGTTATCATTTTTGCAATTATATGATTTTTGGTAAGTTAATAAAATGAATATGCCTTAGATATGTTCAATTAACCTCTAAACTTCTTAGGGTCTAAAACTGCATGTCATCTATTTTTTTCTCTAAAAAGAGACAAGGAAAATTCAGGAGAAGGATTTTTTTTTTTCTCCAGATTTGTGTAAAAATCTTATACAGTGTGTGATATTGAATTATTCAAACAAATTGAAATACCCTGTATGCTTAAGTGCATATTATACACTTAAATATATTGCATAAATTTTCAGGTGATGAAAAATACAACAATATTTTGCGGCAGTAAATGCAATTTAGTGGTCAAAGAATAAATTTTTTGAATAGCGAACGTGTTTTCTGGGACTATAGCTGGCAAATGGGGGGGGGGGGGGGGACTTGATATTTTTTGCTTAAACATAATAACTCTAAGATTCTCTCTCTCTCTTTTTTTTTTTTTTTTTTTTTTAATAATGAATGCATGAAATATTCCTTCAGCATTTCTGTATTGTAACCAAAAAAAAAAAAAAAAAAAAGCATCGTTTATCTATTTTAAAGTAGAAAGCTAAATTAACTGGAAATTCAAATAAGGAAAGCTTTAATTAAATTACCCTTAAAGAAAAAAAAAAAATCATTTATCTATTACTTTCTCTTACCCATAAGGTAGAGAAAGTACTGTTTTTGGGTCAAATTTTCGAAAGCGAGACTTTGTTATATTTACACGTTTTGAGGTCTCCTGAATAAGAAAATCATGTTTTTAGCGGTTGGTCTGTGTGTGTTTGTCTGTCTGTTATCAGCATATCTCAAGAACAAATAGTAGCAGGCATTCCAAACTTGGTATTTTAAATGTGCATCATATAGGGATGCTACAGTAAGCTTTTCATTAATATCAAGCAATATATACTATTATATAATAAGGAATAAATAAAAATGACCTATTGAATAATGTCTGCAAATAGGACGATGAGACTCCTGATCTGTAGATCTACTAGTTATTAGTTTTATTTCCAAATTTTAATTTTGAACTCTCTAGTTATATAGTTTAGAGAAAAATCTTTTTTTTGAAATTTAAGTGTTTTATAATTAAGAACAAAAATCAATTATATGATTTTTGCAAACTAAATAATTATGCATATATTAATAAAATCAATATGCCTTAGATATGTTCAATTAACCTCTAAACTTCTTAGGGTCTAAAACTGCATGTCATCTATTTTTATTTCTCTAAAAAGAGATGGAAAATTCAGGGGAAGGATTTTTTTTTTCCATATTTATGTAGAAATCTTATACAGTGTGTGATATTGAATTATCACAACAAATTGAAATACCCTGTATACTTAAGTGCATATTATACACTTAATATATTGCATAAATGTTCAGGTGATAAAGAATAAAACAATATTTTATAGCAGTAAATGCAATTTAGTGGTCAAAGAATAAATTTTTTGAATTGCTAACATGTTTTCTGGGACTACAGCTGGAAAATAGGGAGGGGGGGGGGGGGGGCAGAGGAACATTATATTTTTTGCTTAAACATAATAACTAAGATTCTCTCTCTATCTTTTTTTTTTTTTTTTTTTTTTATAATGAATGCATGAAATATTCCTTCAACATTTCTGTATTGTAACTAATAATAATAATAATAAAAAGCATCGTTTATCTATTTTAAAGTAGAAAGCTAAATTAACTGGAAATTTAAAAAAGGAAACCTTTAATTAAATTACCCTTAAAGAAAAAAAAAATCATTTATCTATTTTTAACTAGAAAGCTAAATTAATTGGAAATTTAAATAAGGAAAGCTGTAATTAACTTACCCTTAAGGAAAAAAAAAACTAGCACTATTAAAATTAATGAAATTCAATGAAAACAGCGATGATCGTAATAATTGTCTTTTTTTTTTTACCCCCTGCTTTCAATAGAAAGTAAAGCATTCTCCTGTAATAACATAATGCAATACAATTAACTATAGTTGATTTAGAAACTGCTTACAAGTAATTCCTGAAATAAGATGGACAATATATCACACTGTTTAATGGCTTCTAATTTTATATAAATATAAAATTAATAAAATCGATTAATTAATACTTTCCATTATGTATTTCAAACTTTATACATAATTTTTCCGTTTTATTATTATTATTATTTTTTAAGTTAAGGAGGTGCAATTCCTTCCCGGTGTTCTTGTCATAATATATTAAATATTAACAATATATTTTGCCTTTTAATTATATTAATGTTCTGAAAATTTCAAGAATAATCAATCTACATTTACATCTATCTGTGAAAATTTGTTGCTCTATGAAAAATAAGAAAATTAAACCGTAAAAAGTAAGAAAATAAAGTCATATCATTATAGAAATTCCCATTGAGAAAGCGCTGAGAATTGCTTCTTCGGGTGTAGTAGGGGCGCGGTCAGGCCTTCACCTGCTCTATTGGCGAAATGGAGCAATCGTCAATCCAGTAACCCTATAGAGATCAGTGATCAAAACATTGACAGTTGTTTACCTTTCTATCGTTGCCATTTTCGGCTTACATAACTTTTCTATTTTTACTGTTGCCATTACTTTAGAAATAGTTATTATAAATTATATTTTGGCTTTGGCCGTTAGGTAGCGTTATCAATGTTGTTGATATGCAAATTTATTAACTTCTGTGAAGTATAAAAGAGCTCGACGATTTGAACAACTTCGCAGTTGCAGCTTTGGCAGTTCCAGTATGGCAGTGTGAGCTCAGTTCATTTGAGTAGCTCTAGTAGCTGTCTCTTACAGCAGTTTCAGGATGTTGTGTTTTGGTGGTTAAGATGAGCTTGATTTCATTAATAAGTTTCCATCTCGCAATGTTAAAACTTTAAAAATTAAAAGATGTTATAGTGTTTCGAAATGATTTTGTTAAGTTTTATTTTTGATGATGTTGAAATTGTTTACAGCCTTAGTGCTAAATCCTGTTAAGTTTGAATAGTTAAATTTTAAAACAGTTTAAATAGTAACAGATCCAGTCTAAGTTTAGTGCAGTATTTTTTTTTATGGTCTTCAATTGAACTCTTGTGGTTTTTTTCCAAAAATCATCGTTCGTCTTTCTCGCTGGTCAACACGGCAACCGCGAAATGTAGTCTGAAGTTCTTTTTCTCGCTGGTCAACTTGGCGACCGCGAGACGACGTACATTGATTTTTTATGATTTAATTGTGTTTCTGCAGTTCGTGATTATCTACAATGTTACCAGCTAAAACCTTTTTCATTTTTTATGAAGATATTGTGAATTGTTTCTTTGGATTTAAACGGTTATTGCTTTTGAAGATTCATCAAATGCGTTAACTTCATCTAAAGATGTTTTTTGTTCTGCACTTGAAAGGTAAAAAAAATGGATTTGTGCTATATTTTTAACGACACGCCTTCAGCGACCAGCTGGTTAGCAATCCCTGAAAAATCCGACTTTACGAAATTCCCGCTCGGTGGCGCCTTTTACCCGTTTCAGGTCTAATAACAGCTTATTGATATATCGTGAAAATAGCTTATTGAAATCGCAGTAAATTCCCGTGCGGTAGCGCCTTTGGCACCCTCTTCCCTTTTCAATATCTAAAACAGCCTGTTTGCTCACCATGTTATGATCTTTCAAATTTCTGACTTTGGCTAAGTCCCGCTTGGTGGCGCCTTATCCCCGTTTTAGAACTTACAACGCCTTCCTCGCTCATTAGAATTTGAAATATTGAAATTTTAAAGTATTACAGTGCCATCTGGCGGTGGAAATTTCTGTAATATATTGTTCAATTCCAAATCAACAAAGCTTTCAAATGATGTATAACTTATGAAATTATTTTAATTAGTAGCTGAGATTCAAAAGAAAACCTAATCAGAACACCTTAAAACGTGTAAATCAGGTGAAATCTCGAATTCCACTTTTGATAATATAAAAATGAAATTATACTAATTAGAAGCTGAAATACAAAGATATACAAACGTTTTTTTAAAAGATTTGTGTCTGACTCATCTGTGGTTTTCTCCAAAACTTGCTTAATTCCGGGCTTTTTTCCGTTAAAAATTATTAGTACGAAATGTGAACAAAAATCTGAATTTGAAACTCTGTAAAATATAAAAGAATAAAAATTTTCTGTTTTTTCCGTAGTTTTCTCCAAAAGTTTCATACAGAATTTCTTTCTGGGTTTTCCGTGGTTTTCTCCGAAACTCCCGTCCCTTTTCTACACCTTTGCCCCTCCCCCCCCTTTCCATTCCTACTAATAATTTTACACTCGAAAATATCCACAATCGATTTAACTTGCTTTAAAACCTAAATATACGAATTTCAAACGCTGTAACTATATTTTTTTTTTTGTCCCTTTCCCCCCTCCCTAATAATTCTATTCTTTCAAAAATATTCACAATCGAATTATCAGGCATTAAAACCAAATACTACGAAATTTCAACGGCATATCTCAATTCAAAGTACTGCAAAATAAAAGAAACCTTAATCTTTTCCCAATAAAAATGTAATTTTTTTGTTTATTAATATATTTTCATGAAAATTGAACAGTAGCTTTATAATATGCTGTGTAATCCGAATATTAATTTAAATGTAACATAAATGAAAATCTGAAGAATTTTGAAATTGCAATTTTTAATCCCACTTCAAGAACATGTGATATTAATGATTTCCAGATGTTTTGTTTTCATTCCAGACAGCGAAAAAAATCGTCTGCTGGTAGAATGTTTTTTTTTTAAGCAATTAGCTGTTGAATCCCGGTCAATTTCGAGACATACATGGGTCGACATTTTAATTAATATCTCCGGAACTAATTAAAATTTTTAAATTATTTTTTCACTATGCACTCGGGCAGGTTTCTGAGCACCCGTATGTCAAATATTGTAGTTCTGCGTTCAATAGGGGCTGAACGTATAGATGCTCAGACAGACAGACAGACATCTTCTTTTATTATTATAGATTAAAAAGAGTTATTATACTGTTGTAATTTTTATATACATTCTTTCTCCATAAATAAAATTTATTTGTTAATGTTAAATTTTAGTATTTACTGAGTTCAATATACTTTTACACTAGTCAAGTCATAAACCCTAAATTTAAATTTAAAATTGTTTCTACTGTTTTTTTTTCTCTGCTTAAATAAGATATATTAAAAGATTGACCTAAAGGTCTTTATTAATGGTTATGGGCAAAAGTTTAAAGGGGTCTTGTGTTTTTTTAGATTTGACTAGTTTTTTTTCTTGTTTGTTGACTCAGTAAATTTTTTTAAAGTTAAAGATGGCTTATAGTCTTGCCCCTCAAATAGCTAAGTTAAATCCGAATAACTATGATGCTGGTTGGAAGCGTGACATTAAATTTTTACTAATGGAGAGAAATGCTTACGACATCTTTACTGGTGTTGAAGTGAAACCTAAAATAAGTGAGACCGTAACTGAGGAGGCAGTAAATGACTTTAAGAGAAGGCAGAATGCTGCCATGTCACTTTTATATTTAAATATTGAAACTGAATTTAGAAGTTTAATAAGTGAATGTACTGACCCCTAAGAGATGTGGAAAATACTTAAAGTCAACTTCCAACCAGATAGTAGAAGCCATCATATGAAATTATTCTCTGAGCTGATGACTTGTTTTTTAGAACCTCACAAATCTAATGGTTTTTGCAGCTAGAATTTCAAAAATTGCTGACCAATTAAATTCTATTGGTAAGCCTATTAGTGATGAGTATTTGTACTTTCAGGTCTTAAAGTACCTGCACGACAAGTTTGATCAGATTGTTCAGCAAATACTTTGCTGGCCCGATAAAGAATTTGATTTTAAAAAGATAATTGTTGAACTTTGTTCAGAGGAGACGCGTCTCCAACTTAAAAGTATTGATAAGGGCAAAATAGAGTGCTCTATCGAGGCCCAAAATATAAAGTTTAAAAAGAGGCCTATGTTCACTTGTTGGCGATGCGGTAAGAAGGGCCATGTTATTAAAGATTGTCGAGTTAAATTGGGTAATGATCTAGCTGCAAAAGAAAAACCATTCAAAAGTAGTTTTTCTAAGAGGGGTGGCTCTGGTCAACAGTCAAAACGTGATAAAACTCCCCCCCCCCTGTAAAGCTCAAAAATTTATAGCTGAAGCTAATTTAAGTAGTTTTGATAGAGAGGGAAGCTGGATTTATGACACAGTTGCCTCACTTTTGTAAGGATAAAAATTTATTTTGTAGCTTTACTGAAATTTTTGATGATGAGTTACATGTGGCTGTTGACGGAGTTACTTTTCCCATTACTGGTAAAGGTGAAGTTGAGTTAAATTTTAATGGAACTGAAATTAAATTATGGAACATTTTGTATTCACCAAATTTAAGGAAAAATCTTTTGAGTGGTTCTAGATTCGACCAGGGTGGTGCTAAATTTATTGGTGAGGTTGGTAAACTAAATGTGGTCGACAAGTTTGGTGATTTTCTTTTTTCAGCTAAACTCCATGACGGACTATATTATACTTTTCCAAGGGTAATGGAGAGCAGGCATAATGTTAAATTGAATGGGGGGCAGAATTCTAATAAAAAGTTAATGTTGAAATTTCAGCTTCACCTGCTATAAAGTCTGCCAACATATATAATTTTTATACCTGGCACCTACATTTTGATCATATTAGCCCTTATTTAATTTTTAACACAATTCGTAATTCTGCTGTTAAAGGCCTGCCTCGTTTAAAATCTGTTGATAACTTTTTTTGTGATCCTTGTCATATGAGTAAGCAGAACCGTGTCCTCTTTTAATCCTCTGAGTCATTCTTCTTCTAAAAAACCTTTAGACTTTTTCTTGATACTTGGGGTCCTATTAAAATTCCTGGAAGAATGGGTGAATATTTTTTTTTGTCAATAATAGATGATTTTTCTGGAAAAATCTTCAGTTTATCCTATCCAGGAAAAGTCTATGTGTTTTGAAGTCTTCAAAAGACATGTGTTGAGGGCTGAGAGATTTTTGGGAACCAAGTTGAAAGCTTTACGTACTGATAATGGTAAGGAGTTTGAGAATGATTCTTTTGGGGCTTATTGTAGAGAAAATGGTGTAGTTCATGAGTTGACCAACAACTATACGCCAGAAGAAAATGGGGTATGTGAGAGGTTTAACCAGGAGATCAAGAATTGTGTTCGGGCAATGCTGAAGTCTAGCGGATTGTCTGACGATTTCTGGCCTGAAGCTTGTATGCATTTTAATTATACATGGAACAGGATCTGTCATGGTAAAAATACCAAAACCCCACTTGAACTCTATTCAGGAAATAAGCCTTCTGTGCAGCATTTAAGACCATTTGGTACTTTAACATATGTCGGTGTCCCGAAGGTCAGGCACAAACACAACTTAGACTTCAAAGCTAAACGTGGTGTCCTTGTGGGATATGCTTTGCGTACACGTGGATATACAGTGGTGGACATAATTATAAGACACTTATCTAATTTGACAAATAGTGAAAGAAAAGATTCAGAGCTTAAAAATGTTTTATCAAATACGTCAAAAAAAAAAAATATTCTGTTATCACACGTAATTGTTTTACAGGAATGATATTTTTATAGAGTTTAATAAAAAAATTTAAAAATACCATGGACAAAATTATAAGACACCCTAACATTTTAATTAAAACACCTGCTTTTTTTCGAAAATAATGTGCAATATGTACATTTTCTGCATGCTGTTATGATGACAGCAGTTAACTAAAGCAGACGATAACCGACTTCAAGCATTTACAAACATGCCACGAGGTACAGAATTAAAAAAAGGGAAATTCGCGAAATTTGGAGATTAAATGGAACTGGTGCTTCAATTAATAATATTTCAAAAGTTATTAAACGCTCTATATGTGCAATTAGAAATGTTTTGAAAAGAGGAATTAATGGATCGGTGATTAAAAGATCTGGACGTACTCCTTGCTTGTCCTCGAGAGACAGACGCCATGTGCTTACTCATGGAACACAGACTAAGATGACCACTACAGGCATTAAAAATGCTTTGAAACTGAATTGTTCAAGGAGAACCATTTACAGGGTGTTGCCTAATGCTTCCTATGTGAAATATAAAAAATTGAAGAAAAAACCACTGCTTCTAAGTCGGCACAAAATGGAGTGTTTAAACTTCACTAAACAAACTATGGCCTGGACCTCCAAATGGTACTCTGTGTTATTTTCTGATGAAAAAAAGTTTAACCTGGATGGTCCTGACAGGTTTGAATATTATTGGCATGATTTATGGAAGTCTCCTCATGTAATAATAAGCCATCAAATGGGTGGAGGCTCAGTAATAGTTTGGGCTGGTTTTTCGGCTCAAGGGAAAACGGATATTGCTTTTGTGCATTCGAGAATGATTTCCGAAAAGTAAAAGAATCTTTTTAAAGATCAACTAGCCACATACGGTTAACTTCTTTGTGACGAAATCCAGCACAATAACGCGCCGATTCATGCATCACACGAAACAAAGTGGCTTTAAGAGCAAAGTATCAATGTTCTCCCATGGCCTTCTCACTCCCCAGACTTAATCCTATCAAAAACTTGTGGGGGATCTTAGCTCGTGCGATTTACCGAAATGGGAGGCAGTTTATATGCGTTGAAGACCTAAAGAATGCTATAAAATGTGCTTGGGAAGAACTGTCTTGCGATATTTTGTTAGAATTGATAGATTCGATGCCAAATCGCATCTTTCATTTTATAAAAAACAATGGCGGCTCCACCAAATATTGAATAACCATATTAGAGGATTTTCTTTTAGACCATTAGTGTCTGCTAATTATGTTGACCATTGTATTTGGAAAAAACGGTTGGTGTCTTAGAATTTTGTCCATTGTTTTTTTTAAGTTTTTTCATTAAATTGTATGAAAATATCATTTTTATAAAATAGTTATATATGATAATAGAATAAATTTATGTTTTTGACGTATTTGATAAAACATTTTTAAGCTCTGAATCTTTTCTTTCACTATTTGTCAAATTAGGTAGATGTCTTATAATTATGTAATTATGTCTAGAGCTTTACCGAGTACTCGGTATATACTCGGCCAAATTTAGACTATGTATTTGGCCAATACTGAGTAGTTGTAAGAATTTCACTATTTTTATGCATTATTGAAAGAAATAATGTTAATGAGAGGTAAATAATATTAATGAGGGATATTAATTTTATAACTAAACTAAAAAAATATGAAAATATAAATACAGAGTCATTATAATTAAAATTTTTGCTATAGCAGCTTTCTGCAGTTAAAACAGGCTGTTACCTAACTTAGTATATAGAGATGATTCATGATATGAGCTTTTAATTATAACTATCTTGTATGAATGTAATATGAATGTGCATTATTTTATAAAAACTTAGTATATAAAATTGTATCTATAAATCAGACAAAAATAAAATATTTTAGAAAAAAAAGAGAACCTCTATGTAATATTAACACAAAATTTTCATTATACATTTGTGCAAATAAAAGTAAGACCCTTTCAAATCAGTAAGAAAAGATTGATTTTGAATTTTAAACTATAAAATAACGTAAAAAACTATCACGTATTCAGATACAATATACTGTTGAGCAAAAGGTGCATTTATTTAATATTTTAAGAACAAAAAAAAAAAAAAAAATCTGAAGTGACTCCACTCGACTTTCCGAACATTGAGTAACTAACAGTTTTGTAGATAAAATAAAGAAAGAGGAGTTGCTAAACAAATAAAAAAGAGAAAACCATAACAGAGTGTTTGAGTATTTTTCTCCATATATCACACAAGGTTTTATTTAACGCTACTGAACTTTGAGCCTTTAGATCATAAAGATAAAGAATTTTTCGTTGTGTCCCTGTAAAAATCTATAAATGTTAGATTCACCAAAATGCTTATAGTTAGTGCAACAGTGATTTATAATATTCATACAAATTTTCAGCTCAATTGAATAAGGCGTTTAGATGCTATCGCTGGTCTCATAGGCCATAAAGATAAAGAATTTTTCTTTGTGTCCCTGTAAAAAAACTATAAGTGCTAGATTCCCCAAAATCTATACAGATTAAGTATCTGTGACCTATAATATGTGTATAAAGTTTTTGCTCAATTGAATAAGGCGTTTAGATGCTATCGCACTTTTAAGATTTTGGTCCCTTGGCCATAATGATAAAGAATTTTTCTTTGTGTCCCTGTAAAAAAACTATAAGTGCTAGATTCACCAAAATCTATAGGATTCGTACTATGGTGACTTACAATATACGTACCAACTTTCAGCTTATTCGAACAAAGCGTTCAGACACTAGCGTGTTCGCTCACAGACATACACACACACATACATACATCATCGTAAAAATAGTGAAAACGGACTCGTTGGACCTCGAAACGTATAGAAACATCAAAATCTCAAATTCGGATTTTTGACATGATTACAATACTTTCCTCACTATAGTGTTCGGAAAGTAAAAAAAAAAATGTGAAAAGAGGAGGGGGCATTTAACTGAGTAAAGGCTTTTATGGCATTTTACATTATATATATAAAAAGTAAATACACTAAAACGCTATTTAAAACGTATTTTCATAATCAAATCAGTTGTTTTGTCAATTATGGCCCAAAACCACCTGTCATTTTACATTTCTACGAACTGAAGATTAATGAAGCCTATCATGTTTGAAATTATAAAATATTTTAATGTTCCCCTTTCATAATGTGGATTTCATGCATCTTAAATTAAGCCTTAGAGCCTAGTAACTTTTATATTCTCTAAGAATTATCTGAGGATGATAATTTTGCATCTGAAAAAGATGTTAAGAATAAAGTTATCAGTTATGTTTTTAGTAATCCACTATGCTGAAATTATCAAAATATAGCAATGAACCTAATTATGTATATACACTATAAAAGTTCTGCATGAAAGCATGCTGTTTACCATTTAACTAAATGTTATGTTCAAAAGCCTTTTTTTTTTAATTTCAAGATGTGCACATTTCTTCATATATGCATCAATTATTCTTTCTTACAACTACTCGGCCGAGTACTCAGTATTCGGCCAAAGTGCTACTCGGTGCAATGTATGATACTCTAATGCAAATAATTTTAAATTAAGTAAATAATATAAATAAGCTTAAACATAATTTAAGATTAATAACAATTAGTAATATTAAATGATTGGGCTTTTATAAACATCCATAACAGAATAGAAATTAATTGCTAAATTTAAAATCATTACGTGGGAACTAAACAAGACATAAAAAGAAACAACTCATTCAAAAATTTATGTTTAATCATAGCTAACTGCTGAAATACTTGTTCTTTCCTTTTTTTTAAGTGTGTGTATGATTCGGTGAGTGAGGGGTAGAGGTCAAGACTCCTGATCGCCAAGTGGCGATCAAAAAATTTAGTATGATCGCCATTTTTCCACGATTTCGCGAAAATATTTCTTCCGTTTTTTAAAAAAAAATCTTGGATATCGTTCGTTTAAACAAAAAGAAATCCCATTAATGATCGGCGATTGTTAATGGGATTTCGCTGATGATCGCGCCTTCTGATTTTCAATCTTTCTCCATCCACAACATAAATGTCAATATTCATTTAAAACTTGCTTTATGAGATTCTAGAATCTGGAAAGAAATAGAATTGTTAAATATTTCTTGTTTGTGTAGTTATTTTTTGCCTCTCTCCCCCTTTTCTTATTTCCAACTAGCGATCGCCAATCAAATGTTCTGCAGTTGTTTCTCAGTCTTTCTTCATCCATAATATAAATGGCAATATTCATTTTAAACTTGCTTTATTAGATTCTAGAATTAGAATTGAGAATTTAATATTTCTTATAAATGTAATTATTTTTTTACCCCCCCCCCTCCTTTCCCCATTTCTAGATATTGATAAATGATCAATTCTAGAAACAATAAAGCGATAGAAGTGCTTAGTAACTTGATGAATATATTTATTTCAATTAAATTAGATTTTTAGGTACGAATTTTTTTTTTTAATCAGTTTAAGAAAATTAATACTCAGTTGATTTCATATGTGTTTAAAACTGATAATTAAATACTATATATACCGGGTGATTCAAAATAGATGTTACAGCAATTATCTCGTAAACTAAGAAAGATAGAAGCATACTTCCAATTACAAAATTAGAGCAAATTAAGAGTAGATTTCAGATATGGCATTTTTTTGTTAAAGGGGCTGTATACATATTAAATACGAAATTTAATTTTTATACGGTCCCTCCTATCATGTGATTTATATTTAGAAAAATATTCTCCTCGCTCTAACAAGCAAAATAAAAAAAAAATCATCTCTCTAAGTCAAAATCTCGCTGAGTTATTGCAGTTTGAAAATCATGACTTACACCACTTTTTTTTCAATTTTGGCATCTATTTTTCGACGCCAACGGGCTGACTTTAGGGGGTTATCTATGAGTTGAGAAAAATTAAAAAAAGATCCTTTATTTTAAAATAGCAACTAAAATCGTTCAAACACGTGAAATCAACAATTTTAAGAATTTAATGCAAACTTACATTATTTCGTATTGTTAAAAAATTTAATAGTTAAATTTCTTTGGGGGTCACCTGCAAATTAAAACACGTTAAGAGAGGGAAAAAACTAAAAGACTAGCAAAACCGTGTGAAATTTTCGCGCTTTATTTTTACCACTTTCCATCATGGTTGATAAATTTAATGACTTCGGCTCTTTAACAACTCCAGCAAGATTGAAAAGTGTTAATGACTTCGATTTGTCTGTCTGTTCATCCGTCTTTCTGTGCGTCTGCGCTCTAACTCCCGTGAATATTCATAGAATTTCCTGAAACTGATATATATTATTTGAGCTCACTATCGAATGTTCCTTATTGAAAATGGAGTGAATACATCTGCTAGCTTATGCACAGAGACACCCGAAAGTATTCCAAAGCACTGTGTTCTATGAGAGGTATTTTTATAAACCATACTTTAATACCTTTAATAAAATTGAAATACGTTATTATAGTTTTCTATCGGATATTTTCTATCGAAAATGGAGTAAACACCATCACTGGTTTGCATACAGGGACACCCGAAAGTATTCCAAAGCATTGCGTTCTATGTGAAGATATTTCTATAAACCAAAATTTAATTACTTTGAATAAATCTTAATGAAATTGAAATATGTTATTCATATGCCCAAAAGAATGCTTTCTATACTGTACAGTACGATTAACATTAGATTTACAGGGCTCGCAAAAATATTCAGTTACGTTAAGGGTTATTATTGGAAATTTGCTGGAATTGTATTTTTGTTTACATTAAACATTTTCTAAAAAATTTTAACTGTGAATAAGATTTCAATTTGCATTTTTTTTGGTCTGACTGTCCATCTGTCCGTCTGCCCCCCCCCCAGCGTCTGTAAATATTTTCATAAATTTTCAGAAATGATATATGTTATTCAGGTTTACTATATGATATTCCCTATTTAAAATGGCATTAATTAATTCTTTACAATTGGTTTATGTACAGGAACGCACAAAAAATGCCAATGTATTGCGTTTTGGGACAGATATTCTTATGAATTACATTTAAATAACTTTATACTGTAAAAATCATAAGGAAATTCATATTTATTGTTAATATTCTAAAATAATGTTTTGTATAGAATATGATATGGTATAGATGTATAATTCTATGCCAGGGGGTTACCACCCTTCTCAACCCCCGTTTAATTATAGTGCCTATACTTATCAAAACAAAAATCAAGTCTGTTATCAATTTCCTTGAAACTTGCAAACCTTCATCAACTTTTCAAGTGGCAACTAGATATGGAATCCAAAGTACCAAATTCGCATTTCCTGTACTTATTACTTTCTCATACCCATAAGGTAGAGAAAGTATTTTTTTGGGCGAAATTTTCGAAAGTGAGTTTTTGTTATATTTAGACGTTTTGAGGTTCCCTGAATAGGAGAATCGTGTTTTTAGCGGTTGGTCTGTGTGTGTCTATCTGTTATCAGTTTATCTCAAGAACAAGTAGCATCAGACATTCCAAACTTGGTATTTTAAATATGTATCATATAGGGATGCTACACTAAGCTTTTCATTGAGATGAAGCAAATGGTTCGTGTACAGAGACACTCAAGAATATTCAAATACATTACGTCTATGGGGGAAAATTGCAGGTAAGTAGAGTTTAACACCTATAGACTGCACTAAACCAATTGAAATGAATATATATTCTTTATATGCATAAGAACATGCCTCATGTAGAATATGGCAGGGAAATCATTAACTGTTCATTTACAGGGCTACACAAAATAACTAGATTATAATGTGACAATAGCTGAAAATTGATGGAAGCGCATTTTAGGTTGTGTATGATTAGGACGTATATGATTACTGTAGGTTTATATTTAGGTGCACTTTGTGGTTTGTACATATTCTTCAAAAGATATACAGGGTTGCAAATATTTAAGCTATAATATCCTTTTTTATTGTTAGTGAAAGTGCTTTACTATAATATTTTACCATGTCCAGGAAAGCTGCTCAGGAATGGAAATGAATTCCTCATAGACATATGATAAATAAGGTATGTTTTTAAGCTAAATATGCATCGCTTGTGTTTTGTGTATTTACACGTTTTAAGGCTTCCTTATTACCAAAGCCATATTTTTTAATGTTTGATTATTGCCCGAGTCGAATAATTTCAGGAAACGAATAATTTCCGGAGATCCTTCCTCACACAGAACTAATTATCATTAAAACTCTTCCGAAGCCTAATTTGAATTATTTTAACGTAGGTTTACATAACAGTACTCTTTACATTACCTCTTAATTTCCAACCTGTATTTATGGTATTAAATTTCAGGGTAATAGAAAGTCGTGTGAGTGGCACACCAGATTATTTGTTGTTAAATTATGCTCATAATTCATATATATACAGATCAACGAATAAAAATTTACCTTTCGTATTCAGGCGGCCTCAAAATGTGATAGTATACGGAAAAAAAATCGCTCTCCAAAAGCTACTTTGTTTACAGTATGGGTATGAGAAATTAATTTTGCGTTCTGTGTCAGCAGTGTTCTTCGAAAAAAAAAATGCAGCAAACACTTACACCAATTACATTTAATAATAACAAAAAAAATGTTCACCTTAATTTTGAGTAGCCCTGTATATTGTCTATAAACTATACACACATGACTTTGTGTACGTAAATTTAGTGTTATATGTAAAACAAGTAACACAAAATGAAATACACTTCCAGCAATTCCCAAGTATAGCTCCAATATATCGAAATACTCTGGGTAACCCTGTAAATGAATGATGAATGGTTGCTATACCAGAATCTACATAAAACATGCTTTTATGCGTATAAAAAATTTGTTCTTTTCATTTTGTTTAAGGCAGTCTGTACATGTCACACTGCACATATGAGAAATTTCGCTCATAGACTTATTTGAATTCTTTTGGATGACCCTGTAAACAAACAATTGTCTGATCGTAACGAATACTTTAGTGTAGCACCGCAATATGATACGGATTTAGAATGTCGAATTGGATTTTCTGCTACTATTTGTTCTTGAGATATTCTAATAACACACACACACACACACACACACACACACACACACACACACACACACACACAGAGATATAGAGAGAGAGAGAGGCCAACCACTAAAAACATGATTTTTGAATTCAGAGGATCTGAAAACGTGCAAATATAACAAAAGCTAATTCTCGGAAATTTGACTCAAAAACAATTCTTTCTTTACACCGTGTATATGAGTAAGAGAATGTATAAAGAAAGAAAAATGAATTTGAAAATTCCCTTTCAGTACATAAATTATTCATAAATTTTATTTGTTAAATTATCAATGAGTATTCTCTTGTGTATTCACCAGGGAAAAGGAGACTTTACAGGTTCAAATAGCCGTCTTTCCCTGAATGATTTCTTTTTCTTCCCCTCCCCCCAAACTCTGATCAACGTGTACCTTATTACAAAAGCAATAATAATTACAATTTCTCACTTTTGATACAACCCCTTAAGACTTGGCGAAAAATGCTAGAATTTTCAAATTGCAATAACTCAGCGAGATTTTGACTTAGAGAGATGATTTTTTTTTTATTTTGATTGTTAGAGCGAGGAGAATATTTTTCTAAATATAAGTCATGTGATAGGAGGGGCCGTATAAAAAATAAATTTCGTATTTAATATGTATACAGCCCCTTGTACAAAAGAATGCCATTTCAAAAATCTACTCTTAATTTGCACCAATTTTGTAATTGGAAGTTTGTTTCTATCTTTCTTAGTTTACGAGATAATCGCTGTAACATCTATTTTGAATCACCCGGTATATTACTATATATATACATACATATATATATATATATATATATATATATATAATTTATGTACAAATATAAAAATTTTATTCTATATATGTTTGAAAAATTTGTTTTTCTGATGGTATGAAATTTTTATAAGGTTTTATGTGGATATAAAAGTAACTGCAGTTATATTAAAGAATTTTTTTGTGTTAATGAAATAATCCTGAAAATGTTTAAAGTAGATAAAAGCTATAGATATATAACTGTTTAGGTAGTCAATTTATTGAAAGTGATGCTAATAATGTCCAACCAATCATGTTTACAGAAAATGTTCAGCAAATTTCTAATTTTAGCAATCACATGACAGTTAATAAAATTAAACCTCTGATAATCGGCTAGTACAGATTCTTAGCCTCCCCACCCCTCCTCAGACTCAAAATAATTTTGTTTTCCTCTCATTCTGATCATAATTATCTTCCATTTGCAGATGGAAGTGCCAGACTAGGTAAAATTTATTAAATGAATCAATTTTTTTTTTTTTTTTTGGCAATGGTGCATAAAATAAAAATTCTTGTAAAACACAAATTGTGTATGAGAAATCACATTGTCAGATCATATCATCATTATAGCCTGCTGTTTTCCGTAGCAAAATGCATGTATTAATATTTATCTATGAAAGTCCATATATTTTCCCTCATTACTAAAACTTTGAATTTTAAAGTCTTCTTTCTAAGTACTATAGTTATTAATAGCATTTAAAAAAAGCTAGATTACATGCTATTATAACTACATGCTTATAGAACTCACTCTTAAAACACTAACAAGAATAAAATCATAAGCATTCAATGGAAGTTCAAACGAGATCATATCTTCCCTCAAAAGCCGAATCACTTTTCAATGATTCAATTACTCAATCTATTTTATCTTCCTCCTGCCTCCCTTTCATTTCAGATATTGAAAAATTTAAACTAGAGAAGTGCGTAAGTTTTTAAAAAAAATATTTTTTTTTTCAAACAATACCTATTTATTTATTTTTTTATTGGCAGAAATACACACATATATATACACGTTTATTGTATTATTATTAAAATAATATAATAAAGAACACTATTTCTTAATTTAATTTTCCGACCATATCATTTGTGTTTTTATGCTTTTATGCACATACATTTATATATCATATATATATATTATATGTATGAATCCAAAGTATAACGACGACGACGACTCATGAGTGGCCACTGAGTTCCTCATGTCCAGTGGCCACTGGTCACTTCTAAAAATTTTAAGTCTTGACCTCTAGTGAGGGGGCAAATTGCTGAATGCATAATCTGAACTGATAACTGAACTTTTGCATATAATTTAATTGAGACTAAAAACACTGCAAAATGATGGTTTTCTTCTTTCTCTTTCTTCCATCCCTTTTACTACTAGCGAAAGTAAACAAATACATCATTTCACACAGCCTCTTGTCGTTAAAGTGTTTGTTTATTTATGTGGTTTGGGTATGATTCTTGTAGCATTCTAGTTAGATTGAAAAGGAAAAAAATAAATGTTGGAGATTTTTTTTCTAGCTTGAATTAACTACCAAACATCAACTATCATCAAACTTCAAATACTTACCACTTTTACTTTTTTTTGGTGGGGAAGGGGGGGGGGGGGGGGGTTACATAATAGATATTTAAGAGAATATAAATATTAAGATTACACGTTGGAACAGAATATAGCTGATAGCTTGTTAGAAAGTTCGTTTTTTCAGCAGATTTTATTATTATTATAAGAGATTATTATTCTAAGAAAATAAATGCTCAAAATTTCCCCAGACAGCCAAAAATTTCTCATGAACCTCATTTGCGCGTTCGAACATATTCTGCACCTCTACTTAATGAAACACTCTGACTTCAAAAATTGCTTCTTCCATTTCAAAAATGTGCTTGCATTAACATTTTTTTTCGCATAGCTTTTGGCTTATATTCTTCTATTACACTAGAGTTGTTTTTTTCATTTTCTACTGGATTTTCTTCTTCTATTTCATCAGAGTTGTCTTTTTCATTGTCTAAATCACTCTTTAAACGTTTATTTTCATTACAACTTAAAGAAGTAAAAATATGATTTTATACTACCCTTACTCATTTTTCAATCATTTAAATTATGATGATAACACATGCAAATATATATATAATGTAAAACAAAAGTCCGTGTGCATTCAGAAGAAAGAGGGTGAATGGAAAGAGGGTGGTGACACTTATGAATTATGACCGCAACCCCAGTGCTGATAATGATAATGCATTTTTCTAATAATTAAAATTACATAAAAACCTTTAAACTTGCCTCATTATCGGGCTGTAAATTTTTCACCTGGGCACCCAGGCCTCTTCAGCGTTGTGAAGTTTACTTGAGACTGAAAACTGTGGGTGGTTCTCTCCATGAGGTGTCGCCACGCTCCATCTGGGGCCATTGCACCACTGTCATTGCACACATTAGAATTTGTAGCTATTTCGATGGATTTGCGGAACATTGCGTAGTGATAGTTATTACACTCAGCCAATTTTTTAGTTTCGTTAAAATTAATTTCAATATTATCGCTATTATATGTTTTTGCGAGAGCGGTATTTACTTTCGATGGATTCGCGGAACATTGCATAGTGATAGTTATTACACTCGGCCATATTTTTAGTTTTGTTAAAATTTATTTCAATATTTTCACTATAATATGTTTTTGCGAGAGTGGTATTTACTTTCGAAATAGCTACAAATCCTAATGTGTGCAATGACAGCGGTGCAATGGCCCCAGATGGAGCGTGGTGACACCTTATGGAGAGAACCACCCACAGATTTCAGTCTCAAATAAACTTCACAACAGAAGAAGACGCCGAAGACGCCTGGGCGCCCAGGTAAAAAATTTACGGCCCGATAATGAGGCAAGTTTAAAGGTTTTTATGTAATTTAATTATAGTAATGTCTTGTTTAATTTATATAATTTCTAATGTATTTTTCTCCCTCTTGAAAAAAAGAAAGATTTGTGACCTCGAGACGATCGGAGAAATGTTGAAATACTAAAAAAGAAAATTTTTGAGATGTCACATTCCTCATTATAAATAATCAGGGCCCAAAATTTCAACTTAGATTGCACTCGCTGAAAAAAAAAAGTTACTCGCCACAATATATGATTAACTTACTCTATTTTTTAAGTATAAGGTGACCAGAATTTTTATTGAAAAAAGAGAAGACGTTAAACAATGTCTTTTATTTTATAAGAAAATAGAAGACATTCAATTTTGAAGAAAAGTTCATTTTAAAGGACACAGAATTTAAGGAAAATGATTATAAAAACCGATTCAAAAGGTTCTTTACACAAGAGGTGGAAACATTTTTATCTCAAATGATGAATTTGGATCAGTCCACCTTAATTTAAATTAATAATATACGGATACGAGAGGAAAAATCCCTAATTTTTATAGGTGTCACTGGATAAATTAGATATTTAAAAAAAAAAAAAATACTAATTTTTGCTATAGACAAACTCTTTTATTTTTTTGTGGTACTTTCATGCAGTTACATAGAAAAAGTTGGTAGACCTTTTTTTTTTTTTAAATTAAAATTATAATCGTAAAAGAAAAAATAAAATTGGCAAAAAAAAAAAAAAAAAAATAATAATAATAATAATATTCGGCAGATGAATGTTTTAACTTTTAACGAACAGTCATTCTTTATCAATATATTATAAAAGTTCTCACAAGTATAAACCTAAATTAGTCTTAGTAGTTAATACATTTTTAAAGTAAGTATATAAAGGGGTGTTTTTCACATGTCTACATTTTGTTCATTGAAGAAAACAGTCGCTTTGTGGAGGCGTTTTTGCCAGGAGGACATATAAAATGAATTCAACTAAATTTTGCCTATTTTTGTGAGGTGGTGGTAGTGGTATCATTAAGGACAATTGTCTCACTAGGGCTCTAGGCCTGAGTAGAGTAGTCCTCCATGGGGTCTTTCTAAGAGGTCCTAGTCTGTATTTACGCTAGTTTCGGAGAAAACCATGGAAAACTCTTAACGGCTAAGCCAACGAACGCGACCGGGTATCGAACCAAGCGCCTCACATACACCAGCTTTGAGGACAGAACCTCTCAGTCACAGGTGAGCATTTTTTATGAGAAATATTATTCATTCAAAAGTGAGAGCACACGTCAACCCACCGCGTATCAACCGGAGCACCACCTTCTTAATGATTTCATGACAATTTCAATAGTGATTCCTTGTTCTGGATCAAAGAAACGTACAAATATAGGTAATATTTTTATTTCGTGATTCGAAGAATCTGAATAGGCTTAAACCATAATATGCTTTGGCAAGTTTATTAGAAAGTTGTTTTTTTTGCAAACCTAACGCAGAAAAATGTTAGTGTTCACCGTTCGGTACAGCCAACAGCCGATTGAGCTTTCCAGTTTTGCGAAATTTTTGAAATTAAGGACCAAATCCTTTTCATTTGAAAAAGAGAACAGAAGGCAAAAAAAACATAAAAAAGTGGACTTTTCACTCCTGTATTTTTTTTTTTTTTTTTTTTTTTTAAGAAAGCAGAGCATTGAAAAAGAAGACTGTTCTCTTAAAAAGAGGATGTCTGGTCACCTTACCTAAGATTAGCATGATTTTATGATTTTAAATCGCTATTTTTTTTTTTTTTTTGTAGCACCGTATATTGTGAGAATTCTATATACACTTAGACCGAAATTTTACGCACCACAGTAAAATTTCCACTCGCCAATGGCGAGCAGGCGAGCGGAAATTTCGCGCCCTGTAAATAATAAAATAACAAAGTTAGGCATAAAAAATGATGACTGGCTGTAAAATCATGGTTGTCAAAACGAAATTTATGGTAGCAAAATACGACTAACAACTGCAAATTTCGAGCCCTGAGACCCCCACAAAAAATAAATCAGTCAACCCGAACCTGACCCACAAGAGAAAAAAATTATGCCGGCCCGAATCGCTGGTCGGGGTAAAATTGGGTTACCCGACACGATGCAGTACTCTAGTTCAGAATCAACAATAGCCTGTTTGCTCGTGATACAAACAAGTTAATTCTGGCCTTAGCAAACTACCATTCGGTGGCACCCTATCTCTATTTTATAACCTGCAACAGCATTTTTGGTCACCATGCAAACAATTTTTGAAAATTAATGACAATAGCAAACTCTTGGATAGTGACGCCTACGGCACCCTTTTTCTTTTGGATACTTCATATGCTAAACAGATACATTTCATATTTCAAAATTAAATATTCGCAAAACAAGAAGTAAAATTATAACTAAATTAAGTAAAGAAATCTTACATACTTCTTGTGAAAAGCCTTAGTACTTGCGGGAAGGGGCCCCTCCCATCGTCAGAGGCAACACGGTGGCGGCTTGCTTAGTTGTGTTGACTTGATTTGACTTAAAATCAACCGTAACTGGTATAGAACAATTAAGACTGCAAAAGATCAAGTCAACACAACTAAGCAAGCCACCACCGTGCTGCCTCTGACGATGGGAGGGGCCCCTTCCCGCAAGTACTAAGGCTTTTCACAAGAAGTATGTAAGGTTTCTTTACTTAATTGAGTTATTTCATATTTCGTTTATATTTCTAATGTATGGTTAAGTTTAAAAAAAACATTTGCAACAGTAATGAAATTTTTAAAAATTTATAATTTTATCGCATGTCTAAAGTTAAATTCACTATTTTGGTCTTGGAAATTAAGTCTTTGGCGAAAAAGGTACAAGTTACTTTTGCATCAGATTTCAAAAGTCACCAAAGAGAGGTTCCCATACCAAAGCTGATCCTAAGAAAACACAAAACAATGTGAACAAATCATCTTCAACTTTTGTTCTGAGAAAGTGTCTTATTATCATATTTTAAAATAAGGAAATGCTAATGAAGTACTCACCCCGAGTTTGCACGTAGATTTAGTTATTACAGTGAAGTATCGATAATCCAGAAACCTATATTCTGTTCTGGCAGCACCTATAAACCAGTATTGATGATCTTTTCCCCTTGTTTGCCCATCATAAATCATACTATTCAATGGGTTATTTGCACATTTGCAGATACCTTTAACAGTATAAGTACTTATCAACTTTTACAGATTGTTTGTAAAGTTTATGGATTTTCAATTAATACTACTGATTTACAGATTGACATGAATTTTTTACGGATTGAGATGTGTCAATCTGTTCTTCCTCTCTGTAGTGCAGGAGTAAGTAAAGTCATACTTTTTAACTGATTTAAACTTTTCTTTAATTATAGCATGGAACTATTTGTCTGGAAACCAGTTATTCAGAATCATATTTTTGACATTTAACTTCCAATTCTTTTCCATAAAAGCCACCATGCAAAATTTTGGTAAAAAGAATATTGATGATATATTTAAAGAATAAAAATCTTCATAAATAAATGTCTTGGTATTTTATTTATTTACTTTCTATGATAAAAAATAGTACTTTATCTTTCAAAGTTTATAAATTATTTTGCATTTTTATGGATATAAACAAACAGCATGAATTTCCATAAAAAATAAAATAGAATCAGCCTGTCAGTCAGTCTTAATTTTCTAATTCTTAATAAATGCTATTTATAGTTTTTATTAAGGCTAAAAACACTGGCTAATCAGAGTCTGAAGCTTTTGCATTACAGCAGAATTTGATTCTTATGTAGGGCTATTAATTTTCCAAGAGATTCTTATGTACCTACATTTCATATTCTATCTTTTTATCTTGATTGAAAATTATTTAAAAGCTCTTTTTTGAATTTCCAAGATTAATTATACCTTTTACTTTGATTAAATGATTTAAAACATTAACTAATTTTTAATTGAAAATATGTATTTATTGATTGATTTTAAATATTTATCTTAAATTAAAACCATATACTACTTACATTTTATAAGTCTGATTAATACGAGCTGCTTATAAGCAAGGGTGCAGAAAATGTTCAGACCTCGGAAATTTCCCCCAAACACAATATAAATTTCCCTCAATAATGTAAAAATCTACTTTGCTGCTATACAAAGTCATTTGTTCTATGTAATAAATATTTAAGAGAATAAGTAAACATTGTAACATAAAAATATCGCTGTTAGTACATATTATAAGCACTTAAAAGTAGCAAATTATTATTTTTTATTTACATTTTTATTTTCTCTTAAAAAAAAATATTCAAATTTTCCCCAGTCAGTTTAAATTTCCCCCGAACCTCGTTCGAACATATTCTGCACCCCTGCTTATAAGAACCATTTATCCAGAATAGTCGTGTCCCAACCATTTTGAATAATTGATTCCTTATTGTATTTACGTTTTTGATAGGGGCTGGTACACATTTTTTAAACTATTCTTTAAGAAATATTTCTTAGGATATGGTGACTGATGAATGATTTCGATATATTTTCAGAATTCCTATAACCTGGAAAAATAGGTAATCTGACAATGTGTATTTCCTGCCAATGGCAGATTATTGAAGCTTCACTGAAGTAAACTGTACAGAAATAATAGAAATTTAATAACAATCTAAACACATATATAATGTACACTCACGGCCAGATTTCCCATGGGGCAAATGGAGTAAAACACAGGACTTCAAATCATCTGCCTTTAAAAATTAAAACCATTTTACATGTATACATTTAACTTTGTGCACTTTATGATTGAAAAGCCCCTCCCCCCCACCTAAAAAATTATTTAGCCCAGGTCCCTCACTTCTGTTACTCAGTCCCTGTGTGTGTGTCTAGTAGGTAGAGGTCAAGATTTGTGGTGGCCACTCGCCACGTGGCGACCTAATTTGAAAAAGTGGCAATTCAAAGAAATTGCTGTATCGCCAATCAGACATGCAATTTCCCCCCCCCCTAATTCGCAGAATTTTATGAATTAACTTCTTCCACTTAAAAAAAAAATCACGGATATCGTCCATTTTAAAAAAAGAAACCCCATACACAATTGGCGATTAAATTCGCTACGAAAGCCACCCAATTCATAATCTTTCTCCATCCACAACATAAATGTCAATATTCATTTTAAACTTGCTTAATGAGAGATTCTAGAATCTATAAAGAAATAGAATTGTTAAATATTTCTAGCTCATGTAATTACTTTTTCCCCTTCCCCCATTTTTTTAATCTCCAATTAGTGATCGGCGATCAGATGTTCTGCAGAATTTTTGTTTTTCAGTCTTTCTCCATCCACAACATAAATGTCAATATTCATTTTAAACTTGGTTTGTTAGATTCTAGAAGTAGAACTGAAAGAGTTCAGTATTTCCTAACCATGTAATTAATTTTTACTCCCTCGCCCCCCTCCCCCCACATCTCCAGATAATGATCAGTGATTAATTCTAAAAACAATAAAGAGATAGAAGTGCTCAATATTTCTCACATATGTAATTATTTTTAAACTTCATTACTGAACTTGATAAATCTACTTATTTTTTCTCAATTAAATTAAATATTTGTATTTAATATCTATTCCGAATGTTTAAACAAGGGAAAAAATTTAGATTAAATTTTTCAGGTAGGAAAATTTTTTTCTAAATCAATTTAAGTTAATACTCACTTGGTTTTATGCATATTAGAAACTGATAATTAACTACTGTAGCTTTTTTAAATATGTACATAAATAAAAATCATATTTTATATCTGTTTGATTTTTTTTTTCTTGTTGAGATGCAATTTTAATAAGGTTTTATGAGGATATAAAACTTATTGCAATAATATTATAGAATTGTTTTGTGCTAATGAAAAAAATCCTGAAACTTTTAATGTAGATAGAAAGCTATAAATATATATATATAACTGTTTAGGTAGTTAATTTATTAAAAGTGACATTATCAATGTTCAATCAATTAACCAAACAATCATTTTAACAAAAAATTTTCAGCTAATTTCTCATTTTAGCAATCACATGTCTGTTAATATAATTAAATCTCGGATAATATGACAAAAAAGATTTTTTGCCCCCCCCCCCTTCTTTTTCCCCAGACTCAAAATAATTTTTTTTTCTTCTAATGCTAATCACATCTATTTTCCGTATGGAGATGTCACACTATGTGAAATTTATTAAATGAATCAAATTTTTGTATTTCTCTTTCAATAAGACAAAGTAAATATTCTTGCAAAACACAAATTGTGTATGAGAAATAACATTATTTTGTTAGTGTGTCACCATTATAGCCTGCTGTTTTCTGTATCAAAATGAAATTAATACTTAACTACGAAAGTCCATATATTTTTCCTTATTACTAAAACTTTAAAATCTTCTTTCTAATACTATTAATAGCATTTAAAAGTTGCATTATATGCTACTATAACTACCCTATATGTTTATAAAATTCACTCTTAAAATACTAATAAGAATAAAATCATAAACACTCAAAGGAAATTCAAACGAGATCATATCTTCTCTCAAAAGTCGAATCATTTTACAATGATTTGATTTCTCAGCCAATTTTGTCTTTCTCCCACCTGCTTTCATTTCAGACATTAAAAATTTTAAGCTCGAGAAGTATGAAAGTTTAAAAAAATATATTTAGTTTCAAACAATATTTAATTTTTTTTTTAAATTATTATTATTAAAATAATACAATAAAGGCCACTATTTCTTAATTTTCCGACCACATCATATGTGTTATATGTCTTTATATGTACATAGATATATATTTTTTTAATTATGTGTGTGAATATCAGGTATAATGTCGACTCGCGAGTGGCCACTGAGTTAATCATGTTCAGTGGCCACTTACAAAAATTGTAAGTCTTGACCTCTACTAGTAGGTACTAATAAGGCTATACCCAAGGGGAATTTGAAGGGTTCAACACTTCCCCTCCTCAAATTTTTGCAGATTTGCGGAAAATTTTAGTTATACTACATTTTTAACATTTAACATCCATGTGCTAAAGCTCGAACCCCCTCTGAAATGTTTATTTGGTCACTGCTTTGGATACTAAAGAAGTTGTACATTTTATTAAATCACTTAACAACAAGGAATTATAGACTGATAAAACAAATACTTTTCATTTTTAAAATATGTATTTTGTTTAAAATTTATTGTTTATTATTAATAAGAAAGCTATGTTAAAATTAGAATTTTATTTTAATGAATGGCAGGCATGAATTAATTTTAGTATAAATTTTAATGAAGGGCATAAATTATTTAACCATAAATAGATTGCAGAACAGTCCGATTTCTATCATCGATTCTGCGAATAAAATAGTACATTAAGAATTAGTAAAAATAGATAGATAAAAATTTATAAATTAAATAGAGTTAAATGTTCAAAATAACTAGAAATTATATCAATATTTTCTTAAAAGTAATTTGTTTTACCTTAAAATAACCTCCTTCATAAAGAGTGTCGGGGGGTCCGAAAAGCGCAACTTCCCACTCCATTAAATTATCTTCATTGACTAATTTAACTCTAAAACCTTCAACTGGTTCTTCTTGAAGGCTTTTAAATTCCAGTGATAAAGCTCGCAAAGCACTGCTTGTTGGTTGAGCCATAATTTTAATGAAAATCAAATATTTCTTCCACAAAAGCTTAACATACAGTGTCTTAGTTCAGGCATCAAAGATGCATCAAGTGATGAATGTGAAGGATGTTTATTAAATAAAGTAAACAATAGATCAAAACACAAAAAGTTGAAAACATACATAGATCACAAATGCAAAGCTAGGTATATCATTTTAAATGAATTTAGAAACAGTAATTTTGTGTGTGAGAAGAAAATTTATACTAATTTCAATTACTTACAGCAATTAATATACATATATATATATTTTTAATTAAAAAAATTTTATTATTTCCGAGTTCGAGGATCAAATGAAGTTGAAGAGGGAATTTGTGTTAATGCCACTCACGAAAAAATATATTATATAAATATTTTATAAACAACAAGTTCTTAAAATTAATTTTTTATTGAAAAAACTATAAAAAGAGAATTATTTTACGCGTTATATTTTAAAATATTTCCTCTGGAGAAAATTGCAGACTCCTTGTAATTCCTATTGAAGTTAGCATACAAACAACTAAACAAAAACCATATCTTACTTTTGGTTTCAGGATGTTCGAAGTTTGAGAGTTGGTGATGCTTTGATTTTGTTGTCAGAATTTTTTGCAGCATAAATAAAACGATCTTCCCTGCTTTAATTTATTTTAATATAACTTGGTTTATTCAATGTTGTATTTATTAAGCTACATAAGTTTTTCTTTTGTTTTGTATCATTTTTGGATTAGATATCAATATAAGCTGTATTCCAGTATGATCTGACGTGGGACTTAATAATATTTTTCAATTATGATTTATGAACTACAACTGTTAAGAATGTTTAGAGAAATATTTAAAAATGCATTTGCATGCATATACATATACTTATTTATTACCTGTGATAATGAGTCCTTATTTTCTTAAAAATATTTTAAATGAAATTGTTTGAGAAACTAGATATATTTGCACATCCTAATAAGTTTTTCAATACATTTTAATTAATTTTCCATATGATATTTGATTTCTTAAAAAAAGTTTTATTTAGTTATTGAAAAATGCATTTATAAAACATGTCGAAAGACGGATTTCTTTCTTTTTTTTTTTTTTTTTCTGTTAAAGATTATTCAAATATGCAGGGTATGAATACAGAAGTTTATAATTTTTAAAGTATGTTTAATTTTCTACAGAAATAATAATAATCATAATAATAAAGAATTCTTCGAGATTATATATTAATCAATTTAATGCTCAAAATAACATATAAACATCTTTATGGAAATTACGGTTCCTTTTCTCTAGAAAATAATAAGACATTTGTACAACAGTAAGAATTGAAGGACAGTTGTATCATGAAATAGTATTATTTATTTTATTAACTTCTGAATGTATTTTTTTTTTTTTTTTAGGTTTCACATTTTCTTGAAAATAAGTTATTTAGATGCAGGGCCGTGCTTAGGGGGGGGCGACCGGGGCGGTCGCCCAGGGCGGCTAACAGCTAGGGGCGGCTAAAAGTGACAAAATTTCAGCTAAAAATTAGGTTTACTAAAATTGTTAGATTTTTTTAAAAACAGAATTGGATTGGATTTGGGAATAAGGCCGATTGACTGCTGTAGGTCCTAGACCTGAAGGGGGAGTGCCCTCCGTGGGGGTCTTTTAAAGGGGTCCTAGCCCTTAATTGCACAAGTTTCGGAGAAAACCATGGAAAACTCTGATCGGCTAGGCCGACAAGCGCTACTTGGGATTGAACCCGGCACCTCATGTCTACCAGCTTTGAGCGCACAACCACTCGGCCGCTGGAGACTTATTTTAAAAACAGAGAAAAAAAAAACTTGATAACTTTTCATCTGTGGCAACCTGGCAGTTTTTGGCTTTAAAGGATAGTTTTCAGAAGCAGAAATAGGGAACAAATTTTAGTGCCTAGTATGGTGGCTAAAATCTTTTGCCTAGGCGGGCGGCTAAAATCTTTCGCCCAGGGCGGCTAAAAGTGTAGGCACGGCCCTGTTTAGATGTATGTGTACATGCATTATTTTGTTTATATTTAAATTCAGTATTTCTTATGCTAAAAGATCAATTTCATATTTTTTTGTAGATTACAATTTTTGGATTTATATGTGTTATTGCTAAAAGGATTTTGTCCATCATAATAATCCCATTTTTAGGTTTATAATAATTTATTAATATTTAAATTTAAATAAGCACTTGCAATAAGTGATTGTTTAAATAAATAAAATTTAGTGAGAATTAAAATTTATTTTGTAGCTACCATAAATGCACACTTTTGCTGTTGATAAAATCTTTATGAATTTATTAATCAGCGGTGTTGATTTCCTTAAGTGGCAGTTCCTTATAGTCAGGGATGGTCAAGTGTTGGTCATCGCTGCTATAAGGAACATTTTCATATGATGAATGCAGTGATTGATTGTAATTAGAGTTCACTATAAGGTCATTCCATGTCAAATCAACCAAAAAAAAGATGATTTGACACCCATAGTCTCAGATTTTGACGAAACTTAGTGTATTTGTTCCTTTCATGGATTTAAATGAGGAAAAGAAATATTTTTGCTCTATATTAAATAGTTTAGGTTTTACAGCTAGTTAAAGATTTGGGAATTTCATGTTTTTTTTCGATCAGGCAAAGGAAACGCAATTTGTTCTTTCATAAAGAATAATTTTTATCTCCCTTATTTACCAACTAATGTTGATGAAATTTTTTATGAGTATGCTTTAATATATAAGAAATACAGAAAAAAATAAATTAAACTAGCAAGTATTTGCAGATGACCAGGAAAAAATCCTGAAATATTATTTTGAAATTTTTTTTAATGAAATACAGAGTTCCACTCCAAATGGATTATCATCATGAGGGAAAAGGATAATCAAACAATTTTTTTTGTATTCTTGTTCTAAAGGATGTATTCTACAACATGAAAAAATAAAATAAATGGCTTTTTGCATCCTTCATTATTTTTTCTGACTTCAAACTTAAAATTTCCAATTCCCTCATTTTCTTGAAATCGCCAAATTAGAAGTTCCAATTTTAGTAAAATTATACAAAAATTTGAACTAAAATGTTATTTATCAACTAATTTCAGTTTAAAGGTTTTTGAAATAAAATAAAAAATTGAATTACATAATTAGGTGGTGTATGATTAAAACAACAGAGTAGTTTTTAAGAATGTTAATTCAACATGTACAGAAAGATACATACATAAATGCTATTAAATTGAATCAACAAAATTATATCTAAACTGAAATTTCAAAACAAACAAAAAAGTTTCTAAATTAATATTAAATGTTCTAATTAATAGAAATTTGCATTAAAATTTAATTTTGTTTTAAAAACAAGATCTAAATTCTAATCATTTTACTACTCACTGCTATTTCAAATTTTAATCTTATTGTAAACAATCAAACCATTCAAGTTGGAACAAGACAATTAAGTGATGTTCTGTCTACTGTGTAGGTAAATGTTTAGATGTCTGAATAAATCAAATTTTGTTTGACATGTTTAAACAAGTGAGCTTGCTCACTTGCAGAGACAAAACTTGGCATCTTATAATTAGTCAGTCACAAGCTATTGCATGTGTAACATGCATTATTGAGGCTATTACTATTTTGAAAAGAATTATTGTTAATTATTTTTTGAATGTTATAGCATATTAGAAAAATGGAGAAGTGCAGTGCGGGGGAAATGACTCAAAGTGATTGTCATTTATTATACCATGTTAGGAAAAAAACCTTGCAAACTCTTGATAAACTATCTGAAACTGATTTAACTCTCTGAAACTGATTTAACTCTCTGAAAATTGAGGACAGAATTAAGTTGTGAATTAAAACTACTTGTCTTCATCACCAAAGTGTGTTTTTGAAAAAGTATAAATCATTGCAAAACCAACAAATTATGTACAGTCGGTAACAAAAATGTCCGAACACTAGCAAAAATTCCTATGTAAAAAAAGTACACTTCATACTGTTCTGTTAAGGGGTTAGGGGTAGTCAGAGACACGAAAAAATGATAATTTTCAGTAATTTTTTTTCGCTATTAAATCATTTTATTTTACAAAAGTAATAATATGACATTATTATACAATGTTTTGACTTGAAGTCACGAAAATTTGAAAAAAAAAAAATTATAATTTCCAAAGTTATAGCTGTTTCTGTTGACCCAGTCTAAAAAAAAGGTCCTTGCGGTGACAATGATAAGTCCTTGGAGATTCATCTAAAATCAATCGGATAAGAAAAATTAGTTTTATAAATAGATAATCCTGGGCCTGATCGAAGCTTTTTTTTTTTTTTCAAAAATTAAAAAAATGGCGGACTCAGGAAATTTTTTTCTAAATTTTTGGGAAAAAGTCAACAGTTAATTGGTCTTAAAAAATCGAAATTTTTGAAAAAAAAAAAAATCCTTCGATCAGGCCCGAGTTTATTATGTATTCTAAAAGCTGTATAAATTTCATTAAAATCTACTGAGCGGTTTTCAAGTTACAGTTGTCACCAGTTCAAAAAACATAGTTTTGAGAAAAACGCATTTAAAGTTTCGCACTAGATTTACGTACAGAAATACGAATTATTTAATCACTTACACTAAGTCATCTATTCCTGGGCCATATAATAGTTCTTCAGCCATTGTGGAAGTTTCCAAAACATCAATTTGCCGTTGCCTACGAAGCATTCTGCCTTCCCGAGTGTTGTCGTTGGCGCACTGATCTGCCACTTTCACACGTGCAGCATCCTTTTTTTTTTTTTGCATACTGATGGGAATTAGACCCACAATTAAGTCCTAGGGCATTCATAATCATTAATAATGAATTTGTACCTTCATTAAATATACATGTAGCTATGTATGCAACAATTTGTACGATAGTAAAACTAGTATTCATGGTTTTTGGGCATATTTTCCACACTAGTTGGTTGAAGCTCTCATTATTATTTTGATTGAATCCACCTACACATCTTGAAAGTAAATTATCATTACTGAGATCGTCGTAAATCGGTTTAATAGCTTTTAAAACATCAGGAGGTAAGGGAGAATAATCTTGAGTATAAGTATCAAGCTCTCCACTTGCTTCAGCGCGCTGGTAAGAGCACCAAGAATCTTCGCCTTTTGGACACATACCATGATTCGGATTTTCATCAGTCGAACCGTAGTGGTAAAAAGTTGCCATAATAGCAGATTTCATATCTTCGATAGAATCGCAATGACGACGTATTGATAAACCATAATACACAGTTAATTTGTCTATTACTTTTCCTGTAAGCTTACCTCTACCACCAAGACCTTTTTGTTGAAGTTTCAGTTTACGCAGTCGTGTCCCCATCCGCTTTTGAACATGGCCTATACATTCCTTTTTATTTACGGTTGTATTTTTGTAAGGATCTTCTTTTATAATTCCCGAATAGGTCTTCGAATCACCATCGCCAATGTAGTTTGCATATTTGTCGAATAACTCGAAAAGTAATTATCGGATCAACTTCAAATTTTCAGAGAATATTTATAAGATATTACACTTTAAGAAAATGCAAAAAAAAAAAAAAATTGATTTTTTGAAAATCCTGACTACCCCTAACCCCTTAAACAAATCCTTATCGAATCATGTTCTTAGACTGACTAAGAGGAGTATTCGACAAGGATTTATATAACAAAACCGTATGAAGTGTACTTTTTTACATAGGAATTTTTGATACTGTTCGGACACTTTTGTTACCGACTGTATATATATATATACACACACATATATATATATATATATATATATATATATATAAAGATCTTTTAAACTGAAATTAGTTGACAAATAACATTTTCTGCATTGCTGCTTTCGTTGCAGTGCTTGTGCGTACTTTGTTTTCCTGACGAAGGATCGTGTTTGTCTTTTTTAACTCGAAACAATTGCTGAAAATTCTTGTATTTCATGATGTTTATTCAAAATTTGTACTTATTAAATAACATTTTGGTTCAAATATTTGTATAATTTTAAAAATTGGAACTTCTAATTTAGCGATTTTAAGAAAATGCGGGAATTGGAAATTTTAAATTTGAAGTCAGAAAAAATAATGAAGGATGCAAAAAGCCATTTATTTTATTTTTTCATGTTGTAGAATACATCCTTTAGAGCAAGAATAAAAAAAAAATTTTTTGATTATCCTTTTCCCTCATGATGATATTCCATTTGGAGTGTAACTCTGTATTTCACTCAAAAAATTTTCAAAATAATATTTCAGGACTTTTTCCTGGCCATGTGCAAATACTTGCTGGTTTAATTAATTTTTTTCTGTATTCCTTACATATTAAAGCATACTCATAAAAAATTTCATCAACATTGGCTGGTAAATAAGGGAGAAAAAAATTTTTCTTTATAAAAGAACAAATTGCAATTCTTCTGCCTGATCGAAAAATAACGTGAAATTCCCAAATCTTTAACAAGCTGTAAAACCTAAACCATTTAAGATAAAGCAAAAAAAATTTGTTTCCTTATTTAAACCCATAAAAGGAACAAATACACCAAGTTTCATCAAAATCTGAGACTATGGGTGTCATGGTGTGGTTGAATTGACATGGAATGACCCTAATAGTAAGATTCACCTGTATTATAAACATAAGATTTTATTAATTAATATATTTGATTTTTATAGAAAAAAGTAAATTTCTGAAAGTAGTATTTCTGCATATTAAATTTTTATCGGAACATCATATTCTGAATTTTTTAAAACAAAACTATTGTATTATTTAAATAGTATTAAGTCATAATAATTATTTTCAATTTTGATTCTATAAGTAAAAAATCTAATGCATATAATGTCTTTTTCTTGTCAATAAAAATTATCTAAAAATGTGATTTATGATATTAGTTAAATTGTACTGAGTTTTGTTAATATTTTTTATATTGCAATTGCAATGTTATAATTGCTATTTTTTGAAAAATTGTGACTTATGATTTCCAGGTTCTTAATTAAAAAAAAAAAAAAAAAAAAAAAAAAATGTATGTATATATATATATATATAGGCAATATTAAAGTAAATTTTGATTCTCATGTATGTGCATATATTTATTCATAATACTAAAAATTATATTGATATCATTAAGGAAAGGAGTCTTTCCATATGATTGGGATTTAAATTAACATTTTATTTCTTGTAAATGTTCATTGTTATACATTTTTATAATGCTATACAAAACTTTATAAAACATTTAGGTTTTTATTATTATTATTTGATATTGATTTCAAATCTTATCTTTCCTCTAGGTGTTCAACAAAATGTCACTTCATGTATTAATACCAATGCCGAAGAAAAAATTTTTCATTGTAGTTTTTGTTCCTATTTTTCAAAGTATAAGGCAAATGTCAGTGGCGGATTTCCCATAAGGTGCAGTTGGCGCTTGCCAAGGGCCCTGTGCCTAAAGAGGCCTCGAGTTTTTTTTTTTTTTTTTTTTTTGTAAATTCAACTTTTTAAAAAATACCTTTTTTTTTTTTACAATTTCAATTTTAAAAAAGTACTTTTGTTTGTTTGTTTGTTTCCCAAAATGCTCTTAAAAATACATTTATTCTCTAAAAAAATTTATTTATTCTATATGCGTTACACTTATAATATGTACACAATTTCCTAATAAAGGGTACGGGGTTTGCAGAAGCCAAGACTTCATGTGATAGAAACACGAAATAAGATTACAAAGCCGTTTTCAATTTGATCAAATGCAATCAGTTCCACATCCTGGCCTTTCTTCTAACAAGGGCCCACATTTCTTCTTTTCTACTTAATTTCTAAAATTAGCTAAATATTAAAAAATGCTCAAGTTTTTCATCCATTAATAAATTTAAAAGTACATTATTTTTATATGCATATAATATGCACAAGGTTACGAAAAAAAAAAAAAAGTGTGGGGTCACTTAACACCCAGCCATGTAAGTTCTCGAAAAGAAGCTTTAGAGAGGTTCAAAATTTCTGCACATAACTATTTTTAAAATGTTACCTATTTCAGTATTACCCTATACCCAATTTATTTATTTAATGCAATAACGATGCCCAGCCATAATGCTATCCTGCATTTAAGGGGTGCGACCAGAATTAAAAGTGGTTATTTAATTGATGAAACAGAATTTTTAAATTTAGTAATTTCTGTACCAATCACCCATCAACTGAAGCCCCACGTGCTAATTTTTATAGCCTTGAATGTCTGCTCAAGAAGTTGGTAGACAGGAAGTGCAGAGTTCGATCACACGTCACGTACTTTTACTTAGCCGTTTGAAATTTTCTGTGATTTTTTTCCAGAAACTCTCGGGAATACAGGCTAGGACCCCTTGGAGGGATCCTCACGGAGAGCGCATCGCCCACACCTAAGACATTAATATAGTCAGTTAGCCTTAATCCTAACGCCGCACCACACCATCGCCGATTTTTTTAAGTAGAAATATATTGCATATTTTTTCCCCTTTTTTAAACGAAATAAGATTTTTAACTGGTAATATATATATGTATATTAATGCTTTAATTCTGGATATTAAGATACTAGTTAAATTATCATCAGAATACACTCAAACAGATATAATATTTGAAGGAAAAATTGTATTTAAATATTAACATTTAAATGACCGTATTTCATAATTTCATATGCATAGAATGTACCGGGGAAAAAAAGGCGCAAAAATTAAGTTTGTTTCATTATTAAATTTATCAAATTTTCCATCAAAACCACTTGGAAGGAAAAAGAATAATTGTATACACTTTACTGTACCTTACAAACCAAATAACTGTCGAAAAGTCTGTTTTGTCTATTTTATTTAATTTTATTTTAGTAGGACACCTTAAAGCATAAATAAACAGAAAAATTTTCATTGAAGGTCTTTTCGATGTTTTATAATGATTTAAAAATCTATAGGGGGGAAAAATAAATGAAATCAGGCATCAAAGAAATTTCTAGTCTCTATTTTGAATTTCACGATTTATATAAAATGATTTTAGAAAAATACTGCAAACGATTATTAAATATTACTTTTAAAAATACCTAAGTTTCTCATACCTATAGTATAATGGGGAATTAAAAAGTAATAATGGAGATTACTCTAATCCTATGTCTTTCCTCATATTTTTCAGCAAAGATTTTGTCATGAAGGCCTTTAGGGGACGATGTATGTTTGTTTCCCAAAATGCTCTTAAAAATACATTTATTCTCTAAAAAAATTTATTTATTCTATATGCATTACACTTATAATATGTACACAATTTCCTAATAAAGGGTACGGGGTTTGCAGAAGCCAAGATTTCATGTGATAGAAACACGAAATAAGATTACAAAGCCGTTTTCAATTTGATCAAATGCAATCAGTTCCACATCCTGGCCTTTCTTCTAACAAGGGCCCACATTTCTTCTTTTCTACTTAATTTCTAAAATTAGATAAAAGTATATTTTCAAACTTAACGAAACTAATGTATATATATAATATGAAATATTACCTAACATAATTATTCATACCTTTAAAATTACTCAGTAATCTCAGAGTCAGATATCATTTTAAACCAAATAAATACTGATTTCTTAATTTTAGTCTTATAACCACTCTGTTAAGTAATTAAATTTATCTGCATTTTAGCCATTTATCTTACTTTGATATATGATCTTGCATAGAATTTGGGGGGTGGTAACCTCTGCTCTTTCTTCTTCTTTTTTTTTTTTTTTGGTTATGCTTTATACATATTTCTTATACATGATCTCAACTATCAAGTCTTAGAAACAAAAAATATTAACTTTTTAAATAACTTTTGCTTTATATAAGGCTTCACTTTCTTTTCTTATTCCTTGTGATTCATTAAAATCTTTCTTCCTGGTGTTTGATCATTGTAATGATAAATTATTATTATTATTATTACTATTATATAGCTGTCATTTTTATCTTTTGGATATTACAGCCGCACTATGGTTGAATTTGTACAAAATATGTATATTTGAATGAATCTTAAATTAAAACCATTTTAAATTATAACTTTTGTGTTACTTTACAAATTCTCAATTTCAAGATTTCAAATATATTATTAAAAATTGGCGGTTATTTGAAGTATATTTTTAATTCATTTAATATTTAGTTTTAGCCAGGATTTTCAAAGCTAACTTTTTTTTTTTTTTTTTTAATGCTGATTTGCAAGTATTAGTGAATCAATTTGACTTTAGAAACTTACTGTAAAGTGAGTGCTCTGAATGCATAAATAGTTTAAGATAAAATAACGAGGCACTAATATAGATAATATCACAATTCTATCCTGTTTATAGTTAAATTCTTTAACATATTCCTCTGTTCCTGATACTTTGCATGATTAATATATATTTATCATGTATCTATTAAAGGCTAAATTTTATAACGCTACTGAATTCTTAAATTTATATATATATATGTATATATACACATACAACAGATCATATTTAGCACGAATGCATTAAAAAAAATTCTTTTGAGATAATTATCTGTATTTGTTTTTTCCATTATCGTAAATCGTAAAAACACTCTATTTCCGAATTTCATTTTATTTTATTACTGGTCTATATATTACCACTTAATTGCAGTGGGGGTACTATTTCTAATTAAATCGTTACACCTGTGCCCTGTCGTTTAAGGCGCATTCTAAAAACTCATCAGAACTCCACAATTTTGAAAGATGGGGGTTCTGCGAAATTCGAGAATAATCTATTTTTAGCTAATTGCTAAAGGAAATTGCATTGCAACAGTGGCAGTACCATATTTCCCCAACTTCATATATTCACATTTGACAGTACTTAAAAATGGTCACTTTATTAATATGAATGACTAAAATTCAAGGAAATAGAAACGGATATCTTTCAAACATGTGTGAATATAAACTTTCGCCTGTTAGACAGTTTTGCCACACAAAGAAGTACTAGTACTAATGAGGTGGCTTGTGCTTTAAAATTAGTTCTTGTAAGATGCTTTGTATGCATACGTCTTCGTAACTGCACAGACAGAATTCACTTAACCAATATTAATGATAATTTTTCCTTTTCTTTTTTTAGACGTGTGTTACTTCATTTATTCTCATTTTCAGATCTGTTATAAATGGGTATTATTTATCCTCTGTTTAAAACCTGCAAAAAATGTGTAGTTGAATGAATGCAGAAAGGAGGAATTTGGAGTTAATGTATTTCATTTATAGCAAAAAAGAAAAATATCAATTCCTCATTTTAAAAACGTTATATATATTACTCAACTGGTTACTTTTCAAGATTGTAAAACCAATAATTTTCCGTATTCTTATTGCTTCAGTTTAGCTCAAATGTCTAAGATGAGGTTATAATTAGTTTTAACAGTGTATCTCTGTGAGTTTGCTTCAAATTATTTCCATAACGATGTTTACTTAGAATTTAAACACGAACACGAGACCGATATACTTCAAAGGAATGAAATCTTCTTTCTAAAAAAAGTAAGTTTTTTTTTTAATTTTTCCCCCTATTTTAATTTTCTAATAATAATAATAATATTTTAATTACAGAATATTTCACAATAGAATATTATTTATGTTTTTAATTCTGCTCATGTTTTTAAGTTTCGAACAACGAATAATCTATTTTTGCATTTTAAATATTTTCTTCAAAAAGCGTTTAGGTTCAAAATGATGCTCAGTGGGTTTTATTTTAAATGAATGGCACTCTAAGTTTCATTTAATGATTTTCTTTTCTTTTTCATTCGAATCAAAGAATATTTTAATTAATATCTTTTTAATCAACAATTAAATCATATATTTTAAGAAATGACGGGAGCATATGGGACAAATAAATGGATAAATGCTGGATACCAGTTGCTCTAAAATATATCGCAACTATTAAGAAATTGATATAAAAGATATAAAATTTGATGAAAAGTTATATTGTTGAATTTAACTTCCTAGAAGCATTTAAAACTAACCCCATTTTTATTTTGCTTTTTTTACTTGACCACACTCAATTACTTACAACTTATTCGTTGGAATTTTTTTCTGTATCTGTTAAACACACAACTGTGTATCTGTACAATAAAATAAAATGCCATAATTAACATATTTAAAAGTTTTGAACTGGTCTTTGATGCTCCAATATGCATCTATGGTATTACTTACCCCCGTGATAACGGTGAAAAGTAACTTTTTAACAATAAAAGCCCAAGTTTCCCGAAACTAGCGCTCAAAACTGACGTCATAGTTACAAAAATGTATTGAAATTAATATATTATAGATATCTTTCGTTTCAAGGAATGAATAAAATAATGAAAGGATGATTTATCAGGGAAAAATGATTATAATAATTAATAAAAAAAAAAAAATAGTGATATTAAATATAATATAAATGATTATAAATTCAAAATGAAAATAAATTTTGGTACTTTTCTGTCATTGAGATCATATACAAGCAGAGTTTATTTAAAAAAAAGTAATAGATATTTAGGTTTTATCCCTTCGACAAAGAAACTTGGGACGATTTTGATAAATTTGCACTGAAATTAACTATGATAAATAATTAAATTTAAATTACATTTTTTATGATTTGAATTCCATTTTTTGATAAAAAACACAAATTTAACACAATCCTTTCTTCATTATTGGCTATTTATCACTCAATTTAGTCACTCTTAGTTTTATTTATTTATTGTTGTTATTATTACTATAATTTGATTTGGTAAATATGGCAATTTTAAAAGTAGGTTTATTTGAAAAAAATCGTCAGCTAGGTGGGCGAAGCCCGCCTAGAACTATAGTCTGTTCAACTTAAACTGATACCGAAAGTAAACAAAACCACGTGTTGTTTGGCGACATGGATAATGTCACAGTTACTGTTGGCGCTAGCCAAGGTCACTTATTTCTCCCCTTCTTTTGTTAGACTTTTTGCACCTCGTCTTTTGTTACCATAAAGATTTTCTTTTACTTTAATGGATCTTTCATTGTTGTATGTTTTTAAGGTACAAGTGTTTGTCATAAACACCAAAACACAAAAAGAAGTGGTGGTGGGATAGTTTTATCTTTTAACGAGCTCTTTATTGTTTGGAGGGGGGTTGACTAAGGGATTAACCTTAACACATGTTTTTCTTGAATAACAAAAGTCGCCATTTCCGCAGGAAAGACACAAAAATGGAATACCTTGGTAACCCATTTGTTTACTTCTGGTATCACTTTAACTTGAACGGACTATAATAATAACAATAATATATTGCAAAAGAGAGTGAGAGAAGGAGAAATAATAGCATTTCAGATGCTGAAATAAAATTTACAAAGGTCATACTTTAATTGTTTTTTCCATTTTCATTAAATGATAAATTTCATTTTTTAAAATAAACATAAAAAATTTCCCAAATTTATGTTTGAATCAATAAAATTTTAAAACTAACTATATATATATATTAAATAAAAATTGTTAATTATGTAAACTTAATAAATTTGTATTATCGAATTTTTCAAGGCTGTGACTGACTAAATTATCTACCAATAAGTATTTGGGTGTTTTCGAATTTAAACGTTTTGTAAAGTATCTAGAAGAATTTTTTATGAATTGTCTGCAACATGTTATACATCAGATATTTCAGTAAAAGTTTTGCCCCAAAGAGTAAAAGGGGACAGGTAAAAAATTAAACAAAAATAAAAATGTTTTGGATCATCCTGTAAAAAGTAATGCATGAAATGCATTTTGGCTGTAGCATATGATTATGACGCTTCTTCTAATTATCTGTATAAGTTTTTTATAAAGTTACAGTATTTTTTTTAAGGCCACTTTTTTAAATATAACACGTTGGGTATTACACCTAGAGCAAAGCCATTTTTAGAAAACTTGGCTCATGAAATTAGACACGGCCTACTGTATACTGCAATTAGTGTAGTATTTTTAAGAAAAGTTCTTGAAAGACAAGTTCTAGTTTAATTAATTTATTAATAACATCATTTCTAATCATTAATTATTATAACTTCAAATACTGCTTATTTTATTGGGGTCAGTTTCGTAGTTTGATTTTCATGCTACAATTTCCAATGCAACAATCCCCAAAATGCATATTTATATGTAATATATCGCCCAATTTTGCTGTGATAAAATCTTAAATTTCGAATAACTCACGAAATTTTCATATTAGAATATTTATAGTCAATAATATATTTATAGTCAATAATGTAATAAATACCATAAATGTTATTTTAAAATTGTCTGATATACTTATGATCCTCAAAATGAACGTTTATGTTCAATTTTGCCCTATTGTGCAATGTTAAGTAAATCGTTAATTCCAAATAACTTGTGAAATTTTTAAATTAAAAAATTCATAATCAAGGATGATTATGTCAGCATCTTTAAAAGTAGTCTGACATCGTTACGATGAAAATATCCCTCAACACTGACGTTTATGCGAAATTTTGCCGTATTCTTCCATGTTAATGAATTCGTAAATTTCGAATAATTTGCAAAAATTTCTAAGTAGCGTGTTTATAGTTATTTATGTTCATCTGGGCACCAAAGCTGATATTTAAAAGCTGTTCTTACATTTTTATGATAAAAATATTTCTTTTCATGCACATTTAAATGAAATTTTGCCTTATTCTTCCACGTTAAGAATATTGTAAATTTCAAATAATTTCTGAAGTTTTTTAATTAGAATGTTGTGAATAAAGAGGGTTCTTGCCAGTGTCATAAATAGCATTTAAAAAATGGTTTGACCTCTCTCTGATCATTTGTTCATGAGATATTGTGTACAAAGACTAACAAATTAACAGACACACTACAGATGGTCACCGTACTTTGGGATTCATTCCTCACACCTGAAAATGTGTAAAAAAAAGTCATAAAACCGAGGACGAAAATTTTTACGATCACCTAAGTTCCTTATACCTATATGATGGGGAACTAAAAAAATGCATTCGCACAAAAGTATTGCATAGCGGGAATTAAGCTCTCCTCGTTAAAAAATTCAAATAACAATGTTCCATTGAAAATTACCTCCCGATTAATTTTTAGCATAGAGGCCCAAGAAATGTTCTGCGCCTAGGGCCCCGCGCAGCTTAAACCCACCACTGGTAAATGTTCAAAGTCATTTTAATATTCATGTTGGTAAAAAACCTTTTGTATGCCCTAAATGTGGAAAAGGTTTCTCTCATCAAAGTAATTCTAAACGCCACTTTTTAAGATGTATAATTTTTTTTTTCTGATAAATATTGTTGAAAAGCAGAGTTGGAGTTTAGGACGTCCGAAACTACAAAGTCAACGAAGTTCGTTTACATAAGAAAAAGCTTGAAATGAGGAAATTGGGAAACACAGCGGAAAGTATATGCAAAAGAAACATTTTATTAATTTTTGATAATTTAAATACAACACTGTAATAGCATTTGTGTTACTTTGCAGCAAAACAAATAGTTATAACTAGCAGGCTTTGCCCGCTTCGCTAGTCATTATATTGAAATGATTTCTCAAAATATCATATAAAAATAGTAGTTTAAAAAAAATAATAATAATCATTGAAATCGGTCAAAATCTAACTTAAAGTTCTCGCTACTTTCGGTAGTGGTTTTCCCACACACCACACTTCGAGTCTGGAGAAACAACGCCATTGGTAGCACCTTGCATGCATTTTACTCCCCCTTCCTCGCGGGTAAAGTGGGAAGATTTGCAAAATCACATCAAAGTGCATATTAAGTACATTTAACCAAAACCCACACACCAAAATTTGCCATTCAAAGGTAATTTGGAGCACATTTAAGCTTGAAAACATGTTTTTTTCCCCGAACACCCCTAAGAGGGGGGTAGGAGTAATTTCACAAAATCCCTTTTTAGTTCACGTTGCATACACGTGTATAACCAACACATTAAAAAAATTGAGATCCTGAGATTATTTGAGGCAGATTTATGTTTTAAACCATGTTTTTTAGCCCCCACCCCCCCTGTGTTTCTTTAGCCTCATTCTTAAAGGAAAGAAGGGGGGGGGGGAATTTTGCAAAATCACTTTATATTATGAGTTTGTGTGTTTTAAAGTTGCTACTACTTGCAAACAAATGAGCTGAGTGAAATGCTGAGCGAAATTATTGAAGGTATTTGAATGATAAGTCCATTCCACAAGTTTGATTCAATATTACAAAAGTTATCATAATGACAAATTTTGAAGTTTCCACCACTTGGAAATAAAATGACAGAGCAACTTGTCCTGTGAAATCATCCAAAATATTTGTATTATAAGTTGACTATCCAACTTTGGTTTGAATCAGTTTAGTATTTCAAAAGTTCTTATGATGGCACATTTTCAAATGGCTGTAGCTTGGAAAGAAACTGTCAGAGCAAGTTGCTCATCCAAGATATTTGTATGATAAATTCATTGTCCAACTTTGGTTCGAATCAATGCAGTATTTCAAGAGTTATCTTGATTATAAATTTTCAGGTGGTACCTTGATTTCAAGTGACCCCGCTTAATTTAAGATATCTGCCACTTTGTTAAAAATGTCGGATAAAGTTCATTTATAAATTTAGTTGAGGCCGTTATATGGTCTGTGTATACATCAAAATTCAAGCAAATCTGTTTTAGCTTTTTAAAATGTGGATTTGAAATTTTCAGGTGGCTGCCACTTGAAAACCAAAGTGGCGCAGTAACTTGGTTGACGAACTCATTCAAGATATTGATAAGATAAGTTTGCTGTCCAAATTTGGTTCGATTTGGAGTATTATTTCAGGAGTTATCATGATGACAAAATATTCATTATATATAGATAGATTGTTTAGATAAATGAAGTGATTGAAATAGGTTGATTTCTAACTCTAATTAAACATAATTTGTTTAAATAAATTTTAAAATGGTTCCACATTTTGGGTGTTGATTGTTGTATCTTTTTTGTCAATTAGCCACGAAAAAGAGTATTTTTTATCAGCTGACCGTAGAAAATGACATTGTCATGAAATCTAGGGAAAGTTTCAGTGTGAAAACAGACACTTAAAAATAATAATAATGATTATTTTAAAACAGACCCTTCTCAAAAAGTCAGTGAACTTAAAATTAACCCTTCACGAAATCAAATGACTTTTAAAAGATTCTGCGAAATATTGTTTTTGCAATTTTTCAGCTGATTATTGATCAGCAAAAAAATTTACAGAAAAAGTGGGGGAGTAAGCTAAAAAAAAATTATTGGCAAATTGCAAATAAATTAAAATTTTAATTTTCAGGTCTACTCATACATCAAGGCTGTAAATATATTCAGTTTGAGCTACAACAAGCTTTATCTATGATTTTTTGAATGTTTGTTCTCTTTTATGATAAAAATAATTTTTTAGAAATCTACAGGTGAGTCATTTAAAAAGCTGTCGTGGTCAGTGACTGACTTGTGTGTCATAGGTTTGCCATCACTGACTTAGATGGTAAGTTGCATGTATTCATTATGCATGTAAAGACTAGAGGCATGCACTCAGTATAAATCAAAATATGTTTGTTCATTACTTTAGTTTAGCAAAACATATTAGAGCTTACATACAATAAACTGGATAATAAAGTAACTTATTAACTGTCATCACGGATTAGATTAAAAAATAAAAAGTAAATTTAAAAGCAAATATGGCCTGTTAGCTATTATAGAGTCTAGTTATAGATTTATAAATGGGATAGGATTTTTATGAAAGACTTGTTCGTTTATTATGAAGTTATTTGTCTGTTTTTTTTCATTTATTATTTTATATAACTTCAATATTATGTATATATATATAAAAAGTAATACAAGCAAAATTTCAGTTTGTAATAATAAATAAATGAAAAACCTTTGTGTCTCTATGTAAATCCAATTTTATGAAATATTCTTTTTAAAATTCTTTTTTACTAATTAAAACATTACTTATTTTTTATGGGTTTATTATTATTATTTTTTTTATTATTCGATAATAAAATATATGTTTATTACTATTTTCATTCCTACTATTTTTTATATAATTATTACCTTCTTAGTAGTAACAGTAGTTGGCCTGTTATAATATTGCATATGACCTTTTAAAACTAAATTATTTAAGTTCTAGTGTTACTTTTTAGGAAAATTTGATTTGAAACCATTCTATGGAACAATAACTTCGGGAACTTCACTACAAACTTCAAGCACAGCTGTGAAGAAACATCAGTGTAATAGTTGTTCTTATTCCACTAACAATTTTTCTCATTTTTTAATGCATGAAAATGTTCACACTGGTGTTCGTCCATATTTATGTAAAAAATGTGGCAAAAGTTTTACTCAGAAAGGTAATTTAAAACGCCATTATATTAGTCATGCTGCTAAAGAGTTTCTGCTGTGATTTATGTACTTTTAAATAATCTGTAAACCAGACATTTTTACTTTGTCTTTAAAATGATGATAATGCAATAAAAAAAAATAGTAATTCTCAATGTTGAATATCTTTTTGCCTTTATCTGTCTTTCATTATTTAAATACTTTCATCTTCACCAAAATATGGCATCATCATTCATTGGTTGACATGTATTCCATTAAGTTTCATTTGATATTATTAATTTAGGGTATATCAGTAGCATTCTGTTATAAAAACATCTTTCTACATGTAGAAAAGAGTAAACTCATTGACTCACCCACCCACTCATTCATTCATTCACTGACTCAACACAACCATGGCTATTCTATGGAAGATAAGAGGTCACAAATTTTGGTGTTCAGGTTGGTTTTAGGACCCTGACCCCTACTAAGATGCGATATTGCAAAATTCTCCCCTTTCCCTCCTTGGGGGAGACTAGAGACAAAAACACATTTATAAGCTTCACTACGCTCCAAATTATCTCAGTATGATTAATTTTTAGTGTGGTTTGGTTATGTATAGCCAACATGAATGACAGTAAAACACTGATAATTTAGAAACCTATAATCCGGTATTGAGAGATTTTCTCCCTCCCTGCCCTTTTCTTTTTTCGCCTCCCATAAATTGTAGTACTGAACGGGATACTTGCAGATGCTCTTGGAACAGCATACACTTTTCAGTAAAATTTATGAGTTTTCATTTAATTTAACTGATTTTTCAAATTGATGTGAATTTTCTATGATGCTTGCCGAAAAAGAAAACAAACTATCTTACTTAGGGATAAAAGAGTATAGTGTGCTCAAATGCACTAAGGATACATAAGCTCAAAATTCTTGTGTTTGGCAAGAGTAAAAAGACATATGCTTTTACAGGAGTGAAAGTGTTTCCTGTGCTTATTTCAAACATTATTTTAATTATTTACTTTTTAAATAGGGTATACATTAGGATAGTTCACATCTTTTAAAATTATCTTTTATGAAATATTTTTTTGGATGTTGTGATTGATAATTTTAATAAATTTTTGGAATACTTATAATCCAGAAAAATATGTAATATAGCAATGCCTGTTTCCTGCTGATGCCGGATTATCAGTTCACTGTATAAAGGGATTTTGTAAAATTTCCCTCTCATCTCCTTTAAGGGGGGGGGGATACATTAAGAGTAATTCTGTTCCAAATTATCTCAGGAAAATGATTTTTTTATGTGTCCATTTATTATGCATACTCAACACACACTACAAAAGAATTTTTCAAAATTCCTCCCTACTCCCTTTTGGGAGTATGTAGAAGCAAAAAACATGTTTTTATGTGAAAATTTCTCCAAATTATCTTAAAAAAGCGATTTTTGATGGGTAGGTCGGTTATACGTATCCAACACATAGTATAAAAAGATTTTGAAAAATTCCCCTCACACTTTCTTCCTTTAACTGCGGGAAGCAAAAACACATTTTTAAACTTAACTCTGCTCCAAATTATCTCAGGAAGGCAAATTTTTTGTGTTAGTTATGTGTACCCAACATGCACTATAAAGGGGTTTTGCAAAATTATCCACTTCTCCCTTGGGGCGGAGCATAAAACATGTTTTCAAGCTTAATTCTGTTCCAAATTACCTCAAAATTACGAATTTTAGCATGGGGTGTTGATTAAGTGTATACAGTATGCACTTTGATGGTATTTTGCAAATCTTCTAACTTTATCCATGGGGGAGGAAAGAGTAAAATATGGGTAAGGTGCTGCTGAAGGCAGTTGATACCCAGATTCATCATGTTGCAGGCAGAAAATCACTACCGAAGGCAACTGAAACTATAACTGACGTTTTGACTGAATTCAGTGATTTTTTTTTATTATTATTATAATGATACGGAATTTTGAGGATTAATTTAATTATAGTGACCCTGACCAGCGAAGAAAGCAAAGCCTGCTAATCATTTATATAATTCAATGTCTTCTTTTATCAATAAATTAGTGTTCATCTATTCTTACATCATTTTTTTTCCCTTTTTGTATGTCATTCTTGTAATGTGTATTAATGAAAGTAACACAAAACAGTACAAAATCTAAGTAACATATTAATAAAGTTTTGATTGATCCACAATTGTAAATATGAAAATAAATTATCTTTTATTTCATTTAATAAAAAGATTTCAATTTACTATAAATTTGTAAAATTATCAACCTTCATCAATATTTTTTCTCTTCATACTTACATATATTTCTATTTTATACACATATATAATAGATAATCCAGCTGTATATATTTTACTGTTGATATACAAAATGCATTTATTTATCACTTTGGTTCATGTTAAGATCTTGCTAAGATTGCAAATGTAAATAATATTAGAAGCTTTTATGCATGTGCACATTGAAACTTTTCTTTCATATAAAATAATATACAAAAGCAAAAATTTAGAATTGAGCCCTTTGAATGTCATTTTTGTACATCTACATTTTGTACATTTCAATTTTTATATTATTTATTATGTGGTATATGTTTTATATTTCATATAGCAGCCTTTAAAAATGCTATTGTAAAGAAGTCTTATTGTTTCAAAATTTAATGTAAATATTATGATTTATTATTAATTCATATTATGTAAGCAAAATATCAATTTTGTATTACAGAACTAGATTATGAATGTTTTATTTTCTTATTGTGTTGTACTGATAATATGTAATATAATTCATAGTTTTGTATTGTTAATTCATGAGATCTCAGTTCACAAATTTGAAAAAATAAATAAATAAAAGTATTATTTAAACTATTTAAATTATTTGGGCTTTTATTAAAGTTACAAATTTTCAGTTGCTTGCTTCTTCATGCTAAACCTGCTGATACAAGCTTCATGTTGCAGTATTGTACTTTAAGAAATAAATCATAAATAAATGTGACATTATAAATCTAATCAGTTTTAATAAAATCAATTTATTTTGAAAATGTTAATGTTAATTGCTCAGTTCTTCTTAATCTTTTGAAAAACTTAATAAAACACTTTGACATTTAAACTGAAAACTTTTATTAACCCTCGCTTTCCCAAGATTGAGGCGTTACTGCAGAAAAACTGCTTTCAGGTGTTTTGCGAAAATCACCAGTACCGCGCCTTTTTGTATTGTTTGGAAGTTGCAACATTCCTCTGGTTATGTTTGCTATCTCTGGCGTATTAGTGCACTTTTTGAATGAGGCAGGTTAACTAAATTTCAACTACAAAATGGGGTCAAAATAACCCCATCTTGGGAAAGCGAGAGTTAATAAGAGGTTATATATGTATAAGCAAACTGAGGGTAAATGAAAATTAATTGCAAAACACATAAGGGCCTTCTTAAGGGGAGCCCCTGCATGTTGGGAATGGAATATGAGAAGTTTCTGATGAAACGTCGGCTATTTAGCCAAAAAACATATTTCTAGCCCCCGACTTCTCAAAGATGATAGCAAACGAATTGAATTATTATAAAGCATTAAAAAGCAAATAAATTCATAAATAAAGTACAAAAATAAATACATCAATATAAAAATACAAAAATATAAGTAAATACAAGGACAAACTTAAAAAGCAAGTAGATTTATTATAACCCCCCCCCCCCTCCCAATCGAAAAGAGAGAACCCACTTAGGCTGGTAGGACCACTTACCAGTTCTTAAATGTCACCCGAGATGGTTAAAAAACCTTAAGTTAGATTATATTCAAGAAGATTGAAATGTTTATCGAGTAGGAAAGCAGGATAGCAGTTGACAGTTAAAATGTTTTTGAGATTTTTAAGAGCTAATTTCTTCTAATTTTAAAGATTTATATTTTGGAAATGTAAGTATTACCTTGCTGCTTTTGTGCAGGTTTTCAACATTTTTGAGTTTAAAGTCTTATAATACCCCTAAAGAAGGCCCTCATGTGTTTTGGAATTAATTTTCATTTATTCTCAGTTTGCTTATTTATTTATTATGGTTTTATATTTCCTTTCGCTGCATTTGCGCATGAGTTTATAAATACTATGTTCCAGTTTTATATAAAAAAATTCAAATTTTATTTCTTCTAATTTTTAAAATTTATATATATATATATATATATATACACTGATAAAAAATACAACTTTGCTCCTTGAAATTCTCTGTAATTTGAGAAAATAGTCATAAATTACAGAAAAATTACGTTGACAAAACGTATTTTTTCTGCCATTACAGAGAATTTCTGGCAGCAAAGTTGTATTTTTTTAATCATCAATATATATATTTTATATACGAATTAAGTAAAACATAAATGTAATAATCATATATATTACTAAAAATATTTTCTTCTATATGTATTTGTTTTATTTAAATTCATTTTTATACATGAGTTAATTGTTAAATTATAGCAAATATTGCTTTATTTTTTATAATTTCTTTTCTTGTTTAGATAAGATAAAGTATAAGAAAGTTTGGTAAGTATGCAATATAAATAATGATATACATATATATTCCCTTCAAAGTCACTTTGAAGTTCTGTTTGAATTATTTCAATTTATACAAATATACTGCAATATATGTATTATTTGTTATATTAGAATCGTTAAATATAATATTTAATAAAATTTTCAGTTAGGGAAATAAATGTTTCACCTTATTTTGATTTTGATATTGAATTGAAATCTTTTCATGTTTGTATTTTGATGAAGAGATATTGTTAATTTTTTTACGTTATATATTATTCAGTGTGAAAGATAATCTCATGTTTTGTAATTTTAATTATATATTAATGAAAAAGAGGAAAAAGAAAGAAAAGTTGTTTTAAATATATTTTCATATATATATATATATATATATATATATGTATGTATATTTTCATATATATGTATATATATATATATATATATATATATATATATATATATATATATATATGTGTGTGTGTGTATATTTATTTATTTTTCCCATTTGTTTAATGCGTATAAATGCATTATTATTATTCAAAATATTCTTAAGATTTTTTAAAAATATTTAATTGTGGATACAATAAATCATTATACCTATACAATTTATTTATTTATTTAAATACAATATTTATTCCTGTTTATATGTAATTTATAAAGAGCTAAATGCAAAATATTGTTTATGAGTATTTTCATAAGAAAAATAGTAAAAAATAAGTTTAATAAACTAAGTATAATTAAAAAAAAAAAAAGTGAGGTGAGAGAGAGAGAGAAAAGAAGAGAAATTATGTTATGTCAACCTTCTAACTAGAAAGAAAGAAAGAAAATGATGATCTTTTGTTTGATTCTTTAGTTAGGTTCCATACATGAAGAATTTAATTAATACGCAAGAGTCTAACCACAGTAAAGGAGAATAGCACTTAGTTAATTTTTCTTTTAAAATTTGTCCATTTTACGGTTTTTGACGTTAAAAAATCTTCTGAAATTAGGTTTATAGAATCAATTTATAAAGTATTTTCAAGTTACCAATGTAAATACTATTTTCTTCAAACATTAATTCTTTTTATCTTTTATACTACTAACTAATAAATATATATATAGATAGATAAAACACTTTTGACTATCAATTAAATCATCACTCATACTTCAGTTTTGTTTTGCTTTCCTATTCAACTGGATAGCTAAATATATTAATAATAAATTTTGGAACTAAACAATTAAGGTCTTACATTTACGATTTTCTTTTTTATGTACTTAATATAATAATTATTTTGTGTAAAGTTTTGTAATATTTATTAAGAGGAGGAGATAAAACATATTTTGATGAAGGTCATAATAAGTGGAACTTACTTAAATAAGCAAATGCATTCTCACCTGCTTAATTTGAGATTAGAAATCTACCTTAGAATAAAAAGTCCACGTTGTTGAAGTTACCTTGAAAATTTATGTATCTATAGTAATAAAATCAGGCTTTTGTCTGTAAATTTCTCAGAATAAAAAATTTTTGCATTATCTTCACGTTTCACACATTGTAAAATACAAAAATGACTCCAGAAAAATTTCTGTGAATGTGTATGTTGGAAAGGGGGGGTGTCTGTATGTCTATAATGCTATATTTGTCCAGGTATCATGTGAGAATGGCTGTATGGAATTCAAAGACACTTGGTAGGAATTATGTTTGTAAGCATAACTCGGTTCCAAATTACTCCACAGTAAAGAAATTGCACATGGGGAGACTAGACTTGAGTTTAAAAAAAAAACCTTTTATCTGCAATTTTCAAATTTTTTATTTTTAAGAGGGGAAATATCACAAATCCCGGATTTTTGAGTAGAATTTTATCAAAAATAGTACAAAGATGTTTAAAACAGTCATGCATCTTTTTTTTTTGTGTGTGTGTGTGATTTTCAATTTGGGAGGGGAGAGGCGTTACAAGGGTTTGGAGCACAATATAAGGAGATTTTCTGAACACCCCCCCCCCCTTTTTTTTAGGGCTAAGTTTGTTTTGGAAATCTATGGGTCACGAATTTTGGTGCATGTATCTTCTATATATATATAAATGAATGTTTGTCTGTATGTCCTTTATAAAGTCGTAAACGGCTTGACCGATTTCGATCATTCTTTTTTTGTTTTTTTCCTTATAGGTCAGGGATGGTTTAGGAAAAAAAAAATTGAAAAATTTCGCCCCCCCCCAAGGGGGGGGGGAGGGGGCAAAACATTAATTCAAAAAATCCTTCATATCTCAAACAAAAAAAACAGATATCTGTGAAATTTTTGCTTTAAAATATAGCTAATATAAATGTATAAAAACCAATTTCTAGAATTTTCGAAATTCGGTCCCCAAGGGGGGGCGGGGGGCAAAACGGGATTTCACATGCGTAAAACGTGATTTTGCATAATCCTATATATCTCAAACAAAAAAAACAGATATACGTGAAATTTTTGCTATAAAATATAGCTAATACAAATATGTAAAAGCCAATTTCTGGAATTTTAAAAATTCAGCCCCCAGGTGGGGCAGCAGGGGCAAAAACAATTAGAAATACAGTTAGGCCTTTCAAAATTGGTACAGATAGGTTTCAATGCAAAAAAAAAATAAAAATAGAGTTAGATCGTTCAAATTTGGTATATAGAGGTTTTCGATACTTACAAATCGATTGCGGATATTTTCGAATTTGTAAAATTATTAGGAGGTGTGGGAATTGGGTGGAGCGGTAAGGGGGGGATGGGCAAAAACAAATAGAAATACCGTTAGGGCATTCAAAATTGGTACAGATAGGTTTTAAAGGCCTGCAAGTCGAATGGGGATATTTTCGAAAGTGTAAAGTTATTAGGAGGGGGGAAGGGGATGGGGGGGGAGGGGGGCAAAAAATTAAAAATAGAGTTAGATCGTTCAAAATTGGTACATAAATGGTTTTCGATACTTAAAATCGAATGCGGATATTTTTGAATTTGTAAAAATATTAGGAGGGGGGTTGGGCGGTAAAGGGGGGCTATGGGCAAAAACAAATAAAAATGCAGTTAGGCCGTTCAAAATTGGTACAGATTGGTTTTAGAGGCCTGCAAGTCGAATGGGGATATTTTCAAAAGTGTAACGTTATTAGGGGGGGGCAGAGGGGCAAAAAAAAAAAAAAAAGAGTTAGATCATTCAAAATTGGTACATAGAGATTTTTGATACTTACAAATCGATTGCGGATATTTTCGAATTTTTAAAATTATTGCGAAGGTTGGGGGGGAGAGTGGTGGGGCAAAAAAATAAAAAAGAGATAGATCGTTCAAAACTGGTACATAGAGGTTTTTGATATTTACAACTCGATTGCGGATATTTTCGAATTTGTAAAATTATTAGGATAGACGGGAGGGCATGCGAAGGGGGAAAATAACAGAAATAAGAGTTAGAGCATTTTGGGAATTTTTTCCGAAGGCAGTGAGAACCCGGTGCAACATTTTTCCTAATCAGATTTTGTTTCGCTTTTTTTTTTTCACGTGATAAAAATTAATGCAATTTTGAGAATTCAGTAATTATAGTGATTCATTTAAAAATAGGGTCCAGCGAAGCGGGCGAAGCCTGCTAGTTGTTTATATATATATCCAATACCTATAGTAACAGGATTTTACGAAACTCTCCAGAAGGGGGGAGGAAGCAAAAACATATTTGTTAGCATAACTCCACTTCAAATTATTTTATGCTGAAGAAATTGTACATGGGGAGACTAGACTTGAGTATAAAATAATAATAATAATAATTCTGGGATTTTGGAATTTTTTATTTTTAAGGGGGGAGGGGGGAAGCGGGAAAATCCATTTTCAAGGAGAAATTTAGCAAATTTCAGATTTTTTGAGTTAAATTCTATCAAAAATGTTGAAAACAACTATGTATCTTCTTTAGGATATTTTCTAAAATCCATTTTTATTTTATTTTTTATTTGGGGGGGGGGGGGCACTACAAAGGAGCAAATTTGAGACCCCCTTTTGGCACAGAATTTGTCTGGGAGATCTATGTGAGCTCTGGTTATGAATCTTGGTGCGCAAATTGTTTATTTGTATCCAACACCTATTGTAATGGGATTTTACTAAGTTCCCCCCTTTCCCCCTTGCAGTTGGGAGGGGGAGAATAAACACATTTCCAAGCATAACCTTGCACCAAATTATCTCACTTAGATTAATTTTTGTGTGTGGGTTGCTTGTGTGTACACAGCATGCACTATAAAGGGATTTTGTTCTCCCTCCCACCCGCTTTATAAATAGGGAAAAACACTTTCTAGATTAACAGTGCTCCAAATTATCTCAGAAAGCAATTTTTTGATGTGTCGATTGGTTATGCCTACACACACTACAAAAAGATTTTGCGAAATTACTTTCTATTTCCCCCACACTTACTATGTAGGGGTGGTAGGGCAAAAAACATGTTTTTAACCTTAAATATACTCCCAATTATCTTAGAAAAGTGATTTTTTATGTGTGAATCAGTTATACATATCTAATATGTAGTATAAAGAGAATTTGCAAAATCCTTTCCCCTTACCACCTTTTAAGAGCTAGAAGTGCAAAAACGCATTTATAAGCATAACTCTGCTCCAAATTGTCTCAGAAAAGTGATTTTTTTTATGTGCCGGTTGATTATGTGGATGCAACACACAAGTGATTTGCCCCATTCTAAAGTGAAATTACTCCCATTCCCTCCCCCTCTTAGGGCAAGCAGGGCAAAAAACACAGATTCAAGTTTAAATCTACTTCAAATTATCTTAGAATAGCGAATTTTGGCATGTGGGTGTTGATTAAGTGTTTGCAATATGCTCTTTGGTGAGATTTTGCAAATTTTCTAACTTACTGCAAACACTACTCGCAAAACACTACAGAATGCAACTTGGGTTTCAACTGGTTTCAGTGATTTTTATTTTTTTATTTATATATTTATTTTTGAGATTTTATTAATGATGATATAGAACTTTGAGAATTCATTTAAATATATATATAATCCATTTGATAATAAAAGAAAAGAATGAAAACAAAGAATAGTCAGTTAAATAAATCACCAAAGAAACATACACAGGCCAAACAATGTAACTTGATATCTTAAATTGATTTAATTTTTAAGTTTAATAATATTACTCACTTTAATTTATTAGACTATAATACCTATTCAAAATTAAAATAGGACCGTGCAATTATATTCTGAAGAAAAAAAACCCTATTAATTTTGAGATGAGCAAAATAATTTTAGACCAAAACAGAACAAGACTGAATTTTAACTGAAAAACTCATAATGCTATAAGTCGTTCAGGTGCTATTCTTATAGAATTGAGCAAACAGTTGTAGGTTTTCTGTAATTGATATGCAAAATATCAATTGATAGCACAAACCTACAGGAAAAATAAAAACAGAATACCTTTCAGAAAAATAAAAACCAGTGCCGTAACAAGTGAGATGGGGGCCCCGGTGTGAGTGATGAATTTATGGGCCCCCTCCACTAAAGATGAATTTCTAGGGCTCCCTTCCCTGCTGCCTTACTTCAGATGCAATATTAGAACTTTTCTTGCAAATACTTATATTGCTATAGTAATGCAATGACAAAGTATTTAAAAATCGTTTAAAATAAGAAAACAAATTAAAAGCTAGTCTTTCACTTTTTTTTTTTACTGATTTATAAAAAAGATTGTATTAAAAAAAAAAAAAAAAAGCTCATTTATTCCCCCCCCCCATTTCAATTTTGATTTCAATGTTTATTTTAATATTATGAGTGCTTTGGAAATATTAGATAAAGTTAAATTAATTATATAAATAAAAATACGAAAAAAATATATAATGAATAATAACATTCAATCACAGTTTTCACGTACAAGGTATAAAACTTCCATTTGTGAGCTTTGCCATCAGCAAACGTTTTAACTATATGCTCAATATTCAAGGGACCGCAGTAACCATAAAATGGATAGCTAGCTCGTAATTGGAAGATTATGGGTTCGATACTCCAGCTGGCCAAGGACCATTGTTTACACTGGTGGCTGGTGCACATAAAAGCCGTCATGGCTGCGATCAATGTACTCCACGTTCCCAAGTTCCCATCCAAATTATACGCCTGGCATCACCGAAGCGAAGGGGTATCCACTCCGTGGGGGATCAGGGGATCCAAATTGTGATGGCATGTTTCCTGATCATCCTTCGGAGGATGGGGGGGGGGGGGGGGGAAGAGACCATAACCAACTGACCATAAGGCAAAACTAGTGCGACGTAAAACCCCTCTAACCACCCAACCAACTCAAAATTCAAACAGTCCGACTGCTTGCCCTCAATGCTTAGAACAGAAATGTTTGTTAATCTTTGTTGAGAAAAGAAATACTTCTCCAAAGGTACTTTTTTTATCAGTTTCATTTTAGAAAATGACCGTTCAGCTGAAGTTACTGTGTCAGGCAATTTTAGGAAAATTACAGGTAATGTAAATAGATCTGGAAAACAAGAGCAATAATCATTTTCCAGGATAAAACATGCAACGTTACGAATATTTTCATTATATATTTTGCATTGTATCAGAATGTTTCTATCTGGAGTATAATGTCAGAATTTATGTCATTTGCATATTTCTCACTAAACTTACCGGCCCATTTTTTCTTTAAGTCCTTCAGAAATACTGGGTTGAAAAAAGGAAAAAATTTCAATAATTCCTAGACATTATTTAAACACTATCGCGTTCGCTTACACACACACACACGCATATATATATATACACATACATATATATCGCTGTAAAAATATTAAAACTGGATTCAGGAGATCTCAAAAGGTATTGATACACCAAAATCTCATAGTCGAATTTTATTATGATTACAATACTTTCCTTACTATAGATTTAGAACGTAAGTAAAAAATTCGCCTGTGCATTTATGTTGAAAAATAATAAATAAAAGATATTGTATGAAAATATCATAAATAGAAAGAAACGAAGCAATTGTTCCGAGTCCGCCCGCCCCTCATCATTTTTTTTTCCGATTGATGAAGGGCCATCCTATTATTTCGACCCAAAACAACTGTTGAAAGATTTTTGCTATTTATGGTGTTTTCATACAAACGTTTTATTTATTTCATACAGTTATCGCCAACACACTAAGTGACTTATTAAGCAATTAAATGAAAAAGAACGTTCCCAATTTTTTTTGCTCGAACCAACTAGAAAAAAACAAACAAAAAAACGTGAAATTGTTGAACGTGAAACGTGTTGAACTTAACACGGACAATCTTAATGCAGATTGATTGTGATTACTTAAATTAAAATCATTTCATTCAGCTGTTTCAATATGAATTTTCGTTGTTTGTAAGTGCCTTTTTTCTTTCTTTCATTCCTTTTTTTTTTTTTTTTGTGTGTGGGAAGGCGTGAATTCCCTAGTCCCTTATTTGGGTCTGACACTGTAATTTTTTAGTTGCGTTTTACTCGAATTTATGAAATTTGGTATCCTATTATTGAGTATACATACAAGCTTGTTTGTGATCCTAGTTTGAAAATCTTAAAGTTACTACATGAAAAAAGAAAAGAAAAGGCCAGGGTGCAATGAACATTTTTTACTATTGTAACCAATAAAGTACATGTAAAGTTTTTGTAAATCTAAGAAATTACTAGTAAAAAGTAATTTGGAAAAAATCCTGAAATCTGGAAAAAAGAAAAAAAAAAATCCTACACACAATCGTCCCTGATTACAAGAAAAATATTCAACAATTATTTCTTATTTTAAAACAATATTTTTTAAAGTAAATTGAAAAATAAATAAATAAAAATAAAAAATAGGAGGAATTTGGGGAGGGGGTAGCAGTGGAAGGAATGAATACGGAAGCGTGTTCGGAGGGACGTCCAAAAAAAAAAAAAGAGAGAGATAGAGAAGAAGAAGAAGAAGAAAAAAAGAAAAAGTTTCGCAAACAAAAGAATAAACACAAAATGTAAGTACATCACGTAAGAATTGACGTCAAAATTTGACGGATGATGTGCAACTAAAGGCTCTTCATGCCATAAAGTTTAAAACACCCTTTCTTTAACATTTCACATTTCTCTTAACCGGTTTAAAACCCCCTGCCCAATTTCCCATATTTGTAAAACCACTTGGATATAATCCAAAATATTAACTTATTGTATTCTAAAAATGAACTGCAAATCGGAATAAATTTAATTTTTTTTTTTTTTACTGGAATAGTATTATAACACTTTATTCTATCAAAATAGTATATTTCAACAAAAGTATACTGTTAAAAATAAATAAATAAATAAATTTTTACTCTTATAAAATATCAATATTTTAATGTTATTCTTTTCAAATTATATTTACTCTAATATAGTATCGAAATGAAATATCAGAAATTATAATAATTAGATAAATAATAATTAAATAAATAAATAAAATAAAACCCCCTTTGATTTTAAATATTTATCACCATCTTTTCTAAACAAAGTTTTCAACTGATGAAAATTAGCTTTTAAAGAACAGTAAACTTTGATAATTTGTTAATTTTAAAAGATTTTTTTTTTTTTTTTTTTTAAGAAATGGAAAAAAATAATTTTAAGAATATCGTATAATATATTGGCATGGCAACAGATGACGCCACATTCAGTGTACAGAAATTTTCGGCAAGCGAAAATGCATACAAAGATAACCGATGCCGATACGTATTCGTGAATTGCTTTGTTTTTAATAGGTATACTTCCTTGGAAAATATGAATTAATTGTGTAAATTATTTTTATGATTGAGCCACAGAGTAATATTAACTTTAATTAGGCGTTAATGAGCTTTAATTAGGCGTTTGCCATAGACATATCAATATTAGTCGTCTGCTTGATCTATCATCAGTATTCTGCATAAAAAAAGGAAAATTCCCGTTCCCAATTGGTTCAAAATTTTCTCGCGCATGCCCAGATCGTACAATTTTGGTCTTACAGAATATGCTTTGTGTTTTAATATTATAGATTGCATGGTGCTATATTATCATCCTTTGTAATAATGCAAATTTTTGCAATACTTAATCATCTGAAGTGAGATAAAAATGAAAAATGCAGGAGTTAGAAATTTAAATTTTTTGGACTTTACAATAAATTTTTCCAGAATTTTAATGAAAATTTTCATTTTCCATAAGTTTTTTTAGACCTAAATCCTAATTTTGTTAATATTTCAGTTTTTCCTCGAGGAGTATGAACCCTGATGAATGACTTGTTACAAATTTATAATAAACTGACTCATTAAGCACATATTGTTTTTTCATAATTGCCCAATAAATAAATAAAAAAATTTACAAATATTTAATTTTTTTAATTTTGCATAACCCAGCAATGCACAGATAATGGTATTTTTGTATATTTAATTAGTCCATTTTGAAATTACTTACGAATTGCTAATCTATTAGTTTAATGCTGTTTTTCTTAATTATGCATGTATATGCTCTCTCCTCTCTCTCTCTCACACACACATATATAAATTGTTATGATTAATGTTCGCCTTTTCAGAAGGCTCTGAAACTAGTTCTATGGCTCCAAATGAAAGAAAATTTTACTAGTATGTAGTACAAATTATGCACTCTGCGAAAGAAATAAATAAATAATTACTTAAAAAATTTTCATCAATGTGTTGTGTTGCTTTAAAAAAAAAAAAAGGAGCTACAATTTTTGTCAGTAGATGATGCCGTGCCAATATTTAAGGCAATTTTTGCAGATTTTTTTGTAAAATACAAAATAAATTTTTTGTATTTCATCATGATTGGCCAAAATTGATAAAATGAATCTGTAGAAGTTACCAGATGTGAAATAAATTTTCTTTTATTTTTACAAATGTCTGCAAAAATTGCCTTAGGTATTGATTTTTTTACAGCACATCACTTGTTCTACATGCTAGTGAAATTTTGTTTCATTTGGAACCATAGAACCTGCTTTAGAGCCTTTTGAATAGGTGAACTTTAAATATAATGACACTGTATATATATATATGTAATCAGTTAATCCAGCAAAATTTATAATTTTCCAAGCTTTTTCTCTTTTTTTTTTTTTTTTTTTGTCTTTCTCGTGACAGTAACAATAGTAACATTGACTGCATAGTAAAGTATTTTAGGCAAATTTTCCAAATAATCAAATTTTCCATTTGTAATAAACCAAATTTTCCTGGAATATCTTCTACCTCTGAGAGACTTCCCACAGACTTGCAGGGAAGCCTGAGGGATTTTAAATTATTATTAAGTGATAACTTATTATCTCAGAATAACTCTTAAATTTAAGAACAGTTTTATCAGGAATTCTATTCTAGAGCACAGGTAAAATTAGTTTTACAGCAAAGCATGACAGAACACAGGAATCAGATTTGAGAACAAATTTTAGAATAAAAATTATGCAATTGCCAATTTTAATGGCAAAACATTGCAGAATTTTTAATCCCAGATGTCCGGGTTCACCGATGATAAAATGTAGGCATGAACTAGCTCAGCTAACTACCAATAAGAATTCATATAAAGAGTTTGGGTTCGCATCAAAATGAGTGGTATTTAAGCTGGAACGTACGAGAAATCATAGCTTTTCTTGATATTGACTTGCCTAACAAACTCATGTTTAATTAATACTTCATCACGTAAATCTTCCAAATGGGAATCGTGATCCTTCAGGGTTTGTGGCAATAATGGCGGATGATCGTCAACCATTGTCATTGTATCCGGAACTATCTGCTCAGGGTGTGTAATACTCGGCCCATGACTCCATCTCCATGACTACACCTTGAACTTAATAAAGGATTATTAGTTTAACTGATGGCCACCCTCATTCCTTTCCTAATATGCATGGACACCTATTTTTATTATTACATATGTATACATATGTTACACACATATGTATATATTTATAAGAGCAAAAAAGAAGGAAAATGCAAAATACAAATGATTAAATTGCCACGCTAACCAACAAGAGCCTAAATAGTTTATTAAATAACTAAAATAAAATTATATAATTAATGTGACCAGCACTATTTTAATTTATATATGAAAACAAGAATAATACTTTAAAATAATTCCGATAAGAATCTAAACCATATAGAAACATAACAAGAAAGAGCTTTAAAAAAAAATTGAGCTTTTTAATTAAACAAATAATAACAAAACTCGAGAACTCGTAGCTTGAGAAAGATGAGAAAAACTGAATTTCATGGAACAGAAAATAAATAAATATTTCTCATATATAACTATTTCTTACATATAAATTATATGTGTGTGTATATATATATATATGTGTGTGTGTGTGTGTTGTCTTTGAAATATTTCAGGATATATTTTTCTATTAAGTGAAGGATTAACATATCATGGTTTTCAATTCAGTTTGTATTGAAATTTCCAGTTACAGATATAACATATTAAATTTCAACACCAGTTATTGACATTAAGTGCTAAGTTAAGGTCACACTTAATTGCTGAGCAACAGTTTAAGTGGTTAAATTTAAATTTGATTAAGAAAAAAAAATTAATATCTACCTTAGTATTAATTATTATATCTATACACTTCATTAAAGAAACTTTTAAATTTATTATAAGCAGGGTTCGATTTAACCAGTATCACACTGCAATTTTTGATATCGCTATTTTGTCTGAATTATTCTCTATCATAAATTAATTTAATTTTTCTTTTATATTGAATTATTCCTAAAAGTTTGGGATGTTACTCTTGTTTAATCTGCTTGTAATTTTTTTATCCCATATATCATGTAATGTAGAGCTTAGCCTTTTATTTTTTGTAATAAAGTTGATATTGTGTAAAATTCACTTTTCTAAAGAGAAAAATACCCTAAAATATGTTAAGGAATATTTTTTATAGTTTTAAAAAATAAGTAAAACATAAAATTGTCTAATTATTATTCAAACTATTACAATTAAAATTATTTTGCAATTACTACAAAAAAAATCATTCTGTGCAATTTTTCTAAATCAAACCCTGATTATTAGTAAAATAAATGTAATGAATAGGTTAAAATTAGAGCATTATCTTGTATACAAATGATTTTAGCATATCATATATTTCTTAGGTTTAAGTAATATAAGTTATTTAAAAGTAATTTATTAAAGATAATAATTCATAAGCTATTTATATGTACATAGATTCTTTTAGTATTTTATTTTCGTAAAAATGCTTTTGCTTTGTTATAAATATCTTAGGTAGCATTCTAATACAAATAAAAATTATGAATTTTCCTTTTTTGTATTTAAATTACAACATTAAAAATTTCTTTCTTAGTTTTATTAGGTGGTGTTCAGTTGTACCAGTATCAAAATCTTTTCTCGTCATTCGATCTGAAATCCAGAAACAGGAACAATATTTTGCGTTGGCGAAGTGGTCCAGTTAAGCGGCATCGTTGTAGCCTTTGTCCATATTCTACTAACAACTCCAGCCATTTACAAATTCATCTTGTTACTCATACTGGAGAGCGACCTCACAAGTGTACTAAATGTGGTAAAACCTTTTCTCAGAGAAGTAGCCTAAAGCGTCATATCACTTGTCATATTGATCTTTCTATTGCTCTTTAAAACATATCTGTCTATGCAATGCATTCAGGGTGGCCAAACTTCATCTTTTTTTTTTATTATTCATCATTGGAAAATATGATTTTTCAATATTTTTTTATAAAAAAATAATTGTGATGTCATTAATTTTATGAACTATGAAAGATTTATTAAAAGTACAACTAAGCTAAATATGTGTGTATGTTGTACTAGCCATGTTATGTTAAATGTTAGTTTTGAAGGATGGAATTTCACACTTTACATTATGATCTTAATAGTAACTTGTACATAGCTTAAAAATTGGCGGTTTAGGTAATGATCTAGTCTGAATTGCTATGTATAGTAATAATGAATATATCTTGTTAAACCATGTTTCAGAAGGGTATATAGTCTTAAATCAGTCTTTTTATCCACATATTGATTAAACTTATTTTTTCCATTCTTTTTTATCGGTACCCACACACATATATATATATATATATATATTGAAATATTTGTATGCTGGAATAACCTATTCTGATTCATGCTTACTTTTTGATTAATTATTTAAATAATATATAAATTTGGAAAACAATATTTTTAATGTTAGCAGATCAACAAAATTTTTACCTCTCTGATTGTGATTCTGGATTATCAAATTAAATAATATGAATTTTTAGATATTTACAAATAGTTATAACTTATAGATCATTATTTTGCTTTTTAATATGAACATTCTACATTTTATTTGAACAATATTAGAAGAAACATTCAAACCAAGCAAAAAATTTTTCTTTGTTTTTATTATTATAATATCACTGACGATTTATTTAATTTTTATTTTTCTGTTAGTGCAGCAACCTGGAAAACATATGGCTAAGATAAATTTTGTAATGTTTTCCTTGTGATATTTTATATTCATGCTATTTCAAGGTATTTTAACAAATTATGCCTATATCAAACAAAATTTATGATTTGTGTGAAAATGATGAAAAATAAGTAATTGACATTGATTAAGTGAAGTGAAATCATTAGCTTTAATAAATGTGATTAATATTGTGAGGAAAAAGCTAAAAGACTGAGTAAATCAAATACTATAGAAAACAACTTTTTAGAAAATAGTGATAATTTACATTTAATGGAAAGCTTCAGGTAATAATTTTACAGATACTTTTTGACACTTGATAGCTTGATCTTGTAAGCTGTAAAACTAATTAAAATACTATTTTTTTCTCACAAATTGTAAATGATTTGAACTTTTTTTATGCAAATCAAACTCTGTGCTGTCAAAACATTTAATTTAAGATTTAGTTAAATAAAGTGGGAAAATGTTGAATTAACTTTTAATTGAGTTAATCTCGATGATCCAGTTGGTTTTGCATCTAAATCGCATGATCTTTAAGAGGACTCTCTCTACTTATCATCCCCGGAAGCCAAAGACAATGTTATTCTATGGAGAACTTTGCTCCATTATAACTCACTCACATATTTTTAAATTCCATTTTCACATTCAGAAAATTTACAACTATTAAATAGTTTATTGCTTTCTAAAAATTGCTTTTTTTTTATTTTTAATATTTTATTTTGAGGTTGTAAAATGTGAATTTTCACAATGTTGAGCTTAAAATAAAATCTTAAAAATTAAAAAAATCAATTTTTAGAAATCTATAACCAGTTTAGCAGTTGTAAATTTTCTGAATGTGAAAACGAAATTTAAAAATATGTTAATGAGATATAACAGGGCAAAATTTCCCCATAGAATAACATTTGCTTCGGCTTTTGGAGACATTCAGTAGAGAATCTCCTTAAAGTGTGTCTCCAGTTTCATTTAGCATCTGTTTGGTGGTGACTCTGTGATGATTTGATTTGGGGTAGTTTTGTTATTAAGAGAATTTACACCAATTATTTTAAAACAAAAGCTAGTTCAGAAATCTACCAAGACATCCTTGCAAATAATAAGTCAAAAATTTGAATAAACACCATAAAATGCAAGAAGTTGCAACAATTGTTTGGGGTCGAAAGAAGACACGATCCTTCTTCATCAGGCAAACAAAGTAGGCATGAGTGCTGTTGCCGCTTTGTTTACAGCACTTAATCTGACAAAGAGTTGTGTCTTCTTTTGACCCGAAACAATTGTTGCAAGTTTTTGCATTTTATGGTGTTTATTCAAAATTTCGTACTTATTACTTTTAAATGCCAGTTCTGTGGTGCCTTTTTTATAATCCTTACAAGTACCGTATTTTCTGGCGTATAATGCACACCCGTAATTTCAAATATATATATATATATATATATATTACATATATTCGCTGTATAACGTTCACTCCCCATTTTCCAGAAGCATGTTATTAACCTTGAAGGTAAAAAAAGTATTTATTGTTGCATATTCGAAATATAGACGAATGTCCAGTAATGTTTGATATGTTAGGAAATAAAACAGTTGATGTGAAAGGAACAAAAATGGTTAATGTAAAAACAACAGGTCACTAAGAATCCCACTTTACTTTCCTGCTTAGCAGATAGTGTAAAATTAATACCTATGAAGAATTATGCCGAAATGTAATTTTCCAAATGGTGTTTTTATTCATGTTTTGAGAAAAGATGGATGGACAGAAATGGTGTAAAATTGTGGATAAGAAATGTTTGGCAAATTCGTCCTGGTGCCTTAAAGAATCCACAAAGTCTGTTAGTTTGGGACATGTTCATATCCCATCTAATGGATAATACGAAGAAATGCTTAAAGACTGTAATACAGACATGGCAGTTATTCCAGGCAAATTAGTGCCATTAGTTTAGCCTTTAAATGTGTGTATCAACAAACTGTTCAAGGAAAATATAAAACAGCAGTGGAATATGTGGATGTTAGAAAGTGAAATAACATTTACAAAAGGAGGCCAAATGTGTCATGCCAGTCTAGAAGTAGTGTGTGAGTGGATATTAAAAGCATGAATGAAATTGAACCTGACATTATTCAAAAGTCATTTAAAAAAATTAGTATATTTAACAGTCTAGGCAGAACGGAAGATGATTATTTATTTATGGATCAGAGTGACAGTGATGGGGAAGATGAGACAGAATTCGATGATGTGCCTGAAGATATAAAAGAAGACGAATATGAAGAACATTTCATATTATCCGATAATGAAAATTTTTAAGTTCATAAAGTATGTTATTCCTTTTAAATAAACAGCATTCAGAAATACCAGAGATCTAATATTTTTATGCTTATCATCTTTTCCTTATTTTTAAATCTATCATTTTTGTGTCCGGCATATAGTGTACACCTGTAATTTAGACCTCATTTTTTTTTTATTAAAACTGTGTGTTATGTGCCAAAAAATACGGTAATTTATTATTAGGAATATCTGGAGGTACATGTTTCAGTAGAACAATGTGTCAATTCAAATTCCACAAAATTCTGGTTCCAAGTTGATAATGCTCAAATTTTTTGAATGGAAGCACTAACCTAGACGTAACAGATAATTTATGATTCATCCATTTGCATGACATTCATGGAAATGATAAAATATGTAACTCCAATTATGAGCTTACATTAGCTGTTGGAAACAACTGACATACTGAAAAGGCACTGAAAACTCTTTCAAATTCTACAACCTCAGAAATGATTGAAAAGTAAAAGTTTTGTAAATAATAACTAATATGGCATTAATATTTTATCTATCTCTCTTTCTCTCTCTATATGTATATAAAAGACAAAATAATTTATATCTTTCTGTCATTTTTTGTTTTGTTTAAAAACTTACAACCAATTCAAATATGTAATTCAGACTTGCCTACCAATTTAATTAAAAAAAAAGGAAGATTTTTTTTTTCTCTTTGACATATTGAACAATACACTTTTAGAATTTTAATATTTTGAAGCAATCTATAAAAAAGTTTTACTATAGATTGATTATACTAAATATATAGAAGTTTTAAATGAAGTTATTCCTCTTCAACATATAAATATCTACAAAACAGAATCTGTAAGAAATTTATTTAAGAATAATAGACAAAAAAACTTGGTTAAGTTAAAGTATAACTAATTTTTTAAACATATGGTTTTCGTGTATGTAAATTAATCTTACATATAAAAAAAAAAGTAGCATTAGCTAATTATCACTTTCAAACATGCATAAAACCAACTGAGAACTAATTTTCTTAAATTGATTTAGGAAAAACTTTCCTACCTGAAAATATTATTCTTAATTTTTTTTCCATGTTTACACATTTGGTATAAATATGACATACAAATATTTAATTGAGGAAAAATAAACAGATTCATTAAATTCAGCAATAAAGGTCTAAAAATAATTACATACGTGAGAAATATTGAGCACTTCCATTGCCTTATTGTTTCTAGAATTGATCACTAATCACAATCCAGGGATTGGGGGTAGGGGGGATACAAAAATAATTACAGAGTAAGAAATATTAAACTCTTTCAACTCTACTTTTAGAATCTAATGAAAGAAGTTTAAAATTAATATTATCATTCATGTTGCAGATGGATAAAGATTAGGAAACAACACTTCTGCAGAACATTTGATTTTTGATCAGTAGTTGGAGATAAATAAAGGGAGAGAGGGGCAAAAAATAATTACATCTTCAAGAAATATTTAACAATTCTATCTCTTTACATGTTCTAGAATCTCATAAAGCAAGTTTGAAATGAATATTGACATTTATGTTATGGATGGAGAGAGATTGGGAATCAGGAGTTTTCGTAGAACATTTGGGGTTTCTTTTTAAAACGAACGTTATCTGCGACTTTTTTAAAAACGGAAGATTTCATCATCTGTCCGGAAGACCAGAAGATACGTTAAAAAACCGGAAGTCTTCCAGGAAAACCGGAAAAGTTGTCAAGTATTGTAATTGTAAAAATAATGAAAAATTTTCCCTTTCTCTTCTAAAGAATTTTCTTACAAATTCGTTAAAACATGAATCAATGATAAATTAAAATTTTGATAATCAAATTTCGTGGGGATATACAATTGTTATGGGTAAATAATTAAAAAAAAAAATGTTTATATATATTAGTTTTATTTTTTAATATTGGTGAAATTATTTGTTTTATGTCATTTACTACCATTACTAAAATTATTCAAATTAAATAAAGTAAATTTACTAAGTATTTAATGTTAAGAGCTACTTTATGGCCAATAGTCAATGCTTTATAGTCAATGTTCATGCTTTATAGCCAATTTTATGTGACTTATTATTATTATTATTAATTACTTGAAAAGCAATTAAGCATCTAAATTCTTTTTTTCCCATAATGAATGTACTATTAATTAAATTTTCCTTTATAGCCAATGTTCATGCTTTAGAGCCAATTTTATGTGACTTATTTTTTTTTTTATTATTAACTACTTGAAAAGCAATTAAGCATCTAAATTCTTTTTTCCCATAATGAATATATTATTAGTTAATTTTTTTAAATTTGTACTTAAACAGTTATAAAAATCAAATGAAATGAAAAACCTTACAAAATTATTGATTTATGGGAATCGATCAATTTATTGTTATCGCTGTTATTTCATATGAAACTGGGAAGAAAAGAGTACTAAATAAACATTTTTTCTAATAGTGTTTATTATTATTTTTTTGACATCCATTAAATTTCATATTTTACTGAAAGAAAAATAAAGGTGATGTTATACTTTTCATTATTCATCAGTTTTAAATTTTTCGATATATATATTCATGTATTTTCTCAAGGAAAATATGTGATTTATATTTACATTAAAAACAAAAACTATTTTATTTATGAGACAAAACTTAAGCTAAAATACATTTAAAAACAAAATATACATATAAAAATAATTAAAATCTAGACATTTCATAACCCGTCCGGGTTTCCTCATCAGTATCATTTACAACATAATATGCAAGCATTACATGAATACCCAAGGAATTTATAGAAGTACAGAATATTGAGGAGCCAGTGCACATGCTTCATTGATAGTATGGCAGTGTGCCAGATCTCAAGGAAAATACGTGATTTATAATTATCAAAACTAGAATTTAGAACTTTTATATTATCAAAGTCAGGAATATGATTGGTTTTTATTGAATGGATTACAAGTTTAGAATTTTGGTTGCAATTTTTAAAAGATCGTCTGTACTCCTGTAGTCTAATTTTTGCTGTACTGCCAGTTTCACCTATATAAACATATTTACAATTTTTACAAGGAATTAAATATATTACGCCAGTTAGATCCAGAGAAGGGATTACAAGTTAAAAAGAATGTTTTTTAATTGTTTAATCAGCCGGAAAGCAGTATAAATATTATGTGGTTTAAGTAATTTAGAAATAAATTCTGAAGGAAAACCAAAATATGGCATAGAAATATAATTTTTCTTATTAATTAGTGAATTTTTCATTTTCTGAAGTTTTGTCTTGTAAATAAAATAGTTTTTGTTTTTAATATACATACTTGAGATGGTTTGATGTTTGTGTATGCTAAATATATATTTTCGTTTAAAATTATTGTTAGATACTTTCAAAAAATATTTTTTAAATATGTGTAATTACTTTTATATTGTTTAGTTACTTCTCCATCACTTAAAATATTATTTACATAATTTATCTATTTTTAATTATTATAATGAAACTAAATAGTTTCTATTAATCTCTACTTATTCCTCTTTAGTGTCAAATTGCTTGACCAGTTTTGTTAAGGAGGTACTGCTGGATTCATATTCATTTGTATACTGAAACTGATGTATAGGTTTCATAATATTGTAAAAAAAAATCATATACTTAACAACTTAACATCAAAATGCCTGTTAAGAGAGAGAGAGAGAAAGAGATCAAGTATCAAATAAGTGTTGAAGTATTATAAATTGTTAATTTTTAAATGGTGTTGCCAGTTGCTATAATGTTGGATTCATAATTCATTTCCTTTTCAAAAATATGGGTATAAAATACCTAAGCTTATATAGGGTAGGTGCTCTGGTGATTGACATACTCCAGTAATTGACGTCTTCCGTGAAATAATTAATAAATAAGTAAAAAAAAATAAAAGCAAATGCTTTACATATGAGAATTTTAACATTGTATGTCAAACACTAGGGCATAGGGTGCCTATTACTGGTAAAATGAAAAACTAACAGTGTCAAACACTGGAGCATAGGGGTCAATTAATGGTAAAATGAAAAAGTGGCAGTGTCAAGCACTGAAACATTGAGTGGGTGTAAAATAAAAATAATAATTATCAAATGTATATATTTTAAGATATATGTGGTTCTGAAAGTTTTTCATACTATATTAACTTAAGATTTCCAAAAGTTTTTATGACTAAAACATTAAAAACATCAGAAATCGCTCTAAAAGTGTCAATCACAGGAGCACTTACCCAACTATCAAAATCTTTTTTGTGAATAGTTTGTTAGTTAATCTTAATAACAAATTAAATAATCTGTATTAAAAGAAATTAGTAGTTCCAAAGGAAATTTAATTTTTCCTTCAATTTCACTGTACTATTTTAATTTGAAATATCCATAATATTTAGTGCATCATTTTGAATTTAAAATACATTCTTAAATCACCTAAGTGACTGAGAACTCTGAAAAGATAATTTATAAATGTCAAATTAACCTTTTATTTACCCAGAGCCTGACTAAGGCAGGGGCTTACGGGGCAGTTGCCCCAGGCCTTCACATCAGAGGGGGCCCCTAAATTAAATAGAAAGTTTATTTTACGTTTCCTTCTTTAATGAACTTTTTTTAAACAAAATATCAGTATAGTGTAAAATCCAGCTTAATTGAGCCATCACAATTGCGAAAATTTAGTTGGATTCTGCCCTAATGTCAGCAAGGATATGAATTTTTCGCAGCTAGATGACAAAGTTAACAATCAGAAATAAAATGGATAGAACAATATTTTGTCTGACCATTGGAGGGGGGGGGGACTTTATAGCTATTTTAGGTTCTAGTCAATTTTCTTGTTATATATCTATAATGAGGTGAAAATTTTAAATACCTCTATAAAGTCCGGTTCTTCATTACTGAAGTAGTGAAGCAGAGGGGGGGCCCCCAAAGAAGTTTTTGCCCCGGGCCCCAGTTAGGCTAAGTCGGGCCTGTATCTGTCAACAGTACTTTAAAGTACCATTAGTTTAAAAATCTTTAAAAATTGAATTTATGGATGAAATGTCAAAGATATTTATAAGAATATATATATCTCACTTTAATCTCACTACAAGACACTAGACGAAAGACAATACATCTAGTCGTTTTTGTTCCAGAAAGGATTTTATAGAGCTCTCACTGTTTTTGTTTGGCATTTTTTCGAGATCTTCATGTGTTTTATTAAAGCCTATATTACTTCAAGAATCTCCCACCAATATTAGAAAAAATATATGGAACATAAAAAATAAATATTTTTAAGGTCGAGATATCTTTTTCAGCCACTATGTACCTGTGGTACACTAAAGTACCACCTCACAAAATCCTCATTAATTACTATGATAAGGTGATATGCATAATTTTTATTGCATATTTTTTTCAAATGCAATTTTTGTATGTTTCATAATGCAGGTGATAAAGGGAGGAGCATAAGAAAGGGAAAGGCTCAACCCCCCCCCCCCCAATATTCCACTCTTGCAAAATAATAATAATAATAACAAATGAAAGACTCATTAATTTAAAACCAAAATTAATGTCTTATAAATGTTCCTAATTAGTAATATTTTATAATTAATACTAATAATGGATATTAATTAACATCTGTTTTTTAAATGATATTCTTTAAATTAATTTTAAATGATTTTTAAAATAGAATTTTTTAAGCCCCTCTCATGATTTTTGAATTGCCATGCCCCTGGATAAAGGGTTAATTTAATACAAATAATAAGTACAGGAATCAACCAGATAAATAAAAATTATTTATTTAAGCAATATTAATATAGACTTTCTGTATTGATATCTAGAAAATTAATACTTACTTGACAAATAATACTTATCATCATCACAATGAAGTTTTGTTTCAATAGTTAAATAATTCAAAATAAAATTTATCTTTCTTAGCAATAATGAACAGACTTAAATATCAAAGTTTTTAAATAGTAATTGTTAAAGCTGAGTGCTAAATTTGATAAATTTTCAAAAGTGAAGAATTAATATTAAAATTTTGGGTAATAAATATTAATTCTTATATCTTTAATTACTCAGGTTGACATTTTTACAGTCATATTTGTTTCAATATTGTATGTTTGTAAATATTTTTAGATTGGTGAGTATTATATATTTTAGAATTTAAGATTTTCTATACTGTATGTTATACTTAAATGTTTGGTCACCCAACTTTCTTTATATTGTAAGTGATGTTTGTGTAAAACTTGTGTATTTTTAATGACATCTAATGTCTCAGTTTATATTTACTAAGAAAAATTTTTATTGATTATTTCTGCTTAAAGCAGATGTCTTGGTGTAACCCTTAAAAATCATTCCTTCCTGTTGTGATGTGCTAAAAGCATTTGCATTTTCATGTATCAAACTATTTTGGCACTGTATGTGTGCAATATCAGGGTTCATGATAATAGGGTATTGTAGACTGTGATCATTGTTTGATATTTGTAGATTAGAGATAATGGTGATGCATGTTCTAAACATGCATAAAAAATTTTATTGTTCTGCACAGTATTTGAAAAATTAAATAATGTATGAACATTTTTGGATTATTTTAAGTCAGTTATATTTAATTATTTTAAAAATTTAATAATTTATTTAACTTCGTTGAAAAGTCATTGGGACTCTTTATATAAAGTGCAATATCTTCCACTGTTGGTTCCTTGTTTATTACTTTGAAATTAGATTTTATATTGATCAAACAGCCGAGTGTTGGACAAAAAATTATCATTCCTCTATTACAGAAAATTATCCTTGCTGTAATATATATAAAAAAAAAGTATTACAATGAAATATAATGTAAATAATTATTTGTTTAATTACAATAGTACTTTTGGTTAAATTAATAACGATAAATTCTATCAACAAACCAAAGAGGTCCCTATTGGATCACCTATCTCAGGAATAATAGCAGAAATAAGATTAATTGAAAATGAAAAGATTTTGAAAAATTTAAAGAAATAAAATATTGTACAGATATACTTGATAAAGATATTAAATTTGTACAACAACAGTCTACTGAAAACAAAATAATAGTAACCATGGGCATCAGCATATAGGGGCAAAGGGAAGCACTTGCCCCCTCCTGGAAAATTCTAATAAGTAAAAAATTATGTAAAAAAAAATAATTACATTTAAAGCTTTAAAATTATATCATCAGATTTCAAATGACTAGCCAAATAAAATTCATGTCACAGAGCCACTTAGAGTCAAACCGGCCCGATCTGCATTTATAGGTTGTCTCAACCTTCCCCTGTGAATAGTTTAAATCTACTTGACTGTAAATTTTTTGGATTAGTGTTGGTTTAGAATAAGCTGTATATATATATATATATATATATATACAATAAGCGACAAAAAAAAAAGCCGCACTTGGATATTTTCCATTTTTCTTCCTGTAATCGCTAATTTTATTGTTTCAAAAATAAATTTTTTAACAGATTTTATTACACTGTGTTCCGTGTGCAATTTAAGATTGAGCCAAGTGTTAAAAACAAGATGTAATTGTTCGGAAAATTGTAATTTTAGAAAGTATTTCAAAAATGGCAAGAATAAGACAATTAACGATACCACAAAAAATATTAATTTTAGAGCGAAAATCAAAAAAATATTTTAATACGTGGGATGTCAAAATTCTTAAATGTTAACAAAATATTAGTGATCTGGTTTTTAGCAAGATACACGTTACTCATTTAGTCGAGATGACCGCAAGTTAAAAAACCAGCGCTTAAAAAATCAGTTTGTATTACATTTAGAACATAGCAAGGATTCAGCAAAAGTGCTTAGTAACATAATTTATCTAAATACAGTGAAATAAAAAGTAAACAAAGCAGGTTTAATTGCCAAAAAATCTGAAAAAAATTCATTCTTAATGAAAAGAATTAGAAAACCAGGACATTAAAGGGTTAAAAAAATTAAAAAATGATCAATTAATTGTTGGGCTGAAGTTGTTCTCTCTGATGAGTCAAGTTTAACTTATTTCGAACAGACAGAAACAAGCAGATCTGATCACGAAAATGTGACCGACTTAATGAAAAATCGCACTTTTAAAACAATGACATATTTCCCGTACATTATGATACGAAAATGCATAATTTTTCGAGGAGTATGGCAAATTTTCATGTTCAAGGGATCAATTTACCCAAAATAAAACTTGGCCACTAAAAAATTGATGCCTGACCGACTACTTTGGGGATATTTCAGACTCTTCCATAATCAGCATTTTGAGATGATAAAGCACCTTGTTATATGGCACTTGTGATACATTTATTTTATTCAAGTTGTTAAAATTACTTATCCATTCTATAAGCATCTATAATTTTGTAAGTTATCATAACATTTTTTACTTAAAATTAAATCTCACAAAGAATATCGTTGGATTTCTTCTTTATTAGACCTGAAAATTGTCCTAATCTCAATCCGCTCGAAAATGTTTAGTCTATAAAAGAGGGTGGGGATTAGAAATTTGTAGCCTACAACTTTGAAAAAACTAGCAAAAAATATTTATGATATTTAGCACAGTGAAATTTCTGATTTTCATGTTAAAAAACTATAAAATACTATGCAATTGCCCATTAAAGCAGTAATTCCATATAAAGGCGGAATTATCCAATCCAGAATACATATTTTTATTAAATAATTGTTTACACCTAACAAACAAATAGTTTTATTTCATACATTAACATAACACTTGTTTATTTCATATAATAAATCATGATAGAATTCAAAGTATATGTATATTATATTACATTTAAAAAGAAAATTTTATGTGTATTTTTATTAAATGCTTCTTAGAGTGTAATAAAACGAATTATTAAATCAAAAATGTACATAGGTATCATGTTATGACTTCCGTATTATACAAACATAACAGTTTTATTCGTTACAATTATTAGTTTTTAAATTATTACAAACCCAAAAGGTATAAGTCAGTTTTTCTGCAGTGCGGCTTTTTTTTTTTGTCGCTTAGTGTATATATATATATTTAAATAAAATGTTTTAGCTTAAATTACATGCATTGTTGTAGTAAACACAGGCGTGCCTAATCACCTCAATCAACCAGCCAACCATTTGAATCTTAACTGAATTAAAAAAAATATATATGCTGAAATTTTTCAATTTTAAGTTTGCTTCCTCCTGAAAAATTTTCTGGTGATGTCGCTGATAGGAACGAAATTATAAATGCTAAATGTAAAACCCCTTATAGGTATAAAATAGCAACCATAAAATCCTATATAAACCAGGCAATAAATATATGTTCTAACAAAGCCTTACTAAAACAAGAACTTCTTAAAATCAGGGCTTAATCAATATTTCCATGGAAATGCAGTCCCCATACTTCTTTTGTTTTAGTGAATTTTTACATATTATAATGCACTAGTGCATCATTTCTGAAAAATCAAAGCCCGAAATTGTTTTTTTCTCTTCTTAATCTTACTTTTCTTATTAAGACATGTACATTTGTAATGTGACTTGAAACACAAGCTGTTTCTTTATGTAATTTTACCAGCAAGAGAGTAGTTGTTTTTCTCTCTCACTTTTCACACTGTAGCTAGAAATTGAATACAGTTTCTGTTTTTTCTTGTACTGAGCATCAAATTGAAATCACAATTTAATCAAAATATCAAAAGCAGAAAAGTAAATAGCAATTTATTTCCAAAAAAGAAAGTATTTAACTGGAATATCAAGCTCATTTTTTGTAAGATTCGATTTACATTTGGAAAACTAACTTTGAGTAAAACTTCTCAAAACTCATTCATAGATATGAACCAAAGTTATGAAGATTAACGTTCCCACACTTTTTTAGTTAGAAATTAAGCTATACTTAAAATCACTGAAATATGTCAAAATGCTAGATGTAAAAAAAAACTTTATAAATAAACTTTATAAAGATATAATGCACAGAAACTAAAACAGATATACACTCTCAATTTCATATAATAAAGTTACATGTAATATAATAAAAAAATTAAGCTGCTAAATTGGATATAAATATCCCAATAAAACCCAATAGTAAGATTTTTCAAATAATTAGAAATGATAAAGACAAGATTCATTTTTCAAAACTGCAGGCATATATAAAATTAATTTCACAAACGAAGAAGACACTGGTTTGGTTGTTACATTGGCATAACCAAATACAAAATTAAAATTAAATAAAATGACCACTGCTCAATCAAAGTAAACCAAAAAGAAAATATAAAAATTGATTTTATGAACTTATAAAAATTAGCCAACTATAATAATTACCAATATGCAATTAAAAAGGAGGCTGTTGAAATTTTGGCAAACTGTGATTTGTGTAATTTCTCGGAACCTACCAAAATGGATAAAAAGTGGTGAGTTATGTTAAAAAAGGAGGGGAGAAAGAGTAAGCAAGTGAGAAGACCACCACATTCGGTTCACTCAGCATGCCTGAGGGAGGTTGCATTATGCAGTTGAAAGCACTAGCGAGCTGATTTTAAAATGGTTTTAATATAGATTTTAATATAAAAAAAAGTGTCTTCTCAAATTATTTAAGAAAACATTAATGTTATAATATTTTGTCTAGCACTCTGTTCTTTTGTATGAAGTGTAAATTAGGATTTTGATTTATTTATTTTTCATGTAATACTAAAACTCATGTTTTTTTATGCAAAATTCTATAGCTCAATTTATTTACTTAAACATTGGAAACATTTATTAGCTCATTGTTTTTACTTAAATATCAAAAATAAGTATTTATAATCTAGTGATTTCAATATTATTTAATATAAATATATTAAATAAAATTTAATAATGTTAAAAGTATCAATTACATATTTTTTTAATTATTTAAATGTAACTTTTTTTACATTTCTATTAATGTAATTGTTATAAGCATCACTAGATATACTTAGCTGCCTCATATATGCCTTTTATTTAATACTGAATGACATTTGATGTTTTTTCTTTTCCTTTTTTTTTCAGTGAATTTTGGGAAACAAACAGGTTAATTATTTTATTGAAGCAATAATATTTTGTATGAAATACACTGCAGAATGCTTTCTCTATGTCTGCATTTTATATTTGAAATATTTTTCATTGAAGCTTTATGCTGTCAAATTATGCCTTTGATAACAATAGTTTTTTAATGGAAGTATTTTCTGTAGTTTTAAATGACGTGATTTTAATAACAATTTACAATGTTCTTTTTTAGATGTGCAATAAATAAATTTATTAGAAAACAAAGTATATGTTTTATTTGCTTATTATATAATTATTACAAGCATATAAAAATATTCAAAACAGTTATGAAATTTAAAGATATATTGTCCAGTATACAAATAGATCTGTTATCTTCAATAGATAAACTGTCACCAACATTTTTCATATTTGATAAATTCTTTTTTGATTCCTAGTTAGCAACATCGTCAGTCATAGTTGAAGGTCCACAAACATAGCATATTGTCTTTTGAGTCTGTAATATGTTTACAGAGTTCACAATATTTTGCTTTTCTATTCTAGAATCTATTATTTAAAAATAATAAAGATAATAAGATTATTTCAATAGATTAACTGTCACCACCATTTTTCATATTTGATAAATTCCTTTTTGATTCCCAGTTCATATAACCAGTTAGCAACATCGTCAGTCATAGTTGAAGGTCCACAAACATAGCACATTGTCTTTTGAGTCTGTAATATGTTTACAGAGTTCACAATATCTTGCTTTTCTATTCTAGAATCTATTATTTAAAAATAATAAAGTTAATGAGATTATACATATAATAATATATATAATGTAGCATATTCATGCAAGTATTATAGAAGCATTAATATGTAGTCAAAACTGTAACTGAATAAAAATGAAATGTTTAGAAAATTTTTACAATTCTAATTCATAAGCTAAAATTAACCTCTTTTTAAAAGTTGAAATATTATATATGATTCAGCATATTCATGCAAATACCTAATTTACCTAACAACTAAATTTTAAATGATTACTTATTTATCCCACTAAGTGTCTTGTAAAAGGACAAAATTTTACTGTTGCTTTCACCGCATGGTTTTTAAAATATCCTGAAACAATAGCTATTTCAGTTTAAATGCACAGTCACTTTTTTTTAACTTCAAAGATAAACTTTATGACTATCAAATGTGACTTTCATATTTAAACTAATATGTTGTGGCCACCACAAGACTTTCTTCTATATTTTCCTATACAAATTCACTAAGGGCAAATAATTTATTAAAACTATTATTTATTAAAATTATCTAACATGATGAATGCAAATGATTTTCATCTTAGAGAAAACTATCACTAAATATCCAAAGACAGACAGTTTTATTGTATATAAACAACACCTTAAAAATGCATTTTTATAATGGTTATCTCACATATCAAGTTTCGTATAGTTATATGCCATGAAAGTCAGGGCCGAAACTAGAATTTTTTCCATCCAGGGCAAGGAGAGATTTTTGGCACTGCCCCCCCCCTCCCCATCCTCTCCAACCAGGAATTAAAATTTCAAAGGAAATTTTATGAAATTTAAAATGCTCATTTTACTTTTAACTATATTCATAAGAGGTAAATATTGAATTTGATTCTAATTTTAGATAAATTTACAGATTTTGAAATGTCCTATGACTGTATTTAACGGATGTGTGTGTCTGTATCAGACACAAATACTGTAGCTGACTTGTGAACTGCATGTATGGAATTTCATGAAACCTAGTGTGCAGTTGAATTCTGACATAAACTTATGCTCATTAGTTTTTGATATATATTGCTTGACTTGTGGCACTTCCATGTCATGTTTTCCTTGATAGCTGTATCTCGGCATCTCCAATACTGAATTTAATAAACTTTATACATTATATGCTTGTTACTGAAAACAGAGTTAACAAAACAAAGCAGAATCACAACATGTGTTTTGTGTCGAAAAACTGCCCCTTCGCCAGGCATAAAAATGTACAAGCACGAGTAGAGCTATAACTAGCCGATTTTTATTACAGTAATTAACTATCTGTTTTATATCTGTATAACATTTCTTGAAAAAAAAAAATGATAAGTTTTATGCAAGAAATTTCAGGTTTGAATTGACAAAGTCTGAAAAAAGTATAAGTAACCATGACTCTTAAGTTTAATATTCAGGCCAGCCAGAGTTTTTTTTTTTTTTTTTTTTATTAAGTATACACTTCTAATTATTTATGGATGTCCTGCTTTTAAGTCATCTTTAAGAAGAAACTTTTTTAGATAAAAATTACATAGAACAAGTAATTTATTCAAGTTATATATCGATAAATTATCTGACATATAAGCAAATTTATTCTGAAAATTTCATCAGATTAAATGATAGAAGTTGGAGATCAAAGCTTACTTTAGAAAAAAAAAAAGAGTATATTATAAAGAAAGATTTAAATTAAACTGCAATTATTATTTTTAATGGGAGTTTACTTTTTCCTCTCTCTTAAATGAATGGTATTTATAAATAACAATTCTAAAACAAGTGAATGTAAATTTCACATTCAATTTCTTTAAAAATTAGAATTTTGAATGAATTTAAAATGATATTTTGAATATTATAGTCGTTACATCAACCATACTGCAGAGAAGTAAATAGACAAATATTTAAGTTTATATAAGTTAATATAATTAAGATGCATAAATTAATAGATATAAGCAAGTATCTAAAAACTACTCATATCCATCAAATATCGACTAACCATTAGTAGGCTAACCATTAGTAAATAATCTTTTTTTTAAATCATTTTCAGATAATGAGACTCTCTCTGAAACTCTAAATTAAAAACAATCTTATGTGGACACCACATGACTTCCTTATACACTCACTGAAACATACATACTGTTATGAAAGCATTTCATCTGTTGTAAGTGGTTTGTAAATAAATGGTTTCAATCTATGAATATTCTTGGAAACAATCCAAGAAGACTATTATTAGAACCACAAAATTCATGATAATAGGATTATATACACCACAAAGCAAAAATATCATTAGTTCAAAATAATATTCTACAACTTTTTACAGAATCTCTCATTGGCAAATGCACAGCTTAGAATTCAATAAAATTCACTTGTGTGTTGATATAGCCTACTTTTGTATCCTTTGACAAAAATTAGCGGTGAGAAATGATACAATATATATATAGAAAAAATTAACTCCGAAAAAATTAAGAAAAGGCTTACTGATTTTGGCAATCTTGAACTAGTTTCTGTCAAATTTGGTCGCTAATCTCTCGATGTCACTAAATTTGTCACAACACAACACAGATGACAACTTGTTGCAAAGTGAATGCTTTGGCAACCTGGCATGAAATTTGGCGAAAAATCGTGGTTTAATTTTGCCAAAGTTTAGAATCTCTAACTTCAATAGGAACCGAGTTCTGGAATGATCTACTGTTTTCTTGCGCAGAACTAATGTCATCAAAATTTCTATGAATCACTAACAAAAATATAAAAAGGAAAGAGTCATTACTAATTATTGTTGTCTAGAGCCAGTGGCGGATTTAAGGGGGGGGGGGGGCTAGGGGGCTGAAGCCCCCCCCCCCCAAAAACACTGTCATTCATAATTGAATTTTGCAATTGTAAATTTTTTATTGGTCTAGAATAACACTTTGAATAATCTTAGCCCCCTCCAAAAGTCAAGTTCTGGATCCGCCACTGTCTAGAGCCCGTCTTTTTCCTTACGTATTACTTTGTACGCGGTATTACAGTTAAAATGGAAATAGATGGCAGATTTTTTCACCACTAAAGTGGGCATTAGCAACAAATTTTGTGACTTGGTGAAAAGTTTGACAATTAGGCGAAAAGCTGTAGTTTAGGGTTGACAAAATTTAGACGATTTAACATCAATAGAAACCGACTTGTAAAATTTTTCGGTTTAATTCATTGGTTCTAGAGCAGAACTACCTCGAAAATTCTATAAATTACTAGCAAGACTGTATAAGTTTAATTTCTGTTTGGACTGCAAGCTGAGCCCATACATCTAAAGCACATATCAGACACAACGACTTTATACGCGATTTTAGAGCCAACCACTGATCAGCACCGATTTTTCGGAAAAAATTGTCTCTACTCCCAGTGTGATAGCACACACCGAACTTGCCCAACTTTTTCAGAGCTGTCTTGATGAAATTGTCTCTACACACAATTTTTCCACAAACTCATCCAATCAGGATGCATATTTCCAAAATGGTGGAACACGGGAATCACTTAAAGTGGAGATTTGAACAAGAAATATTATCGTTAAGCACGTTTATTTTACCGTTCAATAATAAGAATTTTGAATTAATCATTTTTATTTTCGTATGGCATTATGACAGTAGTTGTAACAAAGATCAAAATAGAAATAATAATGCGATATTTTACACAAATGAAAGGGAATTTTAACACTAATCATTGTGTATTATACTCGTACCAAGAAAAGTGATAAGCGTCAAGATATAGTCTTCTTCCATCTATTGTGACCTCTATGGTGTTTTCGTCAAGGAAAAATCAGTGCTAAAGTCGGCTCAAAAATTGGTTGTTTCTGAAGTTGCTGAGTCTGATACATGCTTAAGAACTTTCAGCATTTGATCATTGTTCTGAATTAGTAAAATTCCTGTTCTGTAGTATAGGCCGCTGAGTAAGAATAACTGGTTTATTCGATTGTTTCAAGAATATTCATTGATTATTGGCTTTTATTCAACTGTTTTCAGAATATTCATTAAATAAAATGCATTCCTCGACTAGAAACTACAAGTTTTTACGAATTACTTTTTACATGCAAGAATGTCAACAACTTTTGTAACTATCAATATGAGTGCTATCATTAACTTTTGTTAAAATCTGTAAAATGAAAAGTTATATATAATGGCCAAAAATTTTGTATTTTTGGTCATTATGGATATAATATTCATGAATATTATCAAAACGGTGCATAGAAAGTAAAGATGCAACGAACAATGGTTTGGCCGAATAACCGAATACCAATTAATCGGCCAAATTATAGCCGAATATTCGGCCGCCGAATAATGAACTCATTTTTCTCTAAAAACGTAGTATAGTGCACTATATGCACAATTCTTGTACATTTCATGACTAAAATGTATTATTTTCTATTTAAAAAGTTATTTTTAAACAAATCTTTAATTTTTAAAACCATTATTTGATTCTGAAAAAAATATTCGGCTATGTTCGGCTTAAAAATTGCCTCAATAATAATAATTCTTTGCAAATATCTTATGAGGTATTGTCTAGTCCTATTTTAATAGATACTAGTGAGCTTCGCCCGCTAGCGGGTCACTATTTTTAAATGAATCACTATAATGAATGAATTCTCAAAATTCCATATTATCGCTAAAAAAAAAAAAAAATTTGATCGAGTAAAAATTTACACTGGGTCCCCACTGCCCCTGGCAGCGTAGATCTGTGCGCACTGCGCGTGCACAGATTAAAGGATACGCATATTTATTCCTGACCTTTCCTGCTCCTCCTAATTAACCTACATACCAATTTTGAACAGTCTAACTCAATTTCTATTTTTTTGTCCCCCTAGTCCCTCTCTTTCCGCCTCCCCTTAATAATGTAGCACTTTCGAAAATATCCTCATTCAATTGTAGGCCAAAAACCTATATATACCAGTTTTGAATGGTTTAACTCAATTTCTATGTTTTTGTCCCCCTTCCTCCCTGCTTCCTAATAATTTTACACTTTCTAAAATATCCTCATTTGACTCTTAAACCTCCAAAACCTATACATACCAATTTTGAACAGTCTAACTAATTTTTTGCCCTTCCTGCCTCCCCCCACCTAATAATTTTACACTTTCCAAAATATCCTTATTCGACTAGTAGGCCACCAAAACCTATAAATACCAATTTATAATGGTTTAACTCAATTTCTAATTTTTTGCTCCCCCTAATAATTTTACACTTTCGAAAATATCCTCATTCGACTTTTAGGCTCCCAAAACCTATGTATACCAATCTTGAACGGTCTATCTCAATTTCTAATTTTTTGCCCCCCCCCCCCACCCGCCCCCAATAATTAAAAATATCATTGGAAGGATTTTTTTTTTTTTTTTAAATTATTAAATAACGAAGGATAAATATTAAATTTTTTCATTATGCTTTGAAAAAATTCAGAATTTGCTTGTATGGTTCAGTTGGGACAATTTAGATTAATTTTAAATTTAACAGATTATGTTAGCTTACTACAGATATATGTTTTACACTTATTGATATAGCATAAAAGTTTTTACATGATCCTTACATTAAAATGGTATGATAAAATTCATTCAAGGTATGAAAGTTTTTTTTTTTTTTTTTTTTTTTTGGGGGGGGGGGGGGGGATATTAGTTAATTTCAAGTAAAATTTTCACAATACATGACAAATATAGATTCTAAAATTAAAAAAAATTATTGTGTAATATAATGTTTTTATTTATATTGTGTAAATATAAATAAAAACATTTCTTACAGATTATTCGGCCTGGGCCGAATATTGGACTTGATATTCGGCCGAAGCCGAATATTCGGCTGACAGGCCGAATAGGCCGAACATTTGGCTTCGGCCGAATAATCGTTGTATCTCTAATAGAAAGACCAAAATGAGAGATGAACAACAACTGTTATAATAAACTTAGATATGAAATTGCAATGTTCTATGTGTAATCGTTTTGTGTTATGCAAGATACACACACACGTACATACAGATGTCTAAAAAAAATCGTATAAATTCGTAGATATTGATATCCATATCAATGTCCTCATATTAAAATTAAGAAATATTTGAATTTACTTATTGTTTTATCTTAAAAATATATATTTAAACTTACCTTTATTTATTAAATCCTTTTTGATATTTAAAATTTACTTTGCATCTATTCTTTTCAAACATCGTTACTTTGTTTACTATGTCGGCGTTGCCATTTCTCGTCTGCATAATCTTTCTTGTTTGAGCTGTTGCCACTTCTTGAAAATTGTCATTTTTTATTATGTTTCAATTTTCACCACCAGATGTCGTGGCGCGGCGGTCAACGTTGTTATGCAGATCAGTTTGTTTAGATAGAATATAAGGCCGTGATGTTTGGGAGATACTTCAGTTTCAGTTGAGTTCAGTTCTAGTGTGCTCCTGCTAGCCTTGGCTTGAAGTCCCGGTTTGAATAGCTGCGGGCGGCTGTTCTTTTGGAATAGTTATGTTCTGTACGATGAACTCATATTTAAATACTTAGGTAAATCGAATGTTAAATTGTTGTTGTTACGTTTGATAGTTTTATAATGTTAATATTTGTTTACAATCGTTCAAGTTTGAGGTTTTTTTTTTATATGCAATAGTTTCTTCAGACGTTTAAATGATTAGTTTATTTGAGGACTTTTTATGCTAAGTTTGTTTTCTTGAACTTTAATGATTTATCGAAATCGCTGGTCATTTGGCGACCGCGACCTTCAAGTAATTTACACGTTTTATTCATTGGTCATTTGGCGACCATGAAGTGTGGTATAGTTTAGCTGACTTTATTTTTCAATGGCATTCGCTGGTCATTTGGCGACCGCGATCTTCAAGTAATTTACACGCTCTATTCATTGGTCATTCGGCGACCATGAAATGTGGTATAGTTTAGCTGAACTTTATTTATTTTTCAATGGTATTCGCTGGTCATTTGGCGACCGCGATCTTCGAAAATTCTTGTGCAGAGTTTTGATTTTCAACTAGTGATTCATCTGTTTTTCTTCAATATGGTTTCGGTGTTACAACATATGTGTCTGATCGTTCTTCTGGTAAAATGCTTGTACTGGTGTGATGTGATGTTGTTTGTTCCATCTTCCACATTGGTCATGTGTAGACCATGTAAAAGGACTTGATACCAAAAGACTTCGTTTTTTTCTTCCATGTATTATCAAGTAACCCAAATATGTGATTGGAGAGGTAATATGATTTTGAATTGATGTTGAAAATTAATTTTGTTATATTGAATTTGAAAATTTTGTTATATATATATTTATATTAAATTGTTTCTGAATAATTGTTATAATTGTTTTTTTCCTAATCTATTATATTTCCATGAATAAATTAATTTTCGTTTAAAAATATTTTTGTCTTTACTGAGTCTGAAACTTTTACATACTAGTCAAATTGAAATTTTCTAAAATAATTCTATTGCAGTTTTTTTCTGCTTAATATAAGTTTGTTTAAGATAGACCTTAAAATGTCTAACATCTGGGTTATGGGCCCAGTTTAAATAAAGTTCTTTTTGACTAGTTTTTTTGTAGACTCAGTGGATTCAATTTGTTTCTTTGGTGATATATTTAAATTGGTTAATCATGGCGTATAATTTAGTACCTCAAATAATTAAACTTAATTCTCATAATTACTCTGGTTGGAAATGCGACATCAAGTTCCTTTTAATGGAAAAAAATGCCTACGATATCGTAACTGGTATCGAAGAGCAACCTGTAAAAAGTGATACTGTCACGGTTGAATCTATAAATGATTTTAAGAGAAGGCAGAATGCTGCTATGTCCTTAATCTATTTAAATATCGAACCAGAATATCGGAGTTTAATTAGCGAATGTGATGATCCCGCTAAAGCTTGGGAAATCCTCAAAGTCAATTTCCAACCAGACAGTAGAAGTCACCATATGAAGTTATATTCTGAATTAATGTCTTGTTTTTTTGACCCTGGCGAATCTATGGCAATTTATGCCGCAAAAATTTCAAAAATATCTGATCAATTAAAATCTATTGGTAAACCTATAAATGACGAGTATCTGTGTTTTCAGATTTTACGTTTTTTGCCCGATAAGTTTGACCAAATCGTCCAGCAAATTTTAAGGTGGCCTGATAAAGACTTTATTTTTAAAAATATCGTAACTGAATTGTGTGCTGAGGAGACTCGTCTCCAGCTCAGGAATATTGACAAATCTAGGGTTGATTGTAATATTGAAGCCCAGAGTGTCAAATTTAAGAAAAGGCCTGTTTTTACTTGCTGGCGATGTGGAAAAAAGGGTCATATTAGTAAAGATTGTCGGGTAAAGTTAAGCAATGATAAATCTGTTAGGGATAATACATTTAAAGGTAATTTTGTAAAAAAAGGTGACTCCGCTCAACAGCCAAAACGTGATAAAACTCCCCCCGTAAAAATAAAGGTTTTAAAGCTCAGAATTACATTGCTGAAGCTAACTTAAGTGGTTTTAATAGAGAGGGAAGCTGGGCTTTTGACACCGCCGCCTCTCACCACTTCTGCAAAAATAAATCTGCTTTTTGTAATTTCACCGAAATTTCTGGTGATGAGTTGCACGTGGCTGTTGACGGGGTTACTTTCCCCATTACTGGAAAGGGGGAAGTTGAATTAGATTTTAATGGTACTATTATAAAACTTTGGAATGTCCTTTTCTCACCAAATTTAAGAAAAAATTTGTTAAGCGGTTCTAGATTCGACCAGGGTGGTGCTAAATTTACTGGAAAGGCTGGTAAACTAAATGTGGTCGATAAATATGGCAAGTTTCTTTTTTCTGCTAAGCTCTATGACGGGATTTATTATACTTTTCCAAAAATCATAAGAAATAATCATAATGTTAAAATGAATGGGGGGCAGAATTCCAAAACTAATGTTGATCTAAATTTTAATGCTGAAATTTCAGCTTCGCCAGTAATTAAAACTGCCAATGTTAAAGATATAGACACATGGCACTTGCGTTTTGATCACATTAGTCCTGATTTAATTTATAATACTATTCGTAATTCTGCAGTTAAAGGTCTTCCTCATTTAAAATCTGTTGATAATTTTTTTTGTGATCCCTGTCATTTGAGTAAGCAAAATCGTGTCTCTTTCAAGCCTCTTAGTTCTTCTTCATCTAAAAAGCCATTAGATAGAATTTTCCTTGATACTTGGGGTCCTGTTAAAATTTCTGGAAAGAAGGGTGAACGTTTTTTTGTGTCTATTATAGACGATTTTTCAGGTAAAACTTCTGTTTATCCTCTCCAGGAGAAATCTATGTGTTTCGAAGTCTTTAAAAGACACGTTCTACGAGCAGAAAGATTTCTAGGGACCAAGTTGAAAGCTTTGAGAACGGATAATGGCAAAGAGTTTGAGAATGAACTGTTTAAGGCTTTTTGTAGAGAAAATGGAGTAAAACATGAGTTGACTAATGCCTATACACCAGAGGAAAACGGGGTTTGTGAAAGATTTAACCAGACAATAATGAATTGTGTTCGGGCAATGCTTAAATCTAGTGGCTTGTCTGACGATTTTTGGCCTGAAGCATGTATGCATTTTACATATACATGGAACAGGATTTGTCATGGTAAAAATTCTAAAACACCTATTGAACTCTATTCTGGTAATAAGCCTTCAGTAAGACATTTAAGGCCATTTGGCACTTTAGCTTATGTCGGGGTTCCTAAGGTCAGGCGCAAGAACAAGTTAGATGCTAAGTCCAAACGTGGTGTCCTTGTTGGATATGCCTTACGTACCCGTGGATACAGGATCTGGTTGGAAGAGGACAAGAAGGTTGTTGAGACGATAAATGTTTCTTTTGTTGAGAGCAGTGATGTGTCACGCAGTGGAGCGGTGATGGGCGACTCTTCTTTTGAGTTGGTGCTTGTCCCAGAGGAGCAGCCATGGACCGTTGACCGGTGTCATACTGATCCGGAGCCTGGACCCTCTGGTGTCTTGCCCAGCGAGACTGAAGATGTTGTTCCAACCGTCCTCCCTGCCACTCCTGCTTCTCCTATCACTCCAGTTTCTCCTCAAGCTTCGTCTCCCAGCTGGAAGACTAATCCGATCTGGTACAGAAAGGTTGTGCCTAGGCCTAAGGGAAAGAAGATCGACATTTACTATTACCCTGACGGTGAAGGCAAGAGGTCATGTCAACGCACTCCAAAGGAAGTCGAGAAATTTTGTAATGATAATGGTTTAATTTTTAATTCTAATGACTTTGATTTTTCTAAATTTAATACTTTTTCTGGTGTTGTTAACCCTAGCGTTATACCTTCCGCGTCCAGCACAACTAGCTGACTGGATGTGGTGGTCCCGCGAACGTATAAGCAGGCTCAAAAATCTAAACAGTTTGATAAGTGGCATGAGGCTATGCTTGAAGAATTGAATTGTATGACTACTAGAGGTGTTTGGCATCTTGTGAAACTTCCTGTGAATAAATCTGTGTTAGGAAACCGCTGGGTTTATACAGTCAAGCGTGACGAGTCTGGTACCATAGTTAGGTATAAGGCAAGGTTGGTCGCGCAAGGTTTCAACCAGGTCCAGGGAGAATCATATGATGAAACATTCTCACCTGTCATAAATTTTTCTGTTGTAAGGTTTTTCTTTTCTTTGCTGGTCTCATACTGCGGGTGGTTTAACGTACAATGTGACGTAAAATGCGCTTACTTATACGCTCCTCTAAACGAGGAAATTTACATGAATCAACCAACTGGATTTGCTGAAAAAGGCAAAGAAGATTGGGTGTGTAAATTGGACAGAGCATTGTACGGGCTGCATCAATCTGGTAGGTTATGGTTTTATGAGTTAAATAAAGTATTGTTGGAACTTGGTTTTAATAAATTTGAAAATTGTAATTGTGCATATTCATATTCTGATTTTTCCGTTTTATTGGTTTACGTAGATGACATAGTTATTTTTTCCAGGACTGAATCGCAGGCAAATAACATTTTAGACCTTTTACAGTCTAAATTTGACTTAAAAATTTTGGGTACCACTCGTAAGCTTTTAGGTGTGGAATTCGAGTACACGGATACTGGGGTTTTGATCCATCAAGGTCAATATATTGCCGAAGTTAATGAGAGGTTTCAAAACCATCGGATACCTGTCTCTTCCTTGCCTATAGTTAAAGGTGTACAATTTTCTAAGAGTGATTGTCCAGTTGTTCAGTCTGATGTTGAAGAAGCATCTCATTTACCTTACAGGAATCTTTTAGGTTGTATTTCTTTTTTAGCAAACCGTACAAGACCTGATATTGCATATGCCACAAATATATTTTCTCAGTTCCAACAAAATCCTGGTTTTAAACATTGGCAAGGCTTACTTAAACTTTTAGGTTACATTAAATATACCAGTCATTATAAACTCTATCTCAATTGCACAGATATTAAAATAATTTCTTACTCTGACGCCGACTTCGCCGCTAATAGAGACGATTACGTTTCTATGGGGGGTCAGTTGGTATTGTTGGACCGTGCTGCCGTTTCGTGGCGCACAAATAAACAAAAAGGTGTCACTATATCAACTATGGAATCAGAGTTTATTTCTATGTGTGATTGTGTAAGGGAGCAGGATTGGTTTTATAATATTTTATGTGAGTGCTCCAATTTAAAACTTATAAATAATAACTTTAATATACCTACTTTATATGCAGATAATCAGGCAGCCATTCGTTTTACTAAATCCAGAATAGAAAACTTCCATACTCGACACGTAAATATAAAATTGTTTTTTATTAGAGACTGGTTTGACGAGGGAAAGTTTAACCTCGAATATATAAATTCTAAATTAAATCTTGCCGACCCGTTTACCAAGCCTATGACTAAAGGTGACTTATTAAAATTTATAAAATTAATTTTTCTTTAAATACTTAATATAATAATTTTGTTCTAGTTAATTTTTCCAGTAAATTGCTGCATCTTTCTCTTTTTATATATATCTGTTAAAGTTTTTTTGAAATTTTTCCTTACCTTTGCAAATTTTGTAAATAGTGTATATAATGGTATGAATGAATGAAATGCAAGGCGCCTTGTGTATGTGTTATCATATTTTCATATTTATTGCATATTATATACCTGTACATTATCATTGTATATATAACCATTTCTCATACTGTTTTTCATATATATGTATTTGATTTGCATTGTGTGGGGGAAATTATATGAATTGCATGCAATAGTACTTTTTCTTCTTAACCAAATTGTTCTTTCAGAGTATCATTGGTGATACTTTGTTTTTCGTCTTTTTGTAAAGCCATGTGACATCTTGCATTTTTCTATGATACTATGGACTTAAGATGAATGGATATGCAGCAAATTCTTGGTAATATTTAAAATGTTGTTTTCTTATATAGGTTTTGTATTATTTTTAATATTGCGGTGGGGGGCATTTGATATCCATATCAATGTCCTCATATTAAAATTAAGAAATATTTGAATTTACTTATTGTTTTATCTTAAAAATATATATTTAAACTTACCTTTATTTATTAAATCCTTTTTGATATTTAAAATTTACTTTGCATCTATTCTTTTCAAACATCGTTACTTTGTTTACTATGTCGGCGTTGCCATTTCTCGTCTGCATAATCTTTCTTGTTTGAGCTGTTGCCACTTCTTGAAAATTGTCATTTTTTATTATGTTTCAATTTTCACCACCGGATGTCGTGGCGCGGCGGTCAACGTTGTTATGCAGATCAGTTTGTTTAGATAGAATATAAGGCCGTGATGTTTGGGAGATACTTCAGTTTCAGTTGAGTTCAGTTCTAGTGTGCTCCTGCTAGCCTTGGCTTGAAGTCCCGGTTTGAATAGCTGCGGGCGGCTGTTCTTTTGGAATAGTTATGTTCTGTACGATGAACTCATATTTAAATACTTAGGTAAATCGAATGTTAAATTGTTGTTGTTACGTTTGATAGTTTTATAATGTTAATATTTGTTTACAATCGTTCAAGTTTGAGGTTTTTTTTTGATATGCAATAGTTTCTTCAGAAGTTTAAATGATTAGTTTATTTGAGGACTTTTTATGCTAAGTTTGTTTTCTTGAACTTTAATGATTTATCGAAATCGCTGGTCATTTGGCGACCGCGACCTTCAAGTAATTTACACGTTTTATTCATTGGTCATTTGGCGACCATGAAGTGTGGTATAGTTTAGCTGACTTTATTTTTCAATGGCATTCGCTGGTCATTTGGCGACCGCGATCTTCAAGTAATTTACACGCTCTATTCATTGGTCATTCGGCGACCATGAAATGTGGTATAGTTTAGCTGAACTTTATTTATTTTTCAATGGTATTCGCTGGTCATTTGGCGACCGCGATCTTCGAAAATTCTTGTGCAGAGTTTTGATTTTCAACTAGTGATTCATCTGTTTTTCTTCAATATGGTTTCGGTGTTACAACATATGTGTCTGATCGTTCTTCTGGTAAAATGCTTGTACTGGTGTGATGTGATGTTGTTTGTTCCATCTTCCACATTGGTCATGTGTAGACCATGTAAAAGGACTTGATACCAAAAGACTTCGTTTTTTTCTTCCATGTATTATCAAGTAACCCAAATATGTGATTGGAGAGGTAATATGATTTTGAATTGATGTTGAAAATTAATTTTGTTATATTGAATTTGAAAATTTTGTTATATATATATTTATATTAAATTGTTTCTGAATAATTGTTATAATTGTTTTTTTCCTAATCTATTATATTTCCATGAATAAATTAATTTTCGTTTAAAAATATTTTTGTCTTTACTGAGTCTGAAACTTTTACATACTAGTCAAATTGAAATTTTCTAAAATAATTCTATTGCAGTTTTTTTCTGCTTAATATAAGTTTGTTTAAGATAGACCTTAAAATGTCTAACAGATATCACAAAAGCAGGAGTTCATGTCAAGACCAAAATCGGTAATAACAATTCCAAATATAAATTTGCAACTTTCTATGATCATTTGTTTTTGAACTATACAATATACAAAATCCATTTCACAAATAGGTTTCAAAATACTTTGTATAAGTATAGTAAAAGTATGGACAACACAATTTTATTTCACTGTAATATTTATAATTACACATTTTAGGGGATAGTGGCATGGCTTTAGTTGCCATAGTATGTTAATAGAGACTTTTGCTGAGCCATGTGAATAATAGCTTGTAAATGAATTATTAACTAGTTATTTTGCCCCTCTATTTTTAGCACTTGGACTATTTAATGACTTTATGGCCTTATTTTGTCATATTTATTTTAATAGTCACGGTTTTAATAATCACTGCGGCACCCTGAGCGTAATTTTTTCTGCTTCCTTATGAATCATAATTTCTAAACAGCTTTCTGAAGATTAACCAAATATACTGTATATTTTCCAAACATTTACTTTTTAGAAACTTTGGCTGAAAGTCCGGGATCACTTGTAAATTACTCTTTTACGATTGGGACAATATTTTACTTCACTGGTCATAAAAGAATACTATTAGTCTTTAGAACACTTTTCTTTGTAAATGAAGTCTGTTATCTATTAATCTTCTATCATTTTTTTCTTTGTTCAAACTGCTCTGACTAAAGGATTTTTATTTATTTATTTTTGTCACCTTTATTTTTTTCAATGTTGTAAATAAGGCGACAAACCAGCCTTTTTCAGCCACCCCCGCCCCCTTAGTTTCGGCCCTAATGCAAGTTGAGATAGAGCTACCCCGTTATCAAGGAAATTTTCAGTGTAGCAGTGCCATTTATTGGCTTATAAGATATCTGGAGTCTGTGTTCTGTTCTTATTGCCTGAGACAACCAACACTTTACCCTTGGACTTTGATTTGTATTTTATTGGACAATTGTTTCAAAACAGACAATTAAAAAAAATGAAAGTATCTTTTTCATATTTGAATCACTATTACATTAAATGCTATTATACATAATAGTATTTACTATCAAGTAATTTCTTATATTTTATTTAATTTACTCGTTCGACCATAAAATGCCCTTCAGGGTGTGAAAGGGAATGTTTCTTGATGAAAAATTTCACAAAAAAAGTTGATAGTTAAGCACTGAGACATTCCAGACTATGTATGTGCCAAATTTCACATCTATAAGTACAGTAGATTTTTATGAGGACACCTGACAGCAGGAAAGACAGACATTATTTTGATTTTATTAATAAGCTATTAAAATAAACTAAATATGCATTCACATTAGAGAACAGATATACTATAGGATCTCATTGGAGAACTTAGAAACTTCAACAATAGTTCGAACATTTCTTGCCAAGGTCTTTACATATGCAATAGCAACAGCTATTTATCGCCAAAATGACAAAAAATATTAGAAGTCGCAATGGGGACTTTATACTAAAACTGTACTCACATTACTTTGTGGACGATAAAATAATAAATAAATAACATATAAGACTATTTTATTAAATGAAATTAATATTTAAATATAAATCAATAATTTTTTTTTAAATGTTATGACATTTTTATCAGAAATTTTTATAATACAGGTTTAATTTTCCATTCCCCCCCCCCCCCCCCCCCCCGTGTACAGAAATGCTTCTTTTTATGTTAGAAAAAAATAAATGAAATAAAAAGTTGTAAGCATTATATTTTATTGAGTTACTTTTATTGATGCAGGGCAATATGCATCAATCTTTTTACTCCCAGATATTTTTAATTCTCTCATGCCCTTGCTTTTAGAGTGAAAATGGCTAGATCTATGACAGTAAAATAATAAGTATTTTGTTTGCTTCTGTACCTGATAAACTTAGATTTTGTTTCTTTTTCAATTTCAACTATCCATATCATAAAAATTATCAAAATCATAAAAATTTAATTCATTACTTTCAACCCTGATATCATGGGCATCAAATAAATGGGAAATAATTTTAGATTTATCTATACTTTCATGACACAGTGGGCATATAACATTGTGTTTTTCAACAGGGTCTGCAGCATGTTGTTTACGTTTATGATATGTTAAATTTTTTTGGTGGCTAAACTGACACCCACATACATTGCATTTAAAATTCAAACATTGCTTAACATTAGAAGAAGAGGAATGATTTGGGTGAAACTTACTAAGATGACGTTTTAAATTTTGTTTTTTAGTAAATGTTTTCTTACATTCTGGACAAATGAAATTACACTGATTAATATTTATAAGCTGAAGTAGAATTTTCTTCAATTCCAACCGAATTATCAGTTAAAATCCAGTAGCAGAGTTGCTACATGCATCAGAAGAAATATTTTCTTCAAATGCAACCGAATTATCAATTAAAATCTCTCCAGACACATTGTCAAGAGAAATTGGTCCTGAAAAGGACCTTTTTTTATCCAAATAGTCAAACATTTTCTAATAAAATAGATCAAAGTAAGGAGCGTCAATAATAACAACCGAGCGCGATGGCATACGGAGCGGAAGTAAACAATCCTGTTATCCTATAAGGGAAATGGCGAATATGTGCAGAATTAGATGTGCAGTAGTTGGGAGCATGACTCCCGGGAGTATGGTTTTGGGAGTAAAAGTTGCTCATTAAGACGTAGACGCTTGTTAAACTTTCAAGGGGGAAAAAAATTAATTTATACTATTTTAGCATTTATATTTATTTATCAAGTCACTATTCATCCTTTGTTTCAAAGAAAAAACAGGAGACCAATCTTTATCTATCTATGTTAGGAAATGTCAAATAATGTGACTTTTTAAAAAGAAAGAATACTTCAAAATATATGCACAACATATATAGGGAATTTTCAAAGTTGTTTTCAAGATAACAAATATAAAATAACTTACACTTAATACCTGGTTTTGGCTTAGCTATTTCTCTTGTTATGAAATACTGGCAAGATAAAGATGGATATTGTTTTTCCATAGCATTAAAAACATCCTATAAATATGTTTATTATTATTATTATTATTATTTAGAATCATAAATAAGTTATATTTGTTTCAAGTTTCAATTTTACTTTCATATTAACCACATACTAGTAGTTAATTGCTATCATGATCTGAAGCGAAGAGAGCAACATAATTAAATGAGTTTGTACACTTTTTTAGAACTACAGTGCAGTATTTGGCTTATGGCAACTCATGTTATTCTCTCAAAACCTATGTTAACACCTATGGCAATATTTATTAACATAAACTTATCGCATGTGGTTAATAAGAAAATACAGATTTGATAAAAAAAATAACACAAGTAAAAATAAAAATGACTATTACATGCATAAATTTGTATTAAAATAATAATAATAATATATACAGAAAATGTTATGAAGTCTATTCATTAATAAAAAAAAATATTTGCCTTTTCAAGAGCTGTTAAATTTGTTAATTTAGGATCTTTTCCATATGTTATAACTGAACCATTTTCAATTTCAGTGTATAAATTCGTTTATTATTTATCCTCTATTTTTTGTAAGTTCACGTGCTGAACAACATGTCAAAGAAAAAAAGAGTTAAATGAATTTAATGCTTTTAATTTTTATGTAAAATATGAGCGCGTGCTATCTTCAAAATTTGTTAAAATGTAAAGATTATGTGATGCGCGTGGCATCCACAGTTTTGTTTTTTTTTTAATTCAAGAAATAGAATAGAATAAAGTTAGCAACGATGTTAGTTGCATTTTTTCATATAGTTTGAGTTCTTAATTTTAGTGAACTACTTTTTACCGTAGGAATAATTTTCTTATGTTTAATGTTATAGGGAATTATTATATGAGCATAAAAGATGCTACTTTAATAATTTTAAAGTGTAAATAAGTAGTCTTGGCGTCCGCCTTTATACAGTTTAATTTAGTAAGAGAAAAGCTAGGAATTTGCGGTGCTTATTCCGTTGCTTTACATAAAAATATTGGAGTCCATAGCGACAGGACCGTTCAAGTGAAGTAAAATTATTTTGATTATATTAAGATTAAAAAGATGTTTAAAACCGTTAAAGGGTTTAAAAAAGAAGATTTGAAGTGGGTAGCCGAAGAGATTGGAGAGACTTTGCCTTCGACGTTCACAATAGCAAGCTTAAAGGAGCTGATTTTAAATAGTAAAGAGTATGAAAAGGATCCCGAATTTGTTCAGGATATCTTAGAAAATGCTATAGCGGAAAGAAAATTGAAAGAAGAAAAACAAGCTTTGAAAGAAGAAAAACAAGCTTTGAAAGAAGAAAAACAAGAACAAGCTCTGAAAGAAGAAAAACAAGCTGAAAAAGAAAAAGAACTTGAGAAGTTAAAGCTAGAAAAAGAAGCTGAGGCATTAAAGCTGGAAAAAGAAGCAGAACTGGAGAAAGAGAAATTAAGATTGAACCATGATTTAGAATTGGCGAGAATACAATCATCTGGGCAAATTCAAACTGATGCTATTTTAAGTAATTATGAAAATAGTACTATGAGACGAAAATTTACTTTACCTAAGCTGGAATTCAGGAAATTTGGCGGAGAAATTAAGGATTGGTTGCCTTTTTGGAGCCAATTTGAACAAATCGATAAAGATGATGAAATTGCCCCAGAGGACAAGTTCCAGTATTTAGTACAAGCAACAATCGCTGGTTCACGCGCAAGAGAAGTTGTTGAAAGTTTCCCGCCAACTGGCGCCAATTATTCAAAGGCAGTGGAAAGTTTAAAGGCTCGTTTTGGCAGGGAAGATATTCTAGTAGAAGTGTATGTACGAGAGTTATTGAAATTGATAATATCTGTGCAAACAAAAGGTAGATTTGCATTAACTTCATTATATGATAAGCTTGAGTCATATTTACGGGCGCTAGAAACATTAGGTGTTACCACTGATAAATACGCCTCCATTCTATACCCTATGGTTGAGTCTTGTTTCCCAGCAGACTTTTTGAAGGCCTGGAATCGCTCGAATCTCTCTTCTTCTAATACGGATGCTAAAGGAAGGTTGAATAATCTGATGTATTTTTTGAAAACGGAAGTAGAAGGTGAAGAGAGAATATCTTTAGCTGTAGCGGGCTTCGGTTTGACAAAGCGTGAAGATAATAGATATTCTAAAAGGAAAAACGGTGCAAGTGCAGACTATATGCGAAATAAGTTATCGACAGCTGCAGGTTTATTGACAACGTCTTCTACTTTAGATTTCAAAAGGGTATGCATTTTTTGCCAAGGCAAGCATTTGAGCTCGGAATGCTTTTCAGCTCGAAAATTGAGTTTATCTGAGATACAAAAGATTATAAAGGATAAGAATTGCTGCTTCGCTTGTTTGTTACCTAATCATACAGCTAAAAAATGTCGAGCAGTTTTAAGATGCATTATCTGTTCTAAGAAGCATGTGCCTTTGATGTGCGATTTGCGTGATTCTCAAGGTAAAACTGCACAAGAAAAGGTTGAAGAAAATTCAGTCAGTAGCGAAGTAAACATGGCAAATTTTAATAAGCAAAGTGCTAAAGTATTCCTTCAAACCTTAAAAGTGAAACTCATCTCCGAAAACAAGCAAAAAACAGTTCGTTTATTGTTAGATTCAGCATCCCAAAAATCTTATATTTTGAAAAGTATAGCAGAAGAGATGGATTATACTCCCATTCGTCAAGAAAAAATGATGCATTCATTGTTTGGCGGAGTTACAACAAAGGAATGCCAACATAATTGTTATAGAATAAAGGTTAAGGATATGAAGGAGAAGTTCACCTGTAATTTTGAAGTGATGGATCAAATTACTATATGTGAAAACATTCAACCGGTCACTAATGGTCCGTGGATTAAAGAGTTGAAAGAATATGGAATCGAATTATCTGATGTAAGTCATTGCCGTGAAGTTATCGAAATATTGATTGGGGCTGATATTATGGGAAAGATGTTAACTGGCAAAAGAAAAGTATTGACATCTGGTCTTGTTGCCATAGAAACATACCTTGGTTGGACATTGATGGGCAAAGCGCCTCACACCGAGGTCTCAACAGATAATTTAGCAATGATGGTGACGTCTTTGTTCGTAAATGAAGCTGATATCTCAAACTTATGGAGATTGGACTTGATCGGAATAACAGATACTATAGAAAAGAAATCTAAAAATGAGATTGACCGTCAAACAAAGGAACATTTCTTAGAGACAGTAAAAATTAACAAGGATGGTCGTTACGAAATTTGTCTTCCTTGGGCTGACGACACATCTGCATTACCAGATAACTTGAGTTTGGCTGTAAGACGTTTGGAAAGTACAACTTCTAAGTTATTATCTAAGAACATGTACGGAAAATATGAAAATATATTTATGGACTGGTTGAATGAGGGGATCATAGAAGAAGTTCCTGCTACCAAAGTGAACTCTTATGGTAATTATTTACCTCATCACCCAGTTATTAAAGAGACCAGTACTACAACACCTATCCGTCCGGTTTTCGACGCTTCAGCAAAGTTGACTAACCATCCATCTTTAAATCAGTGTCTGCAGTGTGGCCCAAATTTGATTGAGCTTATCCCAGATATTCTTCTACGTTTCAGAGAAAGAAAATTTGGTGTAACCGCTGATATTAGAAAAGCGTTTCTTCAAATTAGCATTTGTGAAAAGGATAGAGATTTCCTACGATTTCTATGGTGGAAAGATCTAAAAGAGAAGAAACTTAAAGTATTCAGGCATGCACGAGTCGTTTTCGGTGTAAAGTGTAGCCCTTTTCTTTTATCATCAGTAATTGAATATCACATCAAAAATAGTGCAAGTTTTGAGGAAAATTTCAAGCAAAGGCTTTTGCATAGTTTCTATGTAGACAATGTCGCCACTAGTGTGCACAGTGAAGAAGATCTGAAGAAATTTATCTCGGACTCAAAGAAAATAATGGCAAATGCTGGTTTCGATTTAAGGCAGTGGGAATACACTGGTGATCACGCTGAAACATCGAACCAGAAGGAAACTCAAGTATTGGGTCTGATTTGGGATAAGGTTTCCGATACATTAAAAGTCAACATGAAATGGCTAAGCGATTTCAACACAGAAAGGATTACCAAGCGAAGTATGTTATCAGCAGTTCATAAAATTTTCGATCCTTTTGGTTTTACTGCTCCGGTGATGCTTTATCCTAAATTGATGTTACAGAAAGCTTGGAAATTAGGAATTAATTGGGATGACGAAATAACTGGTGAATTACAAAAAGAATTCCTATTATGGTTCCAAGAACTTAAATATTTAAACGATGTTAAGATACCAAGACATATCCAGATCACTCCAGAAAACTTACATGCATGCACAATTCATACTTTCGTTGATGGAAGTAAAGATGCTTACGCAGCAGTAGTATTCTTGAGGATAGAAAAGGAAGATCAAGGGGAAATAATTCTGCTTGCTGCCAAGTCCCGAGTTGCGCCTTTAAAAACTACGACTGTACCAAGGATGGAGCTATTAGCAGCTACTATTGGCGCTCGTTTGGCGAAAACTGTTGTGGATGCTTTGGGTTGGCAGGAAATGAAGAGATATTACTGGAGCGATTCCTCAACAGTGCTTGCTTGGATATCAAGAAATGAGAGCTGGTCTGTGTTTGTCCGAAATCGGGTTCAAGAGATTCAGAAATTAAGCAGTCCTTCATCATGGAAACATATACCAAGTGAGAAGAATCCAGCAGACTTGCCGTCTAGAGGCTGTAAGGCTAAGCAATTAGCTTTAATCAGATGGTGGGAGGGCCCACATTGGATGAAAGATTCAGCAGAATTTAGAAACCACATGAACACTTCCGATGAAGATTGGAATGAAGAAGAAATTCAGAAAGAAAGGTCAAAGTCTACTTGTATGTTGACGAAACCTGAATTTCCATCCAACAATAACTGGTATTACCGCTACTTTTCAAGTTATGAAAAAATCATACGTTTAGTTGCTTGGATTCTTCGCTTTAAGCATAATTGTTTAAATCCTGATAAGAAGAGTAAAGGCGAATTGACGGCTACTGAATTTCGGGAAGCTGAGATAAAAACTCTACGTATGGTTCAAAAAGAATCTTTCTCTTCGGAAAGTGATGAAAGATTGAAGACATTACAAACCTGTAAGGATGAGCAAGATGTCATTCGTTTGAAAACTAAAATAACTTACAGGAAAGATAGTGAAGATTTTCTCCATCCCATAATTCTCCCTTCAAGGCATGAAGTTGTTAAGCGACTTATTTTTTATATTCATGTAAAGAACTGTCATGCGGGGTTACAAATCCTCTTAAATTTGCTTAGAGAAAGGTATTGGATCCTCAACGGAAGAAAGAGTGTAAAGCTTGTGTTAGCCAGCTGTGTGATTTGTAAAAGGTTTAATTCAAGGGCTTTATGGACATCTAGTGCTCCTCTACCTGAAAACCGAGTAAAAGATTCTGCCGTATTTCAAGTTACAGGCATAGATATGGCTGGTCCTTTGTATCTTAAGAACGATAAGAAGAGTTGGATTTTGATTTTCACATGTGCTATATATAGAGCTGTTCATCTAGAGCTAGTGACCTCTGCTTCCACAGATGCATTTTTGATGGGTTTGAGAAGATTTGTGGCTCGCAGAGGAAGATGCTCTGTTATCTACTGTGATAACGGAACAAATTTTGTTGGCGCAGCTAATTTATTGAGAAGCTTAGATTGGCAATGTATACAAAAATATGGGTCTGTCAACTCCATAGACTGGAAGTTTAACCCGCCAACGGCGGCGTGGTGGGGTGGCTTCTGGGAGAGGCTGATTAGGGTAATAAAAGATCTTCTTAAAAGAGTCTTAGGACGCGCCTGTCTTACGTACGAAGAAATGACAACTCTTTTAGCTGATGTTGAAAGTGTAGTGAATTCAAGGCCTCTAACATACCTTTCTGAAGATGCGACTGTAAAGCCTATCTCCCCATCTATGTTTCTTCAAGATGTTCACGAAATTCAGCTTCCAGATGTTGATGCAGTTGAACAAAATTCTCTATCAAAGAGGCTCAGATACAGGCAGTCCCTACTCAGAGCTTTGAGAGATCGATTCAGATCCGAATATTTGGGTGCTCTCATACAGCGAGCAAATAGAAAACAGCCAGAAAAGGGTATCGCTGTCGGAGATATTGTATTAATTGGATCTGACAACAAGAAACGAATCCACTGGCCACTAGGCCGTATCACAGAACTTATTCCTGGCAAAGATAAGAAAGTTCGACTTGTAAAGGTTCAAACTTCGCAACATGAACTTTTACGACCTATTCAAAGATTATATCCTTTAGAAGTAACATCATCAAATAATAGTTCAAAACTGAAAGAAGCATACCATTCAAAGGAAACCTCTGCTCAAACTGTTAAACCCGTTGTAACTTCAGAAGAGGAACCAGTCAGATATAGCAAAGCGGGAAGGAGAATTAAAGTCCCTGAAAGACTAATGTATTGAGAACTACACCTGCAACATTTGGTTTTGATTATAACCTATAATCAAAAGGTGGGAGGATGTTATAACTGAACCATTTTCAATTTCAGTGTATAAATTCGTTTATTATTTATCCTCTATTTTTTGTAAGTTCACGTGCTGAACAACATGTCAAAGAAAAAAAGAGTTAAATGAATTTAATGCTTTTAATTTTTATGTAAAATATGAGCGCGTGCTATCTTCAAAATTTGTTAAAATGTAAAGATTATGTGATGCGCGTGGCATCCACAGTTTTGTTTTTTTTTTAATTCAAGAAATAGAATAGAATAAAGTTAGCAACGATGTTAGTTGCATTTTTTCATATAGTTTGAGTTCTTAATTTTAGTGAACTACTTTTTACCGTAGGAATAATTTTCTTATGTTTAATGTTATAGGGAATTATTATATGAGCATAAAAGATGCTACTTTAATAATTTTAAAGTGTAAATAAGTAGTCTTGGCGTCCGCCTTTATACAGTTTAATTTAGTAAGAGAAAAGCTAGGAATTTGCGGTGCTTATTCCGTTGCTTTACACCATAGATCAGAAATATGCATAGGATAACTGTATAAATATGTCCTACAAATTCTTACAGTGAAGCATTGATAATCCAGAAACCTATAATCTGGCACTGATTACATTTTTTTTCCCTTCCCCCCCTTTTGTTTAAAGCCATAAATTGTTATATACTCAATAGGTTACTCACAGATGATCTTCGAACAGCATACTTGACAAGTTTCATGGATCATCAGTTAAGTTTACAGATTTTAATTTAATTTTAGTGAATTACAGATTAAAGTGAAATTTGAAAAGAGAAATGTAAGAGGCAACTAATCCTGATGTGGACAAGATACTAATGCTATGGTTTAGCTAACGCTAAAGTGGAGGTCTAAACATTTTAGGTGCAATGATAAGAATGAAGCAAATGGAATTAACTGACATATTTAATAAAATGTAGCACTTTGCAAATTCCTGATCCTATTTATTATTAAACCAATTTTAATTTGATGTTTTTTATTATTATTATTTGACGAAAAATTAATGATCTATATTGCTGTTTCATAATTGTTAATTTAAAAATTTTAACTTATTTCAAATATTATTCTAATTATTTATGTTTTTGATAGAGTTATACATCTTTAAAAACTATTTTTTAAGAAATATTTCTTTGGATGTTGTGATTGATCGAAGATTTTGATTACTTTTTAGAACACCTACAATCTAAAAGAATCGGTAATCAGCAACGTCTATTTCCTGGCGATGCCAGATTATCAATGTGTCAGTGTTTTTAAAAAATATTTCTTTCATTATAATAAAAAAAAAAAAAGAAAAAAGAAAAAATTAAAGAAAAGAAAACTATTTCTTCTTGTATTTAAAAAAACTTTTATTTTTTCTTCTTTTATTCAGGTTTTCATACTTAACTTGTAATAATAAAGTTAGCACTATCAGTTTAATTATGGCCATTCTGCATATAAAAAAGTTTCTAAACAAACCATAGTCAGTTTATATGTCTGCCCATCTAAAGTCTCATATATGGCAATAATATTGTTTTAACATAAATTTAAAACAAAGCAATTACACATGTAAGGAAAACTGAGCACTTCTATTGGCGTCTGTTTGATCAAGGCCGTAGCCAGGATTTTTTTTCGGGAGGGGCCCATCACATTTCTAATACAAGGTCATCGAATATGATATACTAATATGCATGCCCAATGAAAAAACATACGTATACGTAACCAAGGGCCTGATTAACACAGGGGCACATGGTGTCCCGGGCCCTGAGTAGCAAAGAGCCCTAAAACTGGCACTGAAAATGCCCTTTTGCCTCTAAAAATGACAAAAGTGGTATCATAAAATGCAAAATTTTGTTATTTTAGTTTCATATACAGGTATATATATGTACTTTTGCTGATTCCTGCACAGTACGAATGGTGGGGGTGGAGCCCACAAAAGTGTGTTTACCCCGGGCCTCACACGAAGTTAATCAGACCCTACACAAAAAGACCCTGATTAACTTCAGGTGAGACCCGGGGCACACATAGTTTCGTGAGCCCGCCTCCTCCTCACATTGTGCGCCAATAAACACAGGTACATACTATATACCTGTTTATGGGAGTAATATGTCAGAATTTGCACTATATGATACCATTTTTAGATCATAAAAGGCTAAATGGCATTTTCAGGGTGAATTATATGGCCCCTGCTATTCAGGTCACGTGTCTTACATGCCCCTGCTTTAATCAGGCCTTGCACACAAACCTTTCGTCTATATTTTCCTATACAAATTTACTCGATACCAATCATTTTATTAAACCTTTTATTTATTAAAATTAATTTCCATGATGAATGCAGATGATTTGTTTCTAATAGAAATGTAACACTTAATGTCCAAAGAAAGTCAATTTTATGCTCACTAACAATATCTTTAAAAATGTTTTTTGCACTTTTTCATTTTGTTAAAAATGAGGGGAAAAAAAAAAAAGGAAAACTTTCAAATTATCATACATTAATAGTTCAACTGTTAGTCTTAAAAATACTGACTAGTTCTTTTAAAAGATAGTCATATCGAATAACTGTCCCCCCCCCCTATGTGCTTACTTAATTATTACTATGATAAATAATTCTTATTGTGTACATTTATAAGAAATTTTGTACTATACCGCTAAGTTAAAAACTGAGAAAAATTCAGACGGCTACGCCCCCTGTTGGACAATTTTCACCAAAAAGTGTTAGGCTCTAATTTATGTCATGGTGCAGCTGCATATAAATGTATATGTAATTCTGTGTGGTACAGTAGTTCCTGAGATACAATTGCAACAGAATATTTGTCACACACAGACATTTTCTAAAAATGGTCAAATCGTGTTCTGGATTTCTCAAAACATGTAAATCCATCGAAAACCGGAAATTAAAATTTTTTTTTCGAATCCATACTTTCTTCTATTGAATACAGAAGAAAGTAAAAAGATTGAATTCATGACGTAGGACAGTCCATTATAGCTTTGACAAGAAAGTGGATGAAATTAAGTGAATAAATATAACGAAATTAAGGTTGAATGGGTTTCACGGCGCTCTAGAGCTTAAATAAAGAAAAGAAAGAACGCAATGGGAAATTTAATTAAATTAATAGGTTTTATTAAATTATTTTTAAATACTTTTTTTTTTTCAAGACAGCAATGATGCCTGATACATACTACACGAAATCAGTCTTTCATCATTTATTTCAGGGGGGGCTTGGGCCCGTCGCCCCCCCCTTGCCTACGGCCTTGTGTTTGATTGCCAGTCATTAGTTTGAGGAGAGAGGGACAGAAAAAATTTATAAAAAGCAAAAATTTGTTGTTTGGCAGAAAAGTGTCATTCCCTACTTTTTGACTGACCAATGTACTTTTTATTTAGAAAAATTGGAGTGTAAAGGCTGATATTTTGTACCAACTATGCGGAAAATACCAGAGCCAGGAATCGAACCTGGACTCTTCGCTTAACGCGCGGATGCCACTGAGCTACCCTGGCTGTTAACCAGCTTGGCATTTCTCACATAATATCCGTTGGCAAGAAACGATGGCCGTCCATTACGAAAAATATTTTCACCTGTTATATCTGTGTTTGCATACACGGTGACCTTGCCAACAGATATTATGTGAGAAATGCCGAGCTGTTTATCAGCCAGGGTAGGTCAGTGGCAGAGCATCCTGATAAGACTTATTAAAAGTCAGACTTTTATTTCCTTAATATTTAAGCAGATTTTAATAAACTTAATGACTAGTGTGTAACTTAAAATTTTGACAAGTAAAACAAAGTCAAATTCAGTTTAAACATTTTTATTAAAAGAACTTTTAAAGATTAAAAAAAAAAATATATATATATATATATATATATATATCCAACAATAACAATTAGTAAACATATCTAACAATTAGTTTAGCAATACGAAAAACTTAACAAATGTCTCAAAAGTAACATTTATATATATTCAAAAGTTATCAAAAAAATCCATGTCAAAAACTGAACTGACTAATAAGATTAAATCTAACATTTTTTAATTTAATAAGAAGGCTTTATCTTTAAACAGCCTTTTCATGACTACCAGATTCCTTAAAGAAGACACTTCACACGCAACAAAAAAAGTGATGTTCCAAAAGTACAACTGATGATATTCTATTTACGGCAATAGCAGCATTGAAAGTAACTATGGTCGCCTGGTTGACACATAGCATGAAAAACAAGATCTTGAGAAGTTAAGAATGTTCATAAAGTTCAAAAAACACTGTGGTCGTCAAGTTGAATCACAGCTCAACATTTGTAAATAGCTATGGTGGCCAGGTTGACACATAGCATGGAAAACGAAATGCTAAAGAAAATAATTACAAGATGAAAAAAACTTTTTATATACCATGCCTTTAAATTTTTTGTTGAATCATATAAATGCTACTAAAGGCAACAGGAACCCGGAACAATTGGCTAAAAGTATTAAAAAAAATTCATTGCTATCGTGTTTTGAGCTATTATAAAAGCTTCAAATAGTTAGCTAGCCAGGAAGTTAGTTAAAAATCGATTGCAAGCTTTGTAATGGTAATGCTGCAGAAGGCAGCAGGATCCTGAAGCAGTTAGTTAAGAATATTTTAAAAATGCATTTTCACCATGTTCTGAACTATTCTGAATGTTTCAAATATCTAGCTAGTCGGGAAGTTAGTAAAATAAATTTTCTGTCGAATCATATAAACACTACCAAAGGCAGCAAGAACCAGGAACAGTTGGCTGAAAGTATTTAAAAAATGCATTTTCACTGTGTTCTGAACTATTCTGAAAGTTTCAAATGTCTAGCTAGTCAGGTAGTTAGTTAAATAAATTGTCTGTTGAATCATATAAATGCTGCCGAAGGCAGTAGGGACCAGAACAGTTGACAAAAAGTATTAAAAAATTGTATTGTCACCGCGTTCTGAGCTGTCCTGAAAATTTAAAATGTCTAGGTAGTCGGGAAGTTAGTTAAAAATCGATTGGAAGATTTGTACCAAACAAACAAACAAGAATCAAAGTTAATAAAAACATGGTAAAATGTTCAGGAAAAAACACAGTTCAAATAAACACTGTGGTTGCCAGGTTGACACACAGCTAAAAACGAACTTACAATTAAAAACTTTAACTGCTACTCGAATAAATAATTTAACAATTAACAACTTAAAAAAAAAATAGCTATGGTCGCCAGGCAGGGGTGGCGCCAGCTAGGGGGCTGGGGGGGCACAGGCCCCCCCATCGGGGAGTCTGTGACCCCCCATCGGGGCATACTCCTAAAATCTCTCGGGGGAACAAATACAAAATTTTCAGTTTTTATACTTTTAGCAGCATTTTCTTTCCCTTTACAAATATGGAGCTTTTCCAATTTTTCCATTCTATATTCAATAGAAGAAAGTATTGGATTCGTAAAAATTTTCACCTTACAGTTTTCCATGAATATACACGTTTTGAGAGGTCCAGAATACGTTTTGACCACAATATTTTTAGAAAATGTCTGTCTGTGACACGATGATCTCCAAAACCACGAAAAGTACTAACAAATGGAATGATACAAATATTAACAGCAATATTATTAACAGTATTGCAGTTTTTGATAAATACTCATATAATAAACTTTCTTTATGTAATGCCCCCCTTTCGGGGAGGTGGTGTCCCTCCATCGGGGAATTTCTGGTGCCACTACTATCGCCAGGTTGACACATAGCACAAAAAAAACGAACTTTACATTCTCGAAACTATTTAAAACTTCAACTGCTGCTTGAATATTATAACAATAAATAAATTTACGAGGAGCAGCTTCAGACGAACGACAATCGTGCAACATTTTTTAGCAGTCGAATTCACCAGCCAAGTTCAATATAAAACCTCTCAATTTATATGTGAGTGTGTATAGCACGTAGTATGATAAAAAACAAAACGGCTCAACACGGCATAAATATTTAATCACTGTTCAACACCATCCCATGGTGAAAATCTGCAGTCTCCGAACAAACTTGAAATAGTAAGGAATCTGGCAACAAGATCGTAGCGCAATGTCTAAAGAATGTAAACAAAACGAAGTCAAGAAAAGAAAGTAAGTAAAGCCAAACATTCACATTAAATAAAGTTTAAAGAGTGTTTTAAAAATCACTCAAAAGAGTTTTTAAATGATTCAAATAAACATTAATTATATTAAGTATATTATGTTCTATTAAAATGTTTTGAATAATTTGTGAGGAGAAGTGATAGAAGCTATGAAATAACTGTAAAGTATTCTATCAAAGCCCTCGACCGCAACAAAACATGAAAAACATTTTACATATTAGCCAGTTCAAAAAAACAGTTAAGTAACAATATTAATATTAACAAATGTTAGTAAAAAAAAAATTTAACAAATTTTTACTGTTGGTGAATTCAACTAGTTCCTTTAAATCCATAGTTCATTTTTCAACCTCTAAACATATCGAAAAACATGACAAAAGAAACTATACCTAAAGGCAAAACCACAGTCCAATTTTCAACCTCAAAACACATCTAAAGATATGACAAAAAAAAAAAAAAAAAAAAACTGTATCTAAAGGTAGTACAAACCTGAAACTTTAACAAATGTTAAAGAAAAAGAAATACTTTATAAGTATATATAAAAAATTTAAATCCACAATTTAGATAAGTTTTATATAATTTAACTATTTTTCCCTTTTTATATATGATTAAGTACTGGTTTCTCCCACAATGTTGACAAAAAAAAAAAAAAAAAAAAAAAGAAAAGAAAAAGAAACATGAAACATTATACAATATAATACTAAACACATAAACAATTATAAATACAATACAACACAATACATTAAACATTTGCACAAGGCCTTGTGTCTTTCATACACTCAATCATGCAACATTTATATAAACATATATCTGCAAAGTGAAAAAAAAAAAATAATAATTATTTTAAGACAAAAATTCTATTTATAAATTTTGACAATTCATTTTTTGTATGTGGCTTTGTGAATGGATCGGCAAGGTCTGATTTTGAAGGAGTATACTGAAGATCAAATTTAGCACATGTTGGTCATCTGTTTAATGAGATAGCTGATGATTCTGCCAAGACCCGCTGTCTGGAGAGACAGTGTGGACATAGAGGTTAAGTATAGTAAATCCGAAAGATAGTTAAAAGCAGAGCATTGGTGACATGGCAAGAGCTGTGGGATAAAGCTACTGTGGGAAGATTCACGCATGAAGTCTTCCCAAAGGTCACTACGAAATGAATTCAGGGTGACTTCTTTATTAATCAGGTCCTGACGGGACATGGCTCATTCAGACCACACCAACACCGCTTCTTCAAGAAGAACCCCACATGTTTTTGTGGGGCAAGTGCGAGCTCAGTCAGCCAACTGCTGTACGAATGCGCCCACTGGAGGTCAGTGAAGGAGAAATACTTCCTCTCGGACTTTCGGTCTCAAACACGACGGGATCTGTGCCTGGACTACTACTGTAGGAAGGAGATTGCGATCATTATGTCCGATCTTCTGTACTGAGTGACAGACCCGCTTGGTGGTGGGGTCAGAATGGTCGAAGAGTCTGAGCTCACTCCTCTACCTCCTAGGAGGACTTCAAGAAGGCAGGGAGCCTTGGTTCCCGTTCCAACTGCCTAAAGAGTTGGGTTTGAACACAAATCTCGAATGCATATATCGACAGTAGGCTACAGGAGCTTGCTCCTACCTGGTTGTACCGGAGGATCATCCTTCACTAACCTAAGGTCTGTGTGCTCTACTAGTCCAAAAGCATCCCACAAGGGAATACTTGCACAGATATAGGTGAAGTGATAAGCTGTCTGTTGCGACAGCGGTTGTAGATGTGAGACTAGTGAATGCCTTTAGAAATAGGGTTTTTGCCTCACCCGCTTGAGGGTTTTTCCCTAGCTGATACCAAACCAGCACTAATCCTTCCTTCTAAGTATCCATTTTTGGTGATACTTGTTCACTAGAACGAAAGTAGTGTATGCATGAGCGTGTGTTGTGGCGTCTAATGTGGCCTTTTGCTGCTGTTGTGAGAGCAGGACCGATTGGCTTTTGTAACCTGGCACTGGTAGCGACTCGGTGCCCATGTGGGGGGTAATAGCCCGGGTAACACAGGCAGGTCCAGGTTCCTGAGTGGGGCCTGTCGTGCAGCAGTGGAGGCCAGCTTATACAAAGCAGTTGGTGCGAATCGGCTAGTGCAGTGAACGCCGTTGGGAGCGTGGCTGTATGGATGGCCAAGTGTCGTCCTCAGAAGGTAAACTGGCCCTTCTGGCTGACAAACCATGGAAGAGCCAGGACCTGATGTTGAGCAGCCCTAAAAGCTGGTCCGAAGGAATGGCGTAGGTTTTGTAATTCTGATTGCTATTCATATCTGGGCTGGTTCTTGCTGTCGTGCGATGGGTTTTCTGCTGTCGTGGTGATGTAGACTTCTCAATTCTGGGACCATAACTTATGGACCGTATGGGCTACTAAGCGAGCCTAGGTCGGTTGGTGGTGCGGCGCAAGCGCCGATTCCATTACCCTCATCACACCAATCTCTAATAAAAAATAATTTAATGTTTACATGCTGCATTTGAAAATTTTCAATTCTAGATTTAGTAAAATGAACAGCAGATTCGTTATCTGCAAAAATAGTGGGTATATTAATATTTTCATTATTAAGTTTAAAATTATGACACCCTTTTAAAATGTTAAAGAACCAATCTTGTTCTCTAACACAATCACACACTATCTTCAAGCTCTTCAAGCTCTTTCTATCTTCAAGCTCTTTGGTAAGGAGCACTATAGGCTATGGCGTAATTCTGATGGTCAAAGGCAAGCAAAAGAGCTTAATCGTGACTATCCTGGTCTTCGTCATAAGGAGCTTTTAAAGCTTAACAGGAATGGTTTGAGGAAGGTTATTGGCCTTCTTACTGGTCACTGTACCCTTAAGAGACATCTGAACATTATGGGTATCAGTTCTGATCCCATCTGTCGTGGTTGTTGTCTGGAAGAGGAGACTGCTCGGCACATTTTGTGTGACTGTGAGGCCTTTTCTGCTTACAGATTTGAGCATCTTGGTCGGCATCTTATTGAGCCTTGGGAGCTGCAGGATATTCCTGTCAGGTGTCTGCTGAGCTTTGCTTCAGCTACGAGGCTTTTCTCATAAGGATGTGTTTGGGTCTGGGTACAATAGACCTCTGGTCGATGTGCCTTGCTCTCAGTGGCCTGCTGAGGGCTGCCCTCCCTGATAAGTCATAAGTCATAAGTCAAGTCATGACACCCTTTTAAAATGTTAAAGAACCAATCTTGTTCTCTAACGCAATCACACACTGAAATAAACTCAGATTCCATTGTTGATATAGTGATACCTTTTTGCTCTTTACTGCGTCAAGAAATAGCTGCATTTTCTAAAAAAACAATTTGTCCTGCCATAGAGACATAATCATCCCTATTGGAAGCAAAGTCTGCATCAGAGTATGAATTTAACATAATGCTTTTACATTCTAAATTAAGTTTTAAATGACTAGTATATTTAATGTACCCTAAAAGTCAGAGTAACCCATGCCAGTGTTTTAAACCTGGATTTTGCTGAAACTGAGAAAAAATGTTTGTTGCATATGTAATATCAGGTCTTGTATGATTTACCAAAAAAAAAAATATATCCCAACCAGGGCTCGAAACTAGAGTCGATAAGTCAGGCGACAATCTCACCTAACATTTTTTTTTTTTTTTTTTTTAGTTGCCATTATGTTCTACTTGGTTGCCATTCTGAAATTATTTGTTTGTGCATATATATACAGTAGAGAGCCAGAAATCCACCGACCTAAAATCTGCCAAAGTCTGAAATCCGCACAGCTTGTCGGATACAAACAATGAAATTTATTATTAATAAATTATAAAACTGCAAATCAGAATTTTGAAAAAGATCTTGAATACAGTTTTTATGTTTGCATTTTATGATTACAAAAAAGAAAATAAAATAATAATAATATGAAAGACTGCAAGAGCCAAGTTGCTGCTAATGAAATTGACAGTATATTAAATTCATCAAAAGAAAATAATGGTTATTGTGATATGATGATATCAATCAGGTAAATAATAACAAACTAATTTTTTTAAATGCTTTCTGATGAAGGCACAATTTGTAAGGAAGAACTGAATAAAATTCGTAGAAAAATACATTTGTGTTACTACTATTTACAATAAGTAAAAAAAATAAATAAATCGTGCAAGTTCAAGTTTAGTTTAGAACTAGCTGCATGTGAACAGATTTTATCTAAATTTGATAAATATATTTTTTTTTTCATTTTTATTTATTGTTTTCATTATATATATATATTTTTAATGTTCATTATTATTCTTATGTACCTAGTAATTTAATATTCAGTGTTATTATTCACTAGTATGTGTTTAGTTTGAATAATATTCTGTTTTTATTATTCAAAGTGAAAATCATTTTTTTATGGGACCCAAAATCCTAAAATACGCACAACCTCTGGTCCCAAGGTGTGCGGATTTTTGACTCTCTACTGTACATATAAATCTAATGATTCACAATACTTAGAAATAAACAACACACGAATACCTTGCAAATAAGAAAGAAAATTTATTAAAAGTACAAAATTATTTTTTAAACTCTGGACGTCTTATGTCAGTGTTGCCAGATTGGGGAGTTTTTTTATTTAACTCTCACCAATAATTTTGAGACATAATGTTTGATATACATAATAAACGATTAATCTTCGAAGTGGTTAAGCAACTGTTGCAATTAAAATTTAGTGGTGGGTGTTGAATAAAAAAAGTCCTCAATCTGGCAACACTTACATATCCCTGCTTAACATCATTCTACCATAAATCAATAGCAGATTGTGGATTAAATTCTTCTAAACTTAGTCCATATAGCTGAATAAATAGTAAATCATCTATAGCAGAAGTTAACAGACTGTGTCTATTTTTTCTTTTGGTTAAGTTAAAATGGCTGAATCCCCGTTCACACTCAGCTGTACTTAAGTGAAGAATCATAATGAAATTTATTACTTTCCTTAAATTAGGAAAGGTAGAAGATGAAATTATATTCAGCCAGCAAACGCTACCAAGCAGACAGACTGGGATATTTAATTTTTCTTTTTCCCAAAGTTTGTAATCTTCAAACTCTTCAATAATTGCCTCTTTGTTCATAAATATATTATGAGGTAACACATTGTTTAAATCAGTAAATCCCTACTGAAAGAAAGAAAGTAAGATTTATAACCTTGAGAAAATCAGAGAATAAGTTGAAATACTAAAAACGAAACTTTCGAAATGTTACATGCCTCATTAAAAATAATGAAATAACAGAAAGTTAGGCATGAAAAATGACGACCGGGAATAAAATTACAGGAAATGTATACAGTATAGGATCCGTTATCCGGAATGCTTGGGACCTGGGATATTCTGAATAAAGGGTTTTTCCATAATTTGGAATACTTTATTACATGTATAAGAATGGTACAAAATTTCATAAATAGCAGTGATAAACATGAATAATATATATAAACACTTTACCTATATATTTGTTCATTTTATAAATCATTTCCACAAAATAAAAAACATTCTTTATTAGAATTTTAAACTATAAATAATAATAGTAATAATAAATGAAAAAAAATAAAAATAAATAAACAAACATATATAAAATTGGACCTGAGAGTAAAATACTTTTATTTGGATTTTGCAAACATTTCTATGATTTTTTGTTTTTGCTTATAGTGTCTCTGATACTAATTGTTCATAAATGTTTCAAATGTTTTTAGCACATAATGCTAAATATTTTATGAAATGAATTCTAAGCATAATGGAAATTAATAAAAACTATTTAAAATTTTTATAACAATTGGGACTTCATGCATGCGACCTGAGTTCAAGGATAAAATTCCTCTGCTATTGGGCACTTTAAGAAGTATGTGTTATTAATGTTTATCTATTAAAATTTCCATAAAAATTCAGTAATTATTTGGACAATTTTGTGCTCACCATATTTCCTCAGAAAAACACCGTAGCATTAAAGAAAGTAGGTTGTAAAACTATAATTCGGACTGCTGCTATTGTATAACTTTAATTCTTAAATTTTATGATAGTTAAAAATTTTAGTAGTTGGCATTTTGCATTCTGGTTTTCGGAGCATTCTGGATAACGGGTTTCCAGATAATTGATCCTACACTGTAGTTACAAAATACGACTAACGACAGCGAATTTCGAGCCCTGATCCCAACAAATTTCTAAAAGGGAGATTTAAGGACTCGTTAATATCAGCTTTGATGACAGGACAGTCACTCTTAGAAAAATGTGTATCTTTAATTATGGGTAAAGAAGAGACTGGTATTCGGTGGTTTTTAAATCTCTCACAAACTTCACCAATATACTGGCTTTGATGGATTAACACACTCCTACCGCTATACTCAAATTCGACACCCAACAATTTTCGTGTGGTACCAAGAACTTTTAAGTCAAATTTAGACTGTAGAATCTTTAAAACTATTTCTGATTGTGACTTATTTTTTTAAAAAATGCCCATGTCATCAACATAAACTAATAAGACTGCAAAACCAATATATGAATATGCACAGTAACAAACTTCAAATTTTAAAAAACCTAATTCCAGCAAAACCCAGTTTAACTCGTAAAACCATAATCTACCAGACTAGTGTAATCCATACAATGCATAATCAAACCTACAAACCATATTTTCTTTACCCTTTTCTACAAAACCAACTGGTTGCTTTATGTAGATCTCATCTTGTAATGGTGCATATAAATATGCACATTTTACATCACATTGTATGTTCATCCAACCACAGTATGAAACCAAAAGAGTGAAAAAAAAACCTGACTAAAAAAAATCTATTACTGGAGAAAAAGTTTCATCATATGAGTCTCCCTGAACTTGTTTATAACCCTGTGCTACAAGTCTAGCTTTATATCTAACAATAGCACCAGATTCGTATTGTTTTATGGTATAAACCCAGTGGTTTCCTAAAACAGTTTTGTTTTCAGGTAACTTCAGAAGATGCCAAACTTTTCTTGTAGCCATTGTCTTCAACTCTTCTAGCATGGCTTCTTGCCATTTATAAAAAAAAAAAAAAAACTGATTTTAGTTCTTGGGACCACCACTTCTAATTAGAAGTGCTGGACGCGGAAGGTGTAAGAACAGGGTTAAAAAGACCGGTATAAGTATTAAATTTAGAAAAATCAGAACTTTGGGGATCATAATTTATACCATTAGCTGCACAAAAACTTTCAACATCAAGTGGAGATCTTTGTGGAAGCTTCCTACCTTCACTATCGGGGTAGTAATAAATATCTACTTTATTCCCTAGAGGTCTTCAAACTGCCTTTTTTATACCAAAGGGGACTATTCATCCAGCTTGGCGATATTTTAGGTAACGTAGGACTTGTGGAAGGGACAGCTGAGGCCACATCCTCAGTTTCACTGGGCATGCAACCATTGTACAGTATAGGATCCGTTGTCTGGAAACCCGTTATCCAGAATGCTCCGAAAACCAGAATGCAAAATGCAAATTACCAAAATTTTTAATTATCGTAAAATTTAAGAATTAAAGTTATACAATAGCAACGGTCAGAATTATAGTTTTACAACCTACTTTCTTTAATGCTATTGTGTTATTATGGGGAAATAGGGTGAGCATAAAATTATCCAAATAATTGCTGAAATTTTTACAAATTTAGGTTAGAAAATGAATTTTTATTGTATTTTTTAATAGATAAACATTAATAACACATACTTCTTAAAGTGCCCAATAGCAGACGAATTTTATCATTGAACTCAGGTCGCATACATAAAGCTCCAATTGTTATAAAAATTTTAAATACTTTTTATTAATTTCCATTATTTTTAGAATTCATTTCATAAAATATTTAGCATTATGTGCAAAAAATATCTGAAACATTTATGAACAATTTGTATCAGAGACACACTATAAGCAAAAAAAAAAAAAAAAAAATCATAGAAATGTTTGCAAAATCCAAATGACAGGATTTTACTTTCAGGTCCAAAATTAAATTATGTATGTGTTTATTTTCATTTATTATTACTACTATTATTTATAGTTTAAAATTCTAACTAAGAATGTTTTTTATTTTGTGGAAATAATTTATTAAATGTACAAGTGTTTATATATATTATTCATGTTTATTACTGCTATTTATGAAATTATTTTGTACCATTTTTATACATATAATAAAATGTTCTGAATTACGGAAAAACTTATCCAGAATATCCCAGGTCCCAAGCTTTCTGGATAACGGATCCTATACTGTACCAGGCTCCAGATCGGGAAGAGGACACCAATCAACAGGCTTTGGTAGATAATCTGGTACGTACTCCAGCTCAAAAGAGGAGTCGCCCCTCAAAGCTCCACAACCAGCCATATCACTACTCTCTCTAAAGGAAACATTTCTAGTCACTATGACCTTATTTTCATTGCTTAGCCAAATTCTATACCCTCTGGTACGTAGGGCATAACCCACAACAATTCCTTTCTTAGCTTTGGAATCAAGTTTATGTTTTCACTTGACCTTGGGAACTCCTACATATGCTATTGCACCAAAAGGTCACACCGATGGCTTGTTTCCCGAGTACAATTCAAAAGGTGCTTTCTTGTTAGTACCATGGCAGATACAATTCCACATAATTGAAATGCATGCAAGCCTCTGGCCAAAACTCACCAGACAAACCACTTGAACTGAGCATAGCTCTCACGCCGTTTCAGATTGTCTGATTAAAACGTTCATATACACCGTTTTCTTCAGGTGTAAAAGTATTAGTGAGTTCATTTTTTATCCCAGTTTCATTACAAAAATTCTTAAATCTCTCATTTTCAAACTCCGTACCATTATCGGTATGTATGATTTTAACTTGGTACCAAAATATCTCTCTGCCCTGACAACATGTCTTTTAAAGAGACTAAAAACTATTGATTTATCTTGCAGAGGATATGCAGCTGATTTACCAGAAAAATCATCAATAATGGTCAAAAAAAATTCTTTCTTTATTGTCTCCCAAAACTTTGATAGGTCCCCAAGTACGCTTAGAAAATGAGCAATTTAAGGGTTTAAAAGATACTCTATTTTGTTTGCTTAAAGTACATGATTCACAAGAAAAATTTACAAATTTTAAATTTGGCAAGCCTCTCACAGCAGATTTTCTACAAGTGTTAACAATTAATTCAGGGCTAATATGATCAAAACGAAAATGCCAAGTGTCCACATTGTTTACGTTAACTGGCTAAAACACAGGTAAAGCTGACACAGAGTTTTTTTCAACTTCTACTTCTTTTAGCCCCTCATTCCTTTTAACACTTTGCTTGCTTTTTTTACTTTTAATAACCTTAGGAAAACGGTAATATAAACCATCATGTAGTTTAACAGAAAAAATTAAATTATCAAACCTGTTGATCACTTCAACTCACCATCTTCACCCTTGAATTTAGCACCTTTTTTTTATCAAATCTGGATCCACTAAGTAGGTTTTTCCTTAAATTAGGAGAATACAAAACATTCCATAATTTAATTTGATTACCATTAAAATTTAGAACTTCACCTTTACCGGTGATAGGAAAGGTGACCCCATCAACAGCCACATGCATTTCATCACCCAACACCTCAGTAAAATTACAAATATCCTTACAGAAATGATGAGAGGCTGCTGTGTCGAAGACCCAACAACCAAAAGCCTTTCATAACTACCGAAATTTGCTTCAGCAATAAAATTTTGACTTTTGAAAGAAGAAAAATTTTTGCCAGGGAGGATTTTGGCTGTTGTCTGGAGTAAATTTTTTTTTACAAGATTACCTTTAGAAAATTGATTACTATTATTATCAGTTTTACAATAAAGCTTAACCTGACAATTCCTATAATAATGACCCATTTTTCCACACCTCCAACACTTAATAGTTGACTTTTTCTTATATTTAACAGTTTGAACCTCAGTACTACAGTCAGATTTTTCTTTGTCCAAAATCTGCAACTGGAGTTGTACTTCTTCAGCGCAAAGCTCAATAACGATTTTTTAAAAAGTAAAATCAGCATCAGGCCATCTAAGAATCTGCTGGGTTATCTGATCATATTTATCTGGTAAATAGCACAAAACTTGAAAACACAAATATTCATCACCGATAGGTTTATTAATTGCTTTTAAACATTCTGAAAATTTAGAAATTATTGCAGCATATTGTCCTATAGTTCAGATTAAAAAAAAACAATTCATAATTTCAGAAAAGACAGTCATATGATGACTCCGACTGTCAGGTTAAAAAATTTGCTTTTAATGTGTTCCAGGCATCAGCAGGATTATCACATTATACAATTAAACTTCTAAATTTGGGTTCAATGTTGAGGTAGATTAAGGATAAAGCTATATTCTGTCATCTTTTAAAATCAGCAATCACTTCAGCAGTTATACCCTTTTCTTCATTCAATTTAGGCTGCTTTACACTATCCTTCACAATTTCATATGCATTCTTTTCTAATACAAGGAGATTACATCATCCTTCTAAGTTGCATAATTAGTCATATTAAGTCTCTCAATCTGAGGAGCAAGGTTAACAGCCATTATTTACTTTTAAATGTCAAAAAACACTAGTCAAAAAAAATTTAGCAATTAAAACTTAATTTGCATAAAGGTTATAAAAAATGGGCTAGCTATGAGCTAAACTGGGCCTATAATCAAATTGATAAGACTTATAAGTCAGACTTGTATTTCCCTAATATTTAAGCAGATATACAGTGAAAGTTTAATAAACTTAATGACTAGTGTGTAACTTAAAATTTTGACAAGTAAAACAAAGTCAAATTCAGTTTAAACATTTTTATTAAAAGAACTATTAAAGATTCAAAAAAAAAATATCCAACAATAACAATTAGTAAATATATTTAACAATTAGTTTAGCAATACGAAAAACTTAACAAATGTCTCAAAAGTAATGTTTATATATATTCAAAAGTTATCAAAAAAAAATCCATGTCAAAAACTGAACTGACTAATAAGATTAAATCTAACATTTTTTAATTTAATAAGAAGGCTTTACCTTTAAACAGCCTTTTCCTGACTCCCAGATTCCTTAAAGAAGACACATCACATGCAACAAAAAAAGCAATGTTTCAAAAATACAACTGATGATATTATATTTACGGCAATAGCATCATTGAAAGTAACTAGTCTACATGGTCAACTGGTTGACACATAGCATGAAAAACGAGATCTTGAGAAGATAAGAATGTTCATAAAGTTCAAAAAACACTGCGGCCGTCAAGTTGAATCACAGCTCAACATCCGTAAATAGCTATGGTCGTCGGGTTGACACATATCATGGAAAACGAAATTTTAAAGAAAAAATGTCCAGGAAAAAACCCAGTTCAGATAAACACTGTGGTCAACAGGTTGACACACAGCTAAAAATGAACTTACTATTGAAAACTTTAACTGTTACTCGAATAAATAATTTAACAATTAACAACTTTAAAAAAAAAATAGCTATTGTCGCCAGGTTGATACATAGCACGAAAAAAACCGAACTTTACACTCTCGAAACTATTTAAAATTTTAACTGCTGCTTGAATAGTATAACAATAAATAAATTTAAGAGGACCAGTCTCAGACGAATGACAATCTTACAACATTTTTTACCAGTCGAATTCACCAGCCAAGTTCAAAATAAAATATCTTTATTTATATGTGAGTGTCTATAGCACGCAGTATGATCAAAAACAAAACAGCCAATCACGGAATAAATATTCAATGCTATTCCGTGATGAAAATCTGCAGTCTCTGAACAAACTTGAAATAGTAAGGGATCTGGCAACAAGTCGTAGCGCGATGTCTAACGAATATAAACAAAATGAAGTCAGGAAAAGAAAGTAAGTAAAGCCAAATGTTCACATTAAATAAAGTTTAAAGAGTGTTTTAAAAATCACCCAAAAGAGTTTTTAAATGATTCAAATAAACATTAATTATATTATATTAAGTATATTATGTTATATTAAAATGTTTTGAATAATTTGTGAGGACAAGTGATAGAAGCTATGAAATAACTGTTAAGTATTCTATCACATCCACACGTTAAGTGGAGGGCCCGGTTTGATTCCTGGCTCTGGTATTTTCCACATAGTTGATATAAAAAATCAGCCTTTACACTCCAATCTTTCTAAATGAATTTTCATGGTTGATATATTATTGAATATAATTTCTAATGACCTATGTACATTTGGATGTTGTATTGATTGTATTATAATAGTCTCATGAGTTTTGATTAATTTTTGTATATTTGCGCCAACTTGTGAAGTTATAGATGTTTATGGTATATTAAAAATTAATGCTCATATTTTTAAGTTTAAAAAATACATACATAAATATAAAACTCTAGGGTTATAATTTTATATAATATAAATATAAAATTGTAGGATCGTAAGTTTTAGAGGATTAACTTTGACAATTAAATCAGTATTTTATGAGGTTGAAAAAAATATTACGTTAAGCATAAATTTTAACAAAAGCAATTAGTAATTCATTTCAAATATAATATTTACTATATTATTTATAATTTATAAGCCTCTTACAATATTATAACAAAAATAAAGTAAAAAGAATTTTTATATACATTTTTATATTATTTTGAAAGTGACTATAAATAAAATAATAATTATAAGATAAAAAACTTTTTATAAACCATGTTTTTAAATTTTCTGTTGAATCATAGCTATAGAACTAACTACATTAGCACTTTATCAATGAGCATTGTCACAAAATTGTAAATATTTGTATTTATTTTTGTATAAATTCTTTCAAAGAGGCTTAGTAAGTTGATAAAATGTCAATTTTCTGCATTTCCAGCTCTTTTTCGTGTTAAAATTGCTTAATTTTCCCTTTAAAATGCATTTAAAAGCTCCAATAGGCAAGTAATGGATTTGGTGCCAAATTTGGCGACTTTTGGTGAGAAAATTCTTATTATCGATATTCCAAAGATGGACGTTCTAATGAGATTGGTTAAAGAGTTACAGGCAATCTGAATTAAAAAAAAAAAAGTTGGTTTTAAAAATAAAATATTGATCCTTTCAGAACAACATATATTTGCATCATGAACTACATTAGAACTTTATCAATGTGTAGAAAATCTTTAAAGTGATAATGACGTCAATTTTTGCCAGATGCATAATTTAACTTTTTACAATTTTTAACACTTACGTTTAATTAAATGTATTTACTTTTATGTCGAAAGAAAATGAACTCATAAATTTTTTTTGGCAACAATTAAATTATAGCTAATATTTTAATGACTATTTTTATTGCTATTAGGAGCTTATTATTTTCATATTTTAATTAATTAAAAGAAAACTATTCGAAAATCTGACTTTGAAGTATTGTGTTGTCACAGCGTTCTGAGCTACTGTGAAAGTTTCAAATGTCTAGCTAGTAGGGAAGTTAGTTAAAAATAGATTGCAAGATTTGTACCACACAAACAAACAAGAATAGAAGTTAATAAAAACATGGTAAAAAGTACGAAAATGTAGATTTAATTGGGTACTAATCATATTATATTCTAAACATAAATATTATCAAAATGAAATATTCATAATAACTCACTTTAAAAACAAGTTCTTCGGCTGTTCTTCCACTATACAATAAATGAACTTTTCCAGGTTTGATGTTTTTTCCATTTTGTAAATTACTAGCATTGAGTAAGTCAACATATTCCATTAGGATAGAAACTAAAGGATTTATACCAACTCCACCACCTACTAACAATAAATCAGCTTCAGCTTCAGTCTTGTTGGCTAAAGGATCATAAAAGAAATCTCCTCCAACCCTTATCTGTACAATTTCTCCGGCATTACACTAAATAGAAAAATACTAATTTAAAATTATATTGATAATTACTTATAATTTATAAAAAGAAATCTTTCATTCAGTTAAGAAGAAAAAAACTGTCTTTTTTTTTTTTTTTTTTTTAAATGTTGTTGTTATTGTTTTTTAGATAACAAAATTTATATTAGATAAATGTTTTATGAAATATTTTTACCTGTGTATGTACCCAATGAGTAGGTGGAAATTTTCCATATTTTACATATAATTCTAAAATACCCTTTTCTTTAGCTTCATTGGGAGCAGAAGTCATGCTATAACCAGTAACTTCTGGTATACCAGGAACATAAAAATCTACCCTATATAAGAACATAAAAATCTGCCCTATATAAGAACATAAAAGCTAACAATGTATGAAACAAAATAACATTTCATAAAAATACTAATAAGAGAACTAACTAGTGCAATAATTTGAGAACAATGAATAAACTCAGAGATCAAATTAGAAGAAAATTAGAATTATTTAGTCTGGTTACTAAAATAAAAATTAAAAGAACTTTTAGATTCAGGAAAAAAAAAAAAAAAAAAAAAATAGAAAGGGAGAGGCAGAGTTCACTCACTAATGAGGGGTTGATAGAACAGGGGGGGGGGGATCTGAAATTTATATATGCAAAATACATTTTCAATAAATACTCCAGCATTTTGCATAAATTATTACGCTATATATCAATCTTCTTTTACTGGTCTGTTACAGTTTTTTTTTTTTTTTTAATTTTCTAGGTTAAGTTACATAGTTCTTTTTCTAATTTCATTTTTAATAAATTCATTTTGCATAAATTATTACACTATATATCAATATTCTTTTACTGGTCTGTTACAGATTTTTTTTTTCTAATTTCCTAAGTTACGTTAGGGTAAGTGCACCAGTGATTGACACTTTTAGAGCAATCTCTGATGTTTTCAATATTCTAGTCATCAGAAAATATTTTTTGAAATCTTAAGTTAGTACATATGGCATGAAACACATCCAGAACCACATATATGTTAAAATATATAAATTTAATAACAATTATTATTTTTTTTTTTTTTTAATGAATTTCAATTTGACATACACTCAATGGTCCAGTAATTGACACTGCCAGTTTTCATTTTATCAGTAATTGGTCCCCTATGTTCCAGTTTGACACTGCTAGTTATTCATTTTACCAGTTATTAGCACCCTATGCTCCAGTGTTTGACATAAAATATTAAAATTCTTATATGTAAAATATATGATTTTATTATTTTTCTTATTTATTAATTATTTCAGGATAGGTCTCAAATACTGGAGATGTCAAATACCAATCACTGGAGTACCTACCCTACATAGATTCCCCCCCCCCCTAATTTTCTAGGTTATTCATTTTTGACCTATTCAATCTAAAAAAGCATGCTTGTAGTATATATATATATATTTTTTTTTTTAGACAATATTTTGGAAGCAAATACTACAAGAAAATTTTAGGTCTGCTGGGTGGACTGCCCTCTTATTTCGATCTTAGCCTGTATTTGTGCAAATTTGTAATAAAACCACAGAAAACTCTGAACGACTAGGCCGACAAGTGTGATCTAGATTTAAACCCAGCACTTTCAGCTTCGAGAGCAGGATCTCTTAGCCACTTATAGGGCTATTAGATTTTTAGATATTACCAACCGGTGGAATTGCTATGCTGCAATCTCCTCCATTTAGAGAAAGCTATACTTCAGCTTCTATAGTGTATAAGTTGAGCTCTGCCCGCATGAACCTGAAATTTCAGACACTGCCCATATGGTATTAATGTTTGCCTGACCCACCACAACATAAAATAAAAAACCTCAGCTCAAGCCCGAAATAAATTAAAAAATCTTGGTTGGAATGGCCCAATGTAAAAATAAAATTAAAGCAATTGAAAATCAAAATCTCTGGTGGCCAACATTAGAACTTTTCCAAATTCCCTGATTTTTCCATGACTATTTTTTATCATTTTTCCTGACTGACGCTGTTTATTTCCCACAAAAATTTCACAAAATTAGCAAACAATTTGACAATTTACAATAACAAACTTTAAAATATAGCTTATTTCCATAAAATTTGACAAAATTCCCTGACTTTTCCATCATTCCCTAACTTTCCCTGATCAGTAGCCACTGTGAAATTTGTAGCCTACAGTTTTTTACAATGTTGCCAACAATGTCTGTGTCTTTCCTGACAAATATGAGAAGTATCTGATAATTTACGAAAGATGCAAGAATTAACTGTGTATATCAATATGTTTGAATGGCATGCATGCAGCATGCATATGTGTGAAAGTTTATGCGTTGCCATGTGTATATGTGCAACTATAACCTGTACTACAGGGAAGTATTTTATCCTTCTTTATTTCAGATTATGGGTAACAATGGTTTAGGGCTGTGCCGATTAATGGTTTGGTTAATCGATCAATGCTTTGTTCCGATTAATTTTTTAAATCAAGTTAATTGTCCCGATTAATTCGATTAAAAACTTTGAAAATCCGATTAAAATTCTCAAACTACGAGTAACTTGATTCAAGCAAAAATTTAAAATGTCATTTTGCCTACAAAGTATTTTTTCACATATTTTACTAAGGTACTTTCTAAAAATCTTTCCTCAAATGTTGAAAAAAAAAAAAAAACTCAATAGAAGTTGTTACATTTTTGTTGATACAGAAAAGAGGAAAGACAGTTCTTAAACAAAATGCTGTTTTATGTCTGTGGTGGGGGAATAGGATTCTCAGAAATAGGAAGCGTGCATTTATAAAGGACAGGGCGGCAGAGAGAAAAAAAAAAAGACTCTGGATGATGTCAACAGGTTTTCGCAATACCTTCAAGCGTTTATTGTCCATTCAGAATTGCTGATAACAACTATTGAAGTACAGAAACAACATTCTGTTTTCTAGTCTGAAGTGAAAGTATGTGATCTTTGTATTTCTTTTGTTTTGGAAGAGAAGTTTAGGTTTTAAGGTTTGCCCAGTATTTAAAGAGGGTGACATCTGTCCTTGTTCTCAAGCGGCATAATCTTGAAAAATATGAAATTTCTACAGCTCTCGATCCACGGTTTAAGTCTCTTAATTGAATGTTTCTGGAACGAAGAAATATTGTTTGGGAAAATGTTTCGCAGAAAAAACTTTTTACATACCATGTTTTTAAATTTTCTGTTGAATCATATAAACACTACCAAAGGCAGCGGGGATCCGAATAATTGGCTAAAAGTATTAATAAAAAAAAAATGCATTGTCACCGTGTTCTGAGCTATTCTGAAAGTTTCAAATGTCCAGCTAGTCGGGAAATTATATGATTTTTGAATCATATAAATGCTACCAAAGGCAGAGGGGACACGAAACAATTGGCTAAAAGTATTAAAAAAATGCATTGTCATCGTGTTTTGAGCTTTTCTACATTTCAAATTTCTAGCTAGTCGGGAAGTTATATGATTGTTGAATCATATAAATGCTACCAAAGGCAGAGGGGACGCGAAACAATTGGCTAAAAGTATTAAAAAAATGCATTGTCATCGTGTTTTGAGCTTTTCTACATTTCAAATTTCTAGCTAGTCGGAAAGTTATATGATTGTTGAATCATATAAATGCTCCTGAAAGCAGTGGGGACCCAAAACAATTGGCTAAAAGTATTAAAAAATGCACTATGTCGAAAACAGATGCTCCTCTCTGACACTTCACAGAATTATGAATCATTATAATCTTTAATTTGACTTTTTGCTGACTAATCCTTTTTTCTTGTTTTTGTAGAGAGACTGTTTTCATGCGGTTTTTTAGTTAGAATTTTGTAACTAAGAAGAACGAACATACGCTTTTCACAGTCCGTTAAATTCAATAATGTGTGTTTGTGTGCATAATAATTAAAATTCTAAAAACTTAACAATTAATCGCCTTTTTTTGGATTAAGTGTTATCAATCTGCCATTATGGATATCTTCTTGATCAGCGGTGTGTGTTCCACAACGAATCCAGGTATGCCGTTTTGATTATTAGTTGAAATAGAGAATTTTACTGTAAGTATTAAAAAAATGCATTGTCACCGGTTCTGAGCTATTCTGAAAGTTTCAAATGTCTAACTAGTCAGGAAGTTAGTTAAAAATTAATTGCAAGGTTCGTATTGGACAAACAAACAAGAATTTAAGTTAATAAAGGCGTAGTAATATGGATGATAACCCTTGTCGTTGAGAGAAAATAAAGCATAAGGGGATACCGAATGACTGGATGTTTATCAAATGCCAAACTGTAGGTAAATTTAGTACCCGTCCAAGTCTTGGGACTCGTCCTCACTACCAGGCATAGAAAACGTGGTTACACTATATGTGCTATGCTCAATTAGGGGTGCAGAGGTGATAACATCCCCCACCTCCTACACAGAAACATATATCTAATAAGACTGTTTCTGAAATTATCTTTAATTAATTTGAAAGTACGTTTATGTAGTACACCATTTGTTATCTTACCAAATATTCTATAATTTGTCTTTATAGTATACAAATGCTGGGTAAGAGAAAGTCATTTGAGTGACACACTTGAATTTTTATAATTTTTTATAAACAAATTATCATTTTTTTCTTTTGTATGTATAATTAATATAACATGCGTCATTGTAATAAATTTTAATAGGAAAATTGCTTGTGTCTTGGTGATTTGGTGTCACCTGCGTCTTGGTGCCACCTGGTGCATTATATGGTGATTGTTTTAAATTGTTATATTTGTTGTTTCATTGATATGTTGTTAGAAGTAATAGTAATAAAACTTAATAAATTGGCAGTTATTTTTTTATTGTATATGTTTAATTAAGGCTGTTGCTATGAGTTATTACTGGGGTGGGGTGTGAGTTGATTGCTAAAAATTACCATGTCATGTCAGTTTTTCTTTTCTACCAAATTATGTTTGAATTTTGTTTTCTCCAGCATATTATTAAAAAAGAAAAAGCCATTTTTCATTAAATTGAAAAGTGCTTATGATTTTTATTTGTCTGTCCACATTCTAATTTCCATAAATATGCTTAAAAAGTTATGAAATTTTTGTGGCTTATTAACCCTGCTGTTGTGTTCAGATCCATTTCAACTCAAAAATGACTTACATGAAAATTCGTATTCTATATAGAGAATACTTTCAGTAAAAAACAACAGGAATTGTTATGAAAGTATAATTCAAAACAGAAAATGAAAGCTGGGTTATTGAAATTAAAAATATTGCATCTGTTCAGATTCCATTTGGTGCATTCAAAAATGAATGTCTACTTTGTCTGTACGTAATGAAAACAGCAGCGAGGTTAAGGTTCACTATAACATGCTCCTTTTTGAAACTGGAGTATGTAACATTTATACTTGCGTGTTTTGATTTTTTTACATTGGCACTTAAAAGATTTCTTATACATTTGTGTGTTAAAAAAAATTAAAATCAATTTTAAGGATTTCAAATTCATATTTTCATTGAAATGTGCAATAACATAAGCCAATTAAAAAAAAATGTGTGTAGTACTTATATTTTTACTTTCTTCTATATGTAATATAGAGAAAGTATTGGATTCGCGAAAATTTTCGAAGTCCACTTTTTGATGGATTTACATGTTTTGGGATATGGAGAACACGAATTAATAGTTTTTAGAAAATGTCTGTCTGTCTGTCTGTATCATTTTTTTGTGGACGCTGTATCTCACGAACCAATGAATGAAATTTAACCAAACTTGGTATTTAGTTGCACCCTGACATAAACTGGTGCTGATTAGATTTTGGGATCAATCGCTCAATAGGTGGCGTTGTGATCGCATTTTATGCAAATTTTTAACATGGCAGCATAGGACAAAATTCCGTATAAATGGGCATAAAGAGAGTTATTTTACACTTGTGATTGTAAAATTAATATGAATTATTGATAATAGTAGTAGTTAGCTAGGAAAAAAATTTTGTGCATGGGGGGGCATCGGTTCCCCCCCCGGGGAAGTAAATTTTCAAGATGGGTATCTTTCGAAAGGTCTCGTTGATAATAGTAATAGTTAACTTGGAAAAAATTTTTGTGCATGTGGGGGCATCGGTTGCCCCCCCACCGGGGGGGGGGGGGGGGGGGGGGGGAAGTTCCCACCCGGGGGGGGCAAAGTTTCAAGATGGGTATCTTTCGAAAGATCTCGTCAATACCTTTAAAACGAATGGTTGAACGATAAATCTGTGATAATTTAAACCAAAGTTATCGATTTTTTTTACTTTTAACAAAAAAAAACAGAAAAATATCGCTTTTTTTTTTTTTTTTTTTTAACGAAATTTAACCAAACTTGGTATTTAGTTGGTCCCCGACATAAACTGGTGCTGATTATGTTTGGGGATCAATAGCTCAACAGGTGGCACTGTGATAGCATTTTATCTAAATTTTTAACATGGCAGTATAGGACAAAAATTCGTATAAATGTGCATAATTAGAGTTGTTTTAAACTTGTGATTGTAAAATTAATATGAATTATTGATAATAGTAGTATGTAACTAGGAAAAAAAAATTCTGCATGGGGGGGCATCGCTTCCTCCCCTGGGGGGGAAGTACCCCCCCGGGGGATAAATTTTCAAGATGGGTATCTTTCGAAAGGTCTCGTCAATACCTTTAAAACGAATGGTTGAACTATAAATCTGTGATAATTTAAAACAAAGTTATCGATTTTTTTCACTTTTAACAAAAAAAAAAAAAAAAAAAAAAAAAAAATTGTACTTTTTTTTTTTTTTTTTAAATATTGTTACTGATTGAATATGTATGGGTAAATATAGAAGAAAGTCTTGTGGTGGCCACAACATACTAGTTTTACAAGGATACACAAAAGATGTTGAAAACATTAGAGCTTGTGAGTTGTTTTAATTGTTTATCACTAATTTAAACGGGGTTAAACTGATATGTATTATGGATGTTTACTTAAGCATACTACGTAAAGAAAATGTTGTGAATAGCATTTAGATTATTACTGATTATAAATAGTTTTTAGATCTTAATTATCCTTTACATGGTATCACAAAAGAGATCAGATATATATTACTCACTAAACGCAATAATTTTTTAATTTTATTTTTCAATTTTGATATGAGTTTTCCAGCTCGATGACGATAAAGCTGCAGTATGTAATGTGCATAGAAACTACCTTTCTGATACAGGATATCACAAAAATGTTCATAATGTTTGAAAGTTTTCTATAATCATAACATTTTTGTACTCATTCACCAATTTATTTTCAATTTTTCCATATTCATTTCATTGTTTAAATTGAAATTTTAAAAAGTGTGTATTTTCCACAAGAAGCACACAGACTTTTTTCACAAGTAGTGAAGGTTTCTATGGTGTTAGGCATAATTTAAACAGCATTTCTATCAATTATGCCAAGTAGAAAGCAATGTATTAGACTTTTAAAGTAGATCTAAATACTTCTTTTATATTGTATAAGAAACATACAGTACACGAAAATTTTGTAAACAAAAAAAAGGGGCTTAACATAACTTATAAATATATATATATTATTTTGGGCGTTGCAAAAGTTTTCGCACCGGGCCTCACTTTCACTAGGGATGGCTCTGCTAAGGACAGCTCTGGTCCTGGCCTGCAACATAAAGAGCTTTTAAAGCTAAACAGAAGTCATTTCAGGGTGTCTGTTGAATTTTGCTTCAACTCTTAAGGTTGCTTTGGATTTGAATACAATAGATCTCTAGTAGATGTACCGAACTCTCAGTAAGTTGTTGAGGGCTACCCTCCTCTTAAATCATAAGTCATATGTTAAAAAATTTTTATGGAAACTGTATCTCATGAACTAATACAGAAAGTTAAACCAAACTTGATATTCAGTTGAACTTGATCTAAACTGGTGTTGATTAGATTTTGAGATATAATGTTCAACTGGTGGGGCAGGCTATGCTGAAATTTCCTTAAGGAAATTTAAGGGAAAACTATATCTTAGCTTTAATAGTGTGTAAGTGCATAAAACTTTATATGTATGAATGCCATGATCAATGGTGGCTCGTGAGTTCTTAATCTAGGGATTCACAACGCACATAAACTTCACAATTGTAATATGACTGCAGAATAAAACATACTGGTTAATATATTCCCTTTATTTATTTATTTTAAAAGTTAAGATAAAGCAGTGCAACTAAGCAAAATAATAATAATTATTTATAAAAAATATTTAAGTTATACTTCTGATGTTTATATACTGTAAGCATGTCATAAATAGTTATTTTGCAAGTTATTATCCCCCCCCCCCTCACACATACACAAAAAAAAAAAAAAAAAAAAGAGAGAGAAAGAGAGAGCAATGTAATATTTGTTGAAAAATTAAATTCATATTACAGGAGAATAACTATTTTTAATCAAATATTCTTCATTATTGCATATAAAATCAATATAAATTTTTGAATTATATGTTCGTTAAAGCATATATATATATATAAATAATAGATAACGTAATAAAATTTAATCTTAAAATTTAGCAATTAATAGAACTAAAACAATAACAGCACACAAAAATATAGAACTGAATTTAACATAGAGGAAAGACAAATGATTTCATGTATGAAAAACTATGCTAAATTCAGGTGACTATCATACAGCAAGTAATGCTGCTATACAGCAATATTTCCAGTTTACAGGAAAGCTATATTTCAGCTTTTATGAAATGTAAATGCACCACAACTGATATGTGAGATATATATGATGTAAAATGCTTATTTAATTTAGATGCATACCAAACCACAGGTGGCACTGCTTTTATTCACTTTCTGCAATTTTTCTGATGGCTATATCTCAGCGTTTATTGATTAAAAATACATCAAACTGCCTATTTAAATTCTTTATTGTGAGAAGCTATCTTATTTAATTTTTTACGTATGTTAACCAGTAAGTGGTGCTGACATACAAAAATGATATAGAAGGAAGTTTTCTGACAGCCATAGCATACTAATTTCAGTCGTCACAAAAAGATTCTTTAGCTAGTTTGCTTATAAAATATATATATACAGTAGAACTTGGATAATTCGAAGTTGAAGGGACCAGATAAAAATTTGAAATATCCGAAAATTCTAATTACATATACTATTTTGTCAAAAAAAAAAGAGAGAGAGAGAGAGAGAAATTAAAAAATTAAAACTCTACGATGAAAGATTTAACACATAAACTTTATATCTAAGAATACTGCTACATCCCCCTCCCATTAAATCAATATTTTTTACGAGCTTAATTATTCAACACTTTTTTAAAAATAGTCAGATATTTTTTATTTCTTCTTTAAGTCTTATCTTTGTGTCATAGCATATGACTTGATACAAAAATAGAATCTTCTTCATTAGGCATGACTTTCAATTAAAAAAACCCTCGAAGTTCATGTATATGCACCATATCTTCTGATGCACTAGCTAGGGGCTTCTCTTGTATTTCCTTATCCTTCTTTTGAAAGACTATTAAAATATATTGGCTGAGAAAAATCTCGGGAACAAATTTTACAGTAATATTTTAAAGGTAATCGTATGAAAAATTTGAATTATCCACGATTTTTTAACATTATTTTAATACGAAATTCAAGGGACCGAGTAAAAAATTCGAATTATCCAGAATTTAGAATTAAACAAGTTCGAATTATTCAAGTTTCACTGTATTAAATATATATGTCTGATATAAAGATGTATTTAAAATAAATAATCACAATTTCACATTTGATAATATGAATTTTAAATAATGATCACTGACTACTTAATTAAATTTTTGGTAACAAACATTATTTTACTCAAAGTTTGTTACTCTAAAGTCATAAAATAAGATTGATATAAAAACTCCTGATATTGAATTATTTATAATGGGAAAATGTTTAATTACCTACCATTGACCAGCCTTAAAAGAAAATCCTGATTCTTTGACCAAAAGTCTTAATACTTTTATTGTGGATGATGCATTTCTTACATCTTGTACAATGGCATCATATATCTCCTAAAATGAAAAATAAATAAGTAAAAACCAATAATTCTTTCTCTGACATGCTACATACACACTTGGAATTCACTAGCTTATTTACTAAATTCAAGACATATTATATGTATCAGATCATCTGAAAATTCAACAAAAGCATATTTAAACTTTCATTGCCACTTAAGACTTAAATATTTTAATCATCATTCAGTTGTAAGGGACAAAAAAAAAAAAAAAAAAAAAAAAAAGACTATTTTTGTTTTCTAAGTAAAAGATAAAAAATTCTGCATAAAACAGAATAGTATGACAGGGCTTCTTTAGTCTATACTTCCATATAAAGGCATGCAGTAATTGTGTTGCATTCTTTATCAATGTGTAAAGGGGGGGGGGGGGGGGTTAGGGAAAAAAAGGAAAAAGGAGTATTTAAGGATTTAAAAAAAAAAAAAAAAATGTAAATTTAATGACAATTTTAATTCTAGTCATGAAACATTAAATGGACAAATTTTAGTTCTTAAAAAAAAAAAAAAAAAAAAAAGCATAAACACAATTACTATTTTAGGTCAACTGTAAAAAATTAATAGAAATGCAGAAATTTTACCATATGATCGTAGTGATAAAAATTTATCTCTAGTGGAGTACTAAAAAAAAAAAAAATGTTGCCCAGCTGGAATGAAATTAATGGAAATTATCTCAAGTGAAAAAAAAAAAAAAGATTGACTCCCCACTCAGTTGAAGATGAACTCTTCATTCTGTATTAATCCATAAAGAAAATAATTTATAGATGGATCCATCACGAATGACACATAAAATTTTCTTGTATATCACATATTTTGAATAACTCTTTGGCTTGTAGAACAGATATTTTTGCACACGTTGGGCACATAAAATTACTTGGAAATTGAAAATTGCGCGGCGCGCAATTTATTAGTAAAAGTCCCACAATGAATTTCCAAAAAAAGTTCACTTATATGACCGATGTTGAAAGTTCAAGGAAAAAAAAATTCACAAGTCTAAAAACAAGTTCACTTATATGACTGATGTTGAAAGTTCAAGAAAAAAAAATCTGGAGTGACTCCACTCGACTTTCCGAACATTGAGTAACTAACAGTTTTGTAGATAAAATAAAGAAAGAGGAATTGCTAAACAAACAAAAGAGAGAAAACCATAATAGAGTGTTTTTTTCTCCATATATCACACGAGGTTTTATTTAACGCTACTGAACTTTGAGCCCTTAGATCATAATGATAAAGAATTTTTCGTTGTGTCCCTGTAAAAATCTATAGATGCTAGATTCACCAAAATGCTTATAGTTAGTGCAACAGTGATTTATAATATTCATACAAATTTTCAGCTCAATTGAATAAGGCGTTTAGATGCTATCGCACTTTTAAAAATTTGGTCTCATAGGCCATAATGATAAAGAATTTTTCTTTGTGTCCCTGTAAAAAAACTGTAGTGCTAGATTCACCAAAATCTATACAGTTGGTGCAAATGCGACCTATAACATGTGTACAATTTTTTTTGCTCAGATTAATAAGGCGTTTAGACGCTATCACACTTTTAAAAATTTGGCCCCATTGGCCTTAATGATAAAGAATTTTTCTTTGTGTCCCTGTAAAAAAACTATAAGTGCTAGATTCTCCAAAATCTATACAGATTGAGTATCTGTGACCTATAATATGGGTATAAAATTTTTGCTCAATTGAATAAGGCGTTTAGATGCTATCGCACTTTTAAGATTTTGGTCCCATAGGCCATAATGATAAAGAATTTTTCTTTGTGTCCCTGTAAAAAAACTATAAGTGCTAGATTCACCAAAATCTATAGGGTTCGTACTATGGTGACTTACAATATACGTACCAACTTTCAGGTTAATCGAACAAAGCCTTTAGACGCTAGCGTGTTCACAAACATACACACATACACACACACATACATACATCATCGTAAAAATAGTGAAAACGGACTCAGGGGACCTCAAAACGTATAGAAACATCAAAATCTCGAATTCGGATTTTTGACATGATTACAATACTTTCCTCACTATAGTGTTCGGAAAGTAAAAATTCACATGTCCAAAAAAAGTTCACTTATATGACCGATGTTGAAAATTCAAGAAAATGATTCAGAAAGTTCGATAGCTCACTGAAAGTATTTTTCAAAAATTTATTTCATCACCGTAGACAGTGGTCCACTTTGGAGCATTAAGTATGGCTAGACAGTCCAAGACTTCTTTAATCAGCACAGATGCAATTTTTAGACATCCACGAGCTGGCTAAAAGAATTTTGATGAAGGATGGAGAGTCATCAATTTTAAAGCCGTCTAAACATGATTCTCCTGGATTGTAGTATGAAACAGGAAATAAAAAATTCCACATTTAGATATCGATGGGCAGGCTAAAGAAAATATGACGTGGATGATGAAAACTTATACAGGATGGTCGTGGTTTCCTCATATCTTCGATGTAGTAGGGATCAGAAAATATTGAGCTAGGTTCAATTTTCAGGATATGATTCCTAGAGTCACTGCTTGAGTTATCATACATTTGGCATGAATTTACATACCGTAAAATCCCGATTATAAGCCCCCCGTTTTTCAAATGCAAAACCAGTAAAAAATAGGGAGGGGCTTATAATCGAGATTATTAGAAAATTCTTTTTTAAAAAAGTTGTGGTGGCGCCATTTATCTCCAGAGAATAAAACTAATGTTTATTATCTGATCCAGAATTGAATGCAACTTACAGAAATAAATTTTAAATTATTAATTCAAATTTGTTTTATTAGTAATTTAAATTGATAATTTAAATTACTTTTTTCATATGGTTAATATGAAAGATGAATTAAAAAAATTCATTTTGTTATTGTTAAGGTAAATCTTTAAAGTCATCAGAAATTAATTTGAAGTATATAAATTAATAAGAGTATATATTTAGCTAAATATGAAATGCATAAAGCTCATTTCATATACTGTTGTTAAACATAATATTTTGAAAAAATATGACATTTTCAATTTTTTAAGAATTAAAAGAAAAGCTAGTAATTTCTTAAAAATATGACCTTTGTTAAATAAATAAAATAACTCTACTTATTATTTAGTATATCGAAGCTACATAAAGAAATATTTACTCATACATTCAATTATTATTTTGATGAATGCTGAAGACGCCTATAAGAGCATTTTCTGAAATTAAGATTGGTGCTGCCATCTATTGGAAAATTGGTTTGCAATTTTGATTTCAATATAGAGCTATAATTATGTTATGGTTCTCATTTCCACCTCATTGTTATTTTATTAAAACAGAAGAGGGGAATCAGTAGTTTTTGCTGTAAAAAAATCTTTTTGAAGAATAAATTTATTTAAAATCATTAAAAATATATGAGATTTCAGAAATTACTTTTTTTACTCAAAATGAAAAATAAGAGGGGGAGGGCTTATTTTTAGGATTATAGAAAAAATCCAAAATTGTCTAAAAGTGGGGAGGGGGCTTATTTTTGAAGGGGGGGGCTTATAATCAGGATTTTACGGTAATTATTATCAATGATATTATTGTTTGTATAATTTTTATTATAGGAGTAATTTTGAGAACACCATTTTTCATTACCATGATTATAATAAGTCACATCTTGTGTATTAAATTTTTGATATACACTTAATCTGTCCGATTCCATACATTCAACAGTGGGATTATTATCATTTCAGTGGGATTATTTTCTACATACAAAGGATTATGGTGTATGATATTGTTTAGTGAACAAGCAAAGCATCATTTTCTTTATTTTTGTCAAATGTGACAAATGGAATATGGACATCCTTAATTAATACAGATTTAAAAGAAGGTATTATTAACATTCCATTTTTATTAATAAAGTCATAGCCCAATATGATTTGAAAATTGTTGTTATCAATATTAGTGATAAAGAAATTATGATGAAAAAAAATTTTTTTTTTCACTTTAAAGCATACCTTCACACACCCTGCAAAATACGAAGTTGTGTTCCCTCAGCAATAGTTACTACTGCATATTTCCATGTCAGGGTTCATACTCATTTTCAGAAAAAAAATTCCCTGAGTTAATTCCCAGAATCAATAATTTTTCCACATTGACAACTAGTGATGTTTATTTTAATCACTCCCCCCACCCTTTCTAAAAAGAAAAAATAAATAAATAAATAGTAGCAAACCAATTGCATAGAATGTTTTGGATCTGAATAACTTATTTTAAATTAATTTTAAAATCCTTTTCAGACAAAATAAAATATTAATCAGAATTGAAAATGTGAATATATATAACAAACTCTTGAAAACTTAATTACCTTACATAAAAATTTGCCCTTAAACCAAATGCTTCAAAAAATTTGATTAGCCAATGATTATTAAATGACATTGTGCTTCGTAAGGGTCACTATCTACACTTTCGACCCAAAATGCAAACTGTGGATTTAAGTTTTTACCTGTCCAGTCCAGATTAAACTTCTAACTCATGATAATAATTACTTTTTAATTATAATTCAATCCATCTCACAAAAAAAAAAAAAAATGAAATAAAATGCCTAAACTAATAAAATAACTTAGCTAAGCACATGCACTGCATCAGTAAGACTAAATAACAAACAAAATATTTAAAGCTGCTGCCAGATTTTGATTATCGAATGAAAACAAATTAACCATGGAGAAAAATCAAGCTAAAGAATCTCTAAGAGAGAGGAAAGGTGTGTCTAATTTCACGATTGGATCGTTCATGATGAAAAAAAAAAAAGGGGGTGCCCAGTTTTTCATTGGATCAGCATGATATTAGTAGGCATGTTGTTAGTAGGCAGATTTCCATAATGACATCCCGGAAACGTGCGAGTACCAGCTTTTTTCAGAGTAGATCCTTGTTTTTCCAAGTTTTGGTGCTTGTTTTGAAAGTTTCCATGAGTTTTTATGACCAATTTTTTTCCCCTGAGTTTTCCCTGGTTTTCTGGTTCTCCCGGAAGCGTATGAACCCTGCATGTATAAGCTGAGAATTTTTGGAAATTTTTCAGAAGCTGAATTATGGGGGTCGGCTTATATACGGATCCACATTTCTAGCAAAAAACGTACATTAGAAACAATGATTGAATACATATATTTTAAGCTTAAAAACATTATATATAAAGTAAAATAGTGATATTAAACCTTATTTTTAAATAATTATCACATATATAACTTTTAAATTAGCAATTTTAAATTTATTTCACGAAACGCTCGATGTAGTCACGTGTGTTTACATTTTTTTTTTCTTTTTGACCTGCCGGTAACTGAAGTCATCGGCAGAGTGCACGGACGGAGTAAATTCTCTGTCTGATTCAGAAATAGTATAAGAGAAACTTGAAAATCACCCGATCATATTTTTAATTTATACAATTAAATTTAAATCATCTCTCTTTAAAATGTTTCTAGGCTTACACTAGCAAAAGTGGCAAATCTTCATTTTTTTTTTTATAAAAGTATTTTTTTTTTTTTTTTTTTGAAGATTACCTTGAAGCACTGATAAAAATATTGAAAAGTAGAAATATACAAAATAATTTAGATACATCATTAAAAGAAATCGATGCAATCGGTCTTTAAACGGCTTATTTATGTAAACATCCAGCGGCTGCATTGCATCATCGACGTTAGGGTTAGGCCTCCCGGTATTACGGTAACCATCGTTTTCAGCTGCCGGGACTTGCGTGTGCGATGCAAGTGTGTCTGTGTTTGCCTCCCTTCTGATAGGGTTGCCAGAGTTAAAACTATCGCCGTTGCCGAACACACTGCGATTGTTTTACGTTATAGCTAAGCAAGGTAAGGAATTCTATTGGATAAGCACGCATTTCACGCAATTTCATTGAACAGATTATCCTGAAAGTTGTATAGATTGGCAATATTTTCTCCATTTTGGCGATATACTCGAACTTTAAAAAGAGTATTTTTTTCAATTCGGGTTATACACGGGTTTGCAATTTTGGGCAAATTTCTGCAGGGAAAAACGTACTCTCGGCTTATATTAGGAAATATACGGTATATTCATTTATGAAAATTTCATTGCAAACTTTATCTCAATTTCAATTCAATACTTTTTTTTACTTTTTGCCAAAGGGCATCCAACATATTCAAAGAGAAACACTGCAAATGATGATGGTGCAAAAAGCTGATTGAAAGCAATAGTCCATTTGTACGAATTAATATATATATGACTGTGTGTGTAATATTGAAATAATTTTTGTTCTAATTCATGGATTGGAAAAAATAAAATTATAATTGGAAATTGGAAGTGCCTATATTACAAACTACGATTATTTCAGTTTTATTATGATATAAATTGTCTTAAAATTGAACCTAAAATTTTGAACTAAACTTAATTAGAATGTAAAACTTTTGCTATTTTTCAGTCGTAAAATGATTTCAGCTTAAAAAACAAAAAAAAAAAAAAATTAAACAAAATTGCAAATAAAAATGTATAAATTATTTTATATAAGATAAATGGATCTCAAAAAACAAGATTAAGAGGACTGGTCAGTCAGCGTCAGATTTTTTCTCTATAATATTAAATCTATAGGCATACGATACATTCATATTTTAAAAGTATCTCATAAGAAAAACAAAATTTTCATTTTTTGCTTTTTGTGTATCTGTCCTAAAAAAATTCTACTAGTCATTTACCTCATTTTATGCCTTTCTTTAAAATATAAAATACTTTTTTAAATGATAAAGTTTTACAGAGAAATTTAACACTTAATAAAAAATATACACCTTAGAAAGTATTATAAAAGAAGACAAATTGTAAGAAGCTTTAGAAAATATAAAACTAAAATTAAAAATTTTGCTCTTCTCATAAGATATCTTTAAAATACAAACAAGTATATAGCAAGAAATTAAAACTTCTTCACACACCATAAATTTTAATGTGATGGTTTAAGTATGGTAATGTGATGGTTTAAGTAAGTTTTTTGTGATGGTTTAAGTATGGGTAATCTTTTATCTCCTATTTTTGCCGATATCTATATGCATTATTTTGAGGAAAAATTATTAAAGATGTTAAATTTAAAATGCTGGTTACGTTACGTAGATGACACTTTCATTCTTGTTGAAAATCCGTTTGATGTTTCTGCCATTCTTAATATTGCTAATGCTATTGATCCCCATATTCAGTTTACCTTCGAGTTAGAAAATTGTAATAAACTTCCCTTTCTTGATGTTTTAGTTACTTGGTGCGATTCCACTTTTAAAACCTCTGTGTACAGGAAACCTTTCTCTGTTTCTAACGCTCCCCATGCTCTCTCTAATCATCCGGCTAAACAAAAAATTGGCACCTTTTACACTAACGTGTATCATGCCCTTAATATTTGTTCTGTACTTCTTCTCTTAAAGAAGAACTGAATTATTTAAAGTCTGTTGCTATTAAAAGAGGTTTTATACCGTCTATAATTGATAAAGCTCTCAAAAAGTTCAGTAGGCCAACTTATAATTCTACTCTTTCCATTGATGATAAAATTAAACCTGATAATCTTGTTGTCTTGCCTTTTTATCCCCCCTTATGTTTTAAATTAGCCAAAGTTTTGAAGCGTTTCAATACGTTATTTTTAAACCTGTCAATAAATTCCAATTCCCTTCAACTAAATCCCCTGTTCCCGAGCTTCATAAGTGGGGTATCTATAATGTCCCTTGTAATAATTCTGATTTATCTTATATTGGTCAAACCAAAAGCAATCTTGAATGCCGTTTACGTGAACATTCTCGGTATGTTGCTAATCAAGAAATTTCTAAATCTTCTATTGCAAAGTACAGTTGGGAATTTGATCATTGTTTTAATTTTAACCCCTTAACGCGCGGTGGCCTCGCTGCAAGGACACAAAATTTAAGATCCAGCTGCAAAAATTCATCCCGGAAAATTTTTAGCAAAAATTTACGTTTATAACATAGCAGGAAAGGCCTGTTTTTTAAACCTTAAAATTTAAAATTTCTTTTAGTTTAATTTAGTTCATGATTTCCGGTGGCAGTATAATTTAAATGATACGAATTGTCTTACGCCGCAAAGGGTTAAGAGTGCCAAAATTATCTGTCATGCCAAACACGTTTCCAAACTGGATTTTTTGGAAAATTTAGCTATTTACCTTAATCGTGATAAAATTGTCAATGAAAAATCTGATTCCACTTTGCTGCTACAAATAAATAAAATAAATTAAACCATCACACTGTTTATAAAATTTGTTATTAAATTCAAAAGTAGTTTGGGAAACATAGAGTTTTGTTAGATTAACGAATTCTTTTGTTAACAAATTCTTTTTGTTCTTATTATTCTGACATCGAAATCAAAGAATTTGTTAATCTAACTAAACTCTGTGTTTCCCAAACTACTTTTGAATTTAATAACAAATTTTATAAACAGTATGATGGTTTAAGTATGGGTAATCCTTTATCTCCTATTCTTGCCGATATCTATATGCATTATTTTGAAGAAAAACTATTAAAGATTTTTAATTTAAAATGCTGGTTACGTTACGTAGATGACACTTTCATTCTTGTTGAAAATCCGTTTGATGTTTCTGCCATTCTTAATATTGCTAATGCTGTTGATCCCCATATTCAGTTTACCTTTGAGTTAGAAAATTGTAATCAACTTCCCTTTCTTGATGTTTTAGTTACTAGGTACGATTCCTCTTTTAAAACCTCTGTGTACAGGAAACCTTTCTCTGTTTCTAACCTTCCCCATGCTCTCTCTAATCATCCGGCTAAACAAAAAATTGGCACCTTTTACACTTACGTGTATCATGCCCTTAATATTTGTTCTGATACTTCTTCTCTTAAAGAAGAACTGAATTATTTAAAGTCTGTTGCTATTAAAAGAGGTTTTAGATCCTCTATAATTGATAAAGCTCTCAAAAAGTTCAGTAGGCCAACTTATAATTCTACTCTTTCCATTGATGATAAAATTAAACCTGATAATCTTGTTGTCTTACCTTTTTATCCCCCCTTATGTTTTAAATTAGCCAAAGTTTTGAAGCGTTTCAATTTTCACGTTATTTTTAAACCTGTCAATAAATTCCAATTCCCTTCAACCAAATCCCCTGTTCCTGAGCTTCAAAAATGGGGTATCTATAATGTCCCTTGTAATAACTGTGATTTATCTTATATTGGTCAAACTAAAAGAAATCTTGAATGTCGTTTACGTGAACATTCTCGGTATGTTGTTAATCAAGAAATTTCTAAATCTTCTATTGCGAAGCACAGTTGGGAATTTGATCATAGTTTTGATTTTAAGAGTGCCAAAATTATCTTTCATGCCAAACGCGTTTCTGAACTGAATTTTTTGGGAAATTTAGCTATTTTTACCTTAATTGTGATAAAATTGTCAATGAAAAATCTGATTCCACTTTGCTGTCTACAGCCTGGAAAAATTTGTTTAATTCAATTAAATAATTTCCTTCATTATGTTTATAACATCATATTAGTTATGATAAAAATAATTCTAATAAAAATAAAATTAATGGATAAATTTTATTAAATTTACTTATTAGTTTAATATTATTGAAATTAAAAAAAAAAAATGTTTAATCCTTTCCTCCCTCCTCTTTTTGTGGTGTGTGTACGTGTGTTCCTCTCTGATTGGTCCTGCCCTGCATGTTGCTTCCTATTGGTTGTTTGTGTTGCTCCTCCCCCTCTGGATTTTGTTCTGCTTTCAGTCTTGCTTTTGCCTCCAAGGCAGTTGCACGTGTTTGCACCTGATGAAGAAAGGCTACTTCCTTTCGAAACCGGTTGTGCTGATTTAAAATTTATGGTGTGTGAAGAAGTTTTAATTTCTTGCTATTGCCTGTACGCCTATTTTTGAAAACATGTATATGCCCTTAGGTTTAAAATTTTGGAGAGAAATTCCATCTCTGACTGATGCCTCTTTGAATTAATATGACACGGTATTACTTCAATATTTGAAAGTAAATATTTTTAAATACATAATTACTGTATCATGCCATTTAAGCAATAACATATATATATATATATTTATTTATTTGCATTTTGTCGATGAATTTTAAAGACATATCTGTATACCATAATCATTATAATACAAATGTAACTAGAAGTTAAATATCAAATGAAACAAAGATTAAATCATATAAAAACTTTTAATTATTCTTACTTTTTGTCTAAATACATGAGGAGCCATGCGAAAGTCTGCCCGAGTAGTATTTTTTACAACATTATTACTAATGAACCTGGAAAAAAGAAAAAGAAGAGTTTCGGCAATCTAACCAAACAAGAAAACACGTAAAAAAAAAAAAAAAAAAAAAATGACATAGAAAACAAAGAAAATCATCATAAAATAAAATAATTTTTTTTTTTTTTACTGAATAATTACGGAATTATAACTAATCACAAATTATAAAAATAAAACTCCAAACATAAAATCTCACAATATAAATGCTCAAAATTCCCAACAGCAGAAATAATAATACACACATCTGTATATTTCACGTACATGAAATCAAAAAGAGAAAAAAATATCACTGAATACCCCTATCTCAAAATGCATGCAGAGTCTCTACTGAGTTGACAGAATTTTGATTTTTAAAGATATAAATGACTATATTAGGTTTATAATCATGCTTATGTATTTACGCTACTAAATAATAGTAACCTGAAAATTGACCTGAACTCACAATAGAGAATTTTAATGACCCACACCCAACTCAAAACCTAAAATGAAAATTAATAAATCATCTAAAAAACTTGCAATTTAAGTTATAAAGTAAATTTCTATTGATATACAACTGGTAAATAATTTAAAATGTAAATACTAATGCACCAAGTTAAAAATTTTAAAAATGGATAAATAATAATTTTTAATCATTTAGCTGTGTTGTGTACTTCAAGTGTACAAAATGTGCTTCAAGTTTAGTAATAAGTACAAAACTTTGAATAAACATCATAAAATGCAATAAACTCACAACAATTGTTTGGGTTGAAAACACACAAATGTTCATCAGGCGAACAAAGTGGGCATGGCATGGGTGCTACAAGCAAAGCAGCAATGCACCAAAGGATGCATTGCTGAATTATGTTTTTGCCTGTTAAAGAAATTATTTTGAAAAATATTCTCACGTCGACCCCGACTCGTAGGAAAAAAAATTCAATCAACTCAATCCAAACTGTAAAAGAAACAAACTTTTTCGACCCGACTGGTGAAATTGGGTTACCTGAACCAATACGTGACTCAAACCGATGGTCGAATTTCATGACCTATTGCTGAATTTCATGACTTTCATGACCCATTGTCGATTTTCATGACTTTCATAACCTAGTAGACACCCTGAGAATCTGAAGATTAAACAAAATTTTGTGCTGCAGCAATAAGCAGGGGGCGGACTGGCCCACCCGGCAATCGGCGAGTGGGCCAACTGCCAAAAATGAGCCAAATGATATTTATCCAATTGTCGCTGTTAATTTTATTTGATAATCAAAAACTAGTGTCAACTCTTTTAGGGCCAACATGATCCAGAAAGAGTTTAATGCAAGTCCAACCTCACCTGAGACCGAATTGAGAAACTCAGCCCGGGGACAGGGCCAAGATAGGCTTGGGCTCAAGCCTCAGGCTTCAAACCAGACCCGTGCAGACCTCTAGACTAGGTGCGACAGAAGCTATTGGCCAAAAATCCACCCTCTCTTCCTGCTCACAGGTGACTTCTAAGAAGAAATGGCTATATTTGTCTGTGGGCAAATGCTCTCTTTCTCTTTTTTAAAATTGAAGGGAAATTAGTACCGATCTGGGGCTCAAATTTTTACTTTCCGAGCATATACCTACTCAGTGGCAGATTCAAGGGAGGAGGGGGGGGCTCTGGGGGGCTCGAGCCCCCCACCCCCAAACTCCACCCCAAGAGCTCAAGTATGATGTTGAGTAAAAATGTGCAAAGTCTAGAAGCTTTACTGTTTTTTTTTTTTTTTTTTTCCCCAAAAAAATTAATTTTATACTTGTTGTATAAGAAAGCACATAGTTTCTAGTTTCTTTCTTTCCATGTGCAAAACAAGATGGATTGAAAGACATGATAGCATGATTCAATTCAAAACCGAGATTGAGAATATTGCTGATGCATTCAGTGAAATAAGTGCATGGAAAGATCATGGATCAGCATTTAAAGCTAAAATTTTCCTTTGCACAATAAGCAGCAGCAAATTTTTACTATCACTATTTTGCCTTTGTGATTTGCTGGTTCTAACACTGCCTTTGAGTCACATACTGCAGAAAAAAAATCTTAATGTGTTAAAGGCACAAAATAACATAGAAGACTTAATAACATCATTAGAAGAAAAAAGGAAGAATTGTGAATTAAATTTCAAGTGCATCTATGAAGAATGCTTAAAGGCAGCAGAAACTTTGGGTATAGAATTACCGTAAAATCCCGAAAGTAACCCCCCCCCCCTTTCTTTTTCTCCATCCAACAAAGCTACATCCAATCTTCAGGCGCACTTACGGTACGTCGGCATTGCAAGTTCAGTTTGGCATTGAATTAAGTTTTAATATTTATATATTATTTCTAATTTAACTAATTTTTCATAAAGTGTTGGATGCATGTTATCAATGGAATTATTACACAGTTTTTTTACCTTTAATGTAAGAAGTTACCTTTAATATTTCCTTTTAATTAAGTACCGTAAAATCCCGAAAGTACCCCCTCCATCGAATACAACCTCCCCTCCCTTTTCTTCATTTTTTTAAAGAATCTTGATTATAACCCCCCCCCCCCACCTGAAATTTATCCGTTTTGCTTTTCAAAAAGGAGGGGGGGGGTTACTTTCGGGATTTTACGGTATGCTGACCAAGAATTCCGAAGAAGCAGTTGGAAAGCTTAAACAATGTAGCCATTGATACCAAAAGTTATTTTCGACAAACTTTATATATTCCCCTTTGAGACAACATCATAGCAGATATTAACGACAGGTTTAATTACGGAAAATTTGAATTTCATGATTTTATATCGATTATGCCATACAATATGGTTCAACAAAACAAAATTGTGTCTCAAGAAAAATCTCTTGTGTTGAATTACCCCCAAATTAAAATATTGAGTGATAAACATAATTCAATATTTGGTAGTTCTTCCCAAACGTCATTTAATGAAAGTATATTACGAGGGGAAATAGCAATGTGGGAGACAAGATGGAAAAAACAAAATGATAATATGGTTTTATCTTCATTAACTGCACTTGATGTGGTTAATGAAAGTGAAAAGGATGTATATCCGACAATTTATAACTTGCTAAAAATTTTTGTAACTTTACCCGTAAGTGTGGCTACTGCTGAAAGATCGTTTTCGGCTCTAAAACGAATAAAAACTTGGGTCCTCGGGAATTAAAATTTCGGCACTTGCAGACCTCTAATTTAAATGCAAAAAAAGTTTTTGTTTTTCATATGTCGTTTAGACATATTTTTCCTGATTATGTTCTTTGTTAAATGAATTGATTTATGGATTACCCTTTTACTCTATATGGAATAACATTAGATGTAAGTTTGTTTCATATAAAATTCAATGAACGGAAAATTATTATTTTACTATGAATGGAAGTCGAATCAAATTACTGAATGTTTAGATTTAGATGATGAAAATGAACACTAATTATTTGATGTCATATTTTTCAGGCTAATAATGAACTCATTTATATATCGGGCACAGTAGAACTGTTTATTTAGTGATATACATACTATTCGGTAAACATTGAGCCTAATTAAGTAAAACGAGTTTTTATAAGTTTTAAAGTGGCATTTTATAAACATACGAAAGTTTATTTTTCGTAACTAAACCTATTTTTATGTGTATACTTTTATTAACAATCTGCAGGTTTACAGAGTTTAATCAAAGAGCAGAGAAAAAGTTTTTATTTGCAGCATTTTTTTCTTTTTCTTTTCCTCTTTCTTTTTTTTTTTCCAGTTTTTTAGTTAACAGTATTAAATTAAGATTGATTAAGTGCATATAAAAATAAGATATTTGTCATCCTTTTTTTTTTCTTCCTTGGAAATGCATTTGAAGGGGTAGTAATTTGCAATTTTAGAAAAGACTAGAAACTAAATAACAAAAAGTTTAACCTTGTTTGTACTTTCTTTGTGCAGTTGGGGATTATGAGGCAGAGGGGATTATCGGTCCGCAGTAAGAAAGTTATTTCTTACTCTCTGGTGGGAAAGGAGGAAGTCAACATGCAGGCTCTTTTGTTCTTACTTCACGACACTGTATGCATGTTTTCGACGATCACATCCATGTGAAGGAAGGAGTGATAAATAGTAAACAAATAGCGACGTGGATATATTGACTTGGGCGCTGTGAGTATTTGTGAATGAAGTATTGTGAAGGTTAATGGGTGTATGAAAAATACAAATACGGGCCGCCGGGTACTAAAAATGAGTTAGTAACGGCCGCCGGGCGCTAGAAATAAGTTAGTAAGGGCCGCGGGGCACAAAAATGTGTTAGTAAAAGGCCGCCGCGTGTTGTGCCATGCTAAATCGGCCTAGAGTCAGCACTAGTTCCAATTCCCACTAAAATTTCATAAACTTTCCTGAACACTGGAAACTAACTGATACATGCAAAAAAGTATTTAAAAAGGTGTTAATATTGCCAGTTTGTAGAAAATCCTTAGAGGCATTCTTTAAGACACCCAATTCCAAGAATTAAAATTAGTCTACCAAATCAGACCACTTATCAATTTTCTTGCAGTAGCCAACAAATGCATATGAAAGGACATCAAAAATCTTTAGAGCTGTTTTTGAGATACTAACGTAAAATATGGTCTTCCCAATGTCTTAGCGTGTTCCACTTTCTGTTTTTAATTTTCACCAAAAGTTGGCATGGCAAACTCATCTGTACAGCAGACCTGTCTCAATTATAAAGTCAATCAGAAGAAAACTTTATATTGAAATATTTTGACGCAATATAATATTTCCATTAACCTATAGTAGTCAGATAATAAAAGTAAAAATGATAGGTACAGTTACAGTCAGTAACAAAAGTGTCCGAACACTAGCAAAAATTCCTATGTAAAAAGGGTACACTTCATACAGTTTTGGTAAATAAATCCTTGTCGAATCCTGTTGTTAGTCAGTGTAAAAATATGATTCGATAAGGATTTATTTGACAAAACCATATGAAGTGTACTTTTTTTTACATATGAATTTTTGCTAGTGTTCGGGCACTTTTGTTACCGACTGTACCATAGAATTTATATACATATATTTTAAGTATTGACATTAACTGGGTTTAACTATTTAAACTATTGTCGAGTCATTTAATTTCACACTTTATTTCTCCAAATATGTATCATTCATTACAGCCCTGAGTTAATCAAACAGCATCGAGGATTCCCTTTCTAAATACTTTAAAATACTGTAATCATGTTTTCAATTAGATAATATAGATCATATTTATAATTTGTTTATTTTTAAAGAATTCGAATAATTTTCCACTTCAATCCCACTATACTTGCACTACGTGTATTACATAACATTGTTAAACTTTTAATATCTACGATTCTTTTAAAAGAATTTTCTGAAACAGAAATAAAGAAATATATCATAACTCAACATGAAGTTATTCACAGATTAGAGTTTTTACCTTTGACAAGAGTACTGCTTTAAAAGACACAAATAGGATTTCAATTTTATATCTATGAGTTTCTGAATTATCATACTTAAATCTAATCTGATCATTTAATGAAGCACAAAAAAAAAGTACATACAAAATACGGGATAATTTAAAAGTCTAACATATAAAACATTAAAAGAGTTTTAATAGTTAATTTTAAACTTGTAACTTGAAAAAAAATTAACAACTCTATCTTATTTCATTTTTATGGGTTGCCTAAGCAACCGTTTCGTTTTATTAGATCGAAACTTTGGACAACCACATCGCAGGCGGCGAAAAACACATAACAAGACGTAAATAAAAGTTTATTTTTCTTCAAAATTGGTTGGCAGATTGCATGATTGATGAAAGCATGCATAACGGTCACCAGAAGTGGTCAAGAACAACCCCAACATTCAGATGTCTGCTGTTGAGGATCCTTAACAAAAGATCTTAAAAAGATGCATTTTCATTGGTCAATAGAGAAGTTTCATATGACGTCAGAGTGACGTAGGTGGAGGACAATGAACTCCACGTGAAAGTAAGACTACTTATATAGTAGTCTTACGTGAAAGTAAATAGAGACCATTTTTAGCACAGTAAGCAAATGGCAGTTGAAAACAGCTCATAGCACCATGGCGACGGCGCATGGCAACCAATATCGGAGGGCAAGCTGCCCACGTTGCCATGCTGTTATCAGCTGTTTGCAACTGCTCTTGCGCGTTTGAGCTTGCGCGCGCACACGTTAACGTAGGTGACGGAAACAGGCCGTAAACTAGGGTGACCAAATGTTTGAATGCCGAAATGGGAACATGTTCCCATTTTTTACTTTGAAAATGGGGACACCCTGTTTTTAGTTCAAATTATAGATTAAAATGCAGTAAGTACATACATAAAATAAATACGCAATACATAAGTATATATCTTTCGTTCCGACAGCTTAACGCATACATCTTTATCATGATTATAATATCTGATCATAATAAAAATTATTTAACATTCCCATGTTTCGAATAGAGTTCTAACAACTACGTGACTTTCTTCTTAGCAACCGTACTTTGCTGAAGGACAACGCTAATTTTCCCATGCCTTTGGAAGCGTAGTAGTCGAATTTTTTTATGCTTTTGCAAATACATTTAGAACACTGTGTTACAATAAATTGCAACACTATTCCGCATTGATAAAATGGGTCAGTGGGGTCAACTGTCCCTCAGCAAACATGCTCGTGACGTCATCTATTAGAACTCTATAGTTAAAACTACTCCGAGGTTAAAACTAAGGAGCCTATCTAGAATAAACAGTGTGGCAATCGCCTATAACCGTGATGTTAAAATGATGCTACAAAAATTAATCTTACCCAGATGCAGTGGCGCACCCAGAATTTCCGTCTGGAGGGGGCTGAAAAATAATTGCAGAGCTGCCAACTTAATCCGACAAACTGTTAGTACCGCCCCTTTTTCTACACCACTTAATTTTTAAAGTAATTTTCTTCAAATGTATTTGCGATGAATTAAAAAGAAAAAAACCTCAAGAAATAACTGGTGTAGAAAAAGGGGCGGTACTAACAATTTGCTGGATTAGGTTGGCAGCTCTGTAATTGGGCCCTGTAGTTTAGAAATAGGTTTATGGGCATATACGCGCACATACAGTCAGCAGCAAAAGTGTCTGAGCACTAGCAATAATCCCTGTCTAAAAAAAGTACACTTAATACTGCTTTGTTAAATAAATCCTTGTCGATTCATGTTTCTAAGTCAGTCCAAGAACATGATCCGAGAAGGATTTATTTAACAAACAGTATTAAGTGTACCTTTTTAATATTGGAATTATTGGGTAGTGCTCGGATACTTTTGCTGTCGACTGTACCTATAGCAAAGAATCCGCTTTAAACATTTCTTTTGAAATAAATAAACGAATGAATGAGACTGAATTTAAGTTGAATAGCGCAACTGTGGAATTTATATCAGTATATAAACATGCTAAGTTACAGTAGTTCGGCTAGTCGGGGTTGGCAGTAAGCTTGCAAACATACAGTTGTAGGTTCATCTATGATAAAAAAAAAATGTGTACAATATGACAAGCTGGTGAACATAAAATTCGCCTGAAATGAAATGCCCTTCTCTCCCCCCCCCGCCCCCCCATATTTTCATTGAAAATAAAATTTGATCAAATTTAATACTCCTTTGCAATGTAGTAACACATAAGTATTTAAGAAATTTTAATAATTATAGCCAAATAAAAGATACATTTGTGATAATTATTTTTTTAAAAATAATATGAAGCTGAAAAAATTTCGATTGAAAGCAAATTTCATTAAATAGAGTATTCTAACCAACATGTTTTTTTTTTAAGAGCCATTTTATACTAATTTTACTTTGAAAGGAAGCTTTTAATAAATGACGATTCTTATGAACCGAAGCTAGCTAAAACAGACAATTGGGAGGAAGGAGAATGGATGAAATTTTGTAAAGAAAAAAAATAAACCTACTTTAGGTGCAGAAAACACGAACTCGGACTTTATTTTTCTCCTGGGGCTTTTTTTTGCTTTTCTTATCACTATCATAGCCTGTTTTACAATTAGGAACGAAGCATTTATTTGAAACATCTGAATTATGCAGTTTTAAGAACTTACAAACAAATTAAATTGTTTAAAATAAAAAATTTTAAATGTACTTCAGCAAAATTCTATTGAAAACAACAGTATATCCGCGCCGAAGTAGGAAGGAATGACAAGTGGCGCCCTCAGTATTTACCAAAAATTCAGATCACAGTTTCGTAGCTTTCTCCCATTGGACCTTCAACTCCTATTAATATTACTCCGTGGTAAAACCAAAGCGTTCGAAAAAGCTTCGGTCGCTTACCGGTAAGTAACCGTTAACTAACCAATTTAACCAAGATTATTGTCGGTTACTTGTTGGTAAATTTGGTAATAAAGATGGCGACGAAAATCATTTTTACTGTTGTGTTGAAATCTTAGTATTTAAACGTTGAAATATACAAATGCGATAATCATATTATTTATTATACTAATTTCAAAGTGTTGAGAATTCTCCGTGTTTAGTGCTTACTATTTCAGAAAATTCTATTAATAATATTGCACCATGCAAATTTTTAGGCGTCGTTCTTATATTTTCTTCTGATTACTCGTATTGATTGTTTATGTTGTGATTACTATTTCTGCGAGCTGTCGAAAATCCAGAAAATTTCCATATTTTGAATGACTGGTCAGTGTTAATCATGTGAGCTATTCAGGGAATTATATTTCAATTGGAGCAAGAGATAATTATAACGTCTAAAAGGTATGTGCAATAGCAATTATTATTTTATTACAACTTTTCAATATGTATTTTACATTGCTGATAACTGATATTGAAGACGTGTGAATGAATTGTAATGCTTAACTGAGATTTTAATTATGATTTTCTGATGCATTTAATGCTAAAGATTAGACAGAGTGATATTGTATTATTAATCACTGTTAAAACAATATACATGACCTTCCTTGACTTGTAAATACTGATAATAATATCTGTCTTATTGTTTTTATTTATTTTTTGAAATATATATACAATAGACTCCCAGAAATCCGCACATCTGAACCAATGTAAACAATGAAATTTATAGTAAAGATTTCAAGGAAGAAAACTGGGACACATCTTATTTTAGTAATGATATTTTAAAAATTGAATTTAATTAGATAAGGAAAGTTAATTTTAAGCAAGATTTAGGTCTTTGAGATAAGTATCTTGTTGAAATTGTTTCACTTGTATGTGATTATATTTCCCAGGTAATACTGATATATTATTTCTACATAATTAGTAAATTTGTGGCAACACGTAGTTTTGTATAAGTATTGGCAACAGTAGTTAATAGTTGTTGTCTTGTCGTTGCCAGTTGTTCTTCAGCTCAGTGGTCGTTGCATGCACCACGGAGTAAGAAATAACTGGAGGGGAAACTCCAATGGCCGAAACCTTGAAAAACCTTGAAATACTTTTAGGTAATATAGAGGCGCTACTCGTCGGTAGATGTCCGATTATCTTCGCTCCGTAATGCTTTTCAGTTGCAAAAATGCTCATTTAATAACTTTCTTTAACAAAAATAATGATTTCTGAGAAAGTCAACGAAAAATTAATTCGATTACACAGAGTTTTCTTAACAACATATATTTTTTACAAGAAGTATGTGATACTTGTTATTTTAAAAAGCCAGTTTTGTATAAGCTGTCATCAAAAGGAAAATTAATTAAAAGAGACATTTAATTTTAAATAATTTATAAATAATTCTTAAAAAGTATTTTGTTATAATTTTTATTATATATAATTAATTTTTTTTTTCTTTTATCCCAATGAAATATGAAATTAAATCCATAAAAAAAAAAAAAATCTACGTAAAAGTAATAAATATTTTTGATTGTCAAATGCAATTTTACTATATGTAAACTGTTTGAAAAAGTAAATTTTAGACCTCATTCGTGGTGTGATGTTGGGATTAAAAGGCCAATTGACAGCACTTGGGTTTTAGACCTGAGTAGAATGCCCTCAGTGTGTCTCCTTATGGGATCCGAGCCAGTAGCTATGCAAGTTGCGGAGAAAATCACGGAAAACTCCGATCGGCTAGGTTCGCAAGTGCGACTTGGAATTAAACTCGGCATTTCCCGTCTATCAGCTTGAAAAGAACACTATATTAAAGAAAAAACACTCTGTTTACGGTAGGTGCCCTTATTGTCTTCGTTCTGTAATGCTTTCACTTTCAAAAATGTCCATATAAAAATGTTTTTTAACAAAAAAAAAAAAAAAAATGATTTTTGAGAAATTTACGAAAAATGAATTTGACTATACTGCGTTTACTTAACAATATATATTTTTTTACAAGAAGTATGCGAGGCTTGTTATTTTAAAAAAGCCAATTTTGTGTAAGCTGTCGTCAAAATGAAAATTAATCAAAGGGATATTCAGTTTCAAATAACTTATATAAGCAATTTTTTTTTTTAAATATATTTTATAATTATTATTATTATTATTATAATTATTATTATTTAATCCCAATGAAATACGAAATGCATTCTATTAAAAAAAGTCTACATAAAAGCAATGGATATTTTTAATTTAAGATGGAATGCAATTTTAGAGTCTTAGACCTGAGTAAATACCCTGCCCTCCATAGTAGTTTTTTTTTTTTTTTTTTAAAGTATATTTACATTTTATTCCTGCAAGCTTCGGAGAAAACCACAGAAAACACCTTGCGATAGGTTGGTGAACGCGACTTGGTATCAAACACAGCACTTCCCGTCAAACAACTTTGAGAACACAGCCATTCGGTCAATCGTGGGGCAGGTAAAAAACAAAATTCTTTAAAGATATATGTTTAGACGAAATAATATGTTGGTATTAAGGCAATTAATTACACGAGGCTTTTGTGACTCAGTTATGTGTCCTCAACACATAACCCAAGAAGTGAAAAGAGGGGGACTTTCTAAGGGATCCCAGCACATATTTACCTGAGTTTCAGAGAAAACCACGGAAAACTTCGAACGACTATTCGACGAAACAACCTAAGATCGAACCCAGCACTTCCAATCTACCAACTTCAAAAGCAGTATGACGCCACTCAGAAATGTGTGAAGATTGATATATTATAAGGGGAAAATTAAATTGTTTTATAAATATTAATATTTATAAACTAAATTAATCATATATATTATTTTCAAATAATTAGTTATATTTATAAATTAATTTTATAGAAACTAAATCATATGTTAAAAAAAGAAAAAAAAAAAAAAAAAAAAAAAAACACTTTGTACAGCTAAATGTAATAATGACGAATCATAATCATAAAATACATTTATACTGTTAAGATATTTAAATAATGTATAGAATCATCCATAACTAAGAAGTATAATAACAATAAGAAAATAATAATAATATTAAATAAAATAATTTTTTTCTTCTACTTATTTATAAATTGCTTATAAATTAAAATTGAAATTTATGATTAAATATATATATTGTTGGTATTTTCATCTATCTTTCATTTGCTGAGTGTTGTAAAGGAATTAAATTATTCAAATTATATATATATATATATATATATATATATATATATATATGTGCGACGAAAATTTATTATATACGATAGATTTCTTTTCAATCTACATTTTTCTTTATTATAGATATCATTTTCCTCTCTAGTCCTTTTAAATATCCCTGTGTCCCTTTAAATGTCCGTTTAATTCGTTACGATCTTAACGAAAGTCTATAAAAATTGGCTCTTTTAAAATAACAAGTGTCCTATGCCGCTTGTGAAAATTTTATGCTGTTAAGAAAACCCTATATATTCAAATTCATTTTTTGCCGATTTTCTCAAAAATCATTCTTTTCGTTAAAAAAATAAAATAAATGAGCGTTTTTCCCATTGGAAAGCATTACGGAATGGGAATCAGCTGAAAGTGGCGCCATCTTTTACTCAAATAATTGGATAACACACATTTTATGCTAGTTTCCGCTCCAGTTATTTCTTATACTCCGTGGCATGCACGGATTAGGATATAGGACAAGGCTGAACTGGATCCGACGCTCCACCGCAGCGCGGATACAAGGCTATAACAATTCTGAAAATAACAAAAGAATTCAAAAGACACAAATCTACGTAAGATTTCTCACCAGATGGCGCTGCGTACGTAGGTCTTTACGCGGTTTATTTACATGGAATTATTAGGACGATCTTGACTTGAGTATTTATTTTGTTTTCTTTTCTATAGATTGTGAAATTATCGAATATATGTTATATTAGGATTCTGATTAAATGTTGTTTTAAATAGTAACTTAAGTTCTGGCAAGAACTTGATTTCAGTCAATGAAGAGATAGATTATAAACTTCGTGAATATGGCATACTACTATGTTCCATTTTGCAAATCGAATTCCAGAAAAAATAAAGACTATCGTTTGACGAATTTTCTTCGAATAATGATGGTTAAAAGTCTGGTTAAAAATTATCTCTCGTAAGGAATATTATGCAATCGATAAATCCAATTCGTCACGTGTTTTGTAGCGAACATTTTAAAAATGAAGATTGCATACAGAATTAAAAAAGACGACGGCTGAAGCCTATGTCTGTGCCTTCTGTTTTTCCAGTATATCCTTTGTATAAATTATCTTCTGAGGATAAACTTAGACGAATTTTAAAGCGGCAATTAAGGGAACCACGGAGTAAAAAGACAGGAGAAGAAGGTAACGCTGAAATTTTGTGATGTTGTTTTCTAATGTTTACAGATGGCGCCAGCGTGCAATCCTTCCTTCTCTCCAGCTTCCGCAATGTTATTCAATGGGGAAATGTCTCGTTTTAATTATTTTTTTAAAAATAAAATCAAGCTGAAAAAATTTCGATTGAAAGCAAGTTTCATTAAATAGAGTATTCTAACCAACATATTTTTTTTTAAGAGCCATTTTATACTAATTTTACTTTGAAAGAAAGCTTTTAAAAAATGACGATTCTTGTGAACCGAAGCTAGCTAAAACAGACAATTGGGAGGAAGGAGAATGGATGAAATTTTGTAAAGAAAAAAAATAAACTTACTTTAGGTGCAGAAAACACGAACTCGAACTTTATTTTTCTCCTAGGGCTTTTTTTTTGTTTTTCTTATCACTATCATAGCCTGTTTTACAACTAGGAACGAAGCATTTATTTGAAACATCTGAATTATGCAGTTTTAAGAACTTACAAACAAATTAAATTGCTTAAAATAAAAAATTTTAAATGTACTTCAGCAAAATTCTATTGAAAACAACAGTATATCCGCGCCGAAGTAGGGAGGAATGACAAGTGGCGCCCTCAATATTTACCAAAAATTTAGATCACAGTTTCGTAGCTTTCTCCCATTGGACCTTCAACTCCTATTAATATTACTCCGTGAAGGGAACCTAATTCTAATGCATAACCAAAACAAAACGTAAGCATGAAGAAACCCCAATTGTAAAAGTAGAAAGTACAAGATGCAGAGCTATTGTTGAATTTTTCTCATAACTCTGAACTAAACATGCCACCTGTAAATACTCTTTAAGATCAAGGAATTTTTAATAATACTTAAAATGTATAAAATTTAAAGGTGGATACCTTAAATTAGGTAGCTTAAATCGCCTCTATCTTAAAATAAAATAAATTATAATAAAGGAGATGATGATTCTGCAGTTGAAAGATTATCTAAACAGCTTGCTCAAAGATTGACATGTATGTCATGTTTTGAAAATGGATTCTGTAAAAACATTTTTAGCAATTATCAAATTTGCTTTTTTAGAAAAGAGTTAAATTAAAAGTTTATTAAAATGATATTATAGTAATATATTTTGCTTAAATCATTACATTGAGATTTACTGTTTAATGAAGAATTAGTATTAATCATTCATCATCATTCATTTATTTCAAATCATTTATTTCTGTAACACAGGCTTTTTCCACCTAAATTCTTATATTTTGCTTTAATATTTATCCTTTACATAAAGTGTTTTTTTTTTTTTTTACACTTTTATCGATCTCATCAATGAATTAAAGAACTGTTATATAAAAAAGGATTAAATTTTTTTATATTCAGAACTTCTAAAAATATTCCAAAATTGTAGTATTGAGTGCTCATTAAAACGATGTAAATGGTAATAACAGGATGACTGTGAGTTGACAATTATTATTATTTTTTTTTTTTTTAGTGAATGTTAAACCTAACATGCCTTTCCTATAATTTAATGATAACAAATTAACTTAATAACAATAAAATTCTTAATTTAATGAATTAGGTAAAAATTAAAAAAACTTCAATACAATAAAAAAAGAGTTATAGGAAGAAATTTAAGAAAAAAATATACTTTTGGATTATGTAATGGAATATTGCAATCCATTTGAAATTAACATATTGAATAGAATTTGCATTTAATATTTTAAATAAAATTAGAAGTTTTACAGCTTTTATTGAAACTAAATTTTCTATTTCAAGAAAACACTCTTCATCGGATGTAGAACCTTTTGCGATTAGAATTATTTCAACATTTTTCAATACTTGGATATTAAAAATTTTTAAATTTTCTTAATTCTAGAGCTGTTACATTTTAATAAAATAATTCTCAAAATGTCCTTGAATGGAGAACTTTTTGCATGAAATTTTAAAATCAAAGTTTTTTTTTTTTTTTTTTTTTTTTTTAACTGGCTGGACAAATTCTAATGCAGCTTCTTTTTTATTTGAAAATTTAAAAGCAGTATATCTTGCTTTTGGATTTAGTATATAGATAAGAAAATGGGTTGCTATTAATTACCATATTATAACAAATACCACATACATAATTTTCTTAAAGACTACTTTGTTCAGTTTTGCATAAAACAAAAATGAGAGCAATATTTTTAATTATACAATTTTCACTTTATATCTTTTACAAAATAAATGTACGTCCATTAATATTTATTTTATTTTACTGTACTGCGTTTAGCGTTAGACCCTTTAATTTATAATTTTTTAAGATAATTAATATAGACATTTTTCTTCTACAATTTCTAGATTTCCCCCCTCCCATACATAATAACTTTTAATAAAGCCTGCTAATCACATATAAAACACATAACTGAAACCTTCTCTAAAGCAAAAGTACAAATGAAATAATCTGAATTAAAAGTCATTTACATAAAAATGACACAAGTCATAAAAGAGCAAATTTGAGTTTGTCATTGAAAAATGTGTATGTAGTACCCCAACATGCATGAAAAGCAAAATAAGAAATAGCTTAAAAATGAAATTTAATTTAATTTTGTAATTGGTTATTCATTACATAAAATTTAAAATCAAAACAAACAGTCAGTCTCATTTTCTGATAAAAGATCAAATAACCCTTTCAGACCCAGATCATACGATCGTGCAGGTTAGACATCCACTTACATTTTTGCATTTGGAACAGTCGTATGTAATAAAATCAGGAAATGAACGATCGAGCTAATTAGCAGAAAGTGTAAAGTACAATTTTCAATCAACAAATTTTGGTTATAGTCCATATATATATATATATATATATATATATTTATTTATTTTATTTTATTTTATTTTTTCAGTTTGCAAAAGCAGAACAATGTAATGTTTTAAGATAAAAATGTTTCGGATCGGAAAGGGATAAGCTAGCTTCTTCAGTGCTGGACAACTTATCTAATTCTTTATCATCAATATTACCTACTTTGTATAAACTCAACTGTTTTTGCTTTTTATTTGGCTTTTAATTTAATATTGTCTACATACATCCATTTGCCATTTTATTCTACCAACACACTTTTTCTTTTTTATTTGAAAACAGTGTCGTATGTTTACTCTTTAAATAGCTGTTGGATAAATTCATTTTTATCTCATACAGATACGTGTAAAACATTTTAAAGCGAAAATATAAATAATTAGAAATATATTCTTCTTCTTCTTTTTTTTTTTTTTTTTTTTAATGTCACGTTTAAAAAATAATATCGGTAATGAAATTTTTAAAAAATTTCATTAATGGTTTGTCGCTTAATTACTTGGATTATCACTACATTTCATGTTTAGTAATTTACAAGATTTTATCTTTTAGCCTTAAAGAATTAATTTTATTTTAATACCTACAACTAAATAAATTTAATTATTTCTTTAATCAATCCGATTATTTTATTAAAAGCAAAAATTTAAAAAATTCTAAATTTCCACATAAATTAATACTCATACAGAGCACACTTTTCAAAATTGCCTGTTATTATAGCTTCTATAAGAATATTCTCGATTATTCTCTTCAAGGAGGTTATTCTCGAGAATTTTACAACTCTAATTATGTATAATGATGTGAAGTAAGAAAATATATATGTAAAAAAATAATAAATTATTTTTTAAAAGTGAAAAATTTTATTAGATAAAAAAAAACTTGAGAATGGGTTTTATTGTTTTATTTTTTTTTTTTTTTTTTTTTTTTTTAGTGGGTAACCCCCCCCCTCCCCCCCCAAAAAGGCCATTGTTTTAAGAGGGGGGGGGAGTTTGTGGGCGGGTCCGAAACCCTGTGTGTATATATGCATGTGTGTGGAAATAAGGATTCTACATAGTCCTTAAAAAAATCTTCTGCAAGCCCTTAAAAAGTCCAAAAAAGGAAGAAATGGACAATTTGACTGATGTGCAGCCTTAAATAATAGTTAATCCTGCAGACACCGAAGGCCTATATTATTTTATGGGAAAATTTATTTCCACAATTACTCATTACCTGATGTATTTTTTAAATTCCGTTTTCATATTTAAAAAATTCGTAACTATTAAATTAGTATCAATTAAAAAAAAAAAAAAAAAAAAAGTTTATTTTAAATTTATATTTTTAGTTCAAAAATGCAAATTTTTACTAAGTGCATTTTTCTCAATTTTTAGATGCAAATTGAAATAAAAAAATCAATTTTTGAAAAATAAGTGCTAATTTAATGATGATGAATTTTCTAAATGTGTAAACTTAATTAAATATATATATTTGATAATGAATAACTATGGAAACAAATTTCCCCATAGAATAACATGGGCTGTTGGTGAGGTTAGATATTATCTGCTCTTAAGATGAGTTAGCTGTTTCATTTCAAACTAGCGAGAGCTAATACGTAAATCCCGAATTGGTATGTATTTTGCATTATATTTGGGATAGGTTTATGAATTGTTTTATATTAATACAATAAAATACAGACCTTAGTAATACAATAAAAAAAAATAATTCCAATGTTAAATTTTTTTTTATCAACATAAAGTTTAATTAAAATAATTTGGTGGTTAAAAATGGCCAAATAAAACATGAAAAGTAATCATTCTGCAGTTTTGGAAGTATCTGTAATATTTCTGCACTAATAAGGGTATGCTTAACACTACCGAAACAGAAGTATGCTTAACTTTTATGCTTAATTTTTGTTCTTAACTTCGTAGGAAATTTGCCTTGATATTACCCCAAAGATAAAATGTAAGATTAAAGGGCAAGGGAAAAGCCAAATTATACCAATGAAAAGGGGTTTAAAAAAAGGGGGGGGGTTAAAGATAAGAGTTTCCACCTACTACATTATAATTAGAAGTGCACACAAAGTTGCATTTATTTAAGATAATAAGAGAGGAAGGAATATATATATTTATTTATTTAATAGAAATCATTTAAATACATTTCTGTACTAGAAACCATTTAGACAAAATAAGCTGCACGAATTCAAATTAGAAGAGAAATTACTTTGAACTTCGTTTTGAATAGACTTGAGAATATTGTTTATTTTAGAAAATGAAATAAAAATAAATTGACAAAATATACTAAATCTTTAGCTTTAAGCTGTACGAGTAGTAGTTTTTATTTATCTATTTATTGTTAAATAAAATATTGTCAAATTTTCAAATAACTATTTATATTAGTAAGCAATACACACACACACACACACATGTATATATACATTCGTAAATAAAAAAGCTGCAATATATTGTATGTTGATGGTCAAAACATATTTTTATGAGAAATTTCAAATGTGTCAAAGTATATTTTTATGAGAAATTTCAACAAATAACATGTTGTAGACGAAGAAAGAACAGAAATTTTAATGATCCAGCGCAGCGCCGATAAAAGATCGCGTCTTATGTTTACGTTTGTAATTCATCTTTTGCCGCTTGGTGCGCTTTTACGTTGCAGGTTAAATCCGAAACTTGTCTGGTGAAAATGGGGGAAATGTTAAAGCCTTGAATCGGCGCGAAGGAGCGTCGGATCCAGTTCAGCCTTGTACAGGATGACAAACTAGATAGGGCGGTCAGCGTGAAGAACGGAGCTTTATTTTCCGCATTAATTCAGCCGAACAGAGTAAGCGATCCGATCGCCGCCTGGTGTAGTATCTTTGAAACTCATCGGAAGAAAGGGAAAGCCCGCCCCTTCGGCTTCAGTCATCCAACGAAGGAACAGCCAGAAATGTAAAAACGCGCTGATTGATGTATTTTCGAGATTGGTCGCCCTCTATCTGTAAGATGAAAATTACTACCTTTCCGTAACATTAGTAATACATCCTTCTCTTTTAATCCGTGGTTGCATGACAAATATTATTAAATGCTGTAGGAATCACTTTGCCATGTTTAAAAAAACCTGTTTTATTCATTTATAATGATTATAGCAGCTACATAACATATGGAACAATAAAAATGGCTTCATATAATAACATAATTCTGTGTTTCCCACCATATACTAGTCATGGCACTACAGTCATTAGTTTTTATTGTTTGTTAAATAGCAATTAATAGTAAAGTACACAAAGTAATAGTAAAGAAAATAATTGTACCAGCAAAAATTTAATCATTTGCTCAAGTTCATTTTAAAGTCTCGTCTTTTGCATCATTCTACGTACGACGGTGTACTCTCTAGGAGGGGGAGTACTGTAGCAACACCATTCTAATGTAGATAATCCTAACTTACCGATGGACAATGGGTTAACCTTTTGTCCAGAGGAACAGCGCTGGATTATGAATAAAAAGAAAGTAAGGAAAAAAAGAAAAAGTAACAAAAATTATAATTTATTTAAGCAATTTTTTGAAAATTGGGGACATTTGGGGACAGACGACAGAAAATTTAGTCCCCAATTTTGTTTTTTTGGGGACAGTCCCCGGAAAATGGGACGTTTGGTCACCCTACAGTTGCTTATCCACTTTGGCTCCTCCTACAGTAAGTACGTCTGACCAATTGCTGCTCTCTATTTGCTTAATCGTCGTAGCTTAGAGTGTTTCGAAAATGGTGGTGAGCGAACGCTGTTCCAAGGAGCTCTGATGATGATGATGATGATGATGATGAAGTTGGAAAAGAATCGATTTTTTTTTAAATATTTTCGAATAGTATGAAGTGATTCGATCTTTGTTTTGATGCACGCATGTGGTTTCTGTCTGTGATGGTTCATTCTAAACGAAATTCATTGTCTCACTCTCAAAGCTATCAAATAAATGTAAAATACGTCTATGGTTTTCACTTGTTTTGTTAGACTTGCGTTTACAGACTTTTGTTGTATGTTTTAAGCTTTTAGTTTAGGGTTTACTTTTGAAAATTGTAAAGAATTCAGAACGACGAAGAACTCAGTTTAAAGTCTGTTTATAACGGAAAAATATTAAAAAGAGACTTGTATTTTCATTGAAATGCCAGTATGCTTTTTTCTTTTGTATTTGATATCTAGTTTTTCCAAATAACTTTAATAAATTAATTCTGACGTCGTTATACAGCAAAAAAATTCAGCTGAATTTTATTTATTTTTTAACTTAAAGTACACTAATATATATGACATAGTTATCATTTAATTCACTATTACTAATTCGATACTAATATCTTCCGTCACAGTACCCTAGACACCTTCAGAAAGAGAGAGAGAAAAACTTAAGAAAGCGTTTTAATCTAAACTGAAGTCGTTTGGAATCTTGTGAGTCGTTTGGAATCTTGTGTGTCCATACTAAAGCTTCTGCCGAAATTAAAAGAAAAACTTCCTGTTTTTAAAGCATCCTTTAATGTGCTTTCTATAAAATTATCATTCAGTCTAAAAAAATCGTATGGTGTAATAAAGTTTATTAGTCTTAGTAAACTTTATTGTTTTAAAATGATAGAAAATATAAATACAAGTTTTTTGTGTAATGTACACCTAAGAAAAATTCAATGAATGCTGTCTATTTGTATGAAAAATCATCTAACATTTCTGAAAAATAATTCTGATCTATTAATTATATTCATTAACAAAACTAAATTGTTTCAAAAATTAAATACATTGAACTCTCGTTAAAACGGACAATCAAGGGCCAGCAGTTTTTATCCATATTAACGAGAGTTTATTATAACAGGAGTTCATAAACTGAAGTTCTATATGAACTCTAAAATCACTATTATGTACAGTACATATACACAGAATAACACAAATGGAAATTTGTTTCCTCAAACCCTTTTATTCACTAAAAATATAAAAGCATGAAAACCGATACTTACTTTCAAAACTTTTTTTCTTCATATAGTACAACTTGATAACTAAATCCATTGCTATGTCTCCTCAATAGTAATAGAAGTGGAGGCAGGTGCAAATTGTTGACCTCAACTGTCACTGTCAATCAATACTATTTACCTCTCACAGTGTAATAGTACAGAGTGAAAGAGATTATCCCTTTTATTATTAAACCTTTTCATGTAAAAAAAAAAAAAAAGGTTGAATTCGAAAAGATTTTGGGAACTGACTCTTTTTCGAAGAAAGTAAGCTTTGAGGAAAAACAAAGCCCATCTTAACGAATGAATTGTACGTATAAAGCGATGTTTATTACATGCAGTTCCTATAGGCCTTAGCTGGGGATTCTGTTTTTGTACGTAATAACGAGAAATCCATCTTAAACGGGGCCGTCTTAACGAGAGTTCACTGTAATTGTATTCTTCATCTCAAGAATTATAGTTTTTGCATTCTTTAGAGCTATTCTATAAATAGTTCCTTGTAAATAAAATAATATTGAATTACAAAATGCCCAACAGATTTATGTACCAGCTTTGTTACTAAATACGATAAGATAGCAATCCCCAAATAACATAAAATTAGGGATGAAATGAATAGTGATTTTGCTGGTTATCAAATATCTGAAATTCTTTTGTCCTCCAAATACAGATATATGGCACTAATTTTGTTATGTGTAATGTCACTTTTGTGCATGCTTATTGTCATTTATTAGCTCATTGCGTTCTTAAACTTGTGCCAAAGACATTTACGCATAAATAATTAAAGCTTATTTATTTATTTTTTTCCCCCTGTAATTTACAGTAAAATGGCTAGCCAAATACTAAAATCAGTACATATTTGGCCTTACAGGTATTTTGAGTTTTGAAAGGGCAACAATTGCTATCTAAAACATTTGCGATAATTTATGCAAGTGCATTAAACAATCATAAATGTCAATGGTGATATTCTAGGTTCAAATGCATTAATTTTGACATTTCCGACTTGTATTAATTCGGAAAACCAATAATTTTAGGCAATGACATGTTAGGGTGGAAGTAGAAGCAAATCCGTGTCAGACAATCAAAGAACTGTCAAATACTCTTAACCAACTAAGACCACCCACGAACATTTGCAGTAGATTGGTAAAATAAGCAGAGCAGGTGTTTGGGTCCCACATAATCTGTATGAGGTAAACAAAGTTAACTGGTCGACCATACACTAAGCGACAAAAAGAAAAAGACACACTTGGATATTTCCAATTTTTCTTTCTGTAATCGCTAATTTTATTGTTTCAAATGTAAATTTTTGAACAGATTTTATTACGTTGTGTTCTGCGTGCAATTTAGTATTGAGCCAAGTGTTAAAAATAAGATGCAATTGCTCGGAAAATTGTAATTTTAAAAAGTATTTAAAAAATGGCAAGAATAAGGTAATTAACGATACCACAAAAGAGCGAAAATCCAAAAAATATTTTAATACGTGGATGTCAAAAAGATTAAATGTTAACAAAATATTAGTGGTCTGGTTTTTAGCAAGATATATTATATATTGGCTGTTTAAACTGTACATTTGTCCTTAGGTGGCCACGTTACTCATCCAGTCAAGATGACTGCAAGTTAAAAAGCCAGCGCTTAAGAAATCAGTTTGTATTACATTTAGAACGTAGCAGGGATTTAGAAAAAGTGCTTAGTAACATAATTTATCTAAATATAGTGAACGCTTAAAAAAAGCAGGTTTAATTGCCAGAAAATCTGAAAAAAATTCATTATTAATGAAAAGGATTAGAAAACCAAGACATTAAAGGGTTAAAAAAAAATTTAAAAATTATCAATTATTGGGCTGAAGTTATTCTCTCTGATGAGTCAACTTTAACTTTTTTCGAACTGATGGAAACTAGCAGATCTGATCACAAAAATGTGACTAACTTAATGAAAATCGCGCTTTTAAAACAATGACACTCCCCGTACATTACGATACGAAAATGCATAATTTTTCAGTGAGTGGCAAATGTTCATGTTCAAGGGATCGATTAGCCCAAAATAAAACTTGGCCATTAAAAAATTGTTACCTGACCGACTACTTTGAGGGTATTTCAGACTCTTCCATAATAAACATTTCAAGATGATAATGCGCCTTGTTATATGGCGCTTGTGATACATTTATTTGATTCAAGTTGTTAAAATTGCTTATCCATTCTCATGAGCATATATAATTTTGTAAGTTATCATAACTTTTTTTACTGAAAATTGTCCTAATCTCAATTCGCTCGAAAATGTTTACTCTATAAAAGAGGGTGGGGATTAGAAATTTGTAGCCTACAACTTTGAAAGCCTACATTTTGTTTTGACTTTGCTTTTTTCTACATTTTAAATCAACCGGATCATTTCTTCAACCGGAATCTCGTGAAATGAAATATTACTACCTTTTACAAATTTCAGGGGTTAATCCAGCTTTTTAAAAATGGTACCTCATTTGTGAATTTATAAAATAATTTGTGAAAACATCAAGTAAGTTTGTGAAAATTAATGATACTCCAGAACAATTAACTGGAATACGCAAAGCAGTTTTTCAAATTTTAAAATACATTTAAAAAATAAAATGAAACAGTTGTAAAAAATATATATATATGGGCGAGTTAAGTTGTTTCTTATATGCAAGATAAGATGGTGTTTACTTATATATTTATCATTGTCTCCAGTAAATATTCGAATTGAGGGTATTTTTATGAGTTTGATGCAGTGAAGCTTATAAATTTTTTTAGTGTACAGCTACATTGCTGAAAATTGACTTTGTGAAGGTACCTCTTTGCTGAAAGTTGAATTTGTGAAGGTACCTCTTTGATAAAAAGTAACTTTGTGAAAGTGCCTCAATGTGGCACTAAATTAGTTCTGGATTAACCTCTAAATTTAGATTTGCAGTACGTCACACAACAATAAGCCATAATAAATAAACGATAATAAACATTTACTATAAATTAAAAATATTTCTATACTTTCAAAAATCAAATACTAAAGCAGAAATTCTGTACACAAACACATACAATTGCTTAAATTTTCTGTTAAACAAAAGTGGTGACATCTTGTGGATAAAGTCCAAATTAAGCCAAAGCAAGCTTCTCAGGCAATGCGACAGGCAGCTAGTATTCAGTAGGTAGTGCTACAACAAGCTTAACTGCAGCTATAACTAGAAAATATTGTGGTATATATTGAGCTGTACTTTAGAAACATAATTGTAAAAAATGTTTTTTCTGATGATGCCTTGATATTCAAGGTGAAAAGCTTCAAAATATATTTTATTTGTAAATTAGTTTTTTAATTAAATGTCTTATATATCTATGTGTTTTAAAGAGTCTTTTTAATAAATTTTACCTGTTGTTATTCCTTTTTTTTGTTCAGAATGTTATAAATAATTTTAATTTTATAATATTTATTTTATAAAGGTATTTCCAGAGATAATATTCAAAGATAAAAAAATTCCTGCAAGGATTGACTGTATGGATAATAATATAAAGTATCTTAATAATAAGTTTTGGATTGTTTTAACCCATGGTGCTGGAGGGGATATGAATGCATCTCAACTTAGTGCTTTTGCAGCTTTTGTAGAAAAGTCAGATTTTATAGTTTTCAGATTTACATGCAAAGGCTTGAATATAAAATACAGAATTAAAGTATATGCAGAAATTTTGGTAAGTAAAATTATTAAACTCTATGATCAGATTAAATATTATTATGTAATTATAAAGCAATTATATCTTATATAGTTTTATGAAATAAATAATTACTGTTTTGAAGCTATCTTTAAAAAATAATGTACCTCATTTAAAAACAAGTGAAATATTTATTGTATGTGTATATACATTAGCAGGCTTTGTCCTTTTTGCAGGTCGTTATGTTCAAATAAATTTTAGAAAGAATTGAATCACTATTTTTGTTATATCACTTTATAGATAAAAACTTAAAAAAAAAAAAAATTGAAATTGCTCAAGATCCTCACTACCTGTAGCATCACCTTACTCGAGAACTTCAATTGGGGTGTTTATGGAGAACAGGTGATACTGCTAATTTTGTCAATCGGGTGCTTTCTTTTTCTAACTGCAGCAATCGTTAGATTTTTAAAAATAAAATGTAATACTTCATTTTAGTTGTTACTAGGGGTGGGAATCGATTAACAGTTTTAACTGGGTTAATCGAAGGTCATTAATCCATTAATCGGTCTTAATTTTTCTTTATATAATTTTATTTGAATGATGAATAAAACTCATATATATATATATAGTTAGATTGATCACAACAAACCATAAAAATGATGTTAATTTAACTAGTTCCTTAAACAATAAATAATAATAATAATAAACATGCAAATAAATAATGAAAAAATATATTCCTAATACATTCTTAAATAAAATTTTTATTTGGAAATACAGCTGAGAAATAACTTATATTTATTATTACTTATTATTTTTATATTCTAAAAACTAAATTCTCTATAATATTATTTTATTCATAAGTTTGACTGATTTTTACTTCCATTACCCTACTACCGTAGGTAATGGAAGTATTGTATTCGGTCTGAAAATTCGATATCAGGTTTTCACCTGATTTACACGTTTTAAGGTCCCCTGAGTCCAAAAAAGTGGTTTTTGGCAATTGGTCAGTGTGTATGTATGTGTGTGTGTGTGTGTGTGTATGTATGTATGTATGTATGTATGTATATGGAGAATCTTCTGGCTATTTTAGCTCAGAAACTAATAAAGATAGAGCTACAAAACTTTAGAATTGAAATATGTCTGGTGTACAGATGAAATTTCCAAATTTTGGTGAAAATTGAAAAACCGGAAGTGGGACCGTAAGTCCATATCTCAAAAACGGCTCTAACGATTTTCTTCAAACTTGCTATATAAACACTCTATTAGATGTCCTTTCGAATGATATAGTTGGTTAGTTCAGGAAAATTGATAGGCGTCCTGTATAAATAGCTCAATTTCAGGTCTCGCAAAAGCGTTCCTTTAAAAATGGTTGTATGGATGTTTTTCAAACTTGCCATTTTAACTCACTTTTAAATATGCTTTTGTATGTAATTATTGTTTTCCTGTCAATAGTTGAGTTTTGGTAAAAGTTGGTATCTCAAAAACGGCCCTAACGATTTTCTTGAAAATTGTTATATAAATCCATTTATTTCTTACGTATCACGTAGTTATGAGAGGAAAATTAACAGCTACCCTCTTTAGGTAGGTCAGAAGTTTAGGTAGATCACGAAAATTGGTATTTCAAAAAATAACTCGACCATTTTTTTTCCTTCTTATTTTTTACCTCGATATATGTAAGCTTTGTTTTATATGTCTTTACATGTGTATAAAGTTTATCTTACCAGAAAAATGTTAGGTTTGGGTTTCTACTTCTTTAGGTCACTATCACTTTTATATCTTCTGATCACATTATCTCCAAAAAATGCATATAATATGTGTAATAGTGGGTAATGGAAGTCGTGTGGTTGTTTCACACCAGATTTTTTTTTTTTTTTTGTCTAATCTATTATATTTATTTCATAACTGAAATTTAAATCAAATTTCAGAGTAATAATTGGTGACTTTAAATGTTAATTTTATATAAATATTTTTGCTTATTTAATTTTTATTTTAATTTAATTAATTTTCAATTCATTTTGAAAGAAAAATTAAATGAAGTAACACATATTTTAGTTTTATATTTGCAGGCCTTGTCCACATTTCTTGTCACTATTTTTAAATGAATTCTCAAAATTCCATATCATTATTTTATAAATATCAAATTCTTCATTGTTTTTATATTACTGTTCCTCTTCGTCACTGCGGACTAGAAAACAGAATGTTATTTTCTATTCTGCTTATAGTTATTATCAGCAATTCTAAACAGACAATAAATGCTTGAAGATATTGTTGAAAAACTCTGTTGATATTTCCTCCAATAAAAGGATAGTGGAAATAATCACTTTATTATTATTATTATTATTTTCTTTATCTTGAGCATTTCCGTTTTTTGGAAGCTTCTTGCTTCTGGGAAAACTATTGCGCTAGCTAACGCTCCCTGTAGAAGACTACAGGTGGTGCTACCCCAGCATGGACATAAAAAGGCATTTTGTTTAATAGCTGTCCTCCCCTTTTCCTCTATCAACAAAAGTGCAACAACTTCTTTTGAGAGGTTTTTATTTATTTATTTTATTTTTTGTTTTTTCATGGAAGTTTCTTAGAATGTTTGTTAGCGAAATACGTGAAAAAATATTTTGTAGGCAGAACACATTATCTCTAAAAAATGCATATAATATGTGTAATGGTGGGTAATGGAAGTCATGTGGTTGTTTCACACCAGATTTTTTTTTTTTTTTTTTGTCTAATCGATTATATTTGTTTCACAACTGAAATTTAAATCAATTTTCAGAGTAATAATTGGTGACTTTAAATGTTAATTTTATATAAATATTTTCGCTTATTTAATTTTAATTAATTTTCAATTCATTTTGAAAGAAAAATTAAATGAAGTAACACATATTTTAGTTTTATATTTGCAGGCCTTGTCCACTTTTCTTGTCACTATTTTTAAATGAATTTTCAAAATTCCATATCATTATTATAAAAATCTCAAATTCTTCATTGTTTTTATATTTCTGTTCCTCTTCGACACTGCGGACTAGAAAACAGAATGTTATTTTCTATTCTGCTTATAGTTATTATCAGTAATTCTAAACAGACAATAAATGCTTGAAGATATTGTTGAAAAACTCTGTTGATATTTCCTCCAATAATAAAAGGATAGTGGAAATAATCACTTTATTATTATTATTATTATTTTCTTTATCTTGAGCATTTCTGTTTTTTTTGGAAGCTTCTTGCTTCTGGGAAAACTATTGCGGTAGCTAATGCTCCCTGTAGAAGACTACAGGTGGTGCTACCCTAGCATGGACATAAAATGGCATTTTGTTTAATAACTGTCCTTCCCTTTTCCTCTATCAACAAAAGTGCAACAACTTCTTTTGAGAGGTTTTTATTTATTTATTTCATTTTTTGCTTTTTCATTTTTCATGGAAGTTTCTTAGAATGTTTGTTAGCAAAATATGTGAAAAAATATTTTGTAGGCAGAACAGCACTTTTATCTAGTTCGTAGTTTGAAAATTTTAATCGGATTTAAAAACTTTTTAATCGAATTAATCAATGTGATTAACTCGATTAATCGGCACAGCCCTAATTGTTACCATTCCAAAACAATAGTTTACATAAACAAGTGAAATTTCTTTGAAAGGATTTTTTTTTTAATTATTTCTTTCTTTTAAAATCAAATGGTGATATAGTGGTGATGCTGGCTACTACCAAAATCCAAATCATATGAAAACTGATAGTCCAAATTGTGTCATATGGTAGGAAAAAAGCACCAAGTAACGAATAAAACACCCATCTCTTCACATCTAATAATCCCCGTACCCCACATGTTACATACAGCATCATACATAAACGGGTAACGAAAAGACTCGCATCAGACTTCCCGCACAAATGTTCTAACTTTGCTCTGCGGCATCTGGACGATATGACTCATGTGACCCAAGATACAGTAATAGAATATGCAAGTAACGAGAAACGAGACAAATTCCAGAACACTGTTTCGTTACTTCAAGTTTGAAAGAATACGCATATCTCAGTAACGAGTTTGATACAGCTCTGTTACTCAATGATATTCTCAGTCAGTAATCTCTTTCCATGTTCATAAAATTATCGTTAAAAAAAAAACACAGCTGAGCTCTCGAATATTTTCTAAAATGTATTACGGAATATTTCTTGTGAAACACATTAATCAAAATAATTTTAATAAGCAAGATAATTTTAACGTTTAGGACAAATAACATCATGCTGATATTAAACACCTTTGATATTAACTCGGAAATGATTTTATTTGGTGTCGATTATTTTTCATAGGATAATAAAATCGTTTGGGTATAGAGATACTTTGATACCACAGTTTAACAAAATAGTGTTAATTTAAGCAGCTAGCATGAGATAGGTAAGGGGTGATTATTAGATGTTGATTATTATTTCATCATGAAGGTGAGGAATGGGATTACACTTATTAGGTTTGGATTCGCTTGCGTATTGGAAACATGTTTCGGGAGTGTGATAATTGAAAGGAAGGAGTGTTTGTTTATATAATTGCTTATAGCAGATGGAATTGAAAATACGTAATCACATACAGTATAGAGATAGTGTTCAGGAGCATTTATTTATTGTGGTTTTATCAAGAATATTGTTTAAGTTTAATTAAGAATAATTTGAGAAGAAAATTGAATATTTATTTATTTTTACTGTTTAGCTTTTCTTCACTTATTTTTTTAATCTGATTTTTTCTTGAGACTATTTTTTAAGATTTAAAATGAGTCAATGTGTTAAGAATAGTAATTATGCTCTTGTATTAAGTGTCTGAGAAAATACATCATTTTATGCAATTTTTGTAAGCAAAATCTATTTTTTTAAACAAGTATTTCTAATTTTAGAAAACATATTCAAAATGACTGCTTCCTAAGTTTGAGTGAAAAACATTAATTTTCTTGTCAATCTAGAAAGTTCAAGTTCTTCAGAAAATCAAAAGAAACAGTCACCCGGTAGTTAAAAATTTGGGATGCCTTAAAGATGTTTCTTAAAAATTTGTTATTATTATTTGTTTCTTAATTACATATATGGCTTATAATATGAGAATTCTTTTTTTTTTTTTTTTTTTCAGAAAACGGCTCTCGTGTACGTGTTTCTTGATATTATTTGAAATATTCTGTTTTCGTGTTTAAAGGAATTGGTTTAATGAACTTTAAGTTTACATGATTGGGACAAACGTTTGTGTAAAATTTTGACTCTACCACCATTTCATATCAGCGTTTTTTTTTTTTTTTTTTAATTGAAGAAATTCTAGTGTTAAATAAAGTGAAGATTACTATTCAAAAGCATTGGGACTTAAAAACATGAACCACATCCACTATGCAGGACACATATATATTGTATATCATCCTGAAAAGATTAGAAAGACATTAGCCATATATAAAATAATAGGTTATAAAAATAATATGTTGCAAAAACCTATTACCAAAGGAAGTATGGAACGAAGTAACCTGTTACTACTGAAAAGTAACTATTTATCTTATCTCTGCTTTAATGTTTTTAACTTTCTTTATTTCCAGAAAAATTAGCTTTCAGTGGTAACTCGCGCTGCACCCTGGACAAACAAATCATTATAAGATAAAAAAAAAAAAAAAAAAAACTTTTTATATACCATTTTTTTAAATTTTCTGATGAAACATTAATAAAATACGCAAGGATAAAAAAATAATATTTAAGCACACGGACTCAGTTCAGTGAAATAATAATAATAGTGAAAAAAAAAAAAAAAAAAAAAAATTTGATTTTAGAACAACATTAGCACTTATCAATGTGTATAAAATTTTTAAAGTAATAATGACATCAATTTTTGTGAGATGCATAATTTAACTTTCTATAATTTTTTAACGTTCACATTGAATTAAATGTATTTATTTTTATGTTGAAAGAAAATGAACCCCTAATTTTTTTTTGGCAACAATTAAATTACAACTAATATTTTAATGGCTATTTTATTGCTATTAAGAGCTTATTATTTTCATATTTTAACTAATTAAAAGAAAACCATTAAAAAAATCTGACTTCGAAGTATTGTGTTGTCACCGGGTTCTGAGCTACTATGAAAGTTTCAAATGTCTAGCTAGTAGAGAAGTTAGTTAAAAATAGATTGCAAGATTTGTACCGAACAAACAAACAAGAATCGAAGTTAATAAAAACATGGTAATAAATATAATTATCTTTAAACAAATCACTGTGTCTACACAATGAATGATTTTTACAATGAGACCATATGATCTCGGTCATCCAGTTACTAAAATAAATAAAAAGAGAGAATGCAAGAGGGTGGTTGTGAGGTGGGCATTTTCTCTCAACTTTTTTAATGTAACTATTAAACATTTATGTATAACAAATTTCGTTACAAAAAAATCTTAATTTGTGTATCATTGGTACAGTTGTTTCGTCTATTAAGTTTAGCTATTAATATATGTAATGTTAGACTATTAAGTCTATAAATTTCCAATTTTAGTCTATAAAGTCTATATATTTGAGGTAAAAACTTGTTGTGAGGCCTGAGTTCATGATTTCATATGATGATTAGATTTTAACTTTCCTTATTTCCAGAAAAATTAGCTTTCAGTGGTAACTCGCACTGTGCCCTGGACAAACAAATAATAAATATAATTATCTTTGTATATCTACACAGCGAATGATTTTTACAATGAGACCATGTGAACTCGGTTATCCAGTTATTAAAATAAATAAAAAGAGAGAATGCAAGAGGGTGGTTGTGAGGTGGGCATTTTCTCTCAACTTTTTTAATGTAACTATTAAACATTTATGTATAACAAATTTCGTTACAAAAAAATCTTAATTTGTGTATCATTGGTACAGTTGTTTCGTCTATTAAGTTTAGCTATTAATATATGTAATATTAGACTATTAAGTCTATAAATTTCCCAGTTTTAGTCTATAAAGTCTATATATTTGAGGTAAAAACTTGTTGTGAGGCCTGAGTTCGTGATTTTATATGATGATTAGATTTTAACTTTCCTTATTTCCAGAAAAATTAGCTTTCAGTGGTAACTCGCGCTGTGCCCTGGACAAACAAATAATAAATATAATTATCTTTAAACAAATCACTGTATCTACACAACGAATGATTTTTACAATGAGACCATGTGAACTCGATCATCCAGTTACTAAAATAAAGAGAGAATCCAAGAGGGTGGTTGTGAGGTGGGCATTTTCTCTCACCTTTTTTAATGTATGTTCAAAAATTAGCTAAGCATTTTATGTATAGCAAATTTCGTTACATAAAAATCTTAAGTTGTGTATCATCGGTACAGTTATTTCGTCTATTAAGTTTAGTTATTAATATATTTAATGTTAATCTATTAAGTCTATAAATTTCCAATTTTAGTCTATAAAGTCTATATATTGGAGGTAAAAACTTGTTGTGAGACCTGAAATTCATTTAAATATAGTGACCAGTGAAATTTGTAAACTCAGCTAATATATATTAGCTGTGTTTACCTATACTTATTATTATGTATATTTACCCAGTAACAGAAACAGTGCAGCATGTCAGCAAGCGCTGTAAATTATTAAAAGTTCTGCAGATTAATTTTACATCTCTGGAAAGAAGTGTCAGGTTTAAAATACAAATATAATTTACATTATGTCTTTAAATCACTGTACTTGTTATATATTCTTAATTTATTTGCTTTGTAGGTGCAAATTTTATATATTTCGTAAGTTGCTGATAATACTTGTGATACACCACACTGTGTCGGTTATTCCTGGCTCGCAGACAAATTTTGTTTTGCTGCAGACAAATACAGAAAATTCTGCTATTGGGTATATTTAAATATAGATATGTATTAAGTACAAAACTGAATAAACACCGTAAAATGTAAAAACTCGCAACAATTGTTTCAGATGTTCTCTTTCAACCAGAAAAAATTGTTCCAAGTTCTTGCATTTTATGGTGTTTATTCAAAGTTTTGTATTTATTACTTTTATAAACACCAGTTCTGTGATGCTTTTTTAGTAATACATATGTATTTATGTATTGATGTTTAATGAATGAACCAAATGGGTTATAATATCTTTTCTCTTATAGAAATTCATCTTCAATTTATATAGTCCAAAGGGAATTTTTGTTGGAGGTATGTAATGTATTAGATTTTATCATTTATGTATCATTAATTTATGTATTTTATTTTACAATACTTTTACATTTAAGGTAACTTTATCGGTAGTGGTAGTGGACGCCAGTGGTGCAGAAAATGTTCAGACCTATGAAATTTCTGCCGAACACATTCTAAATTTCCCCCAAAATAACGTAAGAACGTATTAGATGTTTGGCAGCGAGTTTGACATTTTTGGCAGAAGTGGGGGGAGGGGGATCTTTCTTTAGTGAAGGAGTTTTTTTTTTTATGAGCTACTGTATTACAAATTTTAACCTTTTTTTGTGGAGAAACTATATAAAAATACAATGTTTATTAATGTGCCACCAGACAGAAAATCAAAAAGTTTAAGGTAATCAGACTAATTAACTAACATAATTTTTAAGGCTATAATTCTTATACAATGCATAATTATAAGTAAATTAATGCTGCTTCATTTTATTACACTTCGCTGTCTCTGAAAATATAAAATACCTTTTCATTACAGAATGTCAAAAGACGTAAGACAAAAAATTTTTAATGCATGAACCATAAGCATTTTATAAAAATTCTATAATACTCTGTTTAAAGATGAATTACAATTATGGGATACAGTATCAGAAAAGTAAGCAATATATAACTTAACTGATGTGTACAAAACTAAACGAAAGCTGCACAAATAGGGGGAAAAAAATATATATATATGCTACAAAAATGAGGCCAATTGCTATAAAGATATAAATGTACAAAACATGGGCAAATTACAACTTTGAGCATATGAATCCATACAGTCTGAGAAAATAGTGCTCAAATGTTGAATGACAAAATTAGCAACTAATTAAGCCATTTGTTGATGTGTATCATTAAAAACTTTCTTCTATATTTTCCTTTACAAACTTACACAGTACAATTTATTTATTTTTTTGTCTATTATTAATGCAGACGATTTTCATCTCATAGAGGTATTACACTAAATGTCTGATAACTATTATCACTTTTTCTCACTATAATCAAAACATTTCTTTTTTTCTTTTACATATATATTCAATTTAAATATCTTTTACTTACTTTTAGTTGAAGGAACTTAATTCTATTAGGTCTTTAATCCTTATTTCCTCTTTTGAAGTTCGTCATGTTTATTACACGCTACTCACCTGCAAATATCGATCTTTGTATACCATTTTGTCTATGCCATTCTCTGTTTTTTCTAATTTTACTATTTTCGTTGTTGCCATCACATCATAAATATTTGACTTAAATTACAAGGATATTTTAGATTTGGCCACAAGGTAGAGTCATCATCGATGTTTTTAAAGTTATCGATGTTTGATAGGTTTATGTAAATATGACGTCTTGTAGAGGTATAAAAAGGACGCAATGTCTGTTGAAGTTTGCAGTTGAGCAATGGATGATCAGTGGAGTAGCAGCAAGTGTTCTTGGTGTGTAGGTGGTGAACTGGCCTCACGTATAATTTTAAAATGACTTTCGTTAGTTTATTAAATGAGGAGTTTGAAATTTTTTCAAGAGCCGATGTATTTAAAATTTGATATGAGTTATTTTTTTTGATCAGTTAGTACTTTCATGTTTAAAGCATAGTGTGAATTAAATTTTTATTAGTTAGTTTGTTTTAAGAAGTTAATATATTTAAAGTTTATTAAGTTGAGTTTTTGATCAAGTTTCTTCTTGTGATGAAAAGAGACTGCCTTTTACTGTTTGAGTGAATTTTCGTTGTTACCTCATTGGTCAACCTGTCGACCATGAGAAGTTAATGTCAGTTATTCCCTCAACCTTCATTGGTCAATGAGGCGACCTTGAGGTGAGGTATGATGGTTCTTCAAATAGTTATATTTAAAGCTTCATATTATTAATTCAGTGGTCAACATGGTGACCCTGAAGTTCGTTCATTTCTTAAATTCATTGTTTCATCTACCATTATGTGCAGCATTTCTACTTTTATAAATATATATTAAATCATCATTTAAATTTCGTTTTCCTCTTTCTATGGTCAACTTGGCGACCTAGAAATATTACATTGTTTTTCACCATCAATCATCGTAATAAATGTAAAGTCAAATTGACATTTTTTTCCTGTTTTCTTAAAATAACTGTAGTATTTATCAATATTCATAAAAATAGTGACCTTACTTGACTGCTCCATTACTTTCATAAGCTGCTTATGAAAGTAAGCTTATTATGAAGCAGCTTATGAAAGTAATGGAGCAGTCGAGTAAGGTCACTATTTTTATGAATATTGATATCAAGCTTCGTTTTTAAAATAATTTATAGTATTTATGTTGAACATTTTTTCAAGAAGTTTGTATCTAATGGTCAAGAATTAAAAATTGTATTCATCATATTGTAAGGTAAATATCAAATCAACTTATATTATGTTTTAGAAGTTACTAAATTTAAATATTGTTAATTGTTGTTAAATATATACTAATGTTACTTTTATGAATAAATCCTTTGTTAAGTTTAAAACTTTTCTGTTGTCTTTACTTGAGTCAACATTTTTAGGTACTAGTCAAATCATTTTATTTAAACTGTAAAATTTATCGTTTTCATTCATGATGTTCTGCTTAATAAAAACACTGAAAGATTGACCTTATGTCAAAGTTCGTTTAAAATTATGTCAAAGTTTGTAAAATTGTTTATTTTAATTATTTATCGATAAAAATAATGGATTCAAAGCTACTGAACTTTAAGGCCAATTGATAACGCAAGGGAACTAAGGCCAGGAAGAAGTATCTTCCGTGGGAGACTTTCTAAAGTGTCTTAGGCCGTAATCACGCGAGTTTTGGAGAAAATCAGTATAAAGTCAGACTTTAACGGAGGAATTGTCCTCTGTAATAGGAAACTTTCTTAAGTGTTTTAGTATACAAGTTTCTGAGAAAATTATGGAAAATTTCGAACTTTATCGTACCAAGTGGAGAAATAAAAAGAATATTTTCTGTGCTTTTTGTTGTGATATAACTGAGTACGTGGTAACTTAGTTTTTATAATGCGTGGGTGATTCTAAGATCTGAAAATGGGACTTTCACAAAAATTGTCAGATTTAAAATGACTTCGTTACCAGAATAGCACAAGAAAATTGCGTATTTTATAAATCAGATGCAAAAAATGACATTTCATTAATCAAATAATAATAATAATAAAAAAGCTGATTTATGACTAAATAATTACACATTTTTAGAAAAATAACTATTTTAGTAATTAGTTTATGATTATGTAATTTTAAAAATTAGCTATAAAATAATTCCGTATTTCTATAAAAAGCCACAAAATTATACGTATAATGCAAATCATGTTTGAAAAAAGCAAGAATTTCATCGATTAGCATCGAAATAAAGCCTTTTTCAGTGATTAATTGTGATTAAACATAAATTTTGTTAATTAGTGGCGAAATGATTGCATATTTCCGTTATCGGCTACAAAAATATCGCAATTTACCGAAATCAACTGGGGGAAAAAAAGCTAGCAGCCAAGTAATAGCATATAAAATGTAAATTTTTAATTATTAGTGGGTAAGCGATCCTGTATTTGCAAAATCTACTTCAAAATTATTCCCGATTTCGAGATTCCGCTTTGGAAAAAAGTGCAAATTTCACTGATTAGTGGCAAAATAGTTGAGTATTTAAGATTCAGCTTTCAGAAGAATGTATTTTTCATAGATTAGTAGCTAAATGTGTTTCGGCAATCGGCTGTATAATAATCGCGTATTTCAGAAATCCACTTTGAAAAAAAATGCAAAATTTGTTTACCAATTAGGAGAAAAAAATAATTTAGTTCCGGGTAAACATAATTTTTGACAATTAGCTGCAAAATAATCCGGTATCTTTTAATTCATCTTCAAATTTTCACATATTTCTGGATTCAGTTTTGAAAAAAGTGCATATTTCATCAATTAACAGCAAAGTGGTTTGGTATTTGGGGAGGTAGCTTTAAAAAGGGGTGCAAATTTCATCGATTAGCAGCCAGATAATTGCATATTTCGTTAATAATTGACCACAAAAATATCGCAAATTTTAGGAATCAGCTTTGAAGGAAGAGTGAATTTTATCAATTAATGGCAAGCCAAATTATTTAAATATATTTAAAACACTTTAAACACACGTAAATATAAATTTATTTAAAAGATGTTAAAAATTTTTTATCCAAAGCTTTTCGCTTTTCCAAAGCGAAAAGCTTTGGATAAAAAAAAAAAAAATTAACATCTTTTAAATAAATTTATATTTACATGTGTTTAAAGTGTTTTAAATATATTTAAGAAATGACATGTGTTCAATTTAACTCTTTATTTTTTAGAGATTATTTACAAATTATTTAGACTGTGGGCCAGATGAACAGGAGAAAAAAAAAAATACGTTATTGGTGCTAAATTTTAATGATTGAGAAAAAAAATAGTGACAAGATATATATGATGACAATGACCATTCATCTAAACAAATGATAGAATAGTACAAAAACTTATACGGTACACAGTTTGGTCCAGGAAAATCTCAAAATATTGCTTAACTTTTGGCCCATAATTTTTTGGTTTTTCAATGGAGGCTACACTTCCGAATTGCAGAAGCATAGATCACGAATTTGCTCCTAGTTGAAAATCACAGTTTGCACGTGGGGTGCTTCGCATTTGAAATCTGTGAGCTCTAAGTTTTTCCCGACTAGTGATTTGGTATAAATACGAGAAAATTTCTGGTTTAAAGCATGCATTAAAGATACTTATATCAGAATGTTTCAGTATAATTTTAAAAGGAGACTTGGCGCTGGATTATTAAAACCAGTAAAAACTACAACATCAGGAACGCCAAAGAAAAATATTTGGGAAGCATACAGCTGTTTCTGTAGCCTTAAGCATACCGTCTTCAGTGCATAAAGAATTATGGAACTGGAGAAGTGCTCGTATATATAGAAGAGGGGCCGAATTCTGTTCAACCAATAGGATTACAGGAAAGGTGGAGAGAGTGGCCAATAGGAATTTTAGAAACGCTAGCTGTGTAAACTGTAGAAAAATTAAAAAATGTGGACTGAATGTAAAATTTCCAACAATCAGACAAACAGGGAACAGCGAAATCACAATTTAAAGATTTTTATAAATGCTTCAAAGAAATCGAGTTCATGAATAGATTTAGGTCTGCAAATTATTTTAGCTGAATCAAATTCAAAATTATGATTTTCCTCCCAGCAATGCTTAGAAATAGCCGATTTATTGGATTCTTGTTTGCGGACGTAATTATTATGTTCTTTTAGACGAATTCTTTATGCACTGAAGACAGTATGCTTAAGGTTACCAAAACAGCTGTATGCTTCACAAATATTTTCCTTTGGCGTTTCTGACATTGTAGTTTTTACTGGTTTTAGCAAACAGTATGATTGCTGGCATCTAACTTTTGAATTGAAGGATTTAAACCAAGAGCCATTTTTAAAGCTATTTTTAAAAAAATGCTACCTAAAAAAAAAAAAAAAATATCAGCGAACAACATGTTAAAAGCCCATAACCTATTCTGATGACAAACTACATTGTCAAAAGTGGATTGTTTTAGCTCTAACATTATGAATTATGGTAGCACTTAATAAAAACTGAGTCATATTTCAAACTTAACAAATTTATTGAAAAATAACAAGGCTGTATATAAGTGTAAACTTAACAAAGAAAATTATAATTAATTAACAACAAAATAAACAGTTGAGATTGCCAGTACTTAACATTTTAAAACCATCTAAATTCATATTAGTTGCCAGAGATAATTAAACTTTTAAAGGAACATTATGAAGCTTAAGGATTTAAGTTGATAAACTGTCAATGGCCAGGCATAATATCTTAACTTGAACATTGGCGGCAAACATTAACGGTTTGTTTAAAAGCTTCAAAAACATGTCAGAACTTTAAGTTATTATTTTAAATAAGCATAGTTAACTAAAAATATATGAGCATAAAAGCCCTTTAACTTAAACGGCAAAGACATAAGGAGTAAATGATAAAAACGTAAACTATAAAAACATATAAGAGGCTAAAATATAAGAGGATGATGCATGCAACGTTCGTTACTCCCTTTTATACTGACGAATGGATTGAAGAAGCAGCTACCTAAGCTATCTGCTAGGCAACAGGCTGCTCTTCTGGATCCGCTGGAACATACGTAACGATAACCATGGTAACCAGACCACGCAATGAGTTCAACACTATCTATGGGCAAGGTTGACAACTCATTCAAAAATTATCATTTGTCGACAGAACACTCATCCCGCAAATAGAAAGAAAAAAATCTTTCTTTTGAGGTTGAATATTATTGCGCATCCCGTGTGCGTATATTTTGCATCCCGCCTTTGATTTTTTTTTGTGTAATTTACGCGCTATAGTGCGTCCACAACATTGCTGCGGTGTTAATTTACTCCATTTACCAACTTCTGTTATACCTCATTTCTCATTTGTAATAAACTTCATTATAGTAAAAGACTAAGAAATTGCATATATATTGATATCAGAAAATGTTTAAAATTATTAGAAGATAGAATAAATATTTATTTATATCAGGGTGCGAAATTTCTGCTCGCCAGCTCGCCATTAACGAATGGAATTTTTACTGTGGCGAGTAAAAATTTGGTCTAGTTATAGATAGAATTCTTACACGATGCGATGACAGAAAACATTCTTTTTATAGATTTAAATATGCAAAATCTTGCCATCTTATAACCTCATATTTAACCTCCCCTTTTCAGATTCTTGGAGAGATGAGTCTGTCTGTGCACTGCTCGAGACTGCCCTAGACTGGGAAAGGAAAATCGCTACATAAAAGTTTTGATTTCTTTGGCAGTTTCGTTTCTCCCTCCAAGCAGAGTAAGAATAGACGAGCAGAGAGCCTCTTTGCCCGTCGCCCACTAACCGAGAGGAGATATGCAAAAGTTTGCCTATCTGATATTGCCAAATGAAAATGATCCCGATCCCTTTTGAAGATACTGCCTATGATTATTTTGTTGAATAATGATCAAAAAACAGTTCATATTTTCCAGTTTTTTACTGAAACACCAATGATTTGCGTTTGTAATGATTTGTAAGCAACGATTTTATCGAAAAAGTTATTCCGAAATGGCTATTTCAAATGACAACAATGAATAAGTTGTACACATCGACATTCCGTCTGATTACAAAAATAAACTGGATTAAAAAGACATTTCTAATATAAAAAGTTAAGTAAATAAATAGATAAATAAGGAAGCTTAATTTTTAACCGACTTCAAAAAAAGAAGGAAGGTTCTCAATTCAAACCGTATGTTTTTTTTATGTTTGTTAGCTCATAACTTCTGAACGGATGCTCCGATTTTGATACTTTTTGTTTTGTTGAAAAGGTCTTGGTCTGCAATAGGTCCCATTGTAATAACTTTACGATCTAAAGAAAATACAGGGTGCCCAAAAAATCAGTCCCAACTCTTTTAACTGCTAAACGGCTGCAGCTATAGTGATAAAAATGGTATGTAAGTATAGCAATATGGCCATGCCGTACAAGGTTAAACCGCTTGCAGCGCCACCTGGTGGAAAATAGCGGAGTTAGTGTTCCTATCTCGAAAACGGGTCTACAGCAAAAGTGCATTACAAAACTGAAGGGTGATAGTTTAGACATTCATACTAACGTTCCTATCTCGGAAACGGTTCAAGACAGGGGGAAAAAGTGAATTATAAAATTGCAGAGCATCATCGATTTAGTACGTAAAGATTGTTTTGACATTGATGCTAAAAATACAAGGCTAAAAACGTGCATTTTTAATTTTCGCAATTTCTTACACTATACATACTTGAGCTACATTGATCACGTTGTAGCGTAGCTGGTGAGACATACGCTATATAGTTCAAAATACGGTTACTTGATACTTTTTGTTTTGTTGTAGAGATCTTGGTCTAAAGTAGGTCCCATTATAACTTCTTTACAATCTAAAGAAAATAAAGCGCCATCTGGTGAAAAACAGCGGAATTAGCGCTCCTATCTCAAAAACGGTTCAAGATGGGAGAAAAGTTACTTACGAAGTTGTAGAGCATCTTCGATTTACTACGAAAAGACAGTTTTCAGACATTATTGATAAAAATAGAACGATTAAAACGTGCAGTTGTTTGTTCGCGATTTCCTACATTGTGCACACTTGAAAAACATTGCACACTTTGCACCGTAGCGGATGACACGTATACTCTGTGGTTCAAGGTATTGTTACTGTAAGCGGTCACATCGATTAGCGCAAAGTCATTTTCAACAAACTTCAGAAAGGAGGGTGTTCTTAATTCAAGCTATTTGTTGTTTTTGGTGTTTGTAAGCTTATAACTTCGTAAGAGATATGCTCTAATTAACCGACTTCAAAAATGAAGAGGTCCTCAATTCAAAGAGTATGTTTTTTGCTTTTGTTTTTGTTTGTTAGCTCATAACTTCTGAACAGATGATCCGATTTTGATACTTTTTGTTTAATTGTAAAGGTCTTGGTCTGAAATAAATCCCATTGTAAGATCTTTACGATCAAAAGAAAATAGTGCCCAAAAATGTCAGTCCCGACTCTTTTAACTGCTGAACAGCTGCAGCTATAGTTATAAAAGTGGTACGTAGGTATAGAAAGGTGGACATGTGCTATGCGATTCAACCGCCTAAAGCGCCACCTGGTGGAAAAGAGTGGAGTTTGCGATCCTATCTCGGAAACGTTTCAAGACAGGGGAAAAAAGTGAATAAGATTGCAGAGCATCATCGATGTAGTACAAAAAGATAGTTTAGACAATAATGTTAAAAACAGAACACTTAAAACGTGCATTTGTTTGTTCCCAATTTCCTATTTTGTGCACACTTGAACGACATTGTATAGGTTGTAGCGTAGCGGGTGACATTTGTGCTATGTAAAATTCAAAGTATAGTTATTGTAAGCGGTCACATCGATTAACGCATAGACGTTTTAAACCGACTTCATAAAAAAAGAGGTTCTCAATGCAAACCATGTTTCTCGTTGTTGTTGTTGAAATTTGTTAGCTTATAACTTCGTAAGAGATGATTCAATTTTAATACTTTTTTTTTTGTCGTAATGATCTTGGCTTAAAAAAGGTTTCATTATGATTTCATTAAGATATAAACAAATTACAGGGTACTCTCAAAAATCTGTTCTCACTCTAACTGCTGAACGCATGCAGCTACAATGGTAAAAGCAGTATGTAAGTATCGATGTTGAAACTTCTGTCCGCCAGTTGCAATGCATATTTTGCTCTTTATTTGAACTTTACGCTGTGCAACTTCCAGCGCAGCGGGTGACACGAATTCACTGTAAAGTTCAATATATATGCCTAACAGAATTTTTGGTTACGAATACAGCGTATCCGTTCTTTACATTTCTAAAGACATTTTAATTTAACGTATGTTCATTCAATAGATAGTTTTTTGCTCATATCCGATAAAGGCAAGAAAAGTGACACAACTTAAAAATGCAGCATTTGAGAAAAATCAACTTAAAAATAACTTGACTATAATAAAACTGGCACAACTGTCTCTCGAGTGGATAACTTTCTAGATGGAGATGTAACTTTTTTTTTCACAGTGGGTGCATTTCATGTATTTTTCAGTGACATAAACCATTTTTTGAGTAATGTCACTTTTCTTGAAACTTATGATTTGTGAAACTTCCGTCGAACGTCTTCTGATGCTCTGCTATATAAATAAGTTTTCACTGAAAAGAGAAAAATAAAATCTTTTTGTAAAAAAATAGAACCGACTCCAAAAAGGAACTACTATTCAAACAACTAAAAATGAAAGAAAATTGGCAGAAAATGGAACTGTAAATTGCGCCTAAAAGTATAAAATAATTTCCTTCGCCAAACAACCTATAACACTACAATTAATCATAACTTTTGAAGTCGGCGCAAAATTAAATAAAAATTGATACCTTTGTTCAATACAAAAATCAAATCCTATTCAAAATACACATCTCATATTGTTACCTGCAAAACGCATCCGATAACTAATTTGATTCAAGAAAACAAATAAGATTTCGTAAGCAACAAATGTGGCGAAGATGCTGGTATCTGACGTTCTTGGTGAAAGAAAAATCGCAAAATTATCTGGCAAACATATTTAATTTCTTTGGGATATCATGATTATTTTCATAAGGTATATCAAGAGAGCAATCAAGAATATGAAACAACACATCGTACAATATATATTATAAAAATATACATCTTGCGTGTAATTTTTGCCCTACGTTTTGATCCCCAAATGCAAAAGCCATCAAGGACGATAGTTATCAAAGTTATACCAAATTTGCAAAGAAAACTTCGTAGAAACATAAATACCGCATTATGAAGAATGTTCACTGTTCTATGTAGATGCTACTAATGGACCAATTGTATACAGTGATAAAATAATAAAGGAAACATAAAAATGGATCATTCGAAACAACAGCATTTGTTGGTACCAATCTAAAGACAAACCTTTCAAAACTAATTAAATTTTATTTAATTTTGCGCCGACTTCAAAAGTTATGATTAATTGTAGTGTTATAGGTTGTTTGGCGAAGGAAATTATTTTATACTTTTAGGCGCAATTTACAGTTCCATTTTCTGCCAATTTTCTTTCATTTTTAGTTGTTTGAATAGTAGTTCCTTTTTGGAGTCGGTTCTATTTTTTTACAAAAAGATTTTATTTTTCATAATAAAAAGATTTTCACAGGATATTGTTTGACAAGGAATTTTTTTTTCTTCTTTTTTTATTTAATGGTTCTTTGCATTTATGTTATTAGATATTTTAATCTTTTTCAAATCTCAAATGCAATGCATTTAATTATAATGATTTTTAACTATAGATGATTATGAAACATGATGAGATGATATACGACACACTTTTAATATATATAATTTTAGACATATTTGTAAAAGCCATTCAAATAGTTAGGAAAAATAAAAAACCCAGAATTCGTTAAAAAAGAAGAAAAAAAAAAAAAAAAAAAGACAACCCTATATTGTGGCGAGTGTAATTTGAGTTGAAATTTCGGGCCCTGTTTATATATATATATATATAAAAGGAAAAAATTAAACACACACAAGGTAGGATTGATCAAAATTCTATTATTGACAATTTAAAACTTTATTAATCATCTGTAAAAATATAGTTTTTTTCCAAAAGAAAATTTGATAATTTATTTTAAATTTTATGTTTTCACAAAACAATATAACAGTAAAACCTTACTGAAATTCTTAATGGATTTAGGCTCTTTATAAAAGTTCTTGAATTGTATATACACACACTAATATGTTACTGTAATCACATTTGCTCAACCATTTTATTTCTTCCAATGAATTTTAGAATAAAGCAGAAAAGAGGGAGGCTAAGCTTTGATACAGAGTTTCTGTTGGTGATTCAGAGTATCAACACTTTTATTTACTGTAACCTTTTTGGATTGAAACTTTTTCTTCTTGTCTGGGAACTTAGTTTTTTTTTTTTTTTTTTTGGGGGGGGGGGGGGGGGGGACGGTGGAAAGCCATCTGTGTATGTAATATAGAGAATATGTATGTGGTAATGCAGAGAAATGCCTGTTGATTTTTTGAAAGAATGTGGTTTTTCAATCATTTTCCAAATTTTGTATTTCGGATGAGCTCTGATATAGGGCACCCATTGGCGATTCATTACACGGTGATGTAAGTTTTAAACAAGAAATATTTTTTAAATTTACTTTTTTTCTTTTTCTTTTCTTATCACCAAGAATGGACTTTGTGAAAGTATCACATTGCCGAAAATTGATTTTGTAAAGGTATCGCATTGTCGAAAATTGACTGTGAAGGTGCCGCAAAGCGGCACTAAATTCATTCTGGATTAATCCCTGTATATGCAGTAATCATTACAGTTATGAAAGATCATAAGCCTTTGTTATTCTTTCTCTTTTGGCTAGGCTGTATTTTTTAATACTAATATCATGTTTATTAATCTTTTTCTGCTTTATTTGTACTGTATTCTTCTTGTTATTATTTTTTTTCTATTACACTTCTATCCTCATTGAACTCACCATACTGATTTGTGTCTTTGTATTATGAATTTAATGTCACCCTGTTGATTTTTTGCAGAATAACAGCAAAATCAAAAAAATTGTTGGAGTTTTGCTAAGTAATTTATTTCTTATGGACATATTTACCTAAAATCTCCATATTAAAATATAAAAATGTTTCTAATAATTTTTCTCCCCCTGTAGGACGGTCAATGGGAGCAAGAGCAGCTGTTATGCTAGATGAAAAACACCTGGGAATAAATATTTATGAAAAAATACTGGGTGTTATATGTTTATCATATCCTTTACATAAAGTAAACAGCCCCAAAGATTTAAGAAGTGAACCTTTAAAACAATGTAATAAGCCTATATTTTTTCTTAGTGGTACTAAAGATGAAATGTGCAACAAAGAAATTTTTAAAAATGTGCTACTTGATCTGAAAGTGCCTTATAAAGTTCAGTGGTTGCAAGATTATGATCATTCAGCTAAGTCAAAGGACAACTTCAAAGAAGATACATATGTTTTAGCTTTTCAAACATTATTAAATTGGTGTGAAGTTATGAGTAATAATTAATATTATGTAAATGATTTTTGTATATGTGAAAACCATTAATTTTATTAATTTATCTTTGACTGTTTTATTAATTTTAATTTATCTTACTGTAAAATATTAAAAATATTATTCATAGTAAAATTTTTAATAAATATGAAATGTGTGTATTATTGAATTATCTACCTCCAACCCTCACCTTACTCCTACTCTTCCAATTTGTAGAAATATGTTACATCGAAAGTGATGTATAAAAGTCAGTATATTTAGCAATTAAAATGATTATGATGTCAGTTTTATCACAAACAAGTTTAATTTAAATTTTAATACTCATATATAAATATACTTTTTTATGTCAAAAAAAAAAAAAAAAAAAAAGGAAACATTTTCTTTTTATTATTAACAAGTATATTTAATAATTTGAGAACTAGTATGACACAGGGGCACGCCAGCATCATCAGGCGCCTGTGTGCAGAGTTTCAGTTAGCGCCCTATATTATCTTTTTTAATATATATATATATATATATATATATATAAAGTTATCACATGGCAAGTCAATTGAATCTCGAACCTTAAATTTATTGAATGACTAATGAAAAGAAAAATGTATCAAATAAAATGAAATTTAAAAAGAAACAAATAAAAAGTGCATCTTGCAGAAAGAGAAAAAATCTTATACAGGGAGTTACAAAAACATGAAGTATAATTGCGAAGGCAAATAGAGGAAAACAAAATAGACAGCTTTAGTGTTAATGTGTGTGCAGAGAAATGCCGCTTTGAGGCATTCACATTTATGACTAAAAGAAGAAGATTCCTCCAAAATATCTTCTTCGAAAGGTTTATTATGCGTACCTGATTTCTTATTCTGTTTTTCCTTCTCCGTTGAATCTCTATAAATATAACTGGTTAAGATCAACAGGGGGTTTATTGGGGTTATACCTCAGCTCTTCAGGGCATGTCAAACAAACGTAAAAAACCATAATTTTTTCTTACATATTTTTGCTTACATTCTTCATTCCACATCTTTATGGGTTTATTGGGAAAAAAACCTCAGATTTGCATAACATGTTAAACAAGCATAAAAATCATTTACTTCTATCACATGTTTGTGTTCACATTCTTCATTCGATATATTTATTTTAATAAGTCTTCCTTTTAAATCCTTTTAAATTTGATTGAAAAAATTATACCTCTTCTCTTCAATATTAAAATTATTTAAAGAAATACATTTTAATATATAAAGATGGAAGATTTGAAATCAAAAACTATTCGACAGTTGCAAAACAACTGTCGGAAAAATAATATTCAAGGATACTCGAAACTTAAAAATGCGGAACTGATTGACCTCATTCAAAATAGCGTTTTTCAGTTCCATAATGACTTGTTTTTTTTTTTTAGCAAGCCAAAAAAAGACAGAGAAGTTAAAGTTAAGTGTTGTGGTCAATATTATAAAGAGTCTTACATGAAGAGACATTTGCAAAGTAAAAAACACCAAAATTATAAGAGAACCGATGTTGATAACAGCCTATCTGCCAAACTAAAAAAAGCAACACCAACTCAAATCAAATGCAATGACTGCGGGGCATATTATAAACCCGCATACAAAGGACAACAACTTCTATCACTGATAAACAGATGAGCAATAGACAAGAATAAAGAAGTTAACCAGAATAAAGAAGACCCTGTCCAAATTAAAGCAGATGAACCATCCAGTTCTCAGTCGCAGAGTTCCCAGCATGAAAGACACTCAAAAATAGTTGTTTTAGTTGCCTTTAATGTATGAAATAGTGGTCAAAATAGTAGCCACTGAGTCTGAAATAGTAGCCAAAATAGTACCCATTCTGATCCAAATAATAGTCTTTAATTAAAAAAAATCAATGTAAATATATATATATAAGTATTTAAGCAGTTTCGGTGATAATGTGGTCAGAAGATATAAAATTGACCTATAAAATTAGATATCTTTCTTGTAAAAGAAAACTGATACATGTGTAAATTCATATAAAACAGAGTTTCATAGCAAGATTAAAAAAAAAAAAAATCAGTAGAGGGTTTTTTTTTTTGAGACACAAATTTCCGAGATCTAAAACTGACCTACCTAATCAGGGTGATTGTTAATTTTCCTGTAATAACCATGAAAAATTAAGAATAATTTGATGCAAAATATATCTAAAAAGGGATTTATTGAGCAATTTTCAAGAAAATCATTAGAACTAGAGTCCTGCATCGGGTCAGGTTAGCAGATTTTTTTCTCTTGCGGGTCGGGTTGACTGAATTTTTCTTCTTGCGCGTCGGGCTTGGTTTTCAACAAGTCGGGTTGACTTGAGAACACCTTTGAAAATATTTTTTACAATTATAAACATAAATTTATAGGCATGTTTACAACTATGTAACTAATTTAAACATTCTGCACATACTAGACATGTATCGGTTGGAGGATTTAAGGCCGATTGACTCCAGATGTGTCCTAGGCCTATAGGGGGAATGCACTCCGACTGAGTCTTTCTAATGGGTCCTAGCCCATATTTACGCGTGTTTTGGCGGAAACCACGGAAAACTTCGAATGGCTAGGTAGATGAGCGCGACTTGGGATCGAACCTGACATCTCCCATCTACCAGCTTCGAGTGCAGAACCGCTCGGCCGCTGATGGGCAGACATGTACCGGACAGGGTGGCGACAATCAGGGAAAACAGGGAAATCATGGAAAAATCAGGGTACTTTATTGATCTGGAAATATTAGGGAATTTTGTAAAAACACCCAAAAATCATGGAAATTTTCATTATTGCCCAGCAAGTATGACTAAGATCGCCAATGTTATCTTGACCATAATAGCACAGAATTGGTTGCTTTCTAGTTGAATCTCGCCAAGTTAACATTGAAAAGAAAAATTAGTACAACATGAGAAATAATTTTATGTCTTGATGTTAATATGTTGTGCAATTAAAATGAGTCATATTTTTATAATTTTGCTAATACATTTTTCCAGAATTTTGAATTTTATTTTCCTTTTTAAGTAAACAAAAGAAAAAAATATATAAAGACTGAGATATTTTTGCCCAAGAGTATAGATTTTGAATTACAGTAGTTTAGCGAGCATATTACACAAGTGTGTGATATGCACAAAATTATGGAATGTATATAATAGATAACGGAAATCATGGAAATTTGTCAGAATTAGTCATGGAAATCATAGAAAAATCAGGGAAATTTTTTTCTGAATTTCAGTAGCCACCCTGCCGGAGCTCCCTGTTCGTATCCGCGGATATCCGCCAGAAAAATAGATCCGTATTTGTATCTGGATCTGTTTTCTTTTCTTCAACGGAACTAATATATGTATCTTTTGTAGAAATTGTATGAAAATTAGAAAAGTATTATAAATCTTTTTTGACTGTTATTAATATATAAATTAAAGAAATGCAAATACAGTATAACCTCGCATTTACATTCTGGAAATTGAAAAAAATTACAGTTTACAAGTTTTTTTTTTTATATTCAGTAAAAGAAAGTATTAGATTTGTAAAAATTTTCAACTTTCGGTTTTTGATGAATTTGCACGTTTTGAGAGTCCCGAACACGATATAACTATTTCTAGAAAATATCAGTCTGTGTGTGACAAAAGTTTTGTGGCGACTGTATCTCTGGAACTACTGCACATAATTTCATATAAATTTGTATGTAGGTGCCTTTTAATATATATTAGCGCCTGTCAACATTTGGTATCAACCGCTCAACAGGTGGCGCTGCTACACAGTGATTTCCACAATTGCAAGGAAAGCTATATCTCAGGTTCTATTGTGTATCATCAAACAAAACTTAATATGTGAGAAGACAATTGTGAGAGATGCTGACTCAGTTTGAATGCTTGTCGGTCAATAGGTGGTGCTGTTATACTGCAAATTTCATCCATAACAGGAGGGCTATATCTCAACTTCTATGCCATATAACTGTATGAACCATGGTATGTGAGATAACCATTATAGAAATGCATTGTTTAAGAAGTTATTTATAGACGATAAAACTGTCTTTCTTTGTATATTTAGTGTTAGATTTCCCTAAGATGAAAATTATTTGCATTCATCACGTTAAATTATTCACACTTCGTGAATTTGACAGAAAAATATAAAAGAATGTTTCGTGGTGGCCACAACATACTAGTTTTTTTTAAATAATTTACCAACTGTGTGACAATGAAAATTTACTTTATTTTATATCATGTTATATCATTTTACCTTGTTTTGCATGATTTTTAGATGATTAAGTAATGCTGATTTATTTTTCAGGTTTTGGGTCGATGAAAATTTTTTTGTCGGGTTCGGGTTGATGAAAATTTTTCTGTTGGGTTTCGGGTTGATTTAAAATTCATCTGTCGGGTTCGGGTCGGGTAAAACATGACCAGCGCAGGACTCTAATTAGAACCATTTTTGAGATACTTTCACCAAAACGTGGCAAATTCAATTGTTAACCGGAAAACAACAATTACATACGAAAGAATATCTAAAAGGGAGTTAATATGGCGAGTTTGTAAAATATTCGTACAGTCGTTTTGCAAGAGCCTCAAATAGACCTACTTATACAACAACCCTATTAGTTTTTCTGAACTAACCAACTAATACATATGAAAGGACACCTAGGAGGGTGTTTATATACCATTGTATGGTCCCACTTTTGATTTACAATGTTACACTTCCGATTTTTCAATTTTTAACCAAAGTTGGAAAAATCATCTGCGTACCAGACCTGCCTTAATTCTGAAGTTTCATCATTTTATATTTATTAGTTTGGGCTATATAAAAGTCAGAAGGTCTCTTTCACTCCCCCCCCCCCCCCCCACATACACACACAAATTGCCAAAAACCACTTTTTTGGGCACAGAAGACCTTAAAAAATGTAAATTTACCGAATACAATAAATATACCCATTACCTACGGTAGTTGGGTAATGAAAGTAAAAAATGCAGTGAAGGTGCAGAAAAAGTAGCGGGAAATTTTTTTTTCCCCAAATAGTTTCCATTTTCCTGAAAATAGTGCTGACTATGAATAAATAATAACAGGAGACTAGGCGTTGGAATATTAAAACCTGAATAAACTGCTACATCAGAAACGCTGAAGAAAAATATTTGAGATGCATACAGCTGTTTCGGTAGCCTTAAGCGTACCATCTTCAGTGCAAAAATAATTCTGAATCTAGAGAAGTGCACGTATATATAGGAGAAGGACCGAATTTAGTTCAACCAATACGATTATGGGAAAGGTGGGGAGAGTGGCCAATAGGAATTTAGGAATGTTAGCTGTGTGAACAGTAGAAAAATTAAGAAAATGTGGAATGAATGTAAAATTTCCAACAATCAGACATATAGGGAACAGCAAAATCACAATGTACATGGTTTTTAAAATTTTTTATAAATATGAAAAGCTTCAAAGAAATAGAGTTCATGAATGGATTTAGGTCTACAAATTATTTTAGCTGAATTAAATTTAAAATTATGATTTTCCTCCCAGCAACGTTTAGAAATAGCCAATTTATTGGTTTCTTGTTTGCGGACATAATTTGTTCTTTTAGACAAAATTTAAGACTGCTTTTAGTTTGGCCAATATATGATAAACCACAATGACAGGAAATGCTATAAATGCTCCAAGAATTATGCATATCGATGGGATCTTTTAACTGAGAAAAGGTGAGTTTATTGGAAGGCGAAAATATTATTTTAAAATCATATTGTTTGAGAATTTTAGCTATGGTTTGACTGGATTTAGGAAAATAGGGTAAGACAATACTGATATTAGAAGAGACTGATTTAGTAGACAAAATACGAGGGAGTTGTAATTTTTGAATAGCTTCCTCACCTTTTCTCAGTTAAAAGATCCCATTGATATGCATAATTCTTGGGGCATTTATAGCATTTCCTGTCAGTGTGGTTTATCATATATTGGCCAAACTAAACACAGTCTTAAATTTTTGAAAGAACATATGAATTACGTCCGCAAACAAGAAACCAATAAATCGGCTATTTCTAAACATTGCTGGGAGGAAAATCATAATTTACAATTTAATTCAGCTAAAATAATTTGCAGACCAAAATTCATTCATGAACTCTATTTCTTTGAAGCTCTTCATATTTATAAATTTTTTTAAAAACTTTATAAATTGTGATTTCGCTGTTCTCTATTTGTCTGATTGTTGGAAATTTTACAATCAGTCCACATTTTCTTAATTTTTCAACTGTTTACACCTAGCTAACATTCCTAAATTCCTATTGGCCATACTCCCCACCTTTCCCGTAATCCTATTGTTTGAACTAAATTCGGTCCCTCTCCTATATATACGTGCACTTCTCCAGATTCAGAATTATTTTTGCACTGAAGACGGTACGCTTAAGGCTACCGAAACAGCTGTATGCATCTGAAATATTTTTCTTTGACGTTTCTGACATAGTAGTTTATTCGGGTTTTAATAGCGCTGACTAACCTGAAAATAGTAGCTTTTAAGCCACTTTTACACAAAAGTAGTTGCCATAGTAGCCTGGGGGTAATTTTAGTAGCATATAGTTGCTTTTTAGTCGCCGTTGGGAACCTTGCAGTTGTGGAAAAATTGGTTTACTGAGAAAGTATACAAAAGTGCAAAGTTTGTTGCTGAAAAAGTACATAAAGGCGTGAAGTTCGTTACAGAAAAAATAATCGATTGGATATCCCTGAAGAAAGCAGACCGAACCCCTGAACCCCTCTAAGAAAGAGAAACCAGTGCACCAAACCCTTGAACCCCCCAAGGAATGTGAAATTGAACTTGTTGAATCAGTTTGTGAAGTTTTTGCTCCAAACATGGAAAATTAACAATATACATAATTTTAAATTCCATTTGTGTTCTTAGAACATTGCAGAACAATGATAGACAAATTGTCCCAGTGGGTAGGAGAAGGAGATGATAAAGCATATATTCCATTATATGGTGATTTTTTAGATATTAAAGAACTTTTAAAAATGGATCCATGGAGAGGAGTTAAAGCAAACCTTCAGCTGTGATTTTCAAAAGGAAAAAGAAATCCAGGAATTTTTGTTCAAAACTCGGGATCTACTGATTTAAATAGCTTTTATGATGATGTCGTGCACAAATTGAAAAGAGAGATGGGAGAGTTTGAAGCAAGAGGATCAGGTTGGCGGATTTATAAATAAAATACCTAGAACTAAGGATCAATAAATACAATCCGCTGAGTGGCTCATTATACATAGGTTTACCAAAAGAGATTAAAAATAAAAAGGCAGTCATAAACATAAAAAATGAAGATGATAATACAGTGCGTTGCATGAATATAAACGCACCTTTTCCAATAACCAGAAATAGAATTTTTTAATTTTTAAAAGAAGGAATGTGAGTTACAGTTATTGCATATGATTAAAACCTGAATAAGGTGCTTTGAGCACGTATGTTTAGGCTCATGGAAGCTTATGTAAATGAGTGTTTAAGCATTTTCTTATTTTTCACTGTTTTTCGTTTGTTGCGCGAAATTAAACGCACTCTGTATTTTGCGTTTAAAATTTAACAGAACCACCTGAATTAAATTAAAACACAGATAGTCGTGTAGCTAAAGTTCTCTAAAAACAGTTTTAATGCTTGAGTGCAAAATTCACGGAGTTTGTTCAGGATGGCAAGAGGGAAAACTTCGACAGTAGACGAGAGGACGAAAATCGACTTTATGCGTGGTAAAGGCTTTAGCAATTGTGAAATTGGGTGCCGAATCGGAAGAGGTGAGATTGTTGTGCGAAATTATATAAAGAAAGGAGCAAATTATGGGGGAAAAGCGTATAAGAAGCGAACAGGAAAGCTCACCAGTTACGACGAACATCGGATATGCAAGGCTGCAAAGAATAAGAATATTTCCTGTGCGAAGATAAAGGCTCAATACAAGCTGGGTGTTCATCGGGCAACCATATAGAGAACTATCGAAGCTGCAATATTTATTAAATATAAGAAAATGAAGGCGAAACCACCCCTCACTTTAAAAGCACAAAGATATGCGGTTGGAATGGGCAAGAAAATGGATTCTAGATTGACTAAATCGGGAAAAATTTATCTTCTCAGATGAAAAAAGTTTAATCTCGATGGCCCGGACGGATTTTATAGCTACTGGCACAATTTGAGAACCGAAGAAATGTACTGTTCAAAACGTCAATCTGGAGGTGGGTCTGTCATGGTGTAGGCAGCCATAGATTTAAAAGGACTTTCGAATTAGAGTTCATGGAGAACACTATGAACTCTGTAGAGTATGTCGAGATGCTCACAAGGAGCCTCCGCCGTCAAGCAGTCAAGAAAGTTGGAAGAAATTATATTTTTCAGCAAGATTGTGCATCTGTACATACAGCACATATCATGAAAAAATGGTTCTGTGACAATAAAATTAAAGTTCTGGATTGGCCCTCAAAACGTCCCTATTTAAACATAATGGAGAACGTATGGGGTATTCCGGTTCGCTGTGTTTACGTAAACGGAAGGCAGTTTAACACGAAAGATGAACTAAAATTGGCCATTCTATTAGCTTGGAAGACAATCAGCTTGGATGACCTCATGCCACTATATCAGTCAATGACAAATCGTTTACTGGCTGTTCTAGAAGCCTATGGTGGCTTTACAAAGTATTAGATACAGTATTTGTTGTTCAGTTATTTATTTTTTACATGTGCATTTAAATTCATGCAACATATATTTTTGTCATAAATTCAATAAAATTATTTTCTAAAAAATCCTGTTGGTCTTTCATTGTTTTGACTCGTATTTTCATTTCTTGAATCATACACATACAGTTTGCATCACGTGTCATTTATTCATATTTTTTTATTACACTGCTATACCATTCTAATTCTTAAAGCTAAGGTGCGTTTATATTCATGCAACGCACTGTAAGTGTTTTATGTAGTCAGTATTGTCTGCTTTACACCAAATAGAACAAGACATGCAAAGATAAAGCATATGAAAATGAACTAAATTTCAAAGGCATTGAATTTCCAGTAAAGATGGGAGATAGAGTATTTAAAAGGTTTGAAAAGTTGAATAACGTATCTGTTAACATATATTCATATGATCAAAATGCAAAAAATAAGGATATATATACCCATTGAGAATAACTAAAAATAAAGTGGATAAACATATCAATTTGCTTTACATAAAAAACGAGGGAGGGAACAGTCATTATTGGTGGATTAAAGACATGTCAAAATTAATATGCAGCCAATTAACCAATCATAATGGTAGAATATATCCCTGTGAAAGATGTTTGTTATTTTATCACTCTAAGGAAGATCTGCAGAATCATGAAATAGATAGTAAAAAAAATGAAGCAGTCAAAATAGTAATGCCTGAAGAAAAAAAAATCCATAAAATTTAAAAATTATAAATTATTTCGAATACCTTTTGTAATTTATGCAAATTTTGAATGTTTTACGACTAAGAGCAAAACAACCAAATGAAAAAGACCTGTCAAACAAATGAAAAATATTCCTACCTGCAAAAGTATCAAAAACATGAACCTATGAGTTTCTCTCTTTACATCAAATATAAACATGAAGACTACAAACCACTCATCACCTATAGAGGTCCCAATGCAACCAAAGTACTTTATGATACATTAAAGACTGAGGACTTAGCGATAAAGGAAATTTATGATAAGCAACCAATCAAATTGACTGCTGGAGATTTAAAGCATTTCCATAGTACCAATACATGCCATATCTGCGAGTTAAATATCAAGGAAGTGCCATCGCTTATATTTAACCAAAAAACACCAGGACTTCCAAAAAAGTAATAGATCATGGTAATCATCATAGTAATCCATCAAAATGTGTATCAAACTATAGAGGTCCAGCTCATAATTTATGTAACCTAATATACCAACACCCTTCCTTTATTCTGGTATTTATTCACAACTTATCTGGATACGATTCTCATTTATTCATAAAAGAGCTGGGTGGTGATAATGGATGTATTGTTGTCACTCCAAACACTGATGAAAAGTACATTTCTTTCAGTAAAGTCGGGTAAAAAATGGTTGAATGTAGGTGAGGGGAAAAAGGCCAAGGCACCTGGAATAAAATTGAGATTTGTTGATTCATTTTGGTTCATGGCCAGTAGCATCGATAGTTTAGCTAAAAATGTAAAAGAATTCAGAGAAACAGCCAAATACTTCCCCCAGGACAAATTAGATCTTGTCACCAGAAAAAAGGTCTATCTATGATTATATGGATTCATGGGAAAAATGTGAAAAAAAACTAAATTACCATCCAAAAAAGAATTTTACAACAAAATGACAGAGTCAGATATTGATCATAAAGACTATTTACACGCTAAAAAAGTATGGAATGCTTTCAACATAAAAAATTTAGGTGAATATTCTGATTTGTATGTGAAAACTAATGTACTGATTTTAGCCGATATTATAGAACATCACTCAAAAATCTGCCGTTTTTCATGATTTTAGGGATGTCTGTCTGAAGACCTACAAACTAGATCCCGCTTGGTACTTCACTGCACCTGGATTATTGTGGGATGATATGCTAAAAACCACTGACATCGAATTAAAATTATTGGAAGATTATGACATGATACTTATGCTAGAAAAAAGCACTAGAGGGGTATTTCTCAATGTTGCAATAGATATGGAAAAGTGAATAATAAATATATGAAAGTCTATGATAAGAATCTATTTAATACATCTAGATGCTAATAATTTATGTGGATGGGCAATGAGCCAATTTCTTCCATATGGGTGTTTCAGGTGGACAAGTATCGACATAGATGTAACCAAAATATTGGATGAATCAGACACAGGATACATTATAGAATGCAATTTGCAATATCCTGAATATCTGCGCAATCTACATTCAGACCTACCATTAGCTCCTGAGAATAGAATACCTGATGGGTCAAAACAAGGAAAATTACTAACAACCTTATATGATAAAAAACATTATGTGGTTCATTATAGGGTTTTAAAACAATTTTTACAAATGAGACTTAAATTGAAAAAAGTGCATAGAGTTTTAGAGTTTAAGTCTATATATTTCTTCAGCCAAGGAGATTGTTTAAACACAGAAATGAGAACTAAAGCAACTATAAACTGATGAATAATTCAGGGTTTGGAAAAATGATGGAAAATATTAGAAAAAGGCTTGATATCAGACTCTGCTGCTATCCCAAGAAAGCTGAGAAACTTGTAGCTAAACCAAATTTTAAAGGAAGAACTATTTCTGATGAAAATTCAGTCGCTATACATATGAATAAAACTAAAGTACTCTTTAATAAACCCATATATGTTGGAATGAGTATCCTAGATTTGTCCTAGCATTTACACTGCATAAAAAAAGTAGACTGACACTTTACAATTTTTTGAAACCTTGTGTTTGTTTAATAGGAAATGTCAATTAAAATTCTTTAACATGTTTATACTTATCAATCTTCATATTTTTGACAGACAAATAAAAATATTCAGTTATTTATAATTTTAATGTAGGGAAATGCAGAAAAGAGAAAAGATATACATTTGCACAATATATTTTTTTTTTTTAAAGTAGACGGACACTGGTGAAAAACTGCAATTATCTAAGTGGGTATTTCTTGTGGAATACCAGTTTTGCATGGACATGTACATTTGGCATTTTGCCAATTGCTAACATGCTTGACAACATGCTTGGTTTTACGTAGTTAAATTTCTTGGAGATGTGTGCGCCATGCCACGAGGAATTCCTCTAACTGATTACCAGAAAGGACAGATTATAGCGCTGAAAAATGTTAATAAAGGAGTCAGAGAAATTAGTAGGTTACTTATAATAAGGAAAAGTAGCATCAGCGATTTTCTACGTGCTCCTGAAGCCCATGGCATAAAGAAAAAGTGTGGCCGGCCAAAGAAACTTTCGCTTAGAAAAAGACCAAAGAAAAATTTTTACTGAGCTGAAAAAACTGGAGCATCAATTCCCAGAGTTCGAATAAGCACAGGAATTACTAACGTAACTTCTCAGAGAATTTATAACTACATTAAGCTCTCAGAGCTCTTTCAATATAAGAAAAGAAAACATCATGCATGCTGGAAAGATCACCACGTGACAGAATGCCTACAGTGGGCTCAAAACCGTATGTCTTGGACTACAGAATGGATATCTGTAGTTTTTTTCAGATGAGAAAAAATTTAATTTAGACGGCCCAGATGGATATCAATATTATTGGCACAGTTTGGAGAAAGAAGACGAAGTGTACTCTACTCGGCATGTTGGTGGTGGTGGCGTGATGGTGTGGCTAGCTGTTGGCTATGGTGGAAGAACAAATTTAGTGCTCCTAAATAAGAAGCAGACTCACAAAGATTATATTGAAACATTAAACAGTGAGCTTTTGCCATTTGCGCGTGACCTTGGAGGAGAAAACTGGATTTTCCAACAAGATGGAGCGCCAATACACACCGCTAACAACGTTAAAAAATGGTTTCATGAGAACAACTTCATTGTTTTACCCTGGCCAGCCAAGAGTCCGGATATGAATCCTGTAGAAAACATTTGGGCTATACTTGTTCATAAAATTTATGAGGGTGGACGCCAGTATGAATCAATTCACCAGCTCAAAGAAGCTCTTACAAACATTTGGGAAATTTTCTGTCAAAAAAAGATTCAGAATCTCATTGATTCTATGCCTAACAGAGTATACAAACTTATTAAAGCAAATGGGAGACGAAACCCTTACTAAAAACGTTTTATTTTAGAGATACAAGATGTGTCCGTCTACTTTTTTTAAGAAAAATTACATTGCAAATATGCACCATTTTTGTTTCCTGAATTTTCCACTACATAATTCAAAAGGAATGAATCTATATCCAAAAAATAATAATATATGATGTCTCAAGAATATAATTTTATTAGAGAAATGAACCTCATATCTCTCATTAAAGAAATAAGCGGCTTTAAAGTATTACAAGTAAGTGTCCGTCTACTTTTTTTATGCAATGTAATGTATGACTTTCATTATAATGTGATGAAACCTAAATACGGGGAAAAGATTAAATTATTATGTATGGATAAGGAAAGTTTTATTTACGATATAAAAATTGATGATTTTTATTAAGATATGAAAGGAATGATTAGTTATTTTGATATGTCAGATTATCAGGAAAATAATAGATATGGAATGCCGCGAGTAAATAAAAAGGTTTTGGGGAAAATGAAAGATGAAAATGCTGGAAAATTTTTGGAAGAATTTGTTGGATTAAGATCTAAAATGTATGCCGGCAAAACTGAGGAAAGTTTAGTGAAAAAAATGAAAAGGTGTTAAAAAATGTGTAGTGAAAAATAGAATTTCTTTTGAGGATTACAAAAACTGCTTATTCTCACAAAGAGAATAGTACAGATCCATGAATCTCATGAGAAGCACAAAACACGAGCTTCATTCTATACAAGTAAATATCGCACTATCTGGGAAAGATGACAAGCGACACATACTGAAAGATGGCATTTATACTTTGGCTCTGGGGCATTATGCAATAAAAAATAAAGTTTGACAACTATAAACCATGGGTTGTATACAATTTTTTAAATAGTTTTCAAACTATTAAAAAAAAAAGATGAAATAGATTGTGATTATTCACTTACGGCTCTGAAATTTCGGACATGATCAAGTACCAATTCCTTGTGGATCAGATGATGTTCGACTACAGTGAAGAGCAATTTAATATATTACATTTATCACAGTGCTTGTAATACCTCCCGTCTTTGAAAAAGCTAACTTTATTGTTTGAATGTGACTTTAAGACAGCGAGACATAACCTTAATACAAATGAAAAACATAAGAAGGGCTCAGGAAGATTATCTATTTCTTTTTCTGTTTTCTCTATTCTGTTTCTTATGACGACTGTGTTGATGACCAACCCCTCACCTGAAGCAAATCTTTAATCATTTAATTATGATTTTCTTATGTATCTCTTTAAATGACAAATATTCTAAGCTCCTACTTTATTTTTATTAATTTATTGTCACCCCATTGTTTCTAAAAGTGGGGTTAATAAATTATGGTGGTTTTTTTCACACCATTGTTTATAAAAGGGGGTTAGTAACTTATGGTGTTTTTTCACACCATGTTTCTAAAAGTAGGTTACATTTTTTATGGGGTTTCAATACCATTGTTCTTAAAAATTAATATGGTCAAAAGATAGTATAACTTTTAGAAAGTAATAGACATTACTTTCTAAAAGTGAGTTGTGATTTTTTATGGGGATTTTTGTACCATCATTTTAGAAAATTGGTATGGATGAACCATTACTTTTCTAAAAGTGGGTTCAATTTATTGGGGGTTTTTGTAGCCTTTATATTGTTCAAAATGTCCCTGTGTCAGCTCTCTCTTATCACCACTACTTTTGGTTATAATGATTTCTCACTAACAATTTTTTAAGTGATCCTTTAAACAAATTTTTTATTTTAGTTTCATCGCTAACAGGTTTTGAAATATCTATCAGTCTATAGAATTCAACTAGTGTTTCTTGGTATGAAATAGCTCAAAGAAGCTGATTTAACTATAATAGGTACATATTAGGCAATTGGCGACAGTCTGATTAACACCCCAGTGGCAGTTTGAAGACAAGTCATCACAATTTTTATCTTCTGCGGAAGGGATGGTTTAAATATAACTGGTTTAAATATACAACTGGTTTAAATATACAAAACTGGTTTAAATATAAAAAAATATTATAATAAATAAATGACTGATGTTTTCCTTCAGACTGAACAATAGCTCATGGCCCATGTAATTCTATGGGGAAAATTTGCTTTTATAATTATTCATTACTAGGGCTGGATTATTTATCAATATATCACTAAATATCAATATTTTTTTTAGTATCGCAATAACAGTATTTAAAATCTTACTCTGCCGAAATATCGCTTTAACGATATTTCTCAGCGTGCACCATTCAGCCGACCGATCGCACATCGATAAATAACTTTAAAACATCCAATCTTACTACCTCCTTCAAACGCTGCTTCTTTCCCTTTCTTTCAAACTCCGCTTTCTGCTTTCGCTTTTCCCTACCACGCATGCACAGCACGACCGATTGAATCCCACCCGAAATATAGCACCGAATATCTTACTCTAATATTCCTTTCCTTCTTTCCCCACATCCCCACATTGCTCTTTCATAGCCTCAAACGATCTCTCTCTTTCAATGTTACCGCAACCGCAATACATCCCTCTACATCCGAATGTAATATAACCACTTCCTTTTTCTGTCATACCTGTGATCTCTCAAATCGAAAATAAATACCAGTACCACTGCTTAGAGTCAGACGTTGAACGATAACATATAAAATATTTCATTCATCACTCAAGTTATCGCAGTATATTATTTCCCAGCTTCTCACATTCGAAGATATCCCCATACCCGTAATATTGCAGCTCATTTCCTGCTATTGGCTCATTCATATCGGTATTAACTGGCCAATGAACATGTGAGATTCAACATATGTTTATCAAACATGATAAAAGCCGAATTGCAGTATTTCAGACACTGATATCCACTAGAACTTTGATCGCAAGAGTAATCTCGTCTGCCAGATGTTCACTCATTGACATCGATATATTTTCTTCATGTAGTATATTGCGGTGTACGTGAAAGTAATATTTAGAATATTGAATGTAAAATGAATGTTCGCAGCCAAATCGATTGTTCGAAATAATATCAAGTGGTATATATATATATATATAAAAAAAAAAAGGAAATATGGAAATGTTTTGGATGTCTCGGAGATGAAAATAATAAAATAATTTCCGAACATATTTCGATCTGTAATTTTTAATCGTGTGCAGTATAATGTAAATTTTTTTGTATATATAAGTTTACCTTCTATCATTATTATTGTTAAATATTTTAATAAACTCAGTTCTTTATTAAGCTAGTAAAATAGATTTTTATCTTTAGAAATTTTATAGGGACAGTTTTCCGACTGAACAATGATATAACAGAGTATTTTATTATTATTTTATTTTATTTTTTGTGCAGCATTTTATTATTATTATTCATTTATTTTAGCTGTTCTTATTAAATATAAGAGATTTAAACAAAAGAAAAGTGGTTAAAAAAAAAAAAAAAGAAATTCTACTTACATTCTATATAAACAGAATTTAATTTAGTACGACTGGACTTATTTTAATAACTGTGTTTCATTCACTAGCATCGATTACTATATTCATTTCTAAAAATGTCTTTGGTATAACTTTAGCAAAGGAGCCCCTTTGTGGTTTTTAAATTTTTGTTGTCAATTTATTGATGAATTAAAGTGGCTATCGAAAATTTTGGAAAGAAATATCCGGGTTACTTCGGTACCAAATTAAAATTTTGGAAAGGGCTATGCTGAAGCAGTTCCATTTCTTTAGCACTGTTTTTTTTTTTTCCCCCAATTCCATTTTAATTATTAAAAAAAAAAAAAAAAAAAAAAAAAAAATGTTTGTACATTTATATATTTTTTTCGACATAAAAGCAATATATTTGCTTACATATTCATTCATTTATTGAAGTGAAAACTTCTTTAGGTGCATTGAGCACTTTTGGGTGAACAAAAATCATTGAACTCGCGTCATCATCAGCGAACGCTTTCCATCCTTGTATGATACAAATAATGTATCATACAATTAACTTGCTAATGTGAAGTGTTAATAATTATATACTGTATATTGTTTTACAATCTGGTGCGGCTCTACACGGCTTCTCTCATCTCCAGACACTGTCTCTTAATGATTGCAGCCGGAAACGTTGCAGTTAGATCTCACAAAACCGTGAGAAAGGCCAAAGCAGCCATTTTTCTCACGTTTTTACAATCTGGTGTGGATCTACACGACTTCTCTCATCTCCGGGCACTGTCTATTGTAGTTAGACCTCACAAAACCGTGAGAAAGCCCAAAGCCGTTATTTTTCTCACGTTTTTACAATCTGGTGCAGCTTTACATGACTTCTCTCATCTCCGGACACTGAAAACAATCCATGCTTGTATACATTAAAATTGGTGTTCATTTATCTTTAAAAAGTAGCAAATGTCTATTTTCCTTTTCTTGAAAAAATATCGATAATATCATTAATATCGATATTAACTTGGCGATATATCGCGATATTTGATTTCTGATATTGTCCAGATCTATTCATTACCTAATGTATTTTTATAAATTCCGTTTTCACATTTGTAAAAATTCACAATCGTTAAATTATTACTAATTTTCCAAAAACTGATAAATTTTTAATATTTCATTTTGCGGCACAAAGAAAAGAAAGAGAAAGAAAAAAAATGCACTTATTAAAAATTCAGATTTTTGAACTCAGAATTATATTATTTAAAAAAAAAGAAAAAAAATCAATTTTTAGAAAAAAAAAATTAACAGTTGTAAATTTTTTTTTCTGGATGTGAAAACAGAATTTAAAAAATACATTAGGTAATGAGTAATCTTGAAATCAAATTTTCCTATAGAATAACCTGAGATTAGATATTGTGAGATTAGATAGTCAGTGAGATTAGATATTGTCCCTTCTAAAAATATGAATTTGCTTTCCTGAGCAACAGTTACTACTTTCATTCCTTAAAATTTATTTTGAAAGTTTTACCCATAATGTAATATCTTTTAAACTTGTTGGCAAAGGGGTAAAAATATTTTTCAGTTGTTCTACTTTGTCTCAAACCAATACCCTTGTTGTCCTAAGAAAGATATTTTTGTTAGCCTCATACGAGAATATATATATATATATATTTCTGCAAAGCACATTAACTGACCTATAATTAAATCAGCCATAATTATATCTTTCGAACGATACTACTAGTAAGCCCTTCCTTTTATTGAAAATAGGCTAAAAACGTACGAGAAATTTCATGCCTGCGTATTAATAAATTCTCAAAAATAGCCCCAGACTGGCTCTGTGTGGGGCCCTTACTGAGGAATTTAAAGGAAAATGGAAAAATAGTAATTTAATAAAAACATGGAAATTTTTTTCCATGTTTTTATTAACTCACCTTGTTTGTCCAGTACAAATATTGCAATCGATTTTTAACTAAATTCCTGATTAGCGAAACATTTGAAACTTTTAGAATAGCTCAGAACACGATGACAACACAAGACCTCAAAGCCTGACTTTCGAATTTTTGATTAGTTTTCTTTTAATTAATTAAAATATGAAAATAATAACCACCTCCTAATAACTTTAAAATTAGTCATTTAAATATTAGCTATAATTTAATTGTTGCCAAAAAAAGTACAAATTCATTTTTTTTCCCGACATAGAAATAAATGCAATTGATTAAAAAAAAAACATTATGAAAAGTTAAATTAGGCATCTCACAAAATTGACATTATAAGCTTTAAAAAATTTTTACAGATTAATAAAGTGCTAATGTAGTTCATGATGCTAATATATGTTGTTCTAAAATAATTAACATTTTATTTTTAAAACAAATGTTTTTTTATATCGCTTTCAACTGGCTTTCTTGTTTGTCCAGTACAAATCTTGCAATCGATTTTTAGCTACTTCCCGACTAGCTAGACATTTGAAACTTTTTTAATAGCTCAGAACACGATGACAATGCATTTGTGATTATTCGGGAAATGTGTCAAGTTTATATTATTCAACAGAAAATTTAAAAACATGGTATATAAAAAGTTCTTTTTTTCCTGTAATTATTTCGAAAATTAGACTTACATGCTAAAAACACATTTAGCTTTCTTGCCATTTGGAATATAGTTTAATATAAAAGTAATTTTTTTTTTCTGAAATAGTTTACTTATTACCACAATAAATATTTATATGCATTTTATATACCATACCTAAACTAGTTCCTTGCAGGAAATATAAGTATACTAATTATTTACGAGTAGTTTATTATTTAAAAATGAGATTATGAAATATTTTTAGTCTTAGGCAACTAAACCAAACTGCTCAAAACCATTAATCTAAATAATAGAGTAATACAGCTGGTAACAGTGTCCGAACACTAGCAAAAATTCTTATGTAAAAAAAGTACACTTCATACGGTTTTGTTAAATAAATCCTTGTTGAATCCTGTTCTTAGTGTAAGAACATGAATAACATCATTTTTGCTAGTGTTCGGACACTTTTGTTACGGACTGGCGACTGTACGTAAATAATTATTAAAAAGGAACACAACTTAAATAAAATACCAAGCATATTGGAAAAAAAAGTGTCTTCTTTAACTTTGATTTAATTGATACAAATTGTAACATACAGTCAGCAGTGAAATTATTCAAGTGCTAGCAATAATTCTTATATTAAAAAAAAGTACACTGTTGTTTTTGTTAAATAAATCCTTGTCGAATCATGTTCTTAGACTGACTAAGGTTTATTTAATAAAACAGTATTAAGTGTATTTTTTTTTTACATAGGAACTATTGCTAGCACTCGAATAATTTTGCTGCCAATAATATACAGTCGGTAACAAAAGTGTCCGAACACTAGCAAAAATTCCTATGTAAAAAAGTACAATTATACGGTTTTGTTAAATAAATCCTTGTCGAATCCTGTTCTTAATCAGTGTAAGAACAGGATTCGATAAGGATTCATGTAACAAAACCGTATGAAGTGTACTTTTTTTACATAGGAATTTTTGCTAGTGTTCGGACACTTTTGTTACCGACTGTACTTTGTACAGATATAGTGAATTAAGTAACTCTCGCCAAGATCTTTATTATGCAATTGTGACAACCTTTTTAATAAATCAGTAAAATGACAATGAAAGTTTGAAATCACCAAGTAGATCTTACAGTAATGCTGCACCGAAGAAATTTTAAGAAATGAATAACCATTTATAAGGAACGAAACAGTTGCTGTATGCTTTTATATGGAAAAATAGATTTTAAAAAAGAAGTCCTGTTGTCATAATAAATTAAATTTGATATCATTATATCCATACTGATAACACAAAAATTGGCTTTATTTCTATTTCTAAATAAAATCTGAAATTTTATCAGGAAAAAATGCGGTGGGATCAGCATTGTGCTGGTGTAACAGCCACTGCTAAGGTCAGCGGCGGGAACCCAATTCGAAGTTTTCACTGATTTCAATGAATTTTGTGTATGTTTGTGTGATTTTAATATTTTAAACTGATATACAATTTCAAGATAATTTAAATTTAATGACCAGCAAATAGCGAAGTGGGTAAAGCCTATGAAAACCACAGCAACTCATGGCTGGGCTCAGCTAGTTCTTAAATAACATGTCTAATTTTCACCAGAAATTAAGAAACTTTAATTTAAAATATTAATTTTAGAAAATTAAGTAATAGAATTGTTTTGCTATTTTTTTTCCCAGTAGATAAATATAATCTTAGTGTAATACCTTAACTTTCTACATTATATTTTAAAACAATAGCAATAAATAATTGTCAAGTCATGGACCTAGTCAGTCTAAGACATTGATTCGACAAGGATTTATTTAACAAAGCAGTATTAAGTGTAATTATTTTAGACAGGGATTATTGCCAGTTTTCAAATACTTTTTCAGCCAACTGTCTATAATAATTATTTTAAAGGCTAAAACAAAGCATAGCAACAGAGTCTCAAATTAATGAGTGTGAGGCTGTTCTCTTCCAAATGATATCTCTGGGTCACCAAAACGGGGGAGTCATCCCCTCCGTGAAGGATCCAAATTGTGATGGCATGTCTCTGGTATATTCATAAGGTGAGTTCTAGACCGTCACCAATTGCCCATTGTGCAGCAAAAGTGTGACGTTAAAACCAACCAACCAACTAACCGAGTATATGTGCAAGGTACTTAAATGTTGTTTTTATATAAAATCTCTAATTTTCAATTGAAATTAAGAACCTTCAGTTTTAAAAATTAATTTTATAAAATTAAATAATAGAATTGTTTTGCTTGAACTTATGAGCTAACAAAATAATTTGTGTTACCTGTATTTAAAGTATCATTATTGTCCCACAAAAGCCGACTTTTTCTCTGAAGTAGAACTAGTTAACCAAGTGTTTAGACATATTGAAATTCTTTCAACATTTAAAATATTTCTCTTCTTTTCAAAGCACCACTTTCATATACACGTTTCATGTTGGTAAATTTGATACTACTTACTCTCAACCCTACTACAAGATTTAGCAAGTGCGTTTCACGACAAAGAAGTTAGTTATGGTAAGAACAAGAATTTCCAGTCCAATGAGACATAAATATCACAATCTAGACACCACATTAAAAATTTCGTGGCTGCTTATGATAGAAGGCAAACACATAGGATAAAGCCAGTGGCGTACCAATGGTGGGGCTGAGGGGGTGGGACGCCCCGGGCCTCTGGTCTGTTTAGTGAAGTTATCGTGTTGTTATTTTGACTTGAATCATTCGTTACAACACCCCTTTAAGCTTGTTAGACAGAAGAAGGCCGCTCACCTCTATAAATCATATTTGAGCGATTGTTCTCATGTAAAAAGCTCTAATGTACAAAAAGTGACTGTAAAGCAACTAACTAAAAGAACATTTTATACAAGGTTTGATTAAGGCAGAACTAATGCCCTTCACACCCCCCCCCCCCCTCCACCACGCTGGTTTCGACATTAGAATGATTTTTAAAACTGACTTTGCCTTTCTATGGATAAAAAATTAAGTGAAAACATACAAAGGGCCTCCAGGGAGGGGTGGGTGTCTCTGCAAGACTTTCAGCCTGCGGCTCGAGAATTGAAATTTTGCCACTGGATAAAGCATGAAGCAGCATAGCATGAAACATTCTCGTCTTGACTTGCGTGCTCATTCTATATAAAAACAATCAAGACAGACAATATTTTCGAATGACAATCGCAAAGTTTCAATACTTGTTTGCATTTAAGGATCTTTGGTCGTGAACTTGCCTCAAATTATGAGCACTGTACAACACAGGGTGAGTCAAATTTGATTGTAAATGCTAAGACAAATAAATAGTAAATTTACTCTGACGTAACTAATTATAAAGTAGTATATTTTGAGAGGTTTTCCGGGGCCCTCGGCAATCGCCAACCTGTCCAGTCTGGGCCTGCTCAAAAATTAAAATGTTCCAAAGATGTAAAAAAATAAATAAATAAAGATATAAAGCTTTTTTTTTTTTTCCCAGCAGATTTTAGGAATATGCCTTAAGGGGGTGGGGTGGGCACGTATTAACCGATGAGAGGGCTTGTGCCCTCAGTTTCCCAGATCGTAACAGCCCTGAAAGTACACGGGTGGCATTTTTAGATGAGGAACACAAAAAGGCGCCAAACTTTGGGTCTCTCCCCACAATCAAATTTTCATGCTACGCCTCATTTTTTACAAGCAAGAATTATTTTGAAAATGTTATGTTTTATTTCTTATTACATTTATCACTGACTTATTAATCAATAAATGACAGCACCAAACTGTTAAACATTTTGTTTTAATCTTGATAATTAATCTACGTATGACTTAACTGAACCATACACAGCCGTAACCAAAGCATGGCATCTAAATACTATTTTTCTTGTTATTACGCAAATATCTAATTTAAAATTGATTTAAAATTCTTAATTTTATTTAGTTTTAAGCATTTTTTATGCATAAAAGCGGCATTGTTTTAATATATTTTTGCATTTCCTCATATGCTTATACCTGGTAAGTCCCTTTAATGTTTTTACCCCAGTGTTTTCTTTAATGTTTATTTCAGTGTTCATTCATTCAAAGACTTGAGTAACAGACAATCTTTTAAGTAAGAGTGATACCACCAGATTATTTCTCATGATTCATATAGATACAGGGAATTAGAACATGAGCAAAATCTTGAAAACAACACAACAGATTCAGATGTCTTTTATTTATGTGATTTTGAAAAGCATGATAACACAGAGATGGAAAGTGAACCTGAAAAAAAAAAAAAAAAAAAAAAACCTTAAAACAGCAAAGAAAAGCAAGATACAGTTGATTTGTGCAATTATGAATATAATGATGATGAAGATATGGAAAGGCGACTAGAAGTAAGATGAAGTGAACTTAAAGGAAACAGGCAATGTTACAGATCTTGATATCAGTTATACAATGACCAATTTTCTTCCTTAAGAAGAAAAGCGAAGATTCGTTACAAATGGTCATATTTCTTTGCTTAAAGCATTTCCAAAAGATATTTGTAAACAAGATTTTCCATAAAGCATACTGAAATTTTGACAGCCCAACAAAGAGCAACATACAAGAAATTGAGTTGTATGGAGCCAGTACAAACAAGCCCTTTGTTGCTTTCCTTCCAGATTATTTTCAAAGAACACAAGCTCATCAAAATCTGTATCAGCTGCAGTAGGAGGTTGAATGGTGAAAAATAAATTGAGAAAATTATGTGACAGTATCCCAGAGCACAAGAGATCATAAAGTAAGTTTTATTGCCTGGAGAAAGCTAGAAAGACACTGATAATCTGGAATGGAAATTGATACGATGCTATAAGAAACATTTAAATCTGAAGCTGAGAAATGATGTAACAATTTTAAATGCTTTACCAATGTTGTACTTTTCAAAGGCAGGGGTCGTACTCTGTTCTTTTTTCAGGACACTCTCATAGATAAGAAATTTCCACCTTTTTTGCCACCACTAATTCCATGAAGAAATACTTCAGGTATATTTATAGTAATGTGACATGATTACACATATACAGGGTAGAGATTTAAAAAAAATAGTGGTAGCAATAAATTTGAAAATTTTTCATTCATGACAGTGTCCTGATAAAAGGGTGGAGAGTACGACCTCTACTTAGGAAAACACAAATTTGCCTTTAACGATTTATCCCATCGTATTGGAGATCAAACAGTTGACATTTTCAAGACATAAAAAGTGACTGTCCAGATGGGATCCTGTTTTTCAAAAACATGTACTAAAAGTAGAAGAATCCCATAAGAAAGGCGAACGACTGTAAGTTCATTATCTATCTCCTATTCTCAAAATGAGTTTATTGGAGAATTCTCAGCTCTTGGGAAAGCATATTTTACTGTCTTCTAAATACTTTTCAGTAACAGTAGGTGCAATGCCAGATTCTCTCATAAAGATCAAACTACATTTTTATTAAGATTTCTAACTTTAAAAATTAGGAATTGTGAGATTCAAGAACAATTTCTCACTTTATCTGATTGCAATAAAAAAAAGGAGAAGAAATTGCTGAAATGATTACTTCTACATTAAAAAAAAAACATTCTATTCCTGTCAGTAACTGTCAAGCTCAATCTTATGACTGGTGCCACCATGGTTATGGTGCTCAGGCAAAAATACTGGAACAAAATCCAAATGCGATATTTTCACCTTCTGACAGAAATACACTTAATCTCTAGAAATTATGCTGCTAAATACATAACAGAAGCAATAACTTTTCTGCCACAATCCAATTGACATATAATGCATTTAATTCGAGTCCAAGTGCTGGGAAATTCTTCAAAAACATATCAGCTGTTCATATCACGACAGATTAAAAATAAGATGATTACATACTTGCCAACCAATTTTAATAAAAAAAGGGAAGATTTTTGTTGAAAAACCAGAAGATTTCATAAAAAAAGGGAAGATTTTTTTTTTCTCTTTCACGTAATAAACAATACAGTTTTACAGTTTTAATATTTAGAAGCAATCTTTTAAAACGTTTTTCTATAGATTGATTATACTGAATATATAAAAGTTTTAAGTGAAGTTATTCCTCTTCAACATATAAATATCTACAAAAGAAGCAATCTTTTAAAATGTTTTTCTATAGATTGATTATAATGAATATATAAAAGTTTTAAGTGAAGTTATTCCTCTTCAACATATAAATATCTACAAAACAGAATCTGTAAGAAATTTATTTAACAATAGACAAAAAACTTAGTTAAGTTGAAGTATAAATAATTTTTTAAATAAATAGAATATGATTTTTGTGTATGTACATTAATCATACATATAAAAAAAAGTAGCAGTAGCTAATTATCAGTTTCAAACGTGCATAAAACTAACTGAGTATTAATTTTCTTAAATTGATTTGGAAAAAATTTTCCTACCTGAAAAAATTATTCTTCATTTTTTTCCCATGTTTACACATTTGGTATAAATATGACATACAAATATTTAATTTAATTGAGGAAAAATAAACAGATTTATTAAATTCAACAAAAAAGATCCAAAAATAATTACATACACGAGAAATATTGAGCACTTCCATTGCTTTATTCTTTCTAGAACTGATCATTGATCACGATCCGTTGAAAAAGGGGGGGGGGGAGATACAAAAATAATTACAGAGTAAGAAATATTAAACTCTTTCAGTTCTACTTCTAGAATCTAATGAAAGAAGTTTAAAATTAATATTATCATTTATATTGCAGATGGATAAAGATTAGAAAACAAAAGACTTCTGCAGAACATTTGATTGCTGATCCCTAGTTGGAGATAAATGAAAGGGAGGGGGGGGGGGCAAAAAATAATTAGGTCAGCAAGAAATATTTAACAATTCTACCTCTTTAGATGTTCTAGAATCTCATAAAGCAAGTTTGAAATGAATATTGACATTTATGTTATGGATGGAGAAAGATTAGGAATCAGGAATTTTCGTAGAACATTTGGGTTTTCTTTTTAAAACGAACGATATCCGCGACTTTTTTAAAAACGGAAGATTTCATCATCTGTCCGAAAGACCGGAAGATACGTTAAAAAACCGGAAGTCTTCCGGGAAAACCGGAAAAGTTGGCAAGTATGTGATTAGATAAAATTCAAAGTGTAAAACCTTTTGCGAATCACCTCCTTGGTATTAAGTTATTACTGCAAGAGTTGAAAGAGTTAAATTTAACACAAAAAATAAAAAATGAAATCAACTGTTGGTTTCTTCCAGAAGAAACCCAACCCTGTTATTTCTTGAGTTATAAATAACTTTATGGTCATTTTTAGCTGATATTTTCTTTGTTCAAAGACATCTAACATCTTCGAAAGAAATTATCTTACTTGAATAAAATGAAAACAGTAAACAACTTCATATTCAGTCTATTAGTTGTCAATTGAAATATACAGTGGAGCACCATTTATACGTTTTTCAAGGGACCGTTCCTAAAAAACATATGACTGAAAAAAACTTGCAACTGAAAATTTGTTTTAATGTTAATACACAGTAAAGTGTCATATTAATAATAAAAGTCAAATAATTTTTCATGATTTCCTTTACATTTATTCGACTAAGATATATTTTTAATTAAATTTAAAATATTTTTTAAAGGTAGGATAAAAATTAAATGATAATCGAAAATATAGAAATTCAGAAAAATTCCTCAAGATTTCGATTTTAATCTTTAAAAACAGAGCTTTTCATTCTCTAAATGAAGATGACATTTTTGTAAGTAATTAAAAAGGGAAAAAAACAAAAAAATAACTTGTTCCTCCAACTGTAATGTTAAATAAACAAGGTAAGAAATGAGGAAATCTTCCAGTATCCTATTCAAATAGCCCAACGGAAGTGAGTAATAAATCTTCAAGTTTACAAAATGCCTATAAAGTTGTGGGTTTCTTCCCTTTCACACCCTATCCCTAGAATTAGTTAAAGGAGAGAGTGGGAGATCTGTTACAAGTGGTCACTTTTAGAAATCCCGGCTACTTGTATACCTACCAATCAACCCAGTCCCCAACTGCTTGTTTCTGAAAATTTCTCTAACCCCCCCCCCCCCCTTCCCCAGGCTATCGATGCAGATCACACTTTGTATGTACTGCAGTTCTAAGAAAAAAAAATAAGAATAAAATGTAGAGAGCATACATCTTTTTTTTTTTTGTTATCCTGGAATAAAACTCAAATCCCAGGGAAAAAAAAAAAAAAAAACATATAAGTGAAATTAAGAATTTACTCGTGTCATATAAAAAATATTTTGACATTAGAATTCAATGGAATGATATAAAACTGAAGTTGAAAAACGTATAAATGAGAAACATATAAAAGGTGCTCCACTGTATATCTATATTTTTTCCTGTTACCTTTATATAACTGTTTTTAAGCGTTGCTTGGAAAAAACTGTAGTCTGGCTTGAAAGATAAAATGAATGAAGAAAAAAATAAATAAATTAGTTTTAGTAATTTTTTTTTTTAAATGTATCCTGCGAGATTTGAACACAGCATCTACCAGGCAAAAATTACATGCTTTTTTAGAGCACTGCATATTTGTGCAAACAATATTATTTGTTGATTTTCACAGACACACCTAAAACTTCTATGGTCATATCCTGACATAGGGAGTGCTATTGCACAAAATTTGTACCTTATATTATTTTATGAACACTCAAAATCTCCCTCCTTTCACCTTATGTTTTCAACCATGCTCTTTAATTTAAGCTTGGTTTGGTTACAATGGGAATTTTACTGACTCATACTTCACTTCTAAGGCCATTATTGAATTTGAATAATAAAAGGAGACTTTGCATTTGATAACTAAATCACAAGAAAAATACTTCAACATATAGAGTATGTGGAGGAAAGAAATCAGAAGTGAAAATGCATTACTCCTGCTCTCTTGTTTTATATATTGGAGTGTTTTTTCTTGTGGTTTATTGACTGTTTTCTCTTGTGATGCCTGTATTTGAATATGTATGTGTGTAAGCATTTCACATAATTAAAAATCATTGGTAGAATTTTAAAATTTTGAGATTATTTTTTTTCCTTAAAATTTTGAAGAGAAATATATTCTCACTACCAGAACGAATTAAAAAATAAAATATTGTAACATATCAAATATTTTTAAATTTGTTGATTTAAATATTAAAATTATTTGCTAATTGAACAATGTAAATAAAAGATGAATTTGTTATTTAAGTAGAAATATTTGACACCAAATGCAGTCTATAGACTTAACTCTATGTTTTTTTTTTTTTTTTTTAAATGCAGACTACATAATGATGTGAACTATTCACAAACATTTATGGTATATTTCATAAATTTTAAATTAACACAGTTTTCAACTCTGGTTATGATATCTTTTAGAAATATGGCTCTTTCTATTAAAGATATTTGATTCACTGATCATCCTTAAATTTATATCAATAATGAATAGGGTAATGCTCCAGTGATTGACACTTTTAGAGCAATTTTTGATGTTTTTAATGTTTTAGTCATCAAAAACTGTTTTTAGAAATCTTAAGTTAATGTACACGGCATGAAAGACTTTCAGAACCACATATATGTTAAAATATATACATTTGATAATTATTATTTTTTTATATAAATTTTTATTTCATACTCACTGAATGTTTCAGTAATTGACACCTGCTGTTTTTCATTTTACCAGTAATTAGCATCCTATGTTCCAGTGTTTGACACTGCTAGTTTTTCATTTTACCCGTTATTGGCACCCGATGCTCAAGTATTTGGCATACAATGTTAAAATTCTTATATGTAAAACATGTGCTTTTTTTTTTTTTTTTACTTATTTATTAATTATTTCGGGGAAAGATGTCAATTACTGAAACATGTCAATCACTGAAGCACCTACCCTACAATGATATTTTATTTAAAACTTTTTTTTTTTTTTTTTTTTCTTTTTACAATTTCCTTTAAATTAGCTCTCTCTCTAGGGTTCATGCCAACATAGTGACAATTGTCGCCCAGTTATCAACAAATGTTTTTTAAATCACACATAAAAAATGCCAAATTTATTTTGATATTTATAAAATAACAAAAAGAAAAATCCTTTTTATAATTTTAATTCATATTTAAAAACAAACTTCTAATTGCAATTTCAATGTTTGGTAAACATCATTAATAGCTTAATGGTCAATTTGAAGATTTTTCTACTTTCACAGTTCTCTACCAGTGCTAATCTACTATATTACGTCCTCGATTTCATATCGTACATTGTAAGCACTTTTTTACCTTCATCGATTAGGTTTATTATTTCGACCCAAGATAACTATTGAGAATTTTGCAATTTATGATGTTTTCTTACTTTTTAAACTCAGTTCTGAAATTAAAATTTTCTGTGTATGCATGAAATAGTATTAATAAAACAGAAACACCTCCATATTTTTATAAAATTCTTGGTTTCTATTAGATAACTTTCTTGACTATCTCATGAAAAAATGTCATACCTTGTAGGCTTAAATGTAATGTTCCTAATCTGTAAATATTAGCGTAAGTATTTCATTTAAAATTAATCTCTTAAAATGTATATGGTCATTTAATTAAAAGAAAGTAAATAAAAATCATACGAAAAATAGGAATGCTAACATTTAAATTGATTTAAAATAACTTTTATCTGAGTGTTGTTGATTTTAATAATGTATTTATTATTAGCTAAATTTTATAACGTTCTAAATTTCTTAATTATACTTATATATATAGTACACTCCCAGAAATCTGCACAGCTTAGGACCAGAGACTGTGTGGATTTTAGAATTTTGCAGATTTTAGGTATTTTTTTTGTCTGCATTTTTAAATTAGAATTTTAATGCTAAAATCCATTAAAAATGATTGTGAATACAAGTAAAAATGAATGATATATTTATTTATTCCCCCCCCCTAGTATATAGAATCTTTTTTTGTTCCAGCACAAACACTATTGTTTTAGGTACCAGGGTGTGAAAAAATCATGATTTTTTTAAAAAAATCAAAAAAATCCGATTTTTTTGATTAAAATCGGATTTTTTTTATTTAAATCAGATTTTTTTGTTTTATTTACATTATTCGACTAAAAATAAATGTTAAGAAATTAAGCATGGAAACTTTTTTTAAATTTAAATGTGAATACATATAAGAAGCAATAAATATAAATAAACTAAATTAAAAAAAATATATATATGAGGATATTAAAAAAAATAAATAAATAAAAAAATTGTAATATTAGCCAACATAGGTACATTCTATCCCCCCCCCCTTTTCAAAAAGAAAAATAAATAAGTAAAATAAAAATATAATAAATAAATAAATGATTAAGTGTAAATAGCTTAAAAGCATATAAGATCAATATATTTTTTAATGTTTTTATTATTATTGTCATTAAAATGTACATATTAAAACATTGAATATGACATTAACAAATTTTTTGAAGAGAAACTTTTTGGAGAATAATTATTCAATTAAAGGAAATTCAATGTGTATAATATATATATATATATATATATATAATACACACATTAGTTTGTGCAATTTATTACCAATAATATACATATAAATTCTAAGATTTTTTCAAAAGATTAAAGTTTTAAAAAATTAAGGAAACTGAAACAACTAGTCGTAGTCAGGCCATTACCATTTCATTTCTAATTTTATAAAAGCTTAAGTAAAAAGGGAAAAATTGCTTAAGAATGCCTTGGCCAGTTAAAAAACATAGTAATCAGAATTAGAAATAAGAAAAGTTAAACATGAAGGACAGAGTGACAGACAAATCAAATGCTTCAGAGTTCAGATGATACAATATTTATTATCCTTAAAAAAAAAAAAAACACTTAGGACAGAGAATTTAAGGCTTTGTATAAAAAAAAAAATGGTTGCAAACGAATGTAGTTAGCTTCAAAATAAGAATAGAAGATAAAAATAGAGTTGTAGAAAATTAAAAGAATCATTTTTTAAATTAATAAACACAGATATTTTATTTATTTATTTATTTTATTTATTTATTTATTTATTTTATTTTTTTTTTTTGGGGGGGGGGGGGGATTTGATGTAAATAACAAGTAAGTTCAAGTTTTCTTATGTTCTAAGACTATATAAAACTACATATTGACCCAAAATTGTAAAATTTTATATTTTTGATTTAAATCAATGATTTTTTTAAAAAAATCAAAGTGATTTTAATCGCGATTTTAATCATGATTTTAATCAAGCTGATTTAAATCGGCGTACCCTGTTAGGTACTTATCTCCAAGACCTGGACCTTGCTTAAAATTCACTTTATCACATTAGATCCAGTTCCTAAAATATCACTCAAAATAAGTTCTATTTTGATTTTTTTTTTCTTGAAAACTTTATTATAAATTTCATTGTTTACATTGGTTGTGATGTGCAGATTTCTGGAGTTTGTAGATTTTAGTAGTGCAGATTTCTGGGAGTCTACTGTATACACATTACTCCCTTTCAATAAAATCAGATTTTTTTTTAGTATTTTGGATGCAAATAACAAAAATGTTTAAAATCTTTTTCAAAAAGAAATAACTGCATAAATACTTTTAAATAATCTGCTTCTAAGAAAGGGAAGAAAAAAAAAAAAAAGATTTGCTGCATCTTAATAAGAAGAATTTTGTTTCAGCTTAGTTAGAAAATGCACACAAATTTATTTCAAATCACACAGTCTATTCAAATTTTTAAGTTAATTTTATTGTGATAACTTCATCCAATATGATGTGTTATTTACAATAATTAAAAGTATAAATTGGAATGAACTCCATTCATTACTCAGTAAACAAATTTTTAAAAATGTATGAAATAATTACCATATAAAAACATACGGGAAGAGAGAGAGAGAGGAAAAAAAAAAAGTGATTATGATACTACACTTATTAAAAAAAATTCAGCATTAAAAAGTTACAAAATTTGTATTCATAAAACATTCTACTATGGAGTAAAAGTTAAATTCATAGGTGACAAATGTCCACCAGGAGTTGCTGTATTTGGAAATCTAGTTTGCCCTTGATTTTTTTTATCATCTTGAACATAAGTACGGCAAGCTGCTATCTGTCTAAGAAGAGTTTTGGCATCTTCTTTAGTTTCAGGATAATCCATACATTTCTGAGCATTTTCATGAGCTTCTTCAAGCTTCATGTGTTCATAATAAAATTTGGCCAAATACAAATAGGCATGACATAAATCATCTCTATCAGGTGCATTTCTAGCTTCAGCATCTTTAATAAAATCTGTGTAAGCTGCAGCTGCTTGCCTTTCTTCATTTAATTTCTCATACATTTTGGCTAATTTAATAAGTGCTGTTCCTTCAATATCACCTACTGCATGAGCTTTCCAAAAGCATTTTTTTGCTTCTTTCAATTTCTCTAATTTTTCATAAGCTTCACCAAGAGCAACCATCATTCTTGAATCGTATGGTCTTAGTTGCTGAGCTTGCTTGTAATAATATAAACAATAATAAGGCATTTTGAGAATTTCATAAGTCTGTCCTAATCCATACCATGCTCGATAATCTCTTCTATTTACTTCTATAGCCTGCCTATAAGCCTGAATAGCAAAACTCGTGTTTTTCATTTCCATGTATTCATGACCCATAAGAGTCCAAGCAGAAAGGTAATTTGGATTAAGTTTTAGTGCTCTCTGAAAATATAACACAGCTTTTTCATGCTGCGTTCGTAAACTGTAAAAATTACCAATAACACAACAAGTTTCGACTCTATATTTATCAATATCACAAGTAACATGTGCTAAATTACTTAATTCTACTCTCATTTCACGAACATACAGCAAGTTTGAGTAAATATCCATATTATCAAGTCTATGAGGGTCAAGTTTAAGTATTTCCTGAAAGCCAGCTATTGCTTTATCAAGCTCTCTCATATTATGATAAGCAATTGCAATCTGAGACATGACATAGGTACTTTTGGAAAAACCTAAATCCATTAGTTTTGAATAAACTTCAAGAGCCAATTCATTCATTTGTATTTCTAAATATGTATGAGCTAAAAAGAAATCCTTTATCCAACAATCTGGTAAACTTAAATCATTGAGCATTTCTTTGTCTGAAATAAGAGAAGCCAATTCTACCCAAGAGCCCCAAAAGAGAGGTTCATAGCGAATTGCTTCACAGAGTATCTCAAGAGCAGTCTTTTCAAGCTGTAATTTTTTCAAAACAATGCCATATAAGTATAAGCAATATCCATCTAGTGAACCAGCTAAATAAGCTTTTTGTAACTGAAGACGCAAAGATTTTAAATATGCATTTTTTGATTTATCAACAGGTGGTGAAATATCAGCAATATCATCTAATCTTTTTTTCTCACCAGATGAATACAAAGAATAATAATGTAAAAACTTTGACACTCTTGACTGACAATTTTGAGAAAAGTATGCAGCTCTGTCATATTCCTGCATATCAAAGTAGGATTTAGCTAAAGAATAATATGCAAATTCTTTTTTATCCATCACATCATTATCTTCCATACCTTCAGATTCAGGTTCTTCTAAATCACTTAATGCAAAATATAGTTCTGAACACCAAGCGGCAGCATGTTTCAGGCCTCTTTTAATGCACTGCGACATCATTCCTCTTAAATCAGAGCTGACTTTTCCTAAATCATAGTCAGTTACCACAGCCATTTTTACAATAAAGTATTATCTTCTTATGAATTATATAGCTGCAAAAGAGCAAGTTAGGAACTTAAAGATAAATAAACTAATACAAGAAAATTAAATGAAACAAATAAATAACAAATATTATAATCGTCTTGGCATAACATTATAAAAACTTTAAATATTTGTAAATATCATCATATAAAAGCTAGCAAATTCTACAAATAAGAGAAAAACGAAAATGGAATGCTAAAATAAAAGCTCTAAATTAATCATTAACCAATACTGTTTAAACCCATGTCCTCATAAAATTTTTCCATGAATTTTTCATCCATCCTTCCTAAACGAGCCAAAAATTCATTTTTTTCTTCCTCATTCCATGTAGCATACCATTCACGGAATAATTTCATTCTACATTGAAATATGCTAGGGCGGCGATCATTCAGTTCTAAGTTATCCACTGAATTAGCAATCCCATTTACATCCTGACGGGAATAGGTTTCTTTCAAGATATTATAAAAGTCATCCTTTTGCATTTCACTATATTCCATGAACCACTGAACTAAATAATTAAGTTGTTCAGCAATTCCAACAGGACCTTTGTTTGCCATATTTTATTGATTAATTTTTTTTGAAAGCAAAGAAACAAAATTAGGATCAATTTGAAGTAATTTAATTGGTAATATTTGTTTACCTTGGAAAGACCAATGTCTGAACCACCAAATAAATTGATTTAGTTGATATTCAAATTTGCTTCTATTCTTGTCCTGGCAGTGAGCGTCACAGAATGTCAGAGATTGTAGTCCATTCTCTATATCTGATACACCTGGTTTAACATTACTAATTAAAACTTTTATAAATTCTTCTCTTTGGGGTTCAGACCATTCAGAAAACCATTGTTGAATAATTAGAAGTTCTCTTTCTTCAGAAATTAAACAGGAGCAAGACATGGAAACAATTATCTGAAAGAGAATAAAACCCAAACTAGATTAATAATAAATTCAAATTAATATAAATTAAATGTCCAGAGTTACTTAAAATTATCAATCAGAAAATAAAATTTTGCTGCATAAAAGTATCCATGTCTTCAAACAAAATGTAATTAGAAGAAGGTGCAATTTCTTTTAAAGCTATAAAATTAATAACAGCACTTATCAAATGTAATAGTATCAGGGTTGTTTTTTGACATGACAGGTGTCAAAAACTGGTTTAAACTGTTGAAAACCAGATGTGAAAAATGAAAACTAGAATAAAAAATTAAATAATTTTATGCATTATTTTAAGTTAAATGTACTATGTATATAAATTAACATTGATTATATATATAACATTTGTATAATTTTTTTTTCAAAAAAAGAAAAAATTATGTTAAGGAATGTATTACAGCATCGTCTTAAGGGGTGAGTGAATGTTATAAATCCTTTTTGTAAATTGTCTTACAAGGGAAGTATGAATCAGTAAAATTCCTATTGAGCCCAAACCAAGCCTAAATTAAAGAGCATGGTCTAAAACATAGGGCAGCATGCAAATTTGCTGCAACAAACACCCATGGAGCGAGATTGGTGATTGGGTTTTACGTCGCACTAATGCTGCGCAGATGGGCAATTGGCGACGGTCTAGGACACACCCCTTGAGGTGGTCCGGAGACATGCCATCACAATTTTGATCCTCCACGGAAGGGATGACTCTCCCGCTTCGGTAACCCCCAGAGGTATAATTTTTGATGGGAACATGGAGGACTTTGCGGCCACGACAGATTTTACGTGCACCAGCCACCATTAGTGTACACGACGGTCTTTGGCCGGCTCGAGTACCGAACCCGCAGTCTTACAATTACGAGGCCGGCGCTCTACCGACTGGGCTACCGCGCGCCCCCATGGAGCGAGAAAACAACCCTAAAAGTTCTAGCTGTTTTCATCAAATCAAAACCAATGAAAGAGAATCTACTGACAAGGCGGCGTGACGTAGTGGTCAGAGTGCTCAGCTTGAGTGACGAAGGTCCTGAGATCAAATCCCGGTGATTGCTCGTTAAAAAAAAAAAAAAAAAAAAAAATATATATATATACATATAAATAAAATACAATATAAAAATGTATGAATAATTTCAAGGGGGGGGATGTATTAAATTCAATTAAAAAATACGATATATTTTTAAATTATTAAAATATTTCAACTAAAATATATATACATTTTATAATTTAAAAATTTTCTTTATTGTACATTTTTCTTTTTCCTTAAGTTTACTTGAGTTCAAACCCCGACGAAATGCTCATTACTATTATTATTTATTATTATTATTTCAAAATATTAATGAAATAAAACAAAACATTAAAATAAATGAATAACTTTAGAGAAAATAATTATTAAACTTAATTAAGAATTAATAAATAAATAAATATACTCTATATAAAGATACTATTAAGAAATATATAGGATAAAATTACCTCTTTGTGAAAAAAAAAAATCACGTTGAAATTTGCGAATTTATTTTCAGGTTAATAATGACTGTGATTAGAAGTAAGAAAATGATCAAATCATAAGCATTTTTCACGATGAGAACAACATATAAAAGAAAATTTATCCGATTAATTTCATTACAATCTTGTTCAACATTGAAGCACATATTGTGAACATTTTGGAAATTATTCGGGTTTTCTTTGAGATAACCAGCTTTACAAAATGCATATATAACTAGATTTTGTAATTTTGGAAATGTATGTAAACAAGCTATAAACATATGCAAGGGCCAACAGAATAATAACATTAAGTAAAAGTTCTTTATTTACATATGAATAATAGCACAATTAAAAGCAGACTATAAAAATATAATATAAATAATATTTTCCGTTGCACTATTCATTTGAAAAAAATTTTTTCACTTGAAATAAAATGTTTTAATAATTTAACAGAATATTTATTTTTATGTAAAAAAATAACAAAATTAAAAGCAGATGATAAGCATTTCCTACTAATGGCTTTGGCGTGAAATATTAATAAAAAATAAAAATAAACTTTAGTGGGGGTTAAAAAAAAAAAAAAATTGTGCAATGAAGAAAAATATTTTTCCTTAAATCATTCATTTATTTAAATTACATATATAAAAAAATTAAAAATGTAGTTGAAATAAAATATGTTAATAATTAAAAATATATCATTATATATTTTTTAACTGAATTTAATACATGGTCCCCTCCCTGAAATTATTCATATACTTTTATATTGCATTTCATTTATATTTATATTAAAAAGAAAAAAAACTGTGAGCAATTACCAGGATTTGATTTCAGGAGCTTCAGCACTCAAGCTGAGTGCTCTGACCACTACACCACGCCGTCTTGTTAATGGATTATCTTTCGTTGGTTTTGATAAAAACAGATAAAATTTTTAGGGTTGTAAGCTCCCTCTATGGGGGGGTTGTTGCAGCAAATTTGTACGCTGCTGTATGTTTTAGACCATGCTCTTTAATTTACGTTTGGTTTGGGTTCAATAGTAATTTTACTGATTCATACTTCTCTTGTTAGAGCTATGAAAATTTGCATATGTAGGTAGTAAATTATAGTAATACAATTAAGTTATATTAAAAATTCTTTAAAACTAAATTTTAAATAAATTCAAAAATTTAAATTTTTTGAAACTTTTAAATGTTTTTCACTAATTACTATTTTCTTTCTTTCTTTTTTTTTTTTTTTTTTTTTTTTTTCGTCTCCTCCTCATTTTAGCATTATTATGATTTTAAAATATGTACTAAAGGTATTAGGTTATTACTTTACACATTCAGTAATAGGTTAATTTTAAAAATTATGTTGAATGCTGTAATTTTAATGAAAATTTTAGCATTTCAATGTATTATTTTAAATTAATTTATAAACAGAACAACATAGTACTATCTAGAAATTTCAGAATATATTGTTAAATTGCAATAATCTAAAATTGTCGAATAAAATTAAAAATTAATAACTAGGGAGCATTTTTAAAAAAGTGAAGAAAATTTTAATGTATTTAATATTGTTATCAGGGTTGGCAAGGTTTCGGAGACTATGGTATAAACCACGGTTTTTACCATACTGTCCAAAACCTTGGTGTCTTAAACTGTCCAAAACTATATATTTTAGTACAATTATATTTTATTAAAATTATGCAAATATTTGAAAAATTTACAAAATTATTATAATTATTGTTGTTTTGTAACATTTTCCAGAATATTCCATTAAGTTCTAATAATAATAATAATGTTCAGTGAAAGATACGTGTATTAACAATTATAATAAGCAAAAGCAAAAATTTATTACTGAAGCTTTAATGGAAAAATGTGGTAATTGTACTTCAAATACTGATACTTATAATATTTACACACACATACACAGATATATAAGCAATATGAATAAATATATCAAGAGAACAAAATAATATATAATTATCATATATATAAAATATTTACAATAAATTATTTTGAAATAAATATTAAAAAATCCCTTTTCGGCAAGCTTAAAGGCAAAGGTAGATTCCTTTACGTTAATGTTACAAAAGTAAAGAAATATTACATATGCATTAACACATACTTAGCCAATGGCTTTGTTCCCACACATTGCATTATTTACGTTGCTATTCTATTTTTAAGAAATTTAATTATCAACTACTACTATTCATTCTACTTAAAATTTTAGGCTAGATTTATTTGTCAGTAAATGTTTCAATTTTTTTTAAATCCAAGTTCATAATCATTCAACAAATAGAAGCCATAAAAATATACAATTTGGTGACAAAACTTGCGACGTAGCAATGAAATTTGTGATTTGGCAGCATAGTAAAGCGTGACGAGTCGGGCAAGATTATCAGATACAAGGCTAGATTAGTTGCGCAAGGTTTCAACCAGGTCCAGGGTGAATCCTATGATGAGACCTTCTCGCCTGTGATAAATTTTTCTGTTGTTAGATTCTTTTTCTCCCTTTTAGTCTCATGTTACAGTTGGTTTAATGTACAGTGTGATGTTAAGTGTGCCTATCTGTATGCTCCCTTAAAGGATGAGATTTACATGAGGCAACAAGTTGGCTTTGCTGAAAAAGGTAGAGAGGACTGGGTTTGTAAACTGGATAGAGCACTGTACGGATTACATCAATCAGGCAGGTTGTGGTTTTATGAATTAAATAAAGTGTTGTTGGAACTTGGTTTTAATAAATTTGAAAATTGTAACTGTGCATATTCTTATTATGATTTCTCTGTTTTATTGGTTTATGTTGATGACATCGTTGTTTTTGCTAGGACTGAATCTCAAGCTAATGATATTTTAAGTTTATTGAAATCAAAGTTTGATTTGAAAATTTTGGGTATCACACGCAAGTTGTTAGGTGTGGAGTTTGAGTATACAGATACAGGTGTTTTGATTCATCAAAATCAATATATTGATGAAGTTAGTAAAAGGTTTCAAAATCATTGTGTACCTATCTCCTCCTTGCCTATTGTTAAAGGTATCCAGTTTTCAAAGAGTGATTGTCCTGTTATTCAAGCAGACATCGATGAAGCTTCTCATTTACCTTATAGAAATCTTTTGGGTTGTATTCCTTTTATTTCAAATCGCACAAGACCTGATATTGCATATGCTACTAACATTTTCTCACAGTTCCAACAAAATCCAGGTATTAAACATTGGCAGGGCTTACTTAAACTCCTAGGATATATAAAATACACCAGTCAATATAAGCTCCATCTTAAATGCACACAAGTTAAATTAATTTCTTATTCTGATGCTGATTTTGTTGCTAATAGGGACGATTATGTTTCTATGGGTGGCCAGTTAATTCTTTTGGATAGTGCTGCTGTTTCTTGGTGTACTAATAAACAAAAGGGAATTACCATTTCTACAATGGAGTCAGGATTTGTTTCTATGTATGATTGTGTTCGTGAGCAGGACTGATTTTACAATATTCTATGTGAGTGTTCTGGTTTAAATCTTATAGAAAATAATTTTGATATACCCACCTTATATGCTGATAATCAGGCTGCCATACGTTTTACAAAGTCCAGGATTGAGAATTTCCATACACGTCATGTTAATATTAAACTGTTTTTTATAAGGGATTGGTTTGATGAGGGCAAATTTCATATTGAGTATATTTCCTCTAAATTAAATCTTGCCGACCCGTTTACGAAGCCGTTGACAAAAAATGATTTGTTAAAATTTATAAAAGTAATCTTTATATAAATCATTTGTAACTTTATATAATCTTTTGTGTTTGAATTGATTTCTTCGCTTTGCAGATGTTTTTCATAATTTTTATGTTATATTATCATGGTGTGAATGTGTGTGTGAAATCGTGAGGCGCCTTGCGTATTTGTACATTTGTATATATACAGTACAGGACCCATTATCCGGCAATCGCGGGACCGACCCGATTCCGGTTATTGGAATTTTCCGGATTTCGGGTCCCTGACGAAAAACGGAAATATTACATCTGCAAAAATTACCCCCTCCCATTAAACAACAAAATAACATGCTTATAAATTGTACTGATAAAATAATACATACAAGAACAAAAAAAAAAAAAAAAAAAGAGTGATAAAAGAAATATATATATTAGAAGCTCAAAGATCATGAATAAAAACAGATGCAGAACTCTTATCATAATACAAACGCAGAAAAGAAGGTAAACGCAACGCACTGACTCACATTTGATCGTTTGCAGTAACATCTATTTTCTCCCCTTTCTGCATTTGAAAGAATGACCCAGTAGCACAAGATCCATTGACCTTGAAGCACGTGACAGTAATCACGTTTGTTTATCTGTTCCATTTCTTTGCTCATAGAATGCAGCAGAAAGAGCTAAGTTTTGATACTGGGTTGATTCATTACACAGGGATGCGATTCGGTGTATCGACACTTGCATGGCAGTGACTGATGTTTACAGATTTTCATGTGTTTTTGGATTAATGCCAGGCCATAATTTTGCAAAAATATTAAATATTTTAGTTATAAATAATTTTTAATTAACATTGTTTTATTTCCTGAAGCTGTCGATCCTCCGAAAGCTTTTCTGGCTGCAGTTTTGGATTCATATGCAGTAAAGCAGCTCAATTTTCTATTACAATTTTAAATGTTTGTTTCATTAATCTTAAAAGTAAAGTTCATTCATTTCAGTGAATTTCAAAAGAAGCGCCAAAGTAAAATAATTTTCTTTTATTATTTTTTTTTTCTACTTAAAAAGATAATATTTTGTTATATGTATTGTAATGATGAAAAGTACTGGTTAGTGATGCAGTTTGCAGTATCGACTCATTCCGTGAGCTGTACATCGGCAATAGCAATGGGTGCCTCAATCAAAACTGTTCTGAAATATCCTTTTTGAGTTGTTTAAATTGTAATTAAAGTTATTTTTCCTTTATGGAGAACGAGATTTTAAAGGATTTTCTTTCTTTTTATGTATTATTATTAATATTATTATTATTTGGGATTCGCTAAAAAATCTAAGATTTCAGAAAAAAAAAAAATTCCAATTTAGTTTGAATTTTGAAAAATGCCGGTTTTTGGAACATTCCGGTTTTCGGGATGCCGGATAAAAGGTCCGATACTGTATTCATTTTTTCATAATTTTTCATATGCTGTATATATATCCATTATATTTATTCTTGTACATAAATTGAATTGCGTAATATAATTGTTATTGTATATAATTGTTATCAGATAATTAATATTGCATATAATGTATTTTTCATATCACCTTTTCTTTAGTATGTCTGCAGGGTGGAGAGTTGTACTTCATCACTTGAAAATCTGAATTTTTGTCAATGATATTTTTCGCATTAACTAGTTTATTATATCATTTGGTGATACTTTTTTCATGGACTATGGGAATCTCATGATGGTATTTTGTTAACTAAATTTATTTTTTTTTATATGCTGCGGTGGGGGGCATTGATATCTATCAATTGTCCTCACACATAAAAAAATTGTTAATTTTATAAATGCTTATTTTTCATTACATAACTGTTAACTTACCTTTTCTTTAAATTTAAAAGTTTTCTTTACTTAAAATTCGGTCAGCCATCTTTGCCTGCATCACGCCTTAACGATCGATGTTTTGTTTACATTGTTGCCGTTGCCAATCTTGCTCTGCATAATTTTTCCTATTTTTACTGTTGCCACTTCTATTGAAATAGTTATAGTAAATTGTATTTTCGGCTATGACCGTTGAGTGGCAATAGTGATGTATTGTTTATATGTAGATTTTGACTTTTCAGTCAGTATAAAAAGATCGCGGCGTGTGTGTTAAAGGGCAGTTGTCAGCAATGGCCAGCTAGTCTTCAATTAGAAATGAAGTAGTAGTTTGTGAATAATTGAGCAGCTTTAAGCTGTTGATGGCTAAGCACTGGTGTATGTGCTTTTAGTGTTGTTACAGCTAAGCTAGTTATGTTCTTTTTGGCTATTGCATTTTAATTTTTTAGAAACGATGGCTGCCGTTGTTGAAAGTTTACATATGTTAAATTATTAAGTTTTGTTTGAATTTGTTCCTTTTTTTAAAGGATAAAGTTTTTTCGTCATTCGCGGGTGATGAGAACTCTTGAAATAAAATTGATAATCGATGTTTTTTAAGCGAGGTCGTTATATTTGATTTTTTAGTGATGTTATATTCTGTTTAGCTGCTTTTTAAGCAGCATTTGTTAAGTTTGAAAAAGTCTAAAGTTAATTAAAAAATTAAATTAAAGTCTTCTAGATTAAATCATATAATTAACAGTCTTCATCATTGTTACTTTGTGCTAATACATCTTGTTGTGCTTTTGCTGATCTAATTGAAATTTAATTTAAAAGTCTTCTGAATTAAAATATAGAATTAATAGTGTGCCAACGTAGTCTTCATCATTGTTACTTTGTGCTAATACGTCTCGTTGTGCTTTCGCTGATCAACCTGGCGATCGCGGATGTTCTGTTGCTAAAACGAAATGTGTTTTTTTCCAAAGTGCATTGTTATAGATGTTAGATTATGGCTGTTGCTCTGTCTTATTCCTCACCTGAAAACGTAAATTTGTTTTTGTCATATTTTTTTGAAAGTTTAATATATATTTATGCTTTGTTGAATAAAACTGTTTTTTTTTTGTTAAAACTTTTGTATTTGATGTGTCATAACAGTTAAACACTGGTCAGGTTATTTTTATTGAAACCCTTAAAACTTAAAATTAATTTGTTTCCAATGTATGCGATCTGCATAATAAAAATTAATTAAAAGATAGACCTTTAGTCTATGTCAGAGTTAAGAAAATTGAGAGAAGCTGGAACTACTGAATATCATACGTGGTTATTGTAGGAGAAAAAACATCATGAATTAGCAGAAATAAACTATTAACTATTTGATAATATTGTGCCAAATTATTGGTAAAATTGCAGCATCTTTGGAATTTATTGCATTTTTGCATTTCAACTCTAAAATTTCGTTACACTAATAGTCTCCCTTTCTGTAAAGAATTCTATAGCTTTAAACATTATGTACAACGTAAATTTAATTTCTTTATCCCATTCAGTTCTCCTATAACTATTAAACAATTAACCCTTCATGACAGCGACTTAAATGGACCCACTGGAGGAGTCTATCAAATTCCCATAGAAAGCAATAAAGAACTTTTCTATTATATTGGACAGACTAAGAGGACTTTAAATAAAAGAATACAAGAACATATACGAAATATCAAAGAAGCAAATAGTTCTACTCTAGTCGACTTCATTTATGCCAACACAAACCCTATATGGGATAAAGCCAAAATTATTACAGCACCATCTATTATCCAAGAACTTTACATTTCCGAAGCTATTCATATAATTAAATGCAAAAATGCAATAAATTCCAAAGATGCTGCAATTTTACCAATAATTTGGAACAATATAGCAAATAGTTAATAGTTTATTTCTGCTAATTCATGATGTTTTTTCTCCTACAATAACCTCGTATGATATTCAATAGTTCCAGCTTCTCTCAATTTTCTTAACTCCTTGGTCCAACCTCTACCGGAATTCATATAGTTTTTTGGCTGATATTTAAAATATATCACGTTATTAAAAGACTTAACTGTTGACTGTAAAAAGAAAACATATTTAAAACTGCGCAATGGAAACGAATCATAAATCCCTGATGATGCTTTAATATTAAAGCGAAAAGCTTTGGATAAAAAAATTTTAACATCTTTTAAATAAATTTATATTTACGTGTGTTTAAAGTGTTTTATATATATTTAATAATTTTAAAAATTAACCTATTACGGAAATTCATAAACTAAGTAATAACCAGTTACCTTTAGTTTATATTTTTAAATCATAATGTTAAAGTGAGGAGGAAAAAAAAAAATTTTTAGAAAACATTTAAATTTTTTTTTTAAAAAGGTAAAATTTATATTTATTTATTTATTGTAAAATTTAGTTAGTTTTGAAGAATTTTTAATATGCTTAGTTGCATTACTATAATTTACCATCTATATATGCAATTTTTCATAGCCCTATGGCAATTTACAAAAAAGGTTTATAAACATTCACTCTCCTCTCTAGACGATTATCACGTTTCCTAACATAAACATTTCTTTCTTTTTCTGAATATATACAGTAGAGAGCCAGAAATCCGCTGACCTAAAATCCGCACAGTTTGTCAGGTACAAACAATGAAATTCACAAGGTACAAAACTGCAAATCAAAATTTTTGAAAAAAATCTTGAATACTCAAAACGATGCCAAAAAAAAAAAAAAAAAAAACTTTCCTACTTCTCTTTCCCTTTCTTCCGTCCCTGTTTTATTGGCTAAAGTAAACAAACACATCATTTCTCCTAGCATCCTGTCATTAAAGAGTTTATTTATGTGGACTGGGTAATTATTCTTGTAGCATTTTAGCTAGACTTTAAGAAAGAAAAAAAAAAGTTAGATTTCATTTTTTCTCTAGCTTAAATGAATCACCAAATATTTATCATCAAACATCATCACCAAATATTTATCATCATTGTTATCAATATTTATCTTCAAATATTTATTTTTATTTTTTTTTTTTTTGGGGGGGGGGGAGGGGGGGGGTTATGGGTATTTAAAGGGAATACACTTGAAACAGAAGAATACAGCTGTTAATTTGTAGTTTAATATTAGAAAGTTTGTTTTTTCTTTTTTCAGTAATTTTTTTTTTACTTCCGTTTTCATTTTTATTTTATTCCAAGATAATAAATATTCAAAATTTCCCCCAGACAGCCAGAATTTCCCCCGAACATCATTCGCACGTTCGGACATAATCTGCACCCCTGTGCAACTGTATGTCATGTCTAATGCTATTTCTACATTGTCACTGTATGTTCCACCTGTTACAAGGTCAGCATCAGGGATATACTATACTTTCAAGGTGGTTAAAAAAAAAAAAAAGTGAAAAGATTAAGACATGGGATTGTTTATAAAATGAAGAGAAAATACTTTTTTCTGAAAGATTTTCCTGATATTTCTGGAAGTATTTTGCAAAAGATAAAAAAGTCTCCCAATAGTTGCTTTTTGGGTGAAAAAAGTTGCCATAGTCTCCTCAGGCTGAAAATAGTCGCCTTTTAGCAGCCTGTGGCAACCCTGATACTACTATACACAGTTAAAAATTTCAACAGAAAACTCCGTGTAATCTATTATCTTAAGCTTTACGTAAAATACAGAGAAAAATAAACAAAGATGTTAAAAAACTTATTTTATACATTCATTTTAATAACTAATATTTATTTAATTATTGGTGAGAATATATTTTGGACTTTGAATGCTTTATCTAAAGTAGAAACAGTCATTTTTAATTTTAATTAAATAATAAAATTAGGTAAAAATACAGAATAAAGATTGAGAATCTCGATTATTCACTTTTAACTAAGAATTACTGTAAATTTACAGAGACTCTGTATAAATATTTACACTAAATTTTTAACAGAGTATTATTTATATTATCCTCACTTATTACAATTATTAATTTCCTTTGTTTTGTTTCGTTTACTTTACTCTTTTCTCTTCATTTACATATTTTTTTATTATCTTTTTGTAAAGTTTTACTCTCAGGGCAATCCTGTCCTTATTGTTACCAACCAGTGCTCTGTTTTGCTGGTCCTTGGCTATGGGTTTGAATTTTTAAGATCTACACACTACTATTAGAGGTGAATGAACGCCGTTCCTAGGAACTCTGAAAAATTTATTTTGATGATGAATTTGAATATTGTGAAGGGGCTCTTTTTATGAGGTGTAATTTCATGAAGGGGCAGCAAAAAGGCCCCAATTTTCACCTTGATGGATACCTACAAGTTCTTTCACATTGAGTGGTTTAAACCCATTTATTTATTAGACATGTACCTTGTTTTTAACGTATACATACAAGAAAACGAAATCGAAACTGCAATTTAAATACATTAGCGTGGTGTCATAAAGAAAAAACTTATTACACTAAAAATACTTTGTTCACACATCGAAATTGAATTGAATTATAATACCTATGATTCATAAGTAAAAACTTTTGATTTAATCATTTATATTTGAAAACTTCATAATCAAAAGCTAAAAATTAAAACCAATTAGTAGTAGTGATGGAGACGAAAACCCATAAGACATACTATTGAATTATTTTCATATATTGATTTTCAACAACTGAATAAAAAAAATTCTATGATAACTTTGAAGCTGAAAAAAAAATTACTTAACTTTGAAGCTTTACACTTAAAATTTTCAGTGTTAATCATTTTCTAAAAAATAAACTTAACTTACCGATCCAATTGTGTACTTCTTTGCGATTGCCGAATACCGATGCCGATATCAACATTCAAATTCAAAGCATCAAGCAAAAAAATTGTTATCTTAATTATTCATTATGAAATAATAAAAAAGTATTTTGATATTTTTTTAATAATAAATTTTTTTATTTCCAATTCATACTTTTAAAATATTAAGGAAAATCGAAATTACTGAAGTTAATTTTTTTTAACTATAACTGTTTTTAAAAATACGGTTAACGGTTCTGATCTTTGCTTCGGCTTTTAGATAGCTTAACTGAACTGAGAAATTAAAATCAACATAAACAAATGAAAACAAAATTAATGCTACTGTGATGTGACAGCTGCAACCGTAAAATAGAAAAAATATTAACAATTAAAACTGTAATTATTATTAAAAATGTCTGATTTAAGTTTGCTGATTGACATGGGTTTCTCGCAGGAAAAGGCGTACGTAATATATAAAGTTTTAAACATGTAGTTACCAATTTTAGGTTAAAATTCATTTAAAGTTTATTCCCCACCTCCTTTTTTTTTGTGAATCTATATAAATGTGATGTTATTTTTTTTCTTAGTCAACTGAAAAATTAAATGGTAACAAAATTTTTATAATTTACAGAAATATATAGCATCTTAGAACTTAGAAATGCAATTTTTTTTCAGAAAGGAAGGATTAACAGAAAACTTTCTTTTAAGTCACTTGGCAGCAATTTTCAAATTCTTATTTTCTTTAATCATTGATATTATGAAAAATTTTCTGTCTTCTGATTCAATTCTGTTATACTAGTTATCTTTTCATCAAATTATCCGTTAAATGATTCATTTAAAAAAGAAAAAGTAAACAGTAATACACTGTAGGTCAAGCACAATTTACTATTTTTAATCCTTTTATAATTTCATAAATTTCAATTTAAAGTATTGAATACAACCAAAGAAAAGGGAATCACTGGTGTATTTATTTATTCTCTTAAAAAACCTCTAATCAAAACTAACACTTTCTGTTTTTAACTTAAATGAAATTTTGTTAAATTTTACATATTTTCCGTTGACTGTTATTGCAGAATAAATTGTGTCACTAAATAGTCAACAGTAGATGAGCATGGCAACCTTCTTTTTGTTAGTTGTAATGAACATAATTAAAGGTAAATCCATTTTTCCAAAATGTGGGGAAGAAATTTTTGAATTCATTATTGTTATCAAAATATGGTATTTATATAAAATTTAGAATTTTTATAAAGATTACAAATGTTTAACTGATAATTAATTAAGGACAAAATTTAAGTTATAGTTTTAAGCTTTCTGAAATTTAAGCTCTAGTGTGTCATTTTGTACATGCAGATCAGAATGATATAAGTTACAGTTTTTTTTGTTTGTTTTTTTTTATTAACTGAAGTGCCTTTTTACTTGATTATCTTTGTTTAATTTTTAGAAATCTTGAGATGATTAGAAAATGAGCAGAAACTACAATTTTAAGAAAGAGCCATCAGTTTATTTAATGAGGGTAATCACTTAAAGAATTGAAGAAATAATTGGAATTCAGAACACAGTAAAAAGTGTGACAATAGAATCAAATAAATCATTTTCATAAACAAAGAAAAATTGTCAGAAACTTTATTTCATTGAAATCATTATAATATTAAATATATCACAAAAAAATATTTCCAAATCTTTAAAGTTAATCAAGTTCTTGCTCATCAGTTGTAAAGTTTAATGGTTAGTTTGTTGCGTCATGACAAGGTATTAGACTCGAGATGAGTGGCAATTGGCAATAGCCAAAAGAGAAGAGAGCGGGAGGTGAGAGTCAACAGAGGAGGACATGTTTTAGTTTTGTCTGAAGGAAATACTTTTATTTTGTATTTAAATGTTTTATATATGTTTTGTGATGTTACAGTATTGTTTTATTAAATGTTCGTCTACATTTATGACATTTTTATTCAGTGTGGTGACTGGATTTAATTAATTAGTTTCTTTCTCCATGATGTGAGAATTCGCAGACCAAGGATTTCTTACTGGCGCAGCCGGTAAGATAAAAAATAAAACCGAGAAAATGGGTGAGGTAAGAGTTTTTGTATATGCCCAAAAGGTATAAGTGTACATTTTAAAAATGTTTTTCTAACACAAAATGATAAATAATAGAATGTCAGTTCTAAGTTTTTGTTTTTGAATACATCCAATAAAAAAAGCACGCCAGTACTAAATCAATGTTAGAAATTTTTGTTGGTATTCGCAAAGAAATGTATAATCAGTACCAGTGTTGCTAATTTAGCAGAATTTCTGCTAAATTTTGTGGATTTTTGAAACAATCAATGGGAAAAAATAAAGGTTTAGCGGATTGAATTTTACATTGCACTGGTGTTACACTATGGGCAGTTAAAATTTTAGCTGATTTTCATGTGTACTTTTTAGCAGGGAAAAAAAGGTTGTGTTGGCAACACTGACCAGTACATGTTACATATTATAATTAAACTATTTCTTTTGGGTATTCAAAAAAGAAATGTACGCCAGTACATGTTATAATTATTATAATTAAAATATTTCTTTTTTGTTTTTGATAGAATTACTTTTATGGTTTGATATACATTAAGTTCTTAAATGATTTGATATTCTACAAACGAGTATTTTTCATATTGTGTATTAGTTATGTTATTAACGTAATGGATCTGTGCTCAGAAATTAATAGCATTTTATTTACTAGTCAGTAAATGACAGTTTACAATTTCACGCCAGTGAATGTCAATTTTAATACAATGTGAATGTTTTTAGTGTACATATTAATTCATGAATTTTTTTTTTTTACTTCAATAAATATAGAGTTTTTCATCTGTTAAATATCTGCAACAGTAGATTGTGATATTTCCTCAGTTTGATGTACAGTGAAACTTCTATGGGAGACCACTCCTGTTAACAGAGTGGGAGAGCCACTCCTGTTGCGGCCCACTAGCCATCAATTTGCAGCCCGCGGAAGGACAGACATTTTTAGCTCCCAATAATCATCAGCAGAAGAGAAAAAATGAAAAAGAAAGAAGGAAAAAATATTTTATTTATTGCATTTGCAAAACTGGCATTTACAAAAACTTTTTGTTGTTGTTTGCAGGGGGGGGGGGGGGTATATAAATATTTCTGTTTGAGAGCTAAATTTTCCATTCTATTTCTCAATAATGTAACAAACCCACAGTATGTTCCTTCATTTTTTATTGGAAAAATCATGGAATAATCTATTGGTAAGTGATCTTTATCTACCTGAGAAGATTAAAACTGAAAAATGTAACAATCAGTAAGTAAAATCTCCTCCCCTTTTTTTTTAATCTTTCCCTTATGTGTGTTAAAATTAATGATGAAGAAGAGTAAATTTATAACAGTAATTAATTTCTATTAAAAAATTTCAAATGTGCAATTAGTCGAATTTATTTCTGTCCACAGACATAAAAAAACAAATACAAGTCCGGTGGGTTCTTATTATTGTGTAAAAGTGATAAAAACAGCGAGCATGATAATGATGGCCATCATTTATGATTTATGAAGTTGCAAACAGAAATGGGGCAGTGGGTAAAAGAATGTGTAGATAAAACCAAGATTTTCAGTGGTTGTGCATGTACTGGGGTTACATTTGCAAAAATATAAGATATATCATAGATTTTCAGCAGTATATTCAGTTGCTAATGGTAACTATAATGATAGTTTAGCTGATTGCTAACAGGGATGTAACTACAGATGTTATCAGAAGGAGGCTGAGGCTGATTTCCTAATTTGTCTAAAGGGTCAAAAATAAAAATTTATTTGATTCAGAAATATCTAAGCTACAATACAAGTGCCCCTTTCCTTGGCAATGCCTTTGGTTGCTGTCATAATAGTTTAGCAACCAAATCCTCATTAAATTCATTAAGACTTTTGCAGACCATTTTCTTACTGTTACATCAGAACAGGAAGGTGATGCAATACATTGTTTGAAATTCTTGTGGAAAATGACAATTAAAACCCTGAGAAGTTTTTTCACTTACTCGCTAGTGCTATCTAATACCTCAAAGAAATATTTTTCATACCCACTTACCTACACTAAAGCTGCTCCTTTTGGTGCCCTCTATCTGCCTTTACATTTGTGCTAGGTGTTTTTGAGAATCTCAATATAACCCCCTTTTTTTCCCCCTCTCTGTGTGTGTGTGTGTGTGATAAGCAACACATTTTATTTATCCTTTTTTGTATTTTATATAATTCTTTTGCTTACTATTCAATAACTTTTTGATTATTACACTTTGAGATTAACTTGATTTGCTGATTGAAAATTTTTATATATATTTTAAGAAACACACAGGCTCATACATACACACACATATATGTATCTATCTATATATATATATTATACAGTAAATACATCTGCACAGTTTTATTCTTTCATATTACCTGGTCTATGACCCTTCATGTCCACTCAACAACGAGAGTGGCCCACCAGCCAGAAAGGTTGTGCATCCCTACCTTATGGTGTTTTTACGCAAAGTTGAAATCCTTAAAGATGGTTACTTTTAATTTACAAATGAACATGCACATATGTCTTTAAAAAGAGAAAATGAAAAATTGACTTATAATTTTCAGTCTTGTCTTTCATCTTTTTTTTTTTTTTTTTTTAAAGTTTTTGGCAGTGTTCTAATTTTTTTGGCGGCCCATCTTTTACGTCGGTCCTATGCGACCGCTTAGGTTTGCCTAATGGTAAAGCGGGCCCTGTCTGCATGGCACCCTGCTCTTGTTGCGTGCTTCTTAGTGAGTGTTCGATGTTGTGAACGTTGACTTGTAGTTTCCACCAGAAGGTGGCACAACATTCTGTCTAAACCTGCTGCATCACTGTCATTGCATGAATTAGGGGTAGTAATTATTTCTATTGTTTCCTGGAACATGGTAACATCGTGTATTTATGATTATCATAATTTGTGAGTTTTTAACTTATTGAAGTTAATTTTGATTTCCTCTTACTTCATTGAAAACTTTAGTTAGAGCAATAATAATTTTTCTAGTTTTTATATCATTTTTATGTTCATTAATTCTTGTTTTTTTCTTTGTTTTCTTTTGGCCATACCAGTATAACATTTAGGTTTTTCATTACAATCCATAAATGGTATTTTATAAATTCCTGGCTGTTTCTAAGGGGGAAAGTGAGTCTTTATTATTCCTGATGAGTTGAAAAATATTAGGGTTCGGTTTGACTAAAATATTGATATTATATTTATTTGCAATGTGTTTAATTTTGTTATGCACCGTGATCATATGGAATAGAGGAGGTTAATTTTGGAATAGATTTTTGAAATTAGGAATTGTGTTAGAGTTTTTAATCTGTTTTTGTACTATAATTTATTAACTATTTTATCAGGATAACCAGCTTTTCTAGTATACTGCTTTATTATATTTAACTCGTCGGCAAGATTTTTGGACTCATTAAAAATTAGGATGGCATAATTAATATCAAACAAATAGCACTAATTTTCTAGCAAAAAGGTGTTTTACTTTTGTAATGTATAATTTCGTTGCTGCTTGTTGGTTTACGATAAACGGTTGTGTGAATTCTATTATTCATTCTGGTGATTTTAATGTCTAAATAATTTATTTGTTTAGTGATTTCTTCTTCACAAGTAAACTGTATGTTAGGGTTAAGATCATTTAAACTGCTTAATATGTGATTGGTATTACTATCTTGATCAACAATGGCAAAAATATCGTTTTCACATCTAATCCAAAAATAAATTTTATCCCTTAAAGCTTCAAAAATTTTATTTTCTAATGTTCTTAATTTAAATTCTGCCAGGAAGCTCGAGATAGGCGATCCCATAAGGACTCCCTTCTTTTGTTGATAAACTTTATTATTAAATTTATTAAACTTTGATATTATTATTAAATTTTGAATTGTGGGTCATCTACATATTAAAGCGCGCACCAACTTTAATTTTTTCAATGGTAATGCCCAATTTTGATTTTATATTTGAATTACTGGGGTTGCGGTAATGCAAAAAAGTATGCTGATTATATATTTTACTTATTATTATTATTTTTTTTTTTTTTACAGAGTTACAAGCGTTCAAATCTTGAAGGGGCTAATATTAAATTCATATCACAAGCTTTTATTAATATCTTCACAAAAAATAACTTGATTGACATAACTACATAAAATTTTTTTTTACGAGATACATTGAAGAAACCCAAACATGATGCATGATTACCTCTGATTAAGAAAAATATTTTTTATTGTGAAAAATATTAATTCATATTAAAAAAAATTATAAATTCTGACCTATATTAATTTTTACATGAAACTGATTCTAATGTTGAAAAATATGGGTGTGCAAATTTGCAGCTTATTCCAGTTATTAGCTTTCGAGATATAAATAAATCTTCCTTTTGGAGAGGTTTAGGGGGCCATCTTTTATAAAGTTTTGCATAAGATAATGAAGAAAATCTTGAAAAGTAACAAAATTAAACAAAATATGTTTATTTTTAATTATGAGTCAAACTATATACATCAACAACATGAAACACAAAAAAGACCATTTTAAGACATTGGCAATATCAAGTGATAATTCATGTTATAAGGAAAATAAGCCCACATCTTTCAGCATTATTGTAAAACAACACAAAATAGAAAAAGAAAAAGTATCTTTGCATGTTCGTGTTAAATCCTTTAATTTACATTGACAAAAATATATACAAGTAGCATTTATCTCATTGATCACTGGTGATAAATTTAAAAACCTTTAAACAAACTAGAATGGAAAATCAGTTGGGTGGATTAAATAAATAGGCGGGGTTTACTGCTTAAAGTAGAGAAAAAAGGAGGACATAAAAATTGTCAAATAAAAAAACGAGTTGCCTATTGACAACCATAGACTTGTTAGATCGCTTGTTTAACTACCGTCATAGTTAAAGTGTTAATCATTCAGTTATATATTACTCTTTTTCTTTTTTTTTTTTCCTTGAGGGGGAGGGGGTTATTATTTTAAGAGTACTTTAATCTTAAAAAATTACTTTTATAAATATATTTCAATTAAAAAAGCATATTTTCAACATATTATAAAAGAAATCGTACAGTTTTAAAGAGTTAAACTAACCAAATACTGGTAAATATGATTAAAAATGTTTAATGTGTGCTTCATGAAAGTAAGAAGTGTTGATCCGATATCTAACAACAAGTCTCGCAACATTCCTAAAATTTTACTCCTATTGAAACTCTTATTAACAACACCACTATCATCACTATGAAAATTTTTTTTAAATGTTTTAATGCTAAAACATGTCTAAATCTAATGTTACAAAGTATTACAGTATGGAACCGTTTATCCAGAATTCAGTTATCCAGAAAACCAGTTATCTGGAATTATATTTTCAAACAACTAACTTCCAATGCATTCAGAAAATAAAAAAAATGCAGATTTTTTTTTTTCTTTAATGATAATAATGGTTTAACATTGTAATCTGAATCAATTAAAAGAAATATTTAATAAATAATAATTCCATTTAATTTTGTTATATTTATTTAAAAGTAGTATTTATATATTTGGCAAGGGGTACTATAAGTTAAAGGTCATAATGCACAATGTAAACTGAAAAAATAGCTTTTAGTTCTGAAAAATGTCGATAAATGGCGCCACTACACAATATCATAAAGGTGACAATAGGTGAAATAGGGGTAATTGGTCCTGTATAATAACAGGAGTCTTGACTTTGGAATATTAAAACCCGAATAAACTACTACGTCAGAAACGCCAAAGAAAAATATCTGAGATGCATACAGCTGTTTCGGTAGCCTTAAGCATACCGTCTTCAGTGCAAAAAGAATTCTTAATCTGGAGAAGTTCTCGTATATATAGGAAAGGGACCAAATTTAGGTCCCTCAATTTGGTCCCTCTCCTATATATATGAGCACGTCTCAAGATTCAGAATTCTTTTTGCACTGAAGACAATACGCTTAAGGCTACCGAAACAGCTGTATGCATATCAGATAATTTTCTTTGGCGTTTCTGACGTAGTAGTTTATTTGGATTTTAATTGGTCCTGTATTGAATTTATTTTATTCATTTACTTATTGTGTGTGTGTGTGGGGGGGGGGGAATGATAATTAAAATCAAATAACCTTTAAAAATTTATGAATATTTTGCACTTTCATGGACATAAAAAAAAAAAAAAGGAATTTTCATAAGAAATAAAAAGGAAAGCCTCTAAAATCAGATCATAATTTTTTTTTATCTTTAGTAATATTCAATGTTTTAAAATCATTGGCTAAACATATTTAAAAATACTTGGATTTGGGCAGATTTTAATTTTTATGGAAAAGTAAGTTTCAAAGATTTTTTTTTTTTTTTTTTTTTTCTTTCACATTTTAAATTTTGATTTATAATTTATCTTGATTAAAAATTATTTTAATACTTTTATTATAAAAAAAGAAATTGAGGTTAATTAAGTATTTAAGTTTGATTAATTGATAAAAAAAATATTAATTTTTGATTTAAAATATTTATTTTAAATGAGAACCGTATGCAATAATTCTGATTAATGAGGCTTGCTTTGATGAGCAACCAGTTATCCAGAATAGTCTTGTAAAAACCATTCCGGATAATTGGTTCCCTACTGTATTTTAGCATAGTGGTGAGGTGACGGTATATAAAATTTTAGGAACACTGTGATGCCTGGGACAGTAATTTATATGAAAAGATGTAGTTTGTGCGTTGTTGTTGTATTGAATTATGAATTATATTGTTTGCTTGCAAAGTTTTCATTCATCCTCATACAACACCATTAATTACTATCAATTTTGTTAAACATTTATATTTATACTTATTTCTGTGTATATAGCTACATTATTGTCGTTCATACATTATGTCACGCCTACAACATAAAATAAACGATTTTTTATTAAAGTGAAAGATAAGTTTTGTTGCTAATAACTGTTGCTATAATAGATACTTTTTAGATGAAAAATTCCACACATTTTCTAAACAGCATTGTCTGACCAATTTTAGGTGTGATAAATTTAAATGTATCAAAAATATATATATTTACATTTTACTTTAATTTATTTATGTATTTAAGTACTGTAATTTCGGGAGTAAGCGCCGCACCCGGCATAAGCGCCGCATTTGAAATATTCAGTTAAAAAAAAAAAAAATTGCTGGAAGCGCCGCACCCGGCGTAAGGGCCGCACTTGCAGTATTCAATCAAAAAATTTATATTTATCATATGCTCCGCGTTAAATGTTAAGTAAACACCTAAGCATCGACAGTTATAAAAGCAATTTTATTAAGGAACTTTAAATTTATTAAATATTTTAAAGGGTTATTTCACTAATATAATTTTATTTTATTTATTCTCAAGGATTTGAGGAGACATCTGTTGGTTACCTAATGTAACCATCCAGAGCGCGGGACGCGGACCCTTCTCCTCGTGGCGCTCCACGTTTTTTAAAGTGGTCGGCGCCACTATGCACGCTTTTTTTAAGTGGGTAGCATCCACTTGGCACGCTTTTTATTAGTGGGTCGCATCCACTTTATATGAATCAGCAGAATTAATAACCTTCGAAATCGCTGGGTTCGCTGTCTGACTGAAACAGTTGACAAAGTTCATCATTCAGTTCAATACCATTCTCTTCACAGTCTGATAAATCACGATTAGTATCAGCATCTGCATCCTGACTCGAAGGAATTATTCCAGCTTCTGAAAATCCGGAAATAATAGTGCTTGGCTTGACAGCATTCCAAGCTGCTGATACCCACTTCGCCACTTCTGCATAAGATGCTCTCTTGAGATTGCCGCCTTTCGTGTAACCGTGCAATCCACTTGCCATCCATGTCTCCCACTGCTGTCTCATATGACTTTTAAAACAATGATTTGGAGACAAATCTAAGGGCTGCAATTTTTTCGTTAACCCGCCTGGTATGATAGCAAGAGATGCACCACTTTTCCTTGCAGCCTCCTTTACCGGTTCTGTTAAATGCGCCTTCATTGAATCCATAATCAACATGCCACTTGGCTGGAAAAAAGCACCTTTTCTTTTTCTCCAAATTTCACTAAACCAGTCTATCATTAGACTTTCATTAATCCATCCTTTTTCGTTACATCTTATAACAACATCCGATGGGAAATTTTCCTTGGGTAACGTTTTCCTTTTAAATATCAACATCGGCTTCAATTTTTCACCACTCGCGGTACATGACAAAACACAAGTAAAAGAAGTTTTTTCGTGACCTGTGGTGGAAATCGAAACACTCTTCTCTCCAGTTGAAGTCACAGTTCTACTTGGGGGGCAATCAAAAGTTAGCGGAACTTCATCCATGTTGATTAACTGGGAAGTCTTAAAATTCTTTTCGGTTTTTAATTTCATTACAAAATCAAGAAATTGATTTTTCTTTTCAAGCCAGTCAGCAGGTAGACTCTGCCCCACAGTCGTTCTCTGCCTTACGGACAACTTATGTCTCCTCATGAATCGAAAACACCAATTAGCATTTCCTTTGAAATGAGAAATTCCCATGTCAGCAGCAATATTTTTAGCTTGCATGCGAATTCTTACAGTTGATATTGAGAGCCCCTTATCACGCTGTTCTAAAATCCAGTTTTTTAAATTCGTCTCCAACTCCGGCCAATGGGCTGTACCACCACGCCTTGCCTTTTTCATTTTCGGCATTCCTTCGATTACAGATTTTTCTGATCGCCATCGGCGAACACATCTTTCATCTATGCCAAATTCCCGAGCAGCCGGACGATTTCCAATACTCTCGGCTTTCATGATTACTTCCAGTTTAAATGCAGCAGAATAATTCCTAAGTCGCTTGGGAGCCATTGCGAAATATTTTATAATAATCAAAATATTAAAAAAAGATGAAAAAAATAGCAACAGGAAAAAACACACTTGAAAAGAAACTATGCACAATGCAATGCAAAGCTTGTAAGTAAGCAGTGTGAGAAAGAGACAAGGTCCAATCAGATCGCTTTACCACTACATAAGGAGCAACCTATTTTTAGGAAAGGGGTGAGAGCACTCATGCGGGTGAAACACGTGAAATCGGCGATTCTAGGAGAAAGATTCACCTTTCACGTAGTGCCATCTATTGACGGCAAATGTAATTTTTTCGACATTCTTTGTAGAAAACTTTAGAAAATAAATTATCTATCATATGCGCCGCACCCGGTAGAAGCGCCGCATTGACGATTTAATAACTTTTAAACTCATAAGCGCCGCGGCGCTTACTCCCGAAATTACGGTATATCTAAAAACACAATAATTATTTTTTTAAGTTCTTTTTTCATAAAACGTTTCTGGTGTAAAACAGTAAATCAGTATAATTTTGTACTATTCTTGTGCAATCTAAATTTTATTTTTATGAATTACCTCCTAACACATTTTTGTTATAACTCTATGAATACTAAAGATAAAATGTACAATTTGTATACTTTTCCGTACTGCCAGTCTCTCAGAAATTCAAATATGAAGTCGAAATTATATATTGCTGTTGAAAAAAAATCAAAGTTGGCACTCATTTTAATATGTAGATTACCCTTAATTCAAAATTTTACATCATTTTCAAAAAGTACACTCAATTTCTTGTTGAATGATACCTATCGGATTTCTCTGCGTCAATAACAAAATAACAGCAGGTGTTGCATTTTTTTTTTTTTCCTTGACTATACAATTCTTATAATAAAGTTGTGCTTTCTTTAAATAATTAAAAAAAAGTTAAACTATACATAATTTATTTTTGTTTGTTCATTCAAGTCAAGATATATATGACTATTAAAGCCAAAAATTTTGATATTTTAAAAAAAGTGATTAAAATCAATCTTTTTTTTTTTTTTAAACAAATTGCTCTTTTTATTGAACACTAGCAGGCTAAATTTAAATGAATTTTCAAAAGAATTGAATCACTATTTATTTTTTATATCATATTTTGGGCTTTATGTAATGTAATTAAAAATTCCTTTTAAGGTCAAAAAGTCAACATATTACAAATAAAATAAAATAAAACATTTCTTCCGTTTTACACCCATATTGCAACAATGCTCAATGATCTTATGTAAATCATTCTCAAGAATGAATCAACAATTGTTTACAAATGTAAGGGATTGCGTATGTGAAATAAGTACGCTGTAATTAAAAAATTGCAGCTCTTAGAACTTCAAAACTGATAATTTTAAAAAGTTATTCATTATTCTTTAATATTAGACTGTTTTTTTTTTTTTTTTTTTTTTTTTTTTTTTGTTTAATATTACACTTTTATTTTTAGTTAAAAGCAGTTGAATGATATCATGTTGTGAAACTTTGTAACGTAATATCTTTAAATCTAATGACTTGATATATTTAGTGTCTTCGCAAAAATGAACAGTTTTTAGAGCTCTTTTAAAAAGTATAATGTCTATGCAGTAACTTAAAAAAAAATTCATCAGTTTTCACTAAAAGAAATGGCCGACTTTCATCACCAAAGTAGTTAAATCTAGACCAATCAAAAATAGGAGTGGTCTGCCCCAAATAAAGGTGGAAATTAAGAAATTTGGTTGGTGGCCACTGTCCACTAGCCTTCATTTTTTTAGTGGCCACTTTTAAAAAGTTAGTGGCCACTAGTTGCAAATAAAAATTATTAATGAATAATACATGCATTTACCTAAATTTCTCTATGTTTTTATATTCTTCAATAATCAAAAATTGTGACTTTTTAAATCATAAATGTTAAGAAATTTGTGTGTAATGTATGATTAAGGTGAAATATATCTAACCTTACTTTATGCTTATTTTATATCTATAGAGAGAAAGCTCTCAATGCTACTGGAAATAAAGGAGTGGAAGCTGCCATGGAATGGTATGAAAAATTTTATTTTATTTATCTGTGAAGTAAAATTAAAATATTATTATAAATTTTATTATGTCTTTATTTTGATATATAAAAATAAATAAGAAGTAAAATAAGTTGTTTAATGTGACAGCAAGATTTTCAAGTTCTCCTACTCTTGAACAACCCTCATACTGTTAAACATACAAAAACAAAAATTTTAATTTAGAAATTTTGATCGTAAACTTTGAAAATTCATTTCTGATAGATTAGAGTGGAAGGCTGATTTTCCTACCAACTATGTATACAGGATTAGATTCCCGGTTCTGGTATTTTTCACATAGTTGGTATAGTTCAACTTTCACGAGTTGGCACTTCGTCCCTCCTTCTTTTCGAAGAGTTTACTTTAAGGAAGGGGTGCACAAAGTGAAAAGAATGAAGGAGTGGGGAAAAAAGAAGGTTGCCATGAAAATAACACATCAAGCCAATAATTTTTACTTTTCGCCAGCTGAAATCCGTTTTTTCTATTAAAAGGAGCATGTGTTAATATTTAAAAATCAATGACACATAAATTAAAAGGAAAAAAAAAAAACACTTTTCAATCATGTCTGAAATTTCAATAGGCACTAATGCCTTATTTGCACAAAGAAGTTTTGAGCAATAAATTTAATCAAGAAAAAAAAAAAATGCTTTTATAGATTATAAATTATTGTCCACGCATTTTATTTTGTATTTCAGGAAATAAATAAATAATTTTCTTTGAGAACATTTAAAATAAAAATGAGAAAAAGTTTTTACGCTATACGCTTTTTTTTTTTTTTTTTTTGTAAGAAAAGAAAAACATTTTCAAAAATACTGAATAAATAAATGGGGAATTTTATTAAAATAAATTGAGCTGTACACATAATTTACAGTATTATGTACAATAAATAGCTCTCAGAATATTTGCATACACATCAGATACGAATATGAAAGATAATTTCTTACATTATTATCATAATGGCTTTTCATTTCTATGTATTTAGTCTAAAAAAAAAAAAAAAAAAAAAGAGAGAGAGAGAGAGAGAAAGAAAGAAAAGAAAATATTTTAATTACAGGAGTGCAGTTCTTTATTTAAATTTTAAATATTTTTCTTTCTTTTTTTTAGAATTTTCTTTTTTACAATTTTCTTTATTTATTATTATTATTATTTTTTTTTTTTTAAGAGAAAGAAAGCAAAAAGAAAGAAAGTTTGGTAGATTGGTAGTTTTTTTTTTTTTTTTATGGTGCTAGGTCCAAATTAGGACATACGGAAAGAAAGAAAGAAGAAAGAAAAAAAAAAAAAAATGAAAAAAAAAAAAACCTGCAAAGCGAAATTTTGAAATATTGTTTAGACAATCATAACATTCCTCATCGTATTAATAATTAGTTATAATGTAACAAATATTTTTTAATGATATAACGTATTAGAAAGCCCAAAAGTTCTCCTAATTTGGAAATAAGTAATAGATAATAAACAGTATTTTCGCCAAAATGTAGCAAAACTCGTAAAGATAGCAAACCGCTTCCCTTTTCACCCTCAACCGATTTCAAGGTAATAGAATCGTTGCTGCCTACGTCACGTCACGCTTGATTGACAGGGGCCAACTCGTGAAAGTCGAACTATAGAAAAATCAGCCTTCCACTCCCATCTATCAGAAATGAATTTTCAAGGTTGATGATCAATATTGTCACTTGATATAGCTGTGTTTGCAGACTCGGTGACCATGCCAATGTGTATTATGTGAGAAATGCGTAGCTGGTTATCAGCCAGGTTAGCTCAATGGTTAGAGCATCCATGTGTTAAGTGGAAGGCCGGGTTTGATTCCCGGCTCTGATATTTTTCACATAGTTGGTAGAAAAATCAGCCTTCCACTCCAATCTATCAGAAACGACATTTTAACGAAATGCATTTTAAAATATTTTCATCAAAGTATTGGCAAAAATTTTCAGTGTATTATCAATACATTTCATTAGGGCTGGTGTTTAATGCAACACAGTCAGTTGGGCACACCAGTAAATGGGTGTCCGTTCTGCCAGCAAACAGATTGTATATGTCTGACTTGGGTAAAAAGTTCTGCATGTTTCTGTAAACGGTTCTGCATTTTGAAATTTTAGGAGTCACGAATAGCTTGATGATTTTTGCCATGATCAGAACTGTTTAGAGCATTTGAAGCTTTTACTTTTGTTTTTATCTATAGTAAATAATTTTACTGATACAGTTGTTTTTTTTTTCTAACAGTATATAAAGCTGGTGTTTAATGAAATGAGTTACGGGCGCCAATAAGTGTTTGTTTGTATGGAACCGCCACTTTAGAATGTAGAAAAGGAGAGGAAAAAAGGCTGAAAACCCCATAGAAATAGCATGGGAAGAAAAGCAGAAAAACTCACTATGTCAAGTGTGTTAAAAAAAAAAAAAAAAAAAATTCACACCGGAAGTAATAAGGGGACAAAGTTGAGTAGAAAAATACATTGAACAGCGGGAACCGGGCGGGCTGGGACATGGGTCCTATCGTCCAGGATTAATACGACTCGCCTAGTATTATTTCCACCGCCACTTTAGAATGTAGAAAAGGAGAGGAAAAAAGGCTGAAAACCCCATAGAAATAGCATGGGAGGAAAAGCAAAAAAACTCACAATGTCAAGTGTGTTAAAAAAAAAAAAAAATTCACACCGGAAGTAATAAGGGGACAAAGTTGACTAGAAAAATACATTGAACAGCGGGAACCGGGCGGGCTGGGGCATGGGTCCTATCGTCCAGGATTAATACGACTCGCCTAGTATAACTCTGGGCGAATTAATCCAAGGACTGGAACCATGTAATCGATAGAATCCGAAATAGACGAAATGAAGTGAAGAGAGGAAGCCGGAGTGAAGCCGATGAAAACACAAGCGACGATGAGAAGTCACAAATCACCTGAAGATGGGCGCGAAGTGCACCCGAAATGCATTGTGAAAAATGAATAGGACAAGTTTATAAGGTATTAATAAGTTTGAATAAAATGGTAATGTTTACTACAGTCGGAATAGTTTAAAGAAAAACATTGAATTGAAAGTGAAGCAGTCTAAACTGAATAGAGATTTGCTACAGTCAGAATTTTCATGTGTTGCGAACTAGTTGGTTGCTGAAAGCAATTAGTGCAAGAGAAAATAAAATGTGTGAACAATTCATTTGCCTAGATTTATAGAACGAAGATGTGTGTGTAAAACTATCTATTTGTGACTGGAATTTACGTGCCTATCTCTTCATAAACTCGTGAATCAACAGACAAAATCATTTTTATCCATAAAGTATAAAATATTGCTCTATAGGGAATATAAATATATTAATTAACCTTTTTCGGCTAATTCCAGATCTAGACCATAGGTAGATTTTGATGATCTTTAATTCTGAAAAGGATTGTTGAACCAATCAACACTAATTGCTTGAGCTATGAAGACTTTTAAAAGCATTACATTATTCGACAATGAAGCAGTAAAACTAAAGTGCTGGATAAACTGAAGAACTTGAAAAGACCCTTTTGTATCTTCAGCATCATCTGCAATTAAATAATTTTGAATCGCTCACTTTAATATTTTCATCAAAAGCATCTACATCAACAATTATAGTCTATCTGACAAATTGTATGAAATTAGAAAAGTGTATTCTTTTAAGTTATCATACTGTCTTTAGAATCTAGGGTTGATTTCTTCAACCAGTCTATCTGTCACTGAATCCTTTTATCTTCTTAGCTCAACCTCGTAAGATAAAGCGGTATCAACAAATTCTTCATTGCTCATACCTTTTCTTTTTGCAAACATAATGCTCTGTATTGATTATTATATTAAAACAAATTTTGGTTAAATAAATCAATGCATCACCTGCTGTTTTATCTTTTTACTGTTGCCTAAGCACATGGATGAACACCACTTCATAGAAGTGAAAGTGATATTCATATCATCTCACTAATATTATTTATTTATGTGTATGGCAAAGGAAAATGCAAAGGACTGAATGATAAAGATTTTGTGAATTTTCTCATTGCAAAATTTGACGTTACTGTTGTACCATGGCATTCCATTAGTCATATAAATAGAAATTGTATATGTATAGTGCAAAAAATAAATGATATTAATAAAATACTTTGTTTATAATATGCTTAAATGCACGAAGATGATTTAATTTAATGAATAAATATGTCCGGCGGATTATATCTAATTTTCAATCATCAATTCTTCATAGCATTTGAATTTCTTTTGTGGCAGCACCATACACTTATTTATTTTATTTATTTTTTTTATTGAGAGAGAGCTAAGATTATTTCTGTCATGCTATCTTAAATCTGATTTTAACAGCAAAATGTATAAAATCTATTATTTCCGCAATCGTAACATGTTTAGATATTCAAATTTTAAAACAAAAAATATTAAATATGCTAAAGTTTTAAATTAATAATAAAATTTTAAATTTAGGAAAGTTTGGAAACAGGGTGTCGACAATCGAAAATTTCCCCCTAATTCTTCCACCAGGACAGGTTTTTCTGTCGGAAAATTTAGTAGTATGTTTGCACAATCAACTAAGTAAAAATTATTATATAAATATACTGGTGGAAGAATCGGCGAAAAATTTTCAATTGTCGACAACCTGTAAAAAAAAGCATGGTTTCCTAAATTTTTATTTTGCGAAGAATCTCTTACAAATAATAAGGAAAACTTTTCAAAATTTAACTTTCAATTGATAATGTAATTTCAGGGTGACAGGGATCGTGAACCTTCCCCTCCTTCCATCCACTTAATGGTACACCAGCAAACAAATATATTTTATTATTTCTTTAATTTTTTTGTGGATACATTATTATTGATATATTAAGCTGATATAACGATAGAACCGCATTTTCAGAGCCAGGAACACTTCAACTTAGGCCTCAATTTTCAAGACAAAGTTACATTTTGAATCATCTTCTAATAGCATATTTTCAGCTTTAATGTCAGCTCATATATAGAAGGTATATACGTGAAAATATTGAGAATGTTAAATATTTTAAGCTTTAGGTGTTCCCTGAAAAGTAACTCAGTTTGCCTATTCGAAAATCATAAAGAATGATAACTTATACTTTAAACGAAGTTAAATAAATATATTAAAAAGAATTTGGTACCTTACATTACTTCGTTTCATGGCAGAAAAGCTTTTTTCGAAGGGGATCCCCCTCTTCAGCAGTGCCGTCTGCACTCCGTGGATGGCAGTCACTGTCAAGTTGATCTTCTCTTTTATTGACGAGTAGGTGCCGCCAGATTTCATTTACCTCCGCCGATTCGTGGTCGTTAATGACGTCAGGGTTATGCGCTATCTCGATGCTCTCTCTTAGGTACGCATAGGTGGGATTATTGTAATTAGCTAGTTTTCTTACATTTTCAAATTCGATTTTAATATTATTTTCAAGATAATTTTTAGCCAAAGTGGTAGTGTTACGGTTAAATTTAATATCGTTCTGGTGTTCTTTAATCCGGGTTTTTATTTTTCTTTTAGTGACACCTATATAATTGTATTCTCTGTTTTCCTGATTTTTGAGGGGGATTTTATAAATACCAGCAGTTTCAGTGGGGGGGATAGGATCTTTATCGCTTCTTATAAGTTGAAATATATTAGGGTTGGGTTTTATTGGTATGTTTAAGTTAAATTTGCTAGCTGTATTTTTTATTTTATTTGAAATGCCCTGATTGTACGGAATAGAAAAAGTGTATTGGGTAGGGGTTTTTTGTGCATTCGGAATATTATTTAACTGTTTTATTCGCTTTCTATACAACTGATTTACTAACTTTTTAGGGTATCCTGCCTCAACCGTTAATTTACTAATGAAATTCAGTTCTCTTCTTAATGCTGATTGGTCTGAACATATGAGGATAGCTCGATTGATATAACTCCGTATTGCGTTTAATTTGTATCTGTATGGTGTTTTGCTTTTATTGTTTATGATCTCGTTACTCGCGGTGGGCTTTCGGTAAACAGTGGTTTTAAAGTGATTGTTGTGCTTAGTAATTTTGACATCCAAAAAATTGATTTCGTTATTATTTTCATCTTCGGCTGTGAATTTGATATTTTTATCGAGTTGATTGAGCTGATTTAAAATTTCAGTACTATTGTGATTTACTTTTATTATCGCGAAAACATCATCGACATAACGGACCCATAATTTAAATTTGTCTCCCAACAGTTCAGCGATTTGGTTTTCCATAAGTCTTAGTTTAAATTCGGCAATTATGCCTGATACAGGGGATCCCATAGGGACGCCCATATTAAGAGAAAGCTATTTTCAATTTAACAACATTACTTATAAACAAAATATGGGCGTCCCTATGGGATCCCCTGTATCAGGCATAATTGCCGAATTTAAACTAAGACTCATGGAAAACCAAATTGCTGAACTGTTGGGAGACAAATTTAAATTATGGGTCCGTTATGTCGATGATGTTTTCGCGATAATAAAAGTAAATCACAATAGTACTGAAATTTTAAATCAGCTCAATCAACTCGATAAAAATATCAAATTCACAGCCGAAGATGAAAATAATAACGAAATCAATTTTTTGGATGTCAAAATTACTAAGCACAACAATCACTTTAAAACCACTGTTTACCGAAAGCCCACCGCGAGTAACGAGATCATAAACAATAAAAGCAAAACACCATACAGATACAAATTAAACGCAATACGGAGTTATATCAATCGAGCTATCCTCATATGTTCAGACCAATCAGCATTAAGAAGAGAACTGAATTTCATTAATAAATTAACGGTTGAGGCAGGATACCCTAAAAAGTTAGTAAATCAGTTGTATAGAAAGCGAATAAAACAGTTAAATAATATTCCGAATGCACAAAAAACCCCTACCCAATACACTTTTTCTATTCCGTACAATCAGGGCATTTCAAATAAAATAAAAAATACAGCTAGCAAATTTAACTTAAACATACCAATAAAACCCAACCCTAATATATTTCAACTTATAAGAAGCGATAAAGATCCTATCCCCCCCACTGAAACTGCTGGTATTTATAAAATCCCCCTCAAAAATCAGGAAAACAGAGAATACAATTATATAGGTGTCACTAAAAGAAAAATAAAAACCCGGATTAAAGAACACCAGAACGATATTAAATTTAACCGTAACACTACCACTTTGGCTAAAAATTATCTTGAAAATAATATTAAAATCGAATTTGAAAATGTAAGAAAACTAGCTAATTACAATAATCCCACCTATGCGTACCTAAGAGAGAGCATCGAGATAGCGCATAACCCTGACGTCATTAACGACCACGAATCGGCGGAGGTAAATGAAATCTGGCGGCACCTACTCGTCAATAAAAGAGAAGATCAACTTGACAGTGACTGCCATCCACGGAGTGCAGACGGCACTGCTGAAGAGGGGGATCCCCTTCGAAAAAAGCTTTTCTGCCATGAAACGAAGTAATGTAAGGTACCAAATTCTTTTTAATATATCATAAAGAATGTTCCTTAATCATTTGATAATCATAAAAAATGCCTCTCCCCGAGCGAGACATTCTCCAGCGCTCTATTTGTTTTACTACTAACTAGCATATTGTCTATTATGCACAGGAAAAATTAATATTCTCAATCAAGAAAAGGCATCTATTAAACCAAGATTGTAAAATTATATGTTAGCAAAAATTACCAATTCTTTAAAAACTAAATTTAAATAAAAAATGTTCCATGTATCATTAAAATACAGATCTGTGTAATCAGAAAACAGCCAAAACTAGAAGCAAACACATTCCAAACGTTCGATGAATATGCTTCGCATATGTATATCTGATCGCTTTGTTATTCCAATCAAAAAGTTTATTTTTATAAGGCTACATGAGAGAAAAATATTTATTATCACTTACAGACCTTATATTTGTGATTATAAAGTTTAAAAAAAATTTCTCTTGTTTTGTGGTAGGTTTATCCTTTTTTAACTGATAATTAACAAGTCAAGGTGCAGGAAAACATCTGAATTATTAGGTTGTAACATATGAAATGTCCGATTCTCACCAGTAAACTTTTTGAGATTTGGATCCTTATAAAATTTTGATACAATCGTTAATTATGTATCATTTTAAAGCTAAAACCTTGTCTTTTCCATCTGATGTGTTTCAAATAAAAATTTTGTGATTTGGTGGTAAGTTTATAGCTTTAATCGTAGGATGAATTCTAGAGATTTTAGAGTGCTATTTTTGTATGAGTGAAAAAGTAAGCATAATGCTGCAGCAGCTGCACGAAATATTAATGCTGCATTTGGAAACGGTTCTATAAATGAAAGTACCATTCCACGTTGGTATACAAAGTTCGAAACTGAGGTTGAGAGTCTCACAAACGAAGACCGGGGCAAACCAGAGACTGTTGTGGACAATGACAATTTACGAGCAATATTTGAAAGAAATCTGGGCAATAATGTTACATATTATGCAGAAGAACTATGTGTATCTCCTACAACTATTTCACGACATCTAAAATTGATTGGTAAAGTTAAGAAAATGAATAAATGGGTTCCTCATGAATTGAATGAGAATCAGAAACGCAAGCGTTTTGAAATCTCGTCTGCCCTTCTTCTTCGCGACCAAAATGGTCCTTTTCTAAATCGAATTGTAACTTGTGATGAAAAGTGGATTCTGTACGACAAACGTTAAATGTTCAGGACAAATGCTGGATGCTGACAAGACTCCACAACACTTCCCAAAGCCGAAACTTCATCAAAAGAAGGTTATGGGGATTATTTGGTGGTCCTCAGCTGGTTTAATTCACCATAGCTTTCTAAAACCAGGCGAAACCATCACAGCGGAGAAATATCATAGAGAAATCGATGAAAGAACCAGAAACTTACATATAAACAGCCGACATTGGTCAATAGGAAGGGCCCTATTCTTCTCCATGATAATGCTAGACCACATGTTGCAGTGATCACTCGTCAGAACCTGCACACTTTAAACTGTGAAGTTTTAGACCATCCACCATATTCACCTGACCTCTCACCTACAGATTTTCACTTTTTTAAACATTTCGATAATTTCCTGTAGGAGAAATGCTTCAGGAATCCAAAGGATGCTGAAACGGCATTCAATGAATTTGTTGCCTCGAGGAAGACTGCATTTTATGATACCGGCATAAAAAAAACTTATTTCTCGTTGGAAAAAGTGTATTGAAGCTAATGATTCCTATTCTGATTAATAAAGCTTGTTCTGTAAAAATATATTCTTTTTTTAAGTAGACCATGAAAATTGGACATTTCGTATGTTACAACCTGATACTTCCCTGCTCTCCCTCCTGAAAGTCGGCTCCATGGAGTTTCAGTTGTATCGGATTTACTTTACCAGACATCGATCACTTAATACCTCTTTCAATAAGTTTTCTCTAGAAAACTCTGCAATACACTTTGAGAAAAAAAAAAGAAAATCAAATCCAAGTTTTGTGAAATAATAAGATAATAAAAATATTTTTTGTAGAAAATATTTTCTATAAAAATGTATCAATTTTTATAGAATCTTTATAATTTCATAGAAATATATTTTACAAATTTAAGTTACATATTTGAGATAGTGTTGAAGTAGAATTTTCATGTATACTTTTAATGGAAATTACCAAAATGCCACCCTCAAAATCGTGCCGCCCGGGGCGGACCGCCCCCTCCGCCCCACACTTGTTACGCCACTGATAACAGGATTTGCACCATTTCTCCACGTCCTCCCTTGCCTTGTACTAGTAAAAGCATTCTCAAACTTTCTGTGGAGTCTTCATCACCCCAAAATGACCTCCAGTAGGTTTACTATGCAACTGCTCTAGAACTTCTGGAATCTTCGATCTTGGTAATACAATCTGCCATCTGAAGCTTTTTCCATCATCAGATTCCCATTTTCTATATAGTACGCCGTTTCTAATATGAAGAGAGTCCCAGAGTGCCCAGTAACTTTTCGTAATGGGGCTAAATCTAGAAATGTCTTGCCAGGTAGGTATGTTACTGGTCGTCTCCTTCAGCTGTAATATTGGTTCTAATTCAGGATCTTCCAACTGGGCTCGTCTGAGTTCCTGGTCACTCCACTGGTCCATTGTCGGTGGTGTTGAGATTGTAGCTTGGCAGGCAACTGGATTTATCTGCTGGTATTTCTGTTTGGCTTTAGAGCAGTACTTGCAGCTTTCTGAGCAGGGCTTACGGGACAAGACATCTGCATTACCATGTAGAGTCCCTTTACGATAATATATCTCAAAGTTATATTCCTGGAGGCATTGTATCCACCTGGCAATTCGGCCTTCCAGGTTCTTGAACTGAAGCAACCACGTTAAAGATGCATGGTCAGTTTGGAGCAGGTATCTTCTGCCATAGAGGTAATGATGGAAATGTTCTATGGCTTTTATGATGGCGAGAAACTCTTTCCTGGTGGTACAGTAATTCCGCTCCGGTTTAGACCGGCATTTACTCCAATAGGCAATGACATGTTCTTGACCATCAATTTCCTGCGACAGAACAGCACCTACACTTTCATGGCTGGCATCTGTATCAAGCATGAACTGTTTGTTGAGCTGTGGATTCGTCAAAATAGGCAATGATGTTAAAGCCTCTTTAAGTCTCTTGAACGCTTTTTCACATTCATCTGTCCACAGGAACTTCTGTTTGGCCTCTGTCAGCTTGTGGAGTGGTCTGGCAATATTAGAGAAACCCTTCATGAACTTTCTGTAGTAAGTGCAAAATCTTAGGAAACTCCGTAGTTGGTGTACATTTTCAGGGTGACTCCAGTTCTCGTCTGCAGAGATCTTCTCAGGATCAGTTCTCACACCTTCAGCAGAGATGGTATGGCCGAGATAACTCACTTCACGTCAGAACAAGTTGCACTTGCTAGGATTCAATTTCAGGTTAGCCATCCTGAGTTTTTTTAGCACCTTACAGATGTTTCTTAGATGATCTTCAAAGGTGCGCCCCACAATGATAATATCATCCAAATACACCAGACAGGCTTCATAGGAAAGACCTTTTAGCACTGTTTCCACCAGGTGCATTACATAATCCAAATGGCATAACTTCAAATTGCCATAGTCCTTGTCCCGTGGTGAATGCAGTCTTTTCACGATTGTCAGGATGTAATTCTACTTGCTAGTAATCACTCTTCAGATCCAAAGTCGAGAACCATTTATTGCCAGCAAGTGTGTCCAATGTGTCATCAATTCTAGGCAGAGGGTAACTGTTTTTCTTCGTGATATCATTCAAACCACGATAATCCATGTAAAATCGTGTTGAACCATCCTTCTTTTATACCAGTACTATGGGCGAGGCCCAGGGACTCGTTGATGGTTCAGTGATGTCATTAACACTGCATTTCATTTAGAAGTTCAGTTACATCTTCCTGCTTAGCAAATAGAAGTCTTCTTGGATGTTTGATTTGAGGATGATTTCCTGTGTCAATTCGGTGCTGGGTGATGTTAGTCCTTCTGACGTCTTCTGGTGTTCGAGAAAAGAGATCCTTAAATTCATAGAGTAGCTTCTCCACAGCATGTCTTTGTTCATTTCCTAATTCTGCATTCCTGAGTAATTCCATAGCTGAAAATTCTGAAGATTTTGCCTCGGTTGATTGCGTGGGCCAGTTGATGCATATAACATGAGTACAAGTTGCTAACACCTCATCCTTCTTCACTGTCCTTACTTTATTGCTTATGTTGGCAACTCTTACAGGAATAATGCTCTTCGTCAGGTCAACCAAAGATGAAGCCACCAGAACTCCTCTCCGGCTATTGTCTGTCTTCGGGTATTCAATCAGTCCATATCTGAAGTGTTGCTTGTTAGGAGGTGTTCCGGAAACTATTGTCACCATGTGTAGAGGAATGGAAATTTCAGACTTAGCTGTTATCTAACAAACTGGCTGAATGTCTGGGTCTTCTGAACATGAATGCAGTTCATTATTCTTGAAATCCAATATAAAGTTAAACTTTCTTAGGAAATCAATTCCAATGATCAGAGGATCTCTTATATCAGCCACATATGCCATATGATGCTAACTGGCATTCCCAATGTGATGGCCAAGTTCATTTTTCCATATATTTTGACTTTATTTCCGGTCACAGTCTGGAGTTTAACACAGGGCAGCGTCCATATGATCTTCTCTTTAAGCTCTTGAGCTATATCTGTTCTGATGATGGTTACGTTGGCTCCAGAATCATATGGCAGGTGGGGTTGTTGTTAACTTGACCATAAAGTCCATTATTGCCACCACTCATTGCAGAAACATGGAACACTGAATATTGGGCAACCTGAAGGGGGCCTATTTCGGGCAACCTGAAGACGTCAGAATGACTAACATCACTCAGCACCAAATTGACACAGCAAATCATACTCCAATCAAACACACCAGTCAGTTCTGCCAAATGCTTGCATTGCTATTGAAGGAGTTCTGAGCCTCTTTGAATGAGACTTGCTTTGTGTTATTGCTATACATTTTATACTGTGGGTTTTTGTTGACAGCTGTTATTTAAGCTGTGTTTACTGGTGGAATTGAAGTTGATACTTGGTTTAAAGACCTGTATTTTTCTGGAACTTTCTGTAAATATAACTCCTGAATTTTTTACAAGTTTTGCCTCTCATTCTTGGACAACTTACGAACCCCCAAGTACGTGTCATTTCCGGCACATCCTCCTCGAATCCCATTTCTGACACCAGAAATGTTGCGTACTTGAGGGTTCATAAGTTGTCTGAGAATTTGAGGTGAAGCTTGCAAAAATTCAGTAATTTATTCACAGAAAGTTCCAGAAAAATACAGGTCTATGAATCAAGTATCAGCTTCAATTCATCCAGTAAACACAGCTTAAACAACAGCCGTCAATAGCAAATCCACAGTACAAACTGTATAGCAATAACACATAAAGCAAGTCTCATTCAAAGAGGCTCAGAACTCCTTCAATAGCAATGTAAGCGATTGGCAGAACTGTATGACTCTGATAGTATGGTGGTCTTTACATGAGGCTTGTTGGACTGCCTCTATCTTCAGGGCATAGCCTAAAGCTGATTCAACATCCCTGATATTGGAGAGTCTAAGTGCTTTTTCGATTTCTGGATCTCAAACGGCATCGACTGATGAACGGCGTACTGAAGGGCCAAGTAGTTTCGAGTGTCAGCATGGCAGTCAGAAAATGCTAGATGTAACAGTCTCTGAATATCCGCTGCCTGCACTTGCAGACTTTCACTCGTTTTCTGGTGCTGGGCTGAAAAGCTTCTGACCGAATTACGATGCAGATTTATGGCCAATACTTGGAAAACTGAAAAAGGGACCACACATACTTAGCCCCTCAGGCGACCGCCACGAAGCCCCCTGCTAAGTCTTAAGTAATGCATTAAGAAATCTAGAAGCAAGCAGATTGGTGCAAACCTGGTCGAAAAACCCAATAAAGAAATTACAAAGTGAGACTCAAGCACACAATAAAAAATATACAAGAAGAAAACCACCTCAAAAAATTATAATGAGAGACCTCAAGGGAAATGATAAGAAATTTTCAATAATAGATTCTGTCGATTGTCTTCATGCTGAAACCATGTAAAAGAATTCTGTTTACTGCCTCATCACTATGACGTATGTCATCTCTGCTAAGAAGTTGCTTGCCATTTGAGCTTACTATAAAAGAAAGGTCGAGCCTTGGCCATGATGAAATTATATTAAAAAAATATAGTGCATTTATTAAGTGAAAAAAAAATGTATGGATTAAGTGCCCAAGAAAAGTGTTTAAGGGATTGTTCCATGTGATGATCCACCTCTAATCCCTGGCTGCTCCCCAGCATCTGGTAATCTGGTGAGAAAACTTATTTCATTCATTGGTCAGTAATCTTTAAATTTTTGCAAAATGCATGTTAAACATATACCCGTTTCTAAGTACTCATCTTTATCCTGTTTCGATGCAATTGATATAATTGTGATTAAAAAGGTAATCATTGTGATCCCATATTTTGAAGTTATGAAGATCATCGTTTTAACTAATATTCAAAAATGGAAATTTAATAAAGAAATTAATTAAAATTATATGAATCTGGAATTATTTGATAAGAGTAATTTTACATATTAATATTCATATTCCTTTTCAGATTAATGTTCACATTCACACATGTTCACATTTAGGTAAATTTTAGGGCATTTCACAGCGCATGCCCGAATATCGAATTGATATTCAAAATGTACTACCACTTAGAAGTCATCTTAGAGCCATGGACATAAGGGTAGTTTAATTTGGCTTGTTTCCTCCCAACATCTGGTAACGAAATTTTAGCTGGAGGCGACTATAGTCCTTACAACACTTTTCTCCGAAACGCAATTCCAGTGCTCTTGTCAGGGCCTCAAAGTCGTACCGTTCTTCCTTCGAAATATTTCTCAGTATATTGGCAGCATTGCCCCGTAGCACTGCTGCTAAGTGGACTGTCTTGGCAGTCCCATCTGTTAGCTTCAGCGACGATGGAAAATTGTGTCTTACATTACCTGCCAGGAAGAACTGTTATCGAAGGTAGATAGCTTAATCGATTCTGGATTCTTTGAACTTTCCTTGCATCTTCTTGGGGCATGGAGATTAATTTATCTTTCACTTTTTTCTCAAGATCTTCCTCTGTTCTCTTAAACTTGCTTTCTATCTCTGAAAATCTTCCTTTTAGCTCTTAATCAAAACTTTCTCCTCAAAATTCTCTATCATCATCATAAATTTTTCTTAAAAATTCCCTTCTTGCTTCATGAATTTCCCTTCAAAATCTTCTTCTATCTTTATAACTTTCTCTTGAATTTCATCCATTCTATTTTCCACAACTCATAATTTACTTTCTATCACTTCTTTCACGTTTACTAAGTCGTCCCTTACTGATGATAATTCTTTTTTCAATTCCTCTAGATTAGATTTAATTTCTTGACTCATGCCATCTATCATCTCCTTTTGTCCTGTTTCCATGCTTTCCTTCATCTTTCTTTATCTTTTTTTCATTCTTTCGATCAATCCGATTTCCATCTTTTCCTGTCCTGCTTTGATTTCATTCATCTGGGCAGCTAAGCTTTCTAGAAGTTTCTTCATTTCTTGCTCCATAGCTGTAGTTATCACCATTCACAGACAACCCCACTCCTGACACGAGAAATGTTACGTACTTGGGGGTTTGTAAGTTGTCCGAGAATCAGAAGCGAAACTTACAAAAATTCAGGAGATTTATTTACAGAAAGTTCCAGAAAAGTACAATTCTATAAACCAAGTGTCAACTTCAATTCCACCAGTAAACACAGTTTAAATAACAGCCGTCAACAAGAAATCCACAGTACAAACTGTATAGCAATCACATATAAAGCAAGTCTCATTCAAAGAGGCTCAGAACTCCTTCAATAGCAATGCAAGCGTTTGGCAGAACTGACTGACTCTGAAACTGCCTTGGCGGAAAACAGCTCTTATATGCTCGCGTAGAAAATTGTGGAAAATTCTAGAAAGTGGTCAGCGAATGAGATTACAGCTTTCATATTTGGTATATTGATAATAAGGATTTTCTCGTCAAGGTCATAAAAAAAATCACCAAGGAGGAAAAAAATTGGCAAATTTGGTGCCAAATCCATTACCTGCCTTATTGGAGCTTTTCAATGTGTTTTAAAGGGAAAATTAGCTATATTAATGCTAAAACAAAATAGGAATGCACAAAATTAACATTTTATCAACTTACTAAGCCTCTTTGAAAGAATTTCTTCAAAAATAAACAGAATTTTAGAAATTATATAAATTAAAACGAGACGTTACTATAATTACGTTATATTAAAAAACCTTCAAACTTGCCTCATTATCGGCTGTAAATTTTTCGCCTGGACGTACAGGCCTCTTCAGCGGCTTCATCTGTTGTGAAGTTCTGTTGACATCAGTATCAACAGAACTTCACAACAGATGAAGCCGCTGAAGAGGCCTGGACGTCCAGGTGAAAAATTTAAGGCCAATAATGAGGCAAGTTTGAAGGTTTTTTTAATATAACGTAATTGTAAACAGAATTATTTACAAACTCGCAACAATATACAAAAAAATTTTAACCGTTAACTATCACTATTATAAATAATTTCTTTTTATTTTCAAAATGATTCTTTACAAATAATTCTATTTTGTCCATTTATACGAAATTTTGTTAAAAACAGTTTTTGTAAACAAACGTAAATCTTTTATTTTAAAATATTTATTAGTTGAAAGAAACCATTCTATAAGATTCAGTTTTTGTTGTAATTTATCATAATTTTTGACAAAAGTTAACTTTTTTTTTTTTTTTTTAAGGTTACTTGTTCATCAAGACGAACTTGAGAGTTTAGAGAATGTGGAAAATGTGTGTGCTATGGAACAATGTAAGCTTTTTTTTTTTTAATGTATATATATGATTTGTTATTTTATAAATTATTTATTTATTTGTGTAAATGATTTTTTTATATCTTATTTTCTATATATATATGTATTAAGCTGTTGTTATTATTTTTAAATTATCTAATGAACAGTACCGTAATTTTGGGGAGATAAGCCACGACTTATATGATTTTAAAAGTTTAATTTTGGCACATGCAGCGTATCTGTAAGCCTAAAATATATTTTTAGCTAAAGTTGTTGCTGTTCAGTCCCTAGATTAAATAAAGAATCTTACTACCTTACAGCAGCTATACTAATAAATATTATATTAAGCAGTTAATAGCAATGGAAGCCAACTGGAAATTAAGGTAGTTGACATGTACATAACATGCTGACAGTGAGAAGCAATGAAGACAAAAATTTATATAAAACAACTAATGTTTATTAATATTAACAACAACAACGAAATAAAGTAACAACATAAAAATATCACAGATTAAATGGCCTACAAAAATACCTTAAACATTATTGGCTTATGAGAGGAAAGAATAAACTGCTATTTAATTCAATGTATAAAAGTGCAGAGATGTACTGACTATTATCGAATGTATGACGTTACATCTTTATAAACTTAATTATTTCAATGAGCCAGCAGAGGGAGATAGCAAAACAAGTCCACATATTCAGCAGAAAAAAAAAAACGGGCTATTTAAAAATAACCCTCTTAAATTTTAACATTCTTATTTCTATTTAAAGAAAACTTATATACATATTTTACTTTAGTTCTTATAATAAAACAGTAAAAAGATTAAAGACATGGTTAATCTCCAAGTCACTACCAGTAATCAAAGAAACGAAAAAAGACAAGTGCAGTATTATTAGCAAATTAGTTCATATTTATACTGTCGTCTGCCAAAAATATCCATGCAGTTCACTGTAAACATGAATTGCCCATACATCTAACCAATTAGAAAATAGATGGCTGAACGGCTGATTTTGACCATTCAAAACTTAAACAGGCACCACCAAACGGTGAAAACTAAAAGTTCTGTGGCGGCGACTCAACCAATATGGTGACACAGACAAAACCAAAGTAACTGCATTGCGAAACTTCGGAATGAATTATCTAATAAAGTTAATAACGTAAGTAATGCAATTATTTTACACTTTAATAAAGATTTAATATATATAAAAGCAATAACTTCTATTTATGACAGATTAAGTAAATTAAGGACTTGAAAGAAAAACGATCTGAAGTAAAATTTTTTATATTTAAGTAGGGCCAAAAAGCTAACAGTATCTAACAGGGGAGCATATTTGGCATTTTTTTTTTCTCCCCTTTTAGCAGCACTTGAATAACCACTGCCGGTTAAAATTTCACTTAGGTCAATTTATTCCTGGAATGCAACGTCACCACAGACTGCTTATAAAATTTATAAAAACACCGTAGAGCCCAAGCTATACAAGAACAAGCACATACGAGTGTCGCAGAGCTCAAGCTATAACAATCTGCAGCGCACATCACCGTCAGATTTAGTTAATTAGTATAAAGACAAAAAAAAAAAAAAAAAATACATATCCGGAAACATCTTTGTTGTCGCAAAAACAAAATCACTTCGTATTTCATATCATAAAAACACTTCTTGGAAACCCTTTTGAGCATATTAAAATGAGGAATAATGCTGATCTTAGTTTCCACAGCTTGATTAGGGCTATGTGATTAGGCACCCTATATCAACTTAAGGATGATTCTCTTCGAAAATCATGGAAATTTATGTCAAAACTGTTCTGAAATTTTTTTTAATCTGCTGTCAGCTTCACATATGTAACCCCCACCCCCGGCACACACAACAACAAAAAAAAGAAAAAGAATTATTCTTTTTGTGAATAGTAAAAGAAAGAAGGTAAGAAATTAGAAGGAATGTCTATCTCCTTAAACTCGCTTTTGCCACATACATAATTTATTCTGATGAATAACGAAATCATCTATCAGTTGATGTGTTTCTCGTGAAAGTTGATCGACAATCTGCTATATGAAGTAATTAAGTTGTTTCACATTTGAAATGTATTTTTTATTTTGTTTTTGTGGATGAATGGTCGACACATATTTTCAAAAATTTAAAGTCCAAAAGAATTGTGGGAAAACTAATTCAAAGGAGAACAAACAAAAAATGTATATTGTTCAGAAATTAAAAGTATTAAACACTATTCAATTCTTAGGTTAAACTTTTCTTAAATATTGGAAAAAAAAAAAAAAAAAAAAAAGGTTAATATTGAATAAATAATTTTTTAACAATAATAAAAGGTATTATTTTATAATTTCATGAAGAGGGTTATGGAAGTTTGCAATTACAAAAAAAAAAAAAAAAAAGTTTTTTTTTTTTTTCTTTTTTAATAACTTATTTTTAATTGTATTACTTTTTTATCATATTTATTATTATTATTTAATTTTTACATGCTTAAATTTATTTTAAGTTACAATGATAAACATATTACGTTGGTAGATATGTGCGGCATATCTGAAGGTGTGGTGTATATGATAATTTTTGTTTCTTTTTTAATCAATTTTTGCCTATGCGGTGTATACACAGGGGCGGCTTATCTCCCCGAAATTACGGTAATTTTATGTTTATGAATTTTCTTAAGTGATAAATTCCTTTTAGTAAAAATATAAATACCTAAAAAGAAAAAAAAAAAAAAAAAATTAAATATTGACAGCATCTATATGCTGTGTATTAATAGGTGGAGAAACTGGTGAACGGAATGAAACTTCTAAAAATGATGTTGAACAGTTAGAAAAATTAGCTGAAGAACTGACTTCTGGAGCTAAATGTATAATGTGTGATGAGTAAGTTATAAATCATTTGTTAATATATAAAATTTTATAGAACATTAAACTGATTTCTTAGCTTATTATTGTAATTAAGTGCAATTAGATTGATTGACTTCAGATTTACATGATGATTTACATGAAAAAATGCATGTTACACACATACAAGATAGTTATACTTAAATTCTTGTAACTAAAATGGATAAGCTTATATCATGAATCGTCTCTATACTGAGTTTGGTGGCAATCTACTTGCCCGTTTTAATTGCAGAAAGCTGTTTGCAGCAAAAATTTAATGACTATACTCCGTTTCACCCTAAGTTGGCAGTAGAGATAAAGCTACATCGACCTAATTACACCTGTTGTCATAGTAACAGGGTTACTATAAAGCAGGTGGGGTTGTTAGCAAACAATGAAAGCTGTAATTTTGGCGAAAAGAAAAAAGAAAAACTGCTTAGTAATAATTGTTTCATATTATGAGTTTTAGCGTAACCCAGAAAGGGAAAGAAATTTTGGGTGCAATTTTGCAATAATTAATATTTTTCATGATAAAAAAAATCTTTTATATATTATATATTTTTTAAATATTAAATAAAAGATATTTATTTAAAGATATTTATTATTATAAAAATATTTATTAAATACCTTTTATACATTAATTTATATATTATTAATTTTTAACTATGTAAAGTTACATGAAAAAAAGTATATATATATATAATTTTTTGTTTCGTTCACGAATAAATAAATAAAAAAAAGAAAATATTTAGATAAAAGGTTAAAATTTCAAAATCCTGGAAGAGTCATTTCTTCTATCCTATTTTACATTTCCTGTTGGTGTTCATGAGTACTTTTTATTTCATAATACTATAAAAAAAGTGTTTTTACTTCTCAGTTTAAATATTATTATTAATTAATTATTTTGATGTTTTATTTGAAATACTATTTAATTTGGTTACAATGAGGACAAATAAAACGCAGCGGTCGTTTTTTATTACAAAAATAAAATAAAAATCATAAATATTACACTTTACATTTCGTAAAAGTGATTCAGATATAATATTTTAAAGCATAAGATAATTTATGAAATTGCAGTTGAACTATTAAACCCTTTAATATTAGTTTTTTTCCCCCACAGGAACGAAACGTTTGATTTATTTATTTATTTTTTTATTTTTTAATGCAACATTTTTTTCCATATTTTTTCTTCATGTTTTAATACATTTTTAAACTTTTGTTCCTTTTCTGTTCTTTAGCTAACTGCATTATTCTGAAATTTAACAAATGGTATTTCAAAGGAAGAAATATGCAAAAGTCATTTTAAATTTCTTAATAGGCGTGAGTGAACCTTGCTGCTTTGAAAATGCACTCGTGCCCTGCTGTTCACCTGGTGAGGAGCCGTACTGTTATTTTGACCTGAAACAAATGCTAGGAGTTTTTGAAATTTATAGTGTTTATATACAAACTTACTTATTTTTTAAAAAAATTTATTACTATTTGAATTTAACATACATATGTTTCAAACCAAAAATGTCTCAAAAACTAAAAAGCGCTATTTTCTTCCTTTTACATATTTTTATATTCAGCTATGTATTTAACAGCTATTTTAATTATTAGCCACTTAGCAATTTTGCTGGTATGGTTCACAGACATTATATTTTATAGCACCAATATTTCACAAAATTATCTTTTTTAACAATTTGCGACAATTAAATAACCTAAATATTACTATATTCAGAATAATAATAATAAAAAAAAAAGATTTTTATGAAAATAAAAACATACGAAATAACAAAAAATGCACCGGAGGACTGGTATAAAAAAGTATTAAGTTAATTATTATTATTATTAATTACAATTGCTAAAAACTTGCAACATTTGTTTTGGTTCGAAATAAAATACGATCTTTCGTCAGGCGAACAAAGTAGGTACAAGCAAAACACGTTTTATTTCGATCCAAAATAATTGTTACGAGTATTTTGCATTTTACATTTTTTTTTTTTTTTTTTATTATTTATTATAAAGGTTTTAACGAATAAATGATTAATAAAATATGATTAAATCATTAATTAGCGGAATAGAATTAAGTTACCAGTGATATTTTGAAACTTTCTTTAAATATAATTTTTCAATTTTAAACTTCAAACTAGAAAATACTTATTATATTTATTTTCTAATTTGAATAGGTTTTTAAACAAGGTTTTTTTTTTTATTAAAAGCATAGAATAAGCATAAATTCCCATATAAAGATATAAATCTTCTAAAGGAAGTACGACAGGAATCACAAATTTTCTTATAAAATCGATAAATTCATTTTTATTTTAACGGAGAGAAAGAAAACTAATAAAAGCAGGGAGAGGTTCAAAGAGAACTGGCGAAGAAATTTTAAAGAGCGCGCCAGATGTTTAACCTTGGAAGCCGATGCAAGCCAAAATGAAACTCAGAAATGCTGCTTTTTCGACACTATGTATTCGCTTTGCTAAAAAGATGTTTATTATTTAAATGCTTTTAAAATATGAAAAACATTAAATATTTGCGTAATATTTTGCAAAGGCTATATTTCCTTACTTTATAACATTTATTTATCAATTTTATCAACTTAAAAACGCAAAATAACTTCAGAACTACTTTTTAGCGCGTAATATTACATTCCCTGCCTTCCCCAATGCTGCCAACTTAAGGTGAAACGGAGTATATGTTTATATTTTCATATTTTTTTTAGTTTAGTTATTAATAAACAACTCTTATGAATACATTTCTTTCAATAATACATAAAAATAATGAAATTCTTACAACTACTCGGTATTGGCCGAATACTTAGTCCATATTTGGCCCAGTACCAAGTATATACCGAGTACTCAGTACAGCTCTACTTGAAACTTCAGGTGTGTACTGAACATGTAATAGCTCATATATTTCAGTGTTGGTTTTGCCCTGAAAGCAAAAAGGGGACTAGTAAAAATTTAAAGAGATAGTAAAATGTTTGGGCTATCACTGTAAAAACTGGTGCTTGAAATGTGTTCTGGATGTAGCATGCAATTAAGAGGCTTCTTATTATTTATAAATTTTTGTGAGACTATCACATATATTTGTAGAAATGTGGCACTTTCTTTAAAAAAATGCCACTTTTTTAATTACAACATTCCAGGTACAGTAAAAACACCGTTTATACGTCTTTCAAGGGACTAGCGTAAAAGGATGTCAGAGGCCAATCCAGGATTTCGAACTTAATACCTATTTTTGTGAAAAATCTTAACTATATTTTATTTTTGTGAAAAATTGTAGCGCACTTTTTTTCTCTGTGTTTTTTTTTTTTTTTTTCGGAGGTGGGGGAGTTCAAACTAAGTAAAATAATAAAAATAACACTCAGCAGTTAGTGTGAGGTTTATAGCAGAACAGGAACCAAAACTCACTTCTCTCTGAAGTAAACAGTTCAGTAGAGAGAATGTAAGTAGAAATGGTTTTTATTTGTGCTAGTATCACTGCACTATACATGAATTGTACCAGGGAGGATAGACACATCACCATACAGTCATCAAAATGTCAAACCACCTGACAAATCAGCAAAACAGTACACTAGGGACACAACTCCAGAGTGTGTCTGTACGGATACATGCAAGGATCATTTTGTTTACTTTTGCTACACCATTTCTCGCCCGTAGCAAACGCTTGTGTGTAGATTAAAACCAACATTCTGTATGATTCTTGCTTAGTGATTCACATCAACAGAAATGCACAAATAAATTACTTTTCTTCAAAAATGTGCTCATTTAAAATGTCAGATTTTGCTGGGATGACTAAGATTTTTGTGAAAGTACCGATTTTAGCTGAATGATTTTTGTGAAGGTACCTTTTTTGTCAGGTTGATTTTTGTGAAGGTACCTTTTTTGTCAGGTTGATTTTTGTGAAGGTACCTTTTTTGCCAGGTTGATTTTTGTGAAGGTACCCATAAACGGTAGTAAACTTGACCTGTATTAACCCTTTCAGGGGCACTAAGTAAAAATGATTGAATTTCCTTTTAAATATATATACATCATAAAGTAAACATCCCCTACAAGTCATATTTGATGAAGAAAAAAATTCAGCATGTGGGGATTTTTTTGTGGGTGGTGGCTAGGCGTTCTAGCCACTGTGTCTATCCACCTAAAAGATGCTCCTAAAAATCAAACTAAAATTAATGATCTAAGATAATATGTAAATCTGTTGTATTTAAAAGGTGCATTACAGTATATTTACACTACCAAATACTTTTGAATAAAAAATTATTTTTCGTAAAAATATATAAAAACAATTTCAAAAAATTTTCCCGCAACCTGTCCATTTAAAAAAAAGTCACAGGCACATCCTGCTTAAAGTTATTGTAGTTCTGCCATCACTATTTCAATTTTAGAAGTACACATTAACTTTTCATAAAAGTAGATAAAAAAAGTAGCCACTGCACACTTAGAGAAAAATTTCTAAAGTAGGTGGATAGACCCTCTAGCCACCGCCCCTGAAAGGGTTAACCCCTGGATGTATAAATGAAAAGACGTATAATCGAAATGTTAATAATAACACTTTGATTACTGCAAATTGAATGCCACTTAAGCAAAATTTATATGAAAATACTAATTAGTAAAGTTTCTTAAGTTACTAAATGTATATTATACTTTTTTAAAGACAATAATTAATTAAAAAAAAAAAAGATTTATTATAAAAAGTGTAAAAAATCATACTATTAATGCATGACTGGGAACTAATTACATACATCATATATTGAGTATTATATTACATTTCTTAAGAACTATATGAACATTTTGAATATATTGAGTATCTTTAATAATAAGCATACGATTTATGTCCATACAGATAGTTATTTAATAACATTAAAGATCTTTAATATTCGTCTGATTTGCTGCTTGTCTATGAGCATTAAAAATTCTACTGTGAATTCAATTGATTCTTTGATCAGTATTCTTCGATCTTTCCTGTGTTCCTCCATTTAAGATGCTCTCTAGGAAAAATCAGTCTTATTTAGAATGGAAAATAATGACAGGTCTAGAAATTTTACGAATTTTAGTAAAGTGGAAAAGACGTATAACCGATATTAGCGGCGTATAAATGAAGAATTTTTGCATTAAAATGAATAGGAATGAATCGGGACTTCACCAAAAAGACATATAAATGTAAAAGATGTATAAACAAGAGACGTATAAACGGTTCTTTACTGTATTACAACCAGAGCAAAGTCGTTATTAGGAAACTTGGCATACTACATTAGACACAATATGCTGCAATCAGAATGTAAAAATATTAAATATCTGATGAAATATTTGAGCATCTTTACTAAACGTTTTGCTGCATCTGTACAAGCTTTAGCAAAATTTCATTTGTGTAATTTAATAGCCAAAAGTATTAGGTTACTTATATAAAAACCCCAAACAAATATTGTGTTTAAATTTTAATGTAGAAAGAAGTTTTGTGAGGGCTGCTTCCCAGAATAGAATTCATCATGCATTGTTAACTCTAATGTGGTTAATATAAACAAGAATTAATTCTGACCCTAAGTGAATATTGTAGATGTGATAATTTACTTGAAATCACTAGTGAACATTTGACATTAAATGTAAAAATATGTCAGATGTTTGCTAGTAATTTCAAGAAAATAATTACAAAAATTAATTAACACTTTTTTTTTTTTTTAACAATCTTTTAATGTTGTAAATTGTATTGTGAATGTGAGGGGAAGAAATATATCTTTGTAATAGTAATTCAAGAGGAATATGTTTATATATGCAACTTTTGTTAATTAAAATTTTGTAAAGTAGCAAAAGCATTCACTCACACTTTTCTCATGTATGAAAAATCGCAGTGTAATGAAATGATAGCGAAAATAGGTAATAAATAGTAAGTGAGAAAAGGTAGATAATGTATTAAAGTTCCCTTTTCAAACACTCTTAGCAACCTTTTTCCTTAAATATTAGCAATATTGTGTGTGTGTGTGCGGGGGGTGAGGGGTAGTTCTAAAAGTTACAATGAGTGATGCTTGTATTCTATAATTCTGGTACACATATTTATTATTCTAAAGCCCAAAGGTACTGTCTACATATAATAGCAGGAGACTTGGCGTTGGAATAAATAAATCGGCTATTTCTAAACATTGCTGGGAGGAAAATCATAATTTTAAATTTAATTCAGCTAAAATAATTTGCAGACCTAAATCCATTCATGAACTCTATTTCTTTGAAGCTTTTCATATTTATAAAAATTTTAAAAAGCTTGTAAATTGTGATTTCGCTCTTCCCTATTTGTCTGATTGTTGGAAATGTTACATTCAGTCCACAATTTCTTAATTTTTCGACTGTTTACATAGCTATACATTCCTAAATTCCTATTGGCCACACTCCCCACCTCTTCCGTAATCCTATTGGTTGAACTAAATCCGGTCCCTCTCCTATATATACGAGCACTTCTCCAGATTCAGAATTCTTTTTGCACTGATTACGGTACGCTTTAGGCTACCGAAACAGCTGTATGCACCTCAATAATTTTTCTTTGGCGTTTCTGCCGTAGTAGTTTATTTCTGTTTTAATATTCCAACGCCAAGTCTCCTGCTATTATATGTAGACAGTACCTTTGGGCTTTAGAATAATAAATATGTGTACCAGAATTATAGAATACAAGCATCACTCATTGTAACTTTTAGAACTACCCCTCACCCCCCGCACACACACACACACAATATTGCTAATATTTAAGGAAAAAGGTTGCTAAGAGTGTTTGAAAAGGGAACTTTAATACATTATCTACCTTTTCTCACTTACTATTTATTACCTATTTTCGCTATCATTTCATTACACTGCAATTTTTCATACATGAGAGAAGTGTGAGTGAATGCTTTTGCTACTTTACAAAATTTTAATTAACAAAAGTTGCATATATAAACATATTCCTCTTGAATTACTATTACAAAGATATATTTCTTCCCCTCACATTCACAATACAATTTACAACATTAAAAGATTGTTAAAAAAAAAAAAAAAAAAGTGTTAATTAATTTTTGTAATTATTTTCTTGAAATTACTAGCAAACATCTGACATATTTTTACATTTAATGTCAAATGTTCACTAGTGATTTCAAGTAAATTATCACATCTACAATATTCACTTAGGGTCAGAATTAATTCTTGTTTATATTAACCACATTAGAGTTAACAATGCATGATGAATTCTATTCTGGGAAGCAGCCCTCACAAAACTTCTTTCTACATTAAAATTTAAACACAATATTTGTTTGGGGTTTTTATATAAGTAACCTAATACTTTTGGCTATTAAATTACACAAATGAAATTTTGCTAAAGCTTGTACAGATGCAGCAAAACGTTTAGTAAAGATGCTCAAATATTTCATCAGATATTTAATATTTTTACATTCTGATTGCAGCATATTGTGTCTAATGTAGTATGCCAAGTTTCCTAATAACGACTTTGCTCTGGTTGTAATACAGTAAAGAACCGTTTATACGTCTCTTGTTTATACATCTTTTACATTTATATGTCTTTTTGGTGAAGTCCCGATTCATTCCTATTCATTTTAATGCAAAAATTCTTCATTTATACGCCACTAATATCGGTTATACGTCTTTTCCACTTTACTAAAATTCGTAAAATTTCTAGACCTGTCATTATTTTCCATTCTAAATAAGACTGATTTTTCCTAGAGAGCATCTTAAATGGAGGAACACAGGAAAGATCGAAGAATACTGATCAAAGAATCAATTGAATTCACAGTAGAATTTTTAATGCTCATAGACAAGCAGCAAATCAGACGAATATTAAAGATCTTTAATGTTATTAAATAACTATCTGTATGGACATAAATCGTATGCTTATTATGAAAGATACTCAATATATTCAAAATGTTCATATAGTTCTTAAGAAATGTAATATAATACTCAATATATGATGTATGTAATTAGTTCCCAGTCATGCATTAATAGTATGATTTTTTACACTTTTTATAATAAATCTTTTTTTTTCTTTAAATTAATTATTGTCTTTAAAAAAGTATAATATACATTTAGTAACTTAAGAAACTTTACTAATTAGTATTTTCATATAAATTTTGCTTAGGTGGCATTCAATTTGTAGTAATCAAAGTGTTATTATTAACATTTCGATTATACGTCTTTTCATTTATACATCCTTTTACGCTAGTCCCTTGAAAGATGTATAAACGGTGTTTTTACTGTACCTGGAATGTTGTAATTAAAAAAGTGGCATTTTTTTAGAGAAAGTGCCACATTTCTACAAATATATGTGATAGTCTCACAAAAATTTATAAATAATAAGAAGCCTCTTAATTGCATGCTACATCCAGAACACATTTCAAGCACCAGTTTTTACAGTGATATCCCAAACATTTTACTATCTCTTTAAATTTTTACTAGTCCCCTTTTTGCTTTCAGGGCAAAACCGACACTGAAATATATGAGCTATTACATGTTCAGTACACACCTGAAGTTTCAAGTAGAGCTGTACTGAAAGCCATCGCAATTGACAGAGGTTATGACCCTTCCATTATAGACAAAGCTATCCAAAAATTACAACTCCCTCGTATTTCGTCTACTAAATCAGTCACATCTAATATCAGTATTGTTTTACCCTATTTTTCTAAAACCAGTCAAACCATAGCTAAAATTCTCAAACAATATGATTTTAAAATAATATTTTCGCCTTCCAATAAACTCACCTTTTCTCAGTTAAAAGATCCTATTGACTCACCTTTTTTCTATAAAAGAATTATGCATAAAATAATTTTGGGGCATTTATAGTATTTCCTGTCAGTGTGGTTTATCATATATTGGCCAAACTAAACGCAGTTTTAAATTTCGTCTAAAAGAACATATGAATTGCGTCCGCAAACAAGAAACTAATAAATCGGCTATTTCTAAACATTGCTGGGAGGAAAATCATAATTTTAAATTTAATTCAGCTAAAATAATTTGCAGACCTAAATCCATTCATGAACTCGATTTCTTTGAAGCTTTTCATATTTATAAAAATTTTAAAAAACATGTAATTTGTGATTTCGCTGTTCCCTATTTGTCTGATTGTTGGAAATTTTACATTCAGTCCACAATTTCATAATTTTTCGACTGTTTACACAGCTACACATTCCTAAATTCCTATTGGCCACACTCCCCACCTCTTCCGTAATCCTATTGGTTGAACTAAATCCGGTCCCTCTCCTATATATATGAGCACTTCTCCAGATTCAGAATTCTTTTTGCACTGATGACGGTACGCTTTAGGCTACCGAAACAGCTGTACGCACCTCAATAATTTTTCTTTGGCGTTTCTGATGTAGTAGTTTATTCCTGTTTTAGTACTGTCTACATATTTATATTTATTTAACTCACTTTTTTGATACACTGATCTATGGGATAGGTGATAGATAAACCTGAAGTCTAATATATCTCTTTTCTAATTTATCAGTAATTCCAACTTTGCCCTATCCTTTAATTTCCAAGTATTGAAAATTCATATGTAATTCTTTCAAACGCTGTTACAAAAGTTGTAATATTTATTTAATGATAATCAACATGATTTTGTTTGTGAATGGACTCCCGTTAGAGTGTGAAATTGCAAGAGTCTCACATTTTTTTTTTTTCCTTTCTCATAAAATTTTTAACTTTGAGAATAATTCACACACTCATCTGGGACCAATTTAAAAAAAAAAAAAAAATTTTTTTCTTTAGTCTGAAAATAGGTCACTCATAAAAATCACCAGTCTTGAAATGAAAAACTTTTCACAAAAATTGGCAAATTTAAATACTCTTTATTAGGGCTGTACCAATTAATCGGTTCGGTCAATCGATCAATGCTTAGTCCCGATCAATTTTTTTAATCGGGTTAATCGGATCGATTAATTCGATTAAAAATTTTCAAAATCCGATTAAAATTTTGAAGCTACGAATTAAAGTAAAAATATTGTTCTGCCTACAAAATATTTTTTCACATATTTTGCTAACAAACATTCTAAGAAACGTCCATCAAATAATGAAAAAGCAAAATAAATAAATAAATAAATATAAATAAATAAATATAAATAAATAAATAAAAATAAAACCTCTCAAAAGAAGTTGTTGCACTTTTGTTGATAGAAAAAGGGGAGGAAAGTTATTAAACAAAATGCCTCTTCATGTGCATGCTGTAGCAACAACACCTGTCTGTAGCCTTCTACAGAAAGCGTTGGCTAAGGTAATAGTATTCTCAGAAACAAGAAGCTTTCAAAAAATAGAAATGCTAAAGATTTAAAAAAAAAGAAAAGGATTGAGATTTTTACTATCCCCCTGATGGGGGAAATGTCAACAGAGTTTCACAGTATCTTCAAGCGTTTATTGTCTGTTCAGAATTGCTGATAGTAACTACTGAAGTAGAAACAGAAAATAACATTCTGTGTTCTAGTCCGAAGTGACAAAGCAGAACTAAAATATAAGAATTTGAGATTTTTATGATATCGATATGGAATTTTGAGAATTCATTTAAAAACAGTGACAAACGAGATGCACAAAGCCTGCAAATATAAAACTAAAATATGTGTAAATTCATTTAATGTTTTTTTCAAAATGAATCGAAAAATTAATTTATTAAAATAATAATAACAATAATAATAATAAATAAAATTGAAAAAGTGAAAATATTTATATAAAATTAACACTTAAAGTCACCAATTATTACTCTGAAAATTGATTTAAATTTCAGTTATGAAACAGATATAATTAATTAGAAAAAAATAAAATATTTGAAAAAAAAAAAAAAAAAAATCAGTCAAACTTATGAATAATATTTATATGCACAATATGAGAGTTTTATTCATCATTAAAATAAAATTATGTAAAAAAAATGAAAACCGATTAAAAATCCGATTAATCGACCGATTATTCGATTAATGAACTATGATTAACCCAGTTAAAACTCTTAATCGATTCCCACCCCTACTCTTTATAAAAGTTGAATGATTTTAAAAAGGCAAGTTTCAATAATTTGCAGTGCATTAACAACCTATTTCAGTAATTGACAGTGAAAAAATGGACATATTTAAGAAATCAAATGCGAATTAGCTCAAATCTTATCAGTGAGCAACAAAATTGGATATAATTAGAAATTTTCATTAAATCAGAATTCTTTATTTTATTTTATTTTTTAAACATTTTTCTGTTCTCACTTTGTTTCTGAGCAAGGGTGAAAATTTTGTACCCAATTTTCATCTCTGTTGGTTCTATATTTTTTAGATGCAACAAAAAGTTTCGAAATGATTCTGAAATTGAATTTCATGCTGTAAAGACGGGACATCAAAAGTTTTCTGAATCTACAGAAGAAATAAAGCCATTAACTGAAGAAGAGAAAACTGAACAAATGAAAAAGTAATTAACTTTAAAAATTATAAATTTGAAGCATTTAACTGATTAAAAAACATGATGAGACTTTACTTTGCTTCAAACCTTTGCTTTAGCTTTCGTGTTGTTTATCACTACCATCCTTGGTGGCTGAAGTGGGGAAACTGTCTGTTAATCTTCTTTTACCCTGGTCTCTCTCTTTAACGAGGTAGCACCACAGGTGATCCAGTCATGCCATTGGCTCGTTGCTATCGCACAAATTACAATTATTGACAATTTGAATGTTTTTTTTTTTTTTTTTTTTTTTAACGTGTAATTTGGGTTATTATAATTGGCCATTTTGATGATTTTATCAAAATCAATGTTAAAATAATTATCTTTTTGGCAGGTAGCTAACTTGGTAGTAATTTTCCCGAATTTAATGTTGTTGTGGTGTTTCTTGATACTAGTTTTAATTTTTCTTTTGAACCTGCCTATTTAGTAGCCTCCACTGTTTAAAAAGGAGATTATGTAAATTCCAGTGGTTTCAAGAGGTGAGATGGGGATCTTAGTCATTTCTTGAGTTGGTTAATATTAGGGTTATATTTAATGGGAATGTTGATGCGTTTAGCAGTTCCATTTTTAATTTTGAAATTTTTGACACAATATATTAACAAGATTTTTAGGATATACAGCTTTTTCTGTAATTTCTTTAATAAATAAAATTTATTTTCAAGATCTTTGGGTTTATTACTAAGTAAAATCGCACAGTTGATATACACTTGAATAATGTTGATTTTGTAACAGTGGGGAGTTTTATGGCTGTTAATGATTTCATTACTGCCGTTAACAAGTGACAACAGTAGGGTTACTACATAGGCATGTCCAAAAGGACTAGAATTAAGGAACACCACAACAACATTAAATTCGGGAAAATTACTACCAGGTTAGCTCAAACCTACCAAAAAGAAAATGTCAACATTGATTTTAATAAACCATCAAAATAGCCAATTTATAATAAGTCAAATTATACATTTTTTAGAAAAACCATTGAAATTGTCAATAATTGTAATTTGTGCAATGGCAATGAGCCGATGGCAGGATTGGATTACAGGATTGGTGCTACCTCGTCTAAGAGAGAGCCCAGCATACAAGAAGATTCACTGACAGTTTTGCCACATCAGCCACCAAGGGTGGTGGGGATCCCCACACGAAAACTATGACAAATGTTTCAAAAAGTAATTGTTTTATTTTTTATGTTTAACTCTAATATTGTGACAGTTCTAAAATATGAGTCTTCAAAAGCCAAATTTTGTAATTTTTGTGTAATGGGAGACATATATTTCAGTAATGTCTTTAGATTGAATTGAAAACGTCAATAATTTTAAAATAGAAGTTTACTAAATGAACATTTACAACTAATTATATCTTATACTATTCAGCAAGCAAGATTTATATATATATATATATATATATATATATATGTGTGTGTGTGTGTGTGTGTGTGTGTAATGTTAATTACTGGTAAAGAGATGGTAGTCGTTGCACACAAGGATTACTCGAAATTCTTTCATGAAATTTCTTTATTTTCTCAAGTTTGCAAGGTTGGGACTATGGCAAGGCAAATGGAGTTTTCGGCCGACGATTTACCAATCCACTGGGGAGCTAGCGGCCCCGTGATAAAGACCTTTAACAACAGGTCAATCTTTTAAAGCTTTTTATTAAGCAGAGTATTATGCAATAAAAACGTTAAATTTTTGCAATAAAAACAAGAGAAATATTTAAACTTAATGAAATTTATCCAAAACAACAGCATTAATAAATATTCAACAATAACATGTAAATTCATAGTATAAGCTAATAATTACCTTCAACAAAGAGTACAACTTGTTGAGCTTGGTCAAACAGATATTTCTTGAAAAACACACATTTTATTTTTCTTGAAAAAATTCTAAACACTAGTAAAGTTCAGTTTAAAGTTAATTTAATTTTACATATATAATTATCACCATGATGACTGCCGAAGTAATGACTGAGAATCATCCAACGTCTCAATGGTCTCCAGGTTGACCAATTGAGGGAAAAAATACAATTCATAATAACTAAAGGTGGAAACTATAAATAACGACGAGTTGAAGAAAAACTATTATAATATCTGTCATGGTCGCCGAGTTGACCACTGAATTGAAAAAAACGAAACTATTTGAAGAAACAACCTTACAATATCTCATGGCCAGGATCATAGGAAAATAATCAGGAAGCAAAATTAACATCCCATGGTCGCCAGGTTGACCAGTGAGATAAACAGTAAAGTTATTTCAAACAATATCAAGCGATCTCCAGTTCATCGTAAATAAATTTAAACTGACCAAAACTTTAACAAAACTTATTAAAACTTAGTAACTAATTGAAATTTAAAAAGTGAATATACTTTAAACATTTTAAAATTATTTTAAAACTTCCCAATAACAAAGTTCATTTGATTTTACGTTTTGACATTCTTGTCATATTTTTTTGGGTATCTTTTTATCATTTGCAATTAAGATGTAAAAATTAAGTAAATAAAGAAACTTATTTTGTTATAAGATAAACTATTACTTTATTATACTCTGTTATTTTTTTGTTTACATATGTTTTATTAAACTTTAATAAACTTATTTGGTTAATTAATACTTTGTGATTATTTGACTTCATGCATTTATATTTTTAATTTAAATTGAATATAAAGATAATTTAAGTAAAATTTAAAACTCTGCATTCACATAAACTTCAAAACTTTCAGCCACGCCTCACTGCTAATATTCTGCACTCTGCTAATGTAAATTTGTAATAGAGTGTTTGTGGATATGAAACCCTTCATATCCAACATACACGCACTGTGCACGCGTATTCCTTCCCTGACCCTTCGTGCCCCCTAAAAAAAAAAAAAAAAAAAAAATAAATAAATATTTCTGATTGGGTAAAAACTCACACCGGGTCCCCACTGCCTTCGGTGTTAGTAATTGGCCCCTTTATTAATCTCATCATCCAAAATCCCTTTAAATCTTTATCTCTACATAATACATATACTTAGTAAAAATAAAATAAATCTTTATTAATAGTAAAATACAAAATAAAAATATATATCTTACCTTTTAGAATTAATTCCATTCAGTCTTTATTTTAAATACGTTGTTTGTTTACCTTTGGCTGTATGGCTCATTCCGGTCCTACACTCATAACAGCCAGCAGTAAAAGAGTTAGTTCTCTAATTCACTGTAGGACTTGCGATCACTAATTTGCTGATTCTGCCGTTCTTGTAACTTCACGAATTTTCGTGAATTCATCTGTAAACAGTTGAACGCCGTATGCAAATCTAATGCAGAATCGTCTAGAACTTTCGCTTTCAGTATGAATGTTAATTAGGTGAAAGAAGATATAAATAGACAGCTATGAAGTTTGAGAGGGCTGGGGTTTTTTCTTATTTTGATTTTTCTTAATGTTTCGTTGTTCGCGTTAGGTTTAATGTGGATTGAGTACCTGTTGGCCTAACGCGACAGTTTAGTATGTAATAAGTTTATTTTCTTCATTTTAGTGAAATAAAAGATTTAAAGAAGTAAAAGAACTTTTATGAAGACCTTTTGACTTTTATTTAAAAGAACTTTATTTCTCTTACTGCTCAGATTATAATATAAACTTTTACTATCGGGTGATGAAGCTATTTAGCCATTTAAATATCATTTAGCTATTTAAATATCATTTAGACATTTAAACATCGTTTTGACATTCTTGTCTTATTTTTGGATATCTTTTATCGTTTGCAATTAAGATGTAAAAGTTAAGTAGTTAATGAAACTTATTTTTGTTATAAGATAAACTATTACTTTATTATACTCTGTTATATTTTTTTTGTTTACATATGTTTTTATTAAACTTTAATAAACTTATTTGGTTAATTAAAAACTTTGTGATTATTTGTCTTCATGCATTTATTTTATTAATTTAAATTGAATATGAAGATACTTTAGGTAAAATTTAAAACTCTGCATTGACACAAACTTCAAAACTTTCAGCCACGCTTCACTGCTAATATTCTGCACTCTGGTAATATAAATTTGTAATAGAGTGTTTGTGGATATGAAATCTTTCATATACAACGCTTTTTGGTTATGGGCGTAAGTTTTGCTAACGTAATTTTTCGCGTAGTTTTTATAAATCGCGGAGTTTAAATTTTTGTTCTAGTGTAAAGGCATGAAGTATCTTAACACCCCCTCATTGACTTTAAGATAGTTTTAGTGGGGGGGGGGGGGGATATCGTTTTACTATAAAAATGTCATTTTTCTTTAAAAAAATTTCTACATTAAACAGTAAAAGCTAACTAAACTGTAAAAATTGAAATTTTTTTGTAAATAAAAATAATTATTTAGTTAGTTAATAAAAAAAAAAAAAAGAAAAAATTGGCTTCATATACAATCCCGAAATTAGAGGCAGATAACTATGACCAGTGGAATCAGGATATAAGGTATATTATAATGGAGAGAAATGTTTTGAGCTAATAGGGACTTCTGAAAAAAAAACCTGAACCACCTACTCCAGATAAATTAGATGATAAGGAGTATAAGAAAGAACTGAGCTCATATGAATTTAGAGCTAATACAGCTTTGTCGCTTATTTATCTCAATATATCTGAGCAGTATCGCAAAATAATAGAAAACATCAAGGATCCAGTGGAAGTATGGACTACTTTAGAAAAGTATTACAAGCCTGATTCGAAATATGCATCATATGCAGATATTTAGTGAACTGTGTGAGACTCATTTAAGGACTGATGAAAGTATAAAACTTTTTGCAGCTCGGTTATCACAAATATACGAAAATATTCGAAAGCTTGATTTGAATTTTAGTGAAGCTTATTTGAACTTTCAACTGTTAAGATATTTACCGTCAGTATTTGATAGTATAGTTCAAGTGATACTACGATGGCAAGGTGAACAGTTTACTTTTAAAAACATTGTAGAAACTCTTGTAGCAGAAGAGACAAGAGTCAAATTACATGATAAAGACAGTATAAAGGTCAGTCATACAGAGATTAAATCTCAAGTAAAGAAAGTTTTAATATGCTTTAATTGTGTCAAACCTGGACATTATGCAAAATTCTGCCCTTTAAGGAGGAAAAGGAAATGTGACCGTCCATCAAGGAGCATGAATAGACAGACTAAAGATTCTTCCTGTATCTGTAGACGTTGTGGATCGCCTAATTCAAGAAATAGTGTTCAACGTACAAGTCGTCGATACTCAGCAAGCCAGCGTCTGACTCAAGACGTCGTGTTGAGAGGACTCAGCACAAACAGACTAGACAAAAGCCAAAGTCCCGCAAGTCAAATTTTTCATGTGATCTTATTACTTGTCCTTGTTTAAGTGAATCAAATGAATCAACGCAATTTGTTTTTGATACTACGGCAGCACATCATTTTGCAAATAACAAAAACTTTTTTATTGAATTTACACCTGTAGATAATGAATCTTTAAGTGTAGCTATTGATGGCGTTGATTTCCCCATAGAAGGAAAGGGTGTTTTAAAAGTAAAATTTGGTCAACATATAATATTATTAAAGAATGTTATGTATACACCTAAACTTAGACATAATTTAATTTCAGGACCTCGTTTAGATGTAGACGGTGCAAAATTTTATAGTGGGAGTGGCTGGGTAAAAGTTGTAGATAACGATGATAAATTACTTTTTAAGGCAACCCTCAGAGATGGTATTTATTATGTGTCGCCTAAAATTTTAAGTAATAAAAAGAAAAAGGTTTCATTTGCGGTACCAACTAAAGTTAGTAATCAAATTGAGTTATGGCATAGAAGGTTTAGCCATATAAATATACCCACTTTGGTATATACAAGTAAAAATGAAAATGTGAGGGGTATGCTAATTTTTAAAAAATAATGGTTATAAGTGTGAGTCCTGCAGAATAAATAAGTTTAAAAGAGTTTCATTTAAACCAATTAATCGAATTAGGTCAAAAGGTGTTTTAGATCTTTTATATGCTGATGGATGGGGACCACAGCAAGAAAGAGGTAGAATGGGAGAACGATACTCTTGTCCATCTTTATTAATAGTAAAATGCAAAAGAAAAACGTATATCTTACCTTTTAGAATTAATTCCATCAATGTGAATTAATTCAGTCTTTATTTTAATTACGTTGTTTGTTTACCTTTGGCTGTATGGCTCATTCCGGTCCTACACTCATAACAGCTAGCGGTAAAAGAGTTAGTTCTCTAATTCACTGTAGGACTTGCGATCTCTAATTTGCTGATTCTGCCGTTCTTGTAACTTACTGAATTTTCGTGAATTCATCTGTAAACAGTTGAACGCCGTATGCAAATCTAATGCAGAATCGTCTAGAACTTTCACTTTCAGTATGAATGTTAATTAGGTGAAAGAAGATATAAATAGACAGCTATGAAGTTTGAGAGGTCTGGAGGTTTTTCCTATTTTGATTTTTCTTTTCTTAATGTTTCGTTATTCTCGTTAGGCAGGGCGCGAAATTTCCGCTCGCCAGTTCGCCATTGGTGAGTGGAAATTTTACTATGGCGAGTAAAATTTCGGTCTAAATGTAGATGGAATTCTTATAGTATACGGTGCTACCAAAAAAAAGTCGACTTTGAAACGTAAAATCATGCTAATCTTAGGTAAGGTGACCAGGCATCCTCTTTTTAAGAGGACAGTCTTCTTTTAGAACGCTCTGCCCTCTTTAACGAAAAAAAACATTATAGGATTAAAAAATCCTCTTTTATGTTTTTCGTGCTCTGTCCTCTTTTTCAAATGAAAAGGATTTAGTCCTTAATTAAAAAAAATTCGCAAAACTGGGAAGCTCAGTCGGCTGTTGGCTGTATCGAACGGTGAACACTAACTTTTTTTCTGCGTTAGGTTCGCAATAAACTACTTTCTAATAAACTTGCCATAGTATGTTTTATATCTATTCAGATTTTTTGAATAAAAAAAAATAAAAAATTAAAGTATTAAAGTATTCAAAATTAAAGTAAAGTAAAGTATTCGGTTCTTTGATCCAGAACACGGAATCACAATTGAAATTGTCATGAAATCATTAAGAAGGAAGTGCTCCGGTTGATACGCAGTGGGTTCACGTGTGTTCTCACTTTTGCACGAATAATAATCCTCATAAAAATAGGTCCACCAGTGACTGAGAGATTCTGTCTTCGAAGCTGGTATACGTAAGGCGTTGGATTTGTGCATGAAAGTACCACAAAAAAAAAAAAGTTTTTTTCTACAGCAAAAATTAATATTTAATATATATATATATATATATATATATATATATATATATGTGTTGTCCAGTGACACCTATAAAAATTAGGGATTTTTCCTTTCGTATCCGTATATTATTAAATTAAGGTGTACTGATCCAAATTCATAATTTGAAATAAAAATGCTTCCACCACTTGTATAAAGTAGCTTTTGAATCGGTTTTTGTAATCATTTTCATTCAATTTTGTGTCCTCTAAAATGACCTCTTTTTCAAAATTGAATGTATTCTATTTTCTTAAAAAATAAAAGACGTGTAATTTCTGGTCACCTTATACGTAAAAAATAGAGTAAGTCAATCATATTTTGTGGCGAGTTACTTTTTTTTTCAGCGAGTGTAATCTAAGTTGAAATTTCGGGCCCTGCGTTAGGTTTAATGGGGGATTGAGTACCTGCTGGCCTAACGTGACAGTGTAGTATGTAATAAGTTTACTTTCTTCATTTTAGTGAAATAAAAGATTTAAAGAGACAAAAGAACTTTTATGAAGACCTTTTGACTTTTATTTAAAAGAACTTTATTTCTCTTACTGCTCAGATTATAATATAAACTTTTACTATCGGGTCATGAAGCCATTTAGCCATTTAAATATCATTTAGACATTTAAACATCATTTTGACATTCTTGTCTTATTTTCGGATATCTTTTATCGTTTGCAATTAAGATGTAAAAGTTAAGTAGTTAATGAAACTTATTTTTGTTATAAGATAAACTATTACTTTATTATACTCTGTTATATTTTTTTTGTTTACATATGTTTTTATTAAACTTTAATAAACTTATTTGGTTAATTAAAAACTTTGTGATTATTTGTCTTCATGCATTTATTTTATTAATTTAAATTGAATATGAAGATACTTTAGGTAAAATTTAAAACTCTGCATTGACACAAACTTCAAAACTTTCAGCCACGCTTCACTGCTAATATTCTGCACTCTGGTAATATAAATTTGTAATAGAGTGTTTGTGGATATGAAATCCTTCATATCCAACATTTGGATATGAAGGACCCATGCATGCTGCGCGCTTTGTGTGAAAGTACACATGTGCTGCATGCACGTGTGAAGGTATACGTCTGCTGCACGTTCATATTCCTTCTCAAGTGAAATTTTTATTCTAAAGAAAAGAAAATTTAAAAAATCCTTTTTCATTGGGTACAAAGTCGGACCGGGTCCCCACTGCCTTCGGCAGCGCAGCTGCTCGCACACAAGTTAAAGGATACACGCGCTGCACGCACATATTCCTTCCCTGACCCTTCGTGCCCCTTACAACAAAAAAATCATTTCTGATCGGGTAAAAACTCACACCGGGTCCCCACTGCCTTTGGCAGCGCAGACCCATGCGTGCTGCACTTGCACGTGTGAAAGTGTACGCGTGCTGCACGCACACATTCCTTCTCAAATCAAATTTTTATTCTTAAAAAAAGAAAGTTAAAAAAATCATTTCTCATCGGTTAAAAAGTCAGACCGGGTCCCCACTGCCTTCGGCACGCAGTCCCTTGCACGCACAAGTTAGGGGATATGTGCACGGTGCATTCCTATTTCTTCCCCACCCTTTCATCCCCTCCTAATTAACCTACATATACCAATTTTGGACTTTCTAACTCAATTAGTTGAGATGCAAAAGAAAACCTAATCAGGAAACCTCAAAACGTGTAAATCTGGTGAAAACTTTCGATAATATAAAAGAATTTTAAAATATGTTTTGAATGATCTATTAAAAATAATTTAATCATAAATAGAAATTGAAATTTAAAAATATTACAGCGCCATCTGGCGGTGGAAATTTCTGTAATCTACTGTTCGATTCCAAATCAACAAAGCTTTCTAATGATGTATTACTTATGAAATTATTTTATTTAGCAGCTGAGATACAAAAGAAGACCGATTCAGGACACCTCAAAACGTGTAAATCGGATGAAATCTCGAATTCCGCTTTCGATATTATAAAAGTACTTTAAAATACCTTTCGAATGATGTATTAAAAATAATTTAAACATAATTAGAATCTGAAATATTGAAATTTTAAAATATTAAGCGCCATGACACCTCAAAACGTGTAAGTCGGGTGAAATTTTGAATTCCATTACCTACGGTAATCGGTTAATGGAAGTAAATAGAAAAACAAATATTTTTACCTTTAAGTGTATTTGTGTTGCTATAGAAACTGACATCCTCTTTCGAGAGATATAATGTCAGGCGTGTTAAGATAAAATTTAATTTGCAATTAAACTGTAAATCTTTTGTTTATTGACCAAAATCGATGAAATTTGAACTGCAAGTTTGTTTTGTGGTGTTAAGATTGTAATAAAGACCAAAAGGTCAATCTATCAAAAATTTTATCTAAGCAGAAAAAGCAACAGTGAAAACTGTATTTAAATTTAACTCTTTGACGCAGCTGGGACACCGGTATCCCTTTTGCTTATTTATTTTTTGACGCTCTTATTACAAATATTATTATTATATGATAGTTTTTTATTATAAAAGAGAGTCTAATAGTTACTATAAAAAATCTGTTAGATTATCAGAGTAAATTTTTTACTAAAATAAAAATGTTAAAAAAAGTAGTTTGAAAAAATTTTATCTACTAATTTCAAAAATTTATTTCTAATTAAAGTTGATAATTTAAAAAAGATCAGTAATGAATTATTGCTTCTCCTATATCTAAGTAATTGTAAATAAGTGCAATTTGTAAAAATATTTATTCATAAGTTAGCCGTAAGTTCATATATCCCAAGGGACAGGTATGTCCCTTTCTGCCTCAACACTTCCCCACCACCCATTATGTGAGAGTAAGAGAATGTTGAAAGAATGTCGTCTTTTCTTTCAGTTAAAATTTCAATAGGTATCTTCTGCACACGTGTTCTGAAACACGTGTCCTACACAAAAGATTAGGAGATCGGATTTGAAAGTTATTTGTAGTATGAGACTGTTATTTCAGATAGTATGTGTTATTACTTAGGTCGGTCAACATTCTAATCGCAAAAAATTTTCTGACAGTGAAAATGGCTTGCAACAGAAATCGTCGATCAAGACATTTTGAATTTACGCAAGAGCAAATTAAAGCAATATTATTTGCTGAAAGCAGTGACAGTGAGTGTGATGGTTTAGACGAAGATGTAGAGTTTTTAGAAGACAATATTCAGGATCTAGATGATGGAGAGAATGAAAAAACTCTTGTAATTATTGATGGGTCAAAAGTAGGGCTGTGCCGATTAATTGATTAATCGGTTCGGTTAATCGATCAATGCTTAATCCCGATCAATTTTTTTAATCGAGTTAATCGGATCGATTAATTCGAGTAAAAAATTTCAAAATCCGATTAAAATTTTCAAACTACGAATTAAAGTAAAAATATTGTTCTGTCTACAAAATATTTTTTCACATATTTTGCTAACAAGCATTCTAAGAAACATCCATCAAATAATGAAAAAAGCAAAAATAAAATAAAATAAAATAAAATAAAATAAATAAATAAAAATAAAACCTCTCAAAAGAAGTTGTTACACTTTTGTTTATAGAGAATAGGGGGAGGACAGTTATTAAACAAAATGCCGCTTCATGTGCATACTGGAGCAACACTACCTGTCTGTAGCCTTCTACAGGAAGTGTTGTCTAAGCTAATAGTATTCTCAGAAACAAGAAGCTTTCAAAAAATAGAAATGCTAAAAAAAAAAAAAAAAAAAAGAAGTCATTGAAAATTTTCATTATTCCTCTGATGGGGGAAATGTCAACAGAGTTTCACAGTATCTTCAAGCGTTTATTGTCTGTTCAGAATTGCTGATAGTAACTATTAAAGAAGAAACAGAAAATAACGTTCTGTGTTCCAGTCCGAAGTGGCAAAGAAGAACTAAAATATAAGAATTTGAGATTTTTATGATAATGATATGGAATTTTGAGAATTCATTTAAAAGTAGTGACAAGCGAGATGGACAAGGCCTGCAAATATAAAACTAAAATATGTGTTAATTCATTTAAAATGTTTCTTTCAAAATGAATCAAAAATAATTTATTTTAAAAAAATAATAATAATAAATAAAACTGAATAAGTGAAATTATTTATATAAAATTAACACTTAAATTCACCAATTATTAGTCTGAAAATTGATTTAAATTTCAGTTATGAAACAGATTTAATTGGTTAGACAAAAATTTTTGAAAAAAAAAAGAAATCAGTCAAACTTATGAATAATATATATGTATATATATATATATATATATATATATATATATATATATACACAATATGAGAGTTTTATTCATCATTGAAATAAAATTATATAAAGAAAAATGAAAACCGATTAAAAATCCGATTAATCGACAGATTAATCGATTAATGAACTACGATTAACCCAGTTAAAACTCTTAATCGATTCCCACCCCTAGTCAAAAGTAAAAAGTGATAATGAAACTAAAAATGAAGAAATCGACAAGATACCAGAAACTGAGAAATATGCAAAATACCAAAAAATAGAAAAAGGAAGGCAAACATGGAAAAAGGAAATAGTAAGAAAATACATAAAGAAAAAAGAAAGGTTGTTTGGTCAAATAAAATAAGTCTCATTTTTTTACCTCAAACTGATATCGAAGTAGAATTGGGTAAAGTAAAATTACAATCTCTTACCGATAACTCAACAGAAGTGGATATTTTTGCCAAAGTTTCTAACATAAAAAGTTTAGTTGAAGACATAATTGTTCCCCAGACAAATTTGTATGCTCAACAGAAAGGTGAATTGTTTGAAACAACAACACATGTGATATATGCATTTATAGGAATATGTTATATCATGAGATATCATATCCTTCCTACTTTTAGAGACTACTGGGCCCCAGATGAAGATTTAAGTATTCCTTTGATTGCAAAAACAATGACATATGAAAGATTTGCTGATATAAGAAGGTATTTGCATTTCAATGATAATGAAAAGAATAATCCGACAGATAATGCACATCATGATAGAGTATTCAAAATTCGCCCGATAATTTTTTTTTTTTTGCTTCCGCTGTCTAGACAATCTTCTGCAAAGCTTGTGATTTGTTGCCAAACTTTTTTTATAGTTTAGTTTATTTTTAAAAATGTATGTCCGATCGATAAACTGTTTAAACCACTGGATTAAAAAGAATGCCCTTTCCAATGGTACCTTGCTTGTAACAATACGACTTATATTTCTAATTTATTTTACACTTTTTCTGCAAAAATGTCTCTTTTTAAGCATTTAGCCACAAATTTTCGGTCATTTTTCGGTAGACATGGGTTGATGTTTTAATTAATATCTCTGTTAATTACGGTTGTATCATTTAGCAAATTAAATAACGAACATCTGCGATAAATTTTCCGTCCGACGGTACCTGTTCAAAGTCCGTGCGACCCTTTTAAGTTTTTCGAACCTTTTATAAATTTCTTCAATATTAAGTTCTTGCAACAATTGAACACAACCATCATTATATTGAAATTTAACTCCCAAAATTTTTTCTTTTTATTCAAGATTTTAAGATCAAATTTCAATTTGAAAAAAATCAATAATTTTATGGATTTGATTTTTTTGTTTTCCCAAAATGACAATGTTATCTGCGTAAACTAAAAGTACTATGTAATTCTCAAAATAATATGAGCAATTGCACCAATGAAACTTCTTAAAACCTAAATCCAGTAATACACTATTTAATTCTTAGTACCATAATGTACCACTCTTATGAAGACCGTAAAGTACTTGATCCAATTTACAAAGCAATGAGAAGAAGAAATGAATGACCAAAAAGCTGACAACAGGAGAAAAGGTTTCATCATAATTTTCTTCTTTAATTTGATGGAAACCTTGAGCAACTAGTCTCACTTTATAGTGGATTATATTTCCTTGCCCATCTTTCTTTGTAGCAAAGAGCCATCTGTTAACTAGAACTGATATATATTTTTGGTAAATTCACTAATTGCCAACCCTTTCTTTCCTCCGTACTTTTCATCTCTTCACTCATTGCTTCCCTCCATTTTAAAACCTGAGCAGATTTAATTGCCTGATCATAAGTTTAGGAACTGTTATATCTAGTCATGCAGATGCGGTAGATTTGTTAGTTAAATTTGATGATGGGGCTAAATTAACTTGATTAAATGTATTTTTATAAACAATGCCTTCATATAAATTTTTACCTGAAAAGTCAAAAAGGTATGGAGCAAATTTAATAATATTTTTACTACAAAAAGTTTTTACCTCATTAAATGATCTTAGTCAGGTGTTAGTACCATCAGGATAATAGTAAACATCTACCCTATTACCTATTTTTTTGGGAACAGAAAATCTTCTCCAAATTACTTCAGACTGAAAAACAACAGCAGGAGTTATAGGTTCCTCCTCATTGTTAGATGGTAATGGCCTAACATCAACAGGATCCATACTGGAATCATCTGCTGGACTGACAACTAGATCCATAACGTTATCTAAAGAGGTGCCACCACAGCTCCACTGCCCCATACCTCCTTATAGATAAAATCTGAAAAACTTAAATTTAAAGTTTCTATTATTTTATTATTTTCCTCAATCCATACCCTGAAACCATTAGTTTTTAACGCTTACTATACAATAACTCCCCTTTTAGATTTTGAATCAAATTTATTTGCCCTTTTCTGTTTTGAAATCCCTACATAACACACTAAACCAAAAGGCTTGAAATGTCTAACTGAAGGCTTGTTGCCGGAATATAACTCAAATGGTGTTTTATTTTGTCTGTGATATATTATTTTATCCCAAACATAAAAAAAATATAATGCAGCTTCAGGCCAAAATTTTAACAGTAATCTGCTCTCAGCTAACATGGCACGGATACAGTTCAAAGATGTATGATTGAGGCGTTTACAAACACCATTTTGTTCTGGAGTAAATGTGTCAGTAAACTCTTGTATTATACCATTTCTAATGCAAAAATCTTGGAATTGCTCATTTTTAAATTCTGTACCATTGTCAGTCCAGATGGATTTTAATTCTGTATTCAAAAACCTTTCAGCCCTAGGTTTCTTCAACTATCAGTACTGAATCTTTGCAAAGCTTATTCACCTTGCCTTGTTTTTTCTTTCATTTCGAAGCGACTTTTAGTCACACTACCTTCAAGGATATTTTAAGTTGAATCTCCGGTAGAATGCTTGTCAGCAGGAAGTGTGAGTCTCATTAGCTCGCTTGTCAATACTGCGTGAAATAGTAAAGTTGGACACTTTTGATAGTTGACATCTTCAATTTTTCCGAAACTTTCAGGATGTGTTAGTAGTACTGTGATAAGAAAAAGTGAAATTTAATTTTTTCTGAATTTGATTTGTTCGACCTACAGAGGGGGTCAAAGTCTGAGGCCGTAAATAAAGGGTGTCATTTTAATATCATTTTACTCCTAAAGCCATGCGTGACCCATGTCAATTTTTTTAAATACGGATACTACTTGATACTAAGTACATTTTAGCATAAACAGTTTGGTGGGTCATTCATGGCTTTAAAGGCCAGGGTCATTCAAAACTGCAGTTTTTGTTGATTTTTTCCATGTTTTCAGTCTGAATATCTGCTAAAGCCATGAGTGCCCCATAAAAATAATTATGAGGTTAATTACACACCTTAGTACAGAACTTAAAAATATTTAAAATTGCATGGGTCACTTTTGGCTTTAGTAGATAAACGGTCTCAAAGTTGAAAATTTTCAAAAAAAAAAGGTCAAATTTGATGGTAAATTACTCTATAAGCCATGAGTCAATAACTATGAGAGAGAGTTTTAATTATACTCTAGATGGTCTAGTTTTAGACCCAGGTTACAAACCTATGGGGCTTGTAAGATTTATTTAGATATAGTCTATTTTATATCGCCAATGTGTACCTGTTCTATGTAGTACAAAACGCTTGAGACCCAATTGTGTAATACATTAATGCTTGTTTAAAACTTCCCATTTTACGTTACAGAGGTCAGCATCAAAATAAATATAAAATTAAAAAATCTGGAGTGACTCCACTAGACTTTCCGAACATTGAGTAATTAACAGTTTTGTAGATAAAGCCTATAAATGCTAGATTCGCCAAAATGCTTATAGTTAGTGCAACAGTGATTTATAATATTCATATAAATTTTCAGCTCAATTGAATAAGGTGTTTAGATGCTATCGTACTTTTAAAAATTTAGTCCCATAGGCCATAATGATAAAGAATTTTTCTTTGTGTCCCTATAAGAAAACTGTAAGTGCTAAATTCACCAAAATCTATACAGTTGGTGCAACTGTGACCTATAACATGTGTACAAATTTTTTGCTCAGATTAATAAGGCTTTTAGACACTATCACACTTTTAAAAATTTGGCCTCATAGGCCATAATGATAAATAATTTTTCTTTGTATCCCTGTAAAAAAAAAACCATAACTTCTAGATTCTCTAAAATCTATACAGATTGAGTATCTATGACCTATAATATGTGTATGATTTTTTTACTCAATTGAATGAGGCGCACTTTTAAAATTTTGGTCCCATATGCCATAATGATAAAGAATTTTTCTGTGCGTCCCTGTAAAAAAACTATAAGGGCTAGATTCATGAAAATTAATAGAGTTTGTGCTACGGTGACTTCCAGCATGCATATCAACTTGCAGCTCATTCAAGCAAAGCTTTAAGACGTTAGCGTGTTCACTCACACACATACGCACATACATACATACATCATCGCAAAAATAGTGAAAACGGACTCAGGGGACCTCGAAACGTATAGAAATATCAAAATCTTAAATTCGTATTTTTGACATGACTGCAATACTTTCCTCACTATAGTGTTCGGAAAGTAAAAATTACATAAGGGAGACAGGGGCAAGTTGAAGTACGGAGTAAGTTGAAACATGGAAACAAAAAATACAATTTTTAAGTTCTTATTCGTTGCCAATAAAGGGAAGTACAGACACAGAAAACCTACTTTACAATGTAAAAAAAGATGTGTATGTAAACATCTGTCGATTTTATGAGGATAAAACTGTTTTTGAGTACTGTTTTTTACTGTGAGTAAAAATTCAAATTTTTAAGTGATGTTGCATTTTATGTAACAAAAATTGGTGAATGTTTCTGATTGATTCAGCGTTTATAGTGTATAGGTGCAGCTTGCTAATCATATGATTTGAAACGCCCACGAGCATAAGTACTGGTAGCTTAACATCTCGTGAAGTGAAAATTGTGGGCAGGGGCCAACTGAAACAAATATAGGGGAAGCTACTTGAAACACCTGTTTCAATTAGTCTCATGCGCAATTATTATTATTATTATTATTATTATTATTATTATTATTTTGTATACAGTCTTGTTTTCATCACCCTATATATGTTTTACATAATATAACAATATGCACATTTCAGATGTATCTTAGGTTATTACTTTCCGAACACTATAGTGAGGAAAGTATTGTAATCATGTCAAAAATCCGAATTTGAGATTTTGATGTTTCTATACGTTTCGAGGTTCCCTGAGTCCGTCTTCACTCTTTTTACGATGATGTATGTATGTGTGTGAGTGAACACGCTAGCCTCTAAACGCTTTGCTCGAATAAACTGTAAGTTGGTAGTCACCGTAGCAAGAACCCTATCGATTTGGATGAATCTAGCACTTATAGTTTTTTTACAGGGACACAAAGAAAACTTGTTTATCATTATGGCCTATGGGACCAAAATCTTAAAAGTGCGATAGCATCTAAACGCTTTATTAAATTGAGCAAAACATTTATACACATATTATAGGTCACAGATACTCAGTCAGTATAGAATTTGGAGAATCTAGCACTTATAGTGTTTTTACAGGGACACAAAGAAAAATTCTTTAACTTTAGGGCCTATGGGACCAAATTTTTAAAAGTGTGATAGCATCTAAACGCCTGATTCAATTGAGCTGAAAATTTATATGAATATTATAAATCACTGTTGCACTAATTATAAGCATTTTGGCGAATCTAGCATTTATAGGCTTTATCTACAAAACTGTTAATTACTCAATGTTCGGAAAGTCGAGTGGAGTCACTCCAGATTTTTTAATTTTATATTTATTTTATATTTATTTTGATGCTGACCTCTGTAATGTAAAATGGGAAGTTTTAAACAAGCATTAATGTATTACACAATTGGGTCTCAAGCGTTTTGTACTACATAGAACAGGTACACATTGGCGATATAAAATAGACTATATCTAAATAAATCTTACAAGCCCCATAGGTTTGTAACCTGGGTCTAAAACTAGACCATCTAGGGTATAATTAAAACTCTCTCTCATAGTTATTGACTCATGGCTTATAGAGTAATTTACCATCAAATTTGACCTTTTTTTGAAAATTTTCAACTTTGAGACCATTTATCTACTAAAGCCAAGAGCTACCCATGCAATTTTAAATATTTTTAAGTTCTGTACTAAGGTGTGTAATTAACCCCATAATTATTTTTATGGGGCACTCATGGCTTCAGCAGATATTCAGACTGAAAACATGGAAAAAATCAACGAAAACTGCACTTTTGAATGACCCTGGCCTTTAAAGCCATGAATGACCCACCAAACTGTTTATGCTAAAATGTACTTAGTATCAAGTAATATCCGTATTTAAAAAAATTGACATGGGTCACGCATGGCTTTAGGAGTAAAATGATATTAAAATGGCACCCTTTATTTACGGCCTCAGATTTTGACCCCCCCTCTGTAGGTCGAACAAATCAAATTCAGAAAAAATTAAATTTCACTTTTTCTTATCACAGTACTACTAACACATCCTGAAAGTTTCGGAAAAATTGAAGATGTCAACTATCACACCTCCATAGACTTTGTCCAGCTTTAAAAAAAAATGGCTCTTAAAAGGTTTATCTACATTTTACATTACTGGTTTTTGCACATATGTAAGTTTTTATAATATACAATATAAATGACTTTATTCATGTTATATTTTAACAGTTTAATAAAACTAATTTTATTTTTATTTTTCTGTCTCTGTCGTTTATCCTAATTAAAACTTGTCATAATTTAAAGTTTATTATATTGAAACATTTTCAATTGATTTAAACCTATCTCTTTCAATCACTTAAATTTCATACTGTAGTATTTAATTTATTTGAACAAATTTTAAGCATGCAGATTTACATAAACTTAGTTAGAAATATGCAGATGTTTACTTTTTAAATGTTTTGTTAGTTACAAGTTTTTCTGTTGAGGTATTCATAGATTTGTTCTACTGCTAACTCTATGCCGGATTTTCTCACAGAATTAAGTCTTTGTCATTTCAATTTGCTGATAAATACAGTACGAAGTCGAAAATCCGGAATCGTCGGGACCGCGGCGATTCCGTATTTTCGAATTTTCCAGATTTTTGGTCATGCCCCACCAAAAATATAATGTTTTGGTTTTAATACTTGGATAATATGCAAATTTAAGTAAAAAATAATTATATTATGATTTTTAAACATATTCTGATTTTTTTTTTTTTTAATCAACTTTAACAATAAATAAATTAAAAATTTAAACTTGAAAAACAAAACAGATATATTGAAATATTTGCATACAAAAATTAGTGTAAGTTACAATTATAAAATAAGAAACTAAATAAAATAAGAAAAATGTACCATTTTAAAAACATTTTTGTGTATTTTTTTTTTTTTTTTTTTTTTTTTTTTTTCTGTAGTACTTTAGATTTTTCAATTAAAAGTAATATCAGAAAAAAGTCTTAGCAAAATGCTAAAATACTATTAAATTTAACTATTTAAGAATACCTGTTCATACACCATTCTTGATGCCTTTTAATGTTACATTTTTCTTTTGCAAATTAAATTATACATGGCTGATTTTATCTTGTACAGATAAAAGTGGATAATCTTTTGTAAGATTTTCTATACTATACTGTACTGCAAGGCATATACAGATTCCAAGCTATCACAGAACAGTGGAAGTTGCAGCATTATTGTCTTGTGCTCTGTCAACAATCACCATGCCATGCCAGTTGCTTCAATTGTATCCTGTATCACAGGTTTTTGTCTTCTGCGTGATTGAACCTTTAGATTACTTGTTTTCTCAAACTTTGCAACCATTGCCTTTAAACCATTAACTGACAAAAGACTTATGCTTTTTTTTTTTTTTTTTTTTTTTTTTTTGTGTGTGTGTGTGTGTGCTTTTTAAAAGCACAAACAGTAGCCAACACATTGCACTGGTTGAAGTTGTAAAAGAATTTATAAAGTAACACATAATTGGCTAAAGAAGGAGACATTATTGCACATATCTTTCAATCTGATTGTTTGGAAAAGTAACACATTGCTTTTTAAGGTCCAAAAAAGCACTATCCAAAGGATATAATGTGAAATTTGAAGAAAGAACTTTTTCTGCTACTGCTTTCTTTGAGACTCAATAAATGAAATTGCAGATAAAGAGACTTTATCAGTGTTCATGTAATTTTTTTTCACTTTTTTAAAATTGTTGCCATATTGATCTTGAAAATAAATAATTAAATTTGCTAAATAAAAGGTAATTTTATTTCATTATTTTAAAACTCTTTCCTATTACACAGCGTCACATATTCCCATAGCAATAACATTTAGAACTTTTTTTTTTTTGGGGGGGGGGGGGTGGAATCCTTTTTCTCCAGTCTTGCTTAATCTTCCTACAAAATTCTGCACTATTCTTACAATTAGACCATGCTAGAGAACAGTCTGAGCACTGTCAAGCCACCTTATATATATACACAGTAGACTCCCAGAAATCCACACTCCTAAAATCCACAAACTCCAGCAATCCACACACCTCAACTGATATAAACAATGGAATTTATAATAGTTTTCAAAGGAGAAAAAAAAAAAAAAATCCAAGACAGCACTTACGAGGGTAAGTCATTAAGTAAGTCACAAGTGCATATGGCATGATTTAAAGTAGTAACAGATATCTTCAAAGAATAGTGATAGATGACAGCACCATACGGCTTTATGATATTCAATTTATATTGAGTAGGTAACATTCACACAATTGCGTAATGCAGTTTAAAAATGACGATGTTGCTGAATGATTGTACGACAGAAGAGCAGCGTGCTGTGGTCCGATTTTTGTTTGCGAAAGGACTTGGATCAAGAAATGTTACCTGTTTATGGATGCTACAGTATCCACCTTACAGCCGAGACTTAGCCCCAAGCATTTTTCCTCTGTTTGGTCCACTGAAACAACATCTTGGAGGCAAACAATTTGCAGATGATGACGAAGTTCAACATGAAGTCCTACTGTGGATGAGACAGCAACCCAAAGAATTTTATGCAGCTGGAATAGGGGCTCAGATAAAACGATGGGATAAGTGCATCAACGTTGCTGGAGATTGTGTGGAAAAATAAAAATTGTTTCCGAGTGATTATCGTGGCAAATTATTTTTTTATTATCTTTTGTGACTTACTCAATGACTTTCCCTCATATTTTATTTAGCAGTGATTTTTTAAAAACTGAATCAAATGAGATAAGGAAAGGTAATTTTAATTAAAGAGCTGCAAGTTATGGAGATGAGTGCCTAAATTTTTTATTTGTGTTTGAACAAAAAATAACTGTTCAAAGACTGCTAAAAAGAAAAAAAAAAAAAAAAAAAAAAAAAAATAAGCCAAAAGGGGGAAAAAAAAAAAAAAAAAAAAAAACAAGCTTGATCCATATTTTTAAATTGTAATAAAATTCGTAAATTTATGAATACACAAGTCTATATTGCATCAACTGTTTATGTTTTTAAATTTTGTATATTTATTTTATGGTGCAAATTTTTATTTGTTATTTGAAATATATATATAATGACTTTTACTACATTTATTACTCTTTAATTACATTATTTATTTATCATTAGTTTTTAATTATTTTACCTATATTTCCTGCTTACTTATATCATTATCTTTTTTAATGCAGTATAGCACTAGTTCAGAAATGCAAACTGTATAAAATACCTAAAATCTGCAAAATTCTAAAATCCAGACATCTCTGGTCTCAAGTTGTGTGAATTTTTTGGAAGCAGGGTTTAACCTGGCAAAAAAATTACTTTAGCATTTTAGCGAAAATAGGCAAGCACTATTTTAGCTTTTTTGAAAGTTAATTCTTTGGATACCATTGATTTCTTTTACTTAGCTTTGTTATCCTCAGTTTTGTTTTCTATTCCTTTTGTTCATTGGTGATTTTAACCAAGCATCCATATTTGTGACTTTAAAAATATGAATCAGGGAAACTATGTTTTGATTTTATCAATAGAAAAAAAAGTATTCATATCATATGTGTAAAATGAAAAAGCAATTTAAAAATCAAGTAAAGTGTAGTGGTAGATAATCGTGAAATACTAGTGCTAAAAATGCAAGCAAATTCTGAATTCTAACATACTTTTAAATATTTTTGCATTTAAATTCAATCATTGAAAATTAAAAATAAATCCAAATTACTATATAAATAAGGATTCCCAAAAATTTCAGTCCTTTCGTAGTTTTTGCCTACAAATATTACAAAAAAAAAAAAAATAAATAAATAAATAAATAAATAAATAAAAAAAAAATCTGAATTATTATATAGGGCTATTTTATCCAGTTATCCAGTTTTAGCTTTTTAGCGAAATTCTGACCTACTTGTTTTAGCAAAATATGATACCTTTTAGCAAAATGCTAAAAAAACTAATGGCAGTTTAAACCCTGTTTGGGAGTATACTGTAGTGACAAATATTGCAGAATGCAAAAAAAAAAAAAAAAAAAAAAAAATTATCAAATGTGGAGTATATCCATTATAACCAGAAACAGAAATATTTATTAACAGATATTATATATAATATATATAGTTTGTAGAATTGTGTTTAATTAAGTTTTTTATTTAACAGACTTGAAAGTATTATCAAACAAAGGCGTGCTGAAAAAGCAGAACAAGAAAAAAAAGAAGCTTTAGAAAAGGAAAAAAGCCGAAGGAGAACTGGTCAAGAATTAACTCATGCTAGACAAAAGTATTGAAAATATTGGGTTTTTTTTTGTTAAATCTTGAATATAGTTTAAAGTGACACTATCTTTGTCTTTCATTTAAGTGACTATGTGCTGTTTTTTTTTTTTTTTTTTTTTTTGGGGGGGGGGGGGGATACTGTGATGGAACAAGCATTTCTTTTACTGTGGTTACTAATTTCTAGTGTTTGTGTTATGCGTTATTCAAAGGCTGCTGCACCCTGCCCCCTCCCCTTCCACACACTCACTTTTTTTTTTTTTTTTTCAGGTGAAAATGTTCCCTTCACTTTTTACTTTCTCTTACTCATAAGGTAGAGAAAGTATTGTTTTTGGGTCAAATTTTCAAACATGAGTTTTTGTTATATTTACACGTTTTGAGGTCCCCTAAATCCGAAAATCATGTTTTTAGCAAATGGTCTGTGTGTGTGTCTGTGAGTCTGTCAGTATGTGTGTTATGAGTGTACTATGTTTTTTTCCCCCCTTAAATTTAAGAAGTTTCCAATGCAGCAGTATAGATGCCTTTATAAATGGTAAACAAAAATTATTGGATATTTTTTCCTCGTTGGTATTGGCTATTGTTTTGTTATATTTAATGTTTTATTATTAAATGATTGTTTAACGAGGTGTTTAAAACAATGATAGTGTAAAATGTTTACATTTGTTATAATTTTTGGATAAAAAGAATCCCTCTGAAGTCCTTTTTCCTCCTAAGTCCTCTTTTGAACTGTAAATGGTCTTCTTTTACTTTTTTTGGTAGCTAAAATATGTTGGGAGCCCTGTGTTCTCCATATTTCCTCCCAACTTTTGAGTGGATAATCTGAAAAGATACTCAAAACATAATTAAATACATGATACTAAAATATGAACTTAGATAAAAAAAAAAAAAAATAATAATAATAAAATATAGTTATATAAACAAATGAGTAAAAAATTAAAGTCACTTGGTAAATTTTCAGTCTTATGGGAATTTTTACAGTTCTTCCACTGCTCGTTGTTACAGGAACATTGTCATCACTTTCATTATCACTTTTGGTAGAATGGTCCAGTTCAAATCTATCTAAACATTGTATAGGTCGTAAAAATTCGGCTTTCGAATCGAAACCGAAATAAATTTGCAGGTAATCGTGGACCAGGATATCAGTCCCACGGAAGAGGGAAAACCCAAGGTAAGTCTAATTTTACTAGTTCATGGCTTATGCAGATTTCTAATGAAATTTCCAGTGATAAGAAAATCTTTATTTTTGATTCTGGGGCTACGAATCATTTTTGTCATGACAGGAATTTATTTATGACTTTTAAAGAAACTGAAAAAAAAGTAAAGCAAGGAAAAGGGTATTTATTGGCTAAAGGGATAGGAAATATTGAAATAGAGTTAACGGGGGTAAACAGAAATGTTAAGATAAAATTAGTTGATGCATATTACATTCCTGAGATGAGTAATAATTTGATAAGTTTAGGTTTAATAGAGAAAGCAGGATGGTCATTTGTTGGTAAAAATAACTATTTTGTATATATGATCCAAACGGAAAGTTATTTCTGAAAACAGCAAAATGAAATTCTATTTATCCTATTCGGGGTGTGAAAACAGAACTAGAAGTAAACAATGTGGAAATAAATTCGAAATTGCTTCGATTATGGCATGAACGTTGCACTCATGTTAATAGGATGGTTAAAACAAAAACGATATTAGGTGTAGATAATCTTAAAAATGGAAAAATTAGAAATTTTTATTCATGGGGGGGGGGGGGGGTTCAAATGAATTTTTTAGAAAAAACCTATTGGGTCCAACCTAGCCAGCCCTGCCTTCCTCAGGTGAATAAAGTAGTCACAAGTGCAGAAAACAAAGGAGCAATGCACAACATTGTTTACTACTTTTGTGCCTGCTTAATTCGTCTGAAAGAGGGTTTTAAGGGTGCAATTTATAGTATTTAAACAAATTTTTTAAATTTTTACTTTTCAGCGTCAGTCTTCCGGTGCACTTTTCACTATTATCTATATTTATAATATAAATTGTCAGCATAATATGTCTTAATTCATCTTAAGTGTAGTTAAATTACATCTATGGACTACAGAATATGTATTTAAATGTCATTTAGATTACAAAAGAAAGTATTTTTTCCCTTAAAAACAAGGTATAATAAATGAAACAGTTTAGGAAAAATACTTAGACTTAGGTTACTCAAATAAAAAATAATAACATACAATAATATCTTAAAGTTAAATTAACCTCAAAATTATTTTAGATCTTTTATCTCACTGGGTTATTTAATTATAATTATTTTCTTTTAAGTTGTATTCGTCATTGTTCTTATGTTTACTTTACAAGTTTTTGCATTAAAAATTATAATTTAGTATCTGAATGCTAACATGCCTTAATTTATGAATCAGTGTATATATAATACATGTGGCATAAATCTATTAATTATGTTCTTATCATCCCGTTTCTTATTCTTAAAGGTTACAAGAGGAAGAAATAAAGCGTATGGCAGAATTGAAAAGACGGGAAAAATTAGAAGACAAACTTGCTCGGTAAATTCTCTTTCATTTTTGCTTTTTTATAAAATTAGCTTTTCTTGATACTTTGTCAATGAGAAAGCAAATAGGAAGAAAAAAACTTAAATCAATTTTAAATTGATAATTTTGTTATTAGCCAGTTGAGAATAAAGTCAAATTTTACACAAAGTTACTCAATTTTATGATTGCATAACCTCACCAATTCAGTGTTACAAAAATATTTAAAATTACTTGAAATGAATGCTTGGTATTCAAGTATTATACACAATTTAAGTGATCCACAACAACATTTTGGTAGCCCACAGAAAAACTTGGACATTGCTTGCTGCTTTTTTTTTTTAATAATGTTCTATTATACAGATTGCAACTCTTTCATAGATACATGTCAGATCTGGGCAAAATCGTTATGAATCACATTTCAGTTGACAGTAAGCAATTACAATTATGATTACTTGTAATTGTAACTAAGCATCTGCAATTAATCAGCATTTTAATCATAACTAAAAGCTTTCAATTAAAATTACTTTACTGTAATTATAATTGAAAAGTTTTGGTTACAATTACATGTAACGTAATGGATAATCATTTTATACAATTGAAATGTAATTGCAATTAGAAACATTATAATTATAATTATCTGCCTGTAATTATAATTAAAAAGTTGTAGTTACAATTATATGTAATTTTAATGAGTAAGTAATGGTTAATTATTTTATGCAATTAGAAATAAATATAATTGTAATTACTGACGATATAATTATAATATTTTAATTATGACTTTGGAATTCAAATTACATTTACATGGACATCCATTTAACTTCTTTGCTGATGTTCTGACTAAAAGTTATGATTCGATCCATACGAAATTTTGAATTTAGAAATTAAATGTTAGTATGAAAAAAACTGCATTCCTGGAAGGGGGAGGGTCTGACCCCAACTTGCCCTATCTCAAAAAATCATGGTCAGAACTTAAAGAAATTTTAAGTTTGAATTTAGTTTGGTGCTAGTGTGACAAAGACTGAACCGTTGGAAGGGGAAGGGGAGGGTGAGATTTTAGCTCTGACGGAGATTTATCTCGAAAAATTATGGTCGAAACTTTACAAAATTTTAAATTTGCAGTTGGTTGACTGTTTTGGTATGGCAAAGATTGCACCGTTGGAAGGGGGGAGGGTCTTACACCCCACATTGCCTTATCTCGAAAAATTATGTTCCAAAGTTTACAGAATTTTAAATTTAGGAATAGTTTGATATTAGTATGGCAAATGCTGCATTCTTGGAAGGGGGAGGGTCTTGCCTTCCACGAAGCCTTATTTAAAAAAAATAATGGTCCGTATTTTATGAAATTGTAAATTTGAAGTTGCTTGGGTGTTAGTATAACACAGATTGTATTGTTAGAAAAGATTGTGGGGGGTTAACCGCCATGGTGCCTTATCTCAGAAAGTTACAGTCCTAACTTTACGAGATTTTAAATTTGGTATTGGTTAGGCAGGGGTCTGTTCAGAGGCAAACCTGGGTCCGTTAAAGGACCTTTACAAAATTTTATATCTTAAAAAAAGACCCTTCACAAAATTTTTTATCCTAAAAAAGAACCCTTCACAAAATTTTTTATCCTAAAAAAGAACCCTTCATAAAATTTTTCTCCTTAGACCTTTGATAAATTTCTCATTTTCAAAATTAATCTTCAATGGAACAAACGTAGACTGCCTGAATAATCAGATATTTTTGTTGTATTTCTCCTGAAAAGCTGACATTCAATTTCTAATTTATGAAGGACTTCTATGCATATGTGTGAGTTTAGTTCTATAAAATGAACTGTCATTATCAAAAATGAAACCTTAATTGTAATTTTATTTTGCAAAATTACATTTTTCACAATTTCACAAAAAGAGGACCCGGGCCAAAAAGTTTGGAAGAACTTTATTTTCACACTAAATTTAGATTCACAAAATTACGTGTAGAATTTTTCACAATTTCACAAAACCAGGACCCTGTGTGAAAAGTCTGGACAGACCCCTGGTAGGTGTTAGTATAACAAAGACTGCACCGTTGAAAAAGGGGGGAGGGTCTTATCCTTCTCGGTACCTTATCTCGAAAAATTATGATCCAAACTTTACAAAATTTTTAATTTGGAGTTAATTTGGTGTTAGTATGACAAAGACTGCATCAATGAAATGAGGGAATATTTTAAACTATTTTACCGTGATGTTTGTACACTGCACAGATATACATAATACATAAATTTATAAGTAAATAAAATAAGAAAATCTAATAAAAATTATTAAGTTTTAAAGTAGATTATATGTACATTTAAACAGATAATATTATTTAGTGAAATGTAATTAATTTGCTTGAGTTTTTGTGAATTTTGGAATAATACTATATATCTGTAGGGACGAGAATGTCTTAAATGTTTACAGTGAATATTATTTTATCCTTATAAATGTCTTTTTTTATCAACTTTATTTTGTTTTCCAATAATATCCTCTCAACAGAAAATAGTAGATAACAATTTAAGCCCCCAGTAACAATCCCACATAATGCTTTAAAATATAAAAGAAAAGATGGCTCTTAAGTAAAGAAATCGAATGGCCACTTCTCAAAAATAAATAAAAAAAAGATAGGGGTCAAGGTTTACATGCAAATTTTTACATTTTTATGAGCCTTCAATCTTTGCTGCCCAATCAAACGACAGACATAAATAAGCAGCCTAATAGGCATTTACCAATGAGAAAAAATCAACGCCCCTGCAAAAATAAAAAGAGAAAAAGAGAAACGGGAGGTGAAAGGAAAAAAAAAGGATGCGATAGAATGATTCGGAGCTCAACTGACTTGGATAGACAGACGGGAACGGTAGGGAGGAGAAATGCTGAGATGATGCCGCCGCTACCCGGAGCACAACCCCTGGATCTTGTCTAAAAAGAGGCCTCCCAAAGACGTCTATAAAAAATTTGAATTCTAACTTCAGGTGAGAGTACAACATTATGTTTTTCTATGTGGCCATTTCCCCCCTTTTTTGTTTTTCATTACAAAAGTGAAATAAAAGATGAGTTAATAAAAAAAAAAAAGAGCCTTAAAAAATATGAATAGTTAATCTTTTCAAATGAGAGGATCTTATTTTGTATTTTTTTATTAATAGCCTAATACAATCAATAAATAGAATTAATTTTATTAACTCTGACTACATTATTCATGTTATTTATTTTACTCGTCAATGATAATTATTAGAAGCTGCAATCAGAGTGTTGATAATTTGATATAAAATCTTTCCTTTTTTATTATTATTATTATTGTAAGAAAAATCCATTTTAGTAACTGGAAGGAGGATTTATGGGTATTGCAACACGCGATGTAACTGATCACGCCAATCATATTTCTTGCATGATTTATTCAATTAATACAAACACACCTGCATAATTCCTATAATATCCATTTGATCCAAAATATATTATGCTATCGATGTAATTGCAAAATTTAAAAATCTGTCTTTGAAGCATAAGTATTTTTTTATCATTTTAAATTTAGAAAAAGATTGTTCCACTGTCGCTACTCGTAATTATGACAAAATAATTTTGAAAACAATTAATCCACACATAAAATTTATTCTTGCTAAGATAATTTGGAATAAGGTTACACGCTTGGAAATGTGTTTCTGGCCTCAAGCAAGAAAAGGGGGGATTTCATAAAACCTCGCTACAATAGGTGACGTATACATATAAACAATTTATGCCCCAAAATCCATGACCGCAGTTCCCATAGATTTTATATGAAAAATTTAGCGCTAAAAGGGGAGGGGGAGTCTCGAATTTATCCTCTTTTTACGCCTTCCCGCAAATAAAAAATTACAAAAAAAAAGAAAAAGGTCTCCCCATATGCAATTTACTCATTTTGAAGTGACTAAGAGCCAAGTTATGCTTAAAAACAGACCCGGACTGGCTCCTTTGGGGGCCCTCGGCTAGAAATCGAAAAGGGTCCCCTTACTGAGGAATTTAGAGGAAATAGGATATTAAAATATGTAACTTTTGAAAATTAGGCTTACATGTCTAAAAAACACATTTAGCTTTCTTGCCATTTGGAAAATAGTTGAATAAAAAGTAAGCTTTTTTTCTGATGTAATTTACTTATTTTCACAATAAATATTTATGTGTATTTTATATACCACAACTAAACTAGTTCCATGCTGGAAAAATAAGTATACTAATTAATTATGAGTGGTTCATTATTTAAAAATGAGATTTGGAAATATTTTAGTTTTAGACAACCAAATTATACTGTTGAAACCATAATAATCTACAGTCGGCAGCAAAAGTATCCGAGCACTAGCCAATAATTCCAATATCAAAAAAGTACACTTAAAACTGTTTTGTTAAATAAATCCTTGTTGAATCATGTTCTTAGATTGACTAAGAACATGACTCGACAAAGATTTATTTAACAAAGCAGTAATTAAGTGTACCTCTTTTAGACAGGGATTATTGCTAGTACTCTGATACTTTTGCTGCCGACTGTATCATTATTATCCCTCAAAATCCGACTTTGCGACTCAGAAGTAGAACTAGTTAACCAAGTGTTTAGACATTTGGAAATTTTTTCAACATCTAAAGATTTTCTCTTCTTTTCTTTTCAAAGCGCCACTTTCATATGCAAGTTTCATGTTGACACATCTCAGACACTGTTTTAAGTACAATCTTATTATGAGACTTAGTGAGTGAGCGTTGCGTTAAAGAAGTTAGTTATAGTAGGTAAGGGTTACATACAAATGGAACACTTGCAATTTCGATGACGTAAATTTTGCAAGTTTTTTGCAGTCGGCAGCAAAAGTGACAGAGCATTAGCGAAAATTCCTATGTAAAAAAAGTACATTTAATGCAGATTTGTTAAATAAATCCTTGTCAAATCCTGTTCTTAGTCTAAGAACATGATTCAACAAGGATTTATTTAACAAAACAATGTTAAGTGTGCTTTTTTCATATAGGAATTTTTGCTAGTGCTCGGATACTTTTGCTGCCGACTGCAGTCATACATTTGGAACACTTGCAAATGGCTTTGCAACTGAAAATGTTTCTTTTGTATGTACCACTTAAAACAAGAATTTCAGCTCCAAATAAATGTAACTATAGCAATCTAGACACCAAATTTAAAATTTCTTAGCTGCTTAAGATAGAAGAAAATAAACGTACAGAAAGAAGGCGTACCAACGGCGGTGTGGAGAGAGCGGGCCGCCTTGGACCTCTGATCTTGAGGGGGGGCCTCCGAAAAAACTTAAGTTTTAAAGTATATGTATTTGTTGAAGTTACTGTGCCGTTATTTTGACCTGCATAAATCATTGCAATTCTCCTTTAAGCTTGTTATAGATTGAATGAGCCTGCTCACCAGTATAAATCAGTTTAAAGCGATTGTTCCGATATAAAAAGCTCTAATGTAGAAAAAGTGACCGACAAGCCACAATACAAAACTAATGGAACCTTTTATGCAAGGTTCCAATGTCCATGGCCCCCACGGTTTGGACTTTCGAATTATTTTTAAAACTGACTTTAATGCCTTTTTATGCCTCTAGAATCATAGTTCTGCCACTGGATGAAGCATGAAGCAGCGTGCTCCAAGAATGAAACATTCTCGACTTGACTTGTGCGCAAATTCTAGATGAAAACAATGAAGAAAGACAATGTTTCTAAAAGACAGTCACAAAGCTTCAATACTTGTTTGCATTTATGATGTTTGGTGGCGAACTTGTCTAAAATTATGAGCACTGCATAACACATAATGAGTCAAAATTGATTGTAATTGTGTGAGATTATTGGAAAATAAATAGTGAAATTACTCTAATATAACTCATTATAAAGTAGTATATTTTGAGGGGTTCTGGGGGCCCCCTTACTCCGGGGGCCCTCGGCAATCGTCAACCAGCAGACCTGGCCAGTTCATGCCTGCTTAGAAACATGTTTTTTGCCTCCTTTCTCCCTTGAAAAGGTGAGGGGAAATTTCGTAAAATCTCGTCACTATAGGCTTCGAATGCATCTAAACAATACACACACTAAAATTAGTGATCGGAGTTGCCATATATTTTCCAGGGCCAATTTAGCATTAAAAGAGGGGTCTCAAATTTGGAGAAATTTTGGGACAAAAGTCTGATTTTATTAATATAGATGTCACATCGATAATGCAAAGGGCAAAAAAACTATTCTAAATAAAATCTCCGGTTCTATTAAATTTTCATTTTTGCAATCAAATTATGTTGTCCTTTTACTAACCTGTGGTCTTTTTACGGCAGAAGAGGGAGGGGGGAAGAGATTAAGGCACCCTTTTAAATTTCAATAGAATGGTTTGATATGTTAAAGTCCAAAAAAAATTTTGCTGAAAGTAAAAGTTTTCAAAGAAAGAATTTTCATTCTTTGTGTCTTTACAAAGTTATTTCACTCTGTATTTAAAGGAAAACCATATAACAAATAGCTTTTCTGTTGCTCTAGTGCACTGATTACCTTTGCAATATATTGTCTGAAAACAGCAAGCTCACAAAAAATATATATATTCAGTTTTTAGTTCCACACAGCAAATACTTTTGCAAAAGCATCATTATATCTTTAATTTTAAATAGAAAATACTAAAGAAATTTCCTTTATATAGCCTTGTACATCGTATAAGCTTTGTCTGTGTATAAAATAAATCCTATCATCACTGAAAATTTACATTGAACAATTTTTCAGCATATCTCATGATGAATTAAAACAAATTTATGAATCCCTGTAAACCAATCAATTATTCTAATCATATTTTATTTTACATAAACAATCGTTTTTTGTATCTAAAGAATATATATTATCTTCGTTTCGTTGTATACATAATAAACATATTCAATTTTGTTTTTAAAATGTTATACATCTCATGGACTGTAATGTAAAGAAAATATTTTGAGAGTCCCTGTAATGTAGTCGTTCGGCTATTTATACCATTTTCAGTTGATGGCATGTTATCATGAAGTTCAATAATATACATTAATTTGAAGGCAGTATATAAATATTAATGGAAATTAGAGTGAGATCAGACAGATGAACAAAAAGGTTTATTGAATTCATAATCATTCTGAAACGCTATTGGAAAGTTTTAAAATGCTTAACACAAACAAATCTGCAATTTCAGCAGTTTCCGTTTATAGCCCTTAATGCATCTGAATATTTTTTATGTGGCCCTATAAAGCTTAATGCTAATCACACACTATATATATATATATATATTTTTTTTTTTTTTTTAACACATGAATAGTAATTGTTGATTTCGTTAGTATTTGTGCATGATAAAGATATTTAAATATAATTTATAAAAATGCCCTTCATAGAATGCACATTGACATTTTGGGTGCCCATGTACACAAAACAGTCTTGCTATTTATATCATTTTAAATAGGGAACATGCCATGAACTTGATTAACATATATTTGTTTGAAGAAATTCTGAAAATATTTACAAACGTTGGCAGACTGAACACTTTTCAACATCGTTAAAAAATGTTGAAAAGTCATTGATTACCTATGTAATTAGGACGATTGTTAATTTTTCTATGTTAATTAATATGTATGAACAAGCATTTAAAAGTTGCAAATTTGAAGGAAATCATTACAGCTGTTTTTTACTTTCTTCTATATGCATATATAGAGAAAGTATTGGATTTGTAGAAATTTTTGAACTCTAATTTTTGATGGATTTACATGTTTTAGGATGTCTTGAACATGATTTGACTGTTTTTAGAAAATGTCTGTGTGTGTGTATCACAAATTTTGTGGACGCTGTAACTCACAAACCAATGAACAAAATTTAATCAAACTTGGTATTTAGTTGAACCCTGACATAAACTGGTTATGATTAGAATTGTGGAACAATTGTTCAACAGGTGGCGCTGTGATCACATTTTTTCCTAAATTTTTAACATGGCAGTATAGAACAAAATTTTGTATAAATGTACATAATGAGAGTTATTTTAAACATGTGATTATAAAATTAATATGAATTATTTATAATAGTAGTAGTTAACTATAAAAAAAAATTGTGCATGTCGGAGCATCACTTCCTCCCTTGGGGGAGTAAATTTTCAATATGAGTGTCTTTCGAAAGATCTCATCAATACCTTTAAAATGAATTGTTGAACTACAGATCTGTGATCATTTAAAACCAAGTTTTATTATCTTTTTTATCTTTTAATGAAAAAAAAAATCATATTTCTTTTGATAATGGCAAAAAATTGATTTTTTTTTTTCGGCATTTAGTGATATAATTCTGTCAGTTAAAAAATGTCTGCATTTATAATGGAAAATAATTTAATAAATGATTTGTATTGCATGAATTTTGTGTAAAATTATATAGAAGAAAATTTTGTAGTGGCCACATCATACTAGTTGAAAAATGACTTTCAATCCTACTTTTGATTTTCATCAAACTTTTCTGTACACTGGAAATCAAGAAATACATACTAAAGTACATCTCAAAAGGAGATAATATAATGAGTTTGAAGATAATCAGTTAAGCCGTTTTATAAAGCATTCATTTTCGAGACTTAAAAATTACTTACCTAATTAGGACTAACTATTTTCCTGTACAATTTTTTTGAAAGACATAAAAAAGGGGGGCTTTATATGGCAAATATTAAAAATCTTTAGAGCTGTGTTTGAGATATTGACTTTCTATATTACTACCGACTTTCCATGTTCAACTTCCAATTTTTTCAATCTTCTCAAAACTTGGCAAATTTATCTGAACATTGGACCTACTTAAATTTGAAACCGTCGTTGCTCTTTTTTTCATTTTAGAGCTACAATAGTCAAAAGCTTTCTCCCCATCCTCTAACACACACAGTGTACTTCTAACACATTTTAAAAAAAACCTCTCTGGAATTAGGGTCCTCAAAATATACAAATTAGGGGAAAACACCATATGGATAATTTTTACCAAATATTCCATTATTTACAATAGACGAGTAATGGAAAAAAAATCACCTTTCAAAGAAAAAAAGAAAAAATTCATGGTTATTTTTGTAGGAAATCTAACCAAGCATCTAGTACAGACAAAAACGTTTTCAGGTGAGGCATTGTCCGTACTAGTCTCCATCTAGCTACGGGCTTGATTTGTTACATCAACTAATAAAAAAAATCTTAATTGAATACTGAAGCATAATTTATATATATATAGATTGAAGATTAAAAACATTAACATTTAATACTATAGATTTTGTCATCAAAATTTTAGTACAGTATAACATCTTTAATTCGGACTTCTATAATTTGGAAATATCCATAATTCGGACTTTGAAAAACAAACTCCTTTTTTTTTTCGGTTTTGGTTTTGATAAATGACTAGAGATGACACCACTAAACAAATAATCCCATTTTAGAAAATTTTTATTTCAAACAACCAATCAGAATGCTTCTTACTTTTCTTTTTTTTTTAATAATTATTAAAATAAACAGGTGTCTGATTAGACGTTTAGAAGAAATGTTTGTGTTAGCTGCATGCCAATAGCCACTTTCTTTTTGATTTCTGTTTGTTTTCATTGTAGATTATTAGTGTTTTCTTGTTGTTGTTAAATTACACTACACTGTTGTACATGTGAGTTTGGTTATTAAAATGAATGACATATGAAATTCTGATTGTTCTCACAAGCCAAAAATGAAACTGTTGTCTTTTTTAGATATGCTAAAGTAATTGTGGTGTATATTTGAAAATTACTTCAATATATTTTTTTAAATCAATTAATTTAATTTAAATAATTTTCTGTATTTTTCTTATTTTTTATACAAATTTTGATTTGATATCTGGTAGTATATTATAATTTTTTGTTAGCATTATTCATTTATAATTTCTTTAACATTAAATCTTTTACACTCATTAATTTGTATGATAATTATAATAATAAAATTAATTCACTTGTCATAATATGTTTAAATTTTTTTAATAATATAGCTTTGATTTTCAGGATTTATATTATTTATTCTTTTATTATATTATAGTTCTGATTTAAAATCGCAAAATTACATTATCTATTCATTAAAAATTTATTTCTCCAAATTAAAGAAAGATGGTGTCATCAAACAAAAGAAAGATATTTTTTGTGATGTTTTATTTTTAATATTTCAAATAAATGAAATTGTTAATATTATTTGACTAAAAAAAGAATTGATAATTTATTATACAATAATCAATGCTTATCGTATATTTTTAATATTTTAAACTAACATTCATATATTATATTTTCGTAACATAAATGCTTCTAACATCCAAGTTCTGAAACATAGATCTATAATTCGGAAATTTCCGTAATTCGGAATTGGCAAGGTCCCGACAATTCCGGATTAAAGGTGTTATACTGTATTTCATTTGTAGTTTTACCTTTGCATACGGTTTCAGCCTTTTTGCATTTTTGCTAATCTCATCCCTGTTTGAAAGAAGTATGCATGAAAATTTAGACTGGCTAAAAATAAGTTGCTAAAAAATGTTTTTTTCTTAACAGTAAAATCTGGTGTCTTTCTTATTTTATTTATTTTTGTCAGACAACGTGTTCTTGAGGAAATAGAAAGAGATAAGCAACGTAGAAGGGAAAAGTTTGGTATGGGTGGTGCTGCAGCCCCTAATCCTGCTCCTACTCCTGCTCCTGCTCCTGCTCCAGCACCAATTGTGTCACCTCCTCCAACAACTCAAACTTTTACCGAATGTAAACTGCAGGTAATATTTAGTTATTATTGATGATAGAAGTTATCTATTATTTAATTCTGCCTTAACCTGATTCAAGTACTTTATACTTTGATTTTATAGTATTGTGTTTCAGTGGCGTAGCTAGGGTGGGAGATACCCGGGGCAGATATAAATAGTGTCACCCCTACATGGATATTTAAAAAAAAAAAAAAAAGAATTGTATTTAAAATGCCCAATTATCTTTAAATATATAGCTGTTATAGATTGGGAAAAAAGGGCATAAAATATACACCTTGGGTAATAATGAGACACAGAGAAATAAATAATGTCTTTCAAATTATTTTTTTACAAACTTCAATTACATTGATAGAACATTCACTTAGTATTTAAGAAAAACATATAGTAAGGGTCACATAGACTCGAGGAAGCTAGGGGCAGCACATGGAATGAAAATGATTGTTTTTATATCACTTTGTTATTGATTTTAATAAAACTTTGTATACTTTGTACACATACTGTTTATGAAAAATTGCAGTGTGTGTTACATATAAATGAGGGTTAGCGAGGAAGAGAGGAAAAGAAAATGATTGTATTTCTACCATCATGTTACCTCTATAATTATCAGTTACTAAATAACACTCACTGTAAGTTTTAATAAAATATAAGTGATATTTAAAATTTTACTGAAATAGATAGAAAAGTAATATAAAAACAATAATTTTCTTTCTGTTTGTCCTTCTTTCCCCCCTCCAAGTACATGTATTCCTCAATGTAATTTTTTATATTAAAAAAAAAAAAAAAAAAATCATGGTAGTTTTTCAGTAGTTAGAGCTCCAAATGGATGAACTGATTTTAAAGTGGCTTACTTTTGTTAGAACGCTGGTTTATCCACAATGTTTCTTAAGTGCATTCCATAAAAATTTGTTTGATAAATTTGTAATTAAAATGGGATTTTGGGTCCAATTTGCATTGACATTTTAAAATTTGTGAAAGCTAAACATTCCTACTGATCTCAAACCATAAAATGCATGGTTTCTTAATTAAAGCATAAAATAGATTATTTTATGGAAAATTTTCAACTAAAAAAAAAAAAAAAAAAAAATGTTTATAAAGAATTATTATATATTAATACCTAATCCAAAAATCTCTATTAGTTTCTATTTTATTATCTTCTTCAATTTATATCCTGAAGTCTTTATTTTTTAATACATACCCAATTATGACCCTCCTCCTTCTTTTAGATATGGATTCAAACATTCTTTTCTAATTACGATAAAAACAAAACCTTACTTTAGCTTTATAGATGTAACTTTAGATGGTGGAGTACTTTCCTTCAGCCCCCCCCCCCCTCACCCTCATCTTCAGCACCAGTTACTCTGTGCTGTGTTGATTCTGTGAAAATTTCTTTTGGACTACTCGATCGTCTTCTCTCCTCCAGGAGGTGGCGCCAGGTTGAATCAATAGCTGCCATCGATTGGTCCAGGTTGCATGCTCTAGGATGATCAATAATTTCGATGGTTTCACGGAAAAGAGCATAGTTATGGTTATTATAATTAGCAATTTTTTCTATGTTTTTACTTTTTTCTATATTCAATAGAAGAAAGTATTGGATTTGTAAAAATTTTTGACCTCGGGTTTTTGACAGATTTACACGTTTTGAGAGATGTAGAACACGATTTGACCATTTTTAGAAAATGTCTGTGTGTATTAACAAAATTTTGTGGCAACTGTATCTCAGGAACTACTGCACAGAATTTCATACAAATTGGTATATGGTTACACACTGACATAAATTAGTGCCTATCAACTTTTGGTAAAAATTGTTTTACAGGTTGCGTTGCCATCCCGCTTTCTTAAAATTTTTAACATGGTTATATAGGACACAATTTTGTATAAATGTGCATAAAGAGAATTATTTTTTAGTAATCATTATGAAATTTACAAGAATTATTTATAATAGAGATAGTTAACTGGGAAATTTTTTTTGTATGTGTAGGAGCCTCGTCCCCCCCCCCTTCCCTGGGGGAGAAATCCCCCCCTCGAGGGGAGTAAATTTTCAAGATGGGTATCTTTCAAAAGGTCTCGTCAATACCTATAAAACGAATGGTTGAACTATATGTCTGTGATAATTTAAAACAAAGTTATCGATTTTTTTTTTACTTTTAACGAAAAAAAAATATTATTATATATTTTTTTTTTCACTTTACGAAATGTAACGAAACTTGGTATTTAGTTGGCCCCTGACATAAACTGGTGCTGATTAGATTTGGGGATCAATCGCTCAACAGGTGGCACTGTGATCGTATTTTTCTAAATTTTTAACATGGCAGTATAGGACAAATTTTTGTATAAATGTACATAATGAGAGTTATTCTTAACCTGTGATTGTAAAATTAATATGAATTATTGATAATAGTAGTAGTTAATTAGGAAAAAAAAAATTGTGCATGTGGGGGCAACGCTTCCTCCCCTGGGGGAACTACCCCGGGGGGGAGGAAATTTTCAAGATGGGTATCTTTCGAAAGGTCTCGTCAGTACCTTTAAAACGATTTATAATGATAATTTAAAACAAAGTTATCAATAATAGGTTTGTTTACAGAAAGGTTGGAAAAGTATTTTGCTATACTTTCAACCATTAAATTTAGGAATCTTACTATTTTAGATTTGCCTCGCAAATGGGCAATGTCTTACACAAACATTTAGTCCTAATGGACTACCACTAGAATTTATATTTTGCTGGTCTGTTCAATATTTTTGTAATCATGGACCAAAGGACCACTGTTAATTTCAAGCCCTGTGTAACACTAAGATGTGACATCAAAATAAATGTTATTTATAATATTGTTTTTAATAGGTTTGTTTACAGAAAGTTATGAAAAGTATTTTGCTATACTTTCAACTAGTAAATTTAGGAATCTTACCATTTTAGATTCGGCTCACAAATGGGCAATGTCTTACACAAACATTTAGTCCTAATGAAGAATTAGCAGCTGTACGGCTTTATGTAGAAATGAATCGTACAGATGGTTCTGCACCTTTTGCTCTAATGACCAATTTTCCTAAGAAGGTGTTTTGTGAAGAAGATATGCAGGCATCTCTAAGTTCTTTAGGTAATTTAATTATATGTTTTATATCTTTGTTTTATATTTATAATAGGCTTAATTTGATCTTTATTTATTTATTTATTTTCCAGGTTTATGTCCATCTGCTGTTTTAATTGTGACAAGAAAAATGTGAAATGTGTAAATAATGTAAAAAATAACAAAACTTTATTTCTTATTATATTGAATAAATTTTAATATTAAGGATTTATTTTTTACTTTTTATTTTATATTATGGCTAATAAAAATAAATTGTTGCATTTTGATTCATGTGTAAGTTTATAATTATTAAAATACTTTAATTTTGAAGGAACGAATTAACCCCTAAAATATTCTGTTTAAGTTAGGTGAATAAGTTTTTTTTTTTTTTTTTTTTTCTTTTTTAAGTATCTTCAAAAGGGCAGTGCCCTCCTGGAGCAAACCTAACGCCCTCCCCCAATGGAAGAGGTAAGAGATTCTAAAGGCCAATTGTTTACGTTAATACATAAATCAAAGGAAGGTATGCCTTCCATCGAGGGTCTTTTTATAGAATCTTAGCCTGATTTCACGCGAGATTTAGAGAAAATCAAGAAAAGTTCTGAATAGTTATTCTAACGAAAGAGACCTGAATCGAACCTTCCGGCACCTCTGGTCTACAACTTTGATAGCAGAACCTTTTGGTCACAGGTGTGGCTGGAAAACAGAACTCTCGCAAAGTACAAAGAACATTCCCTCTAGGAGATTTCCATATAACAGACTAGTCACTAGTTTTAATTTGAACAGGGGTTAACGACCTCTAGCGAATGGAAAGTGAAAAATTGATTGAATTGCCATAATTAATCAGAATTCAACCCAGCATGAGTCTTTAATTATTTGAAAAATTTTTGTTAATTGTATATATTAATGTATTACATGGAATTAACTGAATACAGTGCTTTTCATGTTAAGTTTGGGAATTGAAATAGCTTCTTAACAGTAAGAAATATGTCTCAAGACAAATATGCTAAATAATGGAGTGATTTCCAACCACAAATTGAAGAAAACCACAAATACTTTTGATTACCCTGTATCATAAAAAGCTACAAATGACTTGTAACTTTAACACATGATTTCACTATTTTTTTTTTTTTTTTTTTTTTTTTTTTTGTGTGTGTGTGTGTATGTGAGTCGCAGAATTATTTAGATGTATTTTTTTTTTTTTTTTTTTAACAAAAATTAATATATATATATATATATTTATTTTATTTTTGGCAAACTTTTCTTTTATAAAGAATGGATTTCAATAAGATTTTACAAAACTTGCATAAACATTCACTAAAAATTGTGAAATATTATTCAGAACCATAAAATTCTCACATGTAATTTGTAGTAAATACTTTTTGAGCATTTGTAATAAATATTTTTTAATGTGCTTGGACTTATAACTGTAAGAAGATTTTATTTATTTACTAAGATTTGTGAGTTCATAAAGGGTTTTTCGCAAAAAAGAATTTTGCAATTAATAATTGCAAAATTCTTTTGCAATTATTAATAATTGCATAGCTTGGATAATATATAATTGGATAGCTAAATTAAATATGTAGCGTGGAAAAAAACACCTTATCAGATTTCACTTCTGGAAAGCATCTAAAATCTTGTTCATTCTTGCTTAATTTTTACTCTATTCAAATGAAATTTTGACATAACTTGCACAATATATCTAGCTTTTATCCTATGTAATAAATAAATTCTGTCGCTCGTGCATGCATATTTAAAAAAATTATTTATTATAAATGCTCATACCTCAGCGAAAATTACATGTGTGAATTTTAAGTTTCAGAATAATATTTCTCTAATGTCTTATAATTTTTTCTGAAAGTTTTGTAAAACTTTGTTAAAATCTATTCTTGTTATAAGTAAAAAAAACTTGTTATAAAAATTAATAATTTAATATATTAAATATCTATAATAAATTAATATGTATATATAGTGTCTAAATAATAGTGTGGTTACAAAAAAAAAAAAAAAAAAAATACAAATATTGTAAATATTAAGTGGAATCATGTGTTATAGTTACAAGTAATCTGTAGTTTTTTATAATACAGAAGGATCCAAAGTATTTCTGATTTTCTTCAATTTGCAGTTGGTCCCCTAACTGCAGTTGTGATTAAACCGATAGAAGAAAAAATATCCAGTAATTTGACCAACCACTATATATATTGAAATAATATTTTGTTTTGAATTTCGATTAAAAAAAAAAAATCAAACATTCTGGCAATAGATGATATGGTGTGTTGTAGTGTTTAAATTTGATCGACTGCACAAGGGTTCTAGGTTTGGGGGGGACTTTTGAGAGGTTCTAGCTGTATTTAGGCGAGTTTAGATGAAAATAACGAAATTTAAATAGCTATTAAATTTTAATTAGATTAGTTTTTATTAAATTAAAAAACTAAATTGCATTTAAAAATTAAGCTAAACTTAAAATTACAATACTTTTGGTAAAGATAAAGGGTGCCTGAATGTGTTAGCCCAGGGCGACCGAATGTATTAAGACGGCCCTGACAACGACGCACGAAGTAATGTCAAAGGTTTTTTTTTTTAATTTATATTAATTTAAGTTAAATACTTCGTTTTTATTTATTATGTTTAATGCACAACCATATTGGTTTCTGTAAATTTAAATTTAAATAGCCTGAAATTTACAATTAACAATAAAATAAACTGACCACAGTAACCTTGAGAAATAAAAATGAAATAAAAGCATGGATCAGCATCAGTATCTTCATCAGACAAGAACATAGCCCATATTGTATATCCATAGTAGTACTGGTCAATATCAGCCTTTGGGACTTCCTTTGCCCCCTTGGGGGGTGAATTTTCTAAAATCGCTTCTTAGTGGGTGTCTACATCACAGAAGGAAAGTTTTGATCAAGCTTCGTACTTCTAGATGCAGGGGTTTGGGCTGGGCGATGATGAATCACTTACTCATTTAGGAAAAGCGATTATATATATATATAGATAGATAGATAGATTACTTTTAGAGAAAAAAAAATAAATAAAAATTGGAGTAAAATTTAATTTTATATATATATATTTTTTTCATCTGGAATTTCTATTAGCAATTAATAATTTGTTTACAAAATTAAAATAAGAATATAAAATTTTTCAGTGACTAAACATATAAACTTAATTTTTAAAACATTTGGATAAAAAAAAATAACAAGTTGGTATTGAAAGTAAATTATTATATAAAAATAAAAGTCATGCTTAAGGACTTATTGACATAAATTGATAAAAGCATTCAATCTACATTTGTGATATTTTTTTTTTTTACCTAGATTAGAAACTTTAAATAAAATATTTCCATGTTAAGAATAAAATAACTTGTAAACAAATTATTTTGAAGATTATAATTGTCTATTATTAATCTATCACATTAATCATAAAAAAACTAATATCAAAAATAGTCCCTTTTGAGGAGGTAGGGGTGTTTGGAGGTTAAGTTTCATTTTTAACTGTCACCATTATGTTTGATTTTTTTTTTTTTTTTTTTTTTTTGCTACAGACTTTTCTTTTTTCTTTTTAAATATTTAGGTATAGCATAAAATAACCTTTTTTTTCCCTACTCTCACTACCCTAAATGATAATGTTATAATAGTCAACAACAGATTTACTTTGTTACTTTTGCAAACTATAGATAATTAATGTAATTCATATTTTCTTTCTTTTTATTATTATTATTATTATTATTATTGATAGTGATTAAAATGAAATTACACTTTTCATTAATCAAATTATTAACTTTTAATAAAATATTTTTATTGCTATATTGCTAATTCAAAGTTAAAAGTACAATTTATTGCTTTAACAGAGTAATTTAATGCATCGAACATATACAATTCAATGAATTATATTTTATCCAGTTTTGTCCAGTATCCCGGACATTTCACAAAAAAAGTGGACAAAATAACAACCCTTGGATCATTATGAATAACATATGCATTTCTATCTCAGAAATTCATGTAGAGAATGAAAAAGTAAGTGCACAGCCAAGTATAATAAAAAAAACTTGCATAAAAATTTGCGATCTTTTACATACAATTGTTATTTTTAAAGTGAGGAGTGGTATCAAAAATAAAATTGGAGGTGTACAGGTAAATGTCATGACAATTTGAAATAAACATTTGGAACATTGTATGACCATTTGTTTTTGAGCTATGCGAGATACAAAATATGTTTCATAAATTGGTTTCACAGTACTTCTTTATAATTTGTATAACAAAGTTTAACAGGGTAGCCACTAGTGAGGGAATCATGTAAAGGAATCATTGTAAAGGAATTTCATGTAAAGTGAGGGTATTTAAGAAATTTTGGGGAAATAAACCATATTTGAAAGCTCGTTTTTGTAAATTGATAAATTGCTTGCTAATTTGTGAAAATTTTCTGAAAAATAAGCAGCATAGGTCAGTGAAAAGTCAGGGAAAATGGTGAAAAATATTCATGGAAAAGCCCTAATGTTAGCCACACTGTTTAAAAAAAAACACTAAATGGTTTAAATCAAGATCTTAATAATCATAATGTTATATGGTACCACTTTAAAAAAAAAAAAAAAAAAAAAAAAAAAAAAAGGATATATGTTGTTGTTAAAAAGTAAAAATTATTTGTTAGTGAAGCGTATAATGTATAGATAAAAAAAGACCAATATCTTCTAAAAAAAAACTTCAAAAAAGCATTACTGCCGCCAAGGCTGTAGGCAGGGGGGGGGGGGGGGGGCATAAAGTGTCTTATTCCCAACAGAGCTGAAGTGTGTTTATGACTTCAGTTCGTCTGTCTGGCCACATTCTAATACCTGTAGAAATTTTTGAACTGATATAATATATTCAGGTACACAATAACACGTTTCCTATTAAAAGTAGTATGAAGAATAGAACTAATAGTCTCTGAACAGAGTCTCACATAAGAATTCCAATACACTACAGTCTAAAATAAATATATTTCAGAGAAGTTTTATGTCCTGTATAACGAACAAAACATGACAAAATTAATCTGTTTTTTCCAGATGCCCACAAGCATGTCTCCTTTAGCATAAGGTACAATTAGTATTTATGTTTTTATTACAGGGCCTCACAAAATATTGAATGTATAAGTTATCATTGCTCAAAAGACCTTTTCAGCAGTAATTTTTAATTATTTATACTACACTCCTGCTCAAAAGTTTAGCAAACGATCAGTTTTTTTAATTTAAAAACTTATCTCTTGGTGAAATGTTTTTAAACATTGGTATTTAAAGAACTGGGTCTTCCTCATGTTTTTCAGTGAAGATTTTGGTTTACGACAACATTTAGGGGGCCGGTAACAAATTGAGCAAAATCAATATTGTTTGTGATCTCACCCTGTGTTGATAAGTGAACGAAATGAACTGTAACTTTTTTGGATATGTTAATATAGACCCAGTTTAATTTGTGGATGAATTTGTGTGACGATAGTATATTGAATAACAGAGATATAAGCATTTATTTTAAAACTGAAAAAAAAAAAAAAAATATCAGCAAGTTTTTTATTTATGATATAGAGTTTTTAGTGAAAGTTATTCCTACTTTCAGATAAGTTGGAAAAACACTTTTAAAACAATATACTGCAATTGAAATACAAATGTCTCATGAAATATGAACATTTTTATGAAAAACATTTTTACTGTGCATGTGCAAAAGATTAAAAAAAAAAAATTATTCCATAGGTTGAAAGGTAGATATATTGGGCAACTTTTTTTTTTTTTTTTTCAAAAGTGCATTTGAATAGAGTAAAAATTAAACAAATTATCCGAAAAAGAACGAACTAGATTTTAGATATTTTGATTTTCCAAGAGTTGAAATTTCTTAAGGAGTTTTTCACATGCCGCATAATTCACATGCCGCATAATTTGTGAAAAACCTTTTATCTCACAAATCTCAGTAAATAAACAAAAACATGTTACAGTTACAAACATATAAGGGGTTTTTCACAAAAAAGTACATTTGGAGTGTGGTTGAAATAATTGGATCTTCAAATTAATTGCGCAACATGTGAAAAACCCCTTAAGAAATTTCAACTCTTGGAAAATATCTAAAATCTAGCTCATTCATTTTCAAATAATTTGCTTAATTTTTACTCTTATTCAAATGCACTTTTCACAAAAGTTGCCCAATATATCTAGCTTTCAACCTATGCAATAACAATTTTTTTTTTTTTTTTTTTTTTTCGCACATGCACAGTGAAAACATTTTCCATAAAAATGCTCAATTTCATGAGGTATTTAAGATATTTGTATTCCAGTTGCAGTATATTGTTTTAAAAGTGTTTTTCTAACTTATCTGAAAGTGGGAATAATTTTTGCTAAAAACTCTGTATATTCTGAATAAAAAAAACATGTTGATTTTTTTTTTTTTTTTTTTTTGAGTTTTAAAACAAATGCTTATATCTCCGTTATTTAATATACTATCATCACACAAATTGAACTGGGTCTATATTAACTAACACAGGGCACGAAATTTTCGCTCGCCAGCGACGAGTGGAATTTTTACTGTGGCGAGTCAAAATTTGATCTAGTTATAGGTAGAATTCTTACACAATATGGTGATAGAAAGCATTCCTTTTATAGATTTAAATATGGCAAAATCTTGCCATCGTATAACATCATATTTAATCCCAACCTGGGAAAGAAAAAATGCTTAGCGCATGTATAAAAGTTTTAATCTCTTCAGTAGTTTCGTTTCTCCCACTGTGATTTCTCCAATCAGAGTGAGAATAGACGAGTAGAGAACCTCTTTCTCCGTCACCCACTATCCGAGAAAAGAGAAATGTGAAAGTTTACCTGTGCGATATTGATGCATGAAAATGAACCCGAGCCCCTTTAAAGATACTGCCTAATCTATTGAATAATGTTCAAAAAACAGTTGACATTTTTCAGTTTTTTAATGAAACTCCAAGGATTTGTGCTTGTAATTATTTGTAGGCATGTAAGCAATGATTTTATCAAAAAAGTTATTTCGAAATGGATATTTCAAATGACAACAATGAACAAGTTATATACATCGACATTCTGTCTAATTACAAAAATAAAGAGGGCGAAAAGAATATTTCTGATATAGAATGCCAAATAAATAGGTAAATAAAGAAGCTTAATCTTTCATAATAAAAAGATTTTTACCAGGGTATTGTTTAGTTTTTTTTTTTCTTCTTTTTTACTTTCTCTTACCCATAATGTCGAGAAAGTATTGTTTTAGGGTCAAATTTTCGAACGTGAGTTTTTGTTATATTTAGATGTTCTGAGGTCCCCTGAATACGAAAATCATGTTTTTACAGAATGGTCTATGTCTGTCTGTGTGTGTGTGTTATCAGCATATCTCAAGAACAAATAGTAGCAGAAATTCCAAACTCGGTATGCTAAATGTGTATCATACAGGGATGCTACACTAAGCTTTTTGTTGAGATGAAGCAAATGGTTCGTGTACAGGGACACTCAGAAGTATTGAAATACATTATGTCTATGGGGGAAATTGCTGGTAAGAAGAGTTTAACATCTATAGACTGCACTAAACAAAATGAAACGAATGTATATTTTTTGCAATAGAGATAGACAAATGGGAAAAAAATGTTGTGTATGTAGGAGCCTCGCCTCCCCCCCTAGGGGGAAGTCCCCCATCGAGGGGAGTAAATTTTCATGATGGGTATCTTTCAAAAGAGCTCGCCAATACCTTTAAAACGAATGGTTGAACCATCGATCTGCGATAATTTAAAATAAAGTTATTGATTTTTTTCATTAATTTTTTTTTAAATGTAATATTGAGAATAAATTCAACTTTGTTAAGTTTAGAAATTTAATATTTTCATGTGTTCTTGACACTCAACCGAGACCATGGAAAAATATATATATATGCCCTGAATTTACAAGTTCACATAATATTATTTGAATAACAAAAAAACTTGAAAAAAATTAATGTAAGTTGACAGATTCAAGAACGACTTGCTACTAATCGTCTTCCAACAGGATATTTTAAGATTTTAGCAGTATAGTCCAATTTTTGCAATGCTTCATTTCAAAGTTATACAGAAAATTCTTCTTGCTATGAAGATATAATATAAATAATTAAGCACTGGCATGTACATAAATTAACCAATATATGATATAAAACAAGTATATACATTTTGCAATATAATAAACACTTTCAGAAATACATTTGCATTTTCATATTAAAGAGAAAAACATTCTGTTCTGTTTAGAAATAAATAACTTAAAAAAATAGAAACTTATTTCCTTAATTCTTTTCTCTTCAAAATTTACTCCTCAAAATATACATGTTACTCAGCAGATGAAAATAGGCTACTTATGAAAAGAGATAACCCATATTTTGTTAATGGTTTAGGGAAAATATCTGACCAATTATTTGCACTTTTAACATGTTTAATATTAAATATGTTTTTATAAATCAAATCCCTTATAAACTAGTTGGCATAGGTGGACTCTGCTCAGTTCCCCATCATATGTATGTTCTCATAAATTTCTAGTGCGAGACATATTATAATCATGTTAAAAGAAATGAATGTGACCAAAGCTTGATATTATGACAGAATGAAATCCCCGCCTAATAGGCTATCCACCGTTCACTTCGATATATATATCTTATTCTAATCTATTAATTTATTTTATCAGGGTCAATTCCGTTGTTTAGTTTTCATCCTACTATTTCCAATGCAATAATCCTCAAAATTCATATTTATATGAAAAATTTACAATTTCGCTATGTTGATAAAATAGTAAATTACAAATGATTTACGAAATTTTCCTATTAGAATATTTGTATTCAATCATGTTCAAACAAATATCATAAATGTAATTTTGAAGTTGTCTAATGTATTTACGATCCTCAAAATGGAAATTTATGCTCAATTTTGCCTTATTCTGACATGTTAAGTAAATCGTAAATTCCAAATAACTTACGAATTTTTTAAATAGGAAAAATCGTAGTCTATGATATTCATGCCAGTATCCTAAATAATATTTCGAAAGTGGTTTGACATCTTTATGATGAAAATATCCCTCAAGATTGACGTTTATGTGAAATTTTGCTCTATTCAGCCATGTTAAGAAATTCGTAAATTTCCAATAAATTACGAAATCTTTATATTGGAAAATTCATAGTCATTAATAATCATGCCAGTGTCCTAAATAATATTTCCCTTATAAAAAATAATTTTACGTCGATGTGTTTGGTTCGATAGTTTTCAATGGGAGACTTCACGAAATCTATAGCAGCTATGTTATCGACTAAAAGTAAAGATTTTTCTTTAGTACCCTGTATTAGTTTTTTATTAAAGCATTCTTCTAAAGTTCTATCGAACCATAATAGTTCTTTTGCAGCTTCGGTCATGGCTACGAATTCCGATTCCATAGTACTTAAACTGATACATTTTTCCTTAAACGTTCTCCAAGCTACAGGTGAATTATCGAGTAAAATCAGCTGTCCCCCCATTGAAGTCCTATCGTCTCTGTTGGCCGCAAAGTCAGCATCTGAATAAACAGTAATATGTGGTTTCCTGCACTCAAGTTTTAACTTTAAATTTCTGGTATAACAAACATAACCTAAGAGTTTAAACAGGCCATTCCAATGCTAACCGCGTACGATATGTCAGGTCTAGTTCTATTAGAGAAAAACGATAAGCAACCTAAAATGCTTCAATAAGGATATTTTGACATTTCTATTGTTTCAGCGTTAGTTTGAGGACACTGAGATTTTGAGTAAATTATCCCTTTACTAATGGGGAGAGACGTTAAGGAAAATTGAAATTTTTAAATCTGTTACATATTTCACTAATATATGAATGCTGATGAATAGTTAAATTTCCATTATTTTCCTCGAATTTTACACCCAATAGTTTACGTGTTTTTCCTAAAATTTTTAAATCAAAATTTTTACTCAATAAGTCCACTACTTCATCTATATGATTTTTAAATTTTGCAAACAATACAATGTCATCGACATACAATAATAAAATTACTTTCTTGTTAAAAATATAAACACAGTTACACCATGAACATTTGTTAAAACCTATCTTGATCAAAATTCTATTCATTTCGAAAAACCAGGCTCTACCACTTTGGTGTAGGCCGTATATAGCGCAATTTAATTTACAAACAAATTTTTCTTTTCCGATCTCTATGAAACCTGGTGGTTGCGACATATAAATATGTTCATCGAGTGGTGCGTAAAGACCTTTAATATCCAGTTGTAAATGAGTCCATCCTTTACATGAAACTAGTAATGAAAAGAAGAAGCGTATTAATCCAAAGTTAACGACAGGGCTAAAAGTATCGTCATAACTTTCTCCTTTTATCTGTTTATATCCCTGCGCCACCAGTCTAGCTTTAAAATGAGCTATTTCCCCCCTTTCATTACGTTTAAGAGTGAAGACCCATCTACATGCTAAAATATTAGTATTTGGAGGTGATTTTGTAAGGTGCCATACATAACGTTCCCGAATAAACATATATTTCTTCTTTCATAGCCTGCAACCACTGATTTTTATAAGGAGATTTTAAGAACTGTTTAAAACTCGTTGAGATTTGATTAACGTCTAGTCAATCGTTTTTCTTAGTTAAATTAGGTTCAGTCAAATTAAGTTCATTATCTGAATCAAGTTCACTATCGGAATTAATTTCATCAGAATTTAAAGTTTGTTCTGCACTAGAACAAGATTTTTCATTAATTTTACCTACATATTTTTCTCTAGGACTGAAATTAAAAAGGTTTGGTTCATAAATTATACAATTTTTCTTACAATATTTTTTAACATCTTTATGACATTTTAAACGTACAGTTTTTCCAAATTCACAATAATAAACGTCGATTCTGTCACTAGTTTTACGGGGTACAATAGTTCTAAACCATACAGCCTCTCTGAGCGGAACTCGTTTAATTATATCTTGACTGGATTTAATTTCCTCGTTAGACGAAGATTCAGAATGGTCAGGGTAAGTCTGATATACATTAAAAGCATCTGAATCAGCATTATTCACGCCTTCTGAATCTGACCCCTCATCTGAACTTAACCAACTTTCATTTTCGCGGCCCGTCACTGCTCCACTGTGCTCCCTAATATTTATCGGTTCTTCAATTTTAACATTAATTGTTTCTATTGTTTTATTTTCATCTGGGAGTCATATCCTGTAACCTTTTGTACTAAGGGCGTAACCTATCATAATTCCTTTTTTCGCTTTACGGTCAAGTTTGTTTCTAAGTTGTTTGGGTACCCCTACGTATGCTGTTGAGCCAAAAGCTTTTAAGTGCTTTACTGAAGGTTTATAACCACCATACAACTCAAACAGGGTTTTCTCTAAATCAGTATGACAAATTCTGTTCCAGGTATACGCAAAGTATAAAGCTGCGTCGGGCCAAAAACTTTTATTTAATCCACTTTCGTCTAAAACTGTCCTCATACCATCAACAATAGTTGGGTTGAATCTTTCTACAACAGAATTTTGTTCTGGTGAATAAATGTTAGTAAATTCATGTTTTATGCCCTTCAGCTCACAAAAAGATTTAAAATTATTATTTTGAAACTCTCTCCCGTTATCTGATCTAATAGCTTTTACCTGACAGTTTAAAAATCTCTCCGCTCTTGTTATATAATTTCTAAAGTTTTTAAATACCTCAGTTTTTGCTTTCATAGGAAATATTGTTACTTTACGAGAAAAATCATCGATAATTGATAAGAAATACCTTTGGCCGTTTCGGCCAGTTATTTTGCATGGTCCCCATACATCCATATGTAATAACTCAAGAGGATGTCTAGACCTTATTTGACCATGGGGTTTAAAAGAAATTCGTCTTTGTTTATTAAGTTTACAAGTTTCACAAGAAGCTTCATTGACTTTTAATTTAGGAAGCCCCCTCACACTATCATATTTACAAGTTCTGTCAATTAGTTTAGGACTAGCATGAGCAAAACGTCTGTGCCACATATTAAAACTGTCCTTTTGAGTATGTAAAACTTCAGTTTTTGTATCCTGAGAGTTTCTTTTACTTGAAGTTTTAGAAACTTCGAATTCAACATTTTTCGTTTCTTTGGATGGAATTTTTGGAAATAAATAATAAATACCATCATGCAATTTAGCAGTAAATAAAAATTGATCATATTTGTTAGTTAATTTAATTTTACCATTCCCCCCCTTAAATTTAGCTCCTGCAATATCCATCTTTGGAGCAGATATTAAATTTTTTCTCAATTTAGAGCAATACATTACATTAGCAAAGGTTATATTTTGTTGACCAAATCGTAATTTAACATCACCAGTTCCTTCAATAGGAAAATCAATATTATCTATTGGATATTATATCAATATTATCTATCTATATTTTTGGATATTTAGTGTTATACTACTTCTCTAATATGGAAATCGTCTGCATTATCATGGAAGATAATTTTTTTTTATAATAATTTTAATAAATTGCTTTACTTAGTGAATTTGTATAGGAAAATGTAGAAGAAAGTTGTGTGGTGGCCACAACACACTAGTGTTCTGTTGTTAGTGGATGTGTTTTACTAATAATATTTTACCATTTGCAGGAAAGCTGTTCGGGAATTGAAATAAACTCCTCATAAAGATATGGTAAATAATGTATGTTTTAAGCTAAATGTTTATCGCTTGTTTTTTGTATATTTACATGTTTTGAGGCTTCCTGATTACCAAAGTCAAGTTTTTTAACATTTGATCTTTGTCTGTGTCCCTTAGAGTAATTTAAAAACGATTAATTTTTGGAGATCCAAATGTTGTATTTTGAAGTTAATATAAGTTAGTTCAAGATTGATAAGTTTCAATGAATGTTGCGTGTGAAAATTGTCTGTATAATTTTAAGTAAACTTTTAATTTTAATAACTGAATTAAATTTTATATAAATATAGGTGCATTAATGAAATGGGGGGTTGATGGGGGGTGGTAGCCCCTTCACACAGAATTAATTATTATATAAAACTCTTCCGAAGCCTAATTTGAATTGTTTAACATAGGTTTACATAACAGTACTCGTTATCTTACCTCTAAATCTCCAATCTATATTTATAGTATTAAATTTCGGGTTAAGAGAAAGCCGTGTGAGTGACACACCAGATTATTTATTTAATGACTTTTTGCATTTATGTTATTAGACATTTTAATCTTTTTCAAATATCAAATACAATGCATTATAATGATTTTTAATTATAGATGATGAGACATGATGATAAACGACACACTTTTAATATATATAATTTTAAGCATATTTGAAAAAACATTTCAAATAGTTAGGAAAAATAACAAAAAAAAGAAAAGAAAATGCGCAAAAAAGAAAAAAATGACAACTCTATCTTCTTGCGAGCAGGGCCAGCTCGACCATATTGGCAAACTAGGTGATGGCCTAGGGCGCTCAAATCTAGAGGGCGGCACAATCCAGACAACAAGATCTATTTTATTTATTACTATCTAATGCACTTTAGAATAGATAAAATGTAGTCTTGGAAGTACAGCACTCATGTGGTGTGAAAATTTTAAACACTTACAATCTTTGTCTAGAAAGGACTAAAAGGTACAAGTCTGCTGCTATGACTCGGAAACATTTACTGAGTTTTTATTGCCGCGTTTTCAGTTGGACGTGTAAAAATGAAGTAAATGGTTAATCCTTGAATTGACTTTTCAATCAAAGTCAATCTAATTTATCTGATGAGAAGCGCTAGAGAAAGAGTCACAAACAACTGGCTTGATTTTACCATAATAACGATCTATTTATTTCAAAAACTTACAACGTTGAATTGAGTTTTGAAAACAGTCCGTCATTAAATCTGTCCATCTAATTGTTAACAGCTTTACACTATATCTAAAAGTCACTGAGTTATTATTTAATGGGGCTGTACTTTATTGGAACTATAAAGTTTTGACTTTCCATTCAAGGGTCATAATTGTACATCATGTTTCATCTCATGAATCCTCCCTTGCATATCTTTTATGTTTTGGTATTTCCTTTGTACATCTTTTCTTATTTTTAAATACTTTCCCTAAAAGCTATCTTTTATTTCTGGAGGGTAGGAAATTGAGTTTTATGTCACACTAGTGCTACATATGGGCAGTTGGAACCTTTAATTTCTAGAAATTTTGCTTGAATTGTCTTTTCAACTTTAATTTTCGTAAATTTTATTTTTTCCTCAAAAATTTCTCTCACTCTTGCATTTTCTCTTGAATTACTTTAACTTTTCAACGAATCTCTTCTTATGTGGCTTCTATTTTGTCCTTAACTCCTCTTATCAGGGCTTTAGCTATTCTCTCAATTCATGTTGTCTAGATTTCATCTTCTTCTATCCATCCTTCATCTCATGTTGTGCTGCTATCATATGATTTTGTCTATCTTTCAATTCTTTTAACTGGACAGTCTAAGCTTCAGGTTCTTTCATGTCTTCTGCAATACTTCTAGTCAAAATCATTGAGTGTATCTGCCTTACATCAGGTGCCAAATCAAATGTTATGAAACAGCGACTTTCTTGTTCAAGAAAAGAAGATCGTAAATGCACATGCAGGTTCAAGTTGATGAATGAGCTTTAACTCATATTATCAAAACAGTCCAGCAAAACTGGAAATTCAATGAATATTTTCAAAACAAATAAAACTAGCATTTTAAAGATTAGTATTTTCATTTGTATCACAAAAGTAAAGTAAAGAGCATTAATTACATTACACTATAGAGCAGGAATTTCACTTATTCAGGATCAGGAATGAATCAAATGATTGAAGCGCTATGAGACGATTGCTCAGAACAATTTACTGAATACAATCTACTTCTCAGGAGTTAATCAGCTTCTTTTAAATTCTTGACTACAAATGGTAAAATATCGGGTTAATTCTGTGCTAAAATGTAGCTGGAAATTCCAGAACTTGGCTTCTATTGAAATTAGAACTTCGAAACTCTGGCAAATCAAAACTACCATTTTTTTACTGAATACTCATCAATTTGTCAAGGTCGACCTTAATAGAAATGTATAGACTGTCATTTTTGTTTCCAGTTTAACTATAAATTTGCTTTTGCTGCAAGAGCACATTTTATGAAGCGAAGAGGTTTAATGTATTGGCACAATGTTGAGTTTAATGATTATAAAAAACTGACAAAAAAGATGAAACTTCAGCCTTTTTTTTTTTTTTTTTTTTTTTTTTTAACTTTGAGTGTGTTTTGCACGCAAAAGATATCTTTTGATTCGAATTTCCTCAGTTGCTCAGCTCGTAGAAAAGCAATTTTACAAGGGTATAGCAATTGAAAGAAAAAAGGATTACTTCAGATTACCTTTGTATACACGTCTGACGCAGATGATTGATTGAAGAAAATTATAAAAGTAAGAATGTGTATAAGTATTACTTTTTGTTTTATATTTACTTTATATACGAACAGTTATAAATATTTTAATTTTATAATTTTGAACTGACATAAAAAAAAAAAATAATAATAATAATAATAAGTTGAAGGAAGCTAGCTGTAACTAGAAAGAAGTTTTAGCTCTTTAGACTCGGTGAATTTGTAGGGGCTATGCGTGGGGGCTTTTTGGAATTTTACAAGGTAATTCTGTTATAGTTTCTTTTCTAGTAGCTCAACTTAGTAATAAAATGTGAAATTTCGTTTTCAGTACAGGTGATACTTGAGACTAGCTTGAGAACAGAAAAAAAAATTTTGGAGTACAATTTTGTAAGAGAAAATTAGAGAAAAAATATCATTAGCAAAGCAAATTAGGCTCATTTGAAAAGTTATTTTCGTCCGTATCCTAAATAAACACTATCAGGATAATAATTTGAAAAAACAAAAGATTTTTCCACCTGAAGCAAAAATCTTGCTTCATCTTCCAAAATAATTAGTAAATAAACAATAGTTTGATATGAAAGAAATAAAGATTGAGGCTTTGATAAACAGAACATGGAAAATGCTTCCAGTTTCACTTTGAGTTTATGTATCCTTGCAATGTGAGAAAATTCTATGGGTAATCTGCAGAGAATAGACGACATGACTCTCTGACGTCATTCAAAGTCCTGACGATTTTCTTTTATTTAAACCTGTAGGAGGAGTCTTTTAACCCACAAACAGTAGAATGTAGCCTGTCATAGCACAGCTTTTTCCCACAAACACTGAAAGCTCCGCCTCGTTCTAGTTGACCATTCTCGACGAACACAAACCAGATCATGTATAAAAAATGTTAATCTCCTATTAGAAAATAAGTGAAGAAAGTTTTCGCCGGTACATAACAAAAGACGACGCGCCAATGGTGAAAATGTGTTGGAAAAATTTAAATTCCATTTTAAATTTAGTAGCAGATATATTAATTGCGTAAGTGGAAGCCAGATTTTTGTTGTTTTAAAAGAATACTGTTTGATTAAAATGATTTAGCAATTAAAACAGAATCATATTTTAACAACAAACACATTTATTTGAACTCAAAAACGTAACAAAAGGTTAGAGTTTAGATAATGAGCAACATGAGAATAAAGGATTTAACATTTAGGAATATATATATATTGCTAGGCAACTTCAATAAACAAAGACATGACATTTTCAAACTTAAAAAACGATGTTTAAATGTCAATTTGTAACATTATATCGTTCTAACACTAGCACTAATTCAAAATAATTTTAAACAATACTTAATCAGATTAACTCCAGGAAACCAGGGCAGCAAAAATTGAAAAGCATCTTTTATAAAACTACATATTAATTTACGACCAGCGTGAAAAAAGAAATGAAATCGCCAACTCGGCGTTTCAAAATAAAAAACTGCTTTAACAGCACTAAACCATCTCTAAAGCGATGCAAGAGGCAAGAGAGAGAGAGAGAACAAACGTTCACTACAGCTTTTATACTGATCAAAAGATACTACCAACGGCAGACAGTAAACGTCATAACAAATCAGCATGATAAGGAAACTTCGACGCCTCATCAACTTCATCCTGAGTAGTGGGACAATCCTTTTTAGAGTACTTGCAACCTTTAACAATAGGGAGTGAGGAGAACGGAATTTTAAAGCTTTGAAATCTATTACATACATCCTCAATATAGAGTTCTTGAGACAACTGAACATTGTTATCATCATATTGAAACTCAACCCCCAATAACTTCTTAGTTTTACCCAGTACTTTCAAGTCAAATTTTGTTTCTAAGGAACTGTTAATTTTATTGATTTGATCTTTAGTCTTTCCAAAAATAACTATATCATCGACGTATACCAACAAAACCAAGTAATCTTCAAAAAAATAAGAGCAATTGCACCAGTTAAATTTTTTAAAACCCAGATTAAGCAAAACTTTATTTAACTCATAGTACCACAATCTGCCACTCTGATGAAGTCCATAAAGTGCCCGATCGAATTTACATACTAGTTTTTCATTTCCCTCAACAATAAAACCCTGTGGTTGAGACATATATATGTCTTCATGCAAAGGAGCATATAAATATGCACTCTTCACATCACATTGCACATTTTCCCAATTAAAACAAGAGACAAGTAACGAAAAGAAGAAACGTATGACAGAAAAGTTAATTACAGGTGAGAAAGTCTCATCATAAGTTTCACCTTTAACCTGGTTGAAACCCTGAGCAACTAGCCTCCCTTTATAGCGTGCTATCTTTCCTTGCTCATCCTTTTTAACAGTAAAAACCCACCGGTTTCCAAGAACCGACTTATTTTGGGGTAATTCTACCAGATGCCAAACTTTCCTATCTGCCATATTTTCCATTTCTTCTTCCATCGCCTCCTGCCATTTTGAGACTTGTTTTGATTTTATTGCTTGCTTATAAGTTTTGGGAATAATTATATCTAGTCATGTAGAGGCAGATTCAGAAGATTTACTTGTTAAATTAGATGCTGGGGAACTTTCAACCAAATTAGAAAAGTCCTGATTAACAATACCTTCAAAAGTATTTTTACCCGAAAAATCAAACAAAGATGGATCATATTTAATTTTATTTTTACAGCAATATGTTTTTACCTCATTAATAGACCTTAACCGAGTATTGGTACCTTCAGGATAGTAATAAATGTCAATTCTATTACCCATTTTCGTGGGAACAGGGAATCTCCGCCAGACAACCTCTTTCTCAGGTACGGTTGGAGCCGTGTCGGTTTCATCCTCCTCATCGGACGGTAGAGGTCTGTAGTCCAAGGTAACTTCCATAGGGTCAGGAAAAACTGGTCCACCTGGATCTCCAGTAATCATCACGTCCAATGGAGGGCCCATCACTGCTCCACTGTGCTTCTTGTATAGGAAGTCTGTAAAACTTAGATTAATAGTTTCAATTATTTTATCATCCTGTTCAACCCAAACTCTAAAACCTTTGGTCTTTAATGCATAACCTAAAATGACCCCTCTTTTAGATCTAGAATCAAATTTATTCAACCTTTTTTGTTTTGGGACACCAACATAACAAACTAAGCCAAAAGGCTTGAAATGTCGGACAGAAGGTTTGTTACCAGTGTACAATTGAAAAGGTGTTTTATTTTGACCGCGGTGTACAACCCTATTCCACACGTAACAAAAATACAAAGCAGCTTCGGGCCAAAACTTAAAAGGGAGACCACTATTGGACAACATGGCACGCATACAATTTAATGCCGTTTGGTTTAATCGTTCACATACCCCATTCTGCTCAGGCGTAAAGGTATTCGTGAACTCATGCTTAATACCATTTTTACTACAATAATTGTTGAAAAGTTCATTTTTAAACTCTGTGCCATTATCTGTCCGTATAGCCTTCACCTTTTTACTTAAAAACCTTTCAGCCCTAGCAACATGTTTTTCGAAAAAATCAAAAACTTGTGTTTTTTCCTTCAATGGATATATAGCAGTCCTTTTTGAAAATCCATCAATTATGGATAGGAAGTACCGCTCGCCATTTTTCCCAGTTATTGTTGTTGGACCCCATACATCCATAAAAATTTTCTCTAATGGTTCAGTTAAACCTGATTCATTGAGTGGCTTAAAAGAAACTCTAAACTTAAAAGAAACGTTTCTGACGTAGTCGTTTATTCGAGTTTTAATGTTCCAACGCCAAGTCTCCTGTTATTATTAAAAGAAACTCGTTTTTGTTTACTTAATTTACATGGCTCACAGCTAATACTTTTATGTTTTAATTTAGGAAGACCTTTAACACCATTATTTTGGCTAGTGCTCACAATTAAATCTGGACTAATATGTCCGAAACGTGAGTGCCAGAATTCAATATTTCTGACATTTTTATCTTTACTCACACTAGACAAAATTGGCTTTTCTTCCTTAGTTATGTTGCAATCAATCGGCCCCCCATCATTTTTGAAAACTTTGGGGTAAGTATGATAAATGCCGTCTTTTAATTTAGCTGTGAACAAAAATTTCCTATCTTTACCAAACACCGAAATTTTACCCCTCCCACCGGAAAAACTAGCACCGTTCATATCCATTTTAGGACCTGAGATCAAATTCTTCCTCAATTTGGAGGAGTATAAAACATCATCAAAACTACATTCACAATTATTAAAGGAAAGTTTAACAGAACCTTTTCCCTCTATGGGAAAACTGACATCATCTACCGCGACTACAAGGTTTTCACCCTCTAAAGGAGTATAATTTAGAAACAGCTCCCTATCTTTACTAAAATGATGAGATGCTGCTGTATCGAAAGCCCAGCAGCTACCATCATCATTGAAACTGCTGTAATGCAACTGAGCTAAATAGTGAAAAGATTGAGGGGACTTTTTAAGTTTACCTTTGTCGCGGGGAACAGTGTCATTAACATTCTTTCCCTCATGGTTCAATTTCACGCGGCAGTCCTTTTTAAAATGACCTGGACGATTACATCTAAAACAGATAATAGTTCTTTTTGAAGGAAGCTTTTTACTCTTGTACTGCACGTTTTGTACTTCCAAGGCAAGCTCAGTCCTTCTATCATCTGCCCTCAAGTTCAACCTTGTTTTTTCAGATATCAATGCTGAAATTATACCACGGAAATTGAAGTCCTTATCCGGCCACCTTAATATGAATTGAACCATGGACTCAAACTTATGAGGAAGAAATCTCAAAACCTGAAAACAAACATAATTTTCCGGAACAGGATGTCCTATATCATTCAACTGATCCACTATCTGAGAAAGTCGCGAAGAATACTGGTTAATTGTTTCACCCTGATTTATTACACACTGACATAATTTTGAATATAACTGCATATGCCTGGCCCTGGAGTCTGATATAAAAGTATCTTTTAACAATTTCCATGCCTCAACTGGGCAAACACAATCATTTATAATATTTCTGTACTCTGGGGAAATATGCAAATATAATGTAGCTAGTGCTGTACGAGAACGACTTTTAAATGACTCAATATCTTTTACTGTTATATTATCTCCTAACACAGGCAACTTTTCAGTACCATTTACTATATCCTAACAATTTTTATCCAAGAGGATAAACTTTACATCCTTAACCCATGTTGCATAATTATCTGCATTAAGTTTTTCAATAGCAGGCAATATATTAACCGCCATTTTGAAAAAAACGATCTTACTTTGCTAAATTCAAATAAAATTCAAACAGAAAAAAGGGTTACAAACAAAAAAGGCTGGTAGGAAAAATCAAAATTAAAACTAATGTAAACTTTGTTTACATAATACCATGCCCATAACCCAATGTTGGAAAAATTTAAATTCCATTTTAAATTTAGTAGCAGATATATTAATTGCGTAAGTGGAAGCCAGATTTTTGTTGTTTTAAAAGAATACTGTTTGATTAAAATGATTTAGCAATTAAAACAGAATCATATTTTAACAACAAACACATTTATTTGAACTCAAAAACGTAACAAAAGGTTAGAGTTTAGATAATGAGTAACATGAGAATAAAGGATTTAACATTTAGGAATATATATATATTGCTAGGCAACTTCAATAAACAAAGACATGACATTTTCAAACTTAAAAAACGATGTTTAAATGTCAATTTGTAACATTATATCGTTCTAACACTAGCACTAATTCAAAATAATTTTAAACAATACTTAATCAGATTAACTCCAGGAAACCAGGGCAGCAAAAATTGAAAAGCATCTTTTATAAAACTACATATTAATTCACGACCAGCGTGAAAAAAGAAATGAAATCGCGAACTCGGCGTTTCAAAATAAAAAACTGCTTTAACAGCACTAAACCATCTCTAAAGAGATGCAAGAGGCAAGAGAGAGAGAGAACAAACGTTCACTACAGCTTTTATACTGATCAAAAGATACTACCAACGGCAGACAGTAAACGTCATAACAAATCAGCGTCTACCACGATAGTCAAAACACGGGTGAGCCCGATGATTGACAGTGACGTCAAACGCACTGGTCAACGACCTACTTCCGGCAGACATACGGAAGTAGTGATAAGCAAAAAACTCCCGGTCGAAATACCGGAGGAACGTAAACAAACGATGTCTCTATATTTATTAGTGCTAGTAGAAAGTTTTAATGACTTAAAGATAAACTGTGAAACTAACCAGCTGTTCAAGTAAACAAGCTGGAAAACTGTAAGTAAAGATTAGACAAATTAATTTATAACTATATTTAAGTAAACAATTAATGAAATTCTAAACGTTCATTTATAATTAGCAAAGTTAAAGGCTATTTAACACAGCAAGTTTTTTTTTTAAAAAAACAATTAAGTTAAAGAAAAAGTGATTAAACTTAAAAATTTTTGAAACAGCATGGCAAAAACATTAAAAATCCTAACAAAATGTGACCCAAATGAAAAAGAAGTTTAATTTTGCAGTCAGCTGATAAATGAACAAGTGATGCTAAACATCATTTTAAGATTAATTTTTATATTTCTTTTCTTGATACAGCAAGAAATTCGAATGATGAGAAGTTCAAACAGACCAAAAAGATAAATCATTATCAAGAAGATTCTGAAGAAGACTTGAGCTATAGGATAAGGGTCCGCAAAAAAACTCCAGGAACAATAAGCAGTCGCAATAACTAAAGGAAAAATAAACTGTAGGCCGTGAAGAATAAGAATCAATTATTTCGCATCAAACATCTTTAATTAGGCAATATGGAAATCAAGAAAGTTTTTTAATAAAAATTATTTTCAACTGTCTATTATAAAGTTTAACAGACATACAGAGGGTTAGATGAGAGAGAGAGAGAGGGCTTCGCGATTACGTGTTCTTACGTCAAGATTGAAGAGCCAATTCTGAAGTTGCCTCTATTGCAATTAAGATCAGACTGCTGAATTACGCCAAGAATTTTGAAAAAGTGCCAAATTTTATAGCCAAAGATATTCCATTGTTTCTAGATCAAATTAATATAAATATTTTGAATTTAGCAGGACCGTTACAGAACCAACGCCAATTATCTACGCCAATTTTTATCGCCAGAAGACCGTTAAATAAGCGAGACATCAAGTCTGTGATTTATTGCATATCCTATCATTAAAAAATATAAATTACTCTTTATTGATATCATAACGGAAATGTATTGCTTAATTTAGCTTCAAATAAATAAACATACGCAATTTAAAAGAATGAAAATGTAATTATGTATCCAACGGTTTATAAATAAAATAATATTTTTTTATATTTTATTTATTAAATGATTTAGGAAAGATTATTATTCTGAGAGATGTCATTTAAAAAGAATATGTTTTTTGTTCTCAGAAGATTTATTAATAGCATAAGGGATAGAGTATTATTAGAATTAAGATATCTATTATAGACAAAAGCGAATAAATATAAAAGTAATTTAGAATTTCGTTATCTATTTTTATTAGCCATTTAATTTATTGAAAATATAATAATTATTTATTGCCTTTATTTAAAGTTATAATTAAAACTCATATATGTGAAGGAACGACTTCACAATCATGTTTTTTGATGCCTTTCTAACGATTGTGAGTCGTAAAAAAAACTTTCAAAGTGATTTTGAAATTATGTAGAAGATCAGGAGATTATCTGACTCAAGGAGACTCTAAGGATGTTGATGAAAGTACACTACAGGAAGTTTTGAAGAATTTTTGTGAAAACGAACCAATACATTGCGTATTGAATTTAGTAACAGCAATAAAATTGTTGCTGACACTTCCTGTGTCTGTGGCCAGTGGAGAACTCAGCTTCATATAATTGAAATTAATAAAAACTTACCAGCGTTCTATAGTGACATGAGAACGATTTGTAGGACTATCGCCATTATCAACAGATCAAGATGAAGCTAAAACAATTCATTTGAAGGATATTTTTTCTACTACCGCTAAAAGTAGCACCGAAAAAACAATATGCAATATGTAATAAAAATAAATAGTTGATTATTTATTACAATATTTGTATGTGTATAATTGTCTGTGTATCTTACATTTTTTAAAAATTTGTTTTAATGGGGTGCCACGAAAATTTTTTGCCTAGGCCGCCAAATTTGCTCAGGCCGGCACTGCTGGCGAGTAAAACCTTTTCTTTGGCGAGTGTAATCTGAGTTGAAATTTCGGGCCCTGAACTAACATATCCTAAAGTTACAGTTCATTTCATTCACTTAACGATACAGACTGATCCCAGACATTATTGATTTTACTCAGTTTTGTTACCAGCCCCCTAAATGTTGTCTTAAACCAGTCTTCACTGAAAAATATGTGGAAGACCCAGTTCTTTAAATACCTGATGTTTGAAAACATTTCATTGAGAGATAAGTTTTTAATAATTTTTACATTGTATAAAATGATTTATTTGTAGCATAGATACTAAAAACAATGTATAACTTAGTACAACTAATTCAAAACATCTTTATTAAAAATATCCAATTAGTTGAAAAATTACTTCTTAGCTTTCGACTCATATTCATAGTCTTCTTCAGAGTTTAACCCCTTGAACTGCAATTTATTTTCATTCAGCACTGCTCATGCAGACAATTTAATTTTCTTAGTTTTAAGAGGAGGGATTGATATAGAAACTAACGGTTTTGTTGCTCAAATAATTTGTTATTATTAAAAATAATATTTGTTTCACACATTTATATGAATGTTTATTGTTATATATACATATAAGAACATAATTAGTATCGGAAAATTCATGACGAGCTGGACTCTTTATTTCAGTTCAAGGGGTTAAAATACTATAAAAACATTTTTGTCAAAAATATGAGATAAAAAATATAATCGAAATATAAGTCCATAAATATAAAATTCATTTAAAAAGTAGACCAGTGCATTTAAAAGGTAGTAATCAGTTCAATAAAAAGGTAGATTTCATAAGTCTTGTTTTACTATGTCAAAAAGTTTACATTTATAATTCAACATATCTTGGTAGTGTTAAGTTTCTTCGAGAATTGCCTCTGAGTACTATATATGCACATGTTTTATCATTCTAAAGAAGTTCAACATTTAAAACTTAATACTTGTCTGTAATGACGAATTTCATCAAGAAATATCGTTAAATTTTCCATAAGTCTTGTTTACTATTCACAAAATTTATTTCACATTTATAACACTCCTCTGTAACGATGGATTTCTTCAAAAATTATCACCAACCACTTGAATAAAATGACAAAAGTTATTTGTTTAACACAAATATTCATCAAGACAAGTAACAAATACAGAGGTTGTTCGCACATTTTTTAGATGATTTTATTTCGCTGTAAGAAAAAATCGTCTGAATGGAGAATTTTATTTTCACAACAGTTATATTTTTGGAAGTTTTATTTATCTTCTGATATTTAGAATTTTTGTTTACATGCAAAAGGGCGCTTTTAAAAAAGCAGTGGATGGAAGGATACGTTTCCGCTCTTTCCGAAGAGGGTTTTTAGTGAAATCTTTATGAAAAGCATTTATCAGGAGAAAAATGGAAAAATGTCACAAAAATAGATGAATCTTGGGTCTATTTAAGTGGTTGCAATAAAAAAAAGATCAATTTATTATCACAAAAGAGGATAAAAAATTTTTTGCTACAGGGTTCAAAGAATCAAAAGAAAGTTTTTTTAAAGGATTTATGATTGCCGCTGGTTTAATTCCAATTTTTAAAAATGAAATTCCAAATCTTTATTCACAATGTTATCAATCCGTTGAACTGTATCAAGACAAAACAAGCAGCCACACATCACAATCCACAATTGCTTTTCTAGAAAAAAATGGAACAAAAAACGGGAATTAAAACCATACCCTTCACTGACATTCCTGCTAAATCTCCTGATGTATCACCGTTGGATTTTTGTGTTTTTCGACTCTTAAAATCTGCATTATCCAAATGCCGACCTACAATGCTTTGTGGATTTTGGAAAGCTGTTCAAGAGGAGTAGAAAAATATACCTCTTCCGATATTATAAAAAGCATTATTACCATAGAAATTACAATGTAGAATGATAGTTAAGAACAAGGGCTATCAAACTGAACAAATAAAACACAAAATATGAGTGAAATTGTTTCAGTACACTCCATCAAAATCATCTAAAAAATGTGCGATAGCCTCTTTAGACAATAGGAAATCACATTTAAACTCCTTGCACGCATAGATCATATTTTGAGTTATAACTATGGATTGAAAAGTTTATTGAAGAATACTTGTAAAGTGTTAGCATACTGCGCCCCCTGGTAGAAATTTTTTTGACATGATGTAATATACAAAATTTTTATTTTAATAACTCTAGCCAAAGATTATGAATAGAAAAAGAGAAAAAATAGAAAAATCATTACAAACTTCTTTTTCTCTTTTTATAATTTCAATGGTTTCTGTAATAAAGGCAATTCGTTTTTTATTAGTTTGATAAATTATTTTAGCATCTTCAAAAGAAATTTTTATGGGATTTTAATTAGCATACCTTGCAAGAGCTGATTTTTGATAGTTATTTTTTAGATCTGAAATATGTTCTTGAATTCTTTCTTTTAAAGGGCAGGTAGTCATGCCTATATAATATAGTTATTGATTGGAATAATTTTGGAAGGGAATTTGATAAGTGCTAACCATTAAATTAATTGGTAGTGGGTTGATTTTACGGGTTATAGCATTGGTGATTTTAGGAGGGGCAATTTTGTGTCTTAAAGATGTAAATGACTAGGCTAGGATTATAATCATACTTTTACATTACTAAATAATAGTAAATCAACAAATGTTGCAAAATATCGCATACAAACAAACTGAACACTTTTTTTCCCCCCAAAATAAGACACAATACAATTAAGGATAGAAATCGATTAACAGATTTAACTGGATTAATTGTAGTTCATTAATCGATTAATCAGATCTTTAATCGGTTTTCATTTTTTTTTTTTTTTGTATAATTTTATTTCAACAATGAATAAAACTCTCATATTTTTTTCCCCCCCAGATAGTACACGTTAGGCCATAAAAATGATACAGATGTTGATTTAACTAGTTCCTTAAACAATAAATAATGAAAAAAGAAAACTTCTTACTTTTTTCTAATAAATAAAAAACTATTTTAAATTCAAAGATATTACAACACTTTGAAAATCAACTGTAAATATTCGTACGTGACTGAGCATTTATAGATCATATTTATGTTATGAAATACATTTCCTCTTAAACTTAGGTTTAATTGTGAAGATATTTAATTAAGATATTTAGTGCTGTTACCTTTTAATTATTGATATATATATAATAATAAAAATTAAAAATAAATATTAAAATGATACTTACTCATATATAATGGATCAGAATGAGAAACACACCCACATGTTTATTTTCAAATATTACACTTAAGGTCGTAAAAAAGATACTGTTTGAAGGAATCCATTAAACATACAAGCACTTTGACATTTTCAAGATTTAAACTTGATCTTATGTGAAATGTATATATATAAAGTGAATATGTGAAAAAATATTTTGTAGGAGTGTATGTGTTTGGGATTAAGACCAACTGACTTCACTAGAATCCTAGACCTATAGGTGGAGTGCCCTTCATGGGGCCATTCTGAGGGGTTCTAGCACGTATTTAAGCAAGTTCCAGAGAACTCCGAACGGCTAGGTTGACGAGCGCGACCTGGGATCGATCCCGGCATTTCCCGTCCACAAGTTTTGAGCACAGAACCGATCAGCCACTAATGGGGCAATATTTTGTAGGAAGAACAGCATTTTAAATTTGTACTTTAATTCGTAGTTAGAAATTTTAATCGGATTTTGAAAATTTTTAATCGAATTAATCGGACTGATTAACTCAATAAAAAAAAATGATCGGGACTAAGCATTGATCGATTAACCGAACCGATTAATCGGCACAGCCCTAAATACAATATATATCATACTGATCTGTTCACATAAATTTTCATCAACCCAAAAACTGACTTGAACTTAAATGAAAATTAATAATTCATCTAAAAATCATGTAAAAGCAATAGTTAAAAGTTTTAAAATCTAAAAAAAGGATTAATAATATTATAACTTTATGATTTAAACGAAGTCATTTAAACATATATAAATATTAAACAAAATACCTTATTATTCGACTTCGTGCGTTGCAGAAGAGCTCTTTTCGGACGGGGGGCCCCTTCCGTCTTCAGTGTCGTCCGCACTTCGCGGCTGGCAGTCGTAGGTTTGATGTTTTTCCTTAAGTAGGTGCCGCCATATTTCTCCCATCTCTGCCGACTCGTGGTCATTAATTGCATGGTCATTAATTTACGCAATTAATGACCACGAGTCGGCAGAGATGGGAGAAATATGGCGGCACCTACTTAAGGAAAAACATCAAACCTACGACTGCCAGCTGCGAAGTGTGGACGACACTGAAGACGGAAGGGGCCCCCCGTCCGAAAAGAGCTCTTCTGCAACGCACAAAGTCAAATAATAAGGTATTTTGTTTAATATTTATATATGTTTAAATGACTTCGTTTAAATCATAAAGTTATAATGTTTTAAGTCTTACCTGGACATTTTTTCGTATTCTCGTGGTGTCTCTTGTCCCTGCCGACGGCTCGTGGTCTTTTCATTTTTTAAATCACCGTAAATAAATCTTATAAAAAAATTTTATACTGTTTAATTGTGGTTTATTTTTCTTACCCGTTTAATGGGTTTTAAATTAAAGGTATTAAATTTAGTTCATTGGACTTTAGTGACTTAATTGTCAGTGTTTAATACGCAATTAATGACCACGAGTCGGCAGAGATGGGAGAAATATGGCGGCACCTACTTAAGGAAAAACATCAAACCTACGACTGCCAGCCGCGAAGTGCGGACGACAATGAAGACGGAAGGGGCCCCCCGTCCGAAAAGAGCTCTTCTGCAACGCACGAAGTCGAATAATAAGGTATTTTGTTTAATATTTATATAGGATTAATAATAATTTTTAACCATTTATGCGTGTTGTGTACTTCAAGTGTACAAAAATGGGCTTCAAGTTTAGTGTTTGTAGTTTATTGTTTTTGTCTATGTTTGTTTACTATACTATAATAATTTGGATATATGTATGAGGAAAGGTTGAAAAGTTCCTGGCTTTGCCCCCTTTGAGCTGAAATAGAAGAATAAATTTGGTAGCGAATGAAAGCTAGATGTCTTGATATGTAATTGTACAAATATCAAGTGATTCTGATTTTTACAACTTTTTTATTTGTGCCATGTTTAAACAATGATCAGAATAAGGAGCGACTTGAAACATCCAAAGGCATTTACTTTGGTCCATTTTGAAGCTTCACAGGATTTCCTGCTTAGTTTAGTGATAGAAGATGAAACGTTGCTCGACATTTATGATCCTGAAAAAAAAAAAATCAAAAAACTGGTGCCGCAGGGGTTTTTGTGCCTAAAGATGTTCCACACCCAGAAATTGGCCAGAAAAGTCATGGCATTTGTTTTTTTTGGGACAAAGATGGGATTCTGCTAGTGGAGTTCTTCTTTCAGACCTCCAGTGTAACTGGAGAGTATTATGCTAACCTTCTAGACCAACTAAAAAAAGCAATTAAGAAGAAACGCCGAGGGAAGTTGACCAAGGAAGGAATCCTGTTTTTGTCTGACAATGACCCCGTGCATACTTCAAGCTGAAATGAACACCTTGGATTTCCAGTTGGTCCACCATCCTCATTATTCAATTGACCTAGCCCCTTCTGATTATTTTCTGTTTCTTAATTTGAAAAAACACTTGAAGGCCAATAATTTTGAGGACATGATTTTTGTAAAAGCTGGTTTCAAGAACAAGCAAATGCATTTTATTTTAATGATCTACAAATATTAGAACAACGCTGTAAGAAGTGTATCAGTCTCCAGGGAAACTGTATTGAATAAATATATAATTTCGTAAGTCTGAATCTTTTCTTTCTGGGCAAAGCCAGGAACTTTTCAGCTCCCCTCGTATTTATAAACATGGTAAACATATTATGTTTACATCGGTTATAGTTATAATATGAAATTTCTGCTTATTATGATAAAAAATTTTAAAGATGTTTTCAAGTCGGCTGGACTCGTTGAAAACGAAACCAGACCCATAGGGAAAAAATCAGTCATCCCAACCTCGACTGAGAGAGAAAAAAATTATTTGACCCGATCCAATCAAGGACTAACTGACAGCCAAATTTCAAGACCTTTTCTTGACTTTCACGATCTTTAGCTGAATTTCATGACTTTTCTATGACTTTCATGACCCATTGTTGAATTTCATACCTTTTCATGACCTAGTAGACACTCTGAATATAAATTTTCATTTTGAAAATTGTTCCATTGGAAATAGAATGGAACTGTATGAAAAACTAAACTATGAAACTGATCCCAATAAAATAAATTAATAGATTAGAATAAGGTAGATGTATAATACTGAATGGTAGATGTATAATACTGAAATGGCCCATTAAGTGGACCATTTCAGTCTGTCACTGTGTCGAGTGATTGATCAAATTAATTTCTCTTAACATAAATACAGTATGTCCTGTACTATTAGAGAATTTAGAATTATAATTATTTATTTAGAATTATTATTAGAATTTTATGAGAAAATGTATATGATGGGGAACTGAGCGGAGTCCACCTATGCCAATTAGTGTAAATTATCTTGCTATAAGCAGTAACACAACAGATCTTTCCAGGAGACATGCGTGTCAGCTCTGTAATGGAAGGAAGAACAGTCTGTATTTATATATCTTAAATTTTTAATGAAATTTGTTATAGATCTGTTGCATTAACAGCACTAATCACCAGCACAAACTTGCATATAAGATTATGTATTTTTGATTACAAACAAAATTCAGTAATAAAAATTTAAACAAGTCCTTCAGTCTTATTTGGAAGGGTAGGTTGATTTCTTTTTCCTTATCAAGTTGTCGTCATTTTGTTTAAATGGCGGCTACAAATTATTAATGGACTTGGTAGAAATATTGATGTAGGCTATCTACATATGGAGTTTTAAGCAAATCAGTTCATAAATACCTTTTTATGTGAATTTAAAATTTTCAATTGACCGACACTTGGAAACAAGATGGTGGGCCAAGTTGACAAATACATGAAATGCATTTGTGAGATATAGTATAAATATGAGATACTGTATAAATATAGTTGGAATTAATTCAGAATCTCAAAAGTCATCATGTTGAAAAATTAAGTGGCTGCCACTTGGATCAAAATGGCAGAAGAAGTTGCTCAGTGAACTAATTAATCTGATATTGTTGCAAATTTGAAAATAATTCAATTTTCTTTTCTTTTTTTTTTTTAGAAATTCTTTCAAAGAGGCTTAGTAAGTTGATTAAATGGTAATTGTCTGCATTTTTAGTTTGTTTTAGTGTTAAAATAGCCTAATTTTCCCTTAAAAACACATTAAAAAGCTCCAATAAGACAGGTAATGGATTTGGTGCCATATTTGGTGACTTTTCCCCTTGATGACTTTTGGCGAGAAAATCCTTATTATCGATATACCAAACATGGACGCTGTAACGTGATTGGTTCATCAGTTACGTGAAATTTCTAGATTTTTCTGGTTTCGATAAAGGGGTATAAAAGGTGGCCGAATGCGCCAAGTCAGTCAGTCGCAGTTGAGTTTCGCCAAACGCTTGCATTGCTATTGAAGGTGTTCTGAGCCTCTTTGAATGAGCCTTGCTTTATATTAATGTTTGATACAGTTTGCACTGTGAATTTGATGTGAAACTGAAGTTCATACCTGGTTTATAGTCCTGTATTCTTCTGGAATTTTCTGTAAATAAACTACTGAACTTTTGCCTTTCATTCTCGGAAAACTTATGAACCTGCAAGTACGCAACAATATTTGTAAAATAAGTCCACTGTCCAACTTTAGTCCGAATAAACTCAGTATTTTAAAAGTTATTGCGATAAAGTCTCAAGTGGCAGCATTCAAGTGGACGCAATTTGGAAATAAACTTACCCCCCGAAATCATAGTTGTTTGAGTGATAAATCCATTTTTCAACTTTGGTTTGAATTGATTAAGTATTTCAAAAGTTACCGTGATAACAAATTTTCAAGTGGCCGCCACCTGGAAACAATAGAGTGGAGCAAGTTGCCGAGCAAACACATCCAAGATATTTAAAGTATAGGTTCACTGTCCAACTGTGGTTCAAATCAGTGCAGTGTTTCAAAAGTTATTGCTATGGTAAATATTCAAGTGGCAGTCTAAGTGGCTGCAACTTCGAAACAAAATGGTGAAACAACTTGCCCAGTAAAATCACCAATATATTTGTTCGATAAGTTCATTGTCCAGTTCTAGTTCAAATTAAATCAGTATTTCAAAAATTATCATCATAAGAAATTTTCAAGTGGCATCACTTGGAAAAAATGTCAGAGTGAGATGACCAGCGAACTTATCTGAGATATTTGAATGATAAATCCATTACCCAAAATTGATGCGAATTGATTTAGTATTAAGTTACCATATTGACAAATTTTCAAGTGGCTGCCACTTGGAAATAAAATTGTGGATCAAGTCACCAAGTGAACTTATGCAAGATATTTGAACCATAAGTTCACTATCCAACTTTTATTTGAATCAGTTTAGTACTTTAAAAGTTATCGTAATGGCATATTTTCAAGTGGCTGCAACTTGGAAACAAGATGTTGGAACAAATTGTCCAGTGAACTTATCCAAGATAATTATATGATAAGATCACTATTCATCTTTGGTTAGAATTGAATTAAAATTAAAAAAGTTATGTTTATAAATTTTCAAGTGGTAGCCTAATTTCAAGTTTCCTTGTTTAGTTTATAACATCCGCACTTTGTTAAAAATGGCAGATAAAGTTGATTGAGACACTTATATGGTATATGTATGCATCAAAATTCAAACAATTTCAGAATACACTTTTTACAATTTGAATTCGAAATTTTCAAGTGGTTTCCACTTGAAAACAAAATGGCGGAGCAACTTGGTTAACAAACTCATCTAAGATATCTATAAGATAAGTTAAGACACTGTCCAAATTTGGTTCAATTTGGAGTATTATTTCAGAAATTATTGTGATTTTAAATTTTCAAGTTGTAGCCTGATTTCAAATGGCCCCGCTTAACTTAAGATATCTGCCCCTTTTTTAAAAATGGTGGAAAAAGTTCATTAATAAACTTCATTGAGTGAGACTCTTATGTGGTCTATATTTACATCAAAATTCAAGCAAATCTTTCTTTAAATAAGCTTTTTACAATGTGGTTTTGAAATATTCAAGTCGCTGCCACTTGAAAAACGTCAGAGCAACTTGGTTAATGAACTCATCCAAGATATTTATAAGATCAGTTCACTGTCCAAATATGAATCAATTTGGAGTATTATTTCAGGAGTTATTGTGATGACAAAATTTTCATTATAAATAAATATATAGATAGACGAAGTGATTGCAATAGGTCGATTTCTAAAGAAATCAACCTAAAACAATGAGTTGAAATTATTAACACAATACAGAAATAAAATGGAATATTTTTAAGAGAAAAAAAACACATTTATTGTAGTTCCAAAAGTGAACTAATAAATAAAATTAAAGTTTACATAAAATAAAAAATTCTTTAAAAATTCTTTTAGAAATAAAATATTTTATTTACAAGTACAATAAAATTATATGTAACAACTCAAGTGAATTTTTTAGTGCTCTAAGTAAAAACAATGCAGTTTTTCATCTTTTCACCAAAGAACTTGATTTCCTGAAAATTAAAAAAATTTAATAAAAGAGTATGATTATGATTAAAGTAAAATTTATAAATTCATTTATCATATATACTTGCATATAAGTCAACCCCTACATTCAAAGAAAAAAATTTATTAATCCAGTGTTCTTTCCCTTATTTTATCATGATTAATTTTGTAATTATACAAGGTAAAAAAACAGTGGCGGATCCAGAACTTGTCTTTTTTTTTTTTTTTTTTTTTTTTGGGGGGGGGGGGGGGGGGGGAGCTAAGATTTTTCAAAGTGTTATTCTGGACCAATAAAAAATTTACAATTACAATATTCAATTGTGAATGTCAGTTTTTTTTTTTTTTTTTTTTTTTTGGGGGGGGGGGGGGGGGGGGGGGACTCCTGGTGCGAATAATATAATACTGGTAAAATACTGGTGCGAAACAAGATTTCCTCTCAGTTTAGGGGATCAACTTATGCACGAGTATATACGATAACTACCTACACTAACATGCCTATCACTTTTTGTTAAAAATAAATGATGACCCTTCTATTTTTTGGTTTGTTTCCACGATATAGCTATATCTATATATATATATATATAAGGTAATATCTGTGTTTGTGGACAGCATAGCATAAAGACGGTAGCTCGAACAGTCACATGATTTGACATGAAGACCCCCACCCTCCCAAAGTCTTGTAGTGCACCTCGAAGCCTGATTTTCAAATTTTTTAATTAGTTGTTTTTTAATTAACTAAAGTATGAAAATAATAACCAATATTAGCTTTAAAATTAGATATTTAAATAATAGCTTTAAATTTAACAGTTGCCAAAAAAAAGTTTGAGTTCATTTATATTTATTTTCACGTGAATAATAAAATATTATGAAAAATTAAATTTGCTTATGCATATGGCAACATGACATCATTATAACTTTAAAATTAAATAATAAATAACAGCTTTAGATTAACCCATTTTATCCCACTGTCCTATCTGGAGGATAGCTGAAAAATAGCATGTGGAAATCAGTATTTGTTTGTTGCGAATATTTCATCAGCTGGAGGAACATGTAGAGGTATGCCTAAGCTTCTGTTAGCGTGAGGTTCCAGCTGATAAAATATTCACAACAAACAAATACTGATTCTTCCCTCTCCCCCCTCCCAATATAAGAGGAAATATATTATCATGCAAATAAAAATATATATATATATCAAAAATTAAATTTGCTTATACCTATGACAAAATGACATCATTATAACTTTAAAATTAAATAATAATAATAAAAATCCAGCATGCTTCTTCCGAATTTTGTTTCATAAGCTTTTTAAAATTTCTTAATTTTAGAATTTTTAAAATAATATTTTTTTGGCATGAATATTAGTTTGGCATGTAAGCTAATTGAGCAAATTTTTAAATTTCGGTACTGAAGTAGACCAGACATTTTCCCCCCAAGGACTTTACTTTCACAATAGGCATTTTTTTAAGCCAAGTAGAGTTTAAAAGATATATAAATTATAAAATATTGTAAAGCAAAAAAAAAAAAAAAAAGAAAGAAAAGAAAGAAAGAAAGAAAGATAAAGGAAGGAAGGAACAAAAAGAAGCAATAATTGCATAAATTGTATTTTTTTGTCTGACTATATCATTTTATAGAAATTGAACTTTCAAGAATATAAAATTTATTTCTGCAAGCACTATTTTAAACCTTGTTGTATATTAAAAATATAAACAGAATATGGAGTATTTTTATAAATTATAAAAAAGGTGCAATCACTAAAAATATTAGCAAAATAAGTACTCAAAAAATTCCTCCTTTTTGTTTGCAGCAAATCTAAAATAAAATAAAATAAAGATTGCCAGGAGAGGGGGGGGGGGGAGGCTATAATAAAGTTGTACTCTGATCAGGTTTACATGTTTATTTATTTATTTTTCTATATACCAACCACTATTAATTAACCATAAAATATTTACAATGAATATAACCACAAATTGTTGCCTCATGCAACAGAAGTAGCATTCATAGCATAGTATATTTTGCATGAAATTGCTGTCATTTTATGGTCAAATGGATAAATTAAAATACATGAAATAACGTGAAATTAAATACCGTCAAACCTCGTTAACGTAAATTACTCGTAACATGAACTGTTTCCACAATCCCCATCAAAATGCAGATTAGATACTGATAGCATGAACAAATTTTTTATCCCCATTGAGATTCACTTTAACGAGGTTTCACTGTATCATGTATAGTGTTGTTCATACATATGTAATTGGGATAAAAATATATCATGGCTACTTCAATTTTTTCAAAGCTGGCATCCAATATGCACTCAAATTGAAGTCCATGGGCAAGGCATTATTGCTGGCAATAAGGACATGTATATTAAAAAAGACAGACTTGATACGAGATTATTAAAACAAGGTAAGCAACAACGTCTAGAATGTCAAAGGAAAAATTGGAAAGCAGACAGCTGTTTCAGTAGCATTTAGCATACTATTCTCAGTGCATTTAGTGCACCTGAAGACATCACTGCATTGATGCATTGAAGATGGTACGCTAAATGCTACTGAAACAGCTGTCTGCTTTCCAATTTTTCCTTTGGCATTCTAGACTTTGTTGCTTGCTTTGTTTTAATAAGGACATGTATCTGAGATTTTGCAGTTGAGGAAGACACTGCCGAACACAGCGGGGACCCGAAGGAAGGTTTTGAGCAATTTTAATGGAATTATATATATATATATATATATTACGATATAAAATAGAATGATTCTGTTTTCGATTAAGTTATACAGTCAAACCCCGATTTAGTGCCATCGTCGGTACACATAATAATATGGAGTTATACCGGATTAAGCGCTATATCAAATTATAATCCTAACTGTGTAAATGAAATAAAATTAAATATACCCTTACCTCATTATATTACAAGCACTAGAAAAATTGAGGATCATAGTACTGAATATGTGATAACTAGTATTTTATTTCGATCTACGTAGCAATTATATTTGCGCAGGAGAAAAATATTTTAAAGTACTAGCTTGTTTTTTGTTTTTTTTGTTTTTTTTTGTACGGAAATGTTCTTAATGTTTCTAAAATTAAAAGATTATCAATAATCTTTTTACCAGTTGACTTTTTTTTCTAAATATATCCTTTGTTTGTTAATGCAGTCTTTTGTTTCGTCAGATTTAATTTTTTTCTTCTTCAATCTGAATTTCCTCTTCAAATGAATCTGAATTTGGGTCGTTATTTTTTATTAATCCAACAATTTCCTTTTGACTCATTTCTTCAAATGCTGGAACATCCTTTTCTACATTAATACATTCAGCTGCAGTGAGAGGATGCTGCATGCAAGTTACATTGTTTATATCATGTTGTAAATCTTTAATTTCTGCAGTGTTTAGTTCATCACTAGATTTTTCACGCCTGTATGGCTCCAGCAGTTAACTATAGTCTCTATAGAAACTTCCTCCCATGATTTTTGCACCTTCAGAATCGAATCTTTTAGGGAAAGAGCAGAAAAATCATTTTTACTGATACGGTCAACAATGTGTGTGTCTGATATGATATTTCCAGTAATGCACTTAAAAAAAAATTATGATTCTGGCATCTAAAGATTGCAAAACACCAGTACAATTGGATATTGCTGACTGGAGTTACTTTATGACAGAGTGCATTATCTAATACCAATAATGCCCGACGCTTTTTCTTCCTCATTTCACCATTGAAATTCATTAACCAGTTTTGAAATAAAATTGCAATCATCCATGTTTCATTGTTATTTACATTATCCACATATAAATTTTTAAAGCATCTTGATTCAGCAGATTTACCAATAACAGTTAATGGTCGTTTGTCAGATCTATCAACATTCGTGCAAAACACAAACGATACACAATCTTTAATTTTCTTACATTCTTTAACAGATCTAATGCATATTGTTTTGTTGGGTTGCAAACAACAAAATAAACTGCTTTCGTCCATATTTATAGACATGAGCAGGTTCATACTCTGAAATAACAGCATTTAATTTTTTCCGACCTCTTATTACAAAATACACCTTTTACCGCAGAAAAATTTCTTCTGTTTTATCAGCCCATGATACGATGAGTTGGAATATGTCAAAAGAGCGGCAATAAGCATAGCGCTTGACTGGTGAAGGGGGGGGGGGGGAAGGAATGCGAATTTTAACAAAAAATTATAATTTTTGGAAAATGTTGGTTGGCTCTACATCGAGTTGGCGTTATAACGGATACTTTGCATTGTAGTCCCTATTCAGAAGATTTGTTCACCCATACATGCAGTGGTTAAACAGGTTTGGCAGTATTTCAGGGGGCGTTATATCAGAGTTTGACTGTATATACTAATAGGCAAAGCCTGTTAGTTAGAAAATATAGGAATAAAGAAAATGAGACTTATTATTAGAAAAAGGATTAATTTACATATAGTGACCAGAAAAGCTGGCAAAGGCAGCCAGTAATCAATAAACTGTAGATTTTAAACAGTGGAATACTGAAGATATGCTTGATAGAATTACAATAACTTTTAAAAGCACATTTTTGGATTACACTGTTGTACACAACATCAGTATATAAACAGTTAATGATTAGTTTTTTTTTTTTTTTTTTTACAATAACTATATATTTCAAAAGATTAATCAACATCTAGTAGAGCTGCCAACCTCATGACTAAAGATTTAGGAGCAAGAGACTTAAAAAAATTGGAGCAAACAAGAGAAAATCGGAGCAACTATTATGATACAAAAATTTTAAATAAGATTTCCATATATAATCTACATTTACACAGTCTTAATATAGATTTCTTTAAATCAAAGTTTAAAATAAATACTGACATTTATTTTGTGATGGGAGAAAGATTGGGAATCAGAAGGCTTCCGTCATGTATTTTGTTAGTAGGGTTTCTTTTTTTAACGAACAATATCCATGACTTTTTTAAAAGCCTATAATCCGTAATTTTTATATGTTGTCCGAAAGGTTGCAATTATTGCCATATTTCTGTAATAACTACAGACAAACCATAGTAGTTGGCATCTCTGTTGTAGCCATGAATAAAAGTGAAAATAACAAATAAAGAAATGTCAAGTTAGAAAAATCAGAGTTTTCCGATAATTTTCTGTTTAACGGAGCACGCTGATAAAATTGGAGAAACTCCGATTAAATCGGAGCACTTGGCAGCTATGATCTAGGAACAATCCCCCCCCCTTTTCTTTTTTTACTGTAATAAATTTTTCTATTTTGGATTTAACAAGATATCTAGTTGTACCCAGCAGCCATGCTTTGTTTAAAAAAAATCTCGAAAAATAAAAACATTTCATTGAAATGAATCAAAACTTTTATTTAGGTTCCCACTATCTTCAGTAGCAACTTTCCCACCTGCATAATGCTGACCCCATTACCTGCGGCAGCATCTTACACAGGAGTGCGTGTATAAACAAATGTTTTCATATAGAAACCTTGATTGGGTCACCAATACCTTCGGCAGTACTTTTCCTGCCTGTACTATATCGACATCCAGTACATATTGAATGCAGTAATGCTATGCATATGAGAGCCTTCCTTCTTCTACCCATTTTAATTTAATAGGTATGAAAGCAAGTGTAATGAATTCTCAGATCCGAAAGCCAGCCCACACACCAAAAATCACGTTTCTGAGATAATTTTGAACAAAGTTACTCTTGAAAATGCCTTTTTTGCCCCTTTGCCCTCAAAAGGAGAATCATTAAAAAATCCCATTATAGTTTAAGTTAGGTATAATAGCTCACATACCAAAATATAGCCTTCCTTAGATAATTTGGAACAGATTTACACTTCAAAACATATATTTTGCCCCTGCTCCAAAGGGGAAAAAGGGGGGGGGAATATTATAATTTTCCTTTATTGTACGTATTTGGTACGTGAATGTTTGTTGAGTTTTGAAAGCTAAAATTTAAATTGAATCATAATACAACTGTTAAATGGATTATACAAACTTTCAGTATCACACATTCTCAAGCGTAAAGACAACAATTTTATATTTTTATTCATTTTTACTCTTTTTCTTTTTTGTGAAGACAACTACACTGCTCAACCTGAAAATTGCCTCAGATACCATTTTAGCATATTCTTATGTAAAATGACCTCCTGAATCCGAATATGATGCCCATTTTGCCCTATCACCCACAGTTTTTTAGGAATGGTCCCTATTTTTATCATTTTTTGGTGATTTTATAGCTATAAATTTGATTTTTAGGAGGGGGAAGGATTATTTTAACCGTTAAACATCTTCTGAGGGGCTACAGAGTTGGAAAATTCCAAAACATGGACATTTGCGACAAGAAAAAAAATTTTAGTGGGGATTTGTCACTGAAATTTTGAATTATATATCTTATAATTTTTAATCTGTTATTAATGTTATTTTTTAAACTTTATATATTTTTGTTTTTAGGTGTTAAATTAATTATTTTTCATTCTTCAAATCAAATTCATGCTAATAAAATTATTGAAGAGGGAAAGAAATTGAGGGAGGGAGTGGTGTATCTAGAAAACGGTGGGTGACTGGGCAAAATGGGAGTCATATTCGGATTCAGGAGGTCATTTTACATCAGAATCAGCAAGAATGGTATCAGATCTCAGATATATATATATATATATATTTTTTTTTTTTTACCAGAGCAGTGCTATTTACCATAATTTTCGGCATATCGTCCACAGCGGTAGATAATCCGCAACTTATTTTCTTAAGAACTTATAAAAATATAGATAATCCACATCAGCAGATTATCAGCAAATAATCTGTTATTGGGGAAAGAATAAAAGCCAAATTGAACAAATAGTAATCTTTGCTATAAAAAGTAAAATTACTAACATTAAAATCTACAGAAATATTAAAATACTTATAATTTTTAATATTAAGATCATTTAAGATAAATATGTTCTAGTTCAAAAACAGATTTTTTGAGATGAAGTTGCTGTTGTGGCATAGCATACGGCTCAATTTTCCTCCTATCTACCTATCTAAAAAACACACTTTTTCAGCTTTGTTTTTCATCTTTGTCAGATAGCTCTTTTCTATTTGCCCTGTGTGATAATATGATACTTCAGAAATGAATTATTGTAATCAAGCACAAAAGCAGACAGTATGCATTTTAATAAACAAACAAGTATCTACTTTTGAACAAGCAATAAAATAAAAGTTCTGCACGGGATAAAGAATATTACAGTGTTTAACGGCACCATCTGTAGAGTGAAAAATTAAATTTATATTTTATTTTTGTTGAAGTAGAATAAAAAATGAAAGTTACAACTACGGCTCAAGTAAATAATCAACTGACAATACACAAGCTACAGGGCCCGATTAAGCTTTGAAGCTAGGGGAAGCTCAGCATCAGTTCGGGGCCCCCTTTCATTTCGGAAAATCTTGTTTTCCTGTTACATATTGTAATATAAAAATGCTATAGACCAAAAAATAGTGTGTGTTTATTATTATTTTTATTTTTTTCATATATCTGGGTGGTTTCTTCACAGAACATTAAAATCATACAACTTTTTAATTAAGAACATTAAGATTTTTCAGGTTAAATAATAGATTTTCCCCAAAATAGTGAGTGTTTTGTCCAGGGGCGGACTGGGCAACCGGCCTTCGGGCCGATGCGCCCTCTTAGGCAATAGACTGGTGCGCCTTCGTGGGCGATAGTCAGGAAATTTTTGATTGATTTTTTTTATTATTATTAGAGGCTATTTTTATGCTTTAGGTGAAGATGAATGATTATTCAATGTGCACTGGTCATACACCATGTGCAAGTAAATGCCCTTTGTTAGTCTTACAATGCAATGATGTTCTGATTTATTGATAAAATAAAATGTTAGTACAAATAATAAAGATATTATTTTATGAAGTCAATAGAAATTTGGGTAACACGACGGGACTTGTAGAAATGGCTGGATTAGTCAGCACCCTCTTTGTATTACTCAGAGTTTCACTTGTCAATGGACGACTAGAACGAGTTTCCCTTTGTTTGTGGGGAAAAGCTGCGCTATGATTGGCTATAGTCCTTTATTTGTGGGTTAAATTAAGACTCCTATAGGTTAAATTTCATCATGACGTCGAATGATGACAGAAAGTCAAGTTGTCAATTAATTATTATAGAAAATAAACGAATCCATGACATATGTTTTATTGTTGTTCTTAATGCCAGAATTTGCCATTTTTAACATTAAAAAGAAAAGATAGTTTAGGAAGATCACAGTTGCCATTTATTGGAATAGAGAGTTTGTGATAAAAATAAATGGATGAGAGTGACGAGTTCAAAAGGCGTTATTTGGCGTCCCGTGGCTGATGTATGACTGGAATGACCCCTACTTCTGCCTTCCGCAGGATCCGTACACACGATTTCTTTATAGCTGTCTAATCTCATTCTTTCAGTACGTGATTTAAAACAATTTCGTTTTATTAACCTAATAATGTTACTTTTTCGTTTAAGAAAACTGCAGGAAAGTTTTCATCTTGTGTTATTTTTCAAGGGTAAATACAAAATGGTTGGGGGTTGGGTGGTTTGTTCATTGGGTTTTACGTCGCACAAGTGCTGCACAGTGGGCTATTGGCGACGGTCTGGAACTCACCCCTAGAGGTGGTCCGGAGACATGCCATCACAATTTTGATCCCACACGGAGAGGATGGCTCCTCCGCTTCAGTAACCCCCAGAAGTATAGTTTGATGGGAACATGGAGGCCATTGCGGCTATGACAGATTTTACGTGCACCAGCCACTATTAGTATACACAACGGTCTTTGGCCGACTCGAGTACCGAACCCGCAATCTTCCAATTACATGCTCGGCGCTCTACCGACTGGGATACCGCGACGATAAATACAAACTGTAGAGTAGAAATCTTTATAGTGCGACCACGTTTGCTACGACTAGCAGTGAGGCCGAGTCCAAAAGTTTTGAGGGATGCAAAATTGGCCGAGAGATAGTTATTTGGCAAACATCCAGTTATTCTGTGTTCCCTTATCGCTTGTTTTCTCTCAGTCACCCCTATTTTAACACTGGACTCGTTCAATCCGCACTTGCGCAGAGGCTTCCATGGTCGCAAGAAATGTGCTTAAAGAATACATATATATAAAGAAACAGAGTTTGTTTGTTTTACGTTTTGTAATAATTTTTAATTTTATGCTTTTTTATAACTCAATTCTCCTTGTTGGCGGAAAAACCATGCCTGGATTTATGCATAGGTAAAGTAGCACTTTTTGGGGTGCGGCAATTTTTCAGAAATCAAATATTCAATAGATCAACTACAATCAATCAACCACAATCGTTCAAAAAATCATATTGTGAAAAAAAAAAATTCTTTTTTTTTTTTTTTTTTTTTTTTTTGGGGGGGGGGGGGATTTTTTCTTCTTTGTATATGAGTGGCAAATCCGAGCCTTTATGAAAACAACCATAATACATACTTTATTACATGAAAATTGCAATACTAGGAAAGGAAACATTGCTTATTTAGCGCGTGGGGTCGTTTAAACTCCCGAAAAGAGATTTTGAATCGAAGCGGGTTGCAATACACAAACCTAACTTAGCATGATTTCTATCCCATAAGTAAAGAAGGGTGGAGTGCACAAGAGTTTATATCTGAGTGTCGAACCCGTGGCATCAGTCAAATAAAATTTTTATAAACAGCATTATTGGAAATATGGAAATAAGACAATTTTTAACGGGAGATTGGGGTGAGTGAACTAATTTAAATCCTAAATACAAATGAATTTTGGAGATGCCCTAGTATAATTAAATGAAATAACTGAATTAAAACTAACAACACATTCAACACTGGCACATTTAGCACACCCTCCAAAATTAGAAATTGGCACTCTCATCTTAATATTTAATTTGCTGAAGTTGTGCATTTGTTCTCTCCGCATTCCTTTATCCTTTGAGATATCGGTTCCAAATCTTGCACGCACACTACTAAACAGGCAAGACAGAGAATGATGTATTTTTAGTTATTAAATTTTAATTAGCTTTTTTTAAATTAATTTTTAATGATTTTAATATTAGATCTATGGGAAAATTTTCTTAGTTTTCGTTGTTGTGATCAAAAATGAAGTGTTGTATTAAAAGAAGAAACGTCTCCTTTTGACGTAAATCAGCCTTTTGGCACAAGTCAGCTGTGAAAGGATTTTTTTTACCCTAAAGTTTATTAAAATCAGACTTAGATCAATATTATGTGAGTCAAATCTTGAAGCTCTTCTTGTGATGCAGATCTAAAGGGTAAAACTTGCAGCAATCGATAATGATTTAATAATAAGCAAACTCTGTTATCAAAGCTCCGAAAGACTTTTAGTATTCTTACAATGGATTAAATCTCTTCTCCTCTCTCAATTGTCTTCTGTTGCAGTGACAGTAGTTTTACAGGCAAAGGGGAAGTTCATTCACTTTCAATGAAATCCCCCTTGGTAAAAAACTTGGCGACGAATTTAGCTATATAAGTTGACAAAAATAGTAGTTTAGGGTTCCCGAAGTTTCGAATCTGTACTATGCACGGGGGCCGAGTTCTAGAACTTTTCATGGGTTTCTGGATTGAAATGCCCTGAAATCCCATCGTCAAAAGGTATAAATAAAAGTGAGTTGACTTCTGCGAATGAGTGTGCAGGCACTACGATTCAGAGTTATTCTGAGCGATTGCACTTTGGAAATTGTGCTCTAAGAGACAGAACTTTGTTCGTTAGCTAGCGATAATTTATGCTCTGGAGTATTTGATGTTATTTGCTTTACTCCTGTGAAACAAGAGCAAGTGACTGCTTTCTTGTACAGTAAAAAAAAAAAAATTCAAGCCAAATTACGGGCAATGCCCGGCAGCAGAGATTCCAGGCAAATACCGTAAAAAAACATTTGAACCACAAATAATGTATTCCCCCTGTAATTTTACGTTTTGACAAACATACAGCTTTGAATATATCAATCGCTATTTCCATGAGTGTTTAAATAAACTCTCCCAACCAATAAAACTACAATTATATTTTCAGTTTCAAATACGATGTGATTCTTATATGACGTCACTGAAAAGCTAGCACTTTACATTTAAAGGGATTTGAGCGTAAAAATACAGTTTGATGGCCGATTTGAGTAAAGATTAACAACTTTTGCCTGTAAAAAAAATGCCAGTATTCTAAAATTTCCCGTAAAATTAAATGCTCAAACCCAGTGATTTTACATATTTTTTTTACAGGGGGGACTATTCCAGAGTATTCGTCGAATAGGTGACTTTTGCGGTACGAGTGGCAGTTTCATTGGATTTCTTGCAAAACATTAAAAAATTTAATAGTACTATTGGACTTTTTTCGTTGTAATCGCAGTTTTGTTGTAAAGATTCAAGAAGTTATGCAAAGTGAAGTGCATTCGTCGACCAGAACTTGCCTGTTTTTTACGAACTACTTTCTCACATAAGAAAGTCGACAAGTTTTTCGTAACTGTATTTTGAGTCTTATGTATAAGTCATATTGTAATAGATGGGTAGTGTTTGTTTAATTTCAATATCACGTAAGTAAACAAATGAAAGTTACGCACTCTTGACACTTATTTTATATTTTGCATTATTGCCTCTATTTTATATGAAAATCAGAAACACTGCAACAATTAAAAAGAATAAAAATTTCAAATAGAGCTAATGTTTAAATTCTTAAAAATTAATTAAAAGCTAGTATGCAGTGGCCATGACAAAACTTTCTTCTATTATATATTTTCTCAAACAAATTCACGCAATACAAATTATTTTTTATTTTTTATTCATTATGAATGCAAACGAATTTCATCTCAGTATTTATTCTTTACAAGTTTGTTGTAGGGCGACTAAGGCGCCCGTTGAAAAATGATCGTTTCAATTTATTTATTTCTCACTTTAAATATATCATTTGCTAGCAAGCCCGGGCGAATTTTTCTCACTTTGTTTATCTCTTCGTTACCTTTAAAATTATTATTTTATAGACGTCATTTTTTCATATGCATGAGCAAATTTATTTTTATTTTGTTTCATTTTATTTTATTTGTGTATTTTTATTTATTTATTTTATTTTATTTTATTTTACGGAAAAGCATATTTCATCTTATGCTGAAGAAAAAAATGGCAACAATTAAAATTTTAAATGTATTTTAAAGTTTTTATTTTCATATTTTAATTAATTTTTAAAAATCTAATCGTAAATTCGTTACAAATAAGGTACCAAATGAAAGAGGGAACTTTCCTGAATCCGTCGGATTAAACAGTTAATCCATCGGATAATTAGATTTTTTTAAATTAACTAAAGTATGAAAATTAGGAGTCAGAGTCCAAGGAAATCTCTTAAGCCTAAAGTGTGACAGAATCAGGCACTGATGAGCGAAACTATGTATGCTGATTATTATACTAAATGACCAATAAAAGTGAAATTTTACCGTGCAGATAACATTCTTCACGTTCTCGGGAAAAACTGAAATTTAACCGCGACACCTATGGCGGATATGCACTCAATCTAGTCAGCGTAAAGTGTCATAATGGCCTTTACATATATCAAGTTTTGTTCGATTATACACAATAGAACCAAAGATATAGCCTTCCCTTACATTGTGGAAATCGCTGTATAGCGGAATCACCTGTCAAATGATTGCCACCAAAAGTTGACATAACCTAATTCATGTCAAGGTGCATTTACATATAAATTTATATGCATTTCTCTGCAGTAATTCCTGAAATATATTGCCTTCCCTGAAATTGCGGAAATAGCTGTATAGCAGCACTACCTGTTAAGCGATTGGCACCAAAAGTTAAAAGACATTAATTTATGTCAAGGTGCATCTACATATGCATTTATATGCAGTAGTTCCTGAAATACAGCCTTCCCTGAAATTGAGGAAATTGCAGTATAGCAGTGCGACATGTTGAGCGATTGGAACCAAAAATTTATAGACATTAATTTATGTCAAGGTCATCTACATATAAATTTATATGCAATTCTGTGCAATAGTTCTTGAGATATAGCTTTCCCTGAAACTGCTGAAATCGCTGTATAGAAGCGCTACCTGTTGAGCGATTAGCACCAGAAATTGATACACTAATTTATGTCAAGGTGCATCTGCATATAAATTTATATGCAATTTTGAGCAGTAGCTCTTAAAATACAGTCGCCACAAATTCTTGTGACACGCACTCACATACATTTTTTAAATATGGCCAAATCGTGTTCTGGACCTCTCAAAACATGTAAATCCATTGAAAACTAGAACTCGAAAATTTTTAGAAATCCAATTCTCTCTTCCATTGAATATAGAAGAAATTAAAAAGCTAACTGAAATTTAATAACTAAAAATACATTTATATGTGCCCCCCCCCCTCCCTGTTAAATAATGTGTGTGCAAAATTTGGAATCGGTAGCTCAAAGGATAAAGTAATGTGGCGCAAACAACACACAAACACTCAACTTTAGCAGATTACTATGTAAAATATTACTATTTATCTGTAAAATGCCTGAACCATCCCTTTTCCGTTATATATAACTAACTAATAGCGACTTGCACCTTCCAAAAATCCTAGGTATGTGCCCTTCCAGAGGACCCAGTCCACTCCTGGTTTTGTCTTGTTTTAGGTAACCTTTCTCAGAAAAAATTCAATCTCAGTGTGAAAATATGAAACAAAAAATTCAAGACCATGTTTTTAATCCTTATGGGGCCCCTCTTAAATTTTAGAGGGGAAGCTTGTGCTTCCTGAGCCTTTTGGATAATCAGGCCCTGTGACAAGCGTATAATATGTACCTTGTACATTTTCACCTTCTTTATCAGATAATATGCTGAAAATTACGGTAAATGATTTTATTTTAATAGAGTTAGGTATTTCTTCTTAAAAACAAAAAGCATAGGTAAACTTCAGATACTCTACATAGCTGCTAATTTTGCAACTTTAAAAATAGAAAGATTTCTCTACATGAAAGTGGAAAGGGAAAATTTCTACCCCAAAATATAGAGAATAGGAGAATTAAAAAAAAAAAAAGTAAAATATACACTAAATACTATGGGAGAAGATTAATAATAATACAGAAAGATTGTGCATCACAAGACGTTTGATTCATCACAAGTCGCATAACTGATCATGACATCACAACTGATCTTGCATTACATCACAAGTCATTGAGTGTTCCATGATATTACCATGAGGCAAGGGTGGAAAGAATCTCTATTACTTCACGTTTCATGGCATAAGAGTGAGACTAGAGTCTTGCATCGGGTGAGTTAACACGATTTTAACCGAACCCGACCCGACTCGCTGGTCGGGTTGACTGATCTTTCTTTTCTTGCGGGTTGGGTTTAGTTTTCAATAAGTCGGGTCGACTTAAGAACACATTTCAAAATATTTTTTACAATTATAAACATAAATTTGTGGGCACATTTATAACTCTGTAATTGATTTAAACATACTCTATATACTAGACATGTATCGGAACTCTGTATATATTCGTATTCATATATGCGGCAGAAAAATAGATCCGTATTTATGTTTTCTTTTCTTCAACGAATCTAATACGTATCTTTTGTAGAAATTGTATGAAAATTAGAAAAGTATTCTAAATATTTTTTGACTATTGTTAATATATAGATTAAAGAAAAACTGTATAACCTCGCATTAACATTCTGGAAATTTGAAAGATTTCACAATTTACATTTTTTTTTTCTTCCTTCTATATACAAGATACAAGAAGAAAGTATTAGATTCATAAAAATTTTTGACTTCTGGTTTTTGATGGATCTACACGTTTTGAGAAGCCTAGAACACGATTTGACTGTTTTTAGAAAATATCAGTCTGTCTCTGTGTGTGTGTGGCAAAAATTTTGTGGCAACTGTATATCTGGAACTACTGCACATAATTGCATATAAATTTATATGTAAATGCACCTTGACTTAAATTAGTATTTATCAACTTTTGGTGCTCATCGCTCAACAGATGGCACTGCTATATCTCAGGATTTACTGCACAAATTTGCACATAAATTTATATGTGGATGCACCCTTACATAAATTATTGTCTATCCACTTTTGGTGCCAAAAGGTGGTGCTGCTATACAGTGATTTCCAGAATTTAAGGGAAGAAAGGGATATTTCAGGTTTTACTTCATATAATCAAACAAAATTTCATATGTGAAAAGACCATTATGAGACATTATGCTGATTCGATTTGGATACATATCCGCTGTTAGGTGGCTCTGCTATACTGCAATTTTTCCCGAGAACAGGAAAGCTATAACTCAACTTCTATGGACAGATATTTTCTAAGACAGACAGACATGTTCTAAGAATGATCAAATCATATTCTGAACCTCTTCAAAACGTGCAAATCCATCGAAAAACAGACGTTGAAAATTTTTACAAATCCAATACTTTCTTCAATTGAATATATCAGGTTGTAACATATGAAATGTCCAATTTTTGTGGTCTACTTAAGAAAGAATATATTTTTACAGAACAAACTTTATTAATCAAAATAGGAACCATTAGCTTCAATACACTTTTTCCAATGAGAAACAAGTTTTTTTTTTTATGCTGGTATCATAAAATGTAGTCATCCTGGAGGCAACAAATTCATTGAATGTCGTTTCAGCATCCTTTGGATTTCTGAAGCATTTCTCCTGCAGGAAGTTATCGAGATGTTTGAAAAAGTGAAAATCTGTAGGAGAGAGGTCAGGTGAATATGGTTGATGGTCTAAAACATCATAGTTTAACATCTGCAGAGTTCTGACAAGTGATCATTGAAACATGCGGTCTAGCGTTATTATGGAGAAGAATAGGGTCATTCCTATTGACCAATGCCGGCTGTTTACGTGTAAGTTTCTGGTGCATTTCATCGATTTCTCTACAATATTTCTCCACTGTGATGGTTTCGCCTGGTTTTAGAAAGCTATGGTGAATTAAACCAGCTGAGGACCACCAAACAGTCACCATAACCTTCTTTTGATGGAGTTTCTGGTTTGGGAAGTGTTGTGGAGCCTTGTCAGCATCCAGCCACTGTGCTGAATGTTTACGATTGTCGTACAGAATCAACTTTTCATCACAAGTTACAATTCGATTGAGAAAAGGATAATTTTGGTTGCGAAGAAGAAGGGCAGACGGGATTTCAAAATGTTTGCGTTTCTGATTCTCATTTATCCATTTTTTTTTAACTTTGCCAATCAATTTTAGATGACGTGAAATGATTGTAGGAGATACACCTAGTTATTTTGCATAATCTCTAACAGTATTGCCTGGATTTTTTTCAACTATTGCTCATAAAACTTCATTGTCCACAACAATCTATGATCTGCCCAGTTCTTTGTTTATGAGACTCTCATCCTCAGTTTCGAACTCTGCATACCAACATCAAATGGTACGTTCATTTACAGAACAGTTTCCAAATGCAGCATTAATGTTTCGGGCAGCTGCTGCAGCATTATGCTTACTTTTCCACTCATACAAAAATAGCACTCTAAAATCTCTAGAATTCATCCTACGATTAAAGTTATAAACTTACCACCAAATCACAATATTTTTATTTGAAACACATCAGATGAAAAAGACAAGGTTTTGGCTTTAAAATGACATACAATTAACGACTGTATCAAAAAAGTTTATAAGGAACCAAATCTCAAAAATTTTACTGGTGAGAATCGGACATTTCATATGTTACAACCTGACAGAAGAAAGTAAAAAGTAATGTAAAATAAACACATTTGTTCATACTTATTAATACCTTATAAACTTGTCCTATTTATTCACAATGCATTTCGGGTGCAATTCGCGCCCATCTTCAGGTGATCTGTGACTTCTCATCGCTTGTGTTTTCATCGGCTTCCTTTCTTCACTTCATTTCGTCTGTTTCGGATTCTATCGATTACTTGGTTCCAGTCTTTTGGGATATTCGCCCAGAAAGAAAAAGAAAAATTTACAACTTCCATCCCCTTCTGTAACGGCGCCAGTATCAAAATTCAAAACGAAGCCTAAAAACACAACATCAATATTCCGATCAAACCAAACCGCAACATTTTCCAACACATTAGAAATGAAAAAGACTTAATAGATAACCAATCAACCGCCGGAATCTATAAAATTGACTTTAATTATACAGATAATTCTCGCACCTGTTACATCGGAGTAACTAAAAGAAAAATTCACGAAAGAGAAAAAGAACACAAAGCCGATTTAAAACACAACCGCCAATCTACAGCACTTGCCTCTACCCACTACTCTAACCCTATTAATATTAACACCATAAAAACTAATAAAATCGCTCCATATAATAACCATAGCTACGCCTTAAAAAGAGAAGCCATCGAGATTCTGACTAACCCCACAGCAGTTAATGAACGCGAGCACGCGAATATCCCAAAAGACTGGAACCAAGTAATCGATAGAATCCGAAACAGACGAAATGAAGTGAAGAAAGGAAGCCGAGGGGAAGCCGATGAAAACACAAGCGATGAGAAGTCACAGATCACCTGAAGATGGGCGCGAATTGCACCCGAAATGCATTGTGAATAAATAGGACAAGTTTATAAGGTATTAATAAGTATGAATAAGTATATTAACGTCCTAATAATAAGTTCTTTAAAATTATAAACACATTTGATTTTGGAAACAGATTTCATCAAGGCAGATAATATTCTTTATCGCCTTCTCTAGAACAAATAAACAATGCACCAAAACTGCAACTGAAGGGAGATAATTTGCTGATTGTGTGAATTTAAAGTGATTGAGAAAAAGCAGATGTTTAAATTTTGAATCATAAACATGCTACCCAAATTATTATAAAAAAAAAAAAAAAAAAAAACTAATAGTTTTCCATACTAAACTAAATTCTGTTTTTGCCAGAATTTCATCAAAATCTTTTTTTTTTTTTTTGTAAGAAAAAGAAAAGAAAATTAACAATAATCAGTTTCGAAATGAACGGTATCGAAAAAGTTTTTTTTTTTTTTTTGAATAATTTTGAATTAGGAAATAAAAAGCGTGCATGCAAAATGAAATAAAATATAAAATAAGATTTATACATGGACAATATTTAAGCTCGTGGAATTAGTTCAATGATACAATGAGAAAAAATGATGGCATTATTCTAATCAGATTAACTTATTATTATTTTTTTTTATGCCTTTTATTTTATTTTATTTTTTTATTTATTTCAGAATATAAGCATAAAACAACGAACTACTAACACTGAACTCAGTGCACTGATATCCATATCAATGTCCTCATATTAAAATTAAGGAACATTTGAATTTACTTATTTTCATCTTAAGAAAGTATTTAAACTTACCTTTATTTATTTATTAAATCCTTTTTGATATTTAAAATTTACTTTACATCTATCTTTTCAAACATCGTTACTCTGTTTACCATATCGGCGTTGCCATTTCCAGTCTGCATAATCTTTCCTATTTGTGCTGTTGCCACTTCTTGGGAATTATCATTTTTAATTATGTTTCGTTTTTCTCCACCGGGTAGCGGTCAATGTTGTTATGCAGATCAACTTGTTTAGAGAGTATATAATGCCGTGATGTTTGGAGATACGTTAGTTTCAGTTGAGTTTCAGTTCTAGTTTCGATGAGCTTCAACTAGTTGTGACTTTGAGTTCCAGCTCTGTTGAATAGCTGCTGGCGGCTATTTTGAGCTAGGGATATGTTGTAGAATGCTCATGTTTAATGCTGAACTCAAAAATTTAAATAATTAAAGTAAATCGTTTTTTGTTAAATTGTTGTTGTTGTTAAAGTTTGAATAGTTTGATGATGTTGAGATTGTTTACCTTCGTTAAGTTTAAAATCTTTTTAATAATTTCTTCATAAGCTTAAATGGATGAATTTCATGAGAATTTTTTTTGTAATGCATGAACTTTGTTTCTTTTCCTGATCATTGGGATATCGTGGTCATTTGGCGACCGTCAATTAATTTGAATCTTCTACTAAAAAGTTATGCTTGATCTTAAATTTTTTATCTGTTTTATTCATTGGTCATTTGGCGACCATGAAGTAACTTTGATCGTTTAGCTGACTTTTCTTCAAGACTCGATGGTATTCGCTGGTCATCGGGCGACCGCGATCTTCAATGTGTTTCGATTTAAATTTTGATCTACTATTGGTTTCGTTTCCTCTTCAATATGATTTCTACAATGTGTTACGTGGTGTGTGGTTAGTCCATCGTCAATAAAATGGTGAAATGCTTGTGACGGTGTGATGAAATGTTTTCTCATCCATTTTCCACATTGGTCATGTGGCGACCATGTAATTGACTTGAATGTTATACCAATGACTTTTTTTGTCTTCAATGTGCCTACAAGTAACATTGTGTTGAATGAAGAGGTAATATAGTTTTGAATTGTTGTTAAAATTTTGTTATACTGAATTTAAAAAGTTGTTATATCGTTATATTAAATCATTTTCTAGTTATTGTTATAATTGTTTTGAATTTATTATATCTTCATGAATAAATTTGTTTTTCGTTTTAAATATTTTTGTATTTACTGAGTCTGAAACTTTACATACTAGTCAAATTAGTTAAAGTAAAAAATCCTCCAAACTTAAATAATTCTATTGCAGCTTTTATCTGCTTAAATATAAATTTATTTAAGATAGATCTTAAAGTATCTAACATTTTGGGTTATGGGCCCAGTTTAAATAAAGTTTTTTTTTACTAGTTTTTTGTAGACTCAGTGGATTCAATTTGTTTCTTTTGTGGTATATTTAAATTGTTTAATCATGGCGTATAATTTAGTGCCTCAAATAGTTAAACTTAATTCTCATAATTACTCTGGTTGGAAAATTGACATGAAGTTCCTTTTAATGGAAAAAAATGTCTACGATATCGTAACTGGTATCGAAGAGCAACCTGTAAAGAGTGATACGGTCACTGTTGAGTCTATAAAATATTTTAAGAGAAGGCAGAATGCTGCTATGTCCTTAATCTATTTAAATATCGAACCAGGATATCGGAGTTTAATTAGCGAATGTGATGATCCCGCTAAAGCTTGGGAAATCCTCAAAGTCAATTTCCAACCAGACAGTAGAAGTCACCATATGAAGTTATATTCTGAATTAATGTCCTGTTTTTTTTACCCTGGCGAATCTATGGCAATTTATGCAGCAAAAATTTCAAAAATAGCTGATCAATTAAAATCTATTGGTAAACCTATAAATGGCGAGTATTTGTGTTTTCAGATTCTACGTTTTTTGCCTGATAAGTTTGACCAAATCGTCCAGCAAATTTTAAGATGGCCTGATAAAGATTTTGAGTTTAAAAATATTGTAACTGAACTTTGTGCTGAGGAGACTCGTCTCCAGCTCAGAAATCTTGATAAATCTAGGGTTGATTGTAATATTGAAGCCCAGAGTGTCAAGTTTAAGAAAAGGCCTGTTTTTACTTGCTGGCGATGTGGAAAAAAGGGTCATATCAGTAAAGATTGTCGGGTAAAATTAAGTAATGATAAATCTGCCAGAGATAATACATTTAAAGGTAATTTTGTAAAAAAAGGTGACTCCGCTCAACAGCCAAAACGTGATAAAACTCCCCCCCATAAAAATAAAGGTTTTAAAGCTCAGAATTATATTGCTGAAGCTAATTTAAGTGGTTTTAATAGAGAGGGGCAGCTGGGCTTTCGATACCGCCGCCTCTCACCACTTCTGCAAAGATAAATCTTCTTTTTGTAACTTCACCGAAATTTCTGGTGATGAGTTGCACGTGGCTGTTGACGGGGTTACTTTCCCCATTACTGGAAAAGGGGAAGTTGAATTAGATTTTAATGGTGTTATTATAAAACTTTGGAATGTCCTTTTCTCACCAAATTTAAGAAAAAATTTGTTAAGCGGTTCTAGATTCGACCAGGGTGGTGCTAAATTTACTGGAAAGGCTGGTAAACTAAATGTGGTCGATAAATATGGCAAGTTTCTTTTTTCTGCTAAGCTCTATGACGGGATTTATTATACTTTTCCAAAAATCATAAGAAATAATCATAATGTTAAAATGAACAAGTGATCATTGACACGAGAATTTGAACTCCTGCATGATCCATTTCTTTGTGCTTTTCTTCAATTATTCTGGATGTTATATTGTGATCTGCTGGTAAGACAATTGGATATCTGAAATTAAGTGAGTCTTTTCTCATTGAAATTCTGGTACAGACTCTAATTAATTCTTTCTCGTCAATAAATGTCGGAAAGTTAAATTTTTTCTTACCTTGATTAGAAAAACATTTCTTTTGTGCATATTTTAGCACTGCATATTCCGCTTTATTAAGTTCTTAGATAATAAGCGGTTTTCTTTTAACTTCTTTGCATTTTCACAAAATCTAAGAATCCAAGCTGTAACTTTTAGCATTTTTTGGTATGAGGAACAATTTTCATAAAGATCAAATTCTTGAGAGGAAACATCAATTGCTGTTGCAACTGTTTTTCTTTTTTCTGAGTATATAACTTCATCATCAGGAAGAATGTCACTTTTAGGCCAAAAGTCGGGCATCTTCTTTAACCACTCAGGTCCATTCCACCACTGGGACTTCGTTAAGGCATCTGGGGAGCATCCTCTGGAGGGTAAGTCAGCTGGATTAAGATGACCAGGAACATGATGCCAATCATTGACATTCGTCAATTTTCTAATTTCTGTTACTCTATTCTGTACAAAAGTAGCCCAACCACCGTCATTTTTTATCCAATATAAAGCATTCTTAGCATCCGACCAATAGAAGGTTTTGAGATTATCTATTTTCATTTCATCGATAATCGTACAGGCTAGTCTTGTGCCAATTAAACAAGCAAGTAACTCTAATTGCAGGATCGTAACTTCTTTTAAGGGAGCCACTCTTGTTTTCGCTTGAATTAGCTGACAAGACACATTTTCACCATTCTGTATTCTTAAGAATATGCATGTGGCATAAGCAACTTTGCTACTATCGCAAAAAACATGAAGCTGTTTTTCACTGTCACTTAAGTCGAATTCGGAAAATCTACGAGGGATCTTTATATTTCTTAACAATTCCAGTTGTTCTTTCCATTTTCTAAAGGATTTTGTCATTTCTTCTGTCAATGGAGAATCCCCAATTAAACTTTTCTTTCCAACATTTTTGCAGAATCAATTTTGGCATCAAAGTGGCTGGACTTGTATAACCAATGGGATCAAATATTTTATTAACCACAGAAAGAACTGATCTCTTTGTAATTGATTTAGGTTCTTCTTTATCATTAGATGAATTCATCAATCTTATTGTGTCATCTTTCTTATTCCAGATCAGCCCCAAAATTGCTATATCAGAATTTTCTTCATATTCTATCTTCATGTCATTAAAATAATCTTCATCTAGTAAGTTTTTATCATTTTGTATATTCTGCCAACCTCGAAGATCAAACTGAGCTGATGCCAAATTTTGTCTTGATGTTTTTATTAATCCTCGCAATTCTTCTGTACTATTTACATTGGAAATATAGTTATCTACATAAACTGACCTTTTCAGCTTATTAGCTATCTCTTTGTAAGGTTCTTCAATCCCTTCTTTGAATACATTTTGGTAAGTCTCTAAATTTTCAGACGTTTTCAATAATTTCAACTTTGATAATAATCTTTTTTCTGCTAATTTTCGATTTGAGGGCATTGGAGGATGATCTTTGAGCCATGGAAGAGGTACAACGTATCTCCCCTTTGAATCCCGTTTAACTGTTGAATTAAATAAGTCTAGAGTTTCTTTATTCAAATCATCTCTTTTTTTACTTTTTACGGGACCCCTTATGCCCAAAAGATCTAACTCCCATAAGTCAATGAATTTTTCATTTTTGATTCTAGAAAATAAAGAGACTACAAGTATAGAACTATCACTATTACAATTAGTTTCAGTAATTTTACCCATTAAGGTCCATCCCAGTACAGTTTCTACAGCAATTAATCCACTAGATAATGTTATATGATTACCCGTCAAAAGTTTTCCATAAATATCTGCACCAATAAGTATATCAATATTGTTATTTCTGTCAAGAGTTTTATTAAAACTTTCAATGATCACCCTGGAAACTTTTTAGCAAAAATTTACGTTTATAACATAGCAGAAAAGGCCGCTTTTTTCAACCTTAAAATTTAAAATTTCTTTTAGTTGAATTTAGTTCATGAATTCCGGTGGCAGTATAATTTAAATGATCCGAATTGTCTTGTGCCGCAAAGGGTTAATAACTATGTTATATGCATGATCTTGTAAAAGAAAACATTTATTAATGGAAATAGTTTTGCATATTTTTAATTATAGTGAGCTGAAGCAGCAAATGTATCTTTTAGGAGGAAAATAAATAAATTAAATAAAAATTTAAATTAAGTTTACAACAGAACTTTGATTTTATATTTTTGCTTGGATTGAAGAAACAAAGATTAAAAAAAAAAAAAAAAAAAAAAAAAAGAATGAAAAGAAAAGAAAAATCTTAATATGTATTAAAACCAAAATCTATTATATTTTAATGATTTAGTATTATATTAACACTTTTCATGAATTCAAAATATAAAGCAACAAATTTTAAAAACATAATATTGAAATATACATATTAAAAATCAGAGTTGAGTTTTTGACATGACAAGGGTATAAAATACTGGTTTAAACCGTCAAAAACCTCTACTGTCTAAAACCTGTATTGTCAAAACTCAAAATCTATACATGAGCTAGAATCTGGTTAGAAATAGGGATTAGTAATATTTGCCATATACAAGTTAATATCTAAATATTATGTTGTTTAAAAATTAACAAATCTTAAAACAATTTGTAGATAATTAATAAAAATTTAAGTAAATATACTGGTTTCAAACCTAAGAAATACATACAAAGCATGCATGTATTTTGTATGTTTATTTATATTAATATTTATGAAATTCTAAAATTCCAAAGTTACTTATGAATTTTAACATAAGCCATGAAAACACAGGGATGCTATTTTTTTTTCTTTCTTTAAGTAAAACATAATATACATGGGCAATAAATTACTATGAATTTGAAAATAATTATATTTATAATCATAATTTATTACACTTATCATTTATTAATAAATTTTTATCTATTTATTATTATTATTATTATTATTGATTGTATAACAATTTGTACCTATTTACACCTTGGACTAATAAATTTAAAAGAAATCTGTACGAGTAAAAGTTAAATAATTGATACATGTCCAGAAAGCATTTATATTTCTCTTGTCTCACGGTAATTATAAGAATTTTAGAAGCAATTCAAACTTGTTTAACATTCAGAATTATTGCTTTTTCTTAAAAACTTGCAGTACAAATCATTAAAAAAAAAAAATTAAAAAAATAAAAAATATTTTTCTATAAAATATATAAATACAAAATATTAGGTTATACATTTTTATTTTACTGGTTAAATACATAATACTAAAAGCACAATACTAAAAAGATTAAAATATAAAATTTTGTATTACAAATACAGTACGATGCAAAAGTTTAAACAATGACATTATTCAGCTTTAAAATTTAGAATTATGACGTTAGAATTACAAAAACCTGTAAACATATTCAATTTTTTTTTTTTTTTTTTTTCAATGCTATAATCAAAAGACAGTCATTTGATTTGCTATAATTTTAGTTTTTTTGATAAAAAGAAAAATTTGCTCGTTGTAAAAGTTTAGACACGATTATGAGTTTCTGTGAATATTTGCTGGCATATGCAAATTTAAAATCGATGATGTCACAGATTTTGAGTACTTAAGTTCTGCAAATGATAATGCTTCATAGTCGATATGCTGCAAGCTAAAAAAAATTCAAAGGAATGAGGTTTCAAGGGTTTGGCAGTTGAAAGCTGAAGGGAAGAGCGTTTCAGAAATTTTGGTTATCAATAATAGATCTAAAAAATCCATTTATCAAGTTTTATTGCATGGTTGTGAATGTAAAGCAAAATGTAGATCTGGGAGGTCACGTGTGAGAAATATACAAGAGGATCTCCTGATACAAAGACTAGCGAGCACCCAACAAATGAGTGTATGTGAAGTTCAAAGGTCACCAGGACTCTCTGTATAAAGGATATGATTCGTAGACAAATTGTGGAAAAAGGAACAACAGTTTATAGCAAAATGAAAAAGAAACCAGCTTTGAAGCCACATCATAAGTTACAAAGAATGTTGTGGGCTCGAAAGCATATGTCTGTCATATGGACAGAAATGGCAATCAGTCATATTTAGCGATGAAAAAAAGGGGAATCTGGATGGTCCAGATGTCTGGTCATTGTATTGGCATGATTGCGGAAGGAAAATCTAGGTTATTTCAATCACAGATAAGGAGGGGGCTCAGTGATGATTTGGGCAGCCTTTTGCTATAATGGACAAGTATCTCTATCCTTTACGAGTGGTTGTCAAACTTCACAGCATTATACAAAGACATTAGGATAAAACTTCATGCTGTTTGCTGAGCTTTTAGGCAGCCCTCAATGGGAATTTCAGCAAGACAATGCTTCGATTCATACTGCAAACAATACAAAATCGTGGTTTAATTCTCATAATATGAGAGTTCTCAACTAGCCAGCATGTAACACAGATCTTAACCCTACAGAGAATCTCTGGGGCATCATGTGTCGCAAAGTTTATAGCAATGGCAGGCAATACTTTTCTGTACAGGAACTCAAGACATCTATTGAGGATGCATAGTACGGCATCAATTCCCAAACTGTGCAAGATTTAGTTTCTTCAATGGAATCTCGTATTTATGAAGTAATACAGAAGCACGGACACACAATCAGGTTTTTAAAATTGTTTATTTTGATTTTATTTAATTTTTGTCTAAGCTTTTGAGACAGTATTATATTTTTGTTACCATTTAATTACTTGCAATATGCATTGTTCCACTTTTCATTGTTATAGATATTGTTTATATGCACAGCACATTACATTCAAGCTGTGTTAGGAAAATTGATTTAATATTTTTCGAAGTCTGTATGAATTTCTTCATTGTCTAAACTTTTGCTTCTTACTGTAAAATGATTTATCAGTCAAAATTATCTATCAATGATTTATAAATCATGAATTTTTAGAAGCCTAAAATTTTGTTTTTATATTAATCAAAATATTATAATAATGTTTCTCCAAAAACATTAATAGGTTTACTTTTTAAAACATACTTATAAATAATATCTTATTAAAAATAACTATATTTTTAAAGTACCAAATAACTAAGTTTAACATATACTATATTATGCACAGTTACAAATAAATTTCATAGTAATATAAAGTATCACAGCATATTTTGAATAAATATAAAAATAATTCATAATAAAATTTTAAAAGCCTAAAGTTTTGTTTTTTATATTAATTAAAATGTTGTAACAATGTGTTTTTCAAAGAACATCAACCTATTTACTTAAAAAAAAAAAATCTTTAGGTATAAGCTATAATTTGTTAAACTAAGTTTTTATTAAAATTAATTAAATTTTATAAATTTTATAATTTATAATTTAATAATTTTTTTATTATTTCAATTAAATTATAAATATAGGTTTTTGATATTTTTGACAAGGAGGTTTTTGACATGACAGTTTTAACCATGGTTTAAACCATCAAAAATTATCACGTGTCAAAAACCTGTCAACCCTGTTAAAAATGCTGTGAAAAATTATACCTTAAATTTACTTTTTCAACAATCAAAACAATTTCTTAATTCCTTTGGCTAATAACTAAAAATATGACTAAGCAAATACTCAACGAATAAAAACCTACTTCAAGTCCATATTCATGTTGAAAACAGCAATTAAAGATTCAGTATCTAAAGAAAAATTAGCCCAAGTTTTTGAGAATGGATAAAATTTTTCTTTTTTCACAAATGATCTTTCTTTGATGTTCTTAGTTTCTTTGGAAAAGTCTACAAAAAAGTAATGAACAGCACTTTTATGATTGTATGATAAAAAATATTAAAATTATAAAGTAGTAGATAAACAGAAATTTATTAAGAAATTTACTTTTCAATATTATTAAACTAAATTTATGTCAAAGAAACAAAAATATTACCTAAGGACCTTCGATGTTTTGGATGTATTCGTTCCTTAAAAGGAAAAAAAAGTCTTATTACCATTGCAGTTCTAATACATGTTTTTATGAAATTGAATAAAATAAAATATAATAATAATAATATTTTGAGTAGAAACATATTAGTTTAATGATTTATGTAATCAAAGCAGAATAAATAATGATCATATTATCGTGAATATTTAATTGCTCCTTTTGGATACCAGTAGTGATGTGGGGTGGAAAATCTTCCGCGGAAAATTTTCTGTTTTGGAAAATTTTCCAGAAAATTTTCTACTATGTTTTTCCGGAAAATTTTCCAACCAAAAAAACAATTTTTTTAGTAAATCTTTTGCATGATATATTTAAATTTTCTTTTATTAGTCACAGTAATGCTATATACAGAGGGAAAAAAACAAAAGTTTCCGATTAAAGTCATCATTTAGAAAGTTACCAGATATATGTTTTGAGCAACTTGCTCGAGAAAGATATTATTTATTATAATAAAGAGACCTGTGGCTGCTAATCAGAATTTTAAATGACCGATCAATAAGTTTGTAAGAACATAATTATAAAGCATTTGGCAACATTACAAAAAAAGAATATATTGATAAATTAATGCACTACTATACTGCTGAGCATGTATATCTATTTTTCAAAATATTCATCTGATAAATGATAATACGCCTATGTTTTTCAAACTCAGGCAGAATTTCTGACTTAGGTCACCTTATGGTCTCTGGTTCTGAGAGTGACTCAGAAAGTTAGAACATTGTCATAATCTTCGTTAAATATTCAATCAAAAAAAAAAAAGCAAAACTTTAAAAAAAAATTGCTTTAATTACAAAATTGGCATTGTTGAAAATTTTAGAGAAAAATCTTATATAAAAACATAATTATATATTTTTAAAAATCACTTTTTAAAACTAATTTTTAATGTGGATTTTTTTTTCAATGTAAGCAACAGAAAATACAATTAATTGCCTAAATAAATAAACTGCAAGATTTTGATTAAAATTTAAGAAAATCAAATAGATAGAATTAATCGCATCATATCTTGTACCTGGAGGTTTAGTTTAAAGAAGTCAATATTTCTTTATTTGCTTAAAATATCCTAAATTGAATTGTATTTCAAAAATTTCATAGTAGGGGTTACATTTAAAGTTAAATAATAACAATAATAAAAATCTCAAACTTCCAGATTAATTCTTTTGAATAGAGGATTACATCCATTATCCAATACCACAAACAATTAAAAAATATAATTTTGTGTTCGCAAACTATTCTTAAAAATAGAACAGATAAAAAAAAGTAAAAATCAAAAGAATTTTGATGAAATGAACCCTTGTATGGTCTGAGCCATACCTTACTAATTACCTTGTACAGTCGGCAGCAAAATTATTGATGCACTAGCAATAATTTCTATTTAAAAGATGTGCACCTAACACTATTTTGTTAAGTAAATACTTATTGATTCATGATCTTAGTCTTATACTGTTTATAAGAAGGTAAAATTAGCAATCAAACTAAAAAGAAAAATATAGATGTGTGCTTCAATAATTTTGCTGCCGATTGTATGATTTCTCTGCCACTAGTAGCCAAACCCCATATTATTCTAAACAGAAATTCGTTATGATAATTACCTCTGTTTTTTTTTTTTTTTTTTTTTTTTTTTTAATTCTGTTTATTTTCAAAAACTTCACTATTGTTAAATTTGTTCTTGTTTTTTTCAAATACAGTTTTTTTTTTTTTTTTTTTTTTTTTTTTTTTTTTTTAATGTTTTATTTTGAAATTATTAAAGTGCAAAAAAGAACTTTGATATTTTTTTCCCACTTTGTTACTTCCAGTATGAAGTACTAAAAATTAAATGAATAAATTTTGGGAAAAATAAAAGCAAATTCAATTTTTCTAGATTTTTTTTTTTTTTTTTTTTTATAATGAAAACAAAATTAAAAAAAATAAAAATAAAAAATCATTAATTCTCATAAAAATGTTCCCTATATAATAAAATAGGGTTCAGCTGTTGGCAGTGATATGTGAGAGTCTCTGACAGCTACTGAAGTTCAGACACCTTTTTTATATAGATTATTCAATCATTATACATGTAAAACAGTCATTAAAAATTATAACTTTCTAACTTTATACATGTTTAATAAACCCTTAAATTATAATTTCTGTGTTTTGTTTATTAATTTCTTTTTGAATTAAATAATTATTCATACTTTTCTTTGAATAGTTTTGTTTACTTGTAGCTTTTATTGTATTTAGTTTTATTTTATAAAACCTTCGTAATTTACAGATTGAAAATTTTCCAGAAAATTTTCGGTAAATTTTCCAGAAAATTTTCCGTTTCAAAATTTTTCGGAAAACCCACATCCCTAGATACCAGCATATTTATAGTATATGTTATGAATATATAAGTTAGAGAAATATGCAGCACTATTAGTAATATGTTTGAAAGACAATAAGTCATATTAATTTCATCGACGAAATATGTTGTTTTGTAAAATGTTTGGAAAGCTACAGCCTGTTTTCTACTGATGATGGTGCATGTTGCATTAATAGTTCATTTAATCCCTAGACTTCTCTCTCAAACATACGGGTGAGCACGTTAGCGCTATATTTTGATTTACTACACTTTTGTCATTTTTCACATCCTACTAAACTATTTTGACTATTTCCAATAATGTTTCCATTAAGGGAAATATGGTAATGCAATATTTTTTAAGTTATCTTTATATTTAGGAAAATATGAGTAAAAAAATAAAATGTTCTTATCAGGGTTCAAAATTAACAGTTCAAAGAAATGGTGCAAATGGAAGTTGTCTGAATAATTTTAAATGAACTTTTAAATTTAATAACAGATTTGAATCTATACTAATAAAAGAAGATGTCTGTCTGTGCATCTATACCTTCAGCCCCTACTGAACGCAGAAGTATAAAATTTGACATACTTGTGCTCAGAAGCCTTCCCGAGTTGATAGTGAAAACAGAATTTAAAAATTTTAATTAGTTCCGAAGATATTAATTAAAACGTCGGCCAATGTCTAATTAAAAAGCGAGCAGATCGTAATTCTCACCCTTCCAGTAGAATTCAGCATGTTCCTCAAAAGAGAAAGCAGAGAGAGAAAAATTTTGCAGGTTTTTCTAAAGCGATCGCTGATGATCTGTTGGAAATATCGAAAATACACCTGTACCACGAGAAAGAGCATTTATTACCGATTCTTACGGTACAATTTTTTTTTTTTAATATGGATTTTTTATATTTTTAAAAAAAGTTTTAAAAAGGGTCAAAAATTTCTCTTTTTCTCGATCGTCTTTTTTTTAAACGCCCTGTACGACCGAGTAACTGTTCCATTTCTTAACAACTGGTATATATGGAAAGGACATTTAATCCTCTTTTGAACCAGGATGTTAGACACTTTAAGGTCTATCTTAAACAAAATTATATTAAGCAGATAAAAGCTGCAACAGAATTATTTAAGTTTAAAAGATTTCAATTTGACTAGCATGTAAAAGTTTTAGACTCAGTAAAGACAAAAGTTTTTGAAACAAAAATAAATTTATTCATGAAGATATAATAGATTCAAAACAATTATAACTATAGAAAAGATTTAATATATATAACGATATAACAATTTTTTAAACTCAGCATAACAAAATTTTAACAACAATTCAAAACTATATTACCTCTTCATTCAACACAATGTTACTTGTAGGTACATTGAAGACAAAAAAAGTCATTGGTAAAGCACTCAAGTCAATTACATGGTCGCCACATGACCAATGCGGAAAATGGATGAGGAAAACATTTCTTCGCATCGTTACAAGCATTTCACCATTTTATTGACGATTGACTAACCATACAACACATCGTAGAAATCATATTGAAGAGGAAACAGAACCAATAATAGATCAAAACTTAAATCAAAAACACATTGAAGATCGCGGTCGCCCGATGACCAGCGAACACCATCGAATCATGAAGAAAAGTCAGCTAAACGATCAAAGCAACTTCATGGTCGCCAAATGACCAATGAATAAAACAGATAAAACAATTTTAGATCCAGCATAACTTTTTAGTAGAAGATTCAAATTAATTAACGGTCGCCGAATGACCACGACATTCCAATGATCAGGAAAAGAAACAAAGTTCATATATTGCAAAAAAAGTTCTCATGAAATTCATCCATTTATGCTTATGAAGAAATTATTAAAGGTAGAAAGTACAAACTTGAACTTGTGTAAACAATTATTAACATTATCAAACTATTCAAGCTTTAACAATAACAATTTAACAAAAAACATTTTACTTTAATTATTTAAACTTTTGAGTTCAGCATAAAACATGAGCATTCTACAGCATATCCATAGCTCATAATAGCCGTCAGCAGCTATTCAGCAGAGCTGGAAATCCAAAGTCACAACTAGTTGAAGCTCATCGAAACCAGAACTGAAACTCAGCTGAAACCCAATTGAAAACCTAACGTATCTCCAAACATCACGGCATTATATACTCTCTAAACAAGTTGATCTGCATAACAACATTGACCGCCGCGCCATGACACCCGGTGGAGAAAAACTAAACATAATTAAAAATGATAATTCCCAAGGAGTGGCAACAGCACAAATAGGAAAGATTATGCAGACTGGAAATGGCAATGCCGATATAGTAAACAGAGTAACGATGTTTGAAAAGATAGATGTAAAGTAAATTTCAAAAATCAAAAAGGATTTAACAAATAAATAAAGGTAAGTTTAAATACTTTCTTAAGATGAAAATAAGTAAATTCAAAAGTTCTTTAATTTTAATATGAGGACATTGATATGGATATCAAATGCCCCCCACCGCAATATTAAAAAAAATACAAGAACTATATAAGAAAAACAATATTTTACATATTACCAAGAATTTGCTGCTCATCTATTCATCTTAAGTCCATAATTTCAGGGGAAAAAAACGAAGTATCACATGGCTTTACAGAACACGAAAAATGAGGTATCATCAATGATACTCTGAAAGAACAATTTAGTTAAAGAGACAAAGGTACTATTGCATGCAATTCATATAATTTCCCCCACACAATGCAAATCAAACATATATATGTCAAAAAAAACAGTATGAGAAATGATTATATATACAGTGATAATGTACAGGTATATAATATACAATAAATATGAAAAATATGATAACACATACACAAGGCGCCTTGCATTTCATTCATTCATACCATTATATACAATATTTACAAAAATTTGCAAAGGTAAGGAAAATTTCAAAAAAAACTTTAACAGATATGTATAAGAAAGAAAGATGCAGCAATTTACTGGAAAAATTAATTAGAAAATTATTTATCATATTAAGTATTTAAAGAAAAATTAATTTTATAAATTTTAATAAGTCACCTTTAGTCATAGGCTTGGTAAACGGGTCGGCAAGATTTAATTTAGAATTAATATATTCGAGGTTAAACTTTCCCTCGTCAAACCAGTCTCTTACGAAAAATAATTTTATATTTACGTGTCGAGTATGGAAGTTTTCTATTCTGGATTTAGTAAAACGAATGGCTGCCTGATTATCTGCATATAAAGTAGGTATATCAAAGTTATTATTTATAAGTTTTAAATTGGAGCACTCGCATAAAATATTATAAAACCAATCCTGCTCCCTTACACAATCACACATAGAAATAAACTCTGATTCCATGGTTGATATAGTAACACTTTTTTGTTTATTTGTGCGCCACGAAACGGCAGCATGATCCAACAATACCAACTGACCCCCCATAGAAACGTAATCATCTCTATTAGCGGCGAAGTCAGCGTCAGAGTAAGAAATTATTTTAATATCTGTGCAATTGAGATAGAGTTTATAATGACTGGTGTATTTAATGTAACCTAAAAGTTTAAGTAAGCCTTGCCAATGTTTAAAACCAGGATTTTGTTGGAACTGAGAAAATATATTTGTGGCATATGCAATATCAGGTCTTGTACGGTTTGCTAGAAAAGAAATACAACCTAAAAGATTCCTGTAAGGTAAATGAGATGCTTCTTCAATATCAGACTGAACGACTGGACAATCACTCTTAGAAAATTGTACACCCTTAACTATAGGCAAGGAAGAGACAGGTATCCGATGGTTTTGAAACCTCTCATTAACTTCGGCAATATATTGACCCTGATGGATCAAAACCCCAGTATCTGTGTACTCGAATTCCACACCTAAAAGCTTACGAGTGGTACCCAAAATTTTTAAGTCAAATTTAGACTGTAAAAGGTCTAAAATGTTATTTGCCTGTGATTCAGTCCTGCAAAAAATAACTATGTCATCTACATAAACCAATAAAATGGAAAAATCAAAATATGAATATGCACAATTACAATTTTCAAATTTATTAAAACCAAGTTCCAACAATACTTTATTTAACTCATAAAACCATAACCTACCAGATTGATGCAGCCTGTACAATGCTCTGTCTAATTTACACACCCAATCCTCTTTGCCTTTTTCAGCAAATCCAGTTGGTTGATTCATGTAAATTTCCTCGTTCAGAGGAGCGTATAAGTAAGCGCATTTTGCGTCACATTGTACGTTAAACCACCCGCAGTATGAGACCAGCAAAGAAAAGAAAAACCTTACGACAGAAAAATTTATGACAGGTGAGAATGTTTCATCATATGATTCTCCCTGGACCTGGTTGAAACCTTGCGCGACTAACCTTGCCTTATACCTAACTATGGTACCAGACTCGTCACGCTTGACTGTATAAACCCAGCGGTTTCCTAACACAGATTTATTCACAGGAAGTTTCACAAGATGCCAAACACCTCTAGTAGTCATACAATTCAATTCTTCAAGCATAGCCTCATGCCACTTATCAAACTGTTTAGATTTTTGAGCCTGCTTATACGTTCACGGGACCACCACATCTAGTCAGCTAGTAGTGCTGGACGCGGAAGGTATAATGCTAGGATTAACAACACCAGAAAAAGTATTAAATTTAGAAAAATCAAAATCATTAGAATTAAAAATTAAACCATTATCTTTACAAAATTTCTCGACTTCCTTTGGAGTTCGTTGACATGACCTTTTTCCTTCACCATCAGGGTAGTAGTAAATGTCGATCTTCTTTCCCTTTGGCCTAGGCACAACCTTTCTGTACCACATCAGATTAGTCTTCCAGCTGGGAGACGAAGCTTGAGGAGAAACTGAAGTGACAGGAGAAGCAGGAGTGGCAGGGAGAACGGTTGGAACAACATCTTCAGTCTCGCTGGGCAAGACACCAGAGGGTCCAGGCTCCGGATCAGTATGACACCGGTCAACGGGCCATGACTGCTCCTCTGGGACAAGCACCAACTCAAAAGAAGAGTCGCCCATCACCGCTCCACTGCGTGACACATCACTGCTCTCAACAAAAGAAACATTTATCGTCTCAACAATCTTCTTGTCCTCTTCCAACCAGATCCTGTATCCACGGGTACGTAAGGCATATCCAACAAGGACACCATGTTTGGACTTAGCATCTAACTTGTTCTTGCGCCTGACCTTAGGAACACCGACATAGGCCAAAGTGCCAAAAGGCCTTAAATGTCTTACTGAAGGCTTATTACCAGAATAAAGTTCAAGAGGTGTTTTAGAATTTCTGCCATGACTAATCCTGTTCCATGTATAGGTAAAATGCATACATGCTTCAGGCCAGAAATCGTCAGACAAGCCACTAGATTTAAGCATTGCCCGAACACAATTCATTATTGTCTGGTTAAATCTCTCACAAACCCCATTTTCTTCTGGTGTGTATGCATTAGTCAACTCATGTTTTACCCCATATTCTCTACAGAAAGCCCCAAAAAGTTCATTATCAAATTCTTTGCCATTATCAGTTCTCAAAGCTTTCAACTTGGTCCCTAGAAATCTTTCTGCTCGTAGAACGTGTCTTTTAAAGACTTCGAAACACATAGATTTCTCCTGGAGGGGGTAAACAGAAGTTTTACCTGAAAAATCGTCTATAATAGACACAAAAAAACGTTCACCCTTCTTTCCAGAAATTTTAACAGGACCCCAAGTATCAAGAAAAATTCTATCTAATGGCTTTTTAGATGAAGAAGAACCAAGAGGCTTGAAAGAGACACGATTTTGCTTACTCAAATGACAGGGATCACAAAAAAAATTATCAACAGATTTTAAATGAGGAAGACCTTTAACTGCAGAATTACGAATAGTATTATAAATTAAATCAGGACTAATGTGATCAAAACGCAAGTGCCATGTATCTATATCTTTAATATTGGCAGTTTTAATTACTGGTGAAGCTGAAATTTCAGCATTAAAATTTAGATCAACATTAGTTTTGGAATTCTGCCCCCCATTCATTTTAACATTATGATTATTTCTTATGATTTTTGGAAAAGTATAATAAATCCCATCATAGAGCTTAGCAGAAAAAAGAAACTTGCCATATTTATCGACCACATTTAGTTTACCAGCCTTTCCAGTAAATTTAGCACCACCCTGGTCGAATCTAGAACCGCTTAACAAATTTTTTCTTAAATTTGGTGAGAAAAGGACATTCCAAAGTTTTATAATAACACCATTAAAATCTAATTCAACTTCCCCTTTTCCAGTAATGGGGAAAGTAACACCGTCAACAGCCACGTGCAACTCATCACCAGAAATTTCGGTGAAATTACAAAAAGAAGATTTATTTTTGCAGAAGTGGTGAGAGGCGGCGGTATCAAAAGCCCAGCTGCCCTCTCTATTAAAACCACTTAAATTAGCTTCAGCAATATAATTCTGAGCTTTAAAACCTTTATTTTTATGGGGGGGAGTCTTATCACGTTTTGGCTGTTGAGCGGAGTCACCTTTTTTTTACAAAATTACCTTTAAATGTATTATCTCTAGCAGATTTATCATTACTTAACTTTACCTGACAATCTTTACTAATATGACCCTTTTTTGAACATCGCCAGCAAGTAAAAACAGGCCTTTTCTTAAACTTGACACTCTGGGCTTCAATATTACAATCAACCCTAGATTTATCAATATCCCTGAGCTGGAGACGAGTCTCCTCAGCACACAGTTCAGTTACAATATTTTTAAACTCAAAATCTTTATCAGGCCACCTTAAAATCTGCTGGACGATTTGGTCAAACTTATCGGGCAAAAAACGTAAAATCTGAAAACACAAATATTCGTCATTTATAGGTTTACCAATAGATTTTAACTGATCTGCTATTTTTGAAATTTTTGCTGCATAAATTGTCATAGATTCGCCAGGGTCAAAAAAACAGGACATTAATTCAGAATATAACTTCATATGGTGACTTCTACTGTCTGGTTGGAAATTGACTTTAAGGATTTCCCAAGCTTTAGCGGGATCATCACATTCGCTAATAAAACTCCGATATTCTGGTTCGATATTTAAATAGATTAAGGACATAGCAGCATTCTGCCTTCTCTTAAAATCTTTTATAGACTCAACAGTGACCGTATCACTCTTTACCGGTTGCTCTTCGATACCAGTTACGATATCGTAGGCATTTTTTTCCATTAAAAGGAACTTGATGTCGCATTTCCAACCAGAGTAATTATGAGAATTAAGTTTAACTATTTGAGGCACTAAATTATACGCCATGATTAAACAATTTAAATATACCACAAAAGAAACAATTTGAATCCACTGAGTCTACAAAAAAAACTAGTCAAAAAGAACTTTATTTAAACTGGGCCCATAACCCAGAATGTTAGACACTTTAAGGTCTATCTTAAACAAAATTATATTAAGAAGATAAAAGCTGCAACAGAATTATTTAAGTTTAAAAGATTTCAATTTGACTAGCATGTAAAAGTTTTAGACTCAGTAAAGACAAAAGTTTTTGAAACAAAAATAAATTTATTCATGAAGATATATTAGATTCAAAACAATTATAACTATAGAAAAGATTTAATATATATAACGATATAACAATTTTTTAAACTCAGCATAACAAAATTTTAACAACAATTCAAAACTATATTACCTCTTCATTCAACACAATGTTACTTGTAGGTACATTGAAGACAAAAAAAGTCATTGGTAAAGCACTCAAGTCAATTACATGGTCGCCACATGACCAATGCGGAAAATGGATGAGGAAAACATTTCTTCGCATCGTTACAAGCATTTCACCATTTTATTGACGATTGACTAACCATACAACACATCGTAGAAATCATATTGAAGAGGAAACAGAACCAATAATAGATCAAAACTTAAATCAAAAACACATTGAAGATCGCGGTCGCCCGATGACCAGCGAACACCATCGAATCATGAAGAAAAGTCAGCTAAACGATCAAAGCAACTTCATGGTCGCCAAATGACCAATGAATAAAACAGATAAAACAATTTTAGATCCAGCATAACTTTTTAGTAGAAGATTCAAATTAATTAACGGTCGCCGAATGACCACGACATTCCAATGATCAGGAAAAGAAACAAAGTTCATATATTGCAAAAAAAGTTCTCATGAAATTCATCCATTTAAGCTTATGAAGAAATTATTAAAGGTAGAAAGTACAAACTTGAACTTGTGTAAACAATTATCAACATTATCAAACTATTCAAGCTTTAACAATAACAATTTAACAAAAAACGTTTTACTTTAATTATTTAAACTTTTGAGTTCAGCATAAAACATGAGCATTCTACAGCATATCCATAGCTCATAATAGCCGCCAGCAGCTATTCAGCAGAGCTGGAAATCCAAAGTCACAACTAGTTCATCGAAACCAGAACTGAAACTCAGCTGAAACCCAATTGAAAACCTAACGTATCTCCAAACATCACGGCATTATATACTCTCTAAACAAGTTGATCTGCATAACAACATTGACTGCCGCGCCACGACACCCGGTGGAGAAAAACAAAACATAATTAAAAAATGATAATTCCCAAGGAGTGGCAACAGCACAAATAGGAAAGATTATGCAGACTGGAAATGGCAATGCCGATATAGTAAACAGAGTAACGATGTTTGAAAAGATAGATGTAAAGTAAATTTCAAAAATCAAAAAGGATTTAACAAATAAATAAAGGTAAGTTTAAATACTTTCTTAAGATGAAAATAAGTAAATTCAAAAGTTCTTTAATTTTAATATGAGGACATTGATATGGATATCACATATAAACATTTTTACAAAATTCGGATTAGCGATCCATATTTTTAGATTTTACGAAACATCGATTTTTTCACAAAACATTTTATAACTCAAAAGCATTTAGAGATAAATCACTTCTTTTTTTTTTTTTTTTTTTGTATATAGATCTCACTTCAACAATTCAATTCCCAAAAGATTGAGAGAAAATTTCAAAAACTGAATGAGTTATAATTTTTTTAATTTTCAGTATCCCTGCAGTTTTCGATGAAATTCTGAATCGACGTTTCTGAAACTCTTGTGTTTGTCGTTCGAACGACAGTGGGGTTTTTTGTTACCATGGCAACTTCGCAGACGATATTTTGAAAGTAGAACGAAAGAGAAATAAATATCTTTCACTGTCACATGTTTTTGGACTGCGATAAAAAATTTCAAATTTCAAACTTCTTCAATTTTCCACTACCGTGCACAAAACTTACTATACACCTTTAACATCACAACACAATGTTGCAGTTCGAATTTCCTTGATTTTGGAGAATAAACAAAAATTTACATTTTAATTGCAAATTAAATTTTATTCTAATACGTGTTGAGATTTCACCCGATTTACACATTTCAAGGTTTCCTGATTAGGTTTTCTTTAGTATCTCTGCTACTAATTAAAATACATCATTTGAAAGGTTTGTTGATTTGGAATTAAACAGTTTTAAAACCGGGATAAGGCGCCACCGAGCGGGACTTTACTGAAGTCAGAAATTTGAAAGATCAAAACATGGTGAGCGAACAGGTTGTTTCAGATATTGAAACTGGAAGAGGGTGCCGCAGGTGCTACCGAGCGGGAATTTACTGAGATTAAAATTTTCAATCAAGCTATTTTCACTATATGTCACTAAGCTGTTGTAAGACCTGAAACGGTAAAAAGGTGCCGCAGGCGCTACCGAGCGGGAGTTTCGTAAAGTCGGATTTTTCAAGGATCGCGAACCAGCTGGTCGCCAAAAGCGGCTAGTTCTATATAAATGCAGGTACAATAAACAAATGGGGGAATGATTGGGGCAGCAGTCGCCTGCCCCTCACACAGGATTATTTGTCAAATAAAGCTGTTCTGAAGCCTAACTTGAATGTTTTAATGTAAGCTTATATAACAGTTCTCGTTATCTTACCCCTTAATTTCCAGTCTGTATTTATAGTATTAAACTTCAGGGTAAGAGAAAGTCGTGTGAGTGCCACACACAGGGCCATAGCGAACAATAAATATTGGGGGGGGGGGGGGGGGGGCAAAAATAAAATTAGCCGACTGAAATCTGACTTAAGCCTGACTGATCTTGAATGAAAAATAATGTAGTTTGCATTGATTAGAAAAACTTTTCTACTGTATTTACCCACTATATTGTTTAATTTTCAATATTTGTATGTATATATATATATATATTTTTTTTTTTTTCGCCTCAATGATGAGACACTAGAAAACATTTTGTTTTTTGGTACGAAGAAAAACTACACAAAAAATATTTTTGTACTTTTACTTTCTTAAAAAAAAAAAAAAACAGATTTCTTTTGTGTAAATAGATTATAAGACTTCTTCACACACCATAAATTTTAGGCCAGCACAACCGGTTTCGAAAGGATGTAGCCTTTCTTTATCAGGTGCAAAAAAACACGTGCTACTGCCTTGAAGGCTAAAGCAAGACTGAAAGCAGGGCAAAATCCAGAGGGGGAGGAGCAACACAAACAACTAATAGGAAGCAACATGCAGGACCAATCAGAGAGGAACACACATACACACACAAAAACAAAAGGAGGGAGGGAAGGAATAATCAATTATTATTATTTTTTTTTATTATTAATATTATACAAGTACATTTAATAAAATTTATTTATTTATTAATTTTATTAATTAATTTATTTTATTTATTTGTAGACAGCAAAGTGGAATCAGATTTTTCATTGACAATTTTATCACGATTAAGGTAAATAGCTAAATTTTCCAAAAAATCCAGTTTGGAAACGTGTTTGGCATGACAGATAATTTTGGCACTCTTAACCCTTTGCGGCGTAAGACAATTCGTATCATTTAAATTATACTGCCACCGGAAATCATGAACTAAATTAAACTAAAAGAAATTTTAAATTTTAAGGTTTAAAAAACAGGCCTTTTCTGCTATGTTATAAACGTAAATTTTTGCTAAAAATTTTCCGGGATGAATTTTTGCAGCTGGATCTTAAATTTTGTGTCCTTGCAGCGAGGCCACCGCGTGTTAAGGGGTTAAAATTAAAACAATGATCAAATTCCCAACTGTACTTTGCAATAGAAGATTTAGAAATTTCTTGATTAACAACATACCGAGAATGTTCACGTAAATGACATTCAAGATTGCTTTTGTTTTGACCAATATAAGATAAATCAGAATTATTACAAGGGACATTATAGATACCCCATTTATGAAGCTCGGGAACAGGGGATTTAGTTGAAGGGAATTGGAATTTATTGACAGGTTTAAAAATAACGTATTGAAACGCTTCAAAACTTTGACTAATTTAAAACATATTGTGATAATAATAAATGCAATTTTGCCAAACCTTGAATTAGAATTTACCTCAGTCTGAGAAGGCATTGTTCTCTCCTTTTTAGAATCCATGGCTTGTTTTAAATTCTTCTGGCGTAGCATTCTTGGTGGTGGAGAGTATGTTGATTTGTTGTAATTGGATCTACTGCTTCTATTAAACTCAGTAGAATGAGGAGTGCTATTCTCAACAGTTGTGTTCATTTCTCTATATTTTAGTAATTCATTCTACAAAAAAAAAAAAAAAAAAAAAGAATAAAATAAGAACAATAATAGTAATATTGTTTGAAAGAACAGATAATATGACTGTTACAAATGATCGAAATCTAATACCTAGAACTGAATATATTTGGATATTTTCAAAAAATGTCTTATACAGGGTGATTCAAAAAAACGCAGACAAAATGATATGGCAGATTAGTCATACAACAAGGATCAAAAATTGCATAGGAACACAGGGTCGCAAACGCCTGTAGAGGGCGCTAGAGCCCTGAGAGGGCATATCGATACAAACACGAAATGAGCAAACGGAGATTGTCTTCATTCGAGCCGTGGATGCGTGGGGCTTAACATGGCTAGTTACACGCACAACAAAATTGCTGACATGCATTTAATTTACCGCATGGCCAACTGCGATGGACGAGAAGCCTTGCGAATGTATCGTGAGAAATATCCTGGTAAAAAGGTGGCTAGCCGCTCATCCTTTACCACTTTGCATTGACGATTGTGTGAAACCAACTCGTTCGACGTGCACAAGCCTGATGCTGGTTGCCAACGAATAACTCGGACAGTTGATACTGAAGAAAGAGTTGACCAAAAACTCCAGCGTAATCCTTCATTGAGTACACGAGTTGTATCCCGAAAGACCCATATCCCCCAAGCTACCGTCTGGCGCATTGTACACAAGGAAGGACTACATCCTTATCAGTTACAACGCATCCAGGCACTGGAACCGGGAGACTACAACAATCGTATGGATTTTATGCGGTGGTTTTTGCAAGAAAATGCTGCAGACCTAAACTTTGCAACAAGTGTTCTCTTCATGGATGAGGCTGCGTTCTCATTAGAGGGTGTGATGAACTTTCACAACCTGCATACGTGGGTGGATGAAAACCCGCATGCTACATGTCCGCACGGCGCACAACGAAATTTTTCCGTTAATGTGTAGACTGGCATTGTAGGAGACTGTTTACTTGGCCCGTACATACTCTCAGAAATACTTAACAGTGCCATTTATCAAACATTCTTGCAAGAGGTTCAGCCAGAAATGCTGAATGATGTTACGATGCCTATTCATTAACATATTCGATTTCAACACGACAGAGCTTCTGCACATTTCAGCACAGACGTCAAAGCACATCTGCAGTCTACATTTTCCTGGCGGCTGGATTGGTTGCGGTGGACCAATCGCGTGGCCACCACGATCACCATACCTGTCTCCCTTGGATTTTTTCTTATGGGGATTTTTTAAAGGACTTGTGTAGGAAACACATGTTGCAACGCCGGAGGACTTGGTAGGAAGAATCGTTGATGCAGCAGGATGTGTTCGAGATACACCTGGTATGTTTGAGAAGGGCGGCATTCTATGCAACGTAGATGCCAGGCATGTCTCGATGCATCTGGCAAAAACTTTGAGCATCTCTTGTAGGCTCAACATTTGGCTTGCATTAGTCGCATGTGAGAGAGTAATTATCACTAAAATGATCTGTAATGGTTTTGTTTCTTCTCTTTGTGTTATGTATTATTTTAGACACCCTGTAGTGGCTCCGGATCGCAGTTGCAACCCTCTGTTCCTATGCAATTTTTGATCCTTGTTGTATGACTAATCTACCATGTCATTTTGTCCACGTTTTTTTTAATCACCCTGTATATAATAGAATCTATTTTAAAAATATTTAAATACCTCAAAAAATCCTTTATTTGAGCAGCGTAGATGATATATTTCGACACGCAAAATTCGCAGTCATCTTCAGATGTTTATTTTGCTGCTCTGTTGACCATCGTCTTCATCCGTTTCCACATCATCTTCTTCCGTGCTTACGTCATGCTGTCGTCGATTTCTATCTATTATATGTTGCCAGTCTTTCGGTATAATGCTGTGCTCCCTTTCGTTAATGGCAGTGTTAGAGGCTATGATTTCCAGGGCTTCTCTTTTTAATGCGTAGTTATGCGAGTTATAAGGTGCTATTTTGGTGTTTTTTAAGGTATTAGGTATTATTGGGTTATTTATGTGCTGCAGCATGACGTAAGCACGGAAGAAGATGACGTGGAAACGGATGAAGATGATGGTCAACAGAGCAGCAAAATAAACATCTGAAGATGACCACGAATTTTGCGTGTCGAAATATATCATCTACGCTGCTCAAATAAAGGATTTTTTGAGGTATTTAAATATTTTTTCAATATTAATACTTCCTTTTATGTCTTTGCATATATAATCTATTCACGTCTGTCAGTTAGTTTGCCAATAATTGAGCAGAAAATCTTTTGAATGCAGGCACACAGCACCTAAAAACCTAATACCCATGGACACAGAAAAATTGAATTAAATTTTATATGCATATTGCAAATTTTGATTCATTGTGTTAAATGAATTTATTTCAATTCATGAACCCAAATGCAGAGCTTGTTAATTACTTCAAGAACTCTTATGTAATTTTTAATTGTTGTCTGTGATACATTCAACCCTTTTGTAATCTCTTGCATGAAAAAATTATAACATTAACAACAAAATAACAGAACAAATATAATGCTATCTCTTTAAACTGAAATTATTTTCTTGCCAACCTGAATATAATATACACAGAAAAAAGAGAGAGAGAAATATTTTGTAATACCTTTGTAATGTGTGTATAGATTAACTTTTTATTTTTATTATTTATTTATTTATTTTGAAAGATACATTAAAAAAAAAAAAAAAAAAAAAAAAAAAAAAAAAAGCTTACCTGAGATAATTTAGCAAATAAATTTTGCTGCATAATGTATTTTTCAGATTCAATAAGACTTTCAGGGGAAGGATCCTGTAAAGTAGCTAGCTTTGATGAAATCCATTTCTTTAGCTGCCTATAAAAATTATATTATTGGAAACTGAGTATACATTATTCCAATGCTAAGACATATTAATATTAACCCTTTCAATGTGTTTTTCTTCACATTTGTTTAACATTTCATGACATAAAAACTGTGCAAAGTATTAACATGAAAATTCATATTTATTGCAGAATACTACAGATATTCATTAATCTTACTACTTAAAACCCAGAGTTCCATTAAAAACTTTCCTCTTGAAGGTCATGTGATGAGGCAGTCATGTTGTAGCAACCGACAATGTTTCTTTTTCAATGTATGTGTTTAACTTATGAGTGTAAAGATATAGCTAGAGTTGCTAGTTAATATTTCGTTTTGATTCTAATAAATGTCATTCTTACAATTTAAACTGTATTAGTTATATTGTCTATTGACTCTACTTTGTGTTTAAAAATTTGTGTGGTTGCGCAAGTTGGAGATGGCTGCGACCTTTAAGATAAATTCGAATGATAAAGTCATATGCTCTTAAAAACTGTGAACTGATGAGTCAAATAGAAACCAAAACTAAACTTTTTTTAATAATTAGTGAAACTTTATAATGAATAACAGAATTCTATGAAAATGTGCAAATGAAAAGTGAAAGAGGTAAGTCCTCTTTATGTATTATTTTGTTTTTGACAGTCAGTTAAAATGGAAGCATTATTAATTCAAAGAAAGTGCTTAAAAGTAGTATTACTAAAGCTAATAGTGAATTAGAAAAAGAAAAATTTAATAAAATTCAATTAGAACTTTTTGGAGAAAAAAAAAAAAAAAAAAGGCAAAATTGAAAACAAATGTGCAAGTATATTTGATAAAATATATCAGCCATGTGATAAAAAAAGACTATGGTAAATAAATGGAAGAACAACAATTAGTACAGGAATCAATAAATTATGGATTTCAGTTAAACAAGAAATATTGTTAAATGAAAATATAAAAGATGAGAATTTAATTAAACCTAAATTAAGTAATTGTTATAATGTACTTTTACTGGAATTGAATTTGCCATCATTCAGTGGTAACTAGGGATGTGGGTTTTCTGGAAAATTATTAAACGGAAAATTTGCAACCTCTAAATTATGAAGGTTTTGTAAAATAAAACTAAATACATTAAAAGCTACAAGTAAACAAAACTATTCAAAGAAAAGTATGAATAATTATTCAATTTAAAAAGAAATTAATAAAATGCAGAAATTATGATTTAATGGTTTATTAAACATGTATAAAGCTAGAAGTTATAATTTTTAATGACTGTTTTGCATGTATAATGGTTGAATAATCTATATAAAAAAGGTGTCTGTGAATGTTCTGTAACTGTCAGAGACCCTCACATAGCGCTGCCAACAGCTGAACCCCATTTTATTACAGTGGAGCACCGTTTATACATTTTTCAAGGGATCATTCCTAAAAACCGTACAACTGAAAAAAAACATACAACTGAAAATTTGTTTTAAAAATTAATACACAAATTAATACACAAAATTAATATCATATTAATAATAAAAGTCTAATCAATTTTCATGATTTCCTTTACATTTATTCAAATAAGATATATTTTAATTATATTTAAAATATTTTTAAAAGGCTGAATAAAAATTAAATGATAATTAAAAATATAGAAATTCAGAAAAAATTTTCAAGATTTCGATTTTTAACCTTTAAAGACAAAGCCTTTTGTTTTCTAAACGAAGATGACATTTTTGTAAATGATTAAAAGGAAGGAAAGAAAAAAAAAAAAAATGTTTCTCCAACCATAATGTCAAATAAAGAGTGATAGTAGAGTGAATCATAATGAGTAATAAATCTTCAAGTTTACAAAATGCCTATAAAGTTGTGGACTTTTTTCCTTTCATACCCCATTCCTGGAATCAATTAAAAGAGAAAGTGGGAGGTCTTCAAGTGGTCACTGGCTACTTGGCTTATCTCTGAAAATTTCTCTAACCCCCCTTCCCCCCAAGGCTATCGATGCAAATCGCACTTCGTTCTATAGCTGCACTTTGTTACCATAGTTCTAAGAAAAAATAATCGAAAAAATAAAAAATAAGAATAAGAATAAAAAATAAAGAGCATTCATCTTTTTTTTTTTTTTTTTTTTTTTTTTTTTTTTTAATCCTGGAATGAAACTCAAACTTGGGATTCTACAAGGAGGAAAAAAAAAAAAAAAAACGTATAAGTGAAATTAAGAATTTTGTGTTGTATAAACGAAATATTTTAACGTTAGAATTCAGTGGAATGATTTGGGACTGAAGTCGAAAAGCATATAAATGAGAAACATATAAAAGGTGCTCCACTGTATATAGGGAAAATTTTTATGAGAATTAATGTTTAATTCTGCTTTTATTTAAAAAAAAAAAAAATTAAAATTAAAATCTAGAAAAATTAAATTTGCCTTTGCTTTTCCCAAAATTTATTTATTTAATTTTTAATACTTCATACTGAAGTTACAAAGTGGAAAGAAATTATCAAAGTTCTTTTTTGCATTTCAAAATAAAACATTTTAAAAAAATGTTTTTGAAAAACAAGAACAAATTTAACAATTGTGAATATTCTGAGACTGAACAGAATTAAAAAAAAAAAAAACAGAGGTAATTATCATAACAGATTTCTGTTTAGAATAATATGGGGTTTGGCTGCTAGTGGCAGCAAAATTATACATCCATATTTTCTTTTTCTTTAGTTTGATTGCTAATTTTTATCATGAACTTACTTTTTTATAAACAGTATAAGACTAAGATCATGACTCGATAAATATTTACTTAACAAAATAGCATTTGGTGCACACCTTTTAAATAGAAATTATTGCTAGCGCATCAATAATTTTGTTGCCGACTGTACAAGGTAACTAGTAAGGTATGGCTCAGGCCATGCAAGGGTTCATTTCAAAATTCTTTTGATTTTTACTTTTATGGATTTGCTCTATTTTTAAGCATAGTTTGCGAACACAAAATCATATTTTTTAATAGTTGGTGGTATTGGATAATGGATGTAATCCTCTATTCAAAAAAATTAATCTGGAAGTTTGAGATTTTATTATTATTATTATTATTATTATTATTTAACTTTAAATGTAACACCTTTATGAGATTTTTCAAGTACAATTCAATTTCAGATATTTTAAGCGAATAAAGAAATATTGAGATCTTTCAACTAAACCTGCAGTTACAAGATATGATGTGATTCATTTTGTCTATTTGATTTCCTTAAATTTTAATCAAAATCTTGCTGTTTATTTATTTAGGCAATTAATTGTATTTCCTGTTGCTTGCATTAAAAAAAACATTTCTTTTTTTTTCCACATTAGAAATTAGTTTCAAAAAGTGATTTTAAAAGATATAATTATGTTTTTATATAAGATTTTTCTCAAAAATTTTCAACAATGCCAATTTTGTAATTAAAGCAATATATATATATATATTTTTTTTTAATTGAATATTTAACGAAGATTATGACAATGTCCTAATTTTCTGAGTCACTCTCAGAACCAGAGACCATAAGGTGACCTAAGTCAGAATTGCTGCCTGAGTTTGAAAAACACTGGCGTATCATCATTTATCAAATGAATATTTTGAAAAATAGATACACATGCTCACAGGGGCGGGCTGGACCACCTGGCGATCGCCGGGTGGGCCAGTATCGTAAGAGAAATATATCTGGTAACTTCCTAAATGATGACTTTAATCAGAAACTTTTGTTTTTCACACTGTATATAGCATTACTGTGAGTAATAAAAGAAAATTTAAATATATCATGCAAAAGATTTACTAAAAAAAATTGTTTTTTTTTGGTTGGCAAATTTTCCACCCCACATCACTAACCATGATTATGCTATTACCCAATTTTAATGAAATTTTGCAGCATAGTTTTTGATACCGAGCACTTGGAAATAGGCAAGTTTAATTATAGACAACCTTTATATAAAAGAAAAATAAGGTACAGTGCGTTGCATGAATATAAACACACCTTAGCTTTAAGTATTAGAATGGTATAGACGTGTAATAAAAAAATATGAATAGGTGACACGTGATGCAAACTGTATGTGTATGATTCAAGAAATGAATATACGAGTCAAAACAATGAAAGACCAATATGATTTTTTAGAAAATAATTTTATTGAATTTATGACAAAAATACATGTTGCATGAATTTAAACGCACATGTAAAAAATAAATAACTGAGTAACAAATACTATATCCAATACTTTGTATAGCCACCATGGGCTTCTAGAACAGCCAGAAAACGCCTTGGCATTGTTGATATAGTGGCATGAGGTCATCCAAGCTGATTGTCTTCTAACCTAATAGAATGGCCGATTTTAGTTCATCTTCTGGGTTAAACTGCCTACCGTTTATGTAAACACGGCAAACCAGAATACCCCATACGTTCTCCATTATGTTTAAATCGGGCTCTTTGAGGGCCAATCCAGAACTTTAATTTTATTGTCATGGAACCATTTTTTCACGCTATGTGCTGTATGAAAAGATGCACAATCTTGCTGAAAAATATAATTTCTTCCAGCTTTCTTGACTGCTAGACGGCGGAGGTTCCATGTGAGCATCTGGACATAATCTACAAAGTTCATAGTGTTATCCACGAATGCTAATTCGAAAGTTCCTTAAAAACCTATGGCTGCCCACACCATGACAGACCCGCCTCCAGATTGACGTTTTGAACAGTACATTTCTCCGGTTTTCAAATCATGCATGTAGCTATGAAATCCATCTGGGCCATTGAGATTAAACTTTTTTTCATCTGAGAAGAGGACTTTTTTCCAATTTAGTCGATCTAGAATACATTTTCTTGCCCATTCCAACCGCATATCTTTGTGTTTTTGAGTGAGGGGTGGTTTCACCTTCTTTTTCTTAAATTTAATGAATGTTGCAGCTTTGATAGTTCTCCATATGGTTGTCCGATGAACACTCAGCATGTATTGAGCCTTTATCTTCGCAAAGGAAATATTCTTATTCTTTGTGGCATTGCATATTCGACGTTTGTCGTAACTGGTGAGCTTTCCTGTTCGCTTCTTATATGCTTTTTTCCCATAATTTCCTCCTTTATTTATGTAATTTTGCACAACACTCTCACTCCTTCCGATTTGATGCCCAATTTCACGATTGCTTAAGCCTTTACCACGCATAAAGTCGATTTTTACCCTCTCGTCTACTGTCAAAGTTTTCCCTCTTGCCATCCTGACAAAACTCCGTAAATTTTGCACTCAAGCATTAAAACTGTTTTTATAGAACTTTAGCAACACGGCTATCTGCGTTTTAGTTTAATTCCGGAGGCTCTGTTAAATTTTAAATGCAAAATACAGAGTGCGTTTAATTTCGCGCAACAAACGAAAAACAGTGAAAAATAAGAAAATGCTTAAACACTCATTTACATACAGGGCCGAAACTAGGATTTTTTTCACCCGGGGCAAGGAGAGATTTTGGGCCCCCCCCCCCCCCCCTTCCCCCCCCCCCCATACACACACACACCTCCAACCAGAAATTAAAATTTCAAAGGAAATTTTACAAAGTTTTTATGGCCATTTTATTTTCAACATCATTCATAAGAAGTAAATATTGAATTTAATTGAAATTTTTGATAAATTTACAGATTTTGAAATGTATTATGATTATATTTAACGGATGTGTGTGTGTGTGTGTATGGGACACAAATACTGTAGCTAATTTATGAACTGCATGTTCGGAATTCCATGAAACCTAGTGTGCAGTTTAATTCTGACATGAACTGGTGATGTCTAGTTTTTGATATATATCGCTCGACTTGCAGCACTTTTATGCCACGTTTCCTTATAGCTATATCTCAGCATCTCCAGGACGGAATTTAACAAACTTTATGCATTATATGCTTGTTATGAAAAACAGAGTTTACAAAACAAAACCGCAACATGTGTTTCGTGTTGAAAAACTTAGCATGGCACTTCGCCAGGTGTAAAAATGTACAAGCACAAGTAGAGCTACAATCAGCCGATTTTTATTTTAATGTATATGTTTTATATCTTTATAACATTTCTTGAAAAGAAAAAAAAGAAAAGAAGTTGTGAATCAAAGCATTATTTTAGGGGGGGGGGGAGAAGAAAAGCGTATTATAGAGAAAGATTTAAATTAAGCTACAGTTATTATTTTAATTTATTTATTTATTTATTTTTACTGGTTTAATGATAGTTTCTTTTTTTTTTTTTTTTTCCCCTCTCTCTTAAATTAATGGTATTTATAAATGACAATTCTAAAAGAAGTGAATGTAAATTTCATATTCAATTACTTTTAAAACTGAAAATATCATCATTTTGAGTGAATTTAAAATTATATTTTGAATATTATAGTCGTTACATCAACTATACATCAGAGAAATAAACAGACAAATATTTAAGTTTTTAATATAATTAAGATGCATAAATTAATAGATATGAACAAGTATCTAAAAACTACTCATATCCAACAAGTGCGAACTAACCGTTAGCTGTCTAAATACAATGCGCTGGAAAAAAAAAAAAAATTCGAGCCCTGATACCATTCCTGCTGATTCTCACGTAAAATGATCTCCTGAATCCGAATATGACCCCCCATTTTGCCCAATCCCCCACCGTTTTCTCGGGATGCCACCCTTTCTGTTACTGTTTGGTAGTTTTATGGCCATAAATTTGATTTGGAAAATGGAAAAGAATTATTTAAATACTTTAAAATAAAAATATATAATTTATAATAAATAACAGTAATAATTGATTAATAAAATATAAAAAATGTAATTTGTAATTTCAGTGGCAAATCCTCCTCCTCCCTCTAAATTTTCCTCTTGCTGCAAATGTTCATGTTTTAGAATTTTTCATTTCTGTGGCCCCTCAAAAGACATTTAACAGTTAAAACAATCCCTTCACCCCTTTCAAATCAAATTTATAGCCATAAAAATACCGGAAAATGATAAAAATAGGGGAGCGTCCCCAAATAATGGTGGGTGATAGGGCAAAATGTGCGTCATAATCGTATTCAGGAGGTTATTTTACATAAGAATTTGCAAAAATGGTGTTGGGACCGATTTTAATGCAGAGCAGTGCCATTTGCAGATAATCTTTTTTAAAATCATTTTCAGGAAATAAAATAGAAAGGCAGGCTCTAGTCTATGAATATTCTCGGAACTAATCCAAGAGGACTATTATTAGAACCATTAACTTCATAGTAAAAAGGATTATATACACCACAAAATAAGAATATCGTTTGTTCAGAAAAAAATATTCTACAGCTTTTTACAAAATCTCTCATAGGCAAATGTATAGCTTAGAGTTCAACAGAATTCGCTCCTGTGCAGATAGCCTGCTTTTGCACTCTTTGACAAACAATTAGCGGCGAGAAGCAATGCATAATATATAGAAAAAATTAACTCCGATAAAACTGAAAAAGGGCTTGCTGATTTTGGCAATCCTGAACTATTTTCTGCCAAATTTGATCACTAATCTCGTGATGTCCCTAAATTCATCCCCAATGTAGATGGCAACTTGTCGCAGAGTGAATACTTTGGCAACAAAGTTGACAACCTGGCATTTATTTTGGTGAAAAATACTGGCTTAATATTGCCGAAATTTGGCAGCTGGCATGATCTACTGTTTTCTTGCGCAGAACTAACTTCATCAAAAGTTCTACAAATCACTAATGAGAATACAAAAAGGAAAGAGTCATTACTATAATTATTGTTGACAAGAGCCTGTCTATTTCTTTATGTATTGCTTTATACACGGTATCACAGTTAAAAGGAAAATAGATGGCAGATTTCTTCACTTCCACGGAAATGGGCATTAGCGGCAAATTTTGCGACTTGGCGAAAGATTTGGTAATTTGGCACCCAATTTTGGCGAAAAATTGGGATAGCCAAAGTTTAGAAGATCTAACTTCAATAGAAACCGACTTGTAAAATTTTCCAGGTTAATTCATTAGTTTCTAGAGTAGAACTGTCTCGAAAATTCTATAAATCACTAGCAAGACTGAATGAGTTCAGTTTCTGTTTGGACTGCAAGCTGAGCGTACATCTCTAAGAACTTTAAGCATTTGGTCATTGTTCTAAATTAGTAAAATTCCTGTTCTGTGGTGTAGGCTGTTCATGAGAACGAAAAATTGGTTTATTCGATTGCTTCAAGAATAATCATTGATTATTGACTTTTATTCGGCTGTTTCCAGAATATTCATTAAATAAAATGCATTCATCTAGAACCTACAAGTCTTTACGAATTACTTTCTATGTGCAAGGATGTCAACAAATTTTGTAACTATCAATATTCACGCTAATATTAATTTCTGTTAAAATCTGTATGACGGAAAGTTACATATAATTGCAAAAATATTTGTATTTTCGGTCATCATGGATATAATATTTGTGGATATTCCAAAACGGAAAGGCGCACAGAAACACCAAAATGAGAGATGCGCAACAACTGTTGTAACAAACTTAGATGTCAAATTGCAATGTTCTACGTCTACTTGTTTTTGAGTTATACGAGATACCCACACACATACATACACACAGACGTCACAAAAAATCGCATAAATTCGTAGATATAAAAAAAGCAGGAGTTCATGTCAAGACCAAAATTGGTAAATAACAATTCCAAATATAAATTTGCAACTCTCTATGACTGTTCGTTTATGAGCTATGCGATACACAAAATCCATTTCGCAAATTGGTTTCACAATAGTTCCTTATGCTTTGAATAAACAAGTAAAAAGTATAATAAAAGTACAGACATTTTATTTCATTGTAATATTTATAATTATACATGTTAGGAGGTAGTGGTGGCTTTAGTTGCCATAGTACTTCGATAGGGATTTGCTGAGCCTTGTGAATGATAGCTCCTAACTCAATTATTAACTAGTTATTTGCATTCTTTTTGCGCTTTTATTTTTAGTGCACTGGATTGTTTTATAACATTATGGCCTTATTTTGACATACTTATTTTAATATTTTAATAGTCGCACTTTTAATAGTCACGACGGCGCCCTGAGCAGAAACAATTATTTTTTTGCTTCCTTATGAATCATAATTTCTAAAGAGCCTTCTGAAGTTTAATCAAATATACTACGTATTTTCCAACCATTTACTTTTTAAAAACGTTGGCTGAAAGTCAGGGACCACTTATAAATTACTCTTCTTCGACTGCGAGAATATTTTACCACACTCACAAACCTTAAAAGAATATTGTTAGCTATTGAGAACACTCTATCCACCATGCTTTTCCTTGTAAATGAATTCTGTTATCTATTAATCTTCTTTCTACTTTTTTTTTCTTTGTTCAAATTACCCTGACTAAAAGAATTTGACTTTTTTATTCTTTTTTTCTTTCTTTCCTTCTTCCCCCCCCCTTTTTTTTTTTAACTTTGAATTTTTTTTTTTTTTTTAATGTGTAAATAAGGCAACAAACCAGCCTTTTTAGGCGCCCTTCTCCATCTAGCGCCCAGGGCAAATGCCCCGCTCGCCCCCCTCTAGTTTCGGCCCTGTTTACATAAGACTGTATGCAGGGACGTATCCAAAGGGGGGGCTCTGGGGGCTCGAGCCACCCCCGAGTCTGAGACATTTTGTTTTCATGTTCCACTAACAAGAAAAAAAATTGTAAAAAAATGAATTTTTTCTCCACGATATCTTTTTTTTGTTATTGTTTGTTTGCTTGTGAAACCTTATTTATTAGCAATTTTCTCTCTTGTAAAGTCCAAATTACCGAAATGCATATTAGCTCTTTGTAAAAAACACTAAAAAGAAATTTTTATGGTACTTATTGTTGAACGCTGTAATGCGTGTCCTTTCTTTTAAACACTTCTCTTACCAGAAATAGCGTTTTAATTCCATGTGAGACAAAAGATTCGTCATTAACAAAGATCACAGTTGCATATGGAACTTCTATTTGTTAGTTATGCACGTAGTATACCTTCCATAGAGTATAAATTCTAACAAAAAAAAAAACAGCCAATATAAAGTTTACTTTACAGAAAGACATGTGATGAAAGATGGTACTATTTAATCCTACTTGAAGCAAAAATGCCAGTAATCACATCATAGAGTATAGCATTCAGTATTCATATTTGCAGCGAGGCAGATTTTCAAACGAATGTCCAGATTCCCAAACCAGACTGAGCTTTGACTGGACCAGACTCTAGTGGGTACATGCAGTCCACAGGTTCTATCAAAGAAATTCCGTATCAATTTTCCTTGTTTTCCAAAAGGAAACCGAAGTGTTAAACCCACTTGCGGAAAAAGCCACCATATGTGACCATGCATCATCAGCATCGTTCAAACTATTACACTACTACCGTCATCCGTCGCCATGCACCTATAACTAAATAACATTCGCATAAGGCATAAGGAATCAGAAGGATAGGATTACCACAACTTATCTCTCAGGGAGAAAAATCAATCGTATGCGATTGTATAGCCCCAAGCATTACAACAATTATTGGTCAACACAAAGTCAGAAAAGTATTGTAGCTCCCTGTGCTCGAAAGAAGTAAGGTATTGTACCTACATTGGTATGAACCACAGCTCGCACCATAAGCAGAGTGAAAGGGAAGAGGGAAACTTAAAAAAAAAAATATATATATACATAATGTTGGAGCTAAGGCTCCCTGAGTTCGACAAACCTCTGAAGAGATCTAAGACGGTCCTAAAACGAAAGTGGGTGTGAACTGCGATGCAAGTAGAATAAGTGGCTCTGCTTTCTACTGCCCTGACAGGCTTTAAAAAACCAACACGTTATGTAAACATCTTTGTTACGATTGTCACAAAGCAGACATATCTTAGTCTGATGTAGAACGCGATGATGGGCCATCGCTTCACTGTTCCATTTCCAAATGATAATCACTAATGACATGCATCCACAGTTGAAGATACGCTGTGTCACATGAGACACACCCTGGTTACGTATAGAAACGCTAGATATTTTGGTACGTACGCCATGCCAGAAGATTTTCAGCAACTACAATGCATATAAGAATGGCCCCAGGGTCTGTAGAAGACACGTCTACCCACGCTAAACAGTAAGCCCTATGAGAAGACCTCAATGTGTTCACTAAACTTAGACATGTAATATGTCTAGGTTTAGTGGATGCCATCACACAGGTCCTTATGTTTCCGGTAATATGGTCTAAAGCAAGCATTATTATCTAATTAGAAAACCACATATATATATTATTTTCTTCTACACACATGACAAGAGAAAAAAAGTATTGGATTCGGAAACTTTTAGACTTCCAGTTTTCAATGTATTTACATGTTTTTAGATGTATTGAACACCATTAGACTATTTTTGGAAACTTAGATATATATTTTTTTTTTATTAGATTTTTGGGTATATCGCCTTGAATTTCCTCCTTTGTGGAAAAGATATATCTCGGCTGTATAAAAAAAGAAGCTATATCTTAAAAAAAAAACCGAAAAGTATTTGAAACATGGTTGTTTCGTACATAAATCATGCGCCATACCATTGAATTAGGACGTCAGCCAGTTTTTGGTATGTTGAATTTGAATGGACTTAACATTGCACTAAAGCTAGACAGACAGCATACCAACGGTCTAGAATTCATTTCTAGGGTAATCTAATCTTACCATCATAATTTAAAACCTCCACGGAGGAGATGTTTCTCCAACTTCAGTATACCTGAGCTATTATATTTATAAAACATGGAGGACACAACGGATTTTACGTGCACCAGATACCATTAATCTACATGACAGTCTTTGGATGGCTCCAGCATCGATCGCACAATCCTTCAATTACGAGCTCGACTCCTTATTAACCGGACTACCGTGAGTCCAGTTTTTGGGGATTTTCTCCGTTTGTCGGCTGTTTCTAACATCACGGATTAAAGAACTTTCTAGTGTGCATTTTAAAAAACTAGTTCCATCAGTTTTAGGCCCAAGGCACTTTTTAGAATTATTATTATTATTAAATCTTTTCTTGCCATTTCAGATTTTAGGAATATTAATTCCATTGTTTGCCGCCATGTGGCACTGTAACCGATCTTATTTATAGCGCATAACCATTTTACTATGCCTAGATACGAATTTTAAGGCAATAACTTATATTTGTTTTAAAGTTAAGGTGATTGGGGAGGGAGGGGGCAAACTTTAATGCACACGCTCCTGGTGTGCATATGCGCGGGTACACGACCAACATTTGAGTGAAAGTTGGGCCCCCTCCGAAATTTTTTACTGGATACGGCCTAGACTGTATCAGTCTGAACATACGTGCTCAAAGGACCTTATTCAGTTGTTAGTCATATGCAATAACTGTAATTCCTTCTTTTAAAATAAAAAAAATTCTATTTCTGGTTATTGGAAAAGGTGTGTTTATATTCATGCAACGCACTGTAAAATAAAAGACATTTAAGTTTTGCATGTTAATGGATATCCATGAAGCTTTTTAATATTTAAAAATTTGAAAAATCTTGTTAATGATATTTCTTCCACTCCTTTCTTGTCTGATGCTTGGAAATTACCCACTTAATTTTGATTTTCGTTTAATTTTGATATTTTTAAGTTTTTTAGATTTTATTACATTTTTCAATCTTATTTATTTATTTGTTTTCCTTTTTCATTTGATAATTCTGATCACAGCAGTATTTATTTTTACATTCGTTTTTATATATTCTCTCAAGACAAAATGAATATATAAAGCATTTGTCAATCCAGACAAAAAATGGGGCCTTATGACAGTCCCTTCATAAAATTCAAATCCATAAAGTAGGTCCTTTCACAAAATTTCATTTTATAAAAATGATCTTTTTATTTAGAAATACTGTTCATCAATTTCTCTAAGTTGACGAATAATATTTTAGCAAATTTCTCCAATTTCTAAATTTTACAGAAATATTCCAATTTCTGTAAACAGGGGTTAATACAGGTCGAGTTTACTACCGTTTATGGGTACCTTCACAAAAATCGACCTGGCAAAAACGGTTTCACAAAAATCATACAGCTAAAATCGGTACTTTCACAAAAATCTTAGTCCTCCCAGCAAAATCTAACATTTTTAATTAGCACATTTTCAAAGGAAAGTAATTCGTGCATTTCTGTTGATGCGATTTGCGAAGCAAGAATCATACAGAATGTTGGTTTTAATCTACACACAAGCATTTGTTATGGGCGAGAAACAGTGTAGCATATGTAAACAAAACGATCCTTGTGTGTATCGGTACAGACACACTCTGAAATTGTGGCCATAGTGTACTGTTTGCTGATTCGTCAGGTGGTTTAACATTTTGGTGACTGTATGGTGATGTGTTTATCCTCCCTGGTACAATTCATGTATACTGCAGTGATACTAACACAAATAAAAACAACTTCTACTTACACTATCTCTACTGAACTGTTTACTTCAGAGTGAAGTAAGTTTTGGATTTTGGTTCCTGTTCTGCTATAAGCCTCACACTAGCTGCTGAGAGTTAATTTTATTATTCTACTTTGTTCAAACTCCCCCCCCCCCCATACACACAGAGAGAAAGAAAAAGAGTGCACTACAATTTTTCACAAAAATAAAATATAGTTAAGATTTTTCACAAAAATAGGTATTAAGTTTGAAATCTTAGATTGGCCCCTGGTAAATGATCTTTTTATCTCCATGTTTTCAGTATAACTCTTAAAGACTGCCTACATATGGTTCAATGGCCTACTATTAACTTGATATTGAACATCAGATATAAAGAAAGCTAAAATTTAAGGATTTACACTAAAAATAAGTAAATAAAAATGTCTTAAAAATATTTTGTTTTTCACAAAACTGAGCTCCAAAACTTAAAACTTAGATTGATCCTGTAAAGAAAGAATATTATAATTTTTCAAAAGAAAGTTTTTAAATTTCATATAACTGACGATTTAAAATAATAATAATAACACTATTGAATATATAAGGCAACTTATATTTATACAAGATATAAGAGACAGATATAAATTTACTTTACAAAAGGTATCACCATGAAAAAACTTATTGGCCCTAAATTTGTTTTACACACTTGATCTTTTCTTCCAGATGGCAAAGAATTTACAGGAAACCATTCAATGCTCTAAAAGAGAAAGGGGGGGGGGGAGAAAAAGGAAAAACAGCAGATAAATATACTTTATTTAATGAAAATGCTACAATATTTTTCATTATCAATATATAGTTATAGAAAAAAGATAAAATATTCATTTTATTGATTGATTAGTTCTATAATAAATGATGAAACATTTTTATATACTTAACAATTTAATTTTGCTATTACAGTCAAACCTCGTTAACGTGAATCTCAAGGTGGATAAAATATTTGTTCATGTTATCAGTAGTTCATACTATCAGTAACTAATCTTCATATAACTAATCTTCATTTTGACGGGGATTGTGGAAACAGTTCATGTTAAAAGGAATTCATGTTAACAGTGTTCACATTAACGAGGTTCGACTGTATTATTATTATTAGTCTTTTGTAGTGATACAGTATAGTGTGTCCTAAAAATATAGACAAAAACATAAAATACAATTCAGAGTAAAAATAAGAATGGGATGAAATTTTTTTATATATGTATAATTATACACACTATTTGAAACACAAGTTAGGATTAATTTGTATTAGAAAACATAACAAATGCTGAATTTATTTAGATAAACTGAAAATAGGGTGTCCCATAATTATAGAAAACATTTTTTTTTTTTTATGAATTATATTTAAGGCTGAGGAACACAGTTTCAAATGTTAGTATTTAATTGTGTTTCCATTACCTTTAATCATCTCAAATACATGGTTTACCACCAAAAGTAACAAGTTTTGCATTTCCCCCACTGCATAAATAAAATTTTTATTCTGCTATAATTTAATTTTTGTGCATATTATTCAATTGGTAGGTCTGTTATACAAATTGATATAGAAGAAAGTTTTGTAATGGCCCCAACATACTAGAAATTCAATACTTTATTTTAAATAGATTTTCTTGAAACTGATTTTAAGGAAGTCAATATAAAACAACTATTTTGACTGTAAAATTATAAATCTTGCTTTAATAATATAATCATTACAAAAATATTGCAACAGTATCGTTGTAAACAAAATTATATAATGTGATTTATTCATTTCCAGTATAAATATAAAATCTTGTGTACGATATGGTATTAAATAATTTATAAAAAATAAGACTTACCTTAATTTCTTTTCTTGTTTTGGGATGAAATTTTACATTGGGAGGCACTCCAGTAATTATGTATAACCTAATTAATTGATCATTAAAATAATGTTCTAAATATTCAGTCTTATCAATTAAAGGACTGATATCAAATCCAGTCTCTTCTAAAACCTAAAGATTATTTTTTCAAATTATTATATTGAAAGTAAATGATATACAGTACAACATCTTAAATCCAAACTTCTAAAATTAGGAGTTATCCAAAATTTGGACTCTGAAATCTGCAAATTTATTGCATTTTATGGTGTTTATTCAAAGTTTTGTGATTATTTCTGATTTTTTTTTTTTTTTTTTTAATGACGACAGATAGCGTCACCACACAAACGTGATGATTTTTTTTCTTTTTTTTAATTCTGAAAACAAATTACAATAGTTGTTACTATTCTATTTTTAAAGTAATATACAACTGGATTTTCAGCTCAAAGAGTCAAAAGAATTATTGACTTATTCATCCAGTAACATAGTTCTTTATTTTACTTTTTTTTTCCTTTACGATGAAACACAAAATAATACTTGTTCACAGACCACCATTTTGGATTTCTTAAATTTTGATTTTCACTTATACTTTTTTTTTTTTTTTTTTAATGAAATGGGAGGGGGGGGGGGAAGCATGGCTGTTTTTAAATTACTGAATTAACTTATTAAATCAAAAAATAAACAATGATTTAGCTATTATCTCTCCTACTATACTATATTTGTAGATTTAACATATATAATAATGATTAATTAAGCGTAATAGAAGCCAAGCAATAGATACAAGATCACTGAAACCACAAAGACCAATAAGAATGAAAAATTTCTTTATGTAGGAGAGCATAGGCGCCGACTTAACGGGGGCAGCGGGGGCAGTCGCCCCCGCTGTAATTTTTCACGGGGGCGAAAGTATCTTTTCGCCCCCGTGCTTCCAACGGGATTTTGAAACACGAAAAAATTTTTTTTATCACAAATTTGAATTTTAATGAACATTTTCACATTGCAAATTTATTGTTTTCTTCTCTCCTCCTTTCTTTACTGACGGATTAGCAAAAAACAGGATATACTTTATACAATTCTCTTTTTGCGCGACAAAAACTGACCGAGATTGAGAGAACAACTTTTCAAAGTCAGTCCCTGTCCCTCTATAGTCAAAAGGTAGGTTGACGCAGAAAGACTAATTTTCATGTTAATGTCCATGTCCATTTGAAGTCCGACAGTCCCAGTTCTCAAGAAAGTGTTCATATTGACAAGTATTAAATGCAAAAGCTTTTGTTCTGAACATTTGCTATTCATAACACAAAAATTATAATGCTGTTAAAAACACAGAATTTTATGTTTCTATTTATTTTAAATTTATCGGTATTTGTGTATGTATCTTCTTCTTCTTTTTTTTTTTTTTTTTGTAAATCTTTGAATTTATTGATGTTGATTATTAACAATCTTGCACGAGACAGGGGAAGAGGAAGGTTAGTTGTTAAAATTAAGGTCGATTGACTACACTATATTCCTAGAGCTATAGGTGGAATGCCTTCCATGGAATTATTTTTAAATGGTCTTAGCCCGTATTTCAGCGAGTTTTTGGAGAAAACCATGAAAAACTCCGAACGACTTGATCGACGAAAGCAACCTGGGATCCAACATCGAACCCAGCAATTCCCGTCTACCAACTTTGAGTGCAGAAGTACTTGGCTGCCGGTGGGGCCAGGAAAGAGGAAGAATTGTTAAAAATGATAATTGGTTAAAAAGTGTCTTAGAAAACCGCATCTCATAATTAACATTTAGTGGACAAGTAAATACGGCAAATTTTTACAAAACGTCTTAGGTAATCAATTTATGAATTTAATAAATATCCCTAACAGCACATCTCATCCACAAGACATCATCAGGATATCCTATGGATGAAAGTACGTCTAAGTGATATTCTCAAGATGTACTAGGGATAAGTGTGCTGTTAGGGAAATGCGTGAATTGAAATATGTCATAAAAATTTATAATATCTAAGTTGATTTTAATTTTCTAAATATGTTGTTCACATATTAAGTTGTTCACATATAATTATACATGTAAACAATTTGAATTTCAGATTCTCTGTTGTTCTTGCATATTTTCGATATAAATAACAGCAACGTCCGTTTAAAAAAAAAAAAAAAAAAACATTAATAAGAAATGGATGTGGAATTCTTTTCTTATTCATTGTAAATTCGATAAATGAAATAAGAGAACACGGTACAACTTAAATAATTCATTTCTGGAAAAAAATAAATCTGAAAAAATTCTTTGAAAATTACCTTGAAGAAAGGGAATAACAAACAACATAACATTTAATTTAAGAGTAAAGTTTGAAATAGAAGACGTAATATATATAAGTAATTTTTTTTATCTTTAAAATTTTTTCTACACATACACATAAAAAGAAAGTATTCGATTTGTGGAAATTTTCGCCTTTTAGTTTTTGATGTATTTACTCGTTTTGGGATTTTCTAAATCTGAACCCGATTTTACCATTTTTCAAAAATGTCTGTGTGTTTCTCTTGTGTGTATGTATAAAAAATTTTGTAATTGGTCAGTGTATCTCTCGAACTAATGGACGAAATTTAACCAAATTTAATATTTATTTAGATCTTGACTTAAACTAGTGTTTTTAACTGAATTAAATTGAACTGAATTTAAACCTAATTCGGGAATCAATGATTTGGGAATTAATTGCTCAACAATTGATTACCTCATTTCTTTCTTTTTTTAGGACTGAGGGCCTATTAGTCTCAATCTGCGTTGTCGATTTCGATAATTGTACATTTGTCGAAATCTAAAATTTATCGAAAATATAATTGAATAATTTGAAAGCGATGTTATAATTTGAAAAAAGGAAAAAAAAAGAAATCTAATAGTCCTTCGTCCTAAACTAAATTCTGCTTTTGCCAGAATTTCATCAAAATCTTTATTATTATTATTATTATTGAAAGAAAAAGAAAAGAAAATTAATAATAATCAGTATCGTAACAAGCGATATCGAAAAAGTTTTTTTTTTAATAATTTTGATTTAGGAAATAAAAAGTGCCCGTGAAATAATATGAAATAAAAATAAGTAAAAAAATGAATTTAATGATTTAATGTTTTTGTTTTTCGGGGGCTGCTCATGCATATAAAAAATGCGTATTAAAACGAGTCAAAGAAAGAAGCAAAATAAGTATTGAGTTATATTACGATAAATACGATACGATATATTAGACCTATCGTTCAGGGTTAGTAGGCATTTTCGTTGAAAGAAATAGTTTGTTCGTTCGGTGCAACTTGCACATTAGTCCCTTGAGGTACAACTTTTTTTTTTTTTAATCGAATTATAACATTGCTTTCAATTTTTTTTTTTTTTTTTTTTTTTATGGCAGTATAGGAAAAAGTTTCGAATAAATTAATTTAATGAAATTACTTTTTTAACTTTTCAATATAAAATTACATATATAATAGTAATAATTAACCAAAGGAAACATTTTTCTTTATGCGAGGGTATCGTCTCCGACATCCCTCGGGAGCATGAATTTTTAACATAGACTTATACACTTATTTAAAGAACATTTCAATACATTTAAAACAATTGCTTAACCGTATATTGGTGATAATTAAAAAAAATATATTGGTTTAGGTTTTTAGATATCAGCACAAAGCTGATTTCTTTTTTTATTTTGTGTTATACTTCTTTGAGATGAAAATCTTCTGCATTCATCATGGAAAATAAATTTAATAAATAACTTTTACTGTGTGAATTGGTATAGAAAATTTTGAGATGGCTACAATATTCTAGCAATTCTTTTTTCTTTTTAACTACAGATAAAGCAAAAGAATGGTAGTGAAATAAAGTTGTTTTAATGACAGATTTTATTGGGCCTCATATTCATTGAGAATTATAATTATTATTATTTTTAATGAACTTAGAAACAAAATTACAATTTAAAAACAAATTACAAAGATGCCTATAATACGAAATTTTATAAAGTCGATAAAAATTTTAACGGGATTTAATTTTATGATTAAAAAATTTTAAATTTTATACTGTCATGAAACAAGAAAATGTCTAGTGATTATATCTTTTTCCCCTTTTCCGTTTACTCCACCCTTCTTTTGCTTGTTTCAGGATATTTTTAAGATGTATTTTCAATAGGGAAATGCAATATGTACCTGCTGTCTCATTCCTCTTAAAAGGTGCATGCATTGCCCTTTTAGGAATGCACCTGTTAAAAATTTGAAAAGCAACACTAACCTTCACATTTTATAAAGGGTGTATCTCTTCACAGACAGGATGAGTTGAGAATTTAAGCCTTTTTCAATTTTCAACCCTTGATCTCGCCGCAAAATAGAGCCGGCGACACCTTTTAAAAATGAGTCTGCTACAGTTTGTTCAAGTTAAACGTATAACAAAAGTAAACAATAACATATGTGATTTAATTCCCTGAAAAATATCTCCGATCGGCGACAGTTATTTTCAACTTTTGTTAAGGTTTTTGTACGTCTCCTTTTGTTAACTTTATGACTTTCTGTAACTATGGGTATATCATTTATCATGTATTTTTTAAGTACAAGTCCTTACTGTAAAGTGTAAACCATAAAACACACAAAGAAGGGGTGGGATCTGGGATAGTTTTCAATTTTCATATCTTTAACATAGGCTGGTGGGACTATAAGCTCTTTGCTCTTTAAGGATGGGGATTAACTAAAGTGTTAAACACAACACATCAAAGACCTTCGAAATCGAAATAAATTCTATAGATAAAAGAAGAGGACTACAATAGAATCGTCTGTATGTCTACCTCCCCCCCACCCCCACCACCACACACACATCCCAACGAAGTTTACTTGGATGGAAAGAATGAAAAGAAGAATTCAGTTGAGAAATTTTTAGACCTGAGCCTCCGTGTTTTATTTATTTATTTTTTAGCTTTTAGCTTATCCAAATTATTCGGTTATATCTAATGGAGACAAATTCGGGCAACGGTTCTTTTGAAATTATCTTCATTGTAAGTCTCAATCACTGAATCTTCATCCTATTTCTAAAACAAAAAGACTAACTGAAATTTAACTCTTCTTTCTAAGTAGTGGAAACTATTTTAAAATTTTATCTAATGAATTCAAAAATTTTTATATTCTTCGATTTATTTATTTACTACTGAACCAAAAGATAGAGTTGCGAGTGTCTTCCTACTGCATCGACAGTTAAAAGTGTATTCTAGGATCTTTTAAAGAAAAACCGGAGACTTGTAATAAAGTTGAAAAACAAGGTAAGCTTTTTCAATGTTTTTTTTTTTTTTTTTTTTTTTTTTTTGAGGAATTCTAGACGCAAACGTAGGGGTTTGTGCATCCTTTAAATTTTTGAAAAATTCATTAACGCTTTTAAAGTTGTCAGAATTACAAAATGGATTTAGAAAAAAAAAAGTAGTGCATTATTATCAGCAGGTTAATTATTAAGGAAGTTTATAAATGATATTTTGAATTACTTATACACTTATTAATTATTAGTCATTATTATTGTTATTATTTTCAGGGAAAAAAAAAATCAAGTATTTTGAAAATTTGGTTAAAGTATTTTGAAGCTTTTTGAGAATCAAAATTATAGAGTTAATCAATATAAACTGATTTATTTTCCCCTCACAAAATTTGAATTTTGTGGCTATAAATTTATTTTGAAAATATTTTAATAAATGAAAATTGTTGAGTTATCAATGTGAAATAAAATAAAGAAAATTCTGTTCCCAAAATTTAAAATTTTGCTGCTGTAGTAAGAAATTTATTTTAGAGAAAACACAATAAGTTTGTCACATGTTTTATATTTATTTCCTTATGTTTCATTTTTTTTAAAGGATGACTTTTGGTGGAAAACTCAAAATACTGGAAAATTTTTAATTCAATTTAAATTTCAAAATCTGACATTTTTACATTTTTTTTAAAGTTATTTTTAAGAACGGTAAATTGATAAATAAATTCAGTTTATTTGTTATTAATTTCCTGTACAGGAAATGTGTATTAAAATAAGAAATAAAAACAAAAATATAGAATAACTCATATGAGTTTTTCTTTTTGAAATCTTATAAATCGTAAATTTTAAAACTTCATTCTTCATTAGAACTTCATAACAAAAATAGAAAAATAAACTAAAAAAAATAATACATGATCTTCAAAATTGGACATATCGCAAACTTGCAGATATGAAAAAATAGATCTATGATAGTAATAAATGAGTCAGTGGTAAAATAATGAGTGGATATAATATGTGCACAAGAAAATTTATTTGTCATTATTTTAAAATAATTTTTCATTATTCTAAATTATAAGTTTTATAATTTTTAAAAAGACACCAAAGAGAAAATTTTAGAAATAGCATTAAATTAGTATAATTAAAGAAAGCATTGTACATGTACGCTAACACCATGAATTACAAAAACAAGCAACTGTTGTTTCGAATCGAAATAATTAGATTTGACCCTTAATCAGGCTTCATTATGCAATAAACACAAGTTCTTTCGGGATATTTTTTTTTCCCCTCTGAATGGGCTGAACGCGATGTTCTAAAGGTAATGCTTTTCTGCTTTCATCCTGCCCTGTTTCGATATCTTTTCGCCTAATGAAAAGTTGTGCTCAGTTGTTTCGATTCGAAACGATTACAACGACTTATTGAAATTTTATTGTGATCGCAGAGATTTTATTCATTACCTTTCTGAACAGCATTTCGGTGCATTTTTCTACACTAATTTACGATTGTTTCTGGACATTTCAAAAATAAAAAATCAGTGAAAATATTAATTTTTCATTTTTTCGCTAAAAATTTACTTTGGCATCTCTAATATGATTGAGGAAAAATTTCAATTGAATTTTAAAATTTAAAAATTTATTTGATCTTTATAAAGATAGTAAAAACGCTTTTAAAATTTTCAGTTGCGTTTTCTCAGTTTGCAATTTTCTGTATTCATGATCTTCAAAATGGTATAACTTCTACAGATATTTAAGAACAGATCTAATGCATATATTTGAATGATTAATAGGGTTAGGGATGAATTTTTTGTAACATTTTCACAAGAAAATATATATATATATATATATATATATATATATATTTTTTTTTTTTTTCAAATTTTTGCGTAGACATTTATTTTTAATTTTTTGTCTCAAAACTAATTAGTAAACTTCAAAATTCAGCCCTACAGTTATAACACATATTCTTATGGCTACAACAAAAAATTTGGTGAAAAAATACAGAAAACTGTAGAAAAAGAATGTAAAAAAATTTAAGTATATATATATATATATATGCGATTCTCTTTATTTTTATTTTATTTATTTATTTTTCCTGTAAAAATCACTTTGCTTGTTAATAAAATTTCATAATACACATATGAATATGAGATAAATATAAGTTTATAAGGGGAAAAAAAAATTAAAAAGTGGTGGGTTCCCTTAAACGTATGGGGCTAAAGTGTAATTATATTAACTTAGTTTACTTTAAATTATGATATTCCTTGAAAGTATTAAAGCAATTGTAAAAGAATGAAATTTAATTAATTACTATATAATTAGCAGCATCAGTATCGTTATTAATTTCTAGTAATTGGATTTTTTAATTTATTCCGGTACTTTACCCCCCCCCCTACACTATCTTCAGCCGCCTGTAAGCAATAAATATCGCCCCCGTAGTGAAAAACAAAAGTCGGCGCCTATGTAGGAGAGGCTCAGAAAAGTGAAAAAAATTCACCAGGGGATGAAATACACATATTTAAAGAAACCAAATTTATTAATTAACAACCTGCATAACAAACGAAACATTAAACTAACTCAACAAAATCTTAGCAGAAAAACATAAACTAAAACGAAACTTATGATACATTAATTAAACTTAAGAAAGAAAGGAAGGGGGCAGGCGGCAAGACTTGCCTGTGGGGTTAAACTATATATATATAAAATCTGAGTTTTTTAGAAAAGGAATTTTATTACTTTCTTTATAGAAGAGACTTTCTGATGCATTATATTTGTAAATAACTTAAAAAAAAAAAATGTATAAGTACTAATTGTTGTAAATAAAAAAATATAATAAATAACTTACAAATCCTACTAAAATGTTTACAACAGTAAATCGATCATATTACTGATTTAAGTTTGAAGCTTTCAACAATATAAAATTGTACATGTACTTCAATAGGTAATTTAATTTCTGAAAATTACAGTAGATAACGCCACCACACAAATGTGAATTTTTTTTTTTTCTTTTTTTAATTCCGAAAACAAATTATAGAAAGTGATATGCAATTGGATTTTCAGCTCAAAGAATCAAAAGAATTATTGATTTATTCATCTCGTAATATAGAATTTTTTTTTTTTTTTTTTTTTTTTCTTTACTATGAATTGCAAAATAATACTTGTTCACAGTCCACCATTTTGGATTTCTTAAATTTTGATTTTCACTTATAATTATTATTATTATTATTTTATGGATAGGGGGGGGGGGAAGGGGTAAAAATATTATAATAAATGGTAGGCGAATTAAAAAAAAAAGGAAAGGAAAAAGAAAATGGCTGTTTTTAAATTACTGATTAAACTATTAAATCAAAAAATGAACAATGATTTAGCTATTATCTCTCCTACCACATTATATTTGTAGATTTAATATATATATATACTATATTTAAAAAAAAAAAAAAAAAAAAAACTGAGTCTTTTAGAAAAGAAATTTATTACTTTCTTAATAGAAGAGGCTTTCTGATGCATTATATTTGCAAATAACTTTAAAAAAAAAAATGGTCTAATTACTAATTGTTGTAAATAAATAAATAAATAAAACTTACAAATCTTACTAAAATAATGTTTTTAACAGTAAATCCGATCATATTACTGATTTAAGTTTGAAGCTTTTAACAACATAAAATTGTACATGTACTTCGATAGGTATTTTAATTTCTGAAAATTATGGTGGATGGCACCACTAAACATATTCTATTACCCAGAATTTTCTAAATTCCAGAATCGCCGAGGTCCCGATGATTCCGGATTTTCGGTGTTGTACTGTATATATATTGTTATACATAATAATTAGCATACTTACAAATTCTAAAATTAGAACTATGCAATATATATATGAAAAAAAAAAAAAAAAAAAAAAAATTCACAATATTATTTTCTTTTTCCAAATTTCATTTTTTTTTTTTTTTTAAATAAAATTTTAAGTTAAATAGAAAATAAAAGATGAAATTTTTAGTTTGGCATAAAGATATTTTAAATTTAGGTTTCTCAGCTTATTGATCTGCACAGGCCTGAAAATTCAGGTCCTGGTCTGGTCAAGCATGATGGTGAACTTAGCCCTACTTGGCCCAAAGTAAAAGTAAAAATCTTCACCCAGGCCTGGCTTGCATAGTAAGAATATATTTGCCCGTCATAACTCAAAGCAAATATAACAATCTAGGCACAGGCCTGGCCCAGCCCAACATAAAATAAATAAATAAATAAAGCAATTGAAAGTCCAGATTGAAGTTAGTCTCCTACAAATTTTAGTCCTTTCATCTCACAAAGGTTTTAACCTACTTTATTCCAGATTGACAGGGGCAATGTTTTTGTCACTTACTGAAAGCAGTAGCATTTGTAAGCTGAAATATAGACCAAACCGGCTCACTCCAAAATAAAAACAAAATTTAGGCAAAAATTTAGACTACTCTGATATAAGTGATTTCAAGAGTATCTATCCTTCTCAAATGGACATGACAAACATTACTCTTTTAACATTATTTTTACATGAAATTATAGATAAATAAGCTTAACTTTTAGATTGGGGGGAAAAAAAAATAATATCCATATGAAATAATATGTAACTTATTGCAATAGATATATCTCTTTAATTTTTCCCATTTACAAAGTTTTTACATAATACAGGGATGGAACAGCTTGATCACCACTTTGGAGCACTTAAAATACTTTTTTGGAGCAGCTAAATATCAATTTTGGAGCATATCGGAGCAGAATAATTATGGATTTGAAGTATATCGGAGCAGAATATTTATTGATTTGGAGCATATTGGAGCAAAATAATTATGGATTTGGAGCATAACGGAGCAAAATAGTTATGGATTTGGAGCAAATTGACCAGAATAATCTGTGGGTTCTTTTTACTGAAAAATTAAAAATTCTGTTAACTATTTTTTCACTTAGTTACATAAAAATGAACATCACCACATCAAATGTAAAATAAAATACATTTTGAAAATTTTAAATACTCCATTAAAATAATAATAATAATAATAATAAATAAATAAATAAAATATTCTAAACGAATAAATCTCACACAAAACAAAATTCTTGTACTTTTGTAATATTTTTGAAATTACGTAAAAATTGTTTTTATAGCTTTATTACAATTCAGACTTGTACTTACAAGTATTTTAAGTTGATTTGCGAAATATGCGTTAATTTTGCAGCAAAAGCGTTAATTTTGCATTTTCTATCCGATAGCCGAAATACTGAATAGTTTCCTAATAAATGGTCAAATTTTTAGGTTTAATATCTATTTATTAATTAAATATGCCATTTTTATTGTAAATTGACAAAATTTGTGATATTTTTACAGCCAATTGCCGAAATACGTAATTACTTTGCAGCAAATTTACAAAATTTACGTCCACTGCAAATAATTGCTAACATATACCATAATTTTGTTACTCATTGAAAAAATTTAAACTTTTTTCATACCTGATTTTCAAAATTCATGATATTTTTGTGGCAATTTAGTAATAAATAGTCAAAATTTTATGTTTAATTACCATTAATTAATTAAATGTGCTATTTTCTTTTGTTAATCAGCAGAATTAACGATATTTCAACGGCCGATTGCCGAAATACGTAATTATTTTGCTGCAAATTAACAAAATCTACATTTAATAGCAAATAATTACTAATATACACCATAACTTTGAAACTAATTGATAAAATTCATGCTTTTTTTTAAAGCTGATTCCTAAAATTTGCGATATTTTTGCAGTCAATTATATCAAAAATGGGGTCGATTATTAACAAAATATAAAATTAACTGGCTGCTAATCTGTGAAATTTGTGTCTTTTTCAAAGATACATCCCCAAATACTAAACAATTTTGCCGTTAATTGTTGAAATTCACACTTTTTTCAAAGCTAAATCCAGAAATAAGTGAAAATTTTGCAGATGAATTAAAAAATACTGGATTATTTCACAACTAATTGTCAAAAATGTACGTTTATTACCCGGAACTAAATTATTATTTTTCTCCTAATCAATAAAAAATTGTGCTTTTTTTTTCAAAGCGGATTCCTAAAATACGCGATTATGCAGCTCATTGCTGAAACACGCTATTATTTAGCTACTAATATATGAAAATCGCATTCTTTTGAAAGCTGAATTTCTGTTGTCCTAAAATTTTTTTCATGTTTTTTTTTCAAAGTTTAAAATATTTTTATTGCCAATTAATAGGAAAGTTTATTTTTAAATGAATAGCGTTTAGTGCTATGTAGAATTTAAAGTTAACTTATAAGTTAAAATATAAACATTACAATATATTGGTTTAGTTTAATGTGTAAGGATAATTTTATTCAAATAACTTTATTCAAAGATATAACTTACCTTTATCCTTAAAAAAAAAAAAAATTATCCTTAAAAAATATTTTTGAAGCTATATATTTTTCATTTATTTCATGTAGAATAAATTTGTAATTTTTGTTTACATTCTTTAACGTATCTTTCACGGCAGTTGATTTCAATATGGCGGTATTTACTGTTGCGACCCATATATGGCATACGTGATCAGCATCGTCTGTTGTCATTGTAATGGATTACGTACAATGGGTTTGCCGTTCGAACCACGTGAAGGGAAAATGTGTAGCCTTTTAATTGGCTGTTTCAGAATCCTGTTGTGGGAGTATATAAGGAAGTATTGAATTATCTCTCTCGCTCTTATATTTTCGTTGTTAATGATGTTTCATTAAGTATTAGATATATTTTAAGTTATTTTAGTTTGCCTCAAAGTATGAGGGCAATGTTTTATTTAAGTTTGTTTAAGTTGCAGTAATTGTTGAAGTATTTGTTTTATGGCCAGTATTATTTGTATTATAGAACTCTATGAATTACTTCCCAACACATGGATTTTAAATACTGAAGGATACACAATTTAAACTAAACCATCTTTAAAATAAAGCGCAATAACTTAAAGAAACAAACTTAATACCAGTAAATAACATGTCAGAAAACATAAAACTGCAAAAGCCTACACATCCACTGGTCTTTAAATACACCCAAACAGATCGTGGCCAGTAGCCAATGTCTAAAGCTTGTCCATTCCTCATTCTCGTCAGCGACAGTGATCGACCTGCCATCTACCGAGACAAACTGTCCCTACATCAGTTCTTTCAGAATATCGGCGATACGTGTGTCAAAAAAGGTAAACACTAATACGGTGATAGAAATAGTTCGTTAAAGTAAATTTGAATAAAGTATTTCATCATTCCAAAAAGGAAAAACATAAATGTTGCAATTCAATAATAACAATTACCTTTATGAACATATAAAACTTAATTAAACATTTAAATGCCAACCCTTTACTAATGTAAACACTGAAAACGAACATTAAAATTTAATGAGGTAGTTAAAGTAAGTTAAGTAAACCATTCAAGTAATTCATCAAAGCAATTAAAGTATGTTAAGCAAAACATTACTGGTCTTAGATTAAATAAATATGAAAAACCAACATGGAAACAGTAAAAATCCCAACACCTTTTTGGAGCAGGTTTGCGCAGAGGTACTGAATTTGCACAGTCTGGCGCAATTGGCGCAGCTGTTCCATCCCTGCATAATAAAAAAAAAATTCTAAACTTTCATTTTGGAAAAAAATGTTCTTTCTTTCCAACATTGAAATAAAAAAGATTTTTAGTAATTGCCATTCAGGTACACTTATAAATTAGTCTATGCTCTGCCAGCCTGGCCCGATCCATTAGAAAATTTGTCTTACAAGGGAAGTATGAATCAGTAAAATTCTTATTGAAATCAAACCAAGCTTAAATTAAAGAGCATGGTCGAAAACATACAGTACAGGGCAAATTTGCATGACGAGCACTGGTGTCTTTACCTTAATTATATACAAAAATTACACTTTTATAGTTAAAGAAAGAAAATTAAATGAACAATTAATATTTTCATTAATGGATTGCATCACTCAAAATGCCAGTTTATTGTCTAATTGGCAATTATAATTCTATTTTGTTTATCAAATTATTAAAAGATAACACAAATTAAAACAAAATAGACACACAAACATACTTCTCTTATGGCACAATGATGAGGCAACTCATCTTTGTTAACTTTTCCTTTAGGAAATCCCCAACTTGATTTAGAAACATAACTCTGAACCAGTAAAACCTGCAATATTAACAAATTAGGCTTTTGAATTATTTAAAATAAATTAATATAAATTCTTTTTACTTTCCGAACACTATAGTGAGGAAAGTATTGTAATCATGTCAAAAATCCGAATTCGAGATTTTGATGTTTCTATACGTTTTGAGGTCCCCTGAGTCCGTTTTCACTATTTTTACGATGATATATGTATGTGTGTGTGTATGTGTGTATGTATGTGTGTATGTCTGTGAGTGAACACGCTAGCGTCTAAACGCTTCGTTCGATTAACCTGAAAGTTGGTATGCATATTGTAAGTCACCATAGTACGAACCCTATAGATTTTGGTGAATCTAGCACTTATAGTTTTTTTACAGGGACACAAAGAAAAATTCTTTATCATTATGGCCTATGGGAGCAAAATCTTAAAAGTGCGATAGCATCTAAACGCCTTATTCAATTGAGCAAAAAATTTATACACATATTATAGGTCACAAATACTCAATCTGTATAGATTTTGGAGATTCTAGCACTTATAGTTTTTTTACAGGGACACAAAGAAAAATTCTTTATCATTATGCCTATGGGGCCAAATTTTTAAAAGTGTGATAGCGTCTAAACGCCTTATTAATCTGAGCAAAAAATTTGTACACATGTTATAGATCACAGTTGAACTAACTGTACAGATTTTGGTGAATCTAGCACTTACAGTTTTTTTACAGGGACACAAAGAAAAATTCTTTATCATTATGGCCTATGGGACTAAATTTTTAAAAGTACGATAGCATCTAAACGCCTTATTGAATTGAGCTGAAAATTTATATGAGTATTATAAATCACTGTTGCACTAACTATAAGCATTTTGGTGAATCTAGCATTTATAGGTTTTTACAGGGACACAACGAAAAATTTTTATCATTATGATCTATGGGCTCAAAGTTCAGTAGCGTTAAATAAAACATCGTGTAATAGATGGAGAAAAATACTCAAACACTCTATTATGGTTTTCTCTCTTTTGTTTGTTTAACAACTCCTCTTTCTTTATTTTATCTACAAAACTGTTAATTACTCAATGTTCGGAAAGTCGAGTGGAGTCACTCCAGATTTTTAAAAGTACGATATCATCTAAACACCTTATTGAATTGAGCTGAAAATTTATATGAGTATTATAAATCACTGTTGCACTAACTATAAGCATTTTGGTGAATCTAGCATTTATAGGTTTTTACAGGGACACAACGAAAAATTCTTTATCATTATGATCTATGGGCTCAAAGTTCAGTAGCGTTAAATAAAACATCGTGTAATAGATGGAGAAAAATACTCAAACACTCTATTATGGTTTTCTCTCTTTTGTTTGTTTAACAACTCCTCTTTCTTTACTTTATCTACAAAACTGTTAATTACTCAATGTTCGGAAAGTCGAGTGGAGTCACTCCAGATTTTTTATTTTTAAATACAAAAGAAATATTAAAATCATGTTTTTCTGGCATTTCCATGCTTTTATAGAAATATATGTCATTCTTAATTTCAACATAAGTAATTCTACAAACTTTTAAATAGTTATTAGCTATATATAAAAACGTTTCTCCAAAAATAGTATTTTGATTCACCAATTAGTTTCAAAACGGTGGTCATTTGAAATCACTGTCTACTTGAAAGCTTTTCATTACAATAATTTCTGAAATACAGAATCAACTCAAACTGAAGTTAGAAGTGGACTTATCTTATAAGGAAACATTCCAAAAGTGTCATCTTCAAAAAGTATTGAAAAAAATATATGTGATTCTACTCTTCATAAAACACCAGAAAATGAAAAAAATATTGGCTGAAATTAATTACAGCGACCACAAAAAATTATAAAAATTAAGCATATTTCGCGATTTTACACAGTTAGGCGATTGATTTTGAGTACTTGGCGGAGAAGCAAAACACGGTTCTCTTCGTATGCAGCAATCTCGGTGCTAATGAACTCATCACGCGTATAAACAATTGACCGCTTGCAAAGACGAAAGCGACTTTATTCAAATTTTCAGACGCAGCACAATTTCTATTTAAATTTCAGGTTTTTGAAGATTTTTTTTTCTTTTATATATTTCTTTGCAGTTTTTTAGAGCAGTTTAAAACTTTCATATTGTTTGATTGTTCACTGTTAAGATTTTAAAAGGAAAGACCCTTTTATTTTTTAAGTTGGATTATTTGTTTGATTTTAAGGTTTTAATCAGTTTTAAAATATAGTTATACATAATATACATATATAAGTTAAGTTAAAACTATGAGTTGTTTCATAAATACGTATAATGTTGTGCGGATGTTGTATAAAGATTATACATCAAGACCAATACAAAACACAACTGTTACTCTTGAGGAGATTGAAATTAAAAAGGATATAATAGCAGTATTGAAAAAATATGAAAATCAAGAAAGTAGTAGCTTCGATCAAACGCGGATTACTCATGATCTTGCTTCTTCAAACAACGCAGGGTGTAATACTAATACAAGTATTTTATCTGATGATTCCAATGACAGCGATTTCCCATCAGATTCTAATTCAAAACAACAGCTAATATATCTCATGAATCTCAGTATTCAACAGCTGCTGTTGAATACTGGCGAAACGTAAAATCTACAAAATCATGCCGTAGTTTTAAATGTGTACAAAACAGATACAAACTTTGTCCTTCTTTAAGAGTTCTGCACAGATGGCAAAAACAGGTTGATAAACAAAGAGTATGTAAAAAGCTCAAACAGGTTCAAAAATATGTATAAGAACATTTCGAAAAAGCTAGAAAATGCCGAGTTAACGTTCATGACTGCGATTTGAAACGATGGGCATGTTATAAAGCTAAACAGTTGAGTCTATTGTCATTTTCTTGTTTTACGAATTGGTTGAGAAGGATTTAAAAGAAATTTGGGGTAGTCAGCAGAAAAATAACAAAGTTTATTTCGCAACAAGATATCAAGGAAACCACAAACTTCAAACAGATCGCAGAAGCATTTACTAATGATGTTAAAATTCTTATAAAAGATTAAAACTATATAAGGAAACACCTTACTTCGGCTTCATCATACTTGCAAGAAGCTTTTCTTGGGTGGATCCTCCCCTTACAGGATGTTATATAGGGGTAACAAAGAGGAAAATAAAAACACATCTAAAAGAACAACACCAAAGCAATATAAAGTATGCCAAGTGCACCACTGCTCTTGCCAGAACCTATCAGGAAAATGAAATAAATATAAAATTTAATGACGTAACAAAAATAGCCAATTATAACAACCCTACATATGCGTTCTTTACAGAAACTATTGAAATAATTAAGAATCAGGCTGTCATTAATGACCACGAGTCTGCCAAGATTGATCCCCAGTGGCGCTACCTGCTGAAAGATCAAGACGATGCTATAAATAGCCAAGGCCAACTTCAACAAGTTGCAATTGATAAAGAGAGGATCCTCCCAAGAAAAGCTTCTTGCAAGTATGATGAAGTCGAAGTAAGGTAATTACTTATATATTTTTAATTAATAAGCTTCATTTTAAATTTAAATTTAGTTAATCTTATAAAAGATTTACAAATCTCAGATGATCAAATTTTTAATTCTGATCAGTAAAGAAATATATGCAGGGAGAACACTCTACTTATTGGGGGGAAAATGCATTGAAGGATTTTCTCAAAATTTTAATTCAGTGACTCATTCTTACACAATCATGCCAACGATTAGCAAAAGTGGCAAATTATTATCACCCTTATTTATCACTTATCCCGAGCAGTCTGGTCAATTTGGCTTAAATGTGAAGAAAAAACTATTCAAAGCAGATAATACTTACACTGTTGCTACAAAATCTGGAAAAATGGGTAGAAAGAAACTTTGAATATGGTTGTCAGAAGTATATTTTAAAAATACATCCAATTTCACACTCCTTTTAGTAGACTCATGGTTGTCATTTAAAAGCCACGAGATCATAGACAGTGTAACACCATCAAATAAAGTTATCAAGGTCCTTAACACTCCACCTAAAACAACTGTTTTTATTCAGCCTTTGGACAAATACGGATTTCGGATTTGGAAAAACTTTGTAAGAAAGTTTTCAGATATTGTTTTAATTGAGCAAATCCATTGTAAGTTATCTGAAAGAAACAATATTTTTAAACTTCATGCTATTATTCACAATCAGCTGTTATCAACACGCTACATTAATATGTGGAAATATTCATGGTATGCATGTTCTTACACTGTAGAGCGTCTGCCTAAATTTGAAAACAAAACCCAATTGATTTCATCTTCAAATCAGAAGTTCACATTAACTGCCAAACTCTTAACTGTACAAATATAAAATTTTCTAAATGTAGTTGGTGCAAATACTTTTATTGTTTCGAACACTTCTTCGATGCACCACATTTTTGTACTACATATAATGTATAAAAATTGACAAAAGTCGCCAGTTTTAACAGAATGAGTTCATTTATTGCATAACTTCGTGTTTACTGCATTCAGTCTTTTTACTACAAAGCTTTACTGAACAAAGATTCCATTTTCAAACCACCCATTCAGCCTATTTTGTTTCTTTTGAAAAATAAATATAAAGCTAAAGTCTTACATCCACAATGCAATGTCCCCAATGGCATTTTTCCCACTAGCCAATGTACACTGATACACAAACTAGATGGTACTGCTACATGTTTCAATTTTTATACTTAAACTAGGGCCTGTCTACCATGATGTGGTACCCACACAGGACACTTGAATTAGCCTTCCTTGTTTTCTAATGAATGAGGTTCCTTAACAAACAGAGGCAGCAGTAATTTTTTTTTTTCAATTTATAGAGAAAAAACAATTCCTGTTAGAGACGCTTTGAATTATAAAATGTTTAATGAAAAATTTGATGTTTCCTAAATTTAAAAATTATGACCCTCTAATCTGTATTTTGTTCAAAGTTCCATATGGATGGAAAGAGAATTAAACAGCCTTTCTGATGATACTTATTGTTAAGAAATATTAAACTCCTAATTTTTCATACAGGGCAAAAAAAAAAAAAACATTTTTTTTTTTCATTTTCAGAAAGAAAATGTAAATAAAATAAAAACATCATCTTTAAAAATCATAATATATTATTTTTAATTTAAGGAGATGTTTCATCTATCATCGCTGGCAGTCAGATTTTACGTTATTCTATGGAAAAATGTGTTAGGCAAATTACTGATTACCTAACCTTTTTCCCCCCATTTTCAAACTCAAAAAATTCACAACTGTTAAATGATACTTGCTTTCAAAAAACTCATTTTCTAAATGTATTATTTTTGCTTTGAAACTATGACATTAAAAATACACTTATGCTTAATTTTTCGCATGAATTCATCAACTGAAATGTACACCATTATGTGAGAAGTGCCTAGCTGGTTGTCAGCCAGGGTAGCTCAGTGGCAGAGCATCCGTGCGTTAAGTGGAGGTGCCCGGGTTCGATTCCCGGCTCTGGTATTTTTCACATAGTTGGTAAATAAAAATATCAACCTTTACACTCCAATTTACTTAAAATAAGTGTAATTACTTTGTCCCACTAAGAATTAATAATTATGAATTTTTTGAATGGGAAGAAGGAGTTTTTAAATGGGCATTAAATGAGTAATTTGCATAACAAATACCCCTAGAATAACATGAGGTTTGGCTATCAGTGTTGATAGGTTAAGCATGTCCTTAAATGTATCTATTATTCAAATATTTGGAAGAATACATATTATTTTCTTAAGAACAACCAAAAATCCATACAAAGGAATCTGGATATTTCAGCTCCATACTGCATACTTAAAAATATAAAATAAAAACAAAAATAAATATACATACCTTTTGACCTGCTTGACCCTCATTGATTTTTTTTTTTTTTTCCAAATTAAAAGAATCTTTTACCAAACAATTATACACATAAGTTAATTACAACAAAATTTCTCTCAAAACTAAAATAGATGCGTCCAAAAAAAAAAAAAAAAAATTGTCGCATACTATAACATTTCAGGTAATTTCTGTACCAATGCGCAGTTAGCATAGTTTTATAATCTTTTCATCTACTGATTGTAGAAGAAAATAGTCATTCTTTGCATACTGATAAACTCTCTGCGAATTTTTAATAACTTTTTTTTTATTATTATTTTCGATAATAAAATAAAATTGTAAAACTCTGGTGTTTTTGTAGCGGATTGTAGCAAGTCTTTGAAACTGTAGCACTTCAGTGCAGATTTTCTAGAAAAAAAATTATCATTTTTACTACATTTCCGCAATGTAATATATACATTTCCAATATTTAATGGTTCTTTAACTGGAGGGGAAAAAAAAGTGCATGAAAAACAATTGCATAAAACATCCTAACATATACTAACATTTTTCATCTCTTTGTCTAACAAAATAGCACCATAAGTTGGTACAGCCATTTTATACTCTTTCCAATTTGCAATAACAGAATCAACTTCTGCTGAGTATTTTTGAAGAAAAGGAATGTGTCCAAATACTGCACTTGAGTTAAGAATAAATGTTTTATTTATGATATAAACAAAAATAACAATCATAAATAAGCTACAAGTACACTGCTGCTTAAAAGTTTAGCAAGATTTACAAAAGATTCTTTTTTTTTTAAATAAGCTTCATAAAATGTTTTTTAACTTACGAGATATAAAAAACAGGATTGCCCTCCTATTTTTCGGCAATGATTTCCTTATAGCAATAATTAGGAGGATAGCAACATATTAAGTTAAATATATATGTTCCTAGTGTCTGCATTAATATCTTTTTTGGGCAATTCAATTTGGGTATTGTATTTATTGGATAACAAAAGCTGCTATTATTCAAGAATTAAGATTTTAAAGAAAGTTGTATCTCAGCATCTATTAAATATTTTAGTTTTGGCACCATACCATGTATTTTATAGCTTTCACTCAATCTCTATGTTACTATATGATTCCGACAATATAAAATTGTATTGGTCATACAGGGTGGTCACAAATACCACTTTTTTATTCAATTTGTAATTGCTCACTAATTATTATCATTACCAAATTCTCAGTGAAAAATATGAAGATAATTTCGTTCTTCATATCTTTAAAGTTTAAGAACATTCTATCGAGTGTGTAATTTATAGACTGAAAAAAATATATACATTTGAAAATCTTGCTAAACTAAACTTCAGCGTAGGGATGCAGATTTAAAATTAGGAAAATTATTAAACTGCCAAAAATAACTTAAAGAAAATGGATCTTATCAAAATTAAATAATCAAGAAATAAACTAAGTATAACTAATTGTCAAATTTTTTGATAAATTTTTAAGAATACAGTTTTAATTACCAGAAAATTTTTTGTACTTTCCAATAAGATTTGCCAAAAAAAAAAAAAAAAAAACTTTAGATTTTCAATATTGGTATTAAATTAAAAATGTATATATACATGCTTTATGTGATTTTTTCCCCCAACTTTTTTCTTTGAGTAGCTGTAATTTCAAGCTGATGCCAATAAAATTAAATGCTTACAACTTTTTATTTCACTTATGTTTTTAAACACAGAAAGAAACATATCTTTACATGTGAATAATAATAATAATAATAATAATTAAATCTGTGTCATCCAAACCTGTTTCTGATAAAACTGACTTCATAACAGCTTTAAAATTCTTATTTTTATTTATTATTTTTTAAATAATTAACTTCAACTGATCAAAAAATCTTTTTTTTTTCCCCGTGATTTTATCGTCTGCAGAGTAATGTAGGTACAGCTTTAGTATGAAAACCTCTTGGGGGACTTATAATATTTTTTGTCATTTTGACAATGAATCAAAATGGCTATCTCAGTTGAGTATGCACTTGGGATTTCCAATTGACTTAATGAGGGTTCTAGGCCTATGGGTGGAGTGCCCACCTTGGGGAGTTTTCTAAGGGATCCTAGCCCATATTTACACATTTCGGAGAAAACCACAGAAAACTCCAAACAGCTAGGTTAGCGACTGTAACCAAACTTGGCACTTTTCATCTACCAGCTTTGAACACAGAACCACTCAGCCACAGGTGGATTGCAACTGTGTAAGTAAAGACCTTGGCAAGAAACATCAGAGCTATTTCGGTGCCAAATTTCAACTTTAACCAAGGTGGTCCTACACTAAAGATGTTTCGTAATATGAATGCATAATTATTTTAAATAACAGTGTTTATAATCAATATGAAACTCAAATAATTAAATGTCATTTACATTTCATTAATGGCTCTATACCATACCATGGTACTTGGCTATGGTTATGATTTGCTGAAAATAATCACCAATCAAAATACATTTATTTAAATGTTTCAATTAAAATAATAATAATAAATATAGTGACCAGTGAAGTGGGCAAAGCTTTTAGTTTATGATAAACTTTAAGGTTTCACAGGACATTAACAAAGACTTTATAAAAATATATCAATAACAACAATAACCATTTTCATTGCACTATTGGACAGAGGACTCACTCTGATTTATTATATTTATTCAATTTGCGATGCAAATTTATAGCACTCAATTTTGTCCAAAGTCTTCTTTTCAATCATTTGATATCTCTAGGATGGAATACCATTTAAGATAACTTATACTCCATCTATTCTCTCGTAAGTTCCAATACACAAAGTCTATTGTTATTTTAATACTTAATTCACTTGGTAATATAAGAAAAAGTCACACAATATCCTGATTTTACTTTTTACTTTTGTCTCTTTTAGTTATATTAAACATACATCTTTGCAGTATCATTTATATATTTATAATAAAAAAATAAAAAAAAAATCCTTAAATAGAATAAATTTTAAATAGATAATAGCCACACAAATACACTTCAATAATGAAATTATTCTCTCTGGAATAATTACAAAACCATGAAATACTTAAAATTTTAAGAAAGAAAACTCACACAAACACATTATCATTATCTAGCATTAAGTATACTACTGTATTCATCTATAAATATGAAAGCTTGGAAATAAATATTATGAGATTGATCTTTCTTGATTCAATCAGAGTGGCTATATATAAGATTTTCAGGAGTACTGTAAAATATGGATTTAGGAAAAAGAAAACTAATTGGCATATTCTGCTCAATTTCACATCATATATTTGTTTTCACAAATTTCTATTACAAGTCATACTCTATTCATGATATGAGCAATGAATCTGGATGATCACCCAGCATGGTCAAAGACTAAAATGTTCTATCCACAAGGTTATCCTCTTTCCTATTTTATTTCAATACATTTTCTTTATTCTAATTTTCAATGCATTATACTGATATCAGTTATGAATTTTAGCTTTCATGCAATTTCATACGATTTCCCATTCAATTATTTCCATAAATCAAATTTATGCAAAACACTGTTTTCGTTCTATCATGCTACGAAAATTCTTTAATTTTTAATAACTTATAAATTTTTTTGAAATGGAGTGCTGATATTCATATTCATCTTACACCATAATCATAGATGATATTTTATAACTAGTCCAACTTCTTTATGATAAGAATAAATTCACATAATATATTTTTATGTGAAATTTTGTCCTATTCTGCCATGTTAAGAAAAATCTTAAATAGCTTCAAAAGTATATTCATTTAGCTTAAAAAATATATATATATAATAATAATAATTTTAGAAAATATTTTTAAATATCTCTTAGTTCTCTCGTTCAAAGTCTTTTCAATCAGGTGCCTGACTATCTTCAGAAACTAGAACCAGTGTCTCAATAAAAGGAGGAAAGTTTTCAAAAATACAGTTTTACAGACATGCTACAGACCTCCAGCCAAAAAAGCTGAAGTTCGCGCACTAAAATAAAACAGTGTAGAAAACTTAAATATACATATAAATATGGTGCATGCATATACAATACATATTCACGGTATTCAAAACAATCTTACTTTTCAAATTATATATACATAATTTAAAAATAAAATAAAACTTACCTGAAACAAATGTTGCTCCATTTCAACTTGTTTTCTGTTTACTTATTCATTTTATTTCACTTAACACAAAGTCTACTTAGACAGCAAAATGCTCACTTTTATAAAAATTATTTATTTATAAAATACAGCTATTCTCAGCAAAAATTTTGTACAGCATATTATTTTAATGTAGTGGCAGATTTATTTTTCTTAAGGGGCAAAAAAAAAAAAAAAATGAGAGGTGAGATTTATAAAACAGCTATACTCATGACAAAAATTTTCCTGCAGAACATTATTTAGTGTAATGGTAGATTTATTTTTCTCAAGAGAAAAAAAAAAGATGAAAAGCTATACTCAAAACAAAAATTTCCCTACAGCGTATTATTCTAATGTAATGGAAGATTTATTTTTCTCAAGAGAAAAAAAAAGATGAAAAGCTATACTCAAAACAAAAATTTTCCTACAGTGTATTATTCTAATGTAATGGCAGATTTATTTTTTGCAAGGGATAAAAGAAAAAAAAAATGTTATTTTAATATAATAGATTTATTTTCTTAAAAAAAAAAAAAAAAAAAAAAAAGATGAAAAGCTATCTTATTTTTTTGTTTTTTGTTTCTTCTTTTTTTGTACTAACATTTCTAATTTTCTTTTATGCTTTAATCTACTTTCATTTTCGATTCTGCGTGACTCATCAAGTTTCACCTTCATAGGTGGAAGAGGTTTTTTAATAAGGGCTTTTTTATTATCTATCTCCGCCTGATACGACTTTCTCGATGACCTTAAATTTTGGCATAACCGTCTGTCCACAGGTTCATGGAGATAATCTTTTTTATGGAAATATTCAACAGAAGTTTTTTTTTCCGATTTCAATTTATACTTCACAGTCTGAATGGCTGAATAAGTCTCAATGTTCATCCGTCCCGATCTACAATCGATGATGTCTTTCATCATATTGAAGGATCCTTCAACTTGTGGTCCATGAAAACAACTAAGAACAGCCTTTACGATTTTACTTAAAGTAAAATATTTTGGCATAAGAAAAACTTTGGACCACCAAATATCTACAGCTATCAAATTTTGTTTTTCATCTACTGGTGATGGCAAATTTAAATCAACTTGGTATTGGTGAATCTCAAGTGAAAACTTTTGCTCTTCTTCAGGAGATAAAATATGTAATAAAGATGGTAATTGCTGCAATCTGTGAAGAGTGACTTGATGACCCCTTGCAGTAGGATCAATAGAAGATGCACACTTCAAAAACTTGTTATTCAAAGGCAATACTTTTTGCAAGTGCTTCCCACAATCAATATATGCCTGTTTGGCACACACAAGGAAACTTTCAGAAGTTTTGTCACCATTTAAAATAAGTTTTTGTGTTCCTGATCCTATAAACATCCTTTTTAAAGGCAAATGAATTTTTTCATCATTCAAATTAAGTTCAAGAAGTTCTCTTACTTTCTTATCTTGTAAGTTTTCTGCAGCAATAAAACAGGAGAAAAAATCTAAGACTGTCTGTTTCTGCTCATCATATACTTTATGTATGAGAGGTTCTTTGGTTTGGAACATAAGAACATACTTCTTTAAAAGAGGTAGAGTGGCAGCATAAAAATGGGCTATTAATCGAGTATTTTTTCTATTATGAAAAAGTTTTTTACAAATTCTTATTTTCCTTTTTATTCCATCATCAGTCATCTTTTTAGTGGCTAAGTTTCTTTGAATTACTTTTATTCGTCCTCTATCAGATGAAGTAACATTTCGATGTTGATAAATTGAACATAAGATGGCAAAATAGCAAGTTTTATCCTTATCATTCAAGAAGGAGTAAAATAAAACTGTCAGTGCATCTAATAAGTATAAGAAGTTTAATGCAGCATCATAACAAGACATCCAACGATGTGGAATAAATTTAATTGGTGAAACATATTTCACTTCTAATATGTTACAAATATCTTCCAGGTAAGCTTTAATATCGACAGACCATTTGATATCATTGTATATATCTTTGATTAGATTTTCTAAGCACATGTTAAATGGTTTACAAAATTTTTTACATGCATTGTGGATGTGATGGCAAGAGTCGCCATCTACATCCAATAAATGAGGAGTCTTTTCATTCCTAATTTTTGTTTCTAGGCCTGCTTTGGAGCCCCTCATAACATTGCAAGAATCCATCAGAACGGATACAAGATTACTCCATGGAATTTCATTTTCTTCAAAAAAACTACTAATTGCAAGAAATAAATTTTCTGCACTTACCTTGACTACATTTAAAGAAGCCAAGTGCTCCACAACAACTCTATTTATTGTGTCTGAGAAATAGCTGCATAATATAGATAGCACTCTCATATTATTTGAACTGGTGGCTTCATCAATGTTTAGTGAAAATTTTGCAGCTTTTAAATTTTCAACAGTTGACTCTAAAAAGGTCTTTGCTACCCCGAATCTCATTTTATAATTAGCAGAAGCCCTCTTCATATTTAGGTGGTTCAAAGCTTTCTTGTCTTCAGATAAAACTTTGCTGACATCTACTATGACTTCAGCCATAGAAAAAGGCAAACTGTTCTCTGCTAAAACACCTAACACCAATGCTTCAGCATTTGATATTCTGTCACATATTGGAACATTTGTTAAATTACTAGACAATGTGTTCACTGATTGAGACGATGTGCTTGAACCGGCAGACACAGCGAAAAAATCGCTTGGCAATACATAATTATTTTTTATGCGAAATAAATTTTCTTTGTGTTTCTTTGTTTTCATGTGATCTGAAATTGCTGTGTAGCCCCGTTTTCCATAATAAATCAAATCATTGCACACTGTGCACACAGACTTGCCGCTCACATCAATTTTCTTAATATTATCTCCAATCACAATTTCAATGCTTTTTCCTTCATGATTTAGACTCAAGGTCTTACAAAGCCATTCAAATCTGAACTTGTTCGTTTCTGCTACGTCAATTTCGCGAACTTTCAATTCATCAGAAATAATATTCCAATTCGGCATTTTACAGCCGAATTTCAAATTGGATAAATATAAACACAAAAAACACGTGCGCTCAACGAAGCATCAAATGCCGTTCGTGCTCGTTCGTTACCGTGCGTTGCCGCCCGAACCCATAGATATTTGATTCAATACGATACGATTAAGAAACACCCTTTTCCGCCTTTCGTCCGATCCACGGATACCCGTGGTCCGATCGCTCCGATCCAGCGAACAGCAGCAACCGCAAGAGAAAGAGGGAGGGAGGAGAGGCGATCGCGCGCGCCAAACATTTCTCTTCACAGAGGGGATGTCAGAGCGTCAGAGTACATCTACCTCGCAGAGGAAGAGAAACGGAGAGAGGAGAAAGCGCGGAGCGCGCTGAAACAAAGAAAGCAACGCCGCATTAGGAGGCTTATCACACAGATTTAGAACAAATTCCGTGATGATAAAGATTATGCTTCTAAAGTCAGCACCCCCCCCCCCCATACACTCACCTAAATTTTAACTTGAATTTGCATCGATCTCAGGAATGATTAAAATCAGAGTTAAAAAAGCGGAAATCCGCGTTTCCGCGGAAAAGTAGCATGTATGAGTTTAATAATCAATTCAGTGTTTTCCCACACACAATTTGTTTAATGTTTTCAGTATTTAATGTAAGAAAGAGAAGGAATCAGACATGCAAAACATATACATAAAAGAAAGAAAGAAAACAAAAAAAGTTAAGTGAACAACAAAAAAAATTTTTAATCACATTAAAAACTGAGACAGACAATATGCGCTAAAAATATACAATTTAAAACATTAAAAACACAAAACAAAAAATTTTAAACGTTTCGAGCCTTTTACAGGCTCCTCATCAGTAAAAACATCAAATGTAAAAGCTGAGAAGAACAACAGACTTTCATTAAGTGAGTACAACATATTCATTGGGAACTGCGCATGCTTCATTAAGGGGTGAAGAATGATTTGTGTACCAGCCCTCCAGGAAAATTCTTGAATGATAATTTAAACAGTTAGATATGATTATTTTCGTACTGTTAAAATCAGGTAAATGGTCAGTTTCTATGGCATGCTGTACAATTTTCGAATGTAAATAATTTTTACTGATGAGGAGCCTATAAAAGGCTCGAAATGTTTAAAATTTTTTGTTTTGTGTTTTTAATGTTTTAAATTGTATATTTTTAGTGTATATTGTCTGTCTCAGTTTTTAATGTGATTAAAATTTAATTTAACTACGAGACGTAATGATTTTTAAATATTTTAAACAAATATATATATATATATATATATAATAAAGATGATCTATTAAGCATAGTAGAAGCCAGGCAACAGATAGAAGATCACTGAAACACCAATGACCAATAAAATTAAAAAAAAAAAAAAAATCATCAGTGGATGAAATACACTAATGTAAAGAAACCAGATGTATTAATTAGCAGCCTGCAAAACAAACAAATCAATAAAGTAAAACAACAAATCTTAACTTAAAACCATAAACTTATCAAAATTAATGAAAAAACAACCTAAGAAACACAAGATATGAAGAAGGAGGCAGGCGGCAAGACTTGTGACTTGCCTGTGGGGTTACACTAGTTTTATGCCGGCAACACTCCCCCAGCCTGCCACAACCAGAACAGGAACCATACGGATATAAAAATGCAAATTTCAAAGCAGATGAACAACAATGAAACCACGAAGCCACAATGAAATTCACCAATTGATCACATTGTGTTTAACAGTATAATTAGAACATTAAATATAGTTGACAACTCAAAAAGGAAAAAACTGAAATTTTAATGGAAAATGAAAGTTTGCATAGTAATACAAAGCAAATGCAACAAGCCTTCTACTTTTTTTTTTTTTTTTAATTTAATTTCACATACCCACACAACCATCCAGCCTTACAACACCACCCCACCTCCGTAATCAAACATCTGCCCACCCAACCGCCACCTTTTTTATTGTCTTTCATTATTTTATAATTTTTTTGTTGATATACTCAAGAGTGTACACAGCTTTTTTTTTTTTTTGTTTTTTTTTGTACTGACAGAGACATGGTTAAGGATATAAAATAGAAAATACAAAGTTTTTAGGAAAACCCATTTTAGCAGTGGCTGTGATCAGTTTATTAATATTCTTGTTTTTAAACTTTGCAGAGCATAAATTATTAATTCGAAATAAATGGTTAATGATGATGTTTCTAAATACCGAAAGATGCAGACATGAATTAAAATGTGTAAATAAGTTTACATTAAAACAAAAATCTTGCCGTTTGTCATAGATATCTGTGTAAAGTTTATTACCATCGATGATTATTTTGAGATCTAAAAAGTTAATAGATTGATTAGTCAGAGTAATCTGAGTTAGCTTTAAATTAGGTGGATAATTGAAGGAAAAGCCATTTTGTGAGTTCTTGTTGAGATAAAATACAATAATATCATCGATGTAACGATAAAATCGAACATCATCATTGCAAATTTGCTTTTCATAATAATAAAGATAGAGATCTGCCAAAATACTGGAGCTACAACCTCCTTGTGGAATGCCTAATTGTTGCAAATAGATATCGTTGTTGTGGAAGATATAATTATTATGGATAACAAAGTTAAGAAGTGTTTTAAATTTTTCTTCTTTAAAATTGTAAGGAAGATTAATTTGAGCTTTATATTCTAGAAAAAGACTGTAAATGATATTACTAAGATCTGATAACTCAATATTATTGAAAAGATCTTGAAAGTCAAAAGTCATAATATTGTCTATTGAATCGAGCGATTTGATGTATTGAATTAATTGAAAGCTATTTTTAAGACAGTGTAAATTATCAACTTTGCAAGTACATTTGTAAATTTGTTTTAGAATATCCAGTAGAGCTTTATTAGCATTGTTGTTGTAAGTGTTACACCCAACTGTGACAGTGCGAAATTTAATTGGAGATTTGTGAAACTTAGGTATGAGAACTATATAAGGATAATTAAAGTTATTGAAGGGAAGTTGAAGTAGTTTATAGTAATTATGTATTTTTCGGTTATTAATAATAAGGTTATTATTAGTTAAACTGAAGATGTTACTATTATTGATTGAAGAGTTTAAAATAGAGAGATAGTAGGATTTACAAATAATGGCATAATTATTAGGTGATTTGTCAACATAAGTGATCACAAAGTCATCCTGTAGTGATTTGATTGAGTTAAGAAGTACAGATTTTTTAAATAACACCAGATTTGAAGAATTGATAAATAATGCATTTTTGATTTTTTGTAACACTAAAACTTTCCATTGAGTGAAGTAGGCAATAGGTTTATTATGAGTAATAGATATTTTATAAATAAATAAATCTAGGTCATAAGAAAACTGTTGTAAGATTTGTGGAATGCTAGTTTTAACTGGAAGTCTAAATTTGGTGCCAAATTTCATGAATTTTTTTAATTGATAATTGTCAATAATATTGAGATTACCTGTGATAATGTGTCCATGGTCTCTGTCAATAAATTTTGAGAAAGAAGGATCATTGCATTTACAGGTTACAGTGTTAGTAAGAGAGGTAGACTTAGATACAGAATTATAATTGAATATCTTTCTTCCAAGAGGAAGAGGATATTTGAAGGTACGAGATAGATTTAAATCTTTAATCGGAAACATACATTCTTTGTCATTAATGATAGACGTAATGTTAATACTGTTCAATATTTGATTTGTAAAATTCACAATTAATTGAGTATTTGTTTTAAATTTGTTGGGCTTTTTATTAATTTTTAAATTAAATTGTTTGATTTTGTACATTATAATATCATAAAAAATGTCTGAAAAATGTTTATTATAGGATTGGCTTTGAAAAACATTCAGAAAGTTTACTAAGTATTTCTTTTTAATTGCAAAAATAAATTTTCGAATAATGAACCAGTTATAGTTAGATAAGTAATTAGTCTGTAGATCTGAAATGAGTTTAATAATGGCACTTTTAGAAAAGATTAAATCTGTTTTTTTACTACCTCGTTTAGTTCTAGAAGTTTTATTGTTAATTTTGTGATTGAGTTGTGCATAAATAGTCGAATAATCATGTAGAGGGTTGATGTTAGAATATGCTTTAATAGTTTTACTAAAGTATTCGGAATTTAGGCCATATGGATAAATTGTATTATAATATTGCATAAATTTTGATTCAAGAAATAGACGCTCACTTTTATTTTTCTGAATTTTTACAATCTCTATGGTACATGAATTAAAATTATGTGATTTAAAGTGTTGTAATTCTATAGTTGATTTAGAAGGTGCAGCTGAAAGGTTTTTAGAATCTGATCGATGCTGATTAATGCGTAAATGTAGAGGAGTTGAAGTTTCACCAATATAACTAAGTTTACAATGACCACAACTGATTTTATAAATAACATTGTATGCCTGACAAAATGGAACCAAAGATTGATTATTATTCAATTGTGTGTGAGAGGCCATAGGGCAAGTTTTACATCTATTAGAACCGCATGTTCTAAATTGAAGTAAAGGAGGAGGAGATAATAGGTAACTGGATGTCGATCCAAGGATATCCCTATAAATATCCTTGTACCGGGCACAATACTGCTTTGAAGCAAAGTATTTTTTGCCAGGATCTAAAAATTTACTAAACAGAGTCATAGAGAAAAAATGTTTTGTATATTAAAAATCACAAGGCAAGTAAGTATTTACATTAGTTATATCGAAAGTGGGCTAGACCAAATTCAATTACTTAATTAAATTGATTCTTGATTAATGAGTGTCTGGATTAATGAAAAGTGAAGAGAGAACTAAAAAAAAAATAATAATAATAATAATAATAATTAAATAATATGTACATATTTACACTAAACCTCCTTTGACCTAATCTATTGATTTGGTTCCAATTACAAATTAAATTCCGCCCATTATTTGAAAGTAAAATAAGAAAAACTAACCATCACAATTCACAAAATGTCAGGCACAAAATGCTAAATAATAATTAGAATTAAATATTCGACTATACATACACAACATATTTTTGTTAAAGATATTTATCTAATTAAAGAATAAATTATTAAAGTAAGTTGCCAACTATACAGTTAGTTATAAAGGATCCAGGGCCAGTGACATAATACTGTCGCAAAACTTCACAACACTACAAGAATCATAATATAATATAAATTTTAAATCAATAAATAACATATTGAAAAAATTAAAGAAATTACAGAAATAATACAAATTGTAAGAGCGCAAATGCAGCTTTATACAAAGTGTATAATACAAAAAATAGTGTTAATGCCAATTTAAGACAAATCTAAATATATGAAATTCATATATTAGATAATTTAAATGACATAAAGCAATAAGTTTTATTAAACACAAAATACATTCAAAATTTATGCGCAATTGCAGCAGGTTTAATTTTAAATGTAAATATAATAAAGATGATCTATTAAGCATAGTAGAAGCCAAGCAACAGATAGAAGATCACTGAAACACCAATGACCAATAAGATTAAAAAAAAAAATATATATATATATATATATATATACAGTCAAACTTGAATAATTCGAACTTGTTTAATTCGAAATTCTGGATAATTCGAATTTTTTACTCGGTCCCTTGAATTTTGTATTAAAATAATGTTAAAAAATCATGCATAATTCAAATTCTATTTTGGATAACTCGAATTTTTTATACGATTACCTTTAAAATATTACAGTAAAATTTGTTCACGGGATTTTTCTCAGGTAAAGTGTACTATTTTTTTTAACTGTCTTTCAAAGGAAGGATAGGGAAATACAAGAGTGTTTCTTACCTAGTGCATCAGAAGAAGATATGGTCCATATACATGAACTTTGAGGTTATTTTAATTGAAAGACATGTCTAATGTAGAAGATTCTGTTTTTCTATCAGTTGATAGGTGGAAGTCATATGCTATGACACAAAGATTGTACTTAAAGAAGCAATCAAAATTATCTGACTATTTTTTAAAAAGTGTTGAATAATTAAGTTCGTAAAACAAATATTGATTTAATTGGAGGGGGGGGAGTGAATGTAGCAGTATTCTCATATATAAAGTTTGTGAGTTAAATCTTTATCGTAGTTTTATTTTTTAAATTTATCTCTTCTTTTTGACAAAATATTATACGTAATTCGAATTTCTGGATATTTCGAATTTTTTTTTGGTCCCTTCAACTTCGAATTATCCAAGTTCTACTGTATATATATATATGTATATACTATATGTATAATACCACCAATAATTTAAATAAAGTAAAAGTATTATAAAATGTAAAGGATACTGATACGAATGAAATCTTTCAATAAAACCTTTGGTAATTTTGGATCTTCTTCACAATAAAAATCTAAGTAAAACCAATGAGCTAATTCTATTTGAAAACATACACGAATGAGATCAACACGCTCTTCTTCAGGCACATTAATAATGAATCGACTGTAATATAAATAGAATTCATGTAAAAAGCTGTACAAAGATGCTTCATGACATACTCATACAATATTAAAAGAATAAAATTAAGATTTATCAAAATATTTACTTTGACAGTTTGGAATTTAGTATTAGAGTACAGGGTGTCTACTGACTTGACAGAAAGAAAAATTCATGACCTCAAAAAAATTTTCATGACCTTTTTTATCAACATATCCAACCTTTCTTTTTAAATTAACATATTCATTTTCTCTTTTTTTACCGATATATCACCTTGCTTTATTTTTTAAATTATTGTTTAACAACATTATTAGCTGTTAAAAAAAAAAAAACTGAAAACATTTTTTTTATTAACAATCTAAGTAAATTAAATAGTAATGGAAATCAATCTAAAACACACACATATAGCTACAAACATATGTACACAATTTGTGCAATGTTATAATATTGTAACTATTAGTTTTTTTTTTTTTTTTTTTTTGGGGGGGGGGGGGGGGGGGGATTTGGAAACTCATTTATTTTTCTTACATAAAGGAGAGGAATATATGTATTAATCAATATTCGTTAATCAAAGAAGTCATGTAAACTGATACTTCGTGGTAAGATGCACAAACTCCCATTAAAGATAGCATTTCAATTAAGTGTTTTGAACCATATAGTCTATGGATTGTCAATCCTAAAACTACTGTATGGGAGAAATGAAAAATCATGATCTAACACAACTTACAACTGCATGGCTTATTACGTGTTTTTTTTGGCTTGTTTTTTTTTTAGATTCTGCAGGGCATTTCTTTCTTCTTATTTTGTCAATTAATGTTTGAAGGGTGGAGGAATCAAATTTTTTTTCACCTGAATTAATTGTTTCAAAATCGGCATAGAACGATATCAGTTATAAGCCATCTTTTGAATATCTTCTCTTATTATATCATCAGCAGCTGATACGATCCTAAGTTTTTCTGCAGACTGGTCAGCTTCTCAATTTTTATACCAGTTCTCTAGATTTTGTGCACACTCTCTGTTAAACACGTAATGTTTTTTCGACCACTAACATTTGGAACAATCATATATCTTTGAAATGGTCTTTCAGCAGTTTTTTCAAGTACATTTCTGAATATGTGTTTTTTCCCTTGGACAATTCTTTTAGCATATCTTTTAATTCTTTAATAGTATATTGGCACTCATCATTTTCTTTAATAATTTTGCACAATTGACAAAACGCGTGTGATAAAGTTTCACATTTACGTCTACCTTTCTTCACTTCTCCAGATTTCACTCTAATGAAATTTTTGTGACATGGAAAATGGTAGGTAGCTGCGGCAAGATCTATTATGCTTAAGAGTCGGGATTTTACGGTCTGTCCAAATTCCTTCTTTCTCTCATCGCATTTTTCTAATAATTTATTTTTGAATTCCGTTGTTGTCACAAGATGAAACCCTTTTCTATGAGATCTTTCACTTTTCTTTTCTTCAAATGCTATTTTGCCACATAAAAAACAATTTTTCATTAAGTCAAATGTATTTGAAGAGCCTCTAAGATTAGGGGCTGAAGATAATAGAGAAGATGGATTTTCCCTAATTGAGCTGATAGCAGCTTTGATGGAAATTGGTCTAGTATAGTTCCGTCGACATTCCTTGTGTACTTTCAATGACGTTCTTCCGTGTAATCTCTCATGAATTCCATCATTACAACTGACATTTGTGTTGTATATTGTTGGTAATTTTTTCTGCATAATCTGTATATATATATAAATTACGTGTCACGATGTTTGTCCGGGGTAAACTCCTAAACTAAGGAACCGATTTTAATGAAATTTTGCACACTGTGTGCAGTTTGGTCCAACTTGAGAGATAGGATAGTTTTTATCTCAATTTATTGTCACAATATTGTTTTATTGCAATTATTTGTTAATTATAGACCTTTATTAAAGTTGCTCCAAAATATCTGTGAGTTCCATAAGTTTAATTGTTGCCAAAAAGAAAAAATACGAGTTCATTTTCTTTCGACATAAAAGTAAATACATTTAATCAAACGTGAACGTTAAAAAATTACAAAAAGTTAAATTATACATCTCACGAAAATTGACGTCATAATCAATTTAAAGATTTTATTCGCATTGATAAAGTATGTAGTTATACACAAGCGAAGTGTGACGTCACTGACAGTCTGTAAAATCAAGAAAAAGATTTCTTATGTTAATGGCCCATTGTATTTTTTGTAAAAAATTATTAAAAACGAGGAAAATTATTTCCGGATTTTAATCCCCATATTTTTGTATAGATATGTATTATTTATCATGTGCATACGTTAGATTGAGTTATTTTGCTGTTAAATTGACAAAATTTTAAATTTAAATTTCAAAGCTCTGTCGTCCTTGGAGTTTTTCGTATTTGGCGATCAAAAACATAACACGAAAATATACAAGCTAGATGTATATTTTCGTAATATGTATTGTGTGAAATATTGTTTCATATTATTCATTACTCTCTTAATATAAGTTGTTAAAATAACCATGATTTTTGAAAGGAATTAAATGTGTGCGCCAGATAATTTGGCGATATTATTTTTTTTCCGCCAAGGATGATAGATATGAAATTTATTCCACTGCAACATGTTAATATCTTATATCAGATACATTATGTATATGCTACAATTTATTTCACGTGACACGTGTGTTAAAAATTTATTTACGACATAACCTTGCTTTTTCAATTTTTGTTGCATTATTCTAATCTGTATCACTTCGTTTTCTTTAAGAAATTTGTGATCTATACATAACGTTCTAAATAAAAAGTAACCATTTCAATATTTTAAAACTTATTTAAAAGTCTGTTTTATTTAACATTAAATTTTAAAACTTAATTTAAAACTTATTTAAAAGTCTGGAAGAGTTTAAGTCTGTTTATTTGTTTTGTAACGCTAATCTATATGATCGATGTTCGAAACTTTAATTAATTATTTCTCTTATTTTTCTTTACTTTTTCTTTAATAACTTACCAATTTAACGTTCCTGATTAAATTTGTGATTTATATATGTATTTTGCATTAAATTTTGACTCATATTTATTGCTGAAAATGCGATCTTAAAATCTTGCAATTTTCTTATCTTAATCCTCAATGCTTTCCTTCTTGATTAACTTGAATTTACTATTAAAATTTTAACATACTCAGAATCTTCTCACCACTTCGTTAAAATATATTAATCTTTTCAGTAATATATTAATCAGTATATCCCCACAACTATATTTGGCAATTTTTTGTTGGCGATTATGGCTAAATCATAAATCTATAAATGATAAATGATAATCTAAATCATAAATCAAAAACATAAAATAATAAATCCAAAATAAACAATATATAGGCTGCCATACTATATCACAAACAGTCCAGAGCGACATCGTTATCGTTCAAAACGGCGCCAAAGAAAAATCGCCAAATTCAGCTGTGGGGATATACTGATACTGAAGGTATAATTATCCGAATATAATTACTGAAGTTATATTATAAGTTATAGTTGTGGGTAACAACTATAGTATTTCCCCACAACTGGATTTGGCGATTATGGCTAAATCATAAATGATAAAATCATAAGCTAAATCATAAATCTAAAATAAAAGCATGCAGGTTACCGTATTTTATTGCAAAGAATCCAGAACGACTTCGTTATCATTCAAAAAGGCGCAAAAAAAAAAAATAATAATAATAATCGCCAAATCCAGTTGTGGGGAAATACTATATACCTTATCAAATTATCAACGTATTACTTAGCCGCAGCAACGCGTGGCCGGGTCTGCTAGTTACTGTATAAGAATTTAATTCCTTTTTACAGATAATGCAGATTTCATATCTATGTCATCCATATTTTTCTCTTTTTACTTCCATTACCCTACTACCGTAGGTAATGGAAGTAATGTATTCGGTCTGAAAATTCAATATCAAGATTTCACCTGATTTACATGTTTTAAGGTCCCCTGAGTCCAAAAAAGTGGTTTTTGGCAATTGGTCAACGTGTATGTGTGTGTGTGTGTGTGTGTGTGTGTGTGGAGAATCTTCTGGCTATTATATCTTGGAAACTAATAAAGATAGAACTACGAAACTTTAGAATTGAAACAAGTCTGGTGTACAGATGAATTTTCCAAATTTTGGTGAAAATTGAAAAACTGGATGTGGGACATCGGAAACCGAAAGTGGGACCATAAGTCTGTATCTCAAAAATGGCTCAACAATTTTCTTCAAATTTGCTATATAAACACTCTATTAGATGTCCTTTTGAATGATATAGTTGGTTAGTTCAAGAAAATTGATAGGCGCCCTGTATAAATAGCTCAATTTCAGGTCTCGTAAGGGCGTTTCTTTAAAAACGGCTGTACGGATTTTTTTCAAACTCATCATATTAATTCACTTTTAAATACGCTTTTGTATGTAATTATTGTTTTCCTGACAATAATTGAGTTTTGGTAAAAGTTGATATCTTAAAAACAGCTCAAATGATTTTCTTGAACATTGTTATATAAATCCATTTCTTTTTTATGTATCATGCAGTTATTAGAGGAAAATAAAATCAGATCTAAAAAATATAAGTTTCAAAAAAATAACTATCTTTTTTCTTTTCTTTTTTTTACCTCGCTATAAGTAAGCTTCGTTTTATATGTCTTTACATGTGTATAAAGTTTATCTTACCACAAAAATGTTAGGATTCTACTTCTTTAGGTCACTTTTACACCTTTTAATCACATTATCTCCAAAAAATGCATATAATATGTGTAATAGTGGGTAATGCAAGTCGTGTGGTTGTTTCACATCAGATTTTTTTCTTTCCTTACATAAAATATATAACAATGCTTCAAACACTTTAAAATATGAAAAAAGCAACTAAAATATGCTTTCACTAGCTTGTAAATATAAAAGATGCAAAATCACATAGCTGTAAAATGCATCCAAAACATACTAAGAATGAGAACTAACAGGCACTGAAATGGTTAATGAGGGAGACTAAAAGATAAGAAATAGGATATCAATTTCAATCATGTGTCTTTTAAGCTACACATGACCACATGATACCCAGGACCACAAGATTTAGTATGACAGACGCTGTTTATAGAAAGCAGAATTTTTTATCTTTTCACCAATTCATTGAAAAACAAATAAGAAAAGTTATAATACATATATAAAGTAATTTAATTAGATCAAAGAAAAAAGAATCAATTAACAGAAATTTGATGAATTTGAACAAATAGGGATTTCAGTTTAAAAAAGCAAAACAATTATTGAGGAACCTTTTGAAAAAAATTAAATTGTAAAAATACTTTCTTATATTTTTACCATAAAAAATAGGAATAAAGGGGCAAGACATATTTTTTCCCTGCGTGAAAGGAGTTAAAATGTTCATAATTCTATTTTTTGAGAGTTAAAATAATAATGAGAAAAGAATATTGAAGTAGAAAATCTTATGCAATAAATTTCATAAAAATAGTTAAAAGAAAAGTATAAAAGAAAGGACTTTCTAAAATTTTTAGATGATTTTAAAATAATTAAATTTACGGCATTCTTAAATTTAAAGTATCATAACATTCTGAATTCAAAAGTTGATTATAAGGAAATTTGGAAGATTATATCACTCCACAATACTTATCAACTGCAAAGATTTTAAACTTTATTTATATGAATTTGATTCAGAAATAATTTTTTGCTTACTGGGCTAAAATGGCAGAAAGGAACTTTGTTATTTTTTGCTTGTCCCAATATAAATACTTTTACAGCCTTTTCGCTTTCATATAACCCCATTAAATTATATATTATTTTTAAAGTGCGTAAAATAAGCAAATTTTTAATGTAAAACACTCTTTCATATTTTTAACGGGAAGAAGAAAATTTCAAGAGCTACATAGTGAAAAAAATAAGATTTTTGAGAATTCTACACTTTTACTGGCATAAATATTAATTTTAGAGCAAAGCAGCAAGTAGGAAAATTATAGAAAATACATTCAGCAATAATATAAAGAAAAAATCAAATTGCTAAGCAAATTACTTTTTGATTTACAAGCAATTTTCTAATAGCCTTCATAATTTTACGTTTAGGGGACTGGGGGGAAAAATCCAGGGGAGAGAAGTGGGGACTTTTAAGAAAATATGCCTTTCACAATGATCTATCAATCGGGAAAATTTTAGCTTCATCCAAATTTGTTCCGGCATTGATCATTTTTTTCTCCTTTATTTACTGGACTAATTTATAAATTTTATTTATCTATATAAAGTGTTAAAGCCATTTACATGTGCAAACACACCACATTAGTATACAAAACCAACTTTCATAGATTGTCATATTGTTACAAATGGTTAAAGCTCTTTCCTGCATCAAAAGTGTTGCAATAAAAAGTGATTTACAGTTAAAGTGAAAACAAATATCAGTTTATTTACTTTCATGAAAATTGGCCTTGGCAACAAACTTGGCAAGAAGTTTGATGGCATGGTGATGAATTTAGCTATTTGGCGACTAAATATGCAGAGACATGGTAGTTTTGGATTACCAAATTTTAAAAATTCTATCTTCAAAAGAAACGGTGTTCTGCAATTTTCTGGATCAATTCATTAGTTTTTGTCACAAAGCTACCTCGATAGTTCACCAAATCACAATCACATATCGAGACCAGTGTTGCCAGATCTGGCAGATTTTTCATTGAATAATCACCAATAATTTTAAAAGTGATATTTGATATACATAATAGACAATTAATCTTCCAAGTGATTAGGCAAGCATTACAGTTAAAAATTATTGGTGATTATTGAATAAAAAATCCACCAGATATGGCAACACTGATCGAGACAATGAAAAGAGGAAAGACACTTCCAGAAAGTTCAGTTGTGTTCAGGCAACATTTTTGGGTGACTGTGTGAGCTTTAAAGCTATTGAATCTCGTTCCTGAATCAGGGAAATTTCTGCTCTGTGGTATAGTTAACGCAGTTTACATGATTTCCTCCCCCCTCCCTCCCCATGTATGAGTGACCTTTTTTTTTTTTTTTTTTTACTATTTCTAGAATATTATTTGATTATACTTTTGTTGTATGATTAACAATTTATCAGCCTGTTTCTTTATGAACTATTTTTTTCACACAATAATGTTAACATTTTCATAAAATAGAGTCAGTGTGGATCAGTATGATATGCATAATACTCAAAAAATTTAGAAATGGAGCGAGAAAAAAATTTATTTACAATTTTTTTTCCCTTAAAAAAAAAATAATAATAATAACAATATAATAAATCAAAATATTTATTATTTCTTTTTCTTTATTAAGTATAATATAGGTAAAGTTTCTTATATGTTATGCATTTGTAAATTTATATGTTTCTAATTTATATCTTACGAAATAGAATTATTCTACATAAATTAGATTCGCATCACTATATTTGTAGTTATATAGTTTTCAGTAGATTTAACTGCATTTTATTTTATTTATATTATATGTGTATATATATATATTTCTTTGTTTGAAGAAGTGCAATAAATTTATGATTATTAAATTTCGTGATTCATTTGACTCGCTGATTCGTAAATTTTTACAAAGCAATTTTTTTTCCCCCTTAAAGATAACATAGGGCACCAATAAAAACTCTGCACACAGGCGCCTGACAATGCTGGCACATCCCTGGACATAATGTTAAATGAAAGTTCTGCCTGTGGGTGTTATTGCAAATAACATAATTATAGAATAGTGTTTTCTATATTTATGTTTCGACTGCAAATGGATGTCATACATCATAACTATAGCATTTCTAATCAAAATGTTTGTATCCACACCTGGTTGTGGAACGACAAATATTGAATGTATTCTTAAGAAATATTATAGCATACAATGAATCTTGGGGGAAAAAAGGAACAGTAGGTAGAGATATAGATTTTCAAATATTGCAAATTCTACCCTCCATGTTGAAAGTGTTAATAATATTTAAGATATAAACTGTACAAATAAAAACAGGCTTAAATATTTTTTAAAGAATATTTAGTGTAACAAAAGTGAAATTTACATAGAATTAGATAAATTAAATTTCACCAGTTTCCTCACAGTGAGAATTATTAGTAGCATATACAATTTATTCACTGAAATCAATGTTAGCGTATGCAACTTATTCACTGAAATCAATGTTATGTTTTCATTAAATTTCAATTTTTTTTTTTTTTTTTTTTTATGAACATAGTGGCACAACACTTTTATTTTTGTGTATAATATAAGTCATGAAGTACTTTATAATATATTTCATTTACAACATGTTGTGCCTTTGTGCTTATACAAAAAAAGTAGGTGAAGTCTCACAAAAATAGGGGAATTTTTACCAAAAATGCAAAAATGTGGTTCTTTGGGTCCCTCTCGAACAAACAATTACTAGAATAGTATAAATGATATTGATAGAAACTTAAAGTACATATGTTCTAAAATAATTAAATGCAAAAATTTCATACCTGTGAACAATCTGATATTTCAAAAACCCATAGACCCTCATCTTTTATTAAAATTATTATTTAAAATTATTTTTATTATTAAATTTACTTATTTAAATGTATTAAATGTATTTTATTTTTTTAGGCTTGCCTTTAATTTGGCTATTTATCATAGGGAGATGCTATTAACAAGAAAGCAATTAGCACTCTTACATTAAAAAAAAGGGGGGGGGGCATAAAAAATAATTTGCAATATTCTTTTCTGATTTCAACATATTTTCATATTTAAATCTATCCTCTAACATCATAAAAACATCAAAAAATAGAAGATAAAGGGTAGAATTCTTTAAATCTAGCAAAATATGAATAATCAAAATTGTACATAAAATAAAAATTTAACCCATTATTTACCATCCCCTCCCCCCCCCCTTTTTTTTTTTTTTTTTTAATTGTTTTAAACAGTATATTCTGCCATTGTTACAAAATTGGGACAATCTGTAATAGTACACTAATTGTTTGGAATTTGTTGTAATCCTTTCACATTCTTTACTAAAACTTAAAAAAAAAAAAAAAAACACTAAGAGGGAGTTAGAAAAATAGTTTTGGCAAATAATGGGTTAAACATAGCTAAATTATCAATTCATTATTTTAAAATATATATAAAGAACAAATTTTACCTGCTGAGGTCATTTAACAGATCAGTGGGAATATGATAGCTTTGATTATTCTTTTTAGCACTTATAACATCAGCCATTTCTAAAAATATAATTCAGAAAATGTATTAATTACTCAAAATTCAGAAAATTCTTGGAAATATATGAGCTGTTTTATATAAAGACCAGTAGTAGAATTTCCTGCTGTATCTGTGTAGCAAAACAAAATTAATCTGCAATCCAGAAATGCCATACCAAGTCTAGTATTCCAAGAAATATTATTAAGCAATTAAAAAAATATGCAAAAGTTTCATATACAAAGAAATTAAGAATAATATACAACAAATACCATAATTTATAGGCACAATAGAGTCACCCGGAGTAATCCCTGGTCAACTTTCTGGGGTAATTCATGGTCATAATCTTTTTTTAAGTTTGAAAAAGTCATTACCAAATGAAAAAAAATTGCAGAGCAGGGTTTAAACTGCCATTAGTTTTTTTAGCATTCTGCTAAAAGATATTGTATTTTGCTAAACTATGTCAGTAAGAATTTTATTAAAAAGCTAAAACTAGATTATTTCATAAAATATCTTTATATAACTACCTCTAGTTTTTATGCAAATATTCGTGGACAGAAATTACAAAATAATTAAAAATATTGGGAATCATTATCTATTTAGTATATTCGGATTTAATTTCAACTTTTAATGGTTGAATTTAAATGCAAAAAATATTTAAAAACATAATTAAGAATTTGCTTCATAGATGTATTCTCAGTGCTAGTACTGTGTTTGTTGAAATCGAAACAAAATTTTGCTGATTCATTTTTCTTCAATCACAATATATGCTCGGTTAAAATAGTGAGAGTAAAAATTTTACACAAACGTTTGTCCCAATCGAGTAAGCTTAAGGTTCATTAAACCAATTCCTTTAAACACGAAAACAAAATATTTCAAATAATATCAAGAAACACGTACACAAGAGCCGTTTTCTGAAAAAAAAAATAAATAAATAAATAAATAAAAGAATTATCATATTATAAGCCATATATGTAATTAAGAAACAATTAAGTAATAATAGCAAATTTTTAAGAAACATCTTTAAGGCATCCCAAATTTTAAACTACCGAGTGACTGTTTCTTTCGATTTTCCGAAGAACTTGAACTTTCGAGATTGACAAGAAAATTAGTGTTTTTCACTCGTAATTAGCAAACAGTCACTTTGAATATGTTTTCTAAAATTAGAAACACTTATTTAAAAATATAGATTTTGCTTACAAAAATTGCATAAAATGATGTATTTTCTCAGACACTTAATTTTAACATAAGAGCATAATTAACTATTCTTAACACCTTTACTCATTTTAAATCTAAAAAAATAGTCTCAAGAAAAAATCAGATTTAAAAAAAAAAAAAAAAAAAGTGAAGAAAAGCTAAACAGTAAAAATAAATAAATAAATAAATATTCAATTTTCTTCTTAAATTATTCTTAATTAAACTTAAACAATATTACAATATTCTTAATAAAACCAGAATAAATGCTGTATGCCATTACGCATTTTCAATTCCATCTGTTATAAGCAATTAAAATATAAATAAACACTCCTTCCTTTCAATTATCAAATTCCCGAAACATCTGTTTCCAATACGCAAGCGAATCCAAACCTAGCAACCTCCCATTTCTCACCTTCATGACGAAATAGTAATCAACATCTAATAATCACCCCTTACCTATCTCATGCTAGCTGCATAAATTAACACTATTTCGTTAAACCGTGGTATCAAAGTATTTTATTCAAACGATTTTATAAAAGAAATAGCCAAATTAATAACGTAATTATCAACGCCCTGAAGATCGAGGCAGCCCAACTAGCCTCCCGTCAAGACCGCCAGAACAGCACAGCAGTCAAAGTGAATGACTTTCAAGATGACTTTAAAGAGATTAAGGAAATGATGGCAGACCTTAGTAGGAGACTATGCATTCTTGAGAGTAAGAAAGAAGTGAAGACTCCATACTTGCCAACCAATTTTAATAAAAAAAGGATGATTTTTGTTGAAAAACCAGAAAATTTCATAAAAAAGGGAAGATTTTTTTTTTTTTTTTTAACTTTTTTCCCCCCCTCTTTGACGTAATAAACAATAGATTACAAAGCAATCTATAAAAACGTTTTACTATAGATTGATTATTATACTAAATATATAAAAGTTTTACATGAAGTTATTCCTCTTCAACATATAAATATCTACAAAACAGAATCTGTAAGAAATTTATTTAACAATAGACAAAAATCTTAGTTAAGTTAAAGTATAACTAATTTTTTAAATAAACAGAATATGATTTTTGTGTATGTACATTAATCATACATATAAAAAAAAAGTGGCCGTAGCTAATTGTCAGTTTTAAACGTACATAGAACCAACTGAGTATTAATTTTCTTAAATTGATTTGGAAAAAATTTTCCTACCTGAAAAAATTATTCTTCATTTTTTTTCCCATGCTTACACATTTGGTATAAATATGACATACAAATATTTAATTTAATTGAGGAAAAATAAACAGATTCATTTAATTCAGCAATAAAGAACTAAAAATAATTACATACATGAGAAATATTGAGCACTTCCATTGTTTTATTGGTTCTAGAATTGATCATTGATCACAATCCGGGGAAAGGGGGGGGGGGATACAAAAATAATTACAGAGTAAGAAATATTAAACTCTTTCAACTCTACTTCTAGAATCCAATGTAAGAACTTTAAAATTAATATTATCATTTATGTTGCAGATGGATAAAAATTAAGAAACAAAAGACTTCTGCAGAAAATTAGATTGCTGATCACTAGTTGGAGATAAATAAATGGGGGGGGGGGGGGCAAAAAAAATTACATCAGCAAGAAATACTTAACAATTCTATTTCTTTAAATGTTCTAGAATCTCATAAAGCAAGTTTGAAATGAATATTGACATTTATGTTATGGATGGAGAAAGATTGAGAATCGGGAGTTTTCGTAGAACATTTGGGTTTCTTTTTAAAACGAACGATATCCGCAACTTTTTTAAAAACGGAAGATTTCATCATCTGTCCGGAAGACCAGAAGATACGTTAAAAAACCAGAAGTCTTCCGGGAAAACTGGAAAAGTTGGCAAGTATGAGACTTCAACAACTAAATGCTGGGGCTGTGGAAGAGACGGGCACATCAAACAAAGCTGCCCAGTAAGAACATCTAGAGAAATAACCGAGAAGGTCTCTGACGTATGCCATCAAGAAAGAGCTCTACAGGAAAATTCAGATGCCTTGTTGCAGAAGCCTTCCTCTGAAGATTGCAAGTACTGCTCTAGAGCCGAAGATAAACACCAGCAGATAAAGCCAGTTGCTCGCCAAGTTACAGTCTCAACATCATCAAAACAAGATCCATGCAGTGACGAGGAAATTAAAAAAGCCCAGTTGGAAGATCCTGACGTAAAACCAATATTACAACTGAAGGAGACGACTGGCAACAGACCTACCTGGCAGGACATCTCTGCTTTTAGCCCCATTATGAAGAGTTATTGGACACTCTGGGATTCTCTGCATGTGAAAAATGGCATATTGTACAGAAAAGGGGAATCCGACGATGGACGGAACTTCAGATAGCAGATTTTGCTACCAAGATCGAAGATTCTGGATGCTTTAGAGCAGCTGCATAGTAGTTTTACCGGAGGCCATTTTGGAATGACGAAGACTCTACAGACATACCTGCCAACCTGCGAAAATTCCAAGGAGTAAAACAGTGTGTGAACAAAAAAATTTGCAGCCCCCCCCCCCTTCCCCAGAAAAAAAAAAAAAAAAATGCAAATGGGATTTTTTTTTTTTTTTTTTTTGCATATAAGATTTAAAAAGTATTAAAGAAAAAAAAAAAAAACACTAATTTACTTTTAAATTAACATTTGATAAAAAGTAATATAATGCAAAGTTTAGCTATCATTCATAACTATTTACTATACTTACACATTTAATATATTCATTCACACGGTGATGTAATTAGTCTGAATTTCACATATGATTTATTTTAAAAATAGTTTTCAAACTGCTTAGAAGTATCAGATACAGTAATTATTTTTAAATATTTCAGATAACTATTTTTAAATTTAATTAGTTATTACATTTACAAACTTAAAAAAAAAAAAAAAAAAAACAGAAAGGAAAGATAAATTTAAAAGCCTCATTTACATATACAATGTAAAAACTACATTTGTTGAAAGATTTTTTTTTTTTTTTTTTTTTAACACTATCTCAGAATATAGTAAAATACAATTGATTATCTTCCTGGAAGTAGTTATGTATTTTATTCTTTTTACTAATATTAGCTGATTTTACATAATATAGACTTTTTTTCTTTCCAATGTGTTTGGTTATATGATATTTGCTGCCATGAGAAATCGTAAAACTAGATCGACAATAAATGCAATACGCAAACTTTTCACCCTGACTAGATGCTCTTATACATCGAAATTCAGTTGTATAGTTATCTTTAAACAGTTGATAATAACAATAAGATCTCTTTTCGTTTGCAGCCATCATCAAAATTTTCAAAAGTGCACGACAATTGTAAGCACAAACACAATAACAAAACTAACATCACCCAGAGTTCCCCCTAGGTTTGAAAAAGGGCAGGGTGCTGCTACCAAGGAAAAAGGGGCAGGGTGCTGCTATAAAAAGAGGGCACATTTGTGGAGAATGAAAAAGGGCACATTTTATAAAAAGGGCATATCGCTTCGCAAAAAATAAGCCTCCAAAATTACAAACAATTTTACTATATTAATAAATGCAGTTGTTAAGCAATCAGCAATTTTCGCCCCCCCCCCTCTCGGAAAATATAGCAAATTTTCACTATGTACAAATTAGTCAGCAAAAATTAAATAAATATATTTTTTTTTTCACATTCTTTTATCTTTAACTATAGTTCTATTAAACCTAATAAAAAGTATTAAAATTGCTTCCTAAAAAATTTGTAAAAAGCTCTTGGAAATCTTATAAATGTTGAAATGAAAGTTAAAGAACTATAATAAAAATTATCTTTAATAAGATTTTCGCAAATTTCTTAAGATAAAAACCAAAGACCATTTTCAGTGATTATTAAAGAAAAATATTAAACATTCTAATCAAATAGTAGTGATAAAAAGTTCGATTTAATTAATTAATGATTTTTTTTTTAATAGTTTCCAATTTTTTAGGTATTATTGCTAATTTCTAATGTTACAATCAGTTGGTAAATTTTGTAGTAGATCCCTGGAATTTACTCACTTTTCTGAATTTCAATAAGGGCAAATGAAATTTGAAATTTGATCTCTAAAAATGTAGCTCCTACAACTATTAGGGATGAAACTACCCAACATGCAAAATCCCTGGAAACTGTTACTTGGCTCTAGAATGAACAATGGAGGAATACTTATATAGGTTATTATTAAAAGTACTTATTTGTACCTATAATGAGTTATATTTATAAAGTTCTTATACATATAAGGCAAATTTAACACCCAAAATGAGAAGTTTCTACAAAAACAAAATAACTAGCATGAAAAGCTTCTGAAAATTTTGAACTCTGCATTATCTAACCATCAAAGAGTATCACAGGTTAATGTATTTATTTTGTGTGTGTGTGGGGGGGGGGGAATAATAGTATGTTATGGTCACCACAAGACTTTCTTCTATATTTTCCTATACAAATTCACTAAGGGCAAATAATTTATTAAAACTATTATTTATTAAAATTATCTAACATTATGAATGCAAATGATTTTCATCTTAGAGAAAGCTAACACTAAATATTCAAAGAAAGTTTTATTGTCAAAAATAACATCTTAAAAATATGCTTTTATAATGGGTATCTCACATATCACATTTTGTACAGTTATATGCTATACAAACTGAGATATAGCCTTCCCATTATTGAGGAAATTTCCAGTATAGCAGCGCCATCTATTGGTTTATAAGCATCCAATTTGAATCAGCATAGATAATGTCTCATAATGGCCTTTGCACATATCAAGTTTTGTTTGATTATACACAATAGAACCTGAGATATAGCCTTTCCTTAAATTGCAGAAAACACTGTGCAGCAGCGCTACCTGTTGAGTGGTTGACACTAAAAGTTGGTAGATACTAATTTATGTCAAGGTGCATCTACATATAAATTTATATGCAATTTTGTGCAGTAGTTCCTGAAATATAGTCTTCCCATAAATTGCAGAAATTGATGTATAGCAGCGCCACCTGTTGGCTGATAAGCATTTACATTCAATCAGCATAATGTCTCATAAAGACCTTCTTATATAATCAAGTTTTGTTCGATTATATGCAATAGAACCTGAGATATAGCCTCCTTTAAATTGCGGAAATCGCTGCATAGCAGCGCCACCTGTTGAGCGATTTTCACCAAAAGTTGATACGCACTAATTTAGGTCAAGGTGTATCAACATATAAATTTATATACAATTCTGAGCTGTAGTTCCAGAGATACAGTTGCCACAAAAATTTTATCACACATACACACAGACAGGCATTGTCTAAAAATGGTCAAATCATGTTCTAGACCTCTCAAAACGTGTAAATATGTCAAAAACCGGAAGTCGAAAATTTTTACGAATCAGTACTTTCTTCTATTAAATATAGAAGAAATTAAAAAGGAAACTGTAAGAATCAAAATAATTTTGCTGCTAAGATTAAAATCCCATTGTTTTCAAAGCTGAATTTCCAAATGATTATCTATTCCGTCATTAATCGATAAAATTTGAGTTGTTTTTATAGTTTTATCTCAAAATATGCAGTAATTTTGCAGCCGTTTCAGAAATACAGGATCATTTCGATTTCACCGCTAACTTTCGAAAACTTATGTTTAATTGCAACTATTTATGAAATACTTTATTACTCCGATGTTAATAAAATCCGCACTTTTATAAAAAGCTGGCTTTCTAAATTCACAATATTTTTTTTAGTCGATATCGGAAGTATGTAATCATTTTGCCGTTAATTATCAAAATTTATGTAGAAAAAATTATTTTACGTCAGGAAGTTTTTATTTTATTTTTATTTGTATCATTAAAATAAATGAACTTTTGTTATTGTCACAGATAAATAGAATATCCTTGTCTGTGGTTATCGTGTAAATAAAAATCAAAGCACTGCACAATCTAGATTTAATTTCCTTTCCCCCTTCTTTCAGCTTTTGATTCTAATTGATTGTGGTTTTTCATCTAATGTAAACAAACACTTCTCTTTCCTGAGTTTTTTTTTTTTTTTTTTTTTTTAAACTTATTTATGAGATTGAACTTAACGATGATTTTTGTGGTTCTTCAGCTAGATAATAAAAGTAATTAGATTTGTTATTTTTGTTAACGTGATTTTAAAGATTTAAAAAAAAACAAAAAAAAAACATGATTTATGAAGCAAAAGGATTATTGGAATATAAGAAAAGAGCAATATTTCCCCTTCACTCTTTGCTAACACCGGGGAGGCACTTATTTGTCTGTTCCCCACCCCACCCTTATAGCCAGCAGGCTGCAGGGTCATTTAAAGAAGTTCCGCGGCAACTATGTTTACGCTGATAAATAGTTTATACACCTGCTAAGTGTCAACTCGCTTTTGCAATAAGTAGAACACACAGAAAAGTGGAAAAGCTTCTAGAAAGAAAATTTGTATTAATAAAGCACTAAGAATATTTAAAAAGGAGAAAAAATGCGCTATTTAGGGTCGTGGTGGTTAAATTTGGGAGCAAGAAGGGCGAGATTTTCGGGCATAAAGGGTGCATTTTTTGGGCAAGGAGGGCATATTTTTGTACTTTAAAGGGCAGTTAGGGCGCTCATAAAAATTTAAAGGGCAGGCAGGGCGCGACGCCCCTGAGCATGTCTGGTGAGGAGGGAAAAAACACGCCACGCCTCTGAAGCGATGACATTGAAACGGAGTGTGTTTCAACCAATAAATGGTGACCAACAATAGTTTTAGACACATCAACTCAGAATCAATCAAATACATTGCGATCTTTGTTTACTAAGCATTGGCAGCAAAAATCGTACTTTTTAGAAACTTTTTTTTTTTTTTGTAAGTTTTTTTTTATTAAATTTACTCGAATACTTACACAAATAAACAAAAAAAAAAATCGGTAGAAAAATGTTGAAATGGTAGAAAAAGAGTAAAAATAACAATCTAGTCGTAAAAGCGTAAATTTTACGCCCGGGGCGTAAAACTTGGCAGCTATGTACAGAAAGTTCGAGAATGCTTTTACTGGTGCAAGGCAAGGGAGGACGTGGAGAAATGGTGCAAATCCTGCGTGATGTAAAGGCCCAATGAAACAAAGCCAAGGAAGACTACAACGATATAATGTAGGAGCACCATTTGAACAGATCGCACTCGACATCTTGGGTCCTTTCCCACGGACCTCCAGTGGAAATAAGTATATCCTTGTTGTGATGGATTATTTCACCAAGTGGCCTGAGGCATATCCCATTCTCAATCAAGAAGCATGCACAGTAACAGAGGTTCTAGTGCAGCAATGGGTGTCCAGGTACAACTTCCCCTATAACTTCATACCAAGCAAGGTACGAACTTTACCTCTGCTGTTTTCAAGGGACTGTGTCAATTATTAGGCACAGACAAAACCCAGACAACACCCTTACATCACCAGTCGCACGACATGGTCGAGGTGTTTAACCGTACCATCCTGAATAACCTCTCTCTTCTAGTATTGAGGAACCAGCAAGATTGGGACTTGAAGTTGCCATTGTTCCTGCTGGCTTATCGAAGTGCTGCCTATGAAACCACCGGCTATACTACAGCTCAGATGCTGTTTGGATGCGAACTTAGTCTCTCATATGATCTCCCGTTTGGTTTTCCACCAGATGTGCCTTCATCGCCCGAGGAGTACATCCAAGATCTCCAGGCACGATTTGAAGACATACACAACTTTACTCGGGAACGGATTCACATGGCAATGGAGAAAATGAAGACGAAGTACGATCTAAAGGCTACACCACATAAGTTCCAGAAAGGAGACAAAGTATCGATGTGGAATCCTGTTCGATACAAGGGACTCCCTCCCAAACTACAGTGTAACTGGGACGGACCCTACACAGTCTTAAAAAGACTAAATGATGATGTTGTAAGGATTGCTAAAACACTTTCATCAAAACCGAAGGTAATACACTATGATCGGCTAGCCACGTACCACACGTAACAGTAATGTTCAAATTTGAAATGTAAATGTTTGTTAAATTTGTGCATGTGTGATGCAGGGCTCGAAACTATAGTCGGTAAGTCAGGCATCAATGGCACCCAACAATTTTTTTTAGTTGCCCAAATGTTCCAATTGGTTGCCATTTTGAAATGATTTGTTTGCTTATAAATGCACATATACATCTAATGATTCACAATGCTTAGAAATAAACAACACACAAATACCTTGCAAGTAAGAAAGAAAATTTATTAAAAATACAAAATTATTTTTTAAACTCTGGACATCTTACGTATCCCTGCTTAACATCATTCTACCATAAATCAATATCAGGTTGTGGATTAAATTTTTTTAAACTTGGTCCTTATAGCTGAATAAATAGTAAATCTATGGTAGAAGCTAAAAGACTGTGTCTGTTTTTTCTTTTGATTAAGTTAAAATGGCTGAATCCCCTTTCACATTCAGCTGTACTTAAGTGAAGAATCATAATGAAATTCATTACTTTCCTTAAATTAGGACCCTAACAGCACAGTTAGGTTTAACTTATCCACAGTACATCTTAAGGACGTTTCTGGGATATCTTTTCATCCAGAAGGCATCTTGAAGATATCCTGGGGAGGCGATGTGCTGTCTGGGGAAGAAAGATGATGAAATTGATTCAGCCAGCAAACGTTGCCAAGCAGACAGACATAGGATATTTAATTTTTCTTTTGCCATAAGTTTGTAAACCTCGAACTTTTCAATAATTGCCTCTTTGTCAATAGATATATTATGAGGAATTGATTAAATAGGTGAATCCCTACTGAAAGAAAGAAAGATTCATGACCTTGAGAAGATCGGAGAATAAGTTGAAATACTAAAAACAAAACTTTCGAGATGTCACATGCCTCATTAAATTAATGAAATAACAGAAAGTTAGGCATCAAAAATGACAACTGAGTGTAAAATCACAGTCGCCAAAACGAAATTTATAGTTGCAAAATACGACTAACAACCACGAATTTCGAGCCCTGGTGCGATGTGAATATTTGTATATAAATATTTGTACTTATTTGTAAATATTTCTTACTTGGTTTTGCAATCTGTATTTTTATCTTATTGTTATATGCAACTTACTTTGTTTTGTATTTTACATTGTTTAGTTTAGCCTCCTGACCAAGGGTTGCACTGCCCAGGACGTGGAGTCCTTAGGAGGGCGGTAGTGTTGCGAAATTGTAAATAATTGTATTTATTTTTGTATAAATTCTTTCAAAGAGGCTTAGTAAATGGATAAAATGTTAATTTTCTGCATTTCTAGTTTGTTTTAGCATTAAAATAGTCTAATTTTCTCTTTAAAACACTTTAAAAAGCTCCAATAAGGCAGGTAATAGATTTGGTGCCAAATTTGGCAAAAAGTCACCAAATTTGGTGACTTTTTGCCTTTGGCAACTTTTTTGGTAACTTTTGGCAAGAAAATACTTATTATCAAAATACCAAAGATGGATGCTCTAATGTGATTGGTTAAGGAGTTACGGGAAATTTCCCAAACATTCTGGGTCCGACAGAGTGGTATAACAGGAAGTCCAGTGTGCCAAATCAAGATCAGCTTTAGATTACTTTCCACTAATGCTGCATTGCTATTGAAAGAGCACTAAGCCTCTTTGGAACTACAGTAGTATTGCTGTATGTGTAAATGCTATACAGTTTGTATTGTGGAAGTTTAAAGGCTTATCTATAAGGCTTGTGTATTGCACCCCCGCTTCGCTTCAAAATCTCTTTTCGGAGATTTAAATGACCCCACGCGCTAAATAAGCAATGTTTCCTTTCCTAGTTATGCAGTTTTCATGGAATAAAGTATGTATTACGGTTGTTTTCATAAAGGCTCGGATTTACCACTCATATACAACGATGAATTCCACCTCCCCCCCCCCCCCAAAAAAAAAGGGATTTTTTTTTTCTTAATACGATTCTTTGAACGATTGTGGTTGACTGATCGTAGTTGATCTATTGAGTATTTGATTTCTGAAAAATTGCTGCACCGCAAAAAGTGCTACTTTATGAAACGTCTGTCGTATATTTTAATGTTTTTTATTAAAATGTATTTTTAAAGTTTTAAAATTTTTGTATTCATTATCTCATTTTAAATGTTACATTGGCTTTTCTACATTTTTAAAACTTTTTTTTACAACATTTACATGGTTAAATGTTTGATTCTGCAGTTCTTCAATGTTATTTATCACTTCAGTCAATAAAGTATGGGCTATTTCTTAAAACCAGTGATTATTCTGAATACTAACAGAAGATTGATCAATTTCTTTACATTGCTAAGTGGCAGAGAAGCACAATAACTATGTTAATTAGCCCTAAAATAATAACAAGGTTTTTTTTTTTTTTTATGCTGATGAAATTCAGAATTGCAATGTTACTGATGAACAGACACATCAGTAATATTGCAATCATGATGTTACTGATGTGGCAATGTAAGAATTCTAAACTTATTACCATTACCACTATCCAGATCTACTACACTTCAAAATGTAGAAAACAGGGATAAAGAGTCAAAAATTCATAGAAAATAGCATGGTGTGAAAACGAAAAATCTCACAATCACAAGCGTGTTGGAAAAAAAAAATAAAATAAAAAGCTAACACTGAAGAATTACGAGGTGAAAATTGACTAGAAAAGTAACTGAAGCTGAGAAAGGTCTGGACTAGAGGCCTCGAGGCTACAGTAGAGGATTAGCTACGTCTTGCCTAATACAATGCACAAAATGTACCAATTGGCACATTTTCGTACAGGGAAGAAAAAAAAAAAGGAAACACTGCTTTTAATTTTATCAAAAAAAAGGAGAGAGAGGGGGGGGGGGGGGATAATTAGGTCAAAAATACTGACTTCATCGACCAATCCTCAAAATACTGAATTTTACTTACCATTTTTCACCCCTGATAACTTAATTCAGAAATCTCCCCTAATGATTAATGTGTGTTACTACATGTAAATCTATAATGCAATGCATAAAATTATGTTATCGATAGTAGATAAAAAATATAAAATCTTCGGTACTCGACCGAAGTAAATGACCCAGTAAATAAGTGCTACTCGATGCAGCACTAACGTGCAATACATTCAGAATTACTAATACACACTCACATGTGATAAAAATTGGCCCGCCTGGCGAAAGGTACATGATTTAAAAGAAAAATTACCCTTATGATGTTTACAAATGAATTTATGAATCACAGTCTTCCCATGTAATGTTTCATTAAATCATAATATATCATTTGAACTGCAAAATAGATTTTTTTCTTTCTCACCAAATATGAAGAACAGCTAAAATATCTTGTTTACGAGAACATTCAGACGATTTAAAAATTACATTCACAAAGACAAATTCAAATATAAACAATTGGTTTTAGTTTTGAGTTCACGTCAGTGTTGCCATCTCAATTTCAAATAACAAGAGCGTGTTCAGTAGAGCGCCCGATCCGATCCACGACCGGTCGATTGATTAAGCATTCAGTGGTGTCGATCGATCCGCAATTTATGAAACACTTCCAGCTACGAAGATTTGGGGTGTAGTTTGATGACATCACTGATGAAGGAGGAGCTTATGTTGAATGAATCGCGATTCGAAATGCAGGTCATAGAATAATATAAAGGAAGAAGGAGCACGTCAATACTCTAATGCTTACAAACCACTTCCAGTGAATTGCCAGCGAAAGCTATTTTTGCTACTCAAAACCTTAAAGTAGGGCACCCATGCTCGGCACATTTATTGCTGTTTGTTGTGGGTGCTGCCTCGCTGACTCATTGACAGAGAGATGAGACGATTAAAAAATCTCACCAACCAATCAGATTGGAGCATTGTTACAACCCCATACCCGGCATTCCTGGATTTTACAAACCGAAACCAAAACATATACGCCCCTTCTTCCTTTATTGTTATTCTATGATGCAGGTTTGGCAGTGACGAACTACCATAAGATTATCATATGAGACTATATAAGGCTATATATAGTAATCTTAAGTTTAGCAATGACGGATTTGACGTACAAATGGCGGCGAATGATTCAGCCTGTTATATATCCACTCCGCCACTTTAGAATGTAGGAAAAGAGGGAAAAAAAGGCTAAAAACCCCATAGAAATAGCATGGCAAGAAAAGCAAAAAAACTCACAATGTCAAGTGTGTTAAAAAAAACAAAAAAAAAAAAAAAAAAAAAAAAACACGCTCACACCGGAAGTAATAAGAGGACAAAATTGACTAGAAAAAGACATTGAACAGCGGGAGCCGGGCGGGCTGGGGCATGGGTCCTGTCGTCCAGGATTAATACGTCTCGCTGTGTCTTACATTCAACCACGGATTAAGAGTTTAGGATGTAATACGAAAAGTAGTAATTTTCATCTTACAGATAGAGGGCAAACAGAACAGATCTTGAGAAGTTACCAATCAACGCGTTTGTTTATATTTGTAGTGGTTCATTGGTCGTTCTCGGACAGAAGCTGAAGGGGCGGGCTTTCACTTTCTTCCGATAAGTTTCAAAGATACTACACGAGGTGGCGATCGGATCGTTTTCCTCCACTTGGCTGAATTAATGTGGAATAGAAAGCTCCGGTTTCCGCGCTGGCTTCCCTATCTTGTTTTTCATCATGCACGGATAGTCAATTCGTGCATTTAACATAAATTCCTGCTTTGACAGTGACGTCATCCCCAGACAGCACATCACCTCCCCAGGATATCTTCAAGATGTCTTCTGGATGAAAAGACATCCCAGAAACATCCTTAAGATGTACTGTGGATAAGTTAAGCCTAACTGTGCTGTTAGGGTCAGACCACACCTCAAATCGTCGTAGCATGAAGTGTTTTCTGAATGATGGCTTGCCCATCTGCTCGATGCCACAAACCCATTTTTCCATTAACGTGAACACGGAAGAAGATTGTATAGGAATTAAAACGAGATATGGCAGCGAGTGCGGGAATCGGAGCTTTCTTTTCCCCATGAATTCAGCCGTGTGTAGGAAAGCGATTCGATCGCCGCTTGGTGTAGTAACTTTGAAACTTATAGGAAGTAAGAAAGTGAAAGCCCGCTCCTTCTTCTTCAGTCATCATCCGATTTCCGAGAACGACCTACGAACGAATAGCCATAAATGTAAACAAACGCGCTGATTGGTGAATTTTCGAGATCTGGTCGTCCTCTATCTGTAAGATGAAAATTACAGACCTTTCTATCGAGCTTTAATTTAGGTAGAGAGCGAAATGGCAACCCCTTTGCGTGCCCAACGTCATCGAGAAGTGTCACGTGACAATAACTTTGAGATTTCTCCTTTCTCCTGTGCGCGTGAACTACTACGGTATTGTGTTAGCCGAAAGCCGAATTATAGAGGTATTGCCCCGCGTGGTTTGTGATCTTTCATCGTAGTGCGTAAGCGCATAGCATAAAGCCACAGTGGGCGCCAAGCGGGAATTCTCGCCAAACTGACTTAGCTACTAGAGGTCTGCCGCTACAAAGAGACGCTAGAAATAATAATAATAAATACATAATTCTTATAATATATTTGTCAAATAATATCTAATGATGTAAATAATCTTTGGTATTTACAACCTAAAAAAATGTTTTTTATGGGAAAAAAACTATTGCCAAGAAAGCGGATAAGTAGCGAAAAAAGTTAGCTCAACGAAATAAACATGTTGGACACGTTTTTCTTCCGTAGAAAAGAATAGGGATTCGCCCTCTACTAGTATATCTGCTCGATGGACCTTTCCGTAACATTCGTAATTTCTCTTTTATGATTCGAGGTTTAGGGAGGCATACTATTGTAACAGTCGCAGCTATCGTAATCGTAGATCACAAGTCCTGGAATTTGCGATCGGCTCACAAATTATGATACTATTGTAACATTTATGACTATCACATATGGCAACCCTTCGATCGCAAATTTGTGATTTCCGGTAACTGGCAATTCGATTATTTTAACGATTGGCTTCACTGATTGGCTGATATGTAGGTGTGTGCCGTGTGCAATACAATGTTTATATTTACAAACATTTGAAAAAAAAATTATGATATATTTACCAATTTTTAAATACGAATGAAGTGATTGATTACATTTCATTTTTCAGTAAAAAGTGTCTTTTGTGTGATGTATAAGTAGAGAAAAAAAAATATATAATAAAACTGTATATTAACATCCTAGTTAAACTTACACATATAGTACTTTTCCTATTTTCGTAATAAAAAGTTCATTTAAGAGTGTTTTATTTATAAAATATTTTCTCTTTTATTTATGTATTTTGTAAGTCCTACACAAAATGGGAAATAGAGGGGTTAGTCTAATTTTTTCAATATAAACAAAGTGTCAAAAAGTAATTTTGAAGTTGTTTAAAAGCAAGATATTTAAAAATATTTCCTTGTAATCTTTCATTTTCTAACATCAAAAAGCAGTTTTTGAAAAATCGAATCTAATTAATGTCTTTATACATCTGTTATCTAATATATATATATAATTATATAATCACTACAACTATTATTCTACTGATTAGTGTTTCAAAAAGTTATTTTTTAGTTTGAAGTTGGTTTTTAAAAAGTATATAGAACATTATTATCAAAGAAAGAACCCAGTCAACACAAATTCATGTAGATTAGGTCAAAGTACATAATATGATATGTCCATATTACAGCTAGATTTAGATTTTTCACCAGATCTTGTAGATATTATATTGAAATGTATTTTTATGTAATAAGTGTCTTTAAGCCAAAATAAATAAACATGTGAACATAATATAGACATGTCCATTTTAGTGCATATTACATCCAAAAATTATCTATATTATTTAAAGATTTATGTAAACATAGATGATGGCAGAATGAAATCAACAGCGAGTGCTGTTTTTCTTTTTCTTTTCTTTTACTTTACACTGTGACATTACATATTAATCTAGCAGAGCTATGCAGTGGGCAATTGGTAAAATCTACTGAAAGAGCCTAAAAGAAAATTTAAAAGCTTTATTTATATTAAATATTATAATTTAAAAACTTTATATTTAAAAAATTATCCTGAATTAAGCTAAGGGAAAAAAAAAACCTTGATTTTTTTTTTTTTTTTTGCAAAACATTAAATAAATAGTATTAAATATATTTAGATTTCCTTCTCTGCCATGTACGTAAATCAGTTTTAGGTTGATTTCTTTAGAAATCAAGGTTGATTTAAAGGTAGGTTGATTTCTTTAGAAATCAACCTACTACAATCACTTTTTTTTTTAAATCTATATATAATAGAAATTTTGTCATCACAGTAACTTCCAAAATAATACTCCAAATCGAACCAAAATTGGACAGCGAACTTATCTTACAAATATCTAGGATGAGTTCATTAACGATGGTTGCTGTGCTATTTTATTTTCAAGAGTTCACTTGAAAATTACAAATCCACATTGTGAAAAGTGTATTTAAGGTTGGATTTGCTTGAATTTTGATATATACATAGGCCATATAAGTGTCTCAACCGAGTTTATTAAGGAAATTCATCCGCTCTTTTCTTACAAAAAAAAAAAACCCGGATACCTTAAATTAATTAGGGCTAATTGAAAATTTATTATTACAATAACTATTGAAACACTGAATTAATCAATCAATTCAAGCCAAAGTTGGGTAGTGAACTTATATAAATGTTTTGATGGTAAGTTCATTGGACAACTTGCTCTGCCATTTTGTTTTCAAGTTGCAGTCACTTGAAAATATGCCATCATGATAACTTTTGAAATATTAGGCTGATTTAAACCAACGTTGGAAAGTAAACTTACAGTTCAAATATTTGGATTGGAGTAAGTTTGCTGTGCAACTTGTTCTGCAAAGGGATCTTCTCATTCAATATTTGAGTTTACCGTAGCATTCGCATGAAATAGATTTTTCTTTTCTTTATGTAAATACAAATGCAGTATTACATTTTTTTTTTTTTCTTTTTAACCATATTACATTTACAGATGGCTAAAAAATTGTAATTTATCTTTTTAAACTTTTTTTTTTTTTGTTGTTGTTGCCAGTGAAGAAAATAACACAACTCCTCTCGCTTTTTTTTTCTTCCTTACTACAAAATTTTACATAAAAAAATATTTAACAATTTTTAATTTCTTTCTCACTCATCACACATTTATTTAAATCAGTTATTTTATTGATCGATTCCAGTGGCGGCTCGTGGCAGGAGCTGCAGAGCTGCAGCCCCCCCAGAAATATTCGAAAAAATTATTTTATCAACTTTCAAATTATTTTGAAAATAAATATTATTATATTGTATAGTATTATGCATATAGAAAAGCAGATTACTTCGTTATCATGAAAAATTATTAAAAAACTGAGAAAAGTTAACCATTTTTAAACGTAATAGCACCTCGAAAATTCGTAAAGGGACTGCTCATTCATGCAGCTCCGGAAAAGAGGGATTTCTTTAGGGAAAGAACAGTTACAACCGCCCCTACTCGTTTTTCCTACCAGTTTCGACCATTTGGTTGGAGCTGCAACCTGTGCAGCTCCGATCTAATTAGGGATTTCGGTAATGCTGGAAAAGAACAATTTCCCTTTGTAATCTACGTTTTTTCTTCACAGTTTTTAATGCGGTAATCGCTGTGTTTGATGATTATTTATGTATAAGAGGTAAAAAAAATTTAGCATGAAGGTTATTCACAATTATATGAAAAAATAGAAGTCATTTTTATTTATTTTTCAAGCAGATTTTTATTTTATATTACATGGAAATTTCGCACGGTTTTTAGGTTACTTGCTTTGCCAATGGCAGAAACGTCATAATCTCAATTTTTATATAAATTTTGCCGTAAACATAATATTTTAAATTTATCAAGTGTTTAATCGCTTTGTTGATAAGGTTATTATAATAATAATAATTATTTATTTATTTTCACTTGTATTTTAGTCACTAATGTTTTTCTATTTTAATGAGAAATATTAGCAGTCGAACCTTTCTTAAAAACACGAGATTACTAAATTTTTAATTTTAGACATTTTCATACAACGAAGTTGGAAAGCATTTATAACTTCGTTTCATCTCTCTTTCTATTTGAGTGAGAACTTTCAGAAATATGCTCATTAATTAAGCATTTTAATATCCATTCTTTAGATTGACCGCACTATTTTTTCTATATACTTCTTTTACGAGGACACACAAAACATCCAGAATGCACTGCTGGCTTGGATAATATTTCAAACCAAATTAAACCGATATATACTATTCAAGCCTTTTTAAATATATCTAAAAAAAAATAGTGTTTTAACATTTGTAGAATTTCTTTTTCTTTTTTTTAAATGCACGGCAATACAGAAGATATGCAGCAAATTTTGGAAATTCATTTTTAATTACACTAAGGTTTCATATTTAAATGAAATTTTAGTTTACTGTACCATGTGTGTAAAGTTCGCATTAAAAAAAAATAATAACAATAAAATGTTCGTAATGTTAGACAAGCATTTCATAATCTGTCTGATGTGCAAGATTTTACGTCAATGCTAACTCTTTTAATTAATATTTCAAAGGATGTTCTAAATAAATTAATGAAACGCATCATTATAATTGCACTTTTAAGATACGAGCATTACATTACTATAATGTTTTGAGGTCTCCTGAGCTCATTTTTGCTATTTTTACAGTGTTATATGTATGGTGTGAGTAAGTGTATATATGTGAGTGAATATCATAACATTTAAATGCTTGGTCCGATTGAACTGAAAGCTGGTAGGTATGTGAAAGGTCTCCATCAAACGAGCTGTATAGAATTTGATTGATGTGAGACTTATAGTTTTGTTACAAGGACACAAAGAAAAATTCCTTATCAATTTGATTAATGGACTTAAATTTATGAAGTGTGATTGCGCCTAAATGTTTTATCCAATTGAACTAAAAATTGGTAGGTAGGTTATAGGTAACCGTCACGCAATTTGTATAGTTTTGATGACTACAGGACTTATACATTTTTGTACAGAAACACAAAAATAAATTCTTTATCGTTATGGACTATAGATTCGAATTATTTGCAGTTATTATCGAAGAACTGTACAGATCTACATACGTATGTAATCAAACTATTTATTATTGTTTTTATATAAATCATTGTGTGTATCTTTTTAATGAGCAGAATTTGATTTACAATCATGTATGTATACTTCGTACCATCTTGGAGAAAATAATAGCATGAAGATGAAAAATATTTTGTTGGGGGAAAATTGATTATCATTAATAAATAAAGTAAACAAAATAAAATCTCCAGATTTTTTTTTTTTTTTTTTTTTTGTAATGAATGTCCAATAATGTAAAATTTTAAATCTATGCTGTATCCTGTATTGTTCTGCTTCTTGCTCAGTCTGCGCATATAAAACCCGAAGCCCCCGATTAAAACAGATTATTTAGAAAATCATTTTCGCTTTTTTCTCAAATCTTACATAGACATGCAGCTATGCAGCCCCCCTGTAAAGGAATCTCACGAGCCGCTACTGATCGATTCTAAATCAGAATTATTCGCAGATTCTAATCTCCTATACCAACTAAGTTTTCTGGTAAACATCTAAAATATTAACTCGTTAGAAAGATGAAACCTTTTGACCTGTTCGATAAATATAGACACAGTATTTAGTACTTTCTCTTAGGTTTTATTTAATGTTTGCTGGATAAGAATGAACAGTTTCATTATAACTTAACTCTGTGTTTTATTTGTCAGATTACATATTTATAGTCGAGTGCAAGTCAGATATTGATTTGGTAGTAATTTTTAGAACACTGGCAAATTGTGCCATAGGACAAACCTTTTTTGAAAGGCCACCTCTCTGAAGGGCCAGTTTTCTATAAATCAAGATAAATGTGTGAAAATAATTCGTAGAAAGTTTTCTGAATTTGCTGTAAACTTAGAAACTTCATTTAGAAAGATTGGAGTGTGATGTTGATTTTTCACGTAGTTGGTATAAAAAAAAAATAAAAAAAAATCAGTCTTCCACTACAATATTTGTAAATGAAATTTCATGGTTGATGTATTATTGAATATCTATATATTAATTTGACACGTGTTTTGTCTGTATCCACTAAATCGAGAGAACAGCTTGGTGTAAAAATTTGGCTGAGGTGTCGGGGCAGGAGATAAAAACATGTTTGCGAACTTAACTTAGCTCCAAATTACTTCACGGTGAAGAAGTTGAACATGGGGGGGACTAGACTCGAATACTATAAAATCAATTTCTGTGATTTTGGAATTTTCGATTTTAAAGAGGAAAGGTAGATTTTTTTTTTTTTTGGGGGGGGGGAATTAGTTTAAGAAGGAAATCCCTTTTAGACACACATGTAGCACCACATTTTAAAGGACTTGAAATTCCGGGTAGATTGGGGATGTTTGTATACAATAGTGTGCCCCCTGGTGGTGAAAAATGGAACTGGGTGATTTTGTAGTAGACCCCATCATATTACACCTTATTTTAAAGGTCTTAGTATTTCCTGACCATTGGTGATGTTCGTACAGAACACACTGTGCCCTCTGATGGTGGAAAGCTCAACTAAAGGATTTTGCAGTTGACACCACCATGTGACACCTTATTCGAAAGGTCTTGGAAATTTAAGGCAACTGGTGATGTTCGTATACAACATACTACGCCACCTGGTGGAAGAAAGTGAATTTTGTATAGCATTCTGCAGCCACTGGTAGCGGAAACACGAGTCAAAGGTTCGTTCAGTTCAAGGTTAATTTTTGAGAATTTTTTCATGTTATTAGCGGCCTGCATATACACTGCTCAGGCACCATGGTCCCAAGTTCCGTTCGGTTTGAGGTAATTTTTTTTTTGTTACAGATGATTATTTTTTTCGCGATGCTTTCATTTAAAGATAGAAATTCAAACAAAATCGAGTTAAAGATATGAAATCATAGAAATTTAAGGTTATTATCATGGGCCTGGTCAACGCCGGGTGGGTTCGTTCGGTTCCAAGTTAATTTTTGATGTTAGTAGTGGGCCGTGTGTGCACTGCAGCAGGCACCTGGGTCACAAGGCAGAGTATTGTTCGCTTCAAGGTAATTTTTTTGTTACAGCTGATTATTTTTTCGTGATGCTTTCATTTAAAAACAGAAATTCGAACAAAATCGAGTTAAAGATATGAAATCATACATATTTAAGGTTCATTTCTATTTATAAGAATTTTTCCACATTTCTTTTTGTAAGTGAAATGTCGTAACTTATATTAGATGTTTTAACTTGAAATACATTTAAATAATGATGCAACAATGTTTGAAACATTACATGGGTTACAGCTAGTAATTTCTAATTGGAAAATTTGTGGTCTAATGGAGTTGTGCTACGAAAAATATTCTCACTTGTTATATCTGTGTTTGCAGACTCGGTGACCTTGCCAATGGATATTATGTGAGAAATGCCGAGCTGGTTATCAGCCTGGGTAGCTCACTGGAAGCAGATAACCTGGGCTTGATTCCCGGCTCTGGTATTTTTCACATAGTTTGTATAAAAAATTAGCCTTACACTCCAATCTTTCTAAATGAAATTTCAATTATCTATATATTAATTTGTAACGTGTTTTATCTGTATCCACTAAATTGAGAGAACGACTAGGTGTAAAAATTTGGTTGAGGAGTCTAAAAAAAAGGTCTTGGTCTGTAGATGTGTCATCAAAAGAGAAAAATATAAAAAGTCGAATGGTCACCCCCTGGAGGGGGGGGGGGGGGGCAGAGGTTAAAAGCATGTTTGTGAGTTAACTCAGTTCCAAATTACTTCACGGTGAAGAAATTGTGCATAGGGGGGACTAGACTCGTTGAAAACCATATTGCCAGTTAAAATATACTGGTTGGCTATGGTAACCAGGCGACCGTATTTCATGAGCCAAGTTAATACTAAAATATAAATTGCCAGCATGCAATTAATATGAAAGTACCAAATGGCAATTATAACGCTTAAATTAAAGGATTATGTGTCATTCTTGAAACCACTTGGATTCTAAAATATGCAAATATTATGGTGCAAAAGATGTGATTGTGATGCAGAAAAAGACTCTTTTAAAATTGGATGCATTTTTAAACAAAAACAGCTAGTTCCATTAAACTGATCGGCATGAAAGTTGCCTCTGTCACCATTTCAGTATATTCTTATGTAAAATGACTTCCTGAATCCGAATATGATGCCCATTTTGCCCTATCACCCGCCGTTTTTTAGGAATGGCACCCTATTTTTTATCATTTTTCAGTGATTTTATGGCTATGAATTTGATTTCGAGGAGGGGAGGGGATTATTTTAACCATTAAATGCCTTCTGAGGGGTTACAGAGTTGGAAAATTCTAAAACATTGACATTTGCAACAAGGGAAAAATTTTGGGTAGGAAATTGAAATTATGCATTACATATCTTATATTTTTTTAATCTGTTATTAATGTTATTTTTTAAACTTTATATATTTTTTTGCTTTTAGGTGTTAAATTATTTTTAATTCTTCAAATCAAATTCATGGTCATAAAATTATCAAACAGGGAAAAAAATCAGAGGAGGTGGTGTATCTAGAAAACGGTGGGTGACTAGGCAAAATGGGAGTCACATTCGGTTCCAGGAGGTCATTTCACATAAGTTGAGCAAGAATGGTATCAGATGTCGAATTTTTTTTTCTTTTTGCAGAGCAGTGTTCCCCCCTCTCCCCCCCCCCCCCAAAAAAAAAAAAAAAAAAATCATTTTACACACAAAGTTCAAAATCTTAAAAGTGAAAAACAACTCTTGTGAATCAATTCACCAATAAGTAAATCAAAATTATGCGTGCCCTCTATACAAAGCAAAACCCAAATTTATTTGACTTTTTTTTTTGCTTTAAAAGTGTATTGTAACAACAAGTTGTCTTTTAAAATGCCAATGCAACAAGTAAAAAAAAAAAAAAAAATCTAAATTAACAGCAAGAAAATTCATATCCCCCCCCCTCTCCTTAAATCATGAAAAAAACACTATTTAAAATCTTAAATTAAGCAATTTATTAATTAATTGAAACAGTGAGATAGCTGGATTACAAACCTTTTAATTTCAATGTAACTTAAAGCACAATAAATTATTTTATCTATAAAAGAATAACCCAGAAATATTTCAAAAATAACTCAAAATTTAAACACATAAGATATTATTAGATCCCCTACTAAGCAAAGCATTTATTTAACTCTGCATTACATGAAGATTTAATTAGAAGTAAAAAAAAATATGTAACATTTTTTTACTGAATGTAGCACCTTTCATAATAAAGTGTTTTAAAATTTAAGTGGGATAGCAGTATCAGAGCCCAAAATTTCAACTTATATTATACTCACTGAAAAAAAAAACTACTCGCCACAAAATATGATTATCTTACTCTATTTTTTACGTATAAGGTGATGAGAATTTTTTATTGGTAAAAGAGGAGAAAATATGCAATGTCTTTTATTTTATAAGAAAATAGAAAACATTCAATTTTGAAAAAGAAGTCATTTTAGAGGACACAAAATTGAATGAAAATGATTATAAAAAACCAATTCAAAAGCTACTTTGCACAAGTGGTGGAAACATTTTTATCTCAAATGATGAATTTGAATCAGTATACCTTAATTTAAATTAATAATATATGGATATGTTTACATTGCTATCTTTAGAAAAGAAAACTTTTGTCAATATCAGTATTGCAAGCATATTTTCAGCATATACAACCTTAAGTAACGATGATGCAGGAGTATAAAATGATTATTTTTCATTCCCTAATTAATAAAATGCAATGTGTACCCAAATTATCCCATGCTTTTAAATCATTACTTACATTAAAACTATTTAACATAAATGTTTCAATTCAATAAAAAAATTAAAGTAAACATAATGTATAGTATATACCTAAATTTGGAAAGTTGAAACTTTAAAGAATATTTCTGAATTTTAATGCTTAAAATATTGTAGGAGTTAAAATATCTCAAGAATGCAGGAGTTACAATAATCTTATAAAAAAGAGACTATATAAATTTTGTGAATAAAAAAAAAATTACATTAATGAATTTTAGCATTTCATCAACAACTTAAAAATTCTAGAAAGTAACTCTCTCATAATCTACTTTTAGATACAAAATTAATTCCCCACATATAGAGTTTTTCTTTTTCTTAATAAGAATTTTAACTCTACAATTTAAATAATTTTGATGAAAATCAATTTAGAATTTAGGTTTGTAGTTGTATCAAGCTGCTTTATATTATTTAATGACTTCTGTGATAAATTAGGGGTCAAACTACTTAACATGCAAAATCACTAAAACTTCCTACTTGTCTGCAGAAAGAATGGCGAGGAAAGACTTATTAATAAGTATATCATATATGTATTACTAAAAGAATTCATTTATACCTGTGAATGATATTTAAGGAGTACTTAACGCATTCAGTACCATTAGTGTAAAAATATAGTATGACTTTTTTAACAAGGAACAAACGATACAAAATAATATACATACAGTTAATAATAATAGTAATAATAATAATTATTATTATAAAAAATCAGAAATATGCTGTTCATCTCACATTATTATACAATTTATTTATTGCGATGTTTTAAATAATGAATCATAAATGAACAATATTGGACGTTTTCGTGTTTGTGCGATATCACGTTTAATGAAGTAAATCTTGTCATTTTAAAATTATACAAAGGTTTTAATTTCATTTTCTGTATCAATAATAACACTCCACACACAAAAATAAATAAATAAATAAATATTTTATTTCTCATTGATCAACCTTACTATCCGCCATCTTACTTGTGAGAGCTTACGGGAGAGCGCAGGCAGTCGCAAGTTTTTATGTCAACAATCACAACTTTACGATCCAGTATGGCCGATGGCGTTACATTTGTATCAAAATTACGACTACGATCCGACTTGTGATCTACGATAGCTGCGATTGTTACAATAGTATGCCTCCCTTATCCGAGTGACGTAATGATCACGTGTCGGTGGTATTTACCTCTAACCTCGTGGATTGTTTACTCTTGAACTAAGCAGTGAGCGCCATTATTTTTATTAAATTTTTTCATTATTTTTTGTTTATATTTCTCCCTTTTTTCGCAGCAGTGAATTTTTAAGATCATGGTTTGATCCTTGATCGGCCGTTATGATTTTTACCATGAAAATATCCAAGAATACATTCTCTTAAATTCACAGAATGAAGGACACGGAAGTTCTGCTGCTTACAAGAAAATATTAATGGGTGTAAGCTTTTTAAAGCAGGGTTTGTAAAAAAAATTGACATTTCAAGAAGTCCATAATGGGATAAATACTGCTACCATTGTATCAGCAGATGTCAAAGCTAAATATAAAAAAACAGGAATAAAACTTAAACGTGACCATCGCAAGTGACAATGAGGTAGAGAGATATAGAGGTATGAATGTTTTCATATTCCATAGTGTTGAATGTGATTAAAATTAGTTGTAAATATATTTGTAATACTATAGTTCATTATTGTATCTCTTCCATTCCTTGTATGAATGATTTTTTTTTCATTATGCTGTGTTTGTAGTGTAGCTAGAATGAGAAACTTTTTAGACTATTCGAGCGAAGCATATATGGTGAATGAAATGTATTAAAATTAAGTAGTTTATTTTTAATTTATGACCCAATTTAATCCCCTTTTCCCGTATTTTTGGAAGTGCCTATTAAAATTAATAAATAAGCTTAGTGTAATTACATATTGTGCAAAAAAACATATTTAAAACGTCGAATTCTACAAGGATACCCAGCTTGATAAATTATAGAGGCAGTTCCGCAATTCTAATGTCATATATATATACGTATATATATATATTTTAAAGCTATTTATTGTTTATAATTTACGTATTTCAATTAATTTTGATTTTATTTTCAGTGATGAAAGTTCATGCAATAACTTTTATTCTTCAGAAATTGCAACTTTAGGAAGTTATTGTGCCACGAAATATAAAGTTCATTTTTGTTAAACGATTAATGTTAAAGAAACTGTTATTTTATTCATCTCGGAGAAATCTGTTTGTAAGAAATTTTATAGATATCTGTGTTTTGAGCCAGAATCATGGACATAATTTCAATTAATGGCAATGGTTACACTTTTTCAACACCTTTATATCATATGGCACCCTTGAATCACAATATTCATATAAATTACACCCCTCACCCACACTAAATATTATAGGATATAAAATGTATTTATATTCCCACTCCTTTTTTTACCTAAATATTTTTTGTATATGTTAATTCCACTTTATTGATTTAAATAAGAAATTGACCAAATGCATTAAAAAAAAAAAAAAGTGTAAAACGCATAAAAATTCTTATGTGTGCAACTGTGAATAAGCCACAATAACTAAATTAATCCGAAAATCATATAGCTGTATGTAAATCAAATATTTGTTGTACTAAATTTCCAGTCAATTGAAGGATTACGTAAATTATCACAATTTGTTTTAGCTTTATAAAAATAATTACTAATTCTGTGTCGACCACTTTTTATGCAAACTATGCCTTTAAACATTCTTATAACATGCTTTAACTATGTTGCATGTATAATTTTAAGCGTGTACAAGGAGGCTTTCTACTTATTGCCTGCTGAAGCCTAAGACCATCATATATTCTGTGAGGAATTTTATTACAAAAGTTACTTTCTACCTAATGTATGTTTTTAAATTTCATGTTCACATTCAGAAAAAGCACAATCATTAAATTTGTTCTTGTTTTTAAAGATTTATTATTGTTACTATTACTTTATTTTCTTAAATTAGAAAAATGAATTTATTCATTTTTCAAATTTTATAGGCTATTTGTACCTAAAAATTTTAGTTTGATAACTATAAAATCACATCCAATTATCAATTTTGACAGTTAGGTTTATTTTTTTTATTATTTATTTATTTATTTATTTATTTTTTTTTTTGCTTCAATGCAAGGCAGTCGAATTTTAAAGTGACTGCATTGTCTTTTTAAATACATTATATATGAATTTAATCAAAGCTAACAAATTGCACAAATAAAGAAATACTTCACACTAGAAGCATCTTCAAATTTACAGAAAATATCAAATGAATAAAATTTTATTTTTTCTCTGTGTTAAACCTGAAAGTATAACAAAATAATATGTAAGAGAAAAAAAATCTGTTATTTTATTTGAAGATGTTAATTCATTATTTGGGTAATTTTATCATTCGACAAGATTGTGAGAAAAGTTTGTCTACTGTTAAATTGTTATTTAATTTAATCAGGCATGAACGTTTTCAGACTTTAGTCTGAAATCCTTCCTTTTGAAGGCCATGTTGGCTGTTTCCGAGATCAGTGTAAATCCAAAGAGAAACCATAACTAAAATTTATGGGGGGGGGGGGATAGAAAATCATTTTAACTTCCCGAAGTGTGTGACTGTTTTGCTGAAAAATCACAAAATTACTGTTTTAATGTTTTTAATTTTTATTTTGCTACAAATTTTTAAAATAACATGATTATTTTGCTGTTAAATGTGACAAAATTTTGTACTATTTTCAAAGTTAATTCCAGAAATAAAAGATTATTTTAGTGTAATATTATATATTTGCTTTTTTGGTAGCAAATTTCTGAAACATGCAATATTTTCGCAGTTGATTAGGGGATTATGGGTTTATTTCACTACTGTTAAAAAGAAAAAAGAAATTACATTTATTTACAGCTAAATTAAATGCTGAAGTTAGGGGTAATTTTTGCTGCCAATTTCCAAAATAATGAATATTTTGGCACTACCAGGAATAAAACTTTTTTTTTTTCAATATGTGTTTGTCTGAAATATGTAATTATTTCATTAAAATTTCTGCTTTTTTGGTTAAATGTATGATTAACAAATATGCAAAATTTGCTGATTCTTTTTTTTTTTTTTTTCTTCTGCCAACTTCATTGAATTTACTAAATAATTTGTCAATTGTAAGTTAACAATTGTACACTTTTGTGAATACATATTTTTGCATTTTATTGTGATAAATTTGTATTGTGTGCAAGTTCAGACTTTTCATTTTTTATGAAACAATTTTATTAGTTAGATAGTTATTTTTGTTTGTTATTCTTTTTTTAACAAAGAGAGATGGATAACCAAGGTGAGCTTGAACCTCCGACTACTTCTGAAACACGAGATATAGCAGACCCAGACCATAAAGCGAAAAAAGGAGAGGCAACTTCAACTAGCGATTACAAAGAAACGTGCCATCTTAAAGAAGTTTCATCAGATGAAGATTATTCAATACCTAAAGCCAGCAAGTCCACAACCTGAGGCACCCAACCATCCCGCTGGAGAAAGCCATCAACCTGAGGCACCCCACGACAGCCGACACAGAGAGCTTGTAAATATTTATAGATAGGATTTAAATGTAAATAAAGGCAAACGCCTGGTGGGTGTCTAAGTTGTGTGGTGTTTATTAAAATCACTGCACGACTAAGATAACTCTCCCTGGCAATGCAAAGAACATCGCTTCATCAAAGGACATCAGAGGTAATAATTTAATTATTATTATTTTTTTTTTTTTAGTTAAATTATTTTTTAAATTAATTTCATGTAAATAAAAAAACAGAATTTTATGACAATACTTATTTATTTAAACACTTATATTTAAAATAATGATTGTTATTATATGAAAGATCAGGACCCTGTGCATTTTCGAGAACGTGTGTATACGCAAGTGAAGTGTAACATCACTGACCATCCATGGATACAAGAAAAATATTTCCTATGTTAATCGCCCATTGGATTTTTTGTAAAAAAATTATTAAAAATCAAGGGAAATTATTTCCAGATTTCAATCCCCATATTTAGGTATAGATATGTATTAGTTATCGTGTGCATGCATTAGATTAAGTTGTTTTTGTTGTAAAATTGATAAAATTTTAATTTTAAATTTTGAAACTCTAGGGGAAGAAATGGCAAATTTCTATATTCGATTGAAAACACAAGCATTTCATTTCAAAGGAAGATATTTACACAATAAGTATCCAACTAATATACAAATTAAAAGGAAAGTGATAAATATTCTATCATAATTTGAAGTCAAATTTGTTTTTGAATGTCTAAAAAAAGTATCTGATGTAAGATACTAATATTTTGCAACAGAATAGATTTCATATGTCATCCTTGACGGGAAAAAAAATATCGCCAAATTATTTGGCAAACATATTTAATTCCTTTCAAAAATCATGGTTATTTTAACATCGTATATTAAGAAAATAATCAGTAATGTGAAACAATATTTCGTACAATACATATTACAAAAATATACATCTGGCATGTATATTTTTGTATTACGTTTTTGATCGCCAAATACAAAAAACGCTAAGAACGACAGTGCCTTGAAATTAAAAATTAAAATTTTGTCAATTTGACAGCAAAATAACTCAATCTAACACATGCACATGATAACTAATACATATCTATACCCAAATATGGGGATTAAAATCAGGAAATAATTTTCTTTGATTTTTAATAATTTAAAAAAAAAAATCCAATGGGCGATTAACATAGGAAATCTTTTTCTTGCATCCACGGATGGTCAGTGACATCATTCGCTTGCATATTGTCCTGATCGCCTTCTTCATGTTTGTGTTTTTTGTTGCAATGATGGTCGCAATCCAATTTTCTTTTATTTAAATCGTCATCTCTCAATAAAGAATTATCTGAAATATTAGGAAGCGCCTCATCCTCAAGATTTATTGAATCACCGGTATCGCCATAGTGCGGTGTGTCCAGTTCAACTGGACGACCCATTGTTTTGTCTAGTATCTTTTTAAGTATTTGCTCTGTGTTTGCACTCATTTTCTTTAATCGAAAAAAAAAAAGTCGAAAGCCAAAATTATCGCCTGTATCTTTAGAGTAAAAATTCCTACCTATGTACATTAGTTTCAGACACAATAGACCAATGCCGTCATCATCAGTACATAATCTGAAATTGCTAGATGACCACTTAATTGGTGGTAAAGCCACATTTTCACTTTTGCAATAAGTTTATTCTACCCATTGATTTTGAGCATAAGGGTGAAAAGCCTTAGACCAGTGAGGATCTTTATTTTCAAATAATTTATGATGTTTAGTAATCATAGGAGCATTTCCAGTTCTAGTAAAATTAGCCACAGTGACTCCATCATGATGAAAGCAATATGAAAATAAAAATAATTATAAGATAAAAAACTTTTTATAAACCATGTTTTTAAATTTTCTGTTGAATCATAGCTATAGAACTAACTAGGGATGAAACGGATATCCGGTAACTATCCGGTATCCGGCTGAGTTTTAAATATCCGACGGGGTACCGGATATCAGCAGTCCGGATACGGATATCCGGTCATTTCAAGCCGGATATCCGGAGGAGAAAATTCAAGCTTAATTTCCCCGTCAGATGAAAATTTTGCGACTTTTTATTTTTTTGAGATCAGTTGTAGCTTGTAAAGGTTAAAAAAAAAATTTGCAAAAGTCGAATTTGGCCACTTTAGGAAACAAATTAAGAAAAAGTAGCTTCAGGTTTAAGAGATATAGAAAGCCTATTTTAATTTTGTGCAGAGTTAGCTAGGATTTTCCAGAGTGCCGGTTTCCACTAGCGGTTGGTTGGAGTGGTATTATTCAGAATCTTTTGATGTGGTCAACCGGGCTCAAAATCCTCGAACTGGTTGAAAGTCTAGAGATCTCCTTGATGCTAACCCCCTGCTGAGATAATTGAGGTGCCAGAGGCAGATATCTTTCTCAATTTTGCATACTTTCCTTTGAAGTAACTGTGCAGTCTGATAGATAGTTTCGAGAATGAGTCAAATAATATGCATTTATTGACTAGAACCTGCCTGTTTATTTACAATCCACTTTTCCCTACATAAGAAAGTTGCTTTTGTGACTATATATTTATGCTAGCAGACCCTCTGGCATCATTGTCTGTGCCATTACCTATTCAATTAATCGTGTCATCTACCTATTCGATTTGGATTTAAAAAAAAACACTCCAATTTATATAAATTTGCACTTTTAATGGAATATCTTGCTAAAACACCTGAATTTAGAATTTCCCATTGCGCTGCATAAATATAGTCCTAAAAATTAAAATCACTTTAAATAGAAGTAATATTTAAATTTTCAGGAAGTCTGTATTTTCATTTTCAGATTGTTAAAGAATAAAAAAAAAAATAAAAATAAAAATATTATAAAAAAAAAAAGCTCAATGATTTAAAGTTTATGGTTTTGTACATTAGAAAAACTGAACTTACTTTTAATTAAAGAATTTTAATAAGTAATCTAATTTTTTTTTCCTAATCTGTACAGAATATAAAAATATAAAATAAGTAAAAAGCATTTAAAGAAACAAAATCTTCTATATTCTATTCAGTAGAAGAAAGCATTCGTAAAAATTTTCAACTTCCCGTTTTTGGTGAATTTGTGCATTTTGAGTTAACCAGAGTTTTGAATTTGACCGTTTTTAGAAAATGTCTGTCTGACAAAAGTTTTGTGTAGCAGCTCTAGTTCAAGAGTCAATGCACAGAATTTCATATGAATTTATACATAGTTGCGCATTAACAAAAAGAAAAAAAAAAGTGCCCATCGACTTTTGGTGCAAATTACTCAATAGGTGGCGCTGCTATACTGTGATTGCTCCCATTTAAAGTAGGACTATATCTCTTCTACTGTGTATAATTAAAAAAAAAAAGACTAAGTATGGGACAGGGCTATTATGAAATATGTTCATTTAATTTCTGTGCATATCGGCCAATAGACGATGCTGTTATGCTGCAATTTTCCCGTGAATGGAGAAATTATCTTGGATTTATTTGTGTATAATTACACAAAATTTGGTATGTGAGAAGGCCATTTTTATGAAACATCATGTTGATTCAATTTTGGTGCATATTGGTCGATAGGTGGCTATACTATGCTGCAATTTACCCTGTGAACAGGAAGGCTAAATCTCAACATCTATAACATTTAACTGCACTTAACTTGATATGCAAGATAAATGATAAGAGAACGAAAGCTGGCTTAATTTGGGTGTATATTGACCAACAGATGTCGCTGTTGTTCCTCACCTTCTATGAATCTCCACTTGGCTACATCTCACAATCTTTTGATTAAAATTGCACTAAACTCCATATCTAAAATCTTTATTGTGCAAAGCCATTAGTTTCTTCTGTGCATGTTAAACAGCGTGTAGATTTGTTATGTAGAATGATATAAAAGAAAGTTTCATAATAGCCATAACATACTAAGCCATTAAAGCTTTCAGGTTTTTTTTTTTTTTTGCTTCTTTCTTTTACTTTTTCTTATAAATGTCTCAAATGAAAGTATTGGATTCATAAAAATTTTCTACATTTGGTTTTCGCTGGATTTACACAATTTAAGAGGTCCAGAACTTGGTTTGATCAATTTTTAAAAATTTGTGTTTTTGTGTGTGTGTGACAAAAATTCTGCTCAATTGATGTCGGCCTTATTTAGGTGTATATCAGCCGACAAGTGGATCTGCTATTATGATTTTTCACAAGCCTATATCTCAGCATCTATTGATTAAAATTGCATCAAACTCCATATGTAAAATATTTATTGTGTGAAGCTATGGTTAAACTTTTGCACAATTTAAACTGTAAGTGCTGTGTGATGGCCACAATATATACCTTTTCTTATTAAAATAACCAACCCTTCAACTATGATTATATTAGTAAAATATTCTGTTTCATTTTTTTTTTTTTTTTTTTTTTTTTTAATACATATCAAGCACACATTTTTTAGTACTGTAAAAAATGTGTAAGTGATAAGTTTTTGTTTTATAATTCTGAACAAAACCTATATTTTTGTGACAAATTGCAAGTGTAGGAATGGGTATGTTACACATAAGTTTTATTCTTCATCGCAATATTGCACAAATAAATAGAATGCTAAATAAATATGCTTAAGTAAATTATATTTAAAATGTGTTTAAAAGAATAGTATATGAAATATGTTTATATTTTATTGTTTTAAAATAAAGAAATGTACAACACAACAAAAAACAAAACTAGTGGCGGATATCCGGTCCGGATATCCGTATCCGGCAGGCAAAGGCACTCCGGATATCCGATATCCGGCAAAATCACTATCCGTTTCATCCCTAGAACTAACTACATTAGCACTTTATCAATGCGTATTGTTACGAAATTGTAAATAATTGTATTTATTTTTGTATAAATTCTTTCAAAGAGGCTTAGTAAGTTGATAAAATGTCAATCTGCATTTCCAGCTCTTTCGCGTTAAAATAGCTTAATTTTCCCTTTAAAATGCATTAAAAAAGCTCCAATAGGCAGGTAATGGATTTGGCGAGAAAATCCTTATTATCGATATTCCAAAGATGGATGTTCTAATGTGATTGGTTAAAGAGTTACGGGAAATTTGAATTAAAAAAAAAAGCTGATTTAAAAAATAAAATACTAATCCTTTTAGAACAACATATACAGTAACCGCCACTTATTAAAATCACTGGTTAATAAAATCAGCCGCTTAATGTGATGAATTTGCCAGGACCAGAATCAAATCAATGCAAACTAATTTTATAACTGCTGCTAAAAAAACTAAAAAAAATCTCTCCAGCAGCAAAAATGTCATTTATGCACACTAAAAAATTTTTATTTACACTGTGATTTTTTATTTTAAATGAAATACAGCAAACCCTCAGTTATCTATTTTTGTCGAAAATTTTACATTTACAGCAATTAAACACGTCCCATTACTTGTCTTAGTAATAATTTCAAGCAATGTATTCTTCAAAGTATGGTAATAAGTTAAAAATTTAATTTGGCTCTCAAGTGATTTTTTTTTTAAATGTACATTTATGTTTAATTATAAGACAATTTTTGTTCTTATTCTGAAATAACTAAGAGGCAAAAAGCTTTAAAGGAAAGATTTTAAAATTAAAAGAAAATCGTGAACTTTTGGCAAAGTATTGATTATTTCCCTCAAAGGAGAGCGCATCAGAACTTGAGATGTGTTTAATTCACTTATTTTGAAGGAACAATCAAAGAATTATCTGTTAAAAATTAATTAATATTGTTTATTAGTTCCATTATTTGGTAACTTTTGAAATTTCTTTCCAAATTCATATAGATAATACCTTTTTCTTCAGTGAAGGAACATTCGCTGGATATAAAAATCAGCTGCTTAATAAAATAACTTTTGCACAGAGCGAATGTGATTTTAATAAGCAGCGGGTACTGTATTTGCATCATGAACTACATTAGCACTTTATCAATGTGTAGAAAATCTTTAAAGTGATAATGATGTCAATTTTTGCCAGATGCATAATTACTATTTTTACAATTAAAATTTTTTTACGCTCACAAATACAATTTTTTAACGCTCATGTTTAATTAAATTTATTTTTATGTCAGAAGAAAATGAACTCGTAAATTTTTTTTGGTAACAATTAAATTATAGCTAATATTTTAATGACTATTTTGATTGCTATTAGGAGCTCATTATTTTCATATTTTAATTAATTAAAAGAAAACTATTTGAAAATCTGACTTTGAAGTATTGTGTTGTCATCGGGTTCTGAGCTACTGTGAAAGTTTCAAATGTCTAGCTAGTAGTTAAGTCAGTTAAAAATAGATTGCAAGATTTCTACCAGACAAACAAACACAGAAGAATAGAAGTTAATAAAAACATGGTAAAAAGTAAAGTGATTTTGCCTGATTAGATGATAGTCGGTGATATATGTCACTCGCAAATAATTCCTCTTTAGTTACACAGCCTTTTTTTTTCGTGGTGCTTTTCTCCTGACAATGTTTCTGGATTGGGTAGAATTACTCTTTTTACGAGGACGTTGCTGTCTATTCCTCCGTACCGAACGGAGGAAGGAAAAGTACCGATTAATGTAACTAATAATTAATTTTCTTTAATGTTACTTGAAATTAAATAACACAATTGTTGTGATTTAAATAAAATTACTTCTTAATTACTCTGAAAAATCTTATTTTAATGATAATTAAAAATAACAGAATTTTTTTCAAATGATTAAATATTTTTTTAAAAATTGAGTTTTTATATGTTCAACTAGCTGAATAATTTGATATTTCGCCAAACTGAATATTCGGTGCATCCCTAGTTTGTAGACTGTAATGGTACCAAATTCTTTGGTGTACCTACAAGCACTATACACAAGACATACCACTCAAACACTACACACACACAAACACACACAAAAAAAAAAAACCTTTTAAATAATCCCTAATGATACTGATGAATCCCCTGCTCCTTAAATTGTTTATAAGGGTACTATAACAGCACTATAGTATAGAATCTTATTTGAGTACTACAATATAACAGTGCAATGCTTAAATTGTTTAATAAATCAAGTAAAGAGACATGCAAGCAGAAGCGGGTAAAATTTCATTAATTTCCTTCAAATACAACTGTTTTATTAAAAGAATGACAAATAAAACAGGAAAGAGATAATTTTATATCAACAAAATGCAGCATATTATATTCAGATTATTTCACAGAATGTGACTTTGCTTACCATAATTTTACAAAAGAAAAAAAGGTTTCTGAAAAGTGATGATTAACACAAAGTAATTTTGCTGTGTCTGATAATTACACTGCTATCAGTTTAGAAAATAATATATGTACAAGAAAAAGTTATTTGAGTATAAATAATATACGACTATGAGAAATGTAAATTGATAAAAAAGGAAACCATAATGCATAGTTACAGAAGATGAAATGATTTCATTGTCTTTGTTCTACAAAAATGTGAACAAACTGGAATGAAGAAAAAAAATAAAAACAAATGTTTTAAACAAAGTGTACACATGTGTGTATTATGATTTATATAAGCATTTAAAAAAAAAAAAAAAAAAAAAAAAAAAAAAAACTTAAACTGGTTTTAGCAAAGAATAATGGTTTGAATTGATTAATGATTTTTCCATGCATTCCGTATGGTACTACATATACTGGGTAGTGGGTGATAAAAATTAAATGTAAAATTGTGTCTATATTAAACGTGAACAATTTGGATAATTTATCAGTCAGAAACAACATAAATTATTTCAGTTTATCTCCAAGACTTGGACCTCAATTAAAAGAACCTTTCCTTATCTCATTAAATTCAGTTTTTAAAAAATCACTATAAAAATAATAAGTGCTACCCTGATTTTTTCCTGTTAAACTTTGCTGTAAACTTCATTGTTTAGATTGGTTGTGTTACACAGATTTCTAGGAGTCTACAATAAATTTGAATAAAACTGAAAGAATTAAAAAAAATAAATATGTACAACAACCAGGGCCTGATTACCCAAAAGGCTCGCTCCCCTCTAAAATTTAGGAGGGGGCCCCAAAATGACTAAAAACAGGGTCTTGAATTTTCTGTTTTATATTTTCATACTGAGATTGAATTTTTCTGAGAAAATTCGCCTAAAGCAAGATAAAATACTCACTATTTCAGGAAAAATCTATTATTTAACCTAAAAAATCTGAATGTTCTTAATTAATAAGTTATACGATTTTAATGTTGTGTGTAGAAATCACCCAGATATATGAATGAAAAAATAAATAACTATAAATACACACTAATTTTTGGTCTATAGCATTTTTATATTACAACATGTAACAGGAAAACAAGATTTTCTGAAATGAAAAAGGGCCCTGAAATGATACTGAGCTTCCCCTAGCTTCAAAGCTTAATCGGGCCCTGACAACAAATCTTTAGGATAAGCAAAATTATAAAAATTTAACCTTACTGTATCTGGTACGCACAAAATGAAAAAAAAAAAAAGTATAACCTTAATTTTGTAGTAACATTGAAGCATATAGGAGATTTATTGTAAGAAACGAAGTAGAAAATTCCCTATTTCCTTATTTTTTCATTAAAATTTAAATTATAAAATACAGGTTCCAAAATTAACTAAAAATGCTGATATATAAATTAATTGACTAATGGAGGGTAACAATAGTATATGGTATGGTGCAGTCTAAAAGTTTAACTAATTTAATACGCCCAATAGCTCTTTCGACATGAATTCTATGTCGTGAGACTTTTTTACTTTCTTTTCTTTCATCAAATGAAAATTGAACTTTGTTTTTTTTTAAAGTGTGGTGTAACTAACTTAAAACTAAATATAGACGGTACGGCATCACTTTTCAGAAATCTCTGTAAAATTTTGGTAAGTCAAGTCATTTTCGGTAAAATGCTCTGAACATAATACGCTATGTTTAGATGGTGTAAAATTTTCTCTTTTCTGCTTGATAAGCCATTCTTTTAATAAACCAGACGAATTTAAAGGAAATGCATGAAAACTTACACGTTTCTGCTTGCATGTTTCTTTGCTTGAATTATTTGTGGATCTAAAATATGCACAGTATATGTTGCTTTCTTGTTTCTTTCGACTTCGCATTTGCAGCGTAAACAAATCATGGAATACCACCGACACGTGACTTCCGCACAAACGTTGCCAACGGTGAATAACCCTCATTCGTGAACGTGAATAATACGCTTCGGGAAAGCTTCGATCACAGTACTCTGTGGTTCAACCCTTCAACCTACCAATCATTCAAGGCCGTGACTACGCGACCGGCTGGTCCGGTTTTCCAGATCTCCGGTCTCCCTGACCGGCCGACGCAGTAGGCTACTGCGCTTCGCTGTGTTTTGGTTAGATTTTCTGCTAGCCAATGAAAAGTGTACAATGGAGGAAAAAGAGAATATGAAGAAAAAAGTTGATTACGGTAACCTCATTCCTTTTCCAGGAGTAGGGTTGATAGATATTATGATGTATCACTATCTGGCTCAAACAATGATTGCTATTGTATTGTATTTTATTTTTTTTATTTATTGTTTGTTTGTTTACAGGAATCTGTGATCCCTGCTTGAAGGTAAAAGTTATTAAAAATGGAACAATCGCATTTTTTTTTTTCTTTTTAACACTTACAAATTTGTTAAAGCAGTAATGTGCAGTATTGTAAAAACACTAAAATGACTAAGAAATAGGAAAGGGATACATTAAAAATTTAAATTTTATTATTTTCAAAAAATGTTTTATTTATCCTTCTTACTTCGTCCATATTACTTCCAATAAATATCCTGATTTTTTCTTACTATAATTTTACACAATATAAATGCATTTTATAGCTTATAATTATGAATGAGAGGTAACAATTTCTTTATTTGGAGTTTGTGAAAAACAGGCTATTCTGGAAGGAATTTAGATACTGAAAGTAAAAAGAAGTTTTTTTAAAAAAAACTTCCTTATGAATTTAAATACAAAATACTTCAGACTTCTCAAAACGTAAAATTGTCTAAATGATTAGAAACTCTTTACCATTTCCAGAATTTAGTAAAATTTCATAAACAAGTTACCACTGAAAAATAGTTTGAAAAACAATTTTAAATAAAGTATTAGTGTTCTTTTGTATCTCCATCACAGTCGTTTTGTTTTGCAAAATAGTTATCCAAAGTGCAATAGCTAAAGGACAAGTTTTCACTTATATTAAGTATTTCTGACCATTAGCTTTTTAGTCACCTAAATTTAGTAAAAAAAGAAATTGAAAACAGGCTGTCACTAAAAAATGTAAGCCATTTATGAATGATATATATTATTATTATTGAAGGCCCTGAAAGTGGATTTAATTTTTAAGAAGAATTCATAAAACTGATTGCCATGAATATATGTATATATCTAAATAAGAAAGCTTTTTCAATAAGTTTTATTTATTTTTTCAGCTTCTGTTATATTATTATATGTAAAGTATAGTATAAGCTTGATATAAAGCAGATTTTATAGTACAACATTAACTATATGTATATCCATTCAAAAAGGTTATAAATCAAACACAACTAAGATGTTCAAATTGATTTAAGATTTAACATTATTCAATTATAATGCATTATATACAATATTTCCCTATTGTCCCATCATGTTAGGCTTTTACTGTATCTTATTAAACAGTGTGATAATTATTTTTTTATTTCAAAATTATTTTTATTGATGTGTAATAATAGTTCTTTCAGCATATCATGACTAAATTTTAAAAGTAAATTTTCAAATTAGAGTTGAAACATATAGAGAAATCCAGAATAGTATGCTAACTCGCATTCATAAACTTATTGTTTGCTTTAAAAAAAAAAACTGATTTTAGCTTTTTTGTTAAATAAATTTTAAACCATGACACTTGTCGTTTCTTTATTCCTATAATCATCTGTGTAAATTTAAAATATTAAATTGCATATCTTCCTGTTAAACATATTCATATTTGAATAATTTGTTCAGTTGAAATCTGCTCATATTCAACTAAGTTAAATTGAAAGATATTTATATATTTATCATGCATTCCATCATAAATATTTGTTTAATTGGATTTTACATGATACATTAAAAAAAAAAAAGTTAACCACATTATTTTTCATGATTTGATTATTTTTTATATTGAATAGTTTTTAAAAGTTAAATTAGGAAGCTTTTGCAAAAAGTGTTTCATGTATGATTTAATCCCCCCCCCCCATAAGTTTTTAAAAAGAAACTTCCCATATTCAGCTAAATTAAACTGAAAGATGTTTATATATTTATCATAAATTCCATCATAAATATTTGTTTAATTGGGTTTTACATGCTATGCTGCATTTTTTAAAAAGTTAACCACATTGTTTTGCATGATTTGATTATTTTCAATATTGAGTAGTTTTTTAAAGTTAAATTAGGAAGCTTTATCAAAAAGTGTTTCATGTATGATTAAATCCCCCCCCCCCCCCAATAAGTTTTTAAAAAGAAACTCCCTATAAACTAAAGGAAGTTTTTTAAAAGTGTTTCATATATGATTAAATCCCTCCCCCCCCATAAGTTTTTTCAAAAGAAACTTCCCATATTCAACTAAATTAAACTGAAAGATGTTTATATATTTATCATAGATATTTGTTTAATTGGGTTTTACATGTTATGCTACATTAAAAAAAAAAAAAAGTTAACCACATTGTTTTGCATGATTTGATTATTTTCTATATTGAGTGGTTTTTATAAGTTAAATTAGGAAGCTTTTTCAAAAAGTGCTTCATGTATGATTAATCCCCCCCCCCCCAGCATAAGTTTTTAAAAAGAAACTTCCTTATGAATTTAAATTACTTCAGACTTCTCAAAATGTAAAATTGTCTAAATGATTAGGAACTCTTTACTATTTCCAGAATTTAGTAAAATTTCATAACCATATCACTTACAAGTAGTTTGAAAAACAATTTTAAATAAAGTATTAATGTGCTTGCTGTATCACTATCTCTATCACAGTCATTTTATTTTGCAAAATGCGAAAAGTTATCCAAAATGCAATACCTAAAGAACAAGCTTTTCACTTTTTTACCATAGAATTTCATTAAGTACTACTATTATTCAAAAAATCTTCGCCAAGAATGTCACAATTAAAGATGAATCTTTTTTTTTTTTTTTTTTTTTTTTTAAGTATTGGGATTTCTGACCAATTGTGAAAAAGGCGTTTCAGTCACATAAATTTAGTAAAAAAATAGAAATTGAAAACAGGCTGTCACTAAAAAATTTAAGCCATTTATGAAAGATGTCAGGGGTCTGTCCAGACTTTTCACACAGGGTCCTGTTTTTGTGAAATTGTGAAAATTTCTACATGTAATTTTGTGAATCATTTAGTGTGAAAACAAAGTTCTTACGAACTTTTAGGCTAGGGCCTTCTTTTTGTGAAATTGTGAAAAATATAATTTTGCAAAATAAACTTAGAATTAAGGTTTCAATTTCGACAAAGACAGTTCAGTTTTATAGAACTAAACTCACACATATGCACAGAAGCCCTTTATGAATTAGAAATTAAATATTAGCTTTTTGGGAGAAATACAACAAACACATCCGATTATTCAGGCAGTCTGTTCGTTCTATTGAAGATTAGTTCTGAATATGAAAGAGATTTATCAAAGTTTTGTTTTTAAGGGGAAGAATTTTGTGAAGGGTCTTTTTTTAGGATAAAAGAATTTTGTGAAGGGCCTGTTTTAGGATAAATAATTTTGTGAAGGGTCCTGTTTTAGTATAAATAATTTTGTGAAGGGTCCTGTTTTAGAATATATAATTTTGTGAAGGGTCCTGTTTTAAGATATAAAATTTTGTGAAGGGTCCTTAAACGGACCTAGGTTTGCCTCTAGACAGACCCCTGGATGTATATTATTATTGAAGGCCCTGAAAGTGGATTTAATTTTCAAGAAGAATTTCTAAAACTGATTGCCATGAACATATATATATCTAAATAAGAAAACTTTTTCAGTAATAAGTTTTATTCATTTATTTATTTTATTTTATTTTTTTATTTGCTTCGTTTCTACTATATTATTATATATAAAGTACAGTATAAGCATGAGATAAAGCAGTTTTTTTACTACAACATTAACTATATGTATATCCATTCAAAAAGATTATAAATCAAACACAACTAAGATGTTCAAATTGAGTTAAAATTTAACACTATTCAGTTATAATGCATTATATAAAATATTGCCCTATTGTTCCATGATGTTAGGCTTTTAATGTATCTTATTAAACAGTGTGATAATTATTTTTTCATTTCAAATTTATTTTTATTGATGTGTAATAATAATTCTTTCAGCATGTCATGACTAAATTTTAAAAGTAAATTTACAAATTAAAGTGAAACATATAGAGAAATCTAGAATAGTATGCTAACTTGCATTCATAAACTTATTGTTTGCTTTAAAAAAAAAATCATTTAAGATTTTTTGCTAAATAAATTTTAAACTCAACTTAAACCATGACACTTGCTGTTTCATTATTCCTATAATCATCTGTGTAAATTTAAAATATTAAATTGCATAGGGTCAGGTGGGGTAAAATAGGTCAGTTAAAAAAAAAAAAAACTTAAAAAAAACATCCAAATATTTTTTTAATTATAATTTTGCTGGTTTCATATAATATTATTTAAATTAGTCTTCATTTGTATACAAAATTAACTGTAACTGATACGTTTTAGTTACAGCCAGTAATTATTTGTGTGTTTCGTATTAGTAACTTGAATGTGTTGCTAAGAAAAACTTTGGTTTTGAACTAATTCAAAAGCAAATTTTACAGTTTTTCATTATCATATTCCAAAAAGCACATTTTTAAGATGAATTTCCTAAACTTCCGTGAAAAAAAAAAAATGTATATACAATAGAGAGCCAGAAATCCGCCGAAGTTCGAAATCCACACAGCTTGTCAGATACAAACAATGAAATTCACTATTAATAAATTACAAAACTGCAAATCAGAATTTTTTAAAAAGATCTTGAATACAGATTTTATGTTTGCATTTTATGATTACAAAAAAGAAAAACAAAATAATAATAATATGAAAGACTGCAAGAGCCAAGTTGCTGCTAATGAAATTGACAGTATATATTTAAATTCATCAAAAGGAAATAATGATTATTGTGATATGATGATATCAATCAGGTAAATAATAATAAACTAATTTTTTTTTTAATGCTTTCTGAAAAAGGCATAATTTTTTAGGAAGAACTCAATAAAATTCGTAGAAAAATAAATTTGTGTTCCTACTATTTACAATAAATAAAAGAATAAATAAATCATGCAGGTTCAAATTTAGTTTAAAACTAGTTATATGTGAACAGATTGTATCTAAATTTGACAAATATTTTATTCATGTTTATTTATTGTTTTATTTTATATTTTTGTAAATGTTCTTATGTACCTAGTAATTTAATATTCAGTGTTATTCACTAGTATGTGTTTAGTTTGAATAATATTCTGTTTTTATTTTTCAAAGTGAAAATCATTTTTTATGGGCCCCGAAATCCACAAAATCCTAAAATCTGCACAACCTCTGGTCACGAGCTGTGCAAATTTTTGACTCTCTACTGTATTAATATTTTGGAGTAAAAAAACACATGTGAGGTAAAATAGGTCAATTGTTGAATCATGTTAGGCTTATGTTAAGAGGGAAAAACAAAAAGACAATACATATTGAAGTTGAATCAAAGCATTCAGTTTGTAGGTGTAATTCAAAAAGTTGTTTCATTCCAGCTTATTTAAGAAAGGTGCCACTTTTTCATACAAATGGCAGGCAGGACACAGCATTCTCCTGAAACTCTGCAGTTTAGCATCAACTTAAAATGCAAGAGTGGGTGAATCTAGATCATCAATCTCCAATTTGACAAATTAATTCTAGTGCGACTTCAACAGTCATGGAAGAGGATACTATTTATATATTATCCTTTTAAGTACATAAAATCTGCTATTATAAACACTTTATCACCCAATCAAACATTGTCTTCCAAAGATACTTTGGAAAATGCACACAAAAATCAGGAGTAATTTTAACAACCAACTTATTTTTCAATTGATTGTATGATGAAAAAATCAACAGAGATGCTAAAATCACAGAAACAACAATTGTAAAAGAAACAAAAAGCAAGTCTTTCTCAAGAAGAAAATTTGGACAGCATCAGTACTAATCAATTCGTAAAAGTTGGAAAATGTGTTAAAGTAGAATTTCCTGGGGAAAGATCAAAGAAAATATTTCATGGCATTATTCTTTCGCCCAATCATGAATATTCTGAAAAATTTGAAGTGATAAATAAAAGTGGAAATGGAAGTTCCTACTGGAATTTTCCAGAGAAGGATATTTCTGATGTAGATGCATCGTACATAAATTCTAAATGTTTTTCCTGAGCTAATGATGGACCATACAGACATTTTTTTCCCTTGAAAGAACACAAAATCAAGTTTTTATCAAAAAAAAAGGAATATGTATGTGTAATTTTATTTGCATGAAGTAAGTTGTATTAAAATTTAAAACAGTTTTAAAGGATGACTTATTTTACCCCAACCCATGGGGTAAAATAAGTCACAAACAGCATATTTTAAAATTTATTTTTCAGCACAAATTTTTTTGTTTTTTGAGAGGTATTTCTCTTAAGATGTCATAAGGAATATTCATTTGCATATTTTGTGCAATTTTTCAACAAATGGAACCAATACATTTTCTGCTGTTTAAGTGCATATGTAAAATATGCTGTTTTTCGATCTATTTTACAACACCTGACCCTATCTTTCTGTTAAACACATTCATATTTGAATAATTTGTTTAGTTGAAAGATGTTAATATATTTTTCATAAATTCCATCATAAATGTTTGTTTAATTGGGTTTTACATGCTACATTTAAAAAAAAAAAAAAAAGTATGCTACATTGAAATCTCATTATTTTGCACAATTTGATTATTTTCTATATTGAGTAGATTTTAAAAGTTAAATTAGGAAGCTTTTCCAAAAAGTGTTTCATGTATGATATCCCCCCCCCCTCTCCGTACTTAGAATTTTTCCTCATTTATAATGAGTGAATATTTTTATTTTACTTTAACTGTAATAGTTTTAATTTTCTGTTTACATAAATTTTTTGTTTATCAGTCAACTTCAATAAATTGATTCTCTATTTTAAATATATTGATATATTGTTATTAAACACAAATTTTTTAAAAGCAATAATATGTAGTATTGTATACTCTAAAATATAAATAGCAAAGAAATAATAAAATAATGCATTACAATTTTAATTTTGTTATTTTCATTCTTATTTTGTCTATATTACTATAATATGGACTAATAATAATTATATTATTGAACCAACTGAATTTGAAAGAAAACAAATAAATTAGATTCCTGAAAATTTTCAATGGTGACAAACTGTAGTATAAAACTTTGTAACCTATGTTATTATCCTAACTTGCAAAGAAAAAATTAAGATTAAATTAAAATGTATTTTTACATATTAAAATATGCCTAATCTGTGAGCATCTATAATGTATAATCCACATTAAATCTGAATGAAAGAAATTGAATTCTTGGAAAATTTCAATGGTAACAAGTTTTTTTTTTTTCCTCCTCTGATATTTTAAAAATTAATTTGTACTTTGAGACTGTGACATTTTTCAAATATTTACTAATCATTTACTGTCAATATATGGTGTTTTTGTACATCTGTCAAAAGTATTATAATAGCCAACACATCTTTTTGCAGATTAACTGTGAAGAAATGATGGTTTTATTTATCAATTATTTTTATTTCTTATATTTTTTGTATTGTTTATAAAATTATGCAAAAAATTCTCCCCCCAAAATTAATAAATAAACTTTTTTTTTTCTATTATTTATCAACAAAACTTATTAGATGCTTTGCCTTTTTGTTCTAACTGTTGAGTCTTAATTTTTTCTCACCTTAAACCTAAACTATAATGAAAAACAGAAAACCTTTTTATTTATTTCTTTAAGATATATATTTAGTAGAATAATTTAATGCTAAAAGCGAAATAAAAACTTCTAAAGTTCATTTTTATTAATAGAGGGCGACACCAGACATTTTTTCTGTTAGAGCTTTCAACTTTTATCCATGAAGATAGAGGAAGCTCTTCATGCTTTTATCCCATTCTCTTTGTCGAGAAATTTTTCCTCAAGACCCCTTTTTGCCTTTTCACATATTTATGATAAGGGTGTCTTGTTTTTCAATAATAAACATAGATATAATATCTATATAAATATAGGCCTCCTGCCACTCACTCTTACATGCCCTATATTTTTAAAATTTGGCCTATATTTTCAGTGCATATCCTATATTTATTTTTTAGATTAATAACACGAGTGGTAAGGATAATTCCTCAGATTGCAAGACACATAATTATAAAAAAAAAAAAAAAAAAAAAAAAAAAATGGAAGATATGAAACTTTGTGACTTTCAAAATCTTAAAGCAGTATTAAGTCTCTATCATGAACATAGAATGTGTCTTTTAAATTATGTGACACCTTGACAGTTTGTTAAAACATCTTCTGCCTTACTGAATGAGAAACCATAAGTAATCTTCGTATAGTTTAAGCTAAAATCTAAATCAGAGGTGGAGTTATTACAAAAGTTTTATAGCAATATGTATAAGAGCCATGGGGTAATATTTAGTATGTACTATTACTTCGTGATAAGAACTGTTATGGAAGTTGTAAAAAAGAAAATGAAGACAATAAAACAGGATTGGATTGGCTGAAAAAAAAAAAGTCACTGGAAAGAAAGTCAAGCGAAAAAAAAGTCACCAGAAAAAATCTATTAAAAGAGAATAAATAGATAAAAATGTGTTTTAAAAGCTTGTAAGAATGTTTTAATTTAGAGTGAGTATGTGACGAGTACTTATATTTAGTATAACTGAAAACTATGTGAAATAAAGGCAGTGTTCAAACAAATGAAACTCAAACAAAACTAAGAAAGAGCAGAGGCCACCACAGCTTAAGACGGGTGGAGCAGGATAAACAAATTTTACCGTCGCTTAACTTTCCCCAAAATCTCTGCAGACCATATTATAAGTCAGAAAAGGTTAGGATTAAATTATATTTATTCTTAGGTTAAGAGGCCTCTCCACTTATTGTCCCCAGAAACCAGAGCCAATGTTATTCTATGGCGAACTTCGCCCATTATAACTTATTAACTAATATATATTTTTAAATTCCGTTTTCACATTCAGAAACTTCACAACTATTAAACAATTTATCGCTTTCTAAAAATTATTTTTAATATTTTATTTTGATGTTGTAAAATGTGAATTTTCACAATGTGAAATTTTTCATTTTTGAGCTTAAAAATGCAATCTTTAAAAAAAAAAAAAAAAAAAAAAAATCATTTTTTAGAAAGCGATAAATTGTTTAATAGTTGTGAATTTTCGGAAAGTGAAAACGGAATTTAAAAATATGTACTAGTTAATGAATTATAATGGGGCAAAATTTCCCATGGAATAACATTGGCTTCGGCTTTCGGAGACGATAGGTAGAGATTCCCCTTAATAAATATATATATATATATATATATATATATATATATATATATATAATTACTGATATTTATAAACCAAATTTATATGAACTAAATCATTCATATATGTTATGAGTTACAGAGTTAAAAATAATGATTTATGATTATATATGTGTGTGTATGTATTATTAGATGCTTTTGAAAGATATATGTATATATTGAAATATAAAAATTCAAAATTTTTAAGATTTTATTTAAAATTAAAAATTATCTTTATAAGCAATAATAAAAATTTATTAATTTTTAATTTCTTAAAGTATAAGAAGTTTTTAATTAAAAAAATATATATCGTTTTCGCGATGTCGTGTACACATACTAATAAACTAACAACACTATAAACTGTATCAGTTTTATGATCTTTAGATTTCCATTTCTCACACCTCAAAACGTGTAGAAATGTAAAAACAAGCGATGTTGAACATTTTTATCACTGCCTAAGATCCTTATAACTATAGTATGATTTATAATGAAAAATATGTACAGATTGATAAATATTTTATATTATTGTTAGTAGTAGTAGTAGTATTTTTTTTTTTTAATGGAGATTTCTTTAAAAATGTCATACGACGAAACTTTAAAAATGTAATTGATTTATTTATACAATGAAATAATTTATTATTAAAAAAACAACTTTTTCTCACTATTACCTAATAATAATTTGAAAGTAATAAACCATATGTGTTTTTTGTAATTTTAATTTATTTTATTTAATTTATTTTATTTATTTATTTATATATATATATTTTTTTCATATTTTACCCTTATTTAATTGATATGATACGAAACAAAATATATTAATCGATGACAAAACAAAATATATTAATTCCGGGTGACCTTTTTTTCTGCTTACCCTTGGTTGGACCATTTGGTCTGTTCCAACGGGTTTAAAAAAAAAATGAAAAAACTATAATTTTGCCCACATTAAAGTTTTTTTTTTTTTTTTTTTTTTTTCAATTTTATAAGATATTCTTCGATAAAATTAAGAAAAATATTAAGCAATTTTTATTTACAAAATTTTTATTTATTTATTTACAAAACAGACAATTTACATAAAAAATTAATTTTATTTTGAGTTATAATTTTTACAGATAGAAGATTTAACATTATATTCAGATTCTTACTACAGTAGTGCTACAACCAAAAACTAACTGGCATAGATAATATTTGTCAATTCTCCATTATATATTTACTCTCATAAATACTCATTATGGAATATATTGTATGCTAGCAGGCTACGCCAGCTTCGCTGGTCACAGTATTTAAATGGATTTTCAAAAGAATTGGATAAATATTTATTTTTTTACATCACATTATAAATAAAAAAAAAAAAAAAAAAAAAAAAAAATTACATTGTAATCGCTATAAACATCACTTTGGGTACCCGCTGCCTATGGTAGCTATTTTCTGTCCGCACTGCATCGGGTTCAGGTTTCCACTGTCTGCAGAAAGCTCTTTCCTGGGCATTTCAATATGGATATTTATTGACGACAGGTGGATCTGCTATTATTTACAAACGATGATTTTAAATATGACTGTATCTCAGCATCTATTAAATATTTTAGTTTTTGAACTATGTCCCCGCTATTTACACTATTTTACAATTTGATTCCGACCAATATAACGAAATAAAATAAAGTAGATATTTTTTTCAAAGGAATTAAATACATGAGAAACAGATAAATTTTAATCAGTTTAATCCTAACTACTATATACTACCATTGTTTTCCGATAACTGCTAATAATAATAAAAAAAAAAAAAAACTCTTTTAAAGGAATTAATTAAAAATGAAAAATAAAAAGTTGTTATACTATAAAAATTATACATAAACATAACAGTTATAAATACATTTTTAAATTTAATATTCTGAATTTATTTTACTGCATTACCATTTTATTGTCAATAAATATAATAAGTTAAAAAAAGAAAAAACTTTGTCTTTAAACGAATGTATTAAATAAAAAATAAATAGCATAGTAGCCGTTTATAAGATACGTAGACGATTACAGTAAAAGTATAAATCTGTGAAAAATGAAACAAAGAAGCCAATATTTAAAATCGAAAAAATGTTAATTTAAAAAATTCAAATTCGAAAAAATCTCCATGAGGTGCACACCTGCAGGATCCCAGGTACCTATATGCCAAATTTGGAAGCTCTGTGATCAGTAGTGTGAGTGAGCACCAGAGCGCAGACAGACACACATACACAGACACTTCTCTTTATTTATATAGATAAGATTAGAGCCAAGAACTCTGCTGATGGTCATTTTCCAATTAGCAAATGAAATGCCCCGTCCACCAAAGCTATCCTTCACCCGCTTAGACACATTTACCTTAATGCTGCTTAATCTTATAGATCAGATGTCAATTTTGTATTTAATTTATCATACAATAATTCTCATAATGCACATATATTTTAAATTTTGTTCTATTCAGCTATGTTACAGAAATTTTAAATTTTCTATAAATTTAAAAAGATTAAAAAACAACCACACGACTTACATTACCCACTATTACACGTATTGTATGGCTGAATATCACATAAGTGTGCATTTTGGATTTTTTTAAACTTTTTTTTCAAACTTTGTATTTTAATTTGAATTTTTGAAAATAAGTCCGTAAGTGCATCTTAAATAAATTCTGAGTTTGACAGAGATCGAACATAATTTTTTAAAATTTTATTGAAATTTTTCAATAAAAATTTATAATTTTAATTATCTTATAAAATCAAAATTACCATTTAAATTTTTTTTTTTTTGTGGTTCAGATTCATTAAAAAATACAAGACTTAGGCTTTTCTAAAAAGTTCTTCCCATTTTAAAAAATAAAATAAAATAAAAAACCCAAAAATTTTAAATTTAAAAAAATAAATAAATAAATTTAAATTTATTTTTTTATAAACATAAATTATATCAATGGGAAATATCATAGACTGCATACCTCTTGACTATAAACTGGAAATAATTAGTTTACTTGCATTAAATTTTTAATTATAGCATTTAAAGATGTCAAAAAATGATGTCACTGAAATGACTGGTTTGTCACTGAAACGACTGTTTGTCACTGAAATGACAATATTTGTCAAAATGACTATTTTTCACTGAAATAACATTGTTTGTCAATGCAATAGGACCATATAATATTAAAAATGGAACATATTAGAACAATAGAGAAAAGATTGTGAAGGGAAAAGAAAGAGCAATAATGAGAATATCAAGCAATTTTATTGTATTAAAATCCTTATAGTTACAAGTTTAATGATTAACTGAATTAAATTCAGAAAAAGCATTTTGAACATTATTAAAATCTTCATCCTGAAGTTTAAAATATCTATTTGAAGCAGGTTCAGGAGAATTCCTAATTTTGCACAGAATATGTGGCACTTGAATTTCATGGACATCCTCTTTCTCAGGCCATGCAAACTTATTTTTTCTGCATCTTGCCATAAATAACACAAGTAAAATATTTTGAGTAACATTCTCAATGACACCTTAAAGGGGGCAAAAAAATAAATAAATAAATAAATAAATAAAATTAAATAAATAAATAAAAGTTTGCTTTTTTAATTGTATCTTAATATTAATGTCGTATGTAATTTTTTTATATTTACCTGGATACCGGAAAGTATTTTAAATATTTAAATATAAAGCTTATCCTACACCAACAAATCTTTTAATTCAAAATAAAAAATTATTTAAATCCAGGGCTTACAAAATAGTAAATCTCCAACAAATGTCATTTTCGTGACGTCACAAAAATGACCGTCACGAAAATGACAAATCGTCAATAATTCGTTCTGTACTGAAAAACATGCTTTCACTAAGCCGATATCGTCACATTTTCTTCTTCTGGTCGTCATTCTATATTAAAATAAAACTTTGTTCTAAATTTTATAATAATATTTTTTTATTTTTTATGCATCTCGAAAATGACAAGCAATAAAAGTACGCACAGCATGTAAACAATAAAAATAATGTTAACTCTTACCTGTTTTCAATTTTCTTGAGATTTTTTTTCCCCACATATCGTCAATGTTGATTTCTGATCTTAAACTTTAAAAAAAGTGAATGGTGGCACCATCCCTTGATGATATATGAAGTTATTTTCATGTGTCACGAAAATGACGTGAAGACTTGCATACAAGCATTTTAATTACACATGCATGAAAATTAACGTAATTAAAAAGAAAAAAAAAAATTCCTTTGAAAACAAATAGTTTTTTTTACAAGAATTAACAATTATTATAATTATCATTTTATTTTTTTTAGTAAAAAACATACTTTGTATGTAAACATTTGGTCTTGGAGACAGTCACGAAAATGACGGTTATAAGGTTTAAAATTTTCTAAAAAATACTAAAATTGCTATAAACTCACATTTTATGATTTGATGCTTTTTTAAAAAGGTACTTCTAAATAATAATAATAAAATTTTACAATTTATTTGCTTAAAATTAATAATAAAGACCTGAAACACTAAAATGCACATTTATGTGATATTCAGCCGTATACATGTTTTGAAGCTATTATATGCATTTTTTGGAATTTTCCAGTAAGAGAAACTTGATACACGTATAAAAACATATAAAACAGAGTTTACATAGCGAATTAAAAAATAAGGGGAAAAAAATCGATTTATTTTTTTTAAACACCTATTTCCAAGATTTAAAATTGAACTACCTAATCAGGATGACCATTAAAATAATCCCGTAATACATGAGAAAGGGTATCTAAAATGGATTAATGAAACAATTTTCAAGAAAATCGTTAGATCCATTTTTGAGATACCAACTTTTACCAAAACTTGATATATACAGTTATTAACCGGAAACAATAATTACATACAAAAGGATATTTAAAACTAAGTTAATATGGCGAGTTTGAAAAATAATCCGTACAGCCATTTTTAAAGGAACGCACTTGCGAGGCCTAAAATTGACCTCTTTATAGAGGACGCCTATCAATTTTCCTTAACGAACCAACTATATCATTCGAAAGGGCATCTAATAGAGTGTTTGTATAGAAACTTTGAAGAAAATCGTTAGAGCCGTTTTTGAGATACGGACGGTTTTCCAATTTTCTCCAAAATTTGTAAAATTCATCTGTATACCAGACCTGTACCATTCCACACATACACACACACTGATTAATTAAACTCCTTTTTTGGACTCAGGAGACCTTAAAACTTGTAAATCAGGTGAAAACTCGATATCGAATTTTTGGACCAAATACAATACTTCCATTACGTACGGTAGTAGGGTTATGGAAGTAAAAGCAGTTGATTCCAGAATCCAACTATACAGAAAAGCAATAGAATATAATAATATGATTGAGGTGCGTATTGCGCAGGTCTTGCTTCAGCCAAGTTAGAAACTGTCTTTAGAGAGGGGCTGTGACAGCAGTTGTCACGCTTCACCATGGGATTTCAAAAGAGCCCCTTTCTAAAGGTTATTAGACAAATGCGAGGAATTAAAGAAATTCTGGTGTGTAGCAATTAACTTTTGTTACCCTTTACTCTGTAAATATTATACAGATTTTGGGGGATAGTGTGCTCAGAAGATAATAAATAAAATTCAGCTAACCAAATGTCAAGCAATCTTCCTGTAGTAATGAACTGATTCATGCATTATAAAAGAGAATTTATAGAGCAAATTTAAAGAAAATCGGTAGAGCTGTTTTTTGAGACACAATTTTCTTGGATCTAAAAGCTGACCTACGTAATCAGGGTGGGTATTAATAAGTACAAAACTTTGAATAAACATCATAAAATGTAATAACCTCTTCAAAGTTTTGTACTTATTACTTTAAAAGGTGCTCTGTGGTGCTTTCTTACTGTATAGGGTGGGTATTAGTTTTCTTGCAGTAGTAACCAATAATAACCAAGTAATATATACGAAAAAAAAAAAAAAAATCTAAAAAGATATTTATGTAGCAAATTTGAAGAATTTTTATAGAGCCATTTTTGTGATACTGACTATTTTCAGTCCCAGAGTTCTTCGGCATCCTCATCAATACAATGCATTATAGATTCTACCCATATGTTTTAAATATATATATATATATATTTCAAGTTAGCGTAAGTATTTTAAAATGGTTTTATAAATTAACTGGTACTACAAATGAATAATTAAATATATATGCCATCAACTTAATATGTATGATGTTGGTATCATCATATATCTTTTAATTGGTAAATTTTAAAACGATTTTGAAATTATGTTTATATATATATACTCTGCTTGAAACACAGCTTTCATTTTCTATTACATTCTTTCTCACCATATTTGAACTATCAAATCTGAATCCTCCTGTATATCAGTAATTTTACGTGTTTTTAATAAATATTTTATATTTTTTCTAAGAAATACTATATTTTACTCTAGTGGGACCCCTGTAAACATTATTAAGCCGTACAGTTTATATGCATGTAAGGGTAATATCTGAAATTAAAAAACAGGTTTAAAATTATTTTTCATTAATCAAAATCTAACACTATCCCTTAATGCTATAGGCTATAATTAACTTTAGGGGGGAAAAATCGAAATTTTAATATACACCTAGTAGCCGAGCCCCAAGCAGTTCTCCGCTCAAAAGCTGGTAGACGGGAAGTGCCGGATTTGATTCTTGGTCGCTCTCGTTGACCTAGCCAATCGTAGTTTTTCGTGGTTTTCTCCGAAACTCGCGTAAATAGGCCAAGAGCCCTTAGAAAAACCTTCATGGATGGCGTCTTCCCTTAGGACCAGCTCCCTAGTCTAGACAATTGACCTTAAAATGAAAACTAACGCTTACCAACAACCGAGCGGTTCTGCGCTTAAAGCTGGTAGATATGACGTGCCGTGTTCGAGCTCATCGGTCTAACCGTTCGGAGTTTTCCGTGGTTTTTTCCTAAACTTGCGTAAATATGGGCTAGGACCCCTTAGAAAGACCCCACGGAAGTCATTCCCCTCAGGTCTAGGACCCTAGTGCAGTCAATCGGACTTAATTCCCACAACCCAAACACTAACATCCTTAAAATAGATCCCCAAGCATGGCATCATTTTACTATGCCGGTATCCCTAATGTAGACAATTAGCCTTAAGAGGATACTTCACCTAATTTTATCGGCAGTTTAACGCTATTCTATGGAGAAACTTGTTTTAGAAATTGCTCATTACCTAATGTAATTTTTTCTTTTTTCTCAATTCTATTTTCGCTTATAGAAAATTCCCAACCGATAAAATGTTTCTCTTTTTACTTTCTCTTACCCATAATGTAGAGAAAGTATTGTTTTTGTGTCAAATTTTTGAAAGTGAGTTTTTGTTATATTTACACGTTTTGAAGTTCCCTGAATCCGAAAATCATGTTTTTAGCGGTTGGTCTGTGTGTATGTGTCGGTGTGTCTGTCTGTTATCAGCATATCTCAAGAACGAATAGTAGCAGAAAGCCCAAACTTGGTATTCTAAATGTGTATTATATAGGGATGCTACACTAAGCTTTTCGTTGAAATGAAGCCAACGGTTCGTGTACAGGAACACCCAAGAGAATTCAAATACATTACGTCTATGGAGAAAATTGCAGGTAACTAGAATTTAACTTCTATAGACTAGACTGCACTAAACCAAATGAAACGAATATATGTTTTTTATATCCGTAAAAACATGTTTCACATGTAGAATATGGTAGGGAAAACATTCACTGTTGGTTTACAGGGCTACACAAAAGAACTAGATTATAGTTGAAAATGGATGGAAGTGTACTTCAGGTTGTGCCGCGTATTATTTCTATAAGATTATATTTAGGTGCACCATGTGGTCTGTACATTATCTTCAAAAGATATACAGAACTGCCAACATTTAAGCAATATTATATATATATATATGTGTATATTTTTTAATTGTTAGTGGAAGTGCTTTACTATAATATTTTGCCATGTCCAGGAAAGCTGTTCAGGAATTGAACTAAATTCCTCATAGACATGGTAAATAATGTATGTTTTTAAGCTAAATATTCATCGCTTGTTTTTCGCATATTTACACGTTTTAAGGCTTCCTGATTACAAAAATCAAGTTTTTAACGTTTGATCTTTGTCTGTATCTAATAGCGATTATTATGTTAATTTTTAATCTTTTGTTTTAAAGCTGTAAAGTGCGATAAATTAACTAAGACCCATTTTTTGCATTTCATGGCTTTGTGGAAAACGAGAAACATTTTAACAGTTGTGAATTTTTTTAATATAGAAATAGAATTTATATATATATATATTAGATAATGAATAGTTTATAAAACAACATGTTTCTCTCCATAGATGATGTTAGAATGTCGATCAAATAAGCTGAAGTACCCCCTAACCTAAACATCATCATCAAAATTAGAGCTGTTAGAGTAATTTAAAAACGAACAATTTCAGGAGATCCAAAAATTGTACTTTGAAGTTAATATAAATTTGCTGCTGGAAAAGTTTGATCAAGACTGGTAAGTTTCAAGGAATGCTGCGTGTAACAGTTGTCTGAATAATTTCTGTATAAAAATGTAGGTGTAGTAATGAAACGGGATGTTGAGGAGGGCAGTAGCCCCCTCACACAGAACTAATTATTATATAAAACTCTTCCGAAATCTAATTTGAATTTTCTAACATAGGTTTATTTAACAGTACTCGTTAGCTTACCCCTTAATCTCCAACCTTTATTTATAAAATTAAATTTCAGGATAAGAGAAAATCGTGTGAGTGACACACCAGATTATTCAAATATTGGTTTTGTTAATTTTTAATCTTTTGTTTTAAAGCTGTAAAGTGCGATAAATTAACTAAGACCCATTTTTTGCATTTCATGGCTTTTTGGAAAACGAGAAACATTTTAACAGTTGTGAATTTTTTTAATATAGAAATAGAATTTATATATATATATATATATATTAGATAATGAATAGTTTATAAAACAACATGTTTCTCTCCATAGATGATGTTAGAATGTCGATCAAATAAGCTGAAGTACCCCCTAACCTAAACATCATCATCAAAATTTCAATAATTTAATTTAAAATCTCATAATCGCTATTAAATAATTAAATATTAAAATTCAAGCCTATGTCAATAAAAAAAAAAAAAAAAAAAAAAAAAAAAAAAACACGTTCATTTTTATATATTTACTAGCAGGCTTTGCCCGCTTCGCTGGTCAGTATATTTAAGTGATTTCTTTTTAACTGAATTATTGAAATTTTTCAATAAATATATTTCGATTGCCGACTATTTTCGTCACAGCTTTAGAATGGGACCTCCTTGGCGATATTAAATATTTTTTGAACTTCTCGAATCTGTACAACAAAACTCTTGAAAACGAATATTCTCGAAAACAGTCCAATAGTAAAGTTAATTCTTCGAATATTCTGGAAACAGTTGAAGCTGTTACTCGTGCAGCAAAAATCACTATTTGATGAATGTTCTGGAACAGTTTAAAAAACAGCCACTTGCTTCACAGGAGTAAAGCAAATAGCATCAAATACTCCAGAGCAGAAATCTTCGCTCTCTAAGGAAAATGTCCAGTCGCTTAAAGCTCAATCCCTAAAGTGCAATCACTCAGAATAGGTCTCTGAATAACTCTGAATCTCAGTGACTACATACTCTCTCGCAGAAATCAACTCACCCTTATTTATATAACGCTTGGCGATGATTCCATCGAGAATGCCATGGAAAGCTCGAGATCTATGCTCCCCTGCGTTGGAGAGCTTCGAAAATTCGGGAGCCCTCTAAACTACCATTTTTCACCAAATTTGGTCGCCCACTCACAAATTTTGTCTTTAAGGCTGACCCCACTGAAATTGAATGAACTGCTTCCACTTTGCCTGTAAAACTGCTTTCATTGCAACAGTACAATTGATGCAGGGCAAAGAATTAATCCCTTATAACAATATACTATGAACACTATTTTCTGCCTCATTTTAGACAAGTAATGTTTTTATGGTTATATATCTCTCCCATTAAACGTATTTTTATTTATTTATTTGAATATTAATTTGAATTAATCAAATATTTCTACCCGACGGCTTACAAGTGCAATCACACACAGCAGCTCATTTATTTCTATGCTAAATTAGCGTAGTGACTGGTGTATGAAAAATAAATAAATTAAACATTATCGTGCTACACAACTTTATTAAATTTCTCCCTTGGCGGCTTTTGAATTTTTAACGCCATATTATCGATGGCTTCTTCTTCTTCTTCTTCTTTTTCTTAATTTCTTGTATAAAAAGGGGAACCCTATTTTGCTGACACTTTTAACGGACACATTTTCGTCAATTTATAAGAATTCTTCATATTCTGTTTATATTTTTAATGGTTTTTATACTTAAAATAGTGCTTGCTGAAATAAATTTTCCATTTTAAAACTGCATTTTTCCCCCCTATAAAATTATCTACTCACAATCAGATAAAAATAGATCATTTGTGTGTCTACTATTGCGGTTTATTTATTTATTTCTTTTTGTAATACAGTGCGGCCACATATCCTAAAACTAGCAGTAAGGACGCGTCCAAAATGTTGGAGGGATGCCAGCGTGACCGACAGTTTGAAATTTGGAAAACATCAGTAATTCCGCGTTCTGTTATTGCTCATCTTCTCTGAGTCAGATGACTGTCACCCCTATTTTAGCATTGGACTCGTTGAGTTAGCACTTTCGCAGATGCTTCCATGGTTTCATGAAATGTGGTCAAAGAATATTTTATAATTTATTTATATTTTTGATGCGCTACTGAGATTAAAATGGGCTGTTGCTAAATTAAACTTCTTGGCGAAAACATTCGGTGTATTTCAACATCAAAATTTAAAAAATCGCCCCGTAGGATCTATAAATAAAACTGATAAAATAAATTTATAGTTCATAGAGTTTATTGTAGTAAAGAAACGCTACGCAGTCGAATGTGACGTCATGGGCAGTTTTTTTTTTTTTTTTTTTTTTTTTTTTTTAATAACAACTTGACTGTAAAAATATAAAAAAAATAGTAGTTAAAAAAAATTTCATTTTAGAACTATATGTAATAATATCATAAAGTGTATTAGCACTTAATCAATGTGCATAAAATTTAAAATTTTCAAAATGATAATGACGTCAACTGTTCAGAGATGCACAATTTAATATTTTGTATTTTTTTTTATTGTTCACGTTTAAGTAAACGTATTTATTATCCTGTCGAAAAAAAAAAATGAATTCCCAATTTTTTATTTTATTTTATTTATTTATTTGGCAACACTTAAATTATGGATAAAATTTAAATGGCTATCCACACACACACGCAAACACTGCCTTTTATATATATAAAGATAACAACTTGACTATAAAAAAATAAAAAATAGTAGTTAAAAAAATAAAATCGTTTTAGAACAATAGAGTTCTAACAGATGACTTCATGAGCATGTTTGCTGAGGGACAGTTGACCCCACTGACCCATTTTATCATAGCGGAATAGTGTTACAAATTTATTGTAACACAGTGTTGTAAATGTATTTGTAAAAGCATAAAAAAATTCGACTACTACGCTTCCAAAGGCATAGAAAAATTAGCATTGTCCTTATCAGCAAAGTACGGTTGCTAAGAATAAAGTCACGTGGTTGTTAGAACTCTATATGTAACAATATCATAAAGTATATTAGCACTTTATCAATGTGCATAAAATTAAAAATTTTCAACATGATAATGACGTCAACTTTTCAGAGATGCATAATTTAATATTTTGTATTTTTTTTTATTGTTCAAGTAAACGTATTTATTATCCTGTCGGTAAAAAATGTATTCCCAATTTTTTATTTTATTTTATTTATTTATTGGCAACAGTTAAATTATGGATAAAATTTAAATGCCTTTAAAAAAAAAAAAAAAGATAAATTAGGTTAATATTTTCATATTTTAATTAATTAAAAGAAAATAAATCAAAAATTCGAAAATCGGGCTTCGAGGTGCACAAGGACCTCGAAACACGTGAGTGTCCGAGCTACCGTCTTTGCGCTACGCTGTCCACACACACACAAACATTGACACACTACAGACACACACACAAACATTGTTTTTTATATATATATAAATTTTTACTTTCTTCTGTATTCAATAGCAGAAAGTATTGGTTCATAAAAATTTTCGACTTCCGGTTTTCTATGGATTTACACGTTTTGAGAGGTCCAGAATACGGTTTGACCATTTTTAGAAAATGGTCTGACTGCGTGTGTTGTGGCGATTGTATCTCAGGAACCAGAGCACAGAATTATATAAAAATTTATCGATGCACTTTGACATAAATTTGTGTCCATCTTTTTTTTTTTTTTATGCTAATCACTCAACTGTCCCTGTCAGACAGCGATTTCCTCAATTCCAGGGAAGGCTATATCTCAAGAACTACTACACGAAATTGCATATAAATTTATGTGCAGATGCGCCTTGATATAAGTTAGTGGCTATCGACTTTTGGTGCCAATCGCAAAACTGGTAGCGCTGCTATACATGCGCAATTTCAGCGAAGGCTATATCTCAGAAACTACTGCACGGAATTGCATATAAATTTACATGTAGATGCAGGTAGACATAAATTAGTTTATGTCAACTTTTGGTGCCAATCTCTCAACAGGTGGCGCTTCTCTACAATGATATCTGTGATTTAAGGGAAGGGTATATCTCAGGTTCTATTGCGTATAATCGATCAAGATATATGAAAAGGCCATTATCAGGGGTGAAACTTCCTAACATGTCAAAACTCTGAAAACTGCTACTTACATGCAAATCAAGGAGACTTATTAATTATATACCGTACGGCTGTCTATAAATAATGGTATTTTGAGAATTTTTAATACATTATAAGGCAAATTAAACATTTACATTTAAACATTTTGACAAAAACAAAATAATTTATCATGGAATTCAGTCACAGTAAAATCTTCAAAAACCCTGAATTCAAGGGTAGCCTCTGAAAAGTTTCATCCCTACATTATGAGACATTATACTGATTAAACTGGGTGAATATAAGTGGGGCTGAGATATACTGCAATTTTATCCCAGAATGGGAAGAATGTCATCTGCACCGCAAAAATTCACTTCCGTTGGATATTTAGTATAATACCTTTCTCGGATGAAAATCGTCTGCATTCATAAAGGATATAAAAAACAAAAAAAAAAATAATAATAATATGGTGTGAAACAACCACCCGACTTCCATTACCCACTATTGCACGGATGATATGCACTTTTTGGAGATCAGAAAACATAGAATGGAACTAATGAAATAGACAACTGAAAATTTTCTGGTAAGAGAAATTTAATACACGTGTAAAGACATATAAAACAAAATTTACACTTTTTTTTTTTTTTTTTTTTTTTTACATTAAGTTCTGTGATCTAAAATTGATCTATCTGATCAAGATGACTATTAATTTTCCTGTGATAACCAAGTAAAGCATGAGAAAGGATATCGAAAATGGGTTTATGAAGCAAATTTCGAGGTAATCGTTAGAGCCGTTTTTGAGATACCCACTTTTACCAACGCTTGGCATGATTATTGTTGACTAGAAAACAACAATTACATGCAAAATGATATTTAAAATATGGTTAAATGGAAAGTTTGAAAAAAATTCATGCAGCCGTTTTGAAAGGAATGCACTTGCAGGACCTGAAATTAAGCTATTTATACAGGACACCTATTAATTTTTCTGAACTAACCAACTATATCTTTCGAAAGGACATCTAATAGCGTGTTTTACAGCAGTTTTGAAGAAAATCGTTAGTGCCATTTTTGAGATACGGACTTACAGCCCGACTTCCGGTTTCGAATATCCCACTTCCAGTTTTCCAATTTTCACTAAAATTCGGAAAGTTCATCTGTTCACCAGACCTGATTTAATTCTAAAGTTTCGTAGTTCTATCTTTATTAGTTTCCGAGATATAATAGCCGGAAGATTTCCCACATACATACGCACACATACATATTGACCAATTGCCAAAAACCACTTTTTTGGACTCAGAAGACCTTAAAACATGTAAATCAATTGAAATCTCGATATCGAATTTCTGGACAGAATGCAATTCTTCCATTACCTATGTAGGGTAACGGAAGTAATAACAAATGATTTTTACTGCGTGAATTTGTATAGGAAAATATAGAAGAATGTTTCCGTGATGGCCACAACATGCTAGTTTTATTTTTATTAATTAATTAGTTTATTTTTCATATGAAAAGAAATATATTTTCACGTGAATAAATAATAAAACTAATATAAAGCTAAGTCAAAAATTAAATTTGCACGGTATTAAATTGACATAATTTTAGCTTCAAAATCAAACCTCATAACAGCCATGAAATAAAAAGAAAAAAAAAATCTGGTGTGAAACAACCACACGACTTCCATTACCCACTATTACACATATTATATGCATTTTTTTGGAGATAATGTGATCAGAAGATATAAAAGTGACCTAAAGAAATAGAAACCTAACATTTTTGTAGTAAAATAAACTTTATACACATGTAAAGACATATAAAACGAAGCTTACACATAGCGAGGTAAAAAATAAGAAAAAAAAATGGTAGAGTTATTTTTTGAAACACCAATTTTCGAGATCTACCTGAACTTCTGACCTACCTAAACAGGGTAGCTGTTAATTTACCTCAAATAACTACGTGATACATAAGAAAGAAATGGATTTTTACAACAATTTTCAAGAAAATCATTAGAGCCGTTTTTGAGATATCAACTTTTACCAAAACTCAATTATTGACAGGAAAACAATAATTGCATACAAAATCATATTTAAAAGTGAGTTAATATGGCAAGTTTGAAAAAAATCCGTACAGCCGTTTTTAAAGGAACTCCCTTGTGAGACCTGAAATTGAGCTATTTATACAGGACGCCTATCAATTTTCCTGAACTAACCAATTATATCATTCGAAAGGACATCTAATAGAGTGTTTATATAGCAAATTTGAAGAAAGAGCTGTTTTTGGGTTACGGACTTACGGTCCCACTTCCGGTTTCCGATGTTCCACTTCCTGTTTTTCAATTTTCACCAAAATATGGAAAATTCATCTGTACACCAGACTTGTTTCAATTCTAAAGTTTCGTAGTTCTATCTTTATTAGTTTCCGAGCTATAATAGCCAGAAGATTCTCCACATACACACACACTGACCAATTGCCAAAAACCACTTTTTTTGGACTCAGGGGACCTTAAAACGTGTAAATCCTGTGAAATCTCGATATCGAATAGACCAAATACAATATTTCCATTACCTACGGTAGTAGGGTAATGGAAGTAAAAATTAAAAATGAAGCTAAAACAAATAAAAAAACAATTTTTACTTTTTTTTTTTTTTGACATGAAAAGAAATATATTAAGTGAATAATAAAACTAATAGAAAATTTAATAGAAGAAAGTATTGCATTCGAAAAAACTTTTATTTCCGGTTTTCAATGGATTTACACGTTTGAAGATGCCCAGTACACGATTAGACCATTGTTTGGAAATGGGTGTCTGAGTGTGTGATAAAAATTTTGTGCCCTTTGTATCGTAGGAATTACTACACATAATTTTATATAAATTTATATGTAGTTGTACCTTGACATAAATAAGTGGTTATCAAGTTTTGTTACAAATCAAGCAACAGGTGGCGCTACTACAATGCAATTTCTATGGAGACTATATTCCAGGTTCTATATGCACACAATCATTTCCTAGTTTACTACTGCTATATAATGTTAATAATTCATAAGTGTTATATAATCGGGGCTCCAGGAATTGGGAAAAAAACTGGTCGCCAGGAAAAAATTTTTGGTAACCAGTAAAAAAAAACTGTCTTTATTTATTTATTTTCAGTTTTGCAATTTACTTGAATATAGAAATTAAAATTATGTGTATAAAAATCAAACATTAAATAGGACTAGATTATACATCAGGAAACACCTGTTTAAACTTAACATCCTCAAACCGGTTGTATTATTTTCTCTAAACCAATACCCCGTTGCCATCGACAGTTCATTACACTGGTCTGGTGGTGCAACAATTCAGCACTAGGTCGCAAAGTGAGCGGTGTGAACGATTCAACTCCGGGTTGTTAAACATGCATAGTGGGACACGGCGTAAATTCCCTATCGGTATATCCGTTCAACATGACGGAGTGCGAAACTATCACAGATAGCCATAAGTCGCTGCTTTCCTACTTGTTTCTTACATGAATTGATACTACACTGTAGTTTAGCACAGGTTTCGGCATTCGATTCTAGGCCCATTTCAAAAAAAAAAAAAAAAAAAAAAAGCTGAGTTTTCGTTGAAAAGATAATATATATATTGGTCGCCACTGGCGACCAAGCTATCGCATTTCATGAGTCCTGTTTAATCATTTGTTAAATTCCCTAAATAACTCTCATGATGTCATTTATATGAAATTTTGTCTTATATTGTCAGATTAAAAACATTATAATTTAAATATAATAAATTATTGGGTGATTTCCAAAAACAGAATATCACTATGAATTTTTATATATGTATATAATATAGGTCATAGAAAAAATCTTTTTATAATAAAAATATTTTGAAATAAGCTTTTCAATTAAAAGCCAAACGATAGTATTTAAGCAATATCGGCAAATTTAATTATTAAAATTTATATTCTTTATAATTAAATTACTTTTTCAATTGGATTTTTTGAATAAAATAATTTTAATTATCTCCTTTTTTCTGTTAATGATGGGGAAAAAATCTTTTATATTTAAGAGCAATTTAAACAGGCTTTCTATTTAAAAGCCTAAGCAATAGTGTTAAACAATCTCAACTATTTTAGTTATTAAAAAATTATATTTTAATCTTTATTATTTTTGCAATAAATTGCTAATTGGTTTTTTAATTATTATTATTATTATTTTAAATAATTATTTAGAGAAATAATCTTTTTATACTAAAAATAGTTTCGTGGTGTAAGTGTTAAGGCCGACTAACAACACGCGGGCCCTACGTCTGGGGAATATGCCTTACGAAAGTGGGGGGGAGGGGGGGCGGTATTAAGAGGCCCAAACCGGTATTCACATGGGTTTCTGAGAAAACCATGGAAAACACCGAACAGCTAGATCAATGAGCGCCACCTGAGATCAAACCCAGCACTTTCAGTCTACCGGCTTTGACAGCAAAACCGCTCAGCTAGTGAAATATTTAAAAGTCCAAATTGATTAGAAGTTGTTAATTAAAAGTGCAAACTATAGTATTAAGCAATCTCAATTAAATTAGTTATTGAAAATTATGTTTATAGTTCCCCATCATACTATAGGTATGGGGAACTTAGGTAATCGTGAAAATTTTCGACCTCGGTTTTTTTACTTTCTTACACGTTTTCAGGTGTGTGGAATCGGAAAATTACAAAATTTGTATGGTGTCTGTCTGTAGGGTGTCTGTTAGTGTGTTAGTCCGTTAGTTTGTTAGTCTGTGTATACGATATCTCACGAACAAATGATCGCAGAGGGGTCAGATCAGTTTTAAAATATTACTTTCGATACTGGCAAGAACCCTATTCATTTGCAACATTCGAATTAAAAAACTTCGTAAGTTATGAGAAATTTATGATTTTCTTAACATGGGAGAATAAGACAAAAATTCACTTAAAAGTGCATTAAATGGAAACTTTTTACTGAAAAAATGTCACACCAGTTTTAAAATTATCAGTTTTGATGCCGGAATGAACATCAGTAACTATAAATATGCTACATTGAAAATTTCGCAAGTTATTGGAAATTTACGAATTTCTTAACATTGCAGTATAGGGCAAAATTTCACATAAACATCAATTTTTAGAGATATTTTCATCGTAAATATGTCAGACTATTTTTAAATATTATTTAGAACACTGTCATGGATATTAAGACTTTGAATTTTCCAATATAAAAATTTCGTAAGTTATTGGAAATTTACGAATTTCTTAACATGGCAGAATAGAGCAAAATTTCACATAAACGTCAATCTTGAGGGATATTTTCATCGTAAAGATGTCAAACCACTTTCGAAATATTATTTAGGATACTGGCATGAATATCATAGACTATGATTTTTCCAATTTAAAAAATTCGTAAGTTATTTGGAATTTACGATTTACTTAACATCTCAGGATAAGGCAAAATTGAGCATAAACTTCCATTTTGAGGATCATAAATACATTAGACAACTTTTATGATATTTGTTTGAACA